>CM046876.1:120783700-122259325 GCA_025667525.1 Glebionis coronaria
TTGACGAGGTCGTCGGCTTTTTCATGGGGCCCTCGCCTTTGTCGGTGTAACACTTGCTACGAGGCAATTAGGCATGGAGTGGTCTGATGTCACACACTGGTCAAACTTTTACGTTTATCTGATACATAATTCTCCCTCATGTTAGATAGTCATTTGAAGTAAGATTGGGGTTTTAGGTCCACTTTAAATATGAAGTATAGAAGCCTTCTCATCTATGATGCCGTTGCGCCATACATCATTTTGTGAATACTCTTATTGCTACAAGAAATCTTCTAGAATTTGTTTAAACTTATTTGTCTGGTATATTTAGCTATTTAATTAAAAAATCGATGCTTTAAAGGAACACATCCTTGTTATTTGTATAATATTAAGCTTTCATGATCATTGTTTATATGTTAGACACTATCATATGCACTATATGCAAAAGTTCACTCGGGTCCTCGCCTTTTGGTGCCTCTTGACTAAGTCCCTAGGCAAGGCACATCGACTTAAGGACTCGCTCTCGCCTTTAAGTACATTGAAATTGCCATACAATAATGTTAAAACCCAAGAATCTCACTGATGTCATCAGTTTATTCATTATGATAATAATGCAATACTAGCGATTGTTCACAAAAAAGCGCATAGGGGAATATGTTGCAAGTTTCAATGGACTCCTAGAATTGGCAAGTGTTGATATTGTGGCAACTATGCAGGTTGTAGAAAAGAGCTTTGAAGATTTAGCTTATATCCGTGTAAATGATGGTTCATGTTTCCAACAAATGATTGTCTACACAGACTCCGGAAGGGACCTAGAGTTGCTTATGGTAAGATAAAAGTACATTATGTGGTCCAAATATGTGATGTGATAATGTTTTTTTTTTTTTGTAACTCTTAGTGGAAAATTTGTTAATTTCTTCTGATTTTTACTGCGCTGCAACAACAACAGTATCCAACCTGTCGGAACGGGGTATGGGTATTCTACACTGCAATGTATTTCTTATACGTGAGGCGGTCGAGCACCTAGTTTTTTCTCTGATTTTTGGGCTTGAACCTGAAAGGGATGAACCACAAAATGCACACATTTAGTTTAAGATATGAAAAATAATAGTAATAAACTATTACAAAATTGCGCACATTCATTTTCTTAGATCTTATAACGTGGACCACTTTATGCAGAAAGAGGTTAAAGGAAATCTTTTGAAGGAAGCAGAGATGAAGATTGGAGCTGCCATTGGCTTCAGGCATGTGATTGACCTTCTTTCCTCTGAACGAAAGTTGATTGTTGGACACAATTGCTTTCTTGGTAGGAATAACTAGTGCAGGTTTCTTATGTCTCGGTTTCTTTACCACTTACTAGATTATGTTCAACCACTTATATTTGAATTTGTATCTTTGTGAAACAGATGTTGCACATGTATGTAGAAAATTTTTGGGCCCTCTTCCTTTAAAGCTGGAAGAATACACAACATTAGCTCACACAAACTTCCCATGCATAATTGACACGAAGATCCTATTGAATGCAAATAGCATATTGCAATTAAAGATGAAGAGAAGTAGCACGTCATTGGCCAAGGCTTTTGCCATCATGTGTCCACATATTGCTTCTGGTGTCGGCAGTTCTGGTTTGGCTTCATCTGTTGCAGTGGAGGTTCAAGTGGATGATATGATGTATGCTTTTCGTGTTCTTTACATTTAAAATATTTATTTTATTGTTTAGCTTATTACATGGCGATTTGCTTGTTGCAGATCATCAAACTGGAACTCCGGTGCCAAGCATGAAGCCGGTTATGATGCTTTCATGACAGGCTGCATTTTTGCACAATCATGCAATCATCTTGGTGTTGACTTCAGCTCTGACTCAACGCTGACGAATGAAGAGAAGCTTAGAAACTACATTAATCTTCTTTATCTCAGCTGGAGTAGTGGAGATATAGTTGACTTAAAAACTGGTAAAACTACGACAGAAGCTTCAGCGTTTAACAGTTTCAAAACCCCACAAAAAATTATATTTCCAAATATTGCCGTAATTTGGGGCTTCTCATCTAAACTCAAGGCGAGGGAGATAAAAAACTTGCTATGCAAAGTATATGGGTTGACCTCAGTTACATCCGTCTATCACTTGGACAAGACTGCTGTGTTTGTTCAATTTAGCAAGCCAGAATTGGTTTCTGAATGTATGGAACTGATATCACATATAGAGAAGAAGAAGAACGATGCAGTTTATGTTTTGCACCCTCTTTCAGAGCTTTTGGAAGGTGGATCTACACATTTCGCTTGTTATGAGGTATACAAGGAAATATGCGCTTCACCAATTTCGAAGGTCTTATTTGCCGATCAAGCAGAAGCCGTTGGTGTCAATTTAAACACCAAACTGTCAAAAAGTAATGCTCACGAAAATGATTCTTTTACTAATTTAAATTCTCCGATTGATGGGAAGATAGCAGAACCCAAACAACCAATAAAGTCTTCACCTAGTGGGGAAATGCTAGATATCGTCTCTTGCTGAGACATATTGGCAAGTACGGTGTGAACTTCTGGCCTTGTACGTTCTTTTAGGAGATTAGATGACCAATATATTGATCAGCTTCAATTGTTGAAATCTGTAAGTTTGATCAACTCATATAGTTGAAGAAAAAACACTGAATTTCAATCAATGAATGCAAATTGATTCTGATAATAATTTCTCAACATCATCTCTCATGTGAATGAATTAATGTAATCTTTCGTTTCACTTTCATTTCACTGATTGAAATCTAGTAGCGAGTATATCAGTTGGTATAAGAGACCTTCCGAACTTCCAAAACCGAGGATGTTAGTTCTTGAAAGGGTGGGGTATCGTTATGATCCTACATCGGCCAAGTATGAGATTGACCTATGGTTTATAATGTCTAGGTGTTCCCTTCTTCTTCAAGCTAGCTTTTTGGAGTGAGTTCTATACTTAGCTTATAAACTATTGATATGAAACTATTTTGGTGAATCGTTTTCACTGATTGAAATCTGGTACGGAGTATATCGATTGTCTGACTATGGCTTCTTGCAGATGCATTCGACAGGAATTACAGGTATGAATAAATCTTTTAGAAGCACCCCTTTGTCACCGTTATTGAGTTCAACTTGTTCAAAGTATAAAATTAATATGGATCCTGACAGGCTTTTGTGCGCACATGCTTTGCTAAAAAAATATTATAAATTATGCATTTATTTTAATATTTATATGCTTGTTAATGATAATATTATTTGTTTTTTTATTTAAATATTTATAATTATATGATTTGTTGATTTTTATAAAACAAATATATTTTTAAAATATATAGTTTAGAGAGTGTAAAATTTAAAAGTATTTGTTCATTTTATATAGTTACTAAAAATTGAAAAATTATAAATCTACATTTAAGTTAATATAAATTTATTTAAAATTTAACTATCGAAGTTTTTTATTTATTATCTCCTATCTTTTAAGTTTATAATTTTATGAATTTGACATTTATATTTTTATGATCTTTTTGTCTTCAACAAATTCCTGTATCAAAAGTTTTAAATTTAACTAAATTGCATTTAATTTTTACTTTTTTTAATCAATAACGTCGCTTGATTTTGCCTATTATATCAAAATCAAAATAACTGATTGGTCTAAGTTTTTTTCTACGACCTTCACTTTTTAGGCTAGACGCATTGGTGACCTATTAGGACATTGACACGTCAGTATTTTCACAAGCCTAACTTGTTTCCTTTATGCAAGACACTAATGTAAATTGAAGAAAATTGACAAACTTTCGAACGAATCGTCTTTCTTCATTCACAGTTAACGGATTCACAACTTATTTTTGATCCATTTCGTTATGAAAGTACCCAGTTACGTCCGATCAAAACCCTCCCGCATTTTTACAATTTTCTGGGAGTTAGCGTTACCGTGTATTTAGTGAAAGCAGATAGTTAGGGACTGACCTAGTACCACTTTGAGTTACTGCCTCTAAGTACTAGACCAACTCCTGTTGAAGAATAAGGCTTTTGAGCTGCCTGAGCATTGAATTTTGAACACAGGTTAAACGAAGTCGTACTAAGGACCCTAAGTAATGTCAAATCGGTGCATACAACATCCTCTTGAAAGTTGCTGGACCTTCACGAACTTGCTGGAAACGGAGTACCCAAGCTTTACACAAAACTACCTACTCATTGAGAGTTTATGGTTCGTTCGAATACTTTTTAGTTTGTATATAAATACATCGATGTAACATAAAGTGTGGAAAAATAGCTCAGTGAGTCGAATATTTATTTATAAGAATAAAATGTCTAAATTTTAAAATTTTTGAATTTTTTTTTTCTTTTTTTTTTAATTAAGTGTGTTTGTTTCGATCGTCGTAACGAACGAGACAAATCGGCCGCCGCCTCACGGAGGACGACCGAGTCGATTTGCCAACCGACGTCACTCGCCGGTAATAAAGGATGTAATATTTTATTTGCATACGTCATGAGAATTATAGCCGTTAATAAAAGGACCGAACCAGCAAAACCCATAACCGAAAGGACTAATAGAGAAAATAATAGTAGAACATCGTATTCGATAAGACCGGTGACAGTTGTTGATATGAATTTATTATTATTATTTTCATCAACAGAAAACCCCTCTTCTTTTTTCTCCTTCACATCATGCCGTCTTCTTCTCAGTAAAAAATATCAACCTAATAATCACTGTAAGTATTTAATTTTACTTTATATATTAAAAGTAAGCTGAATTTCATACATTGGTTGTTGTTTTTTTTCCTTTAGTTTTAATTTTAATTTATGATATTTTTGTATTTAATTCAATGATTTTACTTTATGTCATTAATCGCAATCATTACAGTGTACGGTTAATAAATTTTACTGTACTTGTGAATAATTAATTAATCTTTTTGGGAACTGTGAGCTGATTAAAATACAATTTTATATTTAACTAATTAATTAGATATCTGTGTAAATATAATAAATTATTTTTAGGACTGAACAATTAAATTGAGACATTTCAAAAAGGAAACGTAGACAATAAAAAATTAAAAATAGGACATGAAGGAGTACTAGTAACCGTTAAAACTAGGGATGAGCATTTTGACCTGAATCTCGAATCCGAACCCGAACCGTACTGATTACCGGTACCCGAAGCCCGTTCCGTACAGGACCGGGACTACGAAATAAAGTGAAAAAAATAGTAGGGACCACTAATTCGGTACGAGACCGGTACCAAATCGGGAAATTCAAAAAAAAAAACCGGCATGGAAATCCCGATTTCCCGGTACCGATACCCGAATCCCGTTCGATACGGGATCCGTACATAACTTTTTAGATCGGAAAAAAATCGGGAGCACTAAATCGGGACGGGATTGGTCCCGAGCTCATCCCTAGTTAAAAGGGTCTGGTATGGTAGCTATAATCAAATCTTAATGTGTAAAAATGAAGTAAAACTAGTGCTAGAATAATAAAGTTTGTTTTAGTGAATATTTGCCACTGTCAAACTGAACTGGGCTGAAATGTTTAGTTAGGATTTTTTTTTTGCACTTTTTTTTGGTCGAGTCGGGTATTTTTTATCGCCCTTGCAATTAAGTCGATGGATTTTTATGCTTGAATGGTAATGTTGTGAAAGTTGCCAACATGGGATAAAACTAAGTGTGACGTCAATGAAACATATTTATATAATGTTGTGTGTTTTATTTGTTTACACATTTTACCTAAATTAACCTGTAATTCAGTTTCAAATCCGTTCCATCTAGGCGCTTGGCTTTGAGATTTTAACGATAATGGAACAATGTTGAATTTTTGAGTGATTTTTGTAGTTTAATGATTTTTAACAGGCAAAATAATCGAACTATAGTTTCCGCATTTATTTTCTGTTTAGTTTCTAACATATCTAGTTATTTACATGATTGTAGTAATGGAATCTGGTGTTTCCATGGAACGAGAGGTTAATTGGATACCCCTGACACCAGGAAAGCCTATTTCTGGTATGTCAGCAGATACCTGCGACTCAGTGTTGACTTCTGAACAAGCGACTGAAATGGAAAATATAAATGGAAAGTTTCCCATTATGGGTGCTTTTGATACTATGGGAAATATGGAAACAATACCCATGACCCCAGCAAAGCCTATTCCTGGTAGGACGGGACAGAGCTGCGAGACAGTGTTGATTTCTAAACAAGTGACTGAAAAGGAAAATACAAGCCGAGAACATCCATGTATGCCTAATGAGACGTGTGAATCGACGGCTGACATTAATGATGGATATGAAACGGTTTCTGGTGTGACCGGAAAAGATTTTACAAGTACTGCAGCGACTCAGTGTAAGCCGTTTTAAGTTTTACTCCACCATTATGCTCTTATATTTGGATTTGTTAGTTTGATTAGCCTGAAAATTGCCTTTCACCCTTTTGAGTTTTGAAAGTTGAAATCTAATACTTTCTCAAGTCAAGTTCTATATGACTTCATGTTACCAAAATCTTTTTGTTTAGACAATAATTTACCCAAATTACTATTGTGACTGCATTTTTGTACCTGAAAACTACTTCGATCTTTTTCAGGTCAACTTCTTTTCATTAACAAGGGAGCATGATCATTTGTGTTTTTGACTTTTGAGAGTCAACACGTAGTACTTTCTGAAGTTTAGTTTTATAATAATCAACTATATTTTTTAAGTACGATTGACGCAATACCATTTATATTACGTACTATTGTGACTAGTTCTCTAAAGTTGAAAAGTAGGTTGACTTGATTATTGTTTTGTTTTGTGAAGATGACACAAGCTCTGTGCAAGAGGAGGCTGTCAAAATTCCTACTTCAGAGTGTGACAGTAAAAAGGCTGATAGTGGCGACGAGTCACCAGTTGATAAGAGATCATTTCCAACTCCATCCAAGACAAAAGAAAGCAGCAAAAGGCGTAATGATGGCATTGACATGAACAAGAAGGCAAAGCAAAGGTCCCGAACGAAAAAACACAGGCCTAAAGTATATGATGATAGCATACCTAAGAAAGTACCAAAAGCTCAAACTCCAAGACGTTCTATCCCAAAACCAAGGCCTCCCAAAACACCAAAGCCCGCAACTCCAAATCCGGTACAAGAGAAGAGGAAGAGTTTTGATAAGAATAAATCAAGTTCTATGCAAAGCTCAACCACTTCTGGCTTTGGAGATGTTGTGCAGGATATCGAAGAAGCCTCTAAACCTTCCATAATTACCGCTGATTCATGCAAACGTTCCTTAAATTTTGACGAACATATAGTTAAAGAGTCTAATCTTGCGTCAAAACCACAAGATGAACCTCCAAAACATGAAACTATCATTGGGGATTTCTATAGTTTTGGTAAGATTGTTACTTCCAAGAGAAATACACCAAGGAGAAGTAGGTTTCCAAAAAAGAGTCCAGAAGCTTCAGAGTACTTATTGGGAGATATTTCTGTGACAAGAAATCAAGACCAATCAGATGGGAATGACAGACAAAAAATTCATGTCTATGAGCGCCGCAAGAAAATCAATTTGAATGCTATCAGTGATACTCCCACATTGAAAGTATATCGAAGGATGATTAAAGAAAATAAGTGTTTACTACTTAATAAAAGATGTGGGCCTGTTTTCCCAAAACTTTACAAGAAACAAAGGTCATTGAGAAAAAGAATGAAGATACATCAAAAAGCAGATGAAGTTGGAAAGAGTTCTGTGAGAAGATCAAATAGAAAGCCCATACCAATAAACAGAAAGTCTATACAAAATACAGTCAATAAACCTATAGTCAAGAAAAAAGTGGTGAAACCTAATATTTATACAGAGGAATGGCTTCGTCGTGTTTTTTCGCCTCCAAGAAAGATCCGTTCCGTAAATCGTTCTAAAGAAATTAAAAGGGATTTATGTTCTAATCAAATAATACCTTATGACGATGACTTTTTTTATTGTCATGAGGAAAATTTTCTTCAGATTCCAGAATGCCTCCCACTGCCAGAGGTTCCTGTTGTTAGAATCGAGAGTTTTACGTCAATATATTCAGAGTTCCTACGTGTCGATAACTTGAAGTGGTTTGGATTACGAGAATTACGAAAAGTTCCAGTGATTGAAACTCGAAGTTTGGTACCTGATGAAGAAACCTCGGATACTGATGAAGGTAACTAAGCTAGTTTTTATTGTCTTCTTACATTTCCAGTTTTAAGAGATGTCAATTTATTATGTCTATTACCATGATTGATGCAGGTTTAATTAGTGTGGATAAAGCAACGATTGAGTTTTTAACAAGAAAGTTAGCGAGTCTTGACATCGATTATAGATGCAAGGAACTTATGGTATTAGACAATAATGTCAGCGGGGCACTTGTAAAGAGAGCTAAGAAGAAGCGTAAATTCATTCCTACGGTAGATCTTGACAATGAGTCGTTGAGAGTTTGGAAATCGTTGATGGAGAATGATGGAAGTGAACCAGTTGAAGAAATGGATAAAGACAGGGAAGAATGGTGGGAAACACAGAGGAATATATTTCGCGGACGAGTTGACTCATTTATTGCCAAAATGCATCTTATTCAAGGTAATATGTGATTTTTCTGAACGAAGTAATCCCTACTATTGTCTTCCTGACCTTTCCCATTTATACATATTTTGGGCCAAGATACTATAAATTCATATAAGGAGTCTACTTTACAATAATAAAACAGTAATTGAGCCCATCTGCTAATGTTTTGTCTAGTTCTGGTTTCACCCAGTTCAGTCGTGTTTGTATATAGTTTCAGTTTACTAGGCATGTAAATGAACGGTTTGGGATTGCAATATTGTTCAAAATCATTGGGGGCCGGGCGGATATTATTCAAGATCTACCCTTATATTTGGCAGAATGTCTGTATATGTTGTGGGTTATTCTGTCCCATCTATATTTCTTTTTTTACTTTGCTTTGCTAGTTGGTTGATATTTAATGGTAGTCCAAAACTGTATGTTTGGTTTACATCTTTGGGTTCTTTGTTTTCTAGCAAGCTTTTCTCTTGCTGCAAACAGGGTTTGAGGATGAACTATAAACATAGCTTCATGAATACACTCTGTTCCGTATACAAATGATTTGTGGTATAGGTAGTAGCATTGTAGCAAGAAGTTACTTTTACGAAGAAGGTAAGATTAAATTGACAAACACAGGAATAGAGAAAACCAAAGTAAAATCAATACAATCGAAGTCTCAAATGGCCTGATTTGGTAATGGGTCAATCTGTAATTTGCAAATACGGCTGAAGGGTTGGCTTGCCAGCACCTCACTTTTATGAATAAAGTGTGTTGAATATATTCTCTTCAAACTAATCTTCTTATATAGAAAAAGGTGATTTATGAGATTTTAACCATTTGATACACGTTCACATGTTTTACACAGCCATGACCCATCTCATTCTAACCATCTGACTTATGCACATCTATTGCAGGCAATAGACGTTTCTCACCTTGGAAGGGTTCCGTTACTGACTCGGTTGTTGGGGCATATCTAACTCAAAATGTGAATGACCATTTGTCAAGGTACACCTATTCTATTTCTCATCAACCCTTATTTCAGATGTGATCCGAGAATTATCCTATAAGAATAGGAAATTGCTTAGAGGAAACATTATAGTTCCAATCGGCACTTTTAATATTGATGAGGGTATGATGAGGCATTTCCGAATGTTATAGGTTCTTAAATCAAAGTCATCTTAGTTTTCTGTTTTGTTTATCATCAAAATTGATCTCATTCTTTATGTACCAAACTTCCACTAATTGTTGTGAGCTTATTTAGCTCAACCTTCTTTTACGGAAGCCACACACATTAATATTACCAAGTTTACCTAACATTCAGGGGCCGATTTCTAAATCAATTTAACACAAGGACATCCAATGTAGACTTCAACTCCAAACATCACATTTGCACCACCAATAACCTCATTTAAAATGTCAATAGCATATTATGTTTCCAACATGATATTATAGGCTGAATTTTTCGTGTTATAAGAATAATATCTAATGCCTCTTTAATTTATCATTTTACTCCGGCACACTCTATCGTGATGTTTTGCTTAACAATAATTTAATTAATTTTTTTTCTACCAGCTCTGCTTTCATGTGTGTAGCGGCAAGATACCCACTCAAAATCAGGACCAAAGAACTTACTTTCCCTGATGAATTCACAGCTAGCCAAGAATCAGTGGCAAGTAATACAAAAATTTATGAAGGGTTTTCGAAAAGTAATGAAATAGAACAAGATCTTGATCTTTGTATTTCATTACCTGATGTAAGTCATGCCTCTCAAACCACTGATCCGGTGCAAGAAAAGCCACGTGTCAATGAATTCGCAAGTAGTCAAGAATCAGTGGCAAGTAATACAAAAGTTGATGAAGGATTTTCAAAGAACAATGAAATAGAACAATATTATGATCTTTGTCCTTCATGTCCTGATGTAAGTGATGCTTCTCAAACCACTGATCTGGTGCAAGAAACGATATGCGTCGATGAAGATTCTAATGCTTTACGAAAGCGTCTAGACGTTGGGGAGGCAGATTATCTTAAGCATTTTTGTGGGTCACCACTAAATGAGAGCAGAGAAGAGCAAAAAACAGATTCTTTGGAGTTTCCATGTTCTCATGAACCTTCAGTTTCCACATCTGATATTTCTCAAACCACTGACCTGGTACAAGAAAAGCTACGTATCAATGAAGAGTCTAATACTTTCCCAAAGCATCTAGAAGTTGAGGAGGGAGATTATCTTAAGCAGTTTTGTGGGTCACCACTAAATGAGAGCCGAGTTGATGAGGAAGAGCAAAAAACAGATTCTTTGGAGTTTCCATGTTCTCATGAACCTTCAGTTTCCACATTTGATTTGAACGTGAGCTTATGCGAGACTTCAGAAAGTGAATTCATAGATCAGATAAAGTCAACCCCTGAAGAACCAAAAGTTGTAACTCCAGTTTGCTCTCTCCAATCTGAAGTCACAGTTGGAGGAGTAAATGGAATAAATAATCACCAGAACTTGAAGGACACGCCTTTAGAAACTAAAAGTACCGGGAAAAAGAGAAACAGGGTTGAGAAAGAGCAAGAACCGCAAATTGACTGGGAAGAATTTAGGAAATCTTATTGTGAAACCGGAGAAAAAGAAGTCAATGAGAATCATATGGACGCAGTTGATTGGGAGGCAGTTAGGCTTGGTACACGTGAGGAACTTGCTAAAACCATAGTTGAACGGGGGATGAATAATAGACTAGCTGGACGAATAAAAGTATATAACTTTATTTACCTGACAGTGTTTAGATTGTTGCATATCTGAAGTTAATAATTTGTACAAAAAATGAGTTTTGTTTTGACTTTTTGCAGGACTTTTTAGATAGAATGCATGAAGAACATGGAAGTCATGATCTTGAGTGGTTAAGGGATGTTCCACCAGATAAAGCAAAGTAAGTGGTGTCATGAGTTATAATTATCAAAACAATCTATCAAGGCTTAGTATTTACAAAACACAGTAATTTAACCTTGTTTATGCATCTAGGGATTTCTTGTTGAGCATAAAAGGGATAGGTTTGAAAAGTGTGGAGTGTATACGCCTGCTAACGCTACATCATCTTGCTTTTCCAGTAAGGGGTTTTGACATTTTTTTATTCTTTTTAACATATTACCTTTCGTTTTAACTTTATTGGTGTTTTTTTCCTTTTGTGAAAGGTTGACACAAATGTTGGTCGGGTGGCTACACGTCTTGGGTGGGTCCCACTGCAACCCCTCCCTGGTCAAGTTCCAATTCATCTTTTGAACGCGTAAGTATCTGCCTAGAACCTATGAGGAAAATGGAAATGTCATGAAACTGGAGTAATTTTAAATTTTTTTATATTTCATTTCAGGTACCCTGATGTGGACACCATTCAGAAATACCTCTTTCCGAGGCTATGCACCCTTGATCAAAAAACATTGTAAACTTTATGTTTCTACATTCTCACTTACTTTCTAGTATGCATACATATTTTACGATTATAACTTGCTAGCAAATGCCTCCATGCCAATCTAAATTTTGACTTCTGATTTTGGAAAATCAAACCTAATACTTGTTGGTTCATGTTTAGCATAGATTTCTTACCGTTACAATTAATATAGATAGTTTAATATGATTCTTATATATAATTCAACTTATAAGCTTGATGTGTGTTGATAAGAATCCTATCAAAGATATTGAATTTAAAAGAAATCCATTTTGACCATCAAAAGACATATATAGCCCCTTTCGTTACAATACAATCGTTTCTACACACAAACATCACATGCATCACGAAGTTTAGTAGTATTCATCACTATATTTACTATGAATCTTATTGGAAAACTTCTGTTGTACAGGTATGAGCTACATTATCAGTTGATCACGTTTGGAAAGGCATGTTTCTTTTCTCCTCTTTATTTGCATCCTAAGTTTCCTGTGAGTTCTTATTGAAGTTTATCATATTTATTTATTTTATAGGTATTTTGCACCAAGATAAAGCCAAATTGCGATGCTTGTCCGATGAGAGCAGAGTGCAGGCATTATGCAAGTGCCTTTGCTAGGTCTGTTTACCTATTTCTGAATATGGCTAGATTTTTGTAGATACAAACTAGACATAGTTAGAAGAAAAACAAAATTTCTGGGATAACATACTATTTTAGCCTATTACTGTACTAATTTAATTTACCAAATGTAGTCGTAGGCTTGCAATCTCTGGATCAAAAGAAAGTAGTACTGTAACAACAATCATCCCCGCTGCAAATGAACAAAGCCATTCAACATATGTTACACCACCATCATCGCATTTTGACCAAGAAAGTAGTACTGTAACGACAATCATCCCAGCTGCAAATGAACAAAGCCATTCAACGTATGTTACACCACCATCATCGCATTTTGACAAAGAAGTAAACAACTCGGGGTCAACTTATTATAGTCAAACTTGTGAACCTATAATTGAAGTTCCCCCATCTCCCGAGCCTGAAGCAGATGAGACTTTTCCAATTATAGGCGACATGGAGGATTTGTTCTGCGATCCTGATGATGAAGAAGAAATTCCCATCATCAGACTTAATACCGACGAGTTCAGGGAAACTTTGAAGGAGACCGTAGATACAAATAATATCTATCTCCCAGAAGCTGACATGTCGAGAGCTCTAGTTTCTTCGTCAGCAGAAGAAGCTCCCAACATGCCCATGCCTAAGAAATTTGTAGTCAAATTGAGGACTATGCACATTGTGTAAGTTTGTAATTTGATAATCTCCATTTTATATCATATATTCTTTGCTTTGTTGTGTTTTTCTTATTATTTGTTTTCTGGTGGAATCAATTGGGGTTTAAATATATTTTTGTTAATGCAGCTATGAGCTCCCGGACTTCCATCCCTGTTTGGCTGGGGTAAGTATTGTAACCTATCTAATTTCCTCCATTGTTCCATAAATCACGTTTGAGTTGTCACATAAGACCAAGTTGAGAAAACTCACTTATATGTTGTAACTATTGCTGATAGGTTGAGATGTCAATTTACATTTCAGGTTCATATGCATATTTTAGATTATAATATTTGGACGAAAGTGGTAATTATGCAAATTCCCTTATAAAAAGGACCAGCTTAATTGTCTGGGTTTGTGAAATAGAAAGTGTTTATTAGTTGGTGAATGGTGACAGAGGAGTGTAATTTTTTTTAACAATAAAGGGTTTATGAATTACCATCTAACTGCAATTTTTGGATATATAGTTTGAGGCAAGGGAACATGATGATCCAACCCCATACCTTCTTGCCGTGACATTTCCAGGTATTGTATTTAATTGTGTAAAGTTGACGTACTATCTATTCTAAATGTGCTGCAATTTTTAATATCACAAATTCTCATATTGGTTTTGCCAAACAGGTGAGATTCGACCCTCATTAGAATATACAAGAAACAGAGTATGCATATCAGACAACGCTAATCAAGAAGGAACAGTTAAAGCAACGGTTTTGGTAAGGAAGTGCTGAACCACATAATGTGATGATTAATTATATGATTTTGTATGATGTTTTGTACTAAAATTGATAAGTGCTAATTTGCTTAACAGATACCTTGTCGAACTGCAACTAGAGGGTCATTTCCTCTTAATGGAACATATTTTCAAGTCAATGAGGTATGTGTGCTTCACTTATATGCTAAGAGAGGTACAAATGGGATGGTTGGGTAACGGATAAAAATGGATAGTTCTTTGTACGAGTCGGGTTAACCTGAGTCTACGGCCCAGGACGGCACAATGTGGGACCTATTGTACACATATGGACGTGTGTATAGAAACATAAACCGGACATAGTTCAATGGTAAAATCGCTTTGATAATGCCATTAAATGTATTGCCTTTGTTACAAAAATTCATACTCCGGAATCCATTAGCGTGAATAATAAAAAATAATATTATTTTTATATTTTATAAATAATCAAAAGTTGATTAAATGATCAATAAGGTTTACGCGCAAAAAATATATTTTGGGTGACGAGAACCTATTTTTTTCACTTGCTTGTTTCGTTATAGATAAATTATAGCCTAAATCTTGAAATGGATACTTCTAGTATTTGCAACTTAATCATGAATCTATGATTCAGGTATTTGCTGATGATGAAACTAGTCGTGTTCCATTGGATGTTCCGATACGTCAGCTGAGTAATTTGGAAGTACGAGAATTGGGCTGTGGGTTATCTGCAACATCGATATTTAAAGGTTTGTCTCAAACATTTTTGTCTTCTAGATTTGATTATTTTTATTACAACAGCAGCAACACCCAATTCCCACTATTTTAAAAAAAGCAACACCCAATTCTGCGAGAGCGGGGTATGGGGATTTGAGTATTATTATTAACTTACAAAATGCTAACTCGGTATTCTGTAATTGATCAGCGCTATCTACCGGTGCCATTCAACGCTTGTTTTGGAAAGGTATGTTGTAAAAACTTGTTTTCTGTATAAGCACAAACGATTTTACGCAATTTATATCAGAGGAAGCAATTTCAACATCTGTACTTACAAATTTGGATTATTTTAAAGGTGGAAAGACAACCATGGTGTATTTCAAGCCGTTTACCGGTGGAAAGACATCCATGGTGTATTTTAATGCACAAAACTGTTGACCGTTCTTTATTAAAAAAAATCATATTACCACATCAATAGTTTCTGATTATTGTGAAAAGCTGTAGATCTCTAAATAGTTTCTGATGGAACGAGGAAGGGTTGTAATTGCTCCTTAGACTTATGAAATCCCTCCTCGAAATTTCCCTCTTGTGAACTTATGTTTTGGCTCCACCGCCGTGAATCATCGAATTCACACTACTTTTATTCATATATACCATGTATGTATCGTTGCAGGCTCGATATGCGTTAGAGGATTTAATAGGGAAACAAGGAAGCCTCGACCTCTGCATAGAAGTTTTCATATTACAACAGCCGCAATTGCAGCAGAGAACAAAAAATTAGGAAAGAGATAGTACTAACAAGTATTCGACTTGTGCATATAATGAGTAGGTTACCTTCTGTAAGTAAAATTAGTTGACAAGTAGCAGTGGCAATTGTTTAGCGGATATTAAATGTAGCAATAATTTATGCGATGGTATATGTAGCTGAAAATCATAACATAATAGTAGCAACTTGCTCAAAGTTGCTCAATTTAAATGAACACTAATGTGATCAAGTCCCAAAAGTATCTCCGAAACATATATATCATTAGTACTTAGTAGCTAGGTCCTTATCTTTGTTCTTTATATTTCATGGTAGTTTTTGCCTTTTCGTCTATGTGGTTCGATGAAGTAGAAGGTATAGTTCAATCTTTCCGAAAGTGCAGCCATGATCCCCATGAGAAACTTTGTTCTGCAATCTTCGTCCCTAGAATGAGAAGTTTAAAACTTCGAAAGTGCATGCACGGACCTTGTAAGGGATGATAATTGCACACCAAAGTCTCCACCGGGACTACACCTTCATTTTTAATAAAGATTGGACTATATATGCGATTTCCTTATACCAAAAAACATCGAAGATTTTCACAATTGTTCTAAGTTAAAAAGAGGTGTAAACATATTTGAAATCAGACTTGAGTCAAACTCAAAAAAGGTAGTGTCAGAAGTGGGATTTGAACCCACGCCCTCTCTCGAAGACCAGAACTTGAGTCTGGCGCCTTAGACCACTCGGCCATCCTGACTTCTTTGCCTATTTTCGTATCAACCTTTTCTTATACATTACTTGAAATGTTCTTACATGTTTCTCTATATGTTTATATATTTCATTAGGATGGCAAAAGTACCCGAAACCGAACCGATTGGGTCGGGTTCGGATTCGGGTTGGCGGGTTCGGGTTGGAATATTTTATTTTTCGCGGGTACAGGTTCGGGTTTTAGTAATATTCGGCCCGTTTACCCGTATATGTACCTGTTTACCAAAAAATTATATCGTTTATTGCTATTTTATATAATTTTTAAATTTGTGCGAAATAGTAGACGAAGATTATTAAACAAATGAAATGCTTATATTAGTTACATTTTGTATGCATTAAAATGTTTATGATCAAGCATATTTCGATTTTGTGACTTTAAATAAAATAATGATTTATTCGATATATTAAATCGTATGATATGATATTGAATTAGTATTTTCATCTTCTAAAAACTTAAAAAATTATATTAAGGTATTTTGATTGTTTTTCATTGTTTTTTTAAATCTATACGTATAATTATGTCCAACGAAATTTAATTGTGGATACCTGATACCCGCGGGTAGAAACCGAAAACCCGTTGGGTAATAGTAATCGAGTACCCATCGGGTAGTAGGGCGAATGCGAGTTTAGATATTATAAACGGGTGCGGATACAGGTTCAGTAAAACTCGACTCAAACCCGACCTCTTGCCATCCCTATATTTCATGAGTTGACGTTTTTATATTTAACAAAATTGTTTTTGTTTTCACCACCGCGTAGGTCATTATTGACTAGTACGTTAGAGTGTGCACTAATCAACACAAACATGCACTCCATTTGAGCGAGCTTGCTTGCTTTTAAACCTATGCATTTCACCTTCTTCACCGGGTCAACCCCACCCCACCCCACCGGCCACCCACACCACGTACTATTCTCGTCAAGCATCCTATATAAACCCCAACACCTTCATTCTGTCACATTCATATCCATCTATTCTTTTACAAGAAAACATAGTTTCGAAATTCCAAAGAAAACATCATTAATTTTATCCTTCTCTTCTTCATTAACCACAACGTAAAATGTCGAAAATGATCAAAGTCGTCTTCATGATAGCCAGCACTATGGCCATAGCCCTAACTCTGATAGTCACGTTTTCTAGCGAGAGTCAGGAAACAACGCTCAACGGACCACAGGTTGTGAACGCGTTTCCCAAAAGGGTTAGTAGGTTTCTAGCTGAAACCAAAAACCCACGAGCTGCGGACCATTGCCATAAAGACAACGAGATTTGTTACTACTTGGAAGGTAAGAACTCGACATGTTGTAACAACAAGTGTATGGATTTGAGTGAGGATAAACACAACTGTGGAGCATGCAAGAACAAGTGCAAGTTTACTAGCTCGTGCTGCAGAGGGGAGTGTGTGAATTTGGCTTACGACAAGAGGCATTGTGGGGCGTGTGGTAACAAGTGTATGCCCGGTGGTTACTGCATATATGGTCTTTGCAATTACGCCTAAGTTATATCATCATCATTCGTATATTTTCATGTTGTCACGGTTGAAGATTTTTTGATAACTAGCTATTCATACGTATACATGCATATTTTGTACAATGGATCCGTAACTTTTGCGTAAACATGCATAATGAAGCATCTACAATTACACGTCTCTTGTATTCCTTTTCGTTTCTTATACATCAAAATATCAAATAACCAAAATTAGCTGCACGCATGCACATTCTATATTGAAACTTGCCAAGCATCTATTTATTTACGGGGAAAGCCGCTAGACGACAACCCAAATTTGACGTGGCAAAGATTTTGGGCAAAACTTTTAGTCAAATCACTACTAGAAAACAGAGCAACAGCGACAGCCTTTTCCGTCGGAAATCCGTCGGTATAAGTGCTTTCCGACAGATTAGTGACGGAAAACGGGTGTCGGTGAATTCATGGTCGGAAAATGGTATCTGTCGGAATTCAGTTGGAAATAGTGACAGAAAAAAGGGTCAGAAGTCCGTCGGTAATACTTCTGTCGGAAGTCAGTCGGAAAAAAGTTGTCAGAAATCTGTCGGAAATATAAATCATGTCTGTTTGTAAATAGCCACATTACTGTTGGAAACCAATAACTGGAAATAAACCAATAACTGGAAACCATTCAAAATAAACCAATAACTAGAAACCATTCAAAATAAACCAATAACTGGAAACGGATAATTCAAGCTAAAAACGTACAAATTTTATACTTATGTTTAGCATTCAAATCACAAGTTATAGTATGCTAACGGAGCTTTAAAATATATCATTCAAGATGAAACAATCTTAAGACCGAGTTAATATCATCCAACTAAGAAGGGGGACGAGAATCCGTAAATTTTTCTAAGAAAGAGTTAATGTCATCCATCTTTTTCTTTCATTCACTCTCTCGAGCTTGTTCACGAGCATTTGCCTCTTGTTCACGAGCATTTGCCTCTAGTTCCCGTTGTTGCATATGCTCTAGTATTTAATTTTCCACTTGTCTTTGTACCTCGATTTGCATCTCCATTTGAAACTGTGATCTTATTTGTGTGTTCTCCTCCTGCAATCTTCTTACCGTCTCTTGCAAAGTTTGTACCTACATTGTCTCAAGTCGTGTTAAAAAACTTACAAGACATCTACATTGTCTCGGTACTCAAGCAACAAAGCTGGAAGATATGGGAAGTTACTGAAAAACACAAGAATGCTAATGATTTTCATTCCATGTTATTTTTCAAATGTCCATATGCTGGAAGATATGGGTAAAAAATGAAAACTATGATGGGTGAGAATGACTGAAATAATACATCTATAAGTGAATGAACATGGTTGATAGGAATACGCAAACTGGAAAACTATGTAAGTCTAGTTTATCTATTCTACAGAGTCACACATGACACATACATGTGAATCTGCTATATGTACACATATCTATCTATAAATGTTATACACGAGGGAAAATAAAATCAAACCGGAGGTAGATAGACTTAATTAGGGGCAAAGTGAACCTAAACGCAACTAATTGGACTAAAATGGACCAGGAGAGCCATAACTTAGCTATTCGGCCTAAATGGGTCAATAGGAAAAAAGTACACCTTCTTATACGGATATACATTACCGCTTGCAACTGTTAAATCCAGTATCAAGAATCACAACCAACAACAGCGTTTCCTACTTCATTGATATCATTAAACCCCAATGTACCCTTTTATACAAAAATAAATACAATCTAGATTCGGTTACATGTAAACGTTTAATAATCGCCAACTTGGGGGCCCTCGTGGCTAAAACCCTATATCTGACACAGTTTCTTGTATTGATCGTTAGTCCTTTAATATTTCTCATGATATTGTATACATGGGATTTGTCGTTTTTAGTATTTAAATCGGGGGAAACATACTGTATTAATTTGTGATTACAATAATATAACACCGGATCAAAATGTTTTTTTTAGTATTATGAATTACTTGTCTTTTTTTTTATCGTGTACAGATATACTCTACTGTGGCATTTGCAACTGTATTAGAATGTGCCATATCTGGTATTAAAGCCTAAGAACTACCAGACCACTCTTTTCATTTAAGGCTGACACATCATACTATCTCTGATAAGAGGATCTCTTAAGCCAATATAACCTAAGAACATCCATACCTTTATGCACTAGCCAGCGTGACCAGTTGCAAAACAGATAGGCAACCATGAAGAACACCCCGCGCGTGCTACAACCACAAACTACTACCTATTTTCTACCTTGAAAGCTGCCAATTATATCTCTTGTGTACTGTTAAAGGCAAGAGAGGAAGACAAAGGACTCATTTGTCTAATTCTAATGTTTGACTTGTTATTATGGTAGAGGCGTTGAGAAAAGGAATTTATAAACCATGAACATGATGTGAGTAAACTTTGTCTTAACAATTAGGCTATGAAATAAGGGTACCCAAAATTCCCCATAGCACCTTTTGTGATAAAGATTAAGCAAAAGAAAAGATAAAAGAGTGTTTGGGATTGCTGCTTATTTTAAAATGCCTATTTATTGGGCTTTAGGAGCTTTACTGAGTTAGCTTATGAACTTTACAAACAGATCTAACTCGTTAAAGGGTATTTGAAAAACAGTACTAGTAGCAGCATGTGTCAAGAGTAATATAGAGGAATTAATGTTAATTGCTTAAAGCAAACTCCTTTAAAATAACATTTAAGCAAGTAAGAAACCTGTTTGTTGGATGTGGAACTCGAACTTGATGTTGCTGATGTACGGGTCACCATGACCCTTGGATCCCCTCTTGTACCAAACCCGACTAGGTTACCTTTTTTCTTCCCCCCAGTAGCATCTTCCCATAAATCAAAGTCATCGGGTGGATGGTCATTAGTATCTGGTCCATGTTTCTCCTTCATAGCAGCATCAACGGCATCCTATGTAATATAGAATTCTGATAGTTAATATATAGTGTCAAGTACATCATTAAATAATGAGATAAGCAAACTAATTACCGCAATTTTTTTGAGCTAATTGTAATGTACTCTCGTGTTCTGCCCTCTGATGCTTCATCCATTTCATTCCCTACTTCATCCATTTCGTTTCCTAACGCCTCAGTTGAAACATTTGTGCTCGTATGACAATGATGGTAAGCTTCTAACAAGCTAACAGGGCGTTTTTTTTGTTTTTCATTTAAAAAAATCATTAGTTAGAAGTATATTACACTAACTTATAAAATTTAAGAGTTATACAGTATTAACAAAATCATCATTAGTTAGAATTATATTTACCATTTTGTATTTGTGTTGAAGAATGGTGATTGATCCCGTCGTATGTTTTGACATCTCACCCTCCACTTCAGTTAATCTGTTTTGTCTAGCAACATTTGACTTGTTTTTCCATCCGGGTGTGTTCCAGAGCCTATCAATCATGTTATCCCAATGTGCTTGATCTATCCAATATGGGCTATATGGTTTAAGCACGGATAAGTCATCTCCAACTGTGATGTTATCCATTGCGGCTCTTTGAGCAGCATCGCTTCGACATTGACTCAATATATCAGAATATCTGCTCGACATTAACCTTTCCCACGCAGCATACACAGCTGCATTGTTTGAAGTATCCCATTGATATAGATCCTGTAATATTGTAATATAGAGTGCAAGCAAAAATCAGTAAAGATCCAACAAACATCTTCAACTTGTAAATGAAGCAAATTTCAACATCTTAACCGATTAATCATACAAAGATACAAGTATCAGTAGCTGTATCAGTTCCTAAACACACAATGTTGATTAAAATAAAACTGACTCAATAGCAATACAAAAAGCATTTATGTGTTCGTGAGAAAAACTAACCATCTTGTGGTTTGTCATAATTAACAAAACCATTCAAAGTGATTATAGGAATCGCAAGTTTTTAGCAGGACTCTGGATATCGATTGCTGGCTTGTGTATCGGGTTTATTACAGATTTTGGGTATTTTAAATCATGTGAACACTTTCTAATACAGATTCGATTATTTGAGATACTTGATCCCTCAGTCAAAACAGATACCAAGTCTCCACATCAGTAGAGAAATATGGGTAGGCGCTTTAGATCATTTAAGATATTTATCCGTCGATTGAAGTGAAATATGCGTAGAAACTTTAGATTATCTAAGATACTTAATCCTCAATCGAAAGAGAACTATGCATAGAAGCTTTAGATTATCTCAGATACTTGATCCCTCAATCGAAAGAGAAATATGCGTAGGAACTAGGAAGCTGATTATCTAAGATACTTAATCCCTCATTAGAAAATAAATATGCTGGGAAGCTTTAGATTATTTAAACCACTCAACCACTCGATCAATACATTAATCTGTACAGAAGCTTTAGATCATGTACTTCGCTTTCCCGCTTTAGAGATTATTGTGGATTATGAGCCATTTTTTTTATCTCTATCCTGCATACTGATAGGGCACATTAAACGTCACGCCTAATAGTACACTTGTGAGGATACATGTTTGAAGTATCAGTTTCGTTTGCATTTGCTTAAGATAAGTATATTTGAAGTTGAATTAGTTAGTTTTATTGCCTGGAAATAATTTATATAGACATCCAAACGGATATACATATAAAAGCAATCACAAGTTGCTAGTTGAAGGTGATAACATTATTCTTTGTTTATTTAAATTTTACTACGTATTGATTTTGTATGTCATTATATGAGTTCTATAGAAGCTTATGTTTATTAGAATACTGGTTTCGTTAGTCCATGCATTCTCTTGGTTTATAGCCATCTAATGAATGAAAAATGTATTATCAGAAAAATGTATTATCGGTTTACTAAAGGTGCCAGCTTACAGCTAAATTTGTGCTTTTAATACCTTTAGTTTGATTAGAATTGCAAACGTAAATAATGCTTGGAGTTATACAATGAGAAAATACAAATGGTTAAGTTTACCAAAAGCTGTCAACTAGTCAACTTTATAATCTAGTAAACTTTCAAGTAAATATTGTATGAAGTGCTAATAATACAAGGGCAATGTAATATTTTGATGACCTCTTTCTGGCACCGCCACCACCTTTCCATGTGTTTGTCGACAATTTACTCACGATTACTTCACTGTATTCTGTCCTTAGAGCAAGAAGGTCGTCAGCAGTTGACTAAAATGCTTTCAGCTGAACAGGTTGGTTTTCATTTTCCTGATGCTATTCGTTAGCTGTGTTAATGTTGTGTATCACGTTCATTTAAACTACCCAACTAAAATGGTTATAACTTGAGGTTTTTAGATAGATTCAAACAGTAGAGACCGAGTATATTAAGTGACTCCAAATTTCAACAGTCAGTCGGGAAATGAAGAAAACATGAACTGAGACTGAGTTTGTTCAGAAAACATGTTGTAACCTGCTTTTTAAAAAATTGCCTTTTCTGATATTCTGCGTTTTGCCAAGGCAATAATCAGATAATCAACCCCAAAACGCAATCACAAACATCAATAAAGTAATCAAACTCTATAAGCTGGGTCAGTGGCCTGAATGACTGATCATTAAAACACAAGCACTAAATCTACATTGTTTCTAATCTTTGTATTCCAAAAACATTATAACTTGGAATAGTTAATTTAGCACTCTCTTGTGTAAAATATGTACCCTCATTGTTGCACCTTATGTTCCCTGCACCTTATGTTCTTGCATGCGTCATCTTTACATAAATGTGTTTGTGTTCAAGCTATTTCGATATTTAAGATTCCAATAGAAGTTAAAATATAGTTTGTGCACATATACGCCTTTTTGGTTGGGAATTTTGCATGCAAACTTTTCTACTCGTCTCTCTTTAATTTATTTGCTTTTTATTGTGTTTGGTTCTTGTATGGATTTTATGTATTATTCTTAGTGAAGCTCGTATTCATAGTAATTGTGTGTGCAAAAACTTAATAGTAATTTAGATTATTATTATTGTGGGTTCTCTTGGTATACTAAACTAATTAAGTTCTTGAATTCAGTGAATCTTTGCGATACTCATAAACATGGTCAACATATTCTTTCTGTGTTATAATTTCTAGGTCCAATAGAATTCCTAGGTATTGGAAGAAGCCTATCAAACAGAGATATCTTATTTCGATTCTTAATACGATATAGAAGGCTACTACCCCCTAAAGAGTTTCACCATTGATCATGAATGCATATTTTAAACAGACAAATGACCTTATACCTACGTTCAATTTCGCGAAGTTAAAAAGCAATCAAAGATTTTGATTTAGAACATGGAGCTGAAAGTTTGAATTGCCAAGTGAAAGTTATATACTGATTATTATTTTCTGAACATATGTACAGGATAAAACCCTAACCCTAATTCTTAGATATATATTGTTTGTATACTATATTTTGTGTCGTTATCATTATTGACCTAACTAGATATATATTGTTTGTACACTTGTGTTCAATATATCGGCTATATAAAATCAAAATGGGTTATAGCGAGTAAAAACAAGTTAGGTAAAAACCTGGAATTCTTCGAACATGAGGTCTCTACTTTCTTGGTCGACTTCTCTCCATGTCGCCCAAGGACCATAAAACATGACTTTGAAAATACTGATTATATCGCGAGTAACGTGGCCTTCTGCAAAACTATAGGATTGAAACAATAAACATCAAGTAAAAAAGGAAGTAACTTTCACCATAGTTATAGATTTAAGTACTTAGATACATACCCGCCATAATAGAGTGTAGCCATTGGCCTTTGTGATGGATGATCAGGTATTGATTGTGGCAAGTTCGAACCACGTACACGTTGTGATGTTCCATTTTCATTAGTATCACCATGGGTCGCATCCTCATAATCAGCATTTGGATTCCCGCATCCAGATATACTACTACTACCACGAGCGCCTACATTTGTACTTACACCCCTTCCCCCACTTCTGCTAACGTTGTCAAAACTTGCATTTTCTTGATTTCCGAATATACTACTATTACCACGAGCGCCTACATTTGAACTTATGCCCCTTCCCCCACTTCTACTAACATTTACAAAACTTGCATTTTCTTGATTTCTGAATAAAGATACATTACTGCTACCACGACCGCCAACATTTACACTTGTAGCCCTTCCCCTTACCACATTTCTGCTAACATTATCAAAACTTGCATTTTCTTGATCACGACCGCCAACATTTGCACTTGTAGTTGTACCCCTTCCCCTTACCACATTTCTGCTAATATTGTCATAACTTGCTTCTTCTTGATTTCTCAATCCGGATACATTAATGGTACCACGACCGTCAATATTTGCACTTATACCCCTTCCCCTTACCACATTTATGCTAATATTGTCATAACTTGCTTCTTCTTGATTTCTCAATCCAGATACATTAATGGTACCACGACCGCCAACATTTATACATTTCAACAATTAATAATTAGCACACGTATTGCATCAGTGTGAAAATAATAGACGGAATACATACTAATCATTCAAAGAATGATCAGATAAGTTGACTTCGTCCTCATCAGAAGAATGATTAGATAAACCAAGTTTGGTATCATCTGAATCATCATATATATCTAAAAACTCTTCTTCACCCTCTAATTTCCAAATTATCATTATCTGCAAACTCTTCTTCATCACTAACTTCCATATACGCATGCCTAACGTCTAAATCACCAACTTCCTCTATTTCTCTAGTGACAAGAGAAATGATTTCAGCGTTCTCATTTGCATCAGTTACATCTAAACTTATTGGCATTTCATCCTCTTGAAAGAACTCTTCAACATCCACACTATCCTCAACTACCTCACCAGAACATTGAGTTACTTCATATATGCTTCTCGGTGTCGATTTAACAACAGCCCACCAATCTTTCAAATCCTTAGTCATTGATGGATTGGCGCATAATAGACTTGTTCTGCTTGTGATGCAAGGATAAACGGATCATCTTGGCATCCCTTTGACTTGTACTTGATGTCAACCAAATTGTGCTTACGGTTAATCCTTACCCCTTGAATATGTGTAAACCAGTCACACTTGAACAGCACTACAACACATCGACCATTACTATCACGGTAATTTACCTCTAGAACTTCAGCTAGCAATCCATAATAATCAAATTCATCGTTGTAGGTAGAACCTTTCACGCATACCCCGCTATTATGTGTGACCCGCCCATCACCATGTTGCAAGGTGTAAAACTTGTATCCATTTACAAAGTAACCTTTATGGGACTCAACATAACGCATTGGTCCTCTTGCTAAGACTTTCAAATGTTCATTGCCACCATTTGATTGTATATGATCCTTAAACCACCCAGAAAATTTCTCATCTCTAGCTCTATCAAGTGTTGCTTCATCTATGTATGGATCCCCTTGCATAATAAAGTCGTCAAACAATCTGTTCAAGAAACAAAAGCTTTTAGATACAGGAACAAAACATACAACTTCTAACATAAGAATCGTTATGAACAAAACTGAACATATAAGAATCGTTATGAACAAAACTGAACATATCTCTAACTTCAAACTAAACAGTCGATTACCCACCACTCAGGAAGACTTTATAAAATATATGTAAATTTTATTAGTTTAAGTGATGTGGCTTGTGTTGCCAAAACGAAGGGTATATGCTATGTGTAAAAAACTCAAAAAGCAACTTAAATCAACAAAGCATGCATTAGATACTAAAACACACAGTTACACTAAAACAGACTGTACACCTAACCACACAATCAAGCAGCAAATTATTCGAGATTCATTTCAGGTTTCATCTAATTCTCATATCGTAACACTATGTACACGTTAACTTTAACAAATATAACTAGATATTCGCTTCAGGTTTACATAACTCTCTCATCCTAACATTACATATACACTAAATTACTCAAATTACATCATCAGTCACTTCAAATTTCACTTAATTCGCATAATTCTGACATCATGACTATACATATACAGTAAATTACACAAAATTCAGCAAAATTCATCAATAACATACAATTACACTAAAAAAACACACTAACTCAAAACACGCAGCAAATCACTCAAATTACATCATCATTCACTTCAATTCACATAATTCTCACAGTAAATTAGAAAAACACAGTAATTCACAACTAACTCCACAATAAGTGAAATAAGCTGTTAACATAATCAGTAACTTTCACACGATTCTCTCATCGTAACACTACCTAAACAGTAAATGACTCAAACAACATCTTCAATCACTTCATATTTCACTTAACTTGCATAATTCTCACATCATAATGCCACATATACAGTAATAATCACAAACTCATCAAAGTTTCATCAGTAACATCAATAACACGAGTAAATCACTAGAATAACATCAATAACACACAGTTAAACAAAAGACACACAGTAATTCGTCCGATTCAAATTTCGCTTAATTCGCCTAATTCTCACATTGTAACACCACATACACAGTACTAATCACAAATTCATCAAAATTTCATCAAAAACTCACAATCACTCAATTACAACATCAGTCACTTCAAATTTCACTTAATTCGCCTAAAACTCACATCGTAACGCCACATACACAGTAATAATCACAAATTCATCAAAATGACATCAAAACCTCACAAATCACACAGTAATTCAAAAACACACAGTAAACAGTAAATTTCACAAAATACAGTAAATGACAGAAAATTAAATCATCATTCACTTCGATAACACACAGTTAAAAAAAACACAGTAATTCGTCCGATTCATCATTCACTTCAAATTTCACTTAATTCGCATAATTCTCACATCTTAACACATCAAAAGCTACTTTCTGACACCGTAAGCTCTTAGAATCAAAAGCTACTTGTAGTAGCTTATACAAATAAGCACAAAATTACGGCTAGTTTTGACAAAAGTATCTATAATTGCAAATAAAATTTAGGCAAACAGGGTCAAAGAAATTTATATGATGTGGTCTAATACTATTTGATCTGGTTTATCCTGTTTTATATCGTTAATATACTTAAGATTCTGCTATATGGAAAATGTAGTGCTATTGATTCAGCAATCGGAATGGATGAAGTTCCATCATCATCCCATCTGCTCAAGTTACTTTCTGTCATGACAGAGGTTAGTTTTAGATGCCATTGCTTTGATATTTTTAGTTTTTGGCTGTCAAAGGAAAACGCGCTTCAAATGAATGAAAAAGAGTAAAAGACTAATAGTAAATTGTCAGTTATGTCAACGTTCTGCTATAAGATTTTCATTATCTGTGCTATTTGCAAAGGTATATTATATAAAAACATAAAAAAGATAATACTTGGCATACCTTAAAAAAGGGTGAACATCTTCACAATTAAGCAAGATATATGTATGTGCTTTATGCTTCTCCGCATCTGTCAAATTTCTTTTAGTTCCTGAATCAAATAATATGCGAGATGGAACTTTGAATATGTTTAATCGAGTGTCTGCTCGAGAGGAGCAATGAATATCTGGAGCAAAATTCCGTGGCTCACGATTCAAGCGTGTTTCTATTCTTGGGTCAAAATATAGGGAGGAATGCACAGAGAGTTCATTTACGAGGTAACTTTCAACAATAGACCCCTCGACCCTTGATTTGTTTCTTACTGTTCTTTTTAGAGAACCCAACTTCCTGTATGAATTTCAACAAACAGTCAGTTACAACTAAAATATTGTTTTTTTAAGTGAAGTTGTAAATAAAGTATGTACCAAGATAAAGAAATTATTACCTCTCGTAAAGATACATCCATCTATACTGTGTTGGACCACCTAGAATAGCTTCCCTAGCTAAATGTACAACAAGGTGTTCCATTGAATCGAAGAATCCGGGTGGGAAGATTTTCTCAAACTTGCAAATAGTTTCAACTATACTTTTCTCCAGTTTCTCTAAATCTTCAACGTGCAAAACTCGCGAGCATATTGCACGAAAAAATGTACATATCTTTGTTATAACATCCCATAGTACATTCGGTATCATCCCTCTTATGGCAATCGGAAGCAACCTTTGCATGAACACATGACAATCATGACTTTTAAAGCTATAAAAGCTACAATCTGTTAGATTTACACACCCCCTATGTTAGATGTATAGAAGCTGAATATAATTAATAACATGTTAAATATAATCAAACGCAGCGGAGTAAGCACCTATTGCCGGATCCATAGAGTCATATGATTAATCAATAAAAAAAGAGAGAAAAGTATACCTGTGTAGCGTGATTTGGTAGGTTCGAAAGAAAACAATCACCACACGATCTACCCAAGAAACCAAGTGATCAAAATAGATCACCTCTATGAATATGATCCACACTACACGTCTTCGTATACCAATTAGATGCTAGTCTTATAACCCGCATCACATCAACAAGCCTTTTTTTAATCTTTATTCAAGATTGAAGATTAAAATAAAATATGAAACCCTTTCATATCTTATTTGCTGTCGTGACAAGATGTCAAATGGAAAATGCTATCACCTTTTTCTATATCATTGTTTGTTTTTAAAGTCATTTAGACTAAGTCAAATTTACTTTGAAAATCAAAACGTATCCATTCAATTCTCGTCATTAAGGCTGAATAATGATGGGCTTTATAATGAGTCGTATCATTTAATTTTTTTTTTAATAAACTAAGTACTTGCTTAGTTATTAAAAGCCCAATGACAATCTCAAGTTACGAAGGTTATATATATCGTAAATACAATAGACACGATATATTAAGTGGCACCTCTGTGTATATGTGTGTGACCCCATAGGCTCACATGTGTCTAGTCGTATAATTATTTGTTATGACACGAGCATACTCCAACAGCTCCCACTTGCGCATGTCATAATAATCATGTAATTATACAAGCAATGGTTAGCGTCTAGCAACACGCCAATGCCCCCAGAAACATATGAGGATAGTTTCTAAAACATCTCATTTTAAATGGTTTAGATATCAGTCATCCTTTTGTTTCAGATACTTTGTTAAACTTTAGACATGGATCAACAGTCATTCTTAAGTTTAACTATTCTGTTTCTCGATATTGATATTGAACTAGATTTCCAAATTAATCAAGTATCATCTTAATTACATTTGGGTGTGGCCACACATACATCTGTACAATTCATCGAGGGGCCCAGTAGTATCTAACTCCAATACATGGGGAGGAACAAATTCTCTTTTGACTACACGTGTCGTTCATGTGCTTCTTATCGCACCTGAAAATGGTCTTTATGGTAGCCTTGTTCAGGACAACGTTGAACCATATCAAAGATTGACATTCCACACATACAAAACCTACTTGCATCTCAAGTCTAAGGATGAGAGATTCAACCACTTGCGAGATTCACTATTGACGCTGATCCATGTAGTGAATTCTCGTTGGTTAGGTCAATCCAATGTTCATCTAATGAACACATATGAGTTTGGCGGCATCATCAATTAATATTCATTCCAAATGAATATGACCAACTCACATTTGTCTTAACTCGACAATACTCCCATATTGTCAACCGACAATGGATAATTTAGAATAATAAGATTACTCTTGGATTTAAACATGCAAATATAGGACACAGTTGATATAAAATAAAAACGATATACCTCATATATCAATTCATTATATAATAAAAACTGTTTTACATCCCAATTATTCAAATACTAACATACACAAATCTACATGAAACTACCAGCTGGTCTAAGTCCAATGCCCCTAGCATGTTCAACATGTTTGGTACAAGACATTGGTTTAGTAAACGGATCAGCTAAGCTGTTATCTGTGTGAACTTTAAGAATAGAATATCACCTTCTTGAATTACTTCTCGAATGTAGTGATATTTTCTCCGAAAATGTTTGGCACCCTTTTGAACTCCAGGTTCATCGGCTATAGTAATTGCACCTGTATTATCACAGTACATTTCCATAGGTCTATCATTACTGGGAACAACGCCAAGCCCAGAAATGAATTTACGTATCCAAATTGCTTCCATTGCAGCTTCAGAAGCAGCTATGTATTCAGCTTCTGTAGAAGACATCGCAGTAGTGCTTTGTTTAGAACTCTTCCAATCAACCGCGCCTCCGTTCATCACGAAGACATATCCGGTTTGTGATCGAAGATCATCCCGATCTGTCTCCCAACTAGCATCAGTGTAGCAAGTAACACCAAGCTCAGTTGTTGAATCACCTCCATAAACAAGAAACATATCTTTAGTATTTCGAAGATACTTTAATATGTTCTTTACAGCAGTCCAGTGACATTCACCTGGATTCTGTTGGTATCTACTTGTAAGGTTCTGAGAGAACGCTACATCAGGTCTAGTGCACCTCACAGCATACATGATGGATCCTACAGCCGAAGCATAAGGCACTCCTTTCATTCGCTTCACCTCTTTAGGTGTGGAGGGACCTTGAGTCTTACTCAATTCTACATTGGATTGCATTGGTAGACTCCCACGTTTGGAGGCATCCATCTTAAACCGCTTTAAGATTTTGTCAATGTATGCACTTTGACTCAAACCGATTAATCGTCTTGATCTATCTCTATAGATCTTGATTCCTAGAATGAACGCTGCCTCACCCAAGTCTTTCATAGAAAAACATTTTCCAAGCCAGGATTTAACATCTTGTAGCATTGGAATATTGTTTCCCATGAGCAATATGTCATCGACATATAAGACTAGGAAAACGACGATACTTCCACTAGCTCTTTTATATACACATGGCTCATCGGGATTTTGAGTAAAACCAAACTTTTTGATCTCCTCGTCAAATCTCTTGTTCCAGGTCCTAGATGCTTGCTTTAACCCATAAATGGATCTTTGAAGCTTACATACACGTATGGGATGTTTAGGATTCACGAACCCTTCAGGTTGCACCATATAAACGTCTTCGTTCAGATGGCCATTCAAGAAGGCGGTCTTGACATCCATTTACCAAATCTCATAGTCATAGAACGCTGCTATGGCTATAAGAATCCTTATAGCTTTAATGTCTGCAACAGGCGAGAAGGTTTCTTCGTAGTCAACCCCATAGGTTTGAGTGAAACCTTTTGCTACAAGACGAGCTTTAAAGGTGTGTACAATGCCATCCATATCGGTCTTCTTCTTGAAGAGCCATTTACTCGCAACCGTCTTACAGTTAGGAGGGAGGTCAACTAAGATCCAAACTTCGTTATCCCTCATGGATTACATTTCCGCATTCATAGCTTCAAGCCACTTATCAGATTCAGGATCCGACAATGCAGCTTTATAGTTATCGGGTTCACCATGATCCCCTAACTCATGTTCCTCAGCATCGATATAGAAACCATATCGGTCAGGTGCGTGAGATATCCTTGCGGATCTACGAATGGGAATCACATCACTTTGAGATTCGACATTTTCATGTTCAACCTCTTGGTGATGTTCGCTAGTGTTCTCAGAAGGTTGTGCATCTTGACTTTGAATTTCATCAAAGTCTATGGTGCTCCCACTTGCTTCTTGTGATATGAGACTATTCTCAAGAAACTCAGCATACCGAGCAACAAATATTTTGTTCTCGGGTGGGTAGTAGAAGTAGTAACCCATTGTTTCCTTTGGGTATCCTACAAAGATACATTTGATAGATCTGGGCTCAAGTTTGTTTGGTGTTTCTCGTTTAACGAGAGCCTCACAACCCTACACTTTCAAATAAGACAAGTTCGGGACTTTCCCGTGCCATATTTCATATGGAGTCTTATCAACCTTCTTAGTTGGAACCATATTGAGTATGCGTGCAGCAGACTCTAGAGCATAGCCCCAAAAGGACATTGGCAAAGTGGTTGGACTCATCATTGATCGAACCATGTCAAGCAAGGTTCAATTTCTCCTCTCTGACACCCCATTATGTTGTGGTGTATAGGGAGGAGTAAGTTGTGAGACAATCCCACGACTCTTAAGATGATCTAAAAACTCAAGGCTTAAATACTCGCCTCCTCGATCAGATCGAAGTGCTTTGATTGTCTTCCCGAGTTGATTTTCTACCTCGTTTTGGAAGGTTTTGAACGTTTCAAAAACTTCATGTTTATGTTTTATCAAGTAAACATAACCATATCTACTGAAGTCGTCAGTAAATGTAACGTAGTAGTTAGCTCCTTCTCTAGACGTGGTTCTAAATGGACCACATACATCACTATGTATGAGTCCAAGAAGATCATTAGCTCTTTCACTTGCATGAGTAAAAGGCTTTCTTGCCATCTTTCCAGATATACAAGATACACATATATCAAATGATTCATCATCAGTTGACTTTAAAAGCCCATCATGTTGCAGCTTCGCAATGCGTTTCTTGTTTATATGGCCAAGTCGGCAATGCCATAGAAAAGTAGAATCCAAGTTGTGCTTGGACTTCTTTTTGCTACAAGTATAAATAGAACCCTCATTTGATACATGATTATGCATATCAATTTCAAAAATTCCATCACAAGGAATAGCATTAAAATAAAATACATTATCCTTGGAAACTTGAATAGTACCATAATCAGTAAATTTATGTGAAAACCCATTATCCCATAAACACGAAAGAGAAATAATTCCTCTAGTAATAGAGGGTGAAAAATGACAATTGTCTAGTACAAGAATCATTCCACTAGGGAGGATAAGATCATAGCTCCCTATGGATTCGACAGCTGCACGGTTGCCATTGCCCACGTGCAAGTCCAAAGCGCCTTTATTTAACTTTCTGATCCCTCTAAGCCCCTAAATAGTATTACAAATGTGAGTACCACAACCAGTGTCATATATCCAGGTATTAGTTTTAGGGAATGAGTAGAGTTCTATCATGAAGATACCTGATGTGCCGGACGTGTCGGCTTTGTTCTTCTTTTTGTCCACTTCTGCCAGGTAGTAAGGAAAATTCCTTCTCCAGTGTCCAATCTCATGACAGTGATGACACTCTACATCCTTAGCAGGATGCTCCTTTTTGCCAGGTGGGGGGAACTTGCGTTTAGGGTCATGAACCATAGTGGCTTTTCCCTTGAACTTTTTACCCTTGCCTCCTTTAGCTTGTGGCTTCGGTTTTTGGATATGACCTTTCTTGATAGCAAGAACAGAGGGAGCTTTCTTGGGCATACCCTTCTCTGCAAGCTTCAGCATGGCATGCAGTTCAGGTATAGTCTTCCCCATGCCATGCATATGATAGTTCTGAACAAACTGATCATAGTCTTTGGAAAGTGAAGTGAGTATCAAGTTCACTCCTAAGACTTGTGGCATAGGGTAGCCAAGTCGGTCCATCTGATCAAGGTAGCCTTTCATTCTCAACACATAAGTGCTGACAGATTGGCCCTCCTCCTGCTTGCAGTTATGGAACGCTTTGACCGTTTCAAAGAGTTCTTGTTCTGCTTGTTGTTGGAACATCGTCTTGAGTTCCTCAATCATGTCATATGCAGTAAAGTCTTCCAAATGTTTTTGGATTTCAGGGACCATACTACATAACATTAAGCCAGCCACTTCTTGTTGTTCAACAACCCTTTTAGTATGGGCATTGCGAACAGCAGCGGTGGCAGTAGCAGGAGGTGCTTCAGGTAAGGCCTCTTCCAAGTGGTGCAACTTTCCTTCTGATCTAAGGACAATCCTCAGATTTCAAAACCAGTCAAGGAAGTTTGTACCACTCAATTTCTCCTTATCGAGAATTGATCTGATTTGATTGTTAATGGATTGATTCGTTGCCATCTACAAAATAAACAAAGTTCAAAGTTTTAGTACTTTCAATAATTAATCCTTTTAAAAATTAACTACCCAAGTTATATAAAAACAATTAATTTTACGAAAAGGCTAAGATCCTCATTGAGGTTCTACCATCACATCAGTTGATCTGCTAGCAATGATAGATTCAATAGGTATATGACGTTCATCAATTGCAAATCATGTGTAATTCTTAGATCCTTATGGGACTCATGACATAAGTGAACAATTCACAAAATATCAAACATGGCATGTTTAGTCCCATCCTTGCCTCGGTCAAGGTCTCACCACTTAACCGATTAAGTCATCCAATTTGAGAACATGCGAGAATAAGTCTAGGTCTCACGCATAGATAATAATCACCTTGGGTTACAATTTTCATCCGTCTCACAAGATGCAAAAAGTAATTGCAAGTGATCTCAAACGATTGGACGGCATGACTTAAATTTTAGACGGGTATAAAAGTTTGATTTAAAAATCAAAAGTGTGTACGAGGAAGCATGCATTCATCCATCGTAGCACAAGTTAAAAAACATTTTTAACTTAAGTCTAATCTTGTTTTAATTTATGTGTGTCAAGTTGTCTATGTTAAATACTAATATAAAACCTAAATGGATTTAATATTAGATTTAGACAATACAAAAAAATAAAAAATAATAACATCATAACATGTTAAGAGTTATTATGAAAAACAAGATTTTAGTTTTAAATCATATTTAAACTTTAAACTAAATCAAGGATTTAGTTTTATAAATGGTTTCAAGTTTTTATAAAAACATTTGCAAGTTATATCAAGATATCAAGCAAACAAGCAACCACACAACCACAAGTATGCAAAGCCTCAAACCGATGAAAAACCTATGCTTGATCTCGTGAGCCATCACGAGGACCAAGAAGTCAACTAAGGGTAAGTCAACAAAACCACAAATTGGGCTCCCACTTGCTCCAAGACCATCAAGAGCAAGTAGAACCCAAAATGAACATGCGGCCCAAATCTGCCTAAGTATTTCAGTCGACTTCTAGGGCCAAAAACCCACAGAAGGAGTCTTCCATAGCCTGAGCTCCAGTTGAGACTTTTGAAGGCCTATGAGTTGTGAATTAGCACACCAATTTTGGGCTTCTATCTACTTGTATAACTCTGGGAAATCACATTTTAGTGCAGGTCACTCAGCAGCTCCGAGTTTCACAATATGTCTTTAATTCTTTAGCCATTCCCATCCAAGCGTCGGTTACAAATGATTTATGACTAAAAACATTTAACCTATCATTAAACTACTGTAAAATGCCCAAACAATGGCTATAACCAACATCAAAAACATATTAATGAAGCCGAAACAATGGCAAATCCCCAAAACTGAAATTAAATGCAAATCAACACACAACATGTCACATTTGGTCTAGGTTTTCATCGGCTTTGCATAAGAAACATAATAATACCATAAGATTATGAATATAACAAGGTGTTGGCTAAGTCCATGGCCAAACATGCATGTATTTGCCATGGAAATAAAATTAAACAACAACAAACACTTGTTAGCCAACGAAATCGAAAGAATAATCAACAATTAATTAAACCCTCGATTGGTGCGTGTAACCAATGACCTTAGGACCTTAAAACCACATTTTATAAACCTTGTAATTATCATATATTTACAGAAAACATGGTCATTAGGGCTGTTTAAAACCCGATTCAAGGATCGTTCCAAAAAACGCGTTTTAGGTCATTTTACACGTACCCGTAATAAACCCATTTAAGTATGCGTAAACCGTGACTATGAGGTCATTAAAAAACAGACTATAAGACCTCCTCAAAGTCTATAATGCCACGAAAATAAAGCCATAGGGGCTGTTTTAATATTGGTTTAACAAATCCCTCAAAACACTCATATTTAGCCATTTTTTACGCATACCCGATAATCATATGACATCATATGATGGCTCGTGATACCACTATAGAAGCTGAATATAATTAATAACATGTTAAATATAATCAAACACAGCGGAGTAAGCACCTATTGCCGGATCCATAGAGTCATATGATTAATCAATAAAAAAAGAGAGAAAAGTATACCTGTGTAGCGTGATTTGGTAGGTTCGAAAGAAAACAATCACCACACGATCTACCCAAGAAACCAAGTGATCAAAATAGATCACCTCTATGAATATGATCCACACTACACGTCTTCGTATACCAATTAGATGCTAGTCTTATAACCCGTATCACATCAACAAGCCTTTTTTTTAATCTTTATTCAAGATTGAAGATTAAAATAAAATATGAAACCCTTTCATATCTTATTTGCTGTCGTGACAAGATGTCAAATGGAAAATGCTATCACCTTTTTCTATATCATTGTTTGTTTTTAAAGTCATTTAGACTAAGTCAAATTTACTTTGAAAATCAAAACTTATCCATTCAATTCTCGTCATTAAGGCTGAATAATGATGGGCTTTATAATGAGTCGTATCATTTAATTTTTTTTTTAATAAACTAAGTACTTGCTTAGTTATTAAAAGCCCAATGACAATCTCAAGTTACGAAGGTTATATATATCGTAAATACAATAGACACGATATATTAAGTGGCACCTCTGTGTATATGTGTGTGACCCCATAGGCTCACATGTGTCTAGTCGTATAATTATTTGTTATGACACGAGCATACTCCAACAAGATGCATACCCGTCAGGAAACTTAAGATTTGTCATCCATTCACACACTTTCTGCAGTTGTGTCTTATTCAAAGTATATGAAGCTTTCGGTTTCATATCTCTATTTTGCAGCTTAAACATATGCAATTCGGGTCTATCACAGTATATTTCTACATCTTTCCTCGTCTTGACATTGTCTTTCGTTTTCAAAGTACCCATGATGGTGTGAAATAAGTTCTCAAAAAAATTCTTCTCAATGTGCATTATATCGAGATTGTGTCGAATTAATAAAGTGTGCCAATATGGAAGCTCCCAGAAGATACTTCTCTTTACCCAATTATGCGTTTGACCGAAACCATCAATTTTTTTATTTTTAGGATTGTATGGCTCGCCTTCATAAACGGTTGGAAAGTGGCGAATCTGCTTCCAAATCTCAACACCGGTTAATTGTGGTGGTGGGCCAGCTGACACGGTTTTATTAGCCAAAAATCCCTTTCTATCACGTCTGAATGAGTGTCTCGAAGGTAAAAATCTTCGATGACCGTCGAACCAACACGGTTTCCCTCCATTTTGTAACTGAAATGAATCTACATTACCCATGCAATATGGACATGCTAATCTACCATGCGTACTCCATCCTGAGAGCATTGCATAAGCAGGGAAGTCACTAACTGTCCACAATAGTGCAGCTTTCAAGGTGAAGTTGTTTTTACGATAAGCATCATACGTTTTAACACCAAGATTCCATAAGTCTTTCAACTCTTTAATGAGCGGCTGTAGAAACACATCTAAGTTCTGACCGGGGTTCTTTTTTCTGGGAATAACCAAACTCAATTTCACGTGTACATCTTTTAAGCTCAACCAAGGAGGTAAATTGTAGATTGTAAGAAAGACGGGCCATAACGAATATGGATTAGAATTCGAGTTATTTGGATTGAACCCGTCAGTGCATAACCCAAGACGTACATTCCGAATCTCTTGAGAAAATGCGGGATGGATTATGTCAAAATGCTTCCATGCCTTACCATCACTAGGGTGTACCATTTTATCTGAGTCTGTTTGATGATCATGATGCCAAGTCATCTCTTTAGACATCTTTTTAGACATGTACATCCTTTGAAGTCTAGGAGCAATTGGAAAGTATGTAAGCACCAAATTAGGGACCTTATTTCTTCCACCTTTCTTGTAGCGAGAATGACCACATACTTTACAATTACTCAACTTAGAATCAGCTTTCCCATAGAATAACATGCAATGGTTTTTGCAAGCATGGATCTTTTCTCTCGGAAGGTCTAGTTTTCTCAGAACTTTTTTTGTTTCATAAAAGTTCTCTACTAGTTTATTACCATGAGGTAACATATCCTTGAAGAGAGAAAGTGCTCGATTATATGTTGCCTCGGGTACATTGCATTCTGCTTTCCAATTTAAAAACCTTGTGGCAGCTTCAAGGGTCGAAAACTTTTGACACCCCTCGTACAAAGGCTCGTCATCAGCTTCTAACATTTCATAGTATTCCTTGGCAAACGAATTTGGGGCTTCTTCTTTCCAAGTATTCGGATGGAAATCTGATTCAAATGTTGCATTATGTATATCCAAAATCATCCGTGTGCAGCCATGAACATTCTCATCTTCAATTGGCTCAACACATTTCCCTATCTCCGCTCCTTTACTTTTTCTTTCACCGTGAGCATACCAAGTTGTATAACCACGGATGAACCCGTTATGCCACAAATCATACTTAACTTCATCCCTTTGCTTAAATACTTTTATTTTACACTTAGAACATGGACATTTGATACGGAAAACTACATCACTTCCCAAAGTTTTTCTTTCAACAACTTTTTCAATTGAAAACGCGAAATTTAGAAACTCGTCGACTTTTGATTGGTATTTAGAACAAAGATAGCCATTGCTATTTCTTCTTCTGTACATCCATCCTCTGTCCCCGCTTGCCGACATAGCTAACCTTAATGGTACTAAACACGCTCGCGACATAGATAAAGATACATCAGATAAAGATACATACAGATACAGATACATACAGATACAGATACATACAATTACATACAGATATACATACATCAGATACATACACAATAGATACAGATACATACAGATACATACAAATACATACAGATACATGTCATCAGCTGATTATATGATGTCTGACCTATGGCTGAAACTCACACAATCTACTTCTTTTAAACATAATGTCTGACCTATGCTGCAAAGCCGCTGATCTAGAGCTTGACTCGATCGTATTCGTGCGTATTTGGCTAATATATAACTCATTTGATAACCTCACTAGTTTATAGTTTACTTTGAACAGTACTTGTTCCAATGAAATCAAATAAAGCTGGAAACACAAGCCTGTCCAAACACAAAAAAAACCTATGAATTGAATAATTAGGTACTTGGGTATAAAATTTCTGCTCCGAATTTTCATTGATTTCCTTATGGAATTTTCCTTCAAGGACACTGAACTCGAATAACTTTGTACAGATTGAGTACTACTATAGCTCATTGCCAATTTCTCATTATTCGTATCAAATAAAGTGGGAATCATATCCCAACATGCTCACACTTTCTGAAACTTTTATATTCAATTGTAAATGAAAAAAAATGAAACAATGACCATATAACCTCAAGATAGGATTGTACATCAATCACAGCTAATTATAAACTAAATAACAAGATAAAGGACTGTAATACCTTGTAAGTGACTCTCGAACTCACAAGTCAGAACCACTGGTTCTATGTCGCTGTAATATAAAACAATGACCATATAACCTCTATAAGCGTGCATTTGTATTTTTCACCCAATTTCAGCTGTAGTTAAGCATTTAGGTGAACTTCTTGGACATAATTCTCAAAGGAGTGTTACATGAACTCATAAACGAAAGCATAATCTACTTTTATAGTTTAAAAACATATGAAGATTATTTTCATACTCGTAACTTACTTGGGCTACTACTGATGGACTAATGAATGAAAATAAGGTAATCAGGTGATCATGTATTTGTTTGTAGCAGCAATTGGAGTTGAAATTTGAAAAGCTCTATCAAATCATTATTAAAACCTTGTTTTTCGTAAACTTTCACTTGATTTACGGTGTAACTATCTTTTCCTTTGAGGATCACCCACAACCTATCTTCTATAAGCACACATCTAAAACTGATATGAACCATAGCGATTATTGGTGTCAATTTCCACCAGTTTTCCTATAGATAGATACTCAGGTTGACCAAAGTAACCCGACCCTACTTAGTGTAAAGGTTACTCGGGTTTCCCAAAGTAATCCGACCATAGTAGGCTTAATCGGGTTTGGTTCGGGTCAAATTTTAGACACCCCTAGTCATCAGCAATGAAAACAACAACAACAAGAGAGAAGTATAAATTACCCCATTTATGAAGTTTTGGGTTAGTTTGATGATTCAAAGGTACTTAACCCTCACACAACATACAACATCATACACTCATTCACTGAGAATGCGGTAACTATTTATGGCCTAAACACTAATTAAAAATGTCACCTTAGAACCATGGTCAAGCAATGACACCTGCCAAACTCTGCATTAAGCTAAATCAGTATGAAACCAGTTACCTAGCTCAACCAAATGATTATCAGAGATGCAGAGCCGTCAAGTTCAACCAAATGATTTTCAAAAATCGATAAAAACATTCTAAGAAAGAGATCACAGATATATTTGGTTGTGGGTGTTGACGTTCTGCTGATAATAATCTGTAACCGTAGAGCAACAACAGAAAAATAGGTTTGGTGTTGCCGAGCAATTCATATACATCACAATTCATATATATTTGGTTAACGACCAATTCCATAGTCGGTTGACGCATACGCACGATAACAGATCACAGCTAATTATAAACTAAATAATAAACACCTCAAATCACACTATCTCAACAACGTTCAATGAAGGCTGACTTAACCACCTCAAATCACAGCTGACTTAACCACCTCAAATCACACTATTAATAGAAATAAGCTCATATAAGCTCCAAACTTATCACACTAATTAACCCTAACTTATCACACTAATTAACCCTAACTTATCACACTAATAAACCCTAACTTATCACACTAATTAAACATAGCAATAAGCTCATATAAGCTCGTACAATCAAACATAGCAATAAGCTCATATAAGCTCCAAACTTATCACACTAATAAACCCTAACTTATCACACTAATTAAACATAGTAATAAGCTCATATAAGCTCGTACAGAATTAAAATCGATTTTGACCTTTAATCGGTGGTGGGCGATGGGTTGGAGATGATGGCGATGGGTTGGAGATGATGGCGGGCGATGGGTTGGAGATGATGGCGATGGGTTGGAGATGATGGTTTAAGTTGTAAAATGGTATCTGTGTGAAATGGTATCTGTGTGAAATGGTAACGTTTTATTTACAGGTTTAAGTTTTTAATATTTAAGTTTTTTTTTTAGCAATAATATTTAAGTTTAAGTTGTAAAATTTGAGGGTTAAGTTTTTTAATATTTAAGTTGTAAAATTTCTGTTTTTTAAAAAGTGATTTTATATAAATTCTATCTTAAGACAGAGCAAATGAACTCGAAAACTGAACCGAATTGAATCGAGCACGTTCGATTTGATTTTCGGCTTTGGTCATATATAACCCGGTTCGTTCATTTGGGTCCGGCTCAAAATCGACACTAAATTGGTTATATATAGCTCGGTTCGGTTCGGTTTTGGTCATATATAGTTCGGTTCGATTTTGGTTCGGTTCGGTTCGATTTTCTAAAAAATTTAAATAACGTAACAATTTACGTTTAATTTACATATAAAAACCTTACAAATTAACAAAATTTATAAACTTTTAAAATCAAACTTGCTAATAAAATAATTTTTTTTAATTTAAAAATAACTAAATGAATATTTTTTACACATTATTAAATTTTTAAAATTTAAAAATAACTAAAATTTAAAATTTGCAAGAAAATTTACCAAGACTTATTTTACACATTATTAATTTTTTGTCGGAAATTCGTCGCTAAAGGGATTCATTCCGACAGATTACCGACTGAAAATTTGTATATAGCTAATGTTTAACACTTTCCGACAGAATAGTGACGAATAACCAAAAATTGTCGGTAGGCCCTCGGAAATTCGACGCAATATAAATTACTTACCGACGGATTTCCATCGATAATTTTATCCCTCGGAAATCTGTCAGAATTTCGTCTGAAAATCTTAAAAAAAAATCAATCACAATATCCGTCGCTAATCTGTCGGGTTTTCGTCACTAATTTCTGACGGAAAAATGACTGTCGGAAAATCCGTCGCTGTTGCTGTGTTTTCTAGTAGTGAATGTTGACTGGCGTTTTCTCGACGACAAGTCGATGGAGAAATATTGACCAGAATTTCCCAAATTTTTTTCGCCAAACAAATGGAGGGAAATTATCCGCCAGTGTATCCCGGCGACATGTCGACGGGAAACCTTTTGAATATAATTTAGAAGAGGATTAGTGCTAACATAAGTATTTATTGTGTATTAACTTATCCCCGGCGACATGTCGCCGGGGAAACCTTCGCTATACGACAAAAGAAAAAACAATGAGACGAAATAATTAGCGGGAAATTTACCGCCAAGTTATCCCGGCGACAAGTCGCCGAAGAAACTAAATATATATATTTTTAGGTTTTTACACACACACACATATATATATATATATATATATATATATATATATATATATATATATATATATATATATATATATATATAATTATTATTTATGAAATAAAGTTTAACATATATATTTTTTTTGGTTTTAAAAGATGACATATATATATATATATATATATATTGGATTTTAAAAGCTCAAAGTTTAACATATATATTTAATTATTTTGCGCCATTTATATACTTAATTATTAGGATTTTAATAAAAGCAAACATTTATTTATTCAGAATATTATACATAGCCCTTGTGGAATCAAATGGAAAACTTACAAACAGACATTACTACTCAACGTAAAGTTCGTGAAGTAGTGCAACCGATTACTACTCAACGTTAAGATTTTCCATTTCATTTAAAAGCTCATGAACTATTGCAGCCGATTGACATGCGTGGTCTTCAGGATGCCTTTCTATTTCTAGTCTTGCCTCTAACATCTTTATCTTTAGATCTTTGATCTTGCAATTTGAGCACTCAGTGGGTGCAGATTCAGAAGATCCTATAGAAGAACTTGGATGTATTGAAGGCTTGAAGGAGAACCCTGAGGCGTTGAAGATCCAGGGGAAGATCTTATACGGAGTTGGAGATCTAGATCATCATTCCATATAAAATTTCCACATCCATAATCTTGTTTTTTGGCTGTTACAAAATAAAAAAAATGACATGACATGTTATTTTAATAATCACACATATTACATAAATAAAAATACTTTAGATTGTTTACCTTCGAAAGAGGACATGCATAATAAAGTTTACCAAAGCTATGACGTTGATGTGACTGTCTCAACACTATATATCCATTTCCACATGTACACTTATAAGCTTCACGGGGATCCATCTGCTACCAAATCGGGTGGTCGTGGTGGTGAGTTTGGTAGGAGATGATAAGTGTGTGTGTGATCTGCTGATGATAAGTGTGCGTGAATCCTTTTATGGTAAAAATGAGGGAAATGGTTAACATTTTCCCGCCAATGTTTTCCCGCCAATGTTTTCCCGCCAACGTTTTCTCGCCAATGGTTTGTTATGGTTATACGTTTGATGTTCAATAGATGACTCGGTTTGTTATGGTTATATGTTTGATGTTCAATAGATGACTCGGTTTGTTATGGTTATACGTTTGATGTTCAATGGATGACCCGATTTGTTATGGTTATACGTTCGGTGTTCAATGGATGACTCGGTTTGTTAGGGTTATATGTTTGATGTTCAATGGATGACTCGGTTTGTTATGGTTATACGTTTGATGTTCAATGGATGACTCGATTTGTTATGGTTATAGGTTTGATATTCAATGGATGACTCGGTTTGTTATGGTTATACATTTGATGTTCAATGGATGACTCGGTTTGTTATGGTTATACGTTTGATGTTCAATAGTTGACCCGGTTTGTTATGGTTATACGTTTGATGTTCAATGGATGACTCGGTTTGTTATGCTTATACGTTTGATGTTCAATAGATAACTCGGTTTGTTATGGTATACGTTTGTTGTTCAATAGATGACTCAGTTTGTTATGGTTATACGTTTGATCTTCAATGGATGACTCGGTTTGTTATGGTTATACGTTTGATGTTCAATGGATGACTCGGTTTGTTATGCTTATACGTTTGATGTTCAATGGATGACTCGGTTTGTTATGCTTATATGTTTGATGTTCAATGGATGACCCGGTTTGTTATGGTTATACGTTTGATGTTCAATGGATGACCCGGTTTGTTATGGTTATATGTTTGATGTTCAACGGATGACCCGGTTTGTTATGGTTATACGTTAGATCTTTAATGGATGACTCGGTTTGTTATGGTTATACGTTTGATGTTCAATGGATGACTCGGTTTGTTATGCTTATACGTTTGATGTTCAATGGATGACTCGGTTTGTTATGCTTATACGTTTGATGTTCAATGGATGACTCGGTTTGTTATGCTTATACGTTTGATGTTCAATGGATGGCCCGGTTTGTTATGGTTATACGTTTGATGTTCAATGGATGACCCGGTTTGTTATGGTTATACGTTTGATCTTTAATGGATGACTCGGTTTGTTATGGTTATACGTTTTATATTCAATGGATGACTCGGTTTGTTATGCTTATACGTTTGATGTTTAATGGATGACCCGGTTTGTTATGGTTATACGTTTGATCTTCAATGGATGACTCGGTTTGTTATGGTTATACGTTTGATGTTCAATGGATGACCCGGTTTGTTATGGTTATACGTTCGATGTTCAATGGATGACCCGGTTTGTTATGGTTATACGTTTGATCTTCAATGGATGACGCGGTTTGTTATGGTTATACGTTTGATGTTCAATGGATGACCCGGTTTGTTATGGTTATACGTTTGATCTTCAATGGATGACTCGGTTTGTTATGGTTATACGTTTGATGTTCAATGGATGACTCGGTTTGTTATGCTTATACGTTTGATGTTCAATGGATGACCCGATTTGTTATGGTTATACGTTTGATGTTCAATGGATGACCCGGTTTGTTATGGTTATACGTTTGATGTTCAATGGATGACCCGGTTTGTTATGCTTATACGTTTAATGTTCAATGGATGACCCGGTTTGTTATGGTTATACGTTTGATGTTCAATGGTTGACCCGGTTTGTTATGGTTATACGTTTGATGTTCAATGGATGACTCGGTTTGTTATGGTTATACGTTTGATGTTCAATGGATGAATCGGTTTGTTATGCTTATACGTTTGATGTTCAATGGATGACCCGGTTTGTTATGGTTATACGTTTGATGTTCAATGGATGACTCGGCTTGTTATGGTTATACGTTTAATGCTCAATGGATGACTCGGTTTGTTATGGTTATATGTTTGATGTTTAATGGATGACTCGGTTTGTTTTGGTTATACGTTTGATGTTCAATGGATGACCCGGTTTGTTATGCTTATACGTTTGATGTTCAATGGATGACCCGATTTGTTATGGTTATTCGTTTGATGTTAAATGGATGACTCGGTTTGTTATGGTTATACGTTTAATGTTCAATGGATGACTCGGTTTGTTATGGTTATATGTTTGATGTTTAATGGATGACTCGGTTTGTTATGGTTATACGTTTGATGTTCAATGGATGACTCGGTTTCTTATGCTTATACGTTTGATGTTCAATGGATGACCCGGTTTGTTATGGTTATACGTTTGATGTTCAATGGATGACTCGGTTTGTTATGGTTATACGTTTAATGTTCAATGGATGACTCGGTTTGTTATAGTTATACGTTTGATGTTTAATGTTCAATGATGACGTATAGTCCCCAGCCGGGTCATGAACCCGGCCCACGGGTACTACCCGCATCCGGCCCATTACTGATGGGTGGGATTCATGTCACTTAAGCTTATGGGCTTAGATGAACAGTAACCGCACACACGTGTGCGGCCCACAGCCCGGCATGGCCGGTACAGGGTTAGACATAATCATACTCTAACTATGATTAGGATTTACCCCAAAGAAGAGGATAGTCACTCACCATAATTAGAAGATAACAATCAATCTAATTCTGGTACTTATCCTTTCCTTGGGGCCGAAGCATCAGTGACAGCCCATTAGGGTTTCACTGCCTATATAAGGAACCCCCAAGGGTTCCACAAAGGTATTACATTCTACACACTCACAACTCATCCGATTCTTTAACCATAACCGATTACTTACTCTCACGACGGAGCTTAATCGTGGGATACATTCCCACGGTAAGTCTAACGCGTGTTGTTTTAGTGTGCAGGATCCCAACCAGATATTTCACTTGGTGCAGGAGCCGGGCCCCAGCCAACCCGAATTAAGCCTAATTCGGGTCTAGCAAGGATCATCCAACTTTTGTATCAACAAGTTGGCGCCATCCGTGGGACCAATACACTAAGCTAGAGAAAATCTCATCTCGATCTCTCAATGACGAAAGGACATCCGCAAGGAAACCCCAGGAACACAAATCCTGCGAATCGGAAGTCCACAGGGGACGGGATACTCATTCCCACCCAGTCCCCCGGCGACCAAACAGGTGGACCGAATAACCGGAGCATTTTTCAGTCCATGGGTGGAGCAGGTACGTCCGCTATCACCCCACCACCAACCTCAACCTTGGACAACCCTGATCCAGGGAGCGCGCCTAAGCCCCTAATAAGGAGCCGCGCAGGCCATCAACCGAGGAAGAAGTGGAGGTCGAAACACTTAGTGAGGAAGATCTCACTCGAGTTCTCACGCAGAACTTCGAGAGGATCGTCCCAGGAATCGCATCCAGGTTGAACTTAGGGAGGGACCTCCAATCTAGGCTCAACTTTAGCAGTGCCGGACCGGGCACCTCTCCTCAAACTCGAAGGAAGCGAAGGACACGACCCCAGGAACGAAACCTCTTTGAGGAAACTCCCCAACCTAGGAATGTGTTCGAACGCATAGGGGATCGTATTATGCAGGAACTACTACAATCCCGTGAGGAGGGAGAGAGGTCCGACGATTCACCCGAACGACCAGATCTGGAGCTAACCAGAAATAATCACCGCACAAGCGTGTGGGACATGATGAATACCGGGAAGAAGGCTCCTAGCTCTTCTCACAAGAGCGATCCTCAGCCAAAGAATGGGGCACCGCCCCTTCTCCCGGTCCATCAGGAGAGGATTCGGATGACCATCCACCCAAGCGTCGCCGATCCAGGCGTACTCCTCCCCCGCCACCAGACAATGAAGAGTACTACGACAGCCCCTATTATCGCGAGACGGAAGCAGAAGATCTCTCCCGCCCATGGTGTGATCCTAATCTCACCCGTCCATGGGCTGATCCCAGGGAAGATCCTTTTACCCTCCGCATATGGAACTACTCCGAGGACACAAAGCGTCGCATGCCGGCGTGCGTCAAGACTTATGATGGGACTGGTGATCCGGATGACCACCTAAAGATATTCGACACGCAGGCGAAAATTGAACGATGGCCCATGCCTATATGGTGCCAAATGTTCAATTCAACCTTGATCGGCAATGCTCGTGATTGGTTTGAGGGACTTCCTCCCCGAAGCATTGATTGCTTCACTGAACTGCGTACTGCGTTCAAGAACAATTATACTCATCGAAAGACGTATAAAAGGGACCCGGTCTCATTGGCAACTGTCAAGCAACGACCAGGGGAATCTACGGAGGCCTTCACCGAACGCTTCAATGACGAGTGCACACGCACAAAGACATTGCCAGAACTTCTAAAAATTTCCGATTATATGCACGCCATAACGGACAGGGAATTAATCAGACGTCTCAATGACAAGCGACCGGAGAAGTATGACGACCTTATGGAAAGGGTCAGGAACTTCATAGAGGGAGAAACCGCGGTAGCCGCGGCCTACCCTTCAAAAGGAAACAGCTATCGATCGAACGACTAGTCCAGGAGACAGTCGGGTGGTCCAAGCAACCAGGGCAGTGGGAGGAGCTCGGACTACAAGAGCCAAAACAAAGGAGGGCGGTCAGAGGACAAATTTACCCCTCTAAAGATGTCATACCGGGAGATCTTGCTGATAGAAGGGGCCAACTTCCTGAGACCTCCCCCAATGACGACTCCGGTGGACCGTCGTCAAGGAAATCGCTTTTGCGAATTCCACAACGACAAGGGCCACGACACGGAGGAATGTATCCAGCTCAAGAAGCACATTGAGTCACTGATCAAGTCAAGCAAACTCAAACATTTGGTCAAGGATTGGAAGGACGGAAAGGACAACAAGAAGTATGACAAGAAGGATCCCCAAAAGGACAAACCTTCGACTATATACATGATCCAATCCAGGCAGCGCCGCACAAGACAGAAAATTAGCCAAAAATTTTCACGCGACAGAGAAATCTCATTCCCTCCCATCACGGCAAGTGATGTAGCCGATGCACCTCTCACGATTGAGATAAGCATTGGAACACACAATGTCCGCCGTATGTATGTGGATGGAGGGTCATCAACAGAAGTACTATACGAACACTGTTTCGTATAGTTATGACAAGAAATAAGAAGCCAATTAGTACCGGCCACGTCGCCGCTCATCGGCTTTAGTGGAGACACCATTTGGCCAATAGGACAGTTGCGTCTGCTTGTAACCATTGGGAATGAAGAGAATTCCACCACGGCGTGGATGAACTTTATGGTGATACGCTCACACTCTCCATACAATGGGATCATAGGCAGACCAGGTATCCTGGCCATACGAGTAGTACCCTCCACAGCTCACGAAATGATTAAATTCCCCGTGGAAGGAGGAATTGTCACTATCTATAACAAAATCATACCAGCATCCGAATGTCATGCCGTGACAACACCGGTTCCACCTGTTCCCCCCAAGGATGGATCACCACCTCCCAATTGGAAGGTGGCAATCCATCCGGATTATCCGGAACAAGAGGTATCCATAGGGGGAACACTCTCGGATAGCGGCAAGAGGGCCATGTGCTCTCTCCTAAAAGCAAACTTAGATGTATTCGCATGGGAGCCCAATCATATGATGGGCGTACCGCGTGCGATAGCAGAACATAAGCTCCAAATACGCCAAGGATATCCTCCCGTTAAGCAAAAGAAGCGCGGTCAGGCACCAGAACGCAGCCAAGTAATATTGGATGAAGTACGGAAATTGGTGGATGCAGGTATTATGCGCGAGGTATACTACCACGAGTGGTTATCCAACCCGGTCATGGTCAAGAAGCATGATGGGAGCTGGCGCATGTGCGTGGACTTCACGGATCTGAACAAATCCTGTCCGCAGGACTGCTATCCGTTACCGTAGATTGATTGGAAGGTGGAATCCCTATGTGGATATCCCTTTAAGTGCTTCTTGGACGTATACAAAGGATACCACCAGATCCTTATGGCGGAAGAGGACGCAGAGAAGACGACACCATACTAGTCAAGGCGTATACTGTTATACAAAAATGCCATTCGGACTAAAGAACGCCGGGGCAACATATCAGCGGCTTGTTGACAAAGCCTTCGACTCACAGATAGGCCGCAATCTTGAGGTCTATGTTGATGATTTAGTCATCAAAATTCATACGGAGGATGCACTTCTCCGTGACGTCCAAGAGACGTTTGACACATTGAGGAGGATTAATATGAAACTGAATCCAAAGAAATGCACGTTTGGGGCAACTGAAGGGATGTTCCTTGGATATATGATTGATCTAAATGGCATCAAGCCTTGCCCGGAAAAGAAGGACGCGGTAATACAGTTACCATCTCCCCAGACGCGAAAAGAGGTACAATCATTAAATGGGAAGTTGGGCGGGCTAAACAGGTTCTTGTCGAAGTCCGCGGAGAAGTCACTCCCCCTATTCAAAACACTCAAGAAGTGCATCAAGAAGGGTGATTTCTGGTGGACAAAGGAAGCGGAGGAAGCTTTTGGTCAGCTCAAGCAACACCTCGCAGCTCTTCCCATGCTAGTGCCCCCCCCCCCCCCCCCCCCCCGACCCAAGGAGGAGCTCATCATGTATTTGTCGGCCACACATGGAGCAATAAGTGCGGTACTCATGACGGATAGGGACACAGTCCAAACTCCGGTCTACTTCATAAGTTTAACACTGCAAGGGCCGGAGCTGAATTATTCTTCTATGGAGAAACTGGTTTTGGCATTAGTGTTTGCCACAAAATGGTTACGCCGGTACTTCCAGGCGCACCTAATTGTGGTTATTACTGATCAACCGATAAAACAAGTCATCTCCAGACCAGACGTGGCCGGTAGGCTACAGAAGTGGAGCATTCTGTTGGGAGAGCATAACATCTCTTATAGACCACGGACAACTGTTAAAGGCCAAATCTTGGCAGATTTCTTGATAGAGAAGCCGGAAGAGGATGGACCGGTCGTACAACGAGAGGAAACTCCAGCAGAACCATGGGTATTATTTACAGATGGATCCTCGTACACGGATGGATCAGGAGCTGGTCTCATCCTTACGAATCCGGAAGGAATGGAGTTTACATACGCCCTGCGCTTTGAGTTCACAGCCACCAATAATGAGGCAGAATATGAAGCGTTGATTGCGGGTTTAAAAATCGCCGCTAGAATGGGAGTCCGCAACCTCTAGGCCTACGTGGACTCACGTCTTGTCGCGAACCACATTCTAGGGGGTTACGTAGCCAAGGAGGATAACATGGTTCGATACTTGGAGAAAGTCAAGTCACTCATCGCTGCTTTCAACAAGTTTTCTATCAAGCAGGTACCAAGAGGTGAAAACAAGAAGGCGGACGCTCTTAGCAAGATCGCGTCTACAAGTTTCGCCCACATATCCAAGCAAGTCTTGGTAGAAATACTAAAGGAAAAGTCTATAACGAAAGGGGAAGTCGCAGCTATAGCTGAGGAAGATGGACCTACATGGATGACCCCGATCATCAACTATTTGACTAATGAAACCCTTCCGGACGAGGAAAAGGCGGCACGGCGTATCAGAAGGAAGTCGTAGCACTTCGAGCTTCGAGAAGGTATTCTTTACAAGCGCTCTTTCTTACAGCCGTGGTTGCGGTGTGTTGGGCCACGCCAGGCTACTTATGTGATCAGTGAGATACATGAAGGGTTATGCGGCATGCACGCGGGTCCCCGATCTGTAGTAGCTCGAGCTCTATGCACATGATTTTATTGGCCTACTATGCATAGGGATGCACGCGACATGATTCGCAAATGCAGTGATTGCCAGGTCCACAGACCAGTACCACGACATCCGCAGCAGGAACTGACACCCATTACATCCCCATGGCCATTCTATAAGTGGGGGATTGACATTGCATGACCTTTCCCCGTAGCTGCAGGGGGAGTTAAGTTCTTGATTGTCGAAATGGACTACTTTACACGCTGGATAGAGGCTAAGGCAGTTAAATCCATCACAGGCAAACAAGTTAAAAAGTTTGTTTGGGAGAACATTGTGTGCCGTTTTGGCTTACCAGGAGAAATCATCTCGGACAACGGGAAGCAGTTCGTGGATAATCCATTCGAAGACTGGTGCGCAACATTGAATATCACGCGGCGCTTCGCATCTGTTAAACATCCGCAGACAAATGGTCTAGTGGAACGAGCAAATAGAAGCTTGGGTGAAGGCATCAAGGCACGCTTGGATGAACGAAGTGCCAAATGGGTAGATGAACTGCCACATGTTCTATGGGCACATAGGACTATGATTAAAACAACCAATGAGGACACTCTATTTGCACTGGCCTACGGCACTGAAGCTGTTATACCAGCAGAAATCGGAATGCCGACCATCCGCACAACGGAGGTTAATGTCGTCACAAACGACGAGCATCTCCCGATCAGTCTGGACTTGTTGGAGGAAAAAAGAGAAATAGCGGCTATCAATGAGGCCAAGTTCAAGGCACGGATGAAGGCTTATCATGACGCCAAGGTTAAAGGTGTTTCTTTTCGACCGGGAGATTTTGTTTATCATGCCAACGAGGCAAGTCGAGCGGAGAATACAGGAAAGCTGGGCCCTAAGTGGGAAGGACCGTATGAGGTTACGGAAGCCTTAGGACGGGGCGCGTACAAGTTACGTGACATGGATGGCCGCGACCTGGAACGCACATGGAATATCTGTAATCTTAAAAGGTGCTATCTTTGAAAAGCTACGGCTTCCGCATGGACACTTCGCTATATCTGGCTTCAATGAAGATCTGTGTGTTCTCTTTGTTTTGTTTTTTATGCTTTCTAGGTTCCCTTTGTTTTTAGGATTTCCCATTCTTGTCAAAACAAAAAACGTAAACGTTCTAATAAAATGTCGTGGTGCCTAGCTAGCTCCACGGCTCGTTCTTGTGCAAATTATTGTCTTATTTTTTAGATTCTATGAACAAATTATTGTCGTATAGATTTAGTTGTTATTACTATAATGTGCTATCTCTTATTCATATGCATTCATTCAATACCGTACATGTACTATGCGCCTCCAGGCGGGGTAAGAGGATTAAGTGAACCTAATAATTCAACTTGTCGCATAAGAGGGATGAAACCCCAATGACGCGGATCATGTATCCTTACTAGACACCTTACTCACAAGACGTTGTGATAAGTTTCCATATGCCGCGCTCACGTAGTGCATTGCATGGTAAAGACGCACGCCGCACGTCTAGTAAAATATAGACTTGATTGTATTTTTGAGTAAGACGTGACATGTCATGCAACACAGGTATATGATATCTAAAAAAAAATACACAAGTTTCAAATTCAAACCACAAAAATAGCCGTGGTCATCACGGACTTGCTTGCATAAGTATATCAAGTTATCACAATAACATCAGTTCTAGCCGTATACATACACGGACAAATAAAATGGTACAAATGTTTACAATGTAAATTACAAAGGAGGTAGGAACTCCCCTATCTCTTTCTTCCCTTCTTCAATCAAGGTGCGGAGGACCTCCCCGTGAGCATTCTTTCCATCTTGTGCCCTGATCATGTTCGCGTCCAACGCCTCGACCAACAGATTTTCACCTTTCATCACCTTCGACACAGAGTCGTAGGTGGGCATGGTCAGTTGGATGGGATCGGCGGTGAGCTTGGACATTATTACCCCATTGGGAGCATCCTTCAACGACTCTAGCTCGTCTAGGAAGGGTGTTGGATTTCAGCAAGGGCGGCCATTGATGCAGTCATCTTGTCTTCGGCTAGAGGGTTGTGGTAGGCATGCTGGGTAATATCTTCTTTCTTGCTTATTAGATCTGCAGCTTTGATCAGCCCCTCGTGCCTACCACGGTCAATACCTTCCGATACAACATCAGCAAAGGCCTGCAACAGGTAAGGAGCCTCCGTTATCTTGCTCACAGCAAGCGCATTCCCTGGCCAACCATCCATCTACGCCCAGCTATGGCTGTGAGCAAAGGAGGACACATCACTTCGGCGCAGTCCGTTGCCACCCTGCTTAGTTCACCCTCAGCTACCGCAGCTTGCCTTTCCAAGGTAGTCCGCGCCTGGAGAAGTTCATCCTTCAGCGTGTCACGCTCCTGAGCAATAGTGAAGGCTTGTACGGTTACGACTTTAGTGGCGGCTTCGGCTGCGGATACCTATACATGACACTTGGAGTTACTACAAGACAATGTGGTTTTTTGCGTGCACAAATAAGTATTAATGCAGGAGTATACCTTCTCATTGGATGCAGCTAAAAGGGCCTCCAGCTGGGCAATACGTTCCTCACGAGCGTTGGCATGATGGGCTTGATCCTTGACTGTTGACTCTGCCACGACTAACGCTGCCTGCAAGGATGTGATGGTTTTCTCGTGCTTATCCACCAGTTCTTCACGGTGAGCTATCTTTCTATCAGCACGGCTCACGTTAGCCAAGGCCTTGATCAGACGACGTCTTAGGGCCGCACCAACTTTCACCTGGTGTGCGGAGGATACATCAAACTGCTCCAGCAACGTCTCGTGCTCTAGTTCGTCCAAATCTTGCGCCAGCGCTAGAGGAGTGATGTGTTCAATGAATTCAGTGCACTCGGACTCCGCCTCCAACCTTGTTAAGCTGGACAAGTTCCATGCTAGGCGAAGGCTGGTGTCGGGTCCCTCAGGACGTGGCTCCTCGGCATGAGTTACGGGAGGGGATGGAGGTCTCATTGACGTCACGGGTGAGGGTTCCCTTTCCACCTCCTTCTCTTGGGCTACTGTCGATGGGCCCGCCCTGTTATTAACACTTATTAGTTTTGTTTATGGATTATATCCTTTGGAGTATTATAGGGTACTTACATAGTGCCAGTCTCAGGTTCTGTGATGGTAGGAGCTACGACATTCACAGGGGTGGCCATCAAAAAATGTTCATCCGTGCGCAGCGAAGGGTCGACCTGGGCCGTAGAGGCGCTGCTCCCTTCCTGGAACTGCGGATGGTCCTTCCTTATCTTCTTTGGGGGAGCATTATGTACCCCCGCCCCATCCCCTAGGGGTTTTGCTACCTTCCTGGTAGTCTTCCGTTTCCTGTATTTGGGCTTTGATGACTGAGGGGACCCAGAAGCTTGTATTGTTTCTTCATCATCACCGGTGCGATTATCAACAAGGTTGGTGGCTTCTTCCTCTTCATCCTGGTGCGGCACGACGTTCTCTAGCAGCATTTCTTCACCATCTTCATTATGGAAGTCAAAAGGGGACTTCTCAATCACGGGCTCTCCCTCATCTGATCGTTGCTCATTGGTTTCTTCCAGCGGGATGGTTTTGTCTACGGTGGCTTCCAGTAGGGGGAGTTCATTTTCTTTCAGTGGTCGGAATCCTTCAGGAACTTTGCTTGGATCGCCTTGGCGCAATAATCTATGTAGCTTCATCTCTGCGGACATGTGCATATATAAGGATTAGTAAATTCACAAAGTACAATGAGGCACTTTTACATCTAAAAATATAAGAAGACCTACCCTGCCTACGTTCGGTCAGAAAGCACGGATATCTATCCTCCCTCCCATAGTAGTAGCGGCTGATCCCGACTAGGCACAGGAAGTGCTCCGGCAAACCCTATGGAATTCTGTGTGGTGGGTATCTAAAATTTTCAAATCCTTACTACTATAGTCTTTGGATTTGGGAGGATAGTCTTTGGGTACTCTGGTTTTGAGGACAAATGGGGTGGGGAATACTTTCTCATCCACGAAAAAATAATGGTCGTACCAATTCTTAAGGGAATCTAAAGGTTTCTTATAAGTCATGGGGGCGGCCGTGGATCGTTTCTTGAACGACAGCCACCCATTCACTAGTTGGGGGAGTAAAAGACCCTAAAATGATTCACGGTCGGGGTTACCTCACAAGTATGGCAGGTAATCTCAAACTGGTTAATTTTACATGCCCCTATGCAGTGGAGTTGGGTAATACAAGGTTTTTGCCTAGTAAGAGAATATTATCGTCCGATCTTTTCGAATTGAGAAAGGGAAGAATGTGCGTAATAAGTGTGAAAACACTTATCCTTTTACCACTTATTTCCAATAATAAACATGACCAAAACGTGTATTTTATGTCGTAAAAGTCGGAATTATGCGTGGTTTGTGTTTTTATTGTGTTTTAGGACCAAAAGATGAAAAAAGAGTGTTTTCACGGGCTTTTATCGAAGAAAACAAGAAAAGACGAAGTCAAGAGATCAAGAGTGTTCAAAGAACGGATGTCCAAGACCTATTCTGAAGATTTATCGGAGAAAAAGTCTAAAGACGGAAGTTTAATGAAGTCGAAGAACTTAAGTATAAATTATAGAAGTTATTAAGACGAGTTCAAATCCCGAGACGACGTCGAGAAAGACAAAGAATTAAATCGAGTCGAGAAGAAAAGACAGAAGGAAGCACACCACACATGCACTTCCCATTGCCCTATAAATACCCTCCTAATCACATTAGGAGGGTGGTTAGCTAGTTGCATTTTTAATTTTTCCTTTCTAGTTTTTAGAGAGAGAAAGTTCTAAATTTTCTCTCACTAAGTCTTTCATCTTTTCTTTCCTTTAATCTTTCAAGTTTAAGCTTTTTGTATTTCAATTTCATCAATCAAGTTAAAGTTTAAGCTTTTGTTCTTTAATCTCCTTCTACATTTCTTGGTTTCATTTTGCTTTGATCCGAAAATCATAATCCATACGGATTGTATTTGTTTGATGTTTAAGTGGTTAAAAGGTTAATCTTTTTACTACTTGTTAAGCTTTTATTTGGGTTAAGCTTTAAGCTCTTTATGCTTATTGGCTTATTTCCTATATTTAGCTTATTTGCTTTGCTTCTCGGATTACTTAAAAGTTTTTAGGCATCTTAAAGTCCCTTTCATAAAGTTCATGATATTTTATGTTTAAAAAGTTGTCAAATTTAAGCTTTTTGAGTTGTTTAAGTTTCGGATAAGTTAGCTTATTGTATGTGCTTATTGAGTTTTAAGCTTTCCACCAATTTCGGATTAAGTGTGCACTCCATCGCAATATTAGGGATTTCTACATTCCGACCGGAGTTTGTTTTTATCGCAATAACCCTTAAGGGTTTTACTTTGCGATAGTTGGTCATTTACCCCTTATTCCGATCTGGGATTGCGATCGCTCATTGCGATCGCATATTCCGACGGGGTTTAAGGTCTTTTAAAGTCGAAACTCTGCCCGAATTTTGTTAACAGCATTCCGATAGCTCCCATTCCGATACTAGCACATTGCGATAGAACCATATTCCGACGGAAGTGTTTACGTTATTCCAATCTGACATTGCGATCTAGGACATTCCGATGGTCATCATTGCGACAGAATGGATAGTGTTATTCCGATGGGTACTCGTATGAATATTCCGATGACTTGTTTTAATTATATTCCAATGGGATTAACTTTGGTGCATTCCGATAGAAAGGACTTGTTATATTCCGATAGACAAAGTTTTTAAGTTTTAAAGTCTTACAAAGTTTTATGTTTTAAGTGTTTTTCTAAATAATCTTCTAGTTTAAATTTTTAAACGCTTTAATTTCACTCAACGACATTTTAATACTTGCTTGTAGTTTAAATTAGATAACCAAACCAAACCATTTTGTTTTCCAAAAGACAATTGAGTCGCACTTTAGACCGGAAATCAATTCGAAGAGATCGGACGATAAATATTTTATACTTGGTGTAAAATCCTTGTATTAAATGGCGCCGCTGCCGGCTCTTTTCGTTAAGATTAACGGTTTCTAGTGAGAGACGCATTGAATTTTGGGACCCGTTCTTTCAAGAACGTTATTTTCAAGTACAAAAATTTTCAAAAACCCATAATAATTTAAAAAACTTTTCAAAAATACAAAAACATTGAAAAAAATCATAAAAAGCAATTCTTTTCCAAAAGTTTTGCACCAAAAAGATTATATAGATATTCTCTCTGTATATTTTTCTTCTGCAGGTGTATGCGTACTAGATCTTCAAACTATTCTGAGCCCGAGACTCGTGAAGATTTAGATATGGCTGGTGTGCATAACAACAATAATAACCCACCTCTACCCAATTTGAATAACAATAACAACAACCACAATGCTCCCCTACCTGATTTACGAACCATGGAGGAGCTATGCCAACCTACGATGAATGGACGCGGAGGCCCGATTGCGCCGATGCAAATCACGGCTCAGGAGTTTTCGTTGAAACATCACATGATCCAACAAGTGCAAACTAATCCATTTCGTGGATTGCCTGATAATGATGCCAACAAACACCTCGACAAATTCATTACCATGACTCAAAGCATGAAGATGCCCGGTGTTTCTATGGATGTCCTTCGCCTTCAACTCTTTCCACACACGCTTTCTCACCATGCCGAAAAATGGTTTGACCGTCTCCCAAAGAATTCTATTCATACCTGGGACGACATGACTCAACGCTTTTTGTCGCGCTACTTCCCACCATCCATGGTCACGAGCCTTCGTAACCAAATTAGTGGATTCATGCAAGACAATGATGAATCGCTTTTTGATGCTTGGGAACGATACAATGATTTGATCGACCGTTGTCCAAATCACAACATGCTCCCCGTCACTCTCATTGATACTTTCTACAATGGTCTCACTTTTCGTGATCGTGACACGATCAATGCCGCCGCCGGTGGTACTTTTATGAAAAGGAGACCGGAGGAATGTAGAGAGTTGATTGAAAACATGACTACTCACCACAAGAATTGGGATTCATCCGCATCCTCAAGATCTAATCCGAGAGTCAATGTTTCATCTACTTCTTCCACCACCGACATGTCCGCCATGGCAAGAGCCATTATAGAAATGAGCAAAAATATGCAAATTTTGGCTAATAACCATACTCAACAAGCTAAAGCCGTTACTATTTCTTGTGACACATGTGGTGGTCCTCATTCTTACAATGATTGTCCTTCTACTCAAGGCAATTTTTGTGAAAACGTTAACGCGGCATACGGTACTTATCCCACGGGAGGCTATCAAGCTCGTCCTCAAGGAGACCGTAACTTGCTAAGTTATCGTTCAAACAACTATCTTGCTCCACCCGGTTTTACTCCTCCAAACCAAAACCAACAACAAAGCTATAACCGAAATAACCAATCCCAACCTCGTGCTAACAATCAATATCAATCCCAATGAAACCCATATCCACCTCAAGGAAATTCTCAAGCTTACCAAGCTCCACCTCTCAATCAACCAACGGCGTTGAATCAAGACATCTAGACGTTCATGAGGACTAATAGAGAGATGGTAACGAATCTTCAGAGTCAATTCATCAACTTGAAGAGAGACATGGCGAAACAAGGGAGCGATATTCGAGCCGAGCTAAGGAATGACATGGCAAAACAAAGCAGTGATATTCGCGCAGACATGAGAGACTCTTCCAGCACTCAAGCGGATAATTTACGTGATATGTTAGGTTCGCTTTTCCAAAGTAATCAACCCTCTTCTTCGGGTACTCTTCCGAGTAACACCGTTGCTAATCCAAGAGGGGAGATGAAAGCAATCACCACTCGTAGTGGAAAAGGTTATACGGAACCCGAGCTTCCTACACCTCCACCCGTGATTGTGAACAAGGAAAACGACGAACTTTCTTCACCTACTTTACCTTCTTACCCCATTCCCTCACCACCCGCGGTTGTGAGTGATCCTACTCCCCTAAAGCCTTCCTCTTCATCCGATATACCTTATCCTTCAAGGTTGAGGAAAGAGAAGCAAAAGAGCAAGGATGATATTCAAGTTTCAAACTTTCTTAAAATGTTTAAACAATTGAATTTTAACATCTCCTTTGCTGAGGCTCTTGCTCACATGCCTAAATACGCGAAGATGTTTAAAGATCTTCTTAGTGACAAGGAGAAGCTTCTTGACATTGCTCAGACCCAACTTAATGAGAATTGCTTCGCGGTTCTCTTAAGGAAATTGCCCACCAAACTTGGTGATCCGGGTCGTTTCTTGATTCCTTGCAACTTCCCGGGAGTAGAGAATTGCATGGCCCTAGCCGATCTAGGTGCTAGTATAAACTTAATTCCTTTAAGTGTTTGGAAGCAATTATCTCTCCCCGAGCTAGTCCCCACCAAAATGACTTTGGAATTAGTTAACCGTACGGTTGCTTATCCAGTGGGGATAGCCGAAGACGTCTTCGTTGGCGTTGACAAATTCACCTTCCCGGCGGATTTTGTTGTCGTTGACTACGAGATGGATCCTCGTGTTCCATTAATCGTTGGACTTCCCTTCTTGAGGACCGGTCGCACTCTCATTGATGTAGCCGCGGGCGAAATAATCATGAGAGTTGGTGACGATAAAATTATCTTCAACATGGGTAAGATTTCTAAGCAACCTTATTCATATGAGAGTGTTAATTCTATTGACGTTCTTGATGAGGCTTGTGAAGAACATTTCAAAGACGCTTGTAAAAGTGGTTCTTCTTCTCTACCCACTATTGAGACCGTTGCCTCTATTGCTCCACACTAACTCCATTTAGAGAAAGTGATTTCCTCTTGAAAGAATTTGAAGCAACTCTGGGAGATGTGGATTTGCAATATGACGATTCTCCCTCCAATTGGGATGAAGACATTCGTACCATTGAGAAACTTCTCAATGAGGACCATATTTCTCCACAGTCTCCTAAGGCTATCTCTACCGATGATCCGACTTTGACTACGCCATCTATCAAAAATCCTCCGGATTTAGAGCTTAGGGATCTTCCGTCTCATCTCGAGTACGTTTTCCTTGAAGACCACGAGAAGTTACCGGTCATCATCGCAAAGGACCTGAAAGAAGAAGAAAAATCCCGACTTATCGCCGTGCTGAAGAATCATAAGAAAGCGATTGCTTGGAAAATCTCTGATATCCGTGGAATTGATCCTCACTTTTGCACACATAAAATTCTCATGGAGGACGACTTTAAACCCACTATTCAAAGCCAAAGTAGGGTGAATCCCAAGATCCATGACGTTATCAAAAAAGAGGTTATCAAACTTCTTGATGCGGGCATGATTTACCCTATCTCGGATTCACCATGGGTTAGTCCAGTCCATTGTGTGCCTAAGAAAGGCGAAATCATCGTTGTTCCCGACGAAAACAACGAGTTGATTCCTACTCGTCTCGTTACAGGGTGGAGAGTTTGTATAGACTATCGCAAACTCAATGATGCTACGAGAAAGGATCATTTTCCCCTTCCTTTCATGGACCAAATGCTTGAACGTCTAGCAGGTAATTACTATTACTGCTTCTTAGACGGTTTCTCGGGTTATTTTCAAATACCCATCGATCCCCACGACCAAGAGAAAACCACATTCACTTGTCCTTATGGAACATTTTCTTACAAAAGAATGCCTTTCGGCTTGTGCAATGCTCCTGGGACATTCCAAAGGTGTATGATGGCTATCTTCCATGACATGGTTAAAGAAACTATAGAAGTCTTCATGGATGATTTCTCGGTTTATGGTGATTCATTCTCTTCTTGCCTTGCCAATTTAGAACATATGCTTAAGCGGTGCGAAGACACTCACCTTGTTCTAAATTGGGAAAAATGCCATTTTATGGTAAAAGAAGGCATTGTGCTGGGACATAAAATCTCTAAAGCCGGTATCGAAGTGGACCATGCTAAAGTGGATGTCATAGCCAAATTACCTCCACCTTCAACCGTGAAGGGTGTGAGAAGTTTTCTGGGTCATGCGGGCTTCTATCGTCGTTTCATTCAGGATTTTTCTAAACTCGCTCGCCCGGTGACCCACCTCTTGGAAAAAGATACTCCTTTTATCTTTTCCAAAGAGTGTATTGAAGCCTTCAATCTTCTCAAGGATTAGCTAACTAAGGAACCGGTCTTGGTCACCCCTAATTGGGAGCTACCTTTTGAATTGATGTGCGATGCTAGCGACTTTGCTATTGGAGCGGTTTTGGGCTAAAGAGTGAACAAACACTTCCAACCAATCCATTATGCTAGCAAGACAATGAAGGGGGCTCAATTGCATTATACCACTACCGAAAAAGAGCTTTTAGCTGTAGTGTATGCTTTTGAAAAATTTCGCCCCTATCTTGTCCTTTCCACCACTATCGTGTATACCGACCATTCCGCGTTGAAGTACTGGTTGACTAAGCAAGATTCTAAGCCAAGACTTCTTCGTTGGGTTTTGCTCCTTCAAGAATTCAACATTGAAATTCGTGACAAAAAGGGAGCCGAAAACCTAGCAGCGGATCATCTGAGTAGACTTGAGGATCCGTATCAAGGGGATCATCCAAACCAAGAGATCAATGACTCTTTTCCCCTTGAGACCTTAGTGTCTATTCAGTCCAATCTTGATGACACCCCGTGGTTTGCGGACATTGCAAACTACTTAGCAGGTGATATTCTCATCAAAGGGTTAACATCCCAAGAAAAGAAGAAGTTCTTTAAAGATGTTAAGACTTACTTCTGGGATGACCCTTATCTCTTCAAACAATGCGCTGATCTGATCATTCGTCGATGTGTTGATGGAGCAGCAACTTTGCAAATCCTTGATGCTTGCCATAAAGGACCCACCGGTGGTCACTTTGGTCCCAACTACACCGCTAAGAAAGTGTTTGACTCAGGATTCTATTCGCCCACCATTTATCGTGACGCTCACGAAATGGTTAAGCATTGTGATGCTTGCCAAAGACAAGGCAAGATCACACATAAAGATGAGATGCCTCAAAAATTCATACAAGAATGTGAAATCTTTGACGTATGGGGCATCGACTTTATGGGGCCATTTCCATCATCCAAAGGGAACAAGTACATCCTCGTAGCCGTTGACTACATTTCTAAATGGGTTGAGGCTAAGGCTCTCCCAACGAACGATGCGAGGGTGGTTGTGAACTTTTTGAAGCAGTTGTTTGCTCGATTCGGTGTTCCTCGTGCTATAATCAGTGACCGCAGGACTCATTTTTGCAATGATCAATTTGCAAGAGTCATGGCTAAGTATGGTGTCAATCACCGTCTTTCCACCGCCTATCATCCCCAAACCAATGGGCAAGACGAGATTTCCAACCGTGGATTGAAGCGAATTCTGGAACGTACTGTGGGAGAGCATCGTGCCGTGTGGGCCGATAAGTTAGATGATGCTCTGTGGGCTTTCCGTACAGCTTATAAGACCCCGATTGATTGTACACCTTATCGTCTTGTGTACGGGAAAGCATGCCACCTCCCCATCGAGCTGGAACATAAGGCATACTGGGCCTTGAAGTGGGCTAACTTCGACATCAACAAAGCCGGTGATCTTCCCAAGATTCAACTCAACGAGCTTAATGAACTGAGGAATGAAACTTACGAGAACTCACTGATCTACAAGGAGAAGACCAAGATCATTCATGACGCAAGGATTAAGAACCGAGAGTTCCACGTTGGTGATCAAGTCTTACTTTTTAACTCTCGGTTGAAGATCTTCTCGGGCAAGTTGAAGAGCCACTGGTCTGGTCCATTCACCGTCGCCAAAGTCTTTCCATATGGCACCATTGAGCTTTCTCAGCCAAATGGGCGTAATTTCAAGGTGAATGGCTAGCGTTTGAAGCTGTACTTTGGTGAGGACATCTCTCATGAGATGATCCCATCCCTCACCACGTTTCCCATGAACTAAATTTGGGTCGAGTCAGGCTCGTGACTCGGTTATAAAAAACAAGCGCTTCTCGGGAGGCAACCCGTGATCTATCCTTTACTGCTTTCATAATAAGTGTAGGGGGAGCCCCGTATGTGTTGGTTGTCTTGTTTCTTATTTTGTGCAAGGATTCAAGCTTCAAAGAGCACCTCGATGACTTTTGACGAACCGTGATCCCGTGTACCCATCTTCCCGGTTCTATCCTAAACTCTCGTGATTCAATATTTCATATCTTATATGTTCACATTGAAATCACTATAGTTGTCCTTTCCTTAGCAAGATTTAAACAACGTGCACAATGTCCTAAGTATAGGGGAGTTTACTCCCACATGCTTAAACATTGAGGACAATGTTTATATCAAGTGTAGGGGGGACTTCTATCAAAGTAAGTGGTCTTTTCCATGAATTTGTCCTCATTTTAACCGGAAAATTGATTTTTCGACATTTTTCAAAATTTTTAATCTATTTTGGCCTAGTTGTATAGTTGTATTTTCCTTTGTTATGATTATTTTCTTTCCTTGCTAGAATAAATTTTCAATAAAGTGGTTTTAAATTTTTCAAAGTCGTGAATATTTTGACTCAACCCGAGTTTACTTATCCAAGTTTACTCTAGCTAGTATCCTTAACGTGTTTAAGTCAAGTTTTGCTAGGCTTTTATATAGGGAACTTTAAAACGCGAAAGTCTTAACTCTCACGGGTTAAGAACGAGAACTTTTCGCAAGTTCCTATAATTGATCCTAGAGAGTTGTTTATCAAGGGAACTTTAAAATGCGATTTTTAAACTTGAAAAAGTCAAAGAATTTGCAAGATCCTATAGATAACTCGAAAACCCAAAACTTTGATTTAATAGGCTAAGCATCCACGAGTCTCATTCCTTGAGATTTTAAATTGTGGAGAACGAGAGATGATAGAGTCAATTATAAGTTTGGTATTCTTTCGTGAATTTATGTGAGTTAATTATGAGCCTATTCTCCCATCGCTTGTTAATAAATTTATCTGTAATAAATAAGGTTGTACGATTTGAAAAGTTACTTAGCTTCTAGCCCAAGATCGTTTAAAAGTTGCTCGGTATTAATTAGAGTTTATAGCCAAGGCATAAATTATTGAAGCGGGATGCGAAGATTGGCGAGTCCGAAAAGGCCCTAACAAGGCATGAGGGCTACATTTTGTTGCTAAAGATCCAAAAGTGATGTGAAGAATCATTTATCGAAAATCAATATGAAGGATCGAGACACACGACGAAAGGCAAGTACTCCCCAAAAGATCATGGAGAAGTCTATCCGAAAAGACCCTAGCAAGGTATAAGGATAAATAGATACAAGTCCTAAAAGGAGGCGGATCGTTGTATATCAAAGTCCAAAATACATATTGGAGAAAAATGAAGAAGTCGTGGTCCAAATATGAAGAATCTCTCAAAACTTCAAGTGAAGAAATTCCTATTATGAAGAGAATACCATAATTTCAAGAACGTCTCTCAAAGATTTGAAGTATGAAGTCGCTGCCAAATATCGGTCCGAGAAAGGTCTCAAATCGCGAAGCGAGTTATGCCAAGATATGAACTTTATGAGGTCCCGAGAAGCAGTTTAAAAGATTTTGTCCTTTAGCTAACTATTGATTAAATCGTCCACTTCTTTTCGGCCTAAATAACTATCGAAATAAGTCAAACAATGCATCCTCGTGATCATTCAAGACAAAAATAAAATATAAGAGATACACCTAGGAATAAGGGAGTCTAAGTGAATAATTGGCCCACATGAATTCTTGTTAGTTTGCTAACTTATAATAACAATGATCTCGTTTTTAAGCTTGGTATGGGGAACGTGAAACTTGAGGATGATAAACGTTCATGGCCGCCTAAAACTAATGTAAGTCTTTGATTTCTTTACTTGTTTTCTATCTTCTTATTTTCTTTAAATGTTTAGTATTTAATAAAGGCCAAGGTGGGTTATTTATGATGAAGAATGTAAACCGTGCTTTAAAATTAATGCATTACATGAGGGCATTGCAATGGTCAAGTGTAGGGGATTTAATAAGTGTGAAAACACTTATCCTTTTACCACTTATTTCCAATAATAAACATGACCAAAACGTGTATTTTATGTCGTAAAAGTCAGAATTATGCGTGGTTTGTGTTTTTATTGTGTTTTAGGACCAAAAGATGAAAAAGGAAGAAAACACGGGTTTTCACGGGCTTTTATCGAAGAAAACGAGAAAAGACGAAGTCAAGAGATCAAGAGTGTTTAAAGAACGGATGTCCAAGACCTATTCTGAAGATTTATCGGAGAAAAAGTCTAAAGACGGAAGTTTAATGAAGTCGAATAACTCAAGTCTAAATTATAGAAGTTATTAAGACGAGTTCAAATCCCGAGACGACGTCGAGAAAGACAAAGAATTAAATCGAGTCGAGAAGAAAAGACAGAAGGACACACCACACATGTACTTCCCATTGCCCTATAAATACCCTCTTAATCACATTTTTAATTTTTCCTTTCTAGTTTTTAGAGAGAGAAAGTTCTAAACTTTCTCTCACTAAGTCTTTCATCTTTTCTTTCCTTTAATCTTTCAAGTTTAAGTTTTTTGTATTTTAATTTCATCAATCAAGTTAAAGTTTAAGATTTTGTTCTTTATTCTCCTTCTACATTTCTTGGTTTCATTTTGCTTTGATCCGAAAATCATAATCCATACGGATTGTATTTGTTTGATGTTTAAGTGGTTAAAAGGTTAATATTTTTACTACTTGTTAAGCTTTTATTTGGGTTAAGCTTTAAGCTCTTTATGCTTATTGGCTTATTTCCTATATTTAGCTTATTTGCTTTGCTTTTCGGATTACTTAAAAGTTTTTAGGCATCTTAAAGTCCCTTTCATAAAGTTCATTTATTTTATGTTTAAAAAGTTGTCAAATTTAAGCTTTTTGAGTTGTTTAAGTTTCAGATAAGTTAGCTTATTGTATGTGCTTATTGAGTTTTTAGCTTTCCACCATTTTCGGATTAAGTGTGCACTCCATCGCAATATTAGGGATTTCTACATTCCGACGGGAGTTTGTTTTTATCGCAATAACCCTTAAGGGTTTTACTTTGCTATAGTTGGTCATTTACCCCTTATTCCGATCTGGGATTACGATCGCTCATTGCGATCGCATATTCCGACGGGGTTTAAGGTCTTTTTAAGTCGAAACTCTGCCCGAATTTTGTTAACAGCATTCCGATAGCTCCCATTCCGATACTAGCACATTGCGATAGAACCATATTCCGACGGAAGTGTTTATGTTATTCCGATCAGACATTGCGATCTAGGACATTCCGATGGTCATCATTGCGACAGAATGGATAGTGTTATTCTGATGGGTACTCGTATGAATATTCCGATGACTTGTTTTAATTATATTCCAATGGGATTAACTTTGGTGCATTCCGATAGAAAGGACTTGTTATATTCCGATAGACTAAGTTTTTAAGTTTTAAAGTTTTACAAAGTTTTATGTTTTAAGTGTTTTTCTAAATAATCTTCTAGTTTAAATGTTTAAACGCTTTAATTTCACTCAACGACATTTTAATACTTGCTTGTAGTTTAAATTAGATAACCAAACCAAAACATTTTGTTTTTCAAAAGACAATTGAGTCGCACTTTAGACCGGAAATCAATTCGAAGAGATCGGACGATAAATATTTTATACTTGGGGTAAAAGCCTTGTATTAGTGCGACTCAGTCGTCTTTTGGTGAAACAAAGATTTGTCGTTGTAGTAAAAGGAAAGTGCACAACTTTAATGTAAATGGCGGTAAATTTAAATCTAAACCTAATTGAAAATAAATGACGGGAAATAAAAACGTGACGAAAAGTAAATAAGGCAAACTTAAACTTAAACTAAAGGCAAACTTAAAACTATCCTAAAGGCAAGCTTAAAATAAATCTAAGGCAAGTAAACTAAAAGTGCGACTAAGGAAAAAGGCGGGAAAATTAAAGTTTAAAACTTAAAAACTTAAACATAAAATAAACTAAAAATACTCATTCGGAATAAACCTTCGTTCGGAATAATTAATCGTTCGGAATGTCACCTTCACCCGGAATAATTCTTCTTTACTCGGAATAATTACCTCATGCGGAATAAAACACTCATCCGGAATAACAAAGCTTCGTTCGGAATAATCAAATCAAATCACTCATTCAGATAAATACTCATCCGGAATAATTGCTTATTCGGAATGTTTACTTCATCCGGAATAACTCTTCATCCGTAATACATGTGCTCAGCCGGAATAATTGATTCAGAATGATGTCTTCGTTCGGAATATCTGTTGATCCGGAATATCAGCTTGGTTCGGAATATGGGCTCATTCGGAATATGTGGTTCATCCGGAATATTACTCTCATTCGGAAAAAAATGGTTGATCCGGAATTTTACTTCGTTCGGAAAGTGGGCTTCACTCGGAATGAAAGCTGTTCATTCGGAATATCATTTCATCCGGAATAACTAGTTCATCCGGAATAAACACTTGATCCGGAATAAAACCTTTATCCGGAATAAACTGCTGGTTCGGAATAACTTGCTGATCCGGAATAACCTAGGAAAACTGAATATGCGAAGAACAAGGAAAATAGAGAGAACACGAATCTAACCAAAACTAATCAAATTAAACCAAAAGATTAAGCAAGACTAATCATAAATGATCAACTAATGATAATCTATCAATCAAAATCAATAAAACTAACAATAATAACCAAAATAATCAAAACCCACTTAATCTAATCAATAAAAACTTAAGAACATGAACATAAACATAAACATGAAGATCAAATCAAAACAAGAAGAGTAGATAGGAGATTAACAATAAAAGTAAAGATTCAATAACAATAAAAGTAAACTTACTTGGAATTAAAGGAATTAAAAGTGCAAGACAATTAAGGAAATGACATGAAATTAAATTGCAAGTAATGTAAATGGTGGAGAGTTAATTTGTCAAATTAACTAACAAGAATAAAATTAAGACTAATGGTCCTATTTATAGGAGGAAGAGGAGTATGATGGAAGGAAGCTTCCTCCTCTCTTTCTTCTTTCTTTATTTCTCATTTAATCCTTCGTCTTTAGTCTTTAATCTTCTAAATTCTTCGACTTTTCAGACTTTGTCTCGGGATTACTTTAAACTCGTCTTGTAATTTCTTCATAAATTAGACTTGAGTTCTTCGGCTTTATTAAACTTCCGTCTTTAGACTTTTTCTTCGATAAATCTTCAGAATAGGCCTTGGACTTCCGTTCTTTTTGCGCTCTTGATCACTTGACTTCGTCTTTTGTCTTTTTCTTCGATAAAAGCCCGTGAAAGCCCGTGTTTTCCTCCTTTTTCACATTTTGATCCTAAATCACAACAAAAACACAAACCACGCATAATTCCGACATTTACGACATGAAATACACGTTTTGGCTTGGTTATTATTGTAGTTAAGTGGTAAAAGGATGGGTGTTTTCACACTTATCAAATCCCCTACACTTGACCATTGCAATGTCCTCATGCAATGTATTAATTACAAAGCAAGATTACACTTTTCATCACAATCAATCCATCTTGGCCTTTATTAAAGAGATAGAAAATAACAAAACGTAAAGAAATCAAAGACTTACCTTAGGGTTTTGAAATGTCATGAATGATTATCATCCTCAAGTTTCACGTTCCTCATACCAAGCTTAAAAACGAGATCATTGTTATTATAAGTTAGCAAACTAACATGAACTCATGTGGGCCAATTATTTACTTAGACTCCCTTATTCCTAGGTGTATCTCTTATATTTTATTATTGTCTTGAATGATCACGAGGATGCATTGTTGACTTATTTTGATAGTTATTAAGGCTGAAAATAAAGTGGGACCATTTAATCAATAGTTAGCTAAAGGATAAAATCTTTTAAAACTGTTTCTCAGGACCTCATAAAGTTCATATCTTGGCATAACTCGCTTCACGATTTGAGACCTTTCTCGGACCAATATTTGGCAGTGAATTCATACTTCAAATCTTGAGAGACGTTCATGAAATAATGGTCTTCTCTTCATAATAGGAATTTCTTCACTTGAAGTTTTGAGAGATTCTTCATACTTGGACCACGACTTCTTCATTTTTATCCAATCTTTATTTGGGATTATGATATACAACGATCCGCCTCCTTTTAGGACTTGGATCTATTTATCCTCATACCTTGTTAGGGCCTTTTTGGATAGACTTCTCCATGATCTTTTAGGGAGTTTTTGCTTTTCGTCGTGTGTCTCGATCCTTCATATTTATTTTTGATAAATGATTCTTCACATCACTTTGGATCTTTAGCAACAAAATGTAGCCCTCATGCCTTGTTAGGGCCTTTTCAGACTCGCCAATCTTCGCATCCCGCTTTAATAAGTTATGCCTTGGCTATGAACTCTAATCAATACCGAGCAACTTTTAAACGATCTTGGGCTAGAAGCCAAGTAACTTTTCAAATCGTACAACCTTATTCATTGCAGATAAATTTATTAGCAAGCGATGGGAGAATAGGCTTATAATTAACTCACATAAATTCATGAAAGGATACCAAACTTATAATTGACTCTATCATCTCTCGTTCTCCACAATTTAAAATCTCAAGGAATGACTCGTAGATGCTTAGCCTATTAAATCAAAGTTTTGGGTTTTCGAGTCATCTAAAGGATCTTGCAAACTCTTAGACTTTTTCAAGTTTAGAATTCTCATTTTAAAGTTCCCTTGATAAACGACTCTCTAAGATCAATTATAGGAACTTGCGAAAATTTCTTGTTCTTAACCCGTGAGAGTTAAGACTTTCGCGTTTTAAAGCGTCCTATATAAAAGCCTAGCAAAACTAGACTTAAACACATTAAGGATACTAGCTAGAGTAAACTTAGATAAGTAAACTCGGGTTGAGTCAAAAGATTCACAACGTTGAAAATTAAAACCACTTTATTAAAAATTATTCTAGTAAAGAAAGAAAGTAACTATACAAAGGTAAAACTACTAGGCCAAAATAGATCAAAAATTTTGAAAAATGTCGAAAAATCAATTTTCCGGTTAAAATGAGGACAAATACAAGGAAAATGCCACTTAACTTTGATAGAAGTCCCCCCTACACTTGATATAAACATTGTCCACAATGTTTAAGCATGTGGGAGTAAACTCCCCTACACTTAGGACATTGTGCTCGTTATTTAAATCTTGCTAAGAAAGAGACAACTAAAGAGATTCCTATTTCAATATTGGAAAATATAAAATAGTGAATCGAAAAGAGTTTAGGATAGAACCGGGAAGACGGGAACACGGAATCACGGGTTGTCAAAAGTCATCAAGAGTGGATCATTGAATGCTCGAATCCCTGAATATGAGAAGAGAGGAAATAGCAAACACCAACGGGTCTCCCCTACACTTAGGATATAGATAGATAAAAGATAGATACTTGGGTTGCCTCCCAAGAAGCGCTTGATTTTTGTTCACCGAGTCGTGAGCCTGACTCGACCTTGATTAGCATAGGAAGAATCTTGAAAAACATCCACCGGGATTAAATACATAGTTTTCGTCCATAAAATAGCACAAGCTTAAGGCGAACAAGGTAAGCCAAAGAAGAGTAGGCAAGGTTCCCTTAAGAAAAGATGGAGCACGGTGGTAGCAAGGGTGAAGAGGTGCAAGCATATCTCCATTGTTTCCAAAAATCTTTCCTTTTATTTCATTAGATGGATACTGAGATGGCTGAAGAATTGCGATACCGGGGTCGAACACCTTTTCCTTTAGGGGAAAATAGCACTCAAGCTCAGCAGAATTTGAAGAAGATCCGCTAAGAAAATGCACAACCTCGTTCTCAGAAGGTGGACAAAGACGTGTCAAAACATACGTGCTGCGGATATTGGTGACGTCCGGTGTCGTCTCCTTTGAAAGAATTTTCTTCAAATCCGTAGAAGGATGAATACCATAATCATCAAAGTCCAAAGGAGGGGCATCACTCTCATGAGGGAAGTATGTATTGAGAAAAGTAGAAAAGTCTTCCTCAAATGAGTAGTCATCCAAAGTAGGATCAAGTGTTGTAGGCGGAGGATCTTCAGCATGAGAAGAATCACTCAAAAGAGTATCGGCCTCATCAAAATCATCATAAGTGGGCATGTCGGGATACTCGGAAGTAAAATCATCATAATCATCTCCATCGGAACTAGAATCATCATCATAATCATCATAGATCGGTGGAGAATCATATATGGGTGAAGGTTCCAAATTGGAGAGAGAATCATCCACATCGTCTTGGAATAGTGGATTATCAAAGCAAGAATTGAATAGAGGATTGTTGTAGACGACAAGATTATCAAGCACATTAATCATATTCGCCGATTCTCTTCCATTATATTTGCTTGTAAGCTTCCTCATTTCAAAAACTTGTGCATCATCCCCGACTCTTAAGATAAGTTCACCTTTATCCACATCTACTAAAGCTTTATCGGTTCTCAAAAATGCGCGTCCAAGTATTAACGGAATACGAGGGTACATTTCATAATCAACAACGAAGAAGTCGACCGGAAAAGTGAATGTGCCAACTTTAATGAACACATCTTCGGCAATACCAAGAGGGTAAGCGAGAGTGCGGTTTGCAGGCTCAAGAATCATCTTCGTTGGTGTGAGGTCGGGCAATGATAACTTTTTCCAAACGCTGAAAGGAATCAAATTAATACTTGCCCCGAGATCGGCTAAGGCAATAAATTCGTTGGTTTGGTTAAAAGTACAAGGTAGCACAAAACGACTGGGATCTCCAAGTTTTTCCGAAAGTTCTTTAAGAAGGATTGCCGAGCAATTTTCATTCAAGCGAGTATTAACAAACTCGACCATCTTCTCCTTCTTACTAAGCAATTCCTTAAACATCTTGACTAATTGTGGCATTTGGGCAAGAGCTTCAACAAGGGTAAAGGTGACGGTCATGTCGGCAATCTTGTCCAAAAAGTTAGAGACTTGAACGTCATTCTTAGTCAAAATTCTAGCCTTGTTGAGTCGAGAAGGGTAAGGAATGCTGGGGTTGGGTGGTGGAGGTGTAGAAGGTGAAGGTTGAGATGTTGAAGGGTTAAGGGTGGAAGGTGGGGTTGGTGAAGGGTTCTTCTTGGGTACTTCTTCATTACGAGGTGGAGACGGTAATGGTGAACTAATACTAGGTGTGGGAGTAGTAGGGATAAATGGTGGTAAAGGAGGTGTAGATGGTGTAACTGGGGGTGGGATAGATGGTCCTACTAAAGTTGCTCCACTACGGCTAGTAATAGCACTCACATTCGCTCTCGGATTGGTGACGGTGTTTGAAGGTAGAGAGCCCAAAGTAGAGGGTTGAGTGGTTGGTAAGAAACTAGCCAACATATTCTTCAAATCATTTGTTTGAGTGCTGAAGGAGGACTGTATATCATTTCGAAGCTCGGATCTAATGTCATTACCTTGCTTAGTGATATCCCCTTTCAAATTGATAATTTGGCTTTGTAGATTCTTGATTTGCTCTCCTTGGGTTCTCATTAAAGATTCAACATCTTGATTAATGGGTGGGGCTTGTTAAGCAGGTGGGTGATAAGGATTAGAAGCTCGAGGTGGGATTTGGTTGCTTCTATTGTAATTGTTGTTGGGGTTGTGGTTTTGAGGAGAAAAATCGGGTGCAAGATAGTTGTTAAAAAGGTAACTTAGCAAATTTCGATCCCCTTGAGGTCGGGCTTGGTAATTTTCCGGTGAATAGTTACCATAAGCCGCATATACGTTTTCCGGATTTCCTTGAGTAGAAGGATAATCGGTGTATGAATGAGGACCGCCGCATGTCTCACAAGAACTTGCTACAGCTTTAACTTGTTGTTGTTGGTTTGAAGCGATGAGCAAGATATTTTTGTTCATTTCGGCCATCATGCGGGTGAATTCGGTCATATCGGGGTTTGTTGAAGTAGAAGAAACATTGAATCTCGGGTTGTTCCTTGAAGAAGCGGAGGAATCCCAATTTTTGTGATGAGTAGTCATGTTCTCAATAAGCTCTCTACACTCCTCGGGTCTTCTTTTCATAAATGTGCCACCGGCGGCTGCATTAATCGTATCACGATCACGAAAAGTCAAACCGTTGTAGAAAGTATCAATTAAGGTAACGGAGAGCATGTTGTGGTTTGGACATCGATCTATCAAAACATTATATCTTTCCCAAGCATCAAAGAGTGATTCATCGGGTTCTTGCATGAAACCGCTGATTTGATTTCGAAGGCTCGTGACCATGGATGGTGGAAAGTAGCGCGACAAAAATCGTTGAGTCATGTCATCCCAAGTATGAATGGAATTCTTCGGGAGACGATCAAACCATTTTTCGGCGTGGTGTGATAAAGTATGTGGAAAGAGTTGAAGGCGAAGGACATCCATAGTAACACCGGGCAACTTCATGCTTTGAGTAATAGTAATGAATTTGTCGAGGTGCTTGTTGGCATCATCATCCGGCAATCCGCGAAAAGGATTAGTTTGCACTTGTTGGATCATGTGATGCTTCAACGAAAACTCCGGAGCCGTGATTTGCATCGGCGCAATCGGTCCTCCTCGTCCAAACATTGTGGGTTGACAAAGCTCCTCCATTGTCCGAAGATCGGGCTGTGGAAGAACATTGTTGTTGTTATTGTTGAGGTGCGGTGGATTATTGTTGTTGTTCACACCTGCCATAGCTAAATCTTCACGAGTCTCGGGCTCTGGATAAGTTGAAGATCTAGTACGCATACACCTGCAAAAGCAAAAGAAAAAGATACCAAAGCAATAGACAATATATATACACTATAAAAATAAAAATAAAATCTTTTTGGATTTTTGAAAATTTTTAATTTTTATGGATTTTTAGAATTTTAGAGCAAGAAAAATAACGCTCACGAATGAACGGATCCCAAAAAGCAACGCGTCTCTCACAAAAAACCGTTAATCTTTACGAAAAGAGCCGGCAGCGGCGCCATTTAATACGAGGCTTTTGCCAAGTATAAAAATTAAGTTCGTTGAAGTGGCCTAATCGAATTGATTACTGGTTTAAAGTGTGACTCAACAGTTTTTGGTTAAGAAAAATATTCGTCGTTGTAGTAAAAGGAAAGTGCACAACTTTAATGTAAATGGCGGTAAATTTAATTCTAAACCTAATTGAAAATAAATGACGGGAAATAAAAACGTGACGAAAAGTAAATAAGGCAAACTTAAACTTAAACTAAAGGCACACTTAAAACTATCCTAAAGGCAAGCTTAAAATAAATCTAAGGCAAGTAAACTAAAAGTGCGACTAAGGTAAAAGGCGGGAAAATTAAAGTTTAAAACTTAAAAACTTAAACTTAAAATAAACTAAAAATACTCATTCGGAATAAACCTTCGTTCGGAATAATTACTCGTTCGGAATGTCACCCTCACCCGGAATAATTCTTTTTTACTCGGAATAATTACCTCATGCGGAATAAAACACTCATCTGGAATAACAAAGCTTCGTTCAGAATAATCAAATCAAATCACTCATTCGGAATAAATACTCATCCGGAATAATTGCTTATTCGGAATGTTTACTTCATCCGGAATAACTCTTCATCCGGAATACATGCGCTCATCCGGAATAATTGATTCGGAATGATGTCTTCGTTCGGAATATCTGTTGATCCGGAATATCAGCTTTGTTCGGAATATGGGCTCATTCGGAATATGTGGTTAATCCGGAATATTACTCTCATTCGGAAAAAAATGGTTGATCCGGAATTTTTCTTCGTTCGGAAAGTGGGCTTCACTCGGAATGAAAGCTGTTCATTCGGAATATCATTTCATCCGGAATAACTAGTTCATCCGGAATAAACACTTGATCCGGAATAAAACCTTTATCCGGAATAAAATGCTGGTTCGGAATAACTTGCTGATCCGGAATAACCTGGGAAAACAGAATATGCGAAGAACAAGGAAAATAGAGAGAACACGAATCTAACCAAAACTAATCAAATTAAACCAAAAGATTAAGCAAGACTAATCACAAATGATCAACTAGTGATAATCTATCAATCCAAATCAATAAAATTAACAATAATAACCAAAATAATCAAAAGCCACTTAATCTAATCAATAAAAACTTAAGAACATGAATATAAACATAAACATGAAGATCAAATCAAAACAAGAAGAGTAGATAGGAGATTAACAATAAAAGTAAAGATTCAATAACAATAAAAGTAAACTTACTTGGAATTAAAGGAATTAAAAGTGCAAGACAATTAAGGAAATGACATGAAATTAAATTGCAAGTAATGTAAATGGTGGAGAGTTAATTTGTCAAATTAACTAACAAGAATAAAATTAAGACTAATGGTCCTATTTATAGTAGGAGGAGGAGTATGATGGAAGGAAGCTTCCTCCTCTCTTTCTTCTTTCTTTATTTCTCATTTAATCCTTCGTCTTTAGTCTTTAATCTTCTAAATTCTTCGACTTTTCAGACTTTGTCTCGGGATTACTTTAAAATCGTCTTGTAGTTTCTCTATAAATTAGACTTGAGTTCTTCGGCTTTATTAAACTTCCGTCTTTAGACTTTTTCTTCGATAAATCTTCAGAATAGGCCTTGGACTTCCGTTCTTTTTGCACTCTTGATCACTTGACTTCGTCTTTTGTCTTTTTCTTCGATAAAAGCCCGTGAAAGCCCGTGTTTTCCTCCTTTTTCACATTTTGATCCTAAATCACAACAAAAACACCAACCACGCATAATTCCGACATTTACGACATAAAATACACGTTTTGGCTTGGTTATTATTGTAGTTAAGTGGTAAAAGGATGGGTGTTTTCACCACCTATCATTGGGTTATGTGGAAATCATAATATAGAAGCAGATCTACCAAAAACTTAGATAAGGGGATGTGGTAGTTAGCCGAATCAAATAGGCGCGTGTACACGCCTATATTTCCCTTCGGAGCATCCGTAATCGCTTCATCGTCACCTGGATAGGTCGGATGTACGCTTTCAGGAATATAATACTTAGACAAAAAGTCTATGTATTTCTCCGCAGGCATCACGTTAAGGACATCCGTAATAAGAGGATTGTCCTTCACCATGGTTTATACAAAGGATTTGAGAGGCGTGATGATCTAACCTACAGTGGAGGAAATCCGTGGGATAAGAAGCGAAGGTATGAAGGAATGAGCTTGGGAATTACAATGGCGGAATGAACTGTGTGTGTAACAGTAGCACACACCAACTCTTATATAGGGTTGCCTCGATTTCCGAGGTAGCATGGATGTTCGCCACGTGTAAGCCACTATGCCCATCCAACGAATGGGATTTCTGACACTTCTGAAACGTCAGAAGGGGCCCACGGGTCACTTCTTGACAGTTTTTACGTGGCTCAAGGGTGGGCCTTTCTGGTGCACTTTTGCAGGCGTGCGTCTGACTATTGACTACCATTAATGCATTCATTAAAGTTGTCCCGGTCGACTTATTTGGAGTGCGGCACAACTTAAGAGCAAACAGGTCTACGTGACTGGGGACACATGATGACGTATAGTCCCCAGCCGGGTCATGAACCCGGCCCACGGGTACTACCCGCATCTGGCCCATTACTGATGGGTGGGATTCATGTCATTTAAGCTTATGGGATTAGATGAACAGTAACCGCACACACGTGTGCGACCCACGGCCTGACATGCCCGGTACAGGGTTAGACAGAATCATACTCTAACTATGATTAGGATTTACCCCAAAGAAGAGGATATTTACTCACCATAATTAGAAGATAACAATCTATCTAATTCTGGTACTTATCCTTTCCTTGGGGCCGAAGCATCAGTGACAACCCATTAGGGTTTCACTGCCTATATAAGGAACCCCCAAGGGTTCCACAAAGGTATTACATTCTACACACTCACAACTCATCGGATTTTTTAACCCTAACCGATTACTTACTCTCACGCTGGAGCTTAATCGTGGGATACATTCCCACGGTAAGTCTAACGCGTGTTGTTTTAGTGTGCAGGATCCCAACCAGATATTTCACTTGGTGCAGGAGCTGGACCCCAGCCAACCCGAATTAAGCCTAATTCGGGTCTAGCAAGGATCATCCAACTTTTGTATCAACAGTTATGGTTATACGTTTGATGTTCAATGGATGACTCGATTTGTTATGCTTATACGTTTGATGTTCAATGGATGATCCGGTTTGTTATGGTTATACGTTTGATGTTCAATGGATGACTCGATTTGTTATGGTTATACGTTTAATGTTCAATGGATGACTCAGTTTGTTATGGTTATATGTTTGATGTTTAATGGATGACTCGGTTTGTTATGGTTATACGTTTGATGTTTAATGGTTGACCCGGTTTGTTATGGTTATACGTTTGATGTTCAATGGATGACTCGGTTTGTTATGGTTATACGTTTGATGTTCAATAGATGACCCGGTTTGTTATGATTATACGTTTGATCTTCAATGGATGACTCTATTTTTTATGGTTATACGTTTGATGTTCAATGGATGACTCGGTTTGTTATGCTTATACGTTTGATGTTCAATGGATGACTCGGTTTGTTATGCTTATACGTTTGATGTTCAATGGATGACCCGGTTTGTTATGGTTATACGTTTGATGTTCAATGGATGACCCGGTTTGTTATGGTTATACGTTTGATCTTCAATGGATGACTCGGTTTTTTATGGTTATACGTTTGATGTTCAATGGATGACTCGGTTTGTTATGCTTATACGTTTGATGTTCAATGGATAACCCGGTTTGTTATGGTTATACGTTTGATCTTAAATGGATGACTCGGTTTGTTATGGTTATACGTTTGATCTTCAATGGATGACTCGGTTTGTTATGATTATACGTTTGATGTTCAATGGATGTCCCGGTTTGTTATGGTTATACGTTCGATGTTCAATGGATGACCTGGTTTGTTATGGTCATACGTTTGATCTTCAATGGATGACTCAGTTTGTTATGGTTATACGTTTGATGTTCAATGGATGACTCGGTTTGTTATGTTTATACGTTTGATGTTCAATGGATGACCCGGTTTGTTATGGTTATACGTTTGATCTTCAATGGATGACTCGGTTTGTTATGGTTATACGTTTGATGTTTAATGGATGACCCGGTTTGTTATGCTTATACGTTTGATGTTCAATGAATGACCCGGTTTGTTATGGTTATACGTTTGATGTTCAATGGATGACCCGGTTTGTTATGGTTATACGTTTGATGTTCAATGGATGACCCGGTTTGTTATGGTTATACGTTTATAAATATTATTTACCGAGAAAATAAACTGAACGGATCGGAAGAAATAAAGAAATTAAATATTATTTTAATTATTAATAGTTATAGTAAAAAATAAAATATTATTTTATAAATATTAGTAAAGTTTAAATATTATTATATAAATATTAATCTATTAATATAATTTTAATTATCAATAGTTTTAGTTCAAAAATAAAATATTATTTTATAAATATTCGTAAAGTTTAAATATTATTTTATAAATATTATTTTAATTATTAATAGTTATAGTAAAAAAATAAAATATTATTTTATAAATATTAGTAAAGTTTAAATATTATTTTATAAATATTATTTATAAAATATTATAAATAGTATATTATTATATATATATTATTTTATAAATATTATGTATAATAGTTATTGTCAAAAAATAAATAATTTTGAACCAAAGAATCCCCGGCGACAGTCGCCGGGGAAACTCATCGAAACTATTTTGACTACGCGCCTTTATCTACTAGACGACAAAAACAAGGGTTTCCCCATTTACGTGTCGCCGGGGAAACTACCCACCAAAAATTTTAGATAACGCGCCTTTTTCTGCTAGATGACAAAACATAAGTTTCCCTGTCTACTTGTCGCCGGGGAAAATCCCTGAATAGGATAAGATTAATCTGCTTTTTATGCATCCTCATATTCATTATAAAAAAAAAACGAGCCATCCATCTTCATCACCACCACCTTCATCCATCTTCATCACCACCCATCACCACCATCTTCATCACCACCATCTTCATCATCTACATCACCACCCATCACCACCCGTCACCACCACGACCGTCAATCCATCTGTCACCCCGTCCCTCCGTTACCAAATCCACCTCCTTCTTCGAACCACCACTCCTTCCAACCACCACAACCACTCTTCCTCCTCCTCTATAGGTTTGATTTTTGGTTTTTAGTTTATAATTTAATTTGGATTTTATAATTGTATTTTGATTTTATAATTGATTTTGATTTTATAATTGATTTTGATTTTGATTTTGATTTTATACCACAACCACTCCTCCTCATTAGAACCACAATAATGGTGATCTTTTTATACCGAGACCGCAACAGCAGTAACACGTTTGGCAGTGGTGTTTTTTTAATTAATTTAAGGTATTAATATATTAATTGAGTTTTTTTACTAACTGAAATTCGTTTTTATATAAATTGATTGAGTTTTTATTAATTCAAGGTGTTTATTTGTTTCATGTTAAACTGTGGTAGTTAGCGGTGGTAGCTGGCGGTGGCAGTTTGTGGTCCCCGACGACATTTAGCGGTGGGCACGACAGGCACTAGGAGGCAGCAACAAAGGTATATTTTATTAAAAAAATTCGTTTGGTTTCCCCGGGGATATGTTGTCGGGAATGTAAAAAGGTTAATTTTTTTGTGTTAAACTCAAATCCAAACACTCCCTAGCCCTAAATAAGCTGTTTTTTATCACTGTTAATCTGATAAGCTATTTAAAAACAACTAAATAAACTGTTTAAAAACAGTTTATCAGAATAAGCTGTTTAAAAAACAGCTTATTTTGATAAGCTATTTTAAACAGTTTATTAAGCTATTTCTAAACAGCTTATCATAATAAGCTGTTTATAAACAACTTATTCTGATAAGGTGTTTCTAAACAGCTTATCAGAATAATTTATTTTTAAGCAGTTCACTTATCAGAATAAGTTGTTTATAAACAGCTTATTCTGATAAGGTGTTTCTAAACAGCTTATCAGAATAAGCCGTTTTTAAGCAGTTCATCTGTTTCTAAACAGCTTATCAGAATAAGCTGTTTTTAAATAACTTCTTCTAATAAGCTGTTTAACAGCTTATTCTGATAAGCTGTTTAACAACTTATTCTGATAAGCTGTTTAAAAACAAATTATTCTCTGAAAAGCTATTTAAACATATTATCACAGAACAAGTTGTTTACAAACAACTTATTAGAAAACTCGTATATGCGTTTAGTATTATTTTTATTTGGAATGTTTTAGGATTTTAGCGATTAATTTCGGAAAATTCCTGTCTGAAATTAATTATCCTATGGAAAACCCATCCAAAGTTAATTTATTAGGAATTAACTTCGGAAAGTCCCCTGTTTGGCACTGCTTTTTGAATGTTTTGTCTCATTTAGGATATGAATGCGTATAATGGGTTTATTATTTGAGATGATTTCGACAGTGTTTCTTCTTTACTCCTACAAATATGTCTTTAAACACATATTTGGGGAGTTGAGGGGAAATGTTGTCGAAATTTTCTCAAATAGTAAATATGTTATACGCGTTCATATATGAGACAGAGCATTCAAAGAGTGGGTTAGAATTACTTTCCATAGTTGCACTAGGTGAACAAAACATCTTGTATACTTGATAATTATATCTTTTATAAATAATATTATATAATTATATGTACTTTATATATAATAATTATATCTTATATAATTATTATTTATAATTTTATATAATACTAATTATTATTTATAAAATATATAATTATATTTTTTAGTATTCTTCGTTTGAACATGTTTAATTAAGTTGCATAGAATAACTAATTGTATCGTTAAAACGCAGTTATGGTAATTGATAAGGGTTGGATACGTTTTGGGAAACATGAACCAGCATTTTATTACGGTCTTGCAAAGTTTATTGAGCATTGCAAGCAGTTCGTGGATAAGCATACCGGTTTAATAAGATGTCCATGCAGAAAATGTATAAACGCATTGTGGGTGTCCCTTATTGACCTTAAAATTCACATTTCAAATAATGGGTGGAACGATAGTTATCAAACGTGGGAATACCACGGTGAACCAAAACTTCCTACGCCCCCGCCAGTAATAGATAACACAAGAGAACCTCTGATGAGTGACATGACAGCGTGCCTTGATGATCTTAGCTATGTTCCTCCGATCATTAATGAACAAAATGAGCCAACTCAAGGTGAGACAAGTAACAATCCGACTCCGACTCCAGCTAAACATACCGACTTCGAAGCATTATATGCCAGTGCCGAGGAGGAGCTGTACAAAGATTATCAATACACTCGATTAGACTTTATGGCAAAGTTTTCCTATTTTAAGGCTAAAGGTAAAATCACCGATACTATATTCAATGAAATCCTAAAGTTTTTAGCATCGGTATTTCCCATCGATAAAGGATTCAAAATGCCACCGTCATACTATGCAATAAAAAAGACATTTAAAACCATCGGGTTAGGGTACGAGTCGATTCATGCTTGTGTAAATGATTGCTTCCTCTTTTGGGGCGAAACAAACATAAATCTGCAATTCTGTCCGGTGTGTAACACGAGTAGATGGAAAGACAATAACACACCAGGTAAGAAAGTTCCTAAGAGGGTTTTGCATTACTTTCCGATTATTCCTAGACTACAACGTTTGTACAAGTCTAGTCACACTACAAAGGAAATGATTTGGCATGCTACCGGAAAGTGTACGGAGCCCGGTAAGATGCAACACCTGGTTGATGGTAAAGCATGGAAGGAATTTGACGCTAGGTATTCAGAGTTTGCTGCAGAACCGAGAAATGTTCGACTAGGGTTAGCTGTTGATGGTTTCAATCCGTTCGGCAACCTTAGTCAGTCTTACAACATGTGGCCGGTGATACTGACAACATACAATTTGCCTCCGTGGTTATGTATGAAAGAGACTTCTTTCATGCTGACGTTGTTAATTCCTGGCCCTAAATCCCCGGGCAAGGACATTGATGTTTACTTGAGGCCGTTGATCGAGGACCTAAAGCTGTTATGGAAAGGTGTCGATACTGTAGACAGTCATAAAGGCGAGAACTTTAAAATGAGAGCGATGGTTTTATGGACCATCAACGATTTCCCTGCTCGTAGTAGTTTGTCTGGGTGGAGTGGGCAAGGTTACCGGGCATGCCCTACGTGTAATGCAAACACTCCATCTGAGCGTGTGTTAGGAAAAACAGCTTATGTGGGCCACAGAAGATTCTTATCCAAATCTCATAAATATAGGAAATCACTTGATATGAACGGTAAAACTGAACACGAAGACGCGCCTAGAAAAATTGACCGGGGTGCTATCTTGCGTCAACTTGCTAGATTGCGTGTGCGTAAGCCGGGTAAACATCCGTTACATGGGGGCGTGAAGATTAAACGTGATCCTGTTGTCGAGCTGAACTGGACTAAAAAGTCTATTTTTTTATGAGCTTGAGTATTGGTCTTATCTTACGTTAAAACACAATTTGGATGTCATGCATATAGAAAAGAATGTGTTGGAGAGTATTTTGAACACTTTGCTAATGAATGACAAATCTAAAGATACCGCCAAGTCAAGACAAGACTTGGAAAAGCTGGGCATTCGAATGGGCTTGTGGCTCGGCAAAAACAAAAACGGGAAGTGTTCGAAGCCTCAAGCTGTCTATTCTTTGACACCAGAGAATAGAAAATTTTTTTGTCAGTACATTAAAGGAGTTAAACTACCGGATGGTTTCGGCTCCAACTTCAAGCACAGAGTCACCGATAATGATACGAATATAACGGGCTTGAAGTCTCATGACTGTCATATAATGATGCAACGTTTACTTCCTTATGGTATTCAGAATTACTTGTGGGCTGACGTTGCAAAACCACTTATGGAGCTATGTTTATTCTTTAAGCAAATATGCTCTACAACTTTGATGGTGGATGACGTGGTGAAGGTCAGAAAAAGTGATCGGTATTCTATGCAATCTCGAGGCCATATATCCTCCTGCTTTCTTTGACATTAAGATTCACCTGGTTATCCATTTACCCGAAGAGGCCATATGGGGCGGGCCTATTCACCCACGTTGGATGTATCCATTTGAAAGGTTTATGAAGACGATAAAAAACTTTGTACGAAATAAAGCTAAGCCGGAAGGTTCTATTGCGGAGGGTTATGTTGCATTGACTTTCAGCTCTAATTATTTTCGGGATGTTACCACCAAATTTAATCGTCCCGACCGTAATGTGGATGCCCCTACTCCAGAGTTTCAGTTTCAGGTGTTCAAATCATCATGTAGACCGCTTGCGGCCCGTTCGATTAGTAGATTTGATCCCGAAGAACCGAAGAAAGTGAGGTGGTATGTACTTCACAATAGTCCTGAAATCGACACGTACCGGGCCAAGTTCAAGAGGTACACGTTTTTATTTTTAAACCTATTTTTCTTAACTTGTATTTTCGACGACTTATTCTAACACCATGAACATATTTCAGTGAATTTTCGAACAAAAACGACAAAGACATGGCAAAGGAATTTCCCGGCTGGTTTGAGGATAAGGTATACTTATTCTAAAAATAAATAAAAAATACAAAAAAAACAAAAAAAAAACAAAAAAAAAACAAAAAATTGTAAGTGTATAAATAACGACATGATATTTTGTTTTCATAGGTCCGTCGACTTAGAGTAGACAATGACCCGCGTGTTACCGAAGACGGCGAGTTATTTGCTTTGGCTTGTGGGCCAACATCAACTCCATTCTCACTCACCTCTTTTATAGTTGATGGTGTGAGGTTTGTCGTGCACAACAAAGATGCACGTCGTACAACTCAAAGCAGCGACATTTGTTCGCCTGGTCCACGAGGAAAAATGTATTATGGTCAGCTTGAAGAAATCCTCGAGTTCGTGTACTTTAGGTACTCTAATTTGTTGTTCCGAGTTAAGTGGTTCGACACTAAAGAAAGAACACGTGTCCAAAGATGTGTCATTAGAAACAACATGATACAAATCCGGACAAATGCTGAGAGTTTTACAGAAGATCAATACATTCTCGCAACACAAGTCAAACAATGCTTCTACCTTGAAGATTTAGCAAGACGACCACCCGATTGGAGGGTCATCGAACACATTAGTCATACAAAGTTTAACAACGGGGGTGTCATTGAGGTAGAGGACGCCATACATGCCACCAACTCATCTGATCTCACACTTTCTACTAGTACTGACGACTTGGATATACCGGCCTTGCATATAGAAGGTGAATTAGTAGATGTTGACGCACCACCAGATATAGATATCATTGATGTTGATGTTGATGACGATATTATTGACGAGGAAGACCCCATTCCTCATGATTTAGCAGATTCGTCCGACGATGAAGGTGTCAACCTTGATCTTGATGATGGTTAAGACAAAGTTTATTCTAGTGAAGAAGAAGATTGATTTTTAGTTGTAACTTGTAAAAGACATTTATTTGAATGAATGCAACTGTTGTGGATTGTTTAAAATGTGTATATTTATTTGGATGTGTGCATGCTTTGTTTATTTTATTCTATGTTATCCTAATGCTACTGTACAGATGTCGGCAGATGTTACACGGGGTCACGACGGTGACGGTGGAGGTGAGGATCGTCGCCCCCATATCAGAATCCCACCGGGGATTGCTTCAATAACCGAGGTGAGAAATTCTTGATTATTGTAATACAAGCCTAAACTCGATACATTGAATTTGCTTGCTTTTAATTTTTATGATTTTATCACTCACTTGATTTTGCAGGCAAAGGCAAGCGAAAGCCCAACTTGGGTGGAAGGGCCGCGGGCAGGTTGAATACCCGCTCAGACACCCGTAACTTAGCAACTCGCCTCGCTTTTCAAACAAGTGTCCGCTTGTCGATTCCGTTTGATTTGGAGGACAAGAAGACCCGGATGCCTACCGGTACGAATGCCTGCAAATGGGGCAACGTCCTTGGGGAAGAGACTAGGAAGTTGCCCATGTACTACCCTACTTGGGAGGCGATACCGGAGCATATAAGGGCATCCGCCACCACGGCATTGGGGGTAAGTGAATTCATTATTATTTTATGTTTATATTTCCTTATCATATTTATTTATTCCGTTGTGCACATTTATCTAAATTCGTTTATGTATTTTATATGATATAAATACAAATAAATAAATAAATTTGGATAAATTATTTATTTGAATTCGTTTATTTATTTATATCATATAAATAAATAAACAAATTTGGATAAATCATTTATTTAAATTGGTTTGTTTATTTATATCATATAAATAAATAAACAAATTTATATAAATATGTAAATTATATCTCTTACTGTGTTTTTGTTTTATATGGTTGTAGTCTCTGTTTGACCTCCGTCCCCACTGGGAATCAACAGAATGGACAAAAATCAAGAATGGCATAACTGCTCACTGTACGAAATCATACAACACAAGCAAGACATCATTCAAGTCGAGGTGGTGGGTCCGTGACGCTGAGGGCAATGTTGACGTGGAGCGGATCCGAAACAACCTCGGGTTATGAGCAGGAAGAGTGGGATAAGCAAATTAATTTTTGGAGTGATCCTAAGAACGCTGTCCGGGCTGCACAGAATTCCAAAAACAGGTCGAAGAGCAAGACCGTAAGCCGACAAGGATCTCTTTCTGTTCTTGCTTTCCGACATCTTATGGTAATGAACATTAAAATCATTTTATAATTTTTTTGTATTTTTTATGTACTTTTTTGTATTTTTTTGTATTTTTTTTGTATTTTTTTTGTATTTTTTTGTATTTTATTTGTTGCATCTTATATACGTGTGTATGTGCAGATGAGTAACCCAGAGACACAGCAGTATCCGTCTTTGATCGACACATTATTCCGTCTTCATACAGTAGGCGATGCCTTCCAAGACCCCGGGGAGCTAGCGTTATATGTAAGTTTTGTCTCAAATAATGACACTTTAATTATTTGTCGAGAAACCATGCTCGGGAAACCTGACTAATATATTAGCTAACTTGTGTTTTTTTACTACGTAGGATGAGATGATCAGGTTACGGGATTTAGGTTCAAACACCCCCAGCGGTGTCCCGTACACGGATGAGGAGATCATGATGATAGTTCGCCCAAGCAAGGGTCGGGGGCACCTCCCGGGTATTGGTAGGGTCGTGTCTGACCGCCACTCCTCCTCTTTTCCAGATCATGCCTCGGACATTGATAAGCTGAAAAAAGATAATAAAAAGTTGAACAAAAAGAACGCTAAGATCACCAAAACGCTAAATATGATCACCAAGTACTTCAGGCAAGACCCCAGATTCTCTGACATACTTACAGCGTCTAACTCAACTCCAGCGGTAGGTACTAGCAGCAGTACCGGAGGGAACGACAACCCGGACGTTGGATGAGGATTAGGTGATTTGTGTCGGGTAAGCATATGGTATTTGTGACTTGTAGTTTATTTAGGCTTTCCTACCATGAACAATTTCTTTCCGGTTTGTTTAATTAGAACATGTTATCGATCTAGCTAGGTGAATACATTGGTCACCCGTTTTGAGACTATTTCTTTGTTTAGTATGATTTTGGATGATTCTATGTGTAATATATCGAATGCGTTGATCCGTTATATTGTTTTGTGTTTTGGTATGAGTTGTGGTGTATTTGGATAGATTACATATTGTTGCATACAGGTTTCAGGTTTTGGTAGATTTTTTCCGGAAAAATTCCGAAAAAAATATGGAAAACGCTTGCTGTGCAGGCTGTGCATAAAAAAAACAAGTTTCCCCGGCGACATGTCGACGGGGAAAGTATCGAACAAAATTTGACTTTTTAAGTCAACAACAAAACTTTGACTTTTACAAAAAAGACATGTTCTTTCCCCGGTGACATGTCGCCGAGGAAAAGTGGGATTTAGTTTCACTTTTTAAAAAAGTCGTCAAAACTGTTGACAAGTCAAATATTATCAAGGAGAATCCCCGGCTACTTTTCGTCGGGGAAAACATGTAGTTTACGAAGATTAGCATTAGTTAATTAATTTTTTTGTTAAGTGTACACGAATTTTCCCCGTCGACGTGTCGCCGGGGAAACATCGTCCAGCGTGGCACTTTTTTTGATTGCTGAAAATGGCGTGGGTCCCACTTGTCGATGGGGATTGTCGATGGGGAAACTATCCCCATCGAATCTTGCCCATCGAAGAATCCCCATCGACCGGTCGATGGGGAAATGTTTCCCCATCGAATTTTCGCCGGAGAAACATCAAAAAATTCGATGGGGAAGGCCTCGAATGTTGTAGTGTGATATTTTACTGTAAGATATTTGTGGGCTAGTAGTTTTGGTTCTGTTTTGTAACTGGTTAATTAACAAGTTTGAATTGTATATCACCATTTAACAACTTTTTCGTTTTTGTATCTATGTAAACTACCAATCAATCCTTGCTTGGGTATACTATGCCGATTCTTACTGCGCATATGTCCGAACTTACTTCTTTTTTTAAAGGCAAAGATGAATAGACTCTAGAACAGTGGCTCCGAGGAGGAGACTACGTACTAAAAGAATACAAGTGTTAGAAAGCACAAACAAGAAATATAGAGGCATTAAAACCAAGCAAACAAAAAATAAACCAAACTATATATATAAATTAAGCGGCTTAGTAACCCAACAGCTCCAGTGCGGGACGATCAAGTTGAGGTGGGACGAGATGTATACTTTTGAAATTCGTGTTGGGATTTTAGATATAGTTAAACCATGTCATTAATTACGAGTACGCAACAGAATAGATCTAGTAAAGTATTTATGATTATCACATTTTATAAACAAATAAATACTAACTTTTTATTTAATTGATTAAATCAAATAAAGGGGTCTTGATCTTGATCTTGATCTTGAAACTTTAACGACTAACACACAACACGTCAAACGAACAATCACCGCGATGCTAGTAGTAACTTCACTTTCAAACAACTTGTGTAGATCTTGTAACTTTGAAACCCTAGATCCAAAACCCTAGATAGGGATTACGTAATCGGTTAATAACATTTACAATAATAATACCCAAAATCACCGAAACCTTAATTAGGGTTTATGCTTGCCGAATCAGGGGAGTGAATAAAACAAAGACCAAAACCTTGATAAGAGTATCAAGGGTTTGATATAGGCTTAGTTTCTTCACAAGGGAGTATCAAAAGATAGTCAATCTTGCGAAGGTCAACACTTTAGGTTTTAAGGGATTTAGAAGAGAGGAGTAAACCGAGAATCGGTTGTTGGGAGGAACGGAGGGACGATTTATGTGTAGAGGGTATGAGGGTGTATATAGCCTTCATACCCTACACTCTAACTTGTTGCCTACTACAAGTTATGTTATTTTTAGAATTACTTAGCTTAAAAATGAACACAAACACCCCATCTAGAAACCTATAGGGGCCGACCAACATTGGAATTTCCCATGGGTTTCGAGTTTTGACTTTTAACCCCTCTATTTTAATTTACGCATACATTTAGTTAGTTAAATAGGAAATGGACTATAACGACCGATAATTAAATAACAAGTGAAGTTTATTAAATATTCAATATAAACACAAACATTAAATACTTAATAAGAGTGTGCTCTTCGTGTCTGAGTGTGTGCCCCCAATAGGCTCACTTATTCCAGATGGCTAAACGATTGCATATCCGGACAACTCCCACTTGTGAGAGTTCAGAATATATACATCCACTATAAAATATCTAGCAACACTTTATTGTAACCAGAAATGATTGAGGTATGGTTTCAAGAAACATCTAAAAACAAAATGGTGCTAATATCATCCATTTGTTACTAGTACCGGTAAACCATGGATATGGATCCTAACTCATTCCATAAAGTTTAACTTTAGTTTCTTGTTACAGAAGTTAATTCAGATATACCAAATGTAAATAAGTCTCCGCTTGATTTATCCTTTCGGTGCGGCAACACAATTATTTGATTAATTATTGAGAGGTCCCAAAGGTACCATTATGTACTTATCAAGTGGAGGAATAAATTATATATTGACTGCAAGTGTTGTGGATGCTGCTTCACAATATTTCCCACTATATCCTTTTTAACTACCTTATTCAGGATATCATTTAACTTATAATTAAGAAATGATATCCACACATGCACTAACTTGTTTGCATCTCAAGTATAAGGACTACTTTAATAACCATCTTCGAATCTTACTCGTGACAAGGATCCAAAAGTAATATTCAAAAGTTCGGGGTGTCCAATATGCATCCCTTGTGAATAACATATGAGTTTGGCGAGAACTATCTATATATTCAAAGAATATAACCAACACTCATATTTGCCTTAACGTAATAATATTCTCAGATTGCTAACCGGCAATGGACATATTTAGAATAATAAAATATTCAAGGATTAAACATGCAAATATAGGATAACAATAATTATATGAATGAATAACAAATACCAAACATCTTTATTCATCATAAAGTAAAAATTGTCTTATAATATCAATTATCAAAATACAAAAACAGGTATGCATGAAACTAATTTAGTAAGTTGAAGTCCAATGTTTCTAACATTCTCAACTTTTCTTTACAAAAAAGCTAAATAGTCATTTGAGCAAGCTTTCTGAATACTTGTTTCAAATTTCACAAATTGTGAAGAAGTTGAAAATCATGATGAGTGTTTTATATCACATGCTCATACTATTGCAAGTGTCATAGTATGGAGATATCGTCATACCTTGTATAAGGTGTTTGAAGTCAACGATATACTGAAAATCATCTTTATAGTTTCTTAAAATGTAAAGTATTCTTATTTCTTAATGTGTAATGCAACAATGCTCGTTTTGAGCACATCTAGTTTAGCAGTTTTATCATAAATGATAAAATCTTACTTTACTAGAATTGGTTATCCTCTAGCATTAGTGTACACATACAACACTATGCTTTATAATTGGTAAACATTTGTATTAACAATAATCTAATTACTCTCAATTAGATATTGTTGCTGTCATCTTATCTTGCTTTTGTGTAAAAGTAACAACCATTCTTATACATAATATAATATATACATAATGAATCCTTAGTTAAAAACATAAGGTTTCCATGTATGTAATAAATTATGTCAAGTGAAATATAATCATTTAAGACTTGCTTTAATAATATATTGCATTTGTGTTGGACGTAATTACCGCATATGTTTATTTCAGTAAACATTTATTCCAAAGTTATTAGTTTTATTCCATAAAGTCTCAAGTGAGGTTTCATTCCAAGGATAAGGATTAACATCTAGCTTAGATGGAATGATATCTTCAATATGTTATACAACATATGAATTTAAAGGAAAAACATAGTGCTCCCACTTAATGCCAGGTGTACTCAAAAGTATCTAAATTTAATCAAAATCATATTGTAATTAAATTTTAGATCCAGCTCCTAGATGTATGATTTAATCCATACTTGGATTATTTTATCTTGTATACTACATAAAGATTTTACAGAGTCATAAACCTTTTGATTACACACCGTCATCGCTAAAAATAATCATACAGGAAAAAGCAATAAAACTTAATCTCCATATTCCATATACATGGAAAAATGTATGTAATTAATTATCTTTGTATAATTATGCGTGTAGGGAAAAAAATATTTAATCGCAGTCAATAGCTTGAGATGTTTAAAGGCTTCTTATTATTATCCATGCATTATTATGTATATAAATGTATCCGTGTGAGTCTTTCTTCAAAAGTAATTCATTACAACCTCACATGTTTATAATTAGGCAAAATATGAATCAAATTCAAAAGATTGATTTCCCTCTATGGACTCCATCTTATGATTCATAGTTCTAAGACATTTATCAAATTTAAGATATGATAATTTATTTTAGCAGTTAGTAGAATACAACAATCAGGGGCGGAGCCAGAGTATAAAGTCATCGGTTGCACAAAATTTTTAATACGACGATCTATATAAGTATATAGTAAATAATTTTGGGACCGGGTTCATTTTGAAAAAATAGAGGTTTTTAGCAAATATATACACTACGTGACAAAATTCCATCGGGTTCCCGTGCATCCCCGGGAACCCCCTAGCTCCGCCCCTGACAACAGTCTCCTATCTTATATTCCTCAACATTGATATTAAAATATCAATAAAGTGATTAAGCATCCTTGCAGATTTGTAAAAGAGACCAACGTTTACTTTGGTTTGATATTTTCATGTTTAACCGAAGTATGACATCAACAAGTGGATTTAGAAGGTTATGTATTTTGCTCTTGAATATCTTGAAGATTTGTTTATAGCTCCAACTTACTTTTGTAAGTAGAGATAATTCTCTAAATACTATGTATTTAAGCAACAATAAATTGTTCTTAGTAGAGAAACTACGAAACATATTTTAAATTCTTATCTCAAGTTTATTAATAGTATGCTTAATAAGATATTAAAAAATTAAATAACTTTAATCAAGATATGTGAGAACTCGTACTTTCCCAACATTATTTTATTCTTTTATTCGTGCTTCTTGAATTTTCCAATGTATTACGTTTTCTTGAATACTTTATATGTAAATCCTGAGATTTTTAAATTATACTTTTAAGTATTATTTTGTTCATTGACAATGCTTCATATGGAATTATAAAATTTTATTTTTTTTTATTTTTTCATATTTAATTTAAATCAAAAATTTTGATTTAAAATCACCCGCGTGCGTTTTATAACGAGTTTATTCAAAATCAATGTACAACGAAAACTCCTAGTGATCGCGATACCGACGGATGCCCAAAAGTTTACGTTTATTTATCGATTATTTCAATAATTAATATTTTCGACGATTTCGTTTTAATTACGTATTAAGTCGTGTCGGGAAATCGTATAATCATTTTTATGATGCGTTGTAACTTTTAAAAAAAGTATTTTTACGAAACCCGAGCCCCGTAAATATTTTTAATATTTACCAATAACCATTTTCTACCCTTTAAACTAGTATTTATTTTCTAGTCCTAAAGTTTTATACTTGACAACTATAACCCTTATACCTAACTAACATATTTAAACCAAAAATATTCCACTAAACTACACATACACATCTAAAAAAAAATACAAACACAAACCCTCACCCCCTTTCTTGCCGTGAGACCCAACAAAAAAAAAAAAAAACCCCAATTTTCATCATCATCCATTATTATTTAGCCAAAACAAAATTAAGACCACTTCTTATAATTTTAAGGTGCTTCTTTTGGTACAAAATTTGTACACATGCATCAACTTTTGAAGTTTTGATGATTTTATGGTTGGTGATGTTCTAATCATCTTGCATATGTTATATTTGGTAAGATTATCATGTTTTGATCCTTAAAAGTCTTGTTTTTAATCTTTGATTTTTGTTAGATTTTTCATACAAGTGTTTTTAGGAGTATTTGGTTGATGGGTATAATAGTATAGTGATCCTAGGGGTATGGGAATGATTGGTTTTGAGTGAAAAATAGATTTGTCATGTTTTCTAAAAAGCTAATTTGGGACAGCAGCCTTAAACAGTATGTTTCGTGGGTTTAAGGTCTGTGAAAGGCTGATATTATTTGATATTATTGTAGAGTTTTCCGAGACGCTCGTTTCGGTATAAGATAGAGCTTCTAACTCATTACGAGTCAAAAGTTATGCTAGTTTTAGTTTTCGTGTACCGGGAGACGCAAGTCGGCGCAATCCGAAATTGTGGCTGATTTTGGGTCGACTCTCGGGGACTTTAGGCTTGGTTAGATAAATGTATCTACTGATCTTCAAAGTTTACAAACTGAGTTTGATGAGTCTAGTAGTGGTTTCAAAAGACGGATTATCGAGATAGTATTTTTAAAGTGGTCCAAACGGTGTTACAAAACAAGTGCACAAATCTGTCCTAAAATTTGGAGTCGAGTAAAGCGTCGAGCTGGTGGATTTTAAAGTGTGAACTTTAGCTCAAATTTTGGTGAGGTCTTATACAGGTTATAAGTGACCTTGACACCAATTTTCATGTTAAACGGACAAGTCTAGATAGGGTAGATCGGTGTGTACATTCGGGGTGTACTTGCTGATTTTTATTTTGGACACGTAGTTCAATGCTTGTGTTGCGTGAGTCTGAGTGTTCACCATCGGACATGGTGACTTACTCAAGTGTTTAGTCATTATATAAATGACTTAGCTACTGGTCCACATAAGGGTAAAGGATAGTTTGACTTGCGTTGACTTGGCGTCATATGACGGGTCATTTTCAAGTGTTTAAGTGTTTTAACGTATAGTATTGAAATAATGGGTAGTATGAATTCATTTGATTCGTGTCAATGGTTTTGAAACGTGTATACTTTGAAAACATTTGATTCATGTTATATTTGGTATATATATCGATATTGAGTTCGAGTCTTAACGCGCGCCTTATTGTGATAGGTTGCGGTTTTCGTGTTTTCCCCGGCCATCCATATCGTCGGTGATCGTCTCACTACATTGTTTCTACTCAGTTGCTGAGTACCGTGATTGACTTAACACGTGGCTAAGGGCCACGAAATTTCTAAGGATCAAGGAGGAGCAATTGTTTAATTTGCGTGTTTGGATTAATTCCTACATGTTATGAAGGTATACTCACTCCTAGCATTTTAATTTTGATGTTACTAGTACTTTGATTCTTTTATTCATGGATTTTGAATTCCTTGGGTGAAACCCACTGAGATTATAGATACTTAGGGCATATTAGGACTTAGGACACTTGCGTGGCGATTTGGTATAGCCTAAGTGTTGCTTGATTGAGGTTAGGTAGCTAAATGGAGTCGTTTTTGTAGTATGGAAATCACCACAGAAACAAACAGGTCATGGCAAAATTTTATTAAACATATGACCTTGTTTTTATTTGAAAAATGGATACTCACTGATGTGATTAGTATGTGTTGAGTTGGATGGAAACGGGAAGTGTCCGGATGAGCCCGAAACGGTCGTTTTACTAAACTAGGTCAAATCTGAATGTTATGCTTAAAACGTGGGTAATTTGACTTGGGTAAAAAGGATTAATTTATGATTTTATGACTTTTTACAGTAGCTACAAATATAATAAAACTTATCTTTTTGGTTTCGTTTCAAAATCTTTTACCGATTGGGATTTATGCTTAATCTACCGTAAGGTACGAACGACGCTTACAACTTTCTGTTTTGATAGTCTGTCACTAAAAGTGCATTTCCCGTTGATTGAAAATAGTTCTAGGGCTGTTCTTTCCCAATTTTTAAAGGTAAGAGAAATACCTATATATGTCAAGAAATTTCACCTCCTGTACTATTATAGATTTTTAGATATGACCAAATCTTCACAGCCTTTTTCAGAAAACTGAATGCAGTCCCTTGTTTTGGATTTTTCAAACCGAGTCTTAAACGTGTTCGGAACCCACACATAAATGCTTCGACCATCATACAAGGTTTATATTAGGTTATTACAGTAGGTTCAAGGTGGTGGGCCAAAATTTTAACTTAAGCTTAGGTCTCGCCATCGCACGCAAGTTACCTAGTCATACTATGTCCCACCACTTCTAAAACGTTATTGCTTCATTGAACGCATTCTTATTACGTGTCACCATTGCATAGGTCCGTGAAGACTTCTTTTTGCTCAGCCCCTTTTACCTTGTGATTTCTTACTAAAGGTGAGTTCATAGCCCCTTTTACTACTTGTACATTGTTTCTAAACGCGGGGTGAGATTTCACATGGTGGAACACATCCATTTAAAAACTGTATGCTATTCAGAACTTGTATGCTATTCAGACTTGTATGCTTTCCAACAGTTTTCATTGATATTATTGCTTATAGTTAATAGCCTTAAGTTTCCTCTCTTGATCATGAACCGTTAATTGTCCTGTATGCTTTGCGCTAAGCGCGAATTTTGTGGGTGGATCCATCGGGATTGACAATCCCCGTCCCGATTACCTTGACGCACTTACATTTGTTTATACTTGAGTATTTAGGCTTAATACTCCCTAGAGGAACTTACTTTGAGTTAAGATTCGGTTCATGAACTAAACAGCAATAATATTGGTTTCAGACTATGGTTAATGATCATAACCATTTTCTCTATTTACTTGTTTTACAAAAGAATGCTTGTGTTCCACACCTTTACTGCTAAACCTATGAATATCACTCAACTTTATGTTGACGAATTTACATGTTTAATCTCAGGTATTATCACTTAGCTTTGCTTGGATGGGAGCCCGCAGGATATTATCGCAGCTTGGAGATTTCTGTGATGCTTTTGAAAGATTTGTTTTATATAAACTATCAGAAGTTTATTAAATCTTTTGGGCAACTTATTGTTATAAATCGAGACGAAATAATATAATTTTCCGCTTTTAAAACTCTGGGACCTATGTTTAAAAACTCTGACCTTTTATGATGTAATGTACATGTTTTTATTTCGTCAGCTTTGTATGAACTGTAATTCATTGTTTCTTGTACTATGACGTGTTACCCCCTCGTTGCCTAGTTGTTCCATGTCAGATTTTGGGGGTCTCACAAGATATATTAGGATTCCTTCCAAGAAGCCTAATTAGGGTTTGTAGCATAAACCTTAATTCTTGTACCATCCTTTAACTAATAACCTTAGGAAAGGTTTGTGTTACATCAAGCCAAAAGGAACACTAAAACTACAAACGTCAAGCTAGGAAGAGTAGGAAAATCGAAAAACCCAAAAGGTTTTTTAGGATTCTATTGGATTTTATATGATTTTCTAAAGTTTGTAAAAATCTGTGTCGGACTGATCGTCGTTCGTTAATAATAACGAACCTCGGGGAACAATTAATGATCCGCGGTCAGAGGACAAACATGAGTTTTTGAAAAATATCATTTGGTGAACTGACGGAAGACCGCATGACTCTAAAAATCATTTTCAACACGTAGAACTCATGTTTTAGAATTAATTAGAACACAAATGATTTTTATACTTCCAAACATGAAAATATTTATTATCAACCTATTATACAAAATTTATTTAACACCAAAACTTGTAGGAATGAAAAAAACAGATCTATATGGGAAATTTGATACAAAGACCGTCTCTATTTTAAAAATATTTGTTTTGATAACAAGAGAAAAGATCGATCCAAGCTTTATAGTACAATATACTCCAAAGATCTTGAATAACCTCTCTCTGATACCAATTGTAGAAACGATAGAGGGGGTGAATACGTTTCTCAGTAAGTTTTAAAAACATTTCCTTAAAACCTACTGATCGTGGTTCAGTAAACATGACCACTAATCATTATCAATAATGATCTGCGGGTCTAATTAATGAGCCGCCAACAGTAGACGTAAAAAAATTGTTATCTTTAAACCTTAACAATCTTTTGTATCAAATTCCCTATCAAGCTTGACTTAATATGAGATGTGTTTGTTATAGATATAAACAAAAAGTAAGTAAACACACAAACACATCAAATCAAGAGTACATCAAGCAACAATCTAAACACTAAGCACACACGTACTAAGCCTTAGCTTTTATGCAATAAGATGATTAGACTAAAGGATGCACACTTGACCATAATCTAAACATGAAGCACACACGTACTAAGCCTTTGCTTTTCCGTAACTTAGATGTTTAGATTATGTGATGCACACAAGACACACAACACAAGTATGCAACTACAAAAGTAAAGACATAAATGTAAAGATATAAATGTAAAGGAGAATACCAACACAATGATTTATAGTGGTTCGGTCACGAAGCTCCTCTTCACCCTACTACACTCATCGAGTACCCAACTCGAGAGTTACTTCAAGAGTTAACAAGCTTCTTTCAAGGCAGAGAAAACCATACACGTTGCTAACACCATTTTTGACACTAAGCTAGATGTCGAGTCCTAATCTTAGGTAGGACCAATCTACAAACATTGAATACTTCCCATTTTCCGACACAAGATTAGATGTCGAGTTCTAATCTTAGGTATAACCAATCTACACACGAGGTTATGTTTTATGGCCCAACATAACAAACCTTGTGATTTAGGGCCTAAACACATAAACCATCTAGATCTAAGTATACGCATCACTTAGATCTAGGACTCTAACACTATATCCAAGTATTTGCATAACTTAAATCTACACTTCTAACACCTAATCTAAGGATACCCATCACTCGGATCTACTACCCTTACAAACACATCAAGTGTACCCACCACTTGGATCTACTACATATACATCAAGTCTAAGTGTCCACACCACTTGGATCTTCATGATTTACATTGTAGGAAAACTATAATCATGAGTTGATCTAGAAGGAGAGATCTTCATCATGTTATGAACCTAACACTTCATAGTGATGAAAGTGTTCTTCTCTTTGCACTTGAGAGGATGAGAGGATTTGAGAAGAGAATCACATCTTAAACAAGATTAATTTGCCAACTAATCAAGGATCTAAGGTGTATGAAAAAACTGAGAGAGAATGTGCAAAAAGGGTTGATTAAAAAACTAGAAATGATCCATTATTTATGGGCAAGAGAGCAACGACTATATTTGTCTGTGGCTCATTAAATATCTCTGCGACTCATTATTGATATTGAGCTGCGGGTACCTTTATTGAGCCGCTGTCTCTAGAGTCCACTCTCTTTTGTCTTTTAGTGGGAAAATGCCATCTGGTGAAGTTAATACCCAAAAAGGATATTCTTAGACCATTTAGAATATGTCAAATTCAAATTTCTATTTACTTTTTAATAAAACATTTTCTTAAAAATTAAGTTATTTCAAAAATACTTTGTCACTTTAATTAAAAGTGAGTTTTAAGAAAATATTAATCATTGATCACTTAGTAAGGTTAATGACTTGTTTGTACATACCTTGAGTGATTCATGCCGAATGCGAGCTTTAAGGTGTCGAGAGAAGTATACATATGAATGTATAAGTGTTTACGATACCTTACACATTTTACATAATGTATTGCGACTTATATGTTTGTCGTTACCAAAATACAAAGAGATTATATCGATTATGTTTGCACTAACATTCTCAATACCTGAAGATATGCCTTGAATAAGGACTAAATGAACCTAATATGACTAAGTTGTTAGGCTCTCAAATTTAGCAGTATCAGAGAAAGTAATCCAGTTTGAAGAAATACTCCATACTAAAAAAGTAATCCAGCTTTAGAGAAATACTCCAGTTTCTAATTTTGGAAAACTTAGCAACATTAATGAACTAAAAATAACCCAACAACCTATTAGTATTACAGAAAAATGAGTTAGTATATAATGCATCGTAAGTACAGTTGACGCATCATTAGTAGAGACACAAATGCATTCAGTCAATAATTGAAATTTAACGGATAACTTACTTTTTAGTTACTACACTTAGGATGACATATATTTTTAGCATAAAGATAAGGAACTAGCTAGTTGTATCTCGTTAATTATTTGGGTCGTGGTTCTTTCTTTCACCGTCCTCTCGTATAATATATTATGAGTTGACATTTGATAAACAATCTTGTTTTACTTTTTACCACCGCGTAGCTAGGTCATTGACTATCATACTAAAGTGTATGTTAATCAACACAAACATGCACCCAATTTAAGCTAGCTTAACCCGTTTTACCTTGTTCGTCACCGTGTTGGTCTTTGACTATTAGTGGCAAGCACCCTGTATAAATTGCAACACACATTGTGAGTTTCTCACATTCAAATCCATCCATTCGATCTTATATACAAGAAAACAAAGTTTCAAGACTCAATCTAGCATCCAGGTTGTAGTTAAGTGAAATCGCTACAAATATTAATACACTATCTTTAATATTAACCACAGCGTAGAGCCGTAGAATGTCGACAATGGTTAAAGTACTCTTCATGATAGCAACAACCATGGCAATAGCCATCACTCTAAGTATCACGTTCGCAAGCAGCCAGCAAAAAACATTACTCACTGGAACACGGTTTGTGACTCCATTTCCAAGAAAGGTGAGTCGGTTCCTAGCTGAAAACAAAAACCCACGAGCTGCTGACCATTGCAAGAAGGATGATGAGATTTGTTACATCTTGGAAGGTAAAAACTCGACTTGTTGTAACAACAAGTGTATGGATTTGAGCGAGGATAGACACAACTGTGGAGCATGCAAGAACAAGTGCAAGTTTACTAGCTCGTGTTCTAGAGGAGAATGTGTGAACTTGGCTTACGACAAGAGGCATTGTGGGTCGTGTGGTAATAAGTGTATGCCCGGAGGTTACTGTATATATGGTCTTTGCAATTACGCCTAAATGACTTCATTCATAGTTATCACCATTGTAAATTTTGTGTAAAAGTGCTCAATGAAGCATCGAACTGAAGCATCGATTCAATACTACTACTATAATACATACATACTTTTATACAGTAAATAATTGTATGTCTCTTCATTTCTTTTACACTGAACCAATTAACCAAAGTTTAGCAGTATCAAATTATCCACTAATATAAATGAAACAAAAACCAAACCAAAATCAGGTGTCAATCAACCGTCCTGTGACCAAAGTATCCATTCCAACTTTTTAAAAGATTAATTACAACTTAAGTATTTTTACCTGCAACTAGCAAGAACCTAGTCAATAAACATATCACGAAAGGTTTTTAGAGGTAGCAATAGGGCCGTTTAGCCATGTGTCCCACATGCGTCGTAAAATTTTAGACTTGTGTACAATCCATAAAGCTATCTTTCCTTGGCGGTATAACCTCGAAGGATATCTTGTTCTGGTAGTGCCATATAAGTAGCACAGGAGTTAGAAACACACATCCGTTCATCAAGGAAGCTTTTGATGGAAGTGCGAAGGTTTGTAGAATTGGCTCATGTGCTTAGGTTCAACAGGTTATGCCACCCGATTACCTAAGCGTTGAGCATATTCTATATCATCGTAAAATACTTATCGATCTAGTATACACACTAGTAGAAAATGGAGCATCAGCGACGGTCAATTCCGTCGGAAATCCGTCGGTATAGGTCATTTCCGACGGATTTGCGACGAAAATTGTATGTTGGTAAATGCTTCGTAGCTAATCCCTATCAGCCAGAACTCTGTCGGAAATACCGACGAAAAACAAGCGTCGGAATTCTGTCGGTATTAATTTCTCTCGGGAATCTGTCGGTAAAAAAAATTAATATACCTGTCGGAAAGTCGTCAGTAGAAGGTCCCCTCAGAAATCTCTCAGAAAATTTCTGTCAGTAAACAGTCGCAAATCTGTCGCAGAGATAAAAATTAATTTGCAGCTTAATACTCAAATTTATGTAATCCAGTATCTAAAATGATTAGAAAAAATGGATAATTTACAACTAAATAGTTCAATTACCAAATCTCAAATTACAAAGAACAAAGATTACACATTAACTAGAAATGGATACTTCATTCTTTTAGCATTCAAATAACATGTTATAGTCGAATTGAACGAGTCAAATAAAACATTCAAAATTAAACTAGTAAAACCAAGTTTAAGTCATTCATTTTCTGTTTCCATTCTCTCTCTCGAGCTTGTTCACGAGCATCCACCCCTAGTTCTCGTTGTCTCATGTGCTCTAGTACTTGATGCTCCACCTGGCGTTGTACTTTAATCTGCACATCTCCATTATTAGAAACCTTAAAACACATCTCCATCCTTAAAATATGAAAATAAAAATAAAATTCATACTGGCGACGCGTCACCCAACCTTCATGACGCAAATTCACCTAAACCCGTATAGTTACTGTTACATACAAGTCCTACATTCAATGCACATGGTGAGATGTGTTATATATAGGTCCTACGTTTTTAGGAAGATCATACGTCTTACGAACCTGTTTAGTTGAAAATCAGAATGAGGAGCAATGGAACATACATGAAAGATTAAGGGATGACAACGAATGCATACATAGGAAAATAAGGATACTAGAATACCAGATCATTGTGTGGTAACCTCATGACTTGAAAATACTAAAACTACATCTATATATATATATATATATATATATATATATATATATATATATATATATATATATATATATATATATATATATATATATATATACTAGCCTTTAGACCCGTCCGGTGGACGGGCTAGCTTTAAGTATATATTTTTTAATGAAAATTGAATTTATGTGTGTTTGTATTAGAAGTTTAGTATATGTAGTGTTAGTTATGGCATTGATATTTTAATAATGTAGCGTAGAATAGACAAAAATAACGTAGTTTAAGATATTTTATTTATTTAAGAATATTATGAGTTAATTGAATTTGCATACGTTAACCGTATGAATAAGTTTGTTACATTAAATTTTTTAGAATTTTAATAATATTTTATAAATATTTTATGTATTTTTGAATTTTATGAGGTAATAAATTTTGTATATGTTAATGTTATGAATAACGTTTTTACATTAATTTTTTTGAAATTAATATTATTGTTGTGCATTTTTATAAAATTTTGTATTTAAGGCATTGTTTCACCATCATTCCTTATATATTTTTATATAATTTTGTATTTATTGCATCATTTGTAATTCATATATATATTTTTTTAGAATTTTGTATTTAAGGCATCATTTGTAATTCCTATTTTGTTTTTGAAGCATTTTATGGAATCATTTTTATAGAATTTTATATTTAAGACATTGTTTCACCATCCTTCCTTATATATTTTTGTAGAATTTTGTAATTAAGACATCACTTGTAATTCCTATATATATTTTTATAGAATTTTGTATTTAAGGCATCATTTGTAATTCCTATTTTATTTTTGAAGCATTTTATGGAATCATTTTTATAGAAGTTCTTATTTAAGGCATTGTTTCACAATTCTTCCGTATATATTTTATAGAATTTTGTATTTAAGGCATCATTTGTAATTCCTATAAATATTTTTAAAGAATTTTATATTTAAGACATCATTTGTAATTCCTATTTTATTTTTGAATCATTTTATGGAATCATTTTTATAGAATTTTGTATTTTAGGCATTGTTTCACCATCCTTCCATATATATTTTTATAAAATTTTGTATTTAACGCATCATTTATAATTCCTATATATATTTTTATAGAATTTTGTATTTAAGTCATCATTTCTAATTCCTATTTTATTTTGAATCATTTTATGGAATCATTTTTATAAAATTTTGTATTTAAGGCATTATTTCACCATCCATTTTATATATTTTTTTTATAGAATTTTGTATTTAAAGCATCATTTGTAATTCCTATATATATTTTATAGAGTTTTGAATTTAAGGCATCATTTATAATTCCTATTTTATTTTTGAAGTATTTTATGGAATCATTTTTATAGAATTTTGTATTTAAGGCATTGTTTCACCATCCTTATATATATATTTTTTCTAAAATTTTGTATTTAAGGCATCATTTTTAAATCCTATATATATTTTTATAGAATTTTGTATTTAAGGCATCATTTGTAATTCCAATTTTATTTTTGAAGCATTTTATGGAATCATTTTTATAGAATTTTGTATCTAAGGCATTGTTTTACCACTCATTCCTTATATATATTTAAAGAATTTTGTATTTAAGGCATTATTTGTAATTCCTATATATATTTTTATAAAATTTTATATTTAAGGCATCATTTGTAATTCCTATTTTATTTTTGAAGCATTTTATGGAATCATTTTTATAGAATTTTGTATTTAAGGCATTGTTTCACCACCATTACTTATATATTTTTATAGAATTTTGTATTTAAGGCATTATTTGTAATTCCTAAATATATTTTTTATAGAATTTTGTATTTAAGGCATCATTTGTAATTCCTATTTTATTTTTTAAGCATTTTATGGAATCACTTTTATAGAATTTTGTATTTAAGGTATTGTTTCACCATCCTTCCTTATACATTTATAGAATTTTGTATTTAAAGCATCATTTGTAATTGCTATATATATTTTTATTGAGTTTTGTATTTAAGGCATCATTTGAAATTCCTATTTTCTTTTTGAAGTATTTTTTGGAAACCCTTTAATGAATTACATGTGTTATTTTTATAGAATTTTGTATTTAAGGAATTGTTTCACCATCCTTCCTATATAAGGGTTTTTGATTTGATATATATATATATATATATATATATATATATATATATATATATATATATATATATATATATATATATATATATATATATATATATATATATATATATATATATATATATATATATATATATATATATAGAGAGAGAGAGAGAGAGAGAGAGTTAGGTTAATGTGGTGTGGCTACTTAAAATTATTAAAATAAAAAGTGATATGAACCGTCGGATCTATTAGTTATGATTTGATGAGACTAATTGTAAATGAAAGTCATTTAGTAATAAATGTATGTTTAATATATTTTTGGTTCTAATAATATTAACACTTTTAATGCCTTCTTTTAATGTTTGACTACTCATTAAATTTTCATAAAAACCTAATATGCTTCACAAAGAGCAACTCGTACACTAAGAGCAACTCGTACACCAAGAGCAACTCACACACGAATGGCGATTCGTAAACAAAGAACAACTCGTACACAAAAAGCGACTCGTACAGAAAGAAAAACTCGTTTAAAAAGAGCAACTCGTACATAAAAACGACTCGTACATAAAGAAAAACTCATTTAATAGTCATTTGAAAAATTATGTACACTTATTACACCTTTAATGACATGAAAAAGTTTATTTCTGAATTTCATTTAAAGCAATTAATGTCATCTTAATCATATTAGTTGATCTAACAATTTAAAAGGCTTTTCATTTTAACAACTTTAAGGTACTATATATATATATATATATATATATATATATATATATATATATATATATATATATATATATATATATATATATATTTATATATATATATATATATATATATAGAGGAGCGTTATTGTGAGGACCACTTTTAAAATAAAAACTATAAGAACCATTTTGTACCATTAGATCAACAATTGTAGACAAGATTAAGTTTTAATGAGATGAGTGGCATAATTGTAATAAACTAATATACTAATGGCATTGTGTATAAAATATTAAATTTAAAAACATTTACTTCATATTACACCTAACGATTTTTATATGGTTCATTTAACGTTTTTATACCTATATTAAAACTAAGATGGCAGTGTGTGAACCATTTTAAACTGTTGTTGCTTACAACCTGTTTTTATTTCTTATTGACGTACTTAGTTTTAATATTAATCAATCTTATTTAATTTTTTAATAACTTCATGATTCATCGTCATTTAAAAAGTAAAAATAGGTTAAACTTTGGATAAATATAATTATTATAAATAACAAATTCATTCATAATTGTCATTAGAAATTAAGCATGTCAATATACGTAATTTAAATTTTCAATAAAAGAGTTTCAAAGATTAGTACCACTACAAATGCACTAAAAAATTAAACGTGTCGCAAAATGTGTCAAAAACATAATGCATCACTAGAAATGCATTTTAAAAATAAATGTGTCACAAAAAATGTGTCAAACAAATAAATGTATGTATCACTACAAGTGTGCTATAAAAAATTATAATAATACATGTGTCACTATAAATGTGCCACAAAAATAAATATGTCACTACTAATGTGTCATATAAATAAATGTGTTACTAAAAATGTGTCATAATAATTTATAACAATAAGACTACAAATGTAAAGTAAAATAAAGTATACCCTCGTAATTATTTGTAAATTTCAAGTTACGTTATCACTTATTTACATGGTAATAATGACTCATTAAGACACATAAATCTTGTACAAGAAGTTGATGAATAAAATACCCATAATACCCTTTAAATATAATTACTGATTTAAAATTTTTTAAATGTTTAATTTACACTTGTTAACTTTCTGTTGGTTCTTATTGTTCTTATTTTAAGCTTGGTCATTATATGAACGCAAATCTATATATATATATATATATATATATATATATATATATATATATATATATATATATATATATATATATATATATATGTATATATATATATATATATATATATATATATATATGTATAAATATATATATATATATATGTATAAATATATATATATATATATATGTATATATATATATATATATATATATATATATATATATATATATATATATATATATATATATAATATATGTATATATATATATATATATATATATATATATATATATATATATATATATATATATTCAGCCATATGTTACATTAAAAAGGTTTATAGAGGCTGTGCATAAAGGTCTTTAAAAAAAATCTAGTTCTTTAGCATAAACTATTGATTTTAGTAGATCTGTGTGATGATAGTGTATGAATGTTTGACAGGAAATGAGCTACAAACATATGTAAAGATGGAGTCAAGCTACTTTAGATATCTATTTATATCTCTCTGACAATAAAAACTATAGTTTGTACTTCAGTCATGCTTGGTATCACTTCAAAGCAATAAAGACCAGCGGCTTTTGGCTTACGTGACAGGTTCATAAACTAAATCACTATTTTAAACAATTTTACAAGAATGCACAGCTACTAACATCAACTTAATGCAACGTAAAACTACAATATTTTCTGCCTAACATTCTACTACTTGCCATTAATTACGTACCTCCTAATAACTTTGTTTTTTAACACCGCTATCGATAAATACATAGGTGGTGAAAAGGCTTTTAGAGACATGCCATAGTTACAACAGGTAGCCTACAATTACGATAATTTTGTGAAGAACATTAGCAATAACGATAGTTCTATTTTATTTGCATCTAACAACAATTAGCATGCTTCGTTTTAGGGAATTTAGCAAGATATTTGCAAATACATAGTTTAGCAACATATTGATGCTTCCCTGATTTGCAGGTACAAAATTAAAAATATTTTTGTTATGTCTCAATTGCTGACTCTGATATCTAATTTCTGTCTAGATAAGCATTGTCCATATAATTAGCAAAAGCAAAACATGTTCATCTACGCACACTTCATCATCTACATAACCCATTTTTCAACCAAAATTGTAAAGAGCATTAATTTCTTGGTCGCCTATAACAACAAGAACACACGTAATATTATACTAGTAATTAGCTTCTTTCTAATATCAATTAATCTAAAACCAACTGAAAAATCAGCATGTACTGTGAATGTTTTTATCGATTAGTTTCTTTTAAACACCGATTAGTTTCTTTAAACTGAGCATTATATGTTTATTCAAGAGATCAAAATTACATTAAGGGTTATTCATTACTTAAGAGATTATTATGAATTTTAATGTATAATCTGTGACCTTATTGAAATGAACACCAATCAATCTTTTCGTTCTAATAGAACAGTAACCCCAGCTTTTTACTAATAATTCAAGAAAATAAAACTACATCGACATACATCTACTATCGAAAAGTCTTGTAATCCATTTACAAGAGCAGTATTAAATGGCTATATCTACAATCAAGCTCGTCCATAGTCAAATATTATTTTCCAAATAGTTTGTAACGCCTCTACCTACGACCCTAAAGTCCCAGCCCTCCTTCTAAGGATGTTCTTCCATGACTTTTTCATAAGGTATGTTGTAAGGCTGGGCGGAATAGTAGTCACTATTTCCATTTAAAGGGTATATTTGTGTCTTTTTTTATAATGGGCAATTATTTTAGATGGAGAGAAAGCTAGTTTTAATATATATATAACCAGAAATGCCCAGAAAAAAACGTACCAGACAGGCCAAATGGAGACACTGGTATTGATGTAACACCGAAGGGGGTGGGTGAAGGTCAAACGCCGGAGCTGTAAACGCTAGAAGGTGTAGAGAAATAAGCAGGAGTAGACTGTGTCCCAAACGCTGGAGTTGTTGATCCAAAAGGGGAGTCAGAAATGCAAAATACAGAACCCGTGATGCCAAAAGCTGGAGTTGACTTTGAACTAGAAGCATGTATGCTTGAGGCAGGGGTGATTGAAGATGCAGATGCTGGTGTGCTAGGAGCACCAAAAGTAGGTTCACTTGAAGCTTCAAGTGGTGGCGTGCCAAACACTCCCATATGGATTTCCATAAGGACTTGGCGGTGTGGTGAATCCAGAACACTCAGAAGCAGGGTTCTGCTCAGACACGGATGAACCTGTAATATGAATTGAAGTTATCAAATAAAGTAGTATGTAAGATATAAGGACGAAAAAAATTGAAAATATTTATGTAAAAGTATCTGGCCATAGAGAGTCATAAATGCAATACGTAGGAGTTCAAAATATGACCTTCAGTTATTTTTAAAAGCCACCAAACTTACCGAATCATATCCATCAAAATTAATGAAGGCTGTTGGTCCTATATAGTCAAATAATCAGAAATAAAATCAATTTACCAAAATCTAAAATCTGATTATTGTGATCATGAAATTAAAAACTAAAATCCAAACACCCATAAGGTCTAGTTGACACTAGAAAAGTCACCTCGTCTATAGAATAAGCTCGATATTCAGTGAGCTCACTCCTGTTGCGACAATCCCCTGAAAATAAGTATAAACTTTCAAACTCAGCATTGTGACATATCACATGCATAGCATTGTGCTCTTAACATTGAATACTAAAATAATAAAAACCACATCTCTAAAAAGAAAATATATCAACACAAATGGCACATTTATAATTGAGGTTTTATAAGAAATGATGAATTATGTACCTGCTTATCTTCTCTAAGGACCAAAGGACGTCCAGGAGAGAGCAAGTCTTATAGTTTCATTGTACATACTACAACAAAAAAATGCCATAAAAACCGGTTTTAGAACCACTCTCCAAAGGGGGGGGGTATCTCTGTAAGTCGCACCAATCAGGCTGTAATTCCCACCTAGACAGCTTTTTACATCAAAAATGAATTATTGTGTAGTTATGAGAAACCTTACTTCTTTTGAGCTTCCATGTCAATCATAACCTTAGGAGGAGCAAGAGGAGACGAGTCCACAAAATAAATATAATGACCCCCTTTCGGATAACTGTAACAGCCGACAATAAAAAAAGCGTGGAAATTTTCATACAGTAACTAAAGAAATACATGTTGTGTACTTCCTTAAGATGGCTCAACAGCACTTGTATAAGCTCGATTAAGCAACGAGTGCCCATTAAGTAAAAGAAATCAGGCATGTTTCAAGGACAACAATAATTAAAAGTGTAAAAATAAGAAGAATGTGCTAATAAATGTTTTACCATCAATTAAATTTGCATGATATGGTGCATAACAAGTGGAAAAGGTATGCTGAATCTGTGCATTTGGTTAAGCTTGTAGGCCGTTTGTTCTTGTTTCAAACAATTACCACATGTTGTAGCGTTTGTGACTGCGGTACAGAACCAACCCGTGTAAACTCCAGCCGGTTGGTCGAGGGTATGTATGACAATAACAGATAAGGCTCGGATCTATACGTTGTCCCACCACAACGCAAATAGGCGAATTTCTGCTCGAATCGAACCGAACACATGGCAACCACCAGCAAGAACTGCATTTCTTTATCAACATCAGCAAGTTAAGCTGCAAGAGATTATTAAAGGTTCTATAAGCATAAGTTTCTAACGAAAATTAGTAAAAAAAATGAGAATGCAAAAAAGGGTATTATTATCACTAAACACAAAAACAGTTAAAACATCACGTATCGCATTTGAGTAAATCTATTTCATAACAAAAACAAATTACTATAAAACTCACAATGTTCTCAATATCTCCAGCAATAACTTTTTTCATCCGTCTACCAAATGTATCTGTTATATTTACCAAACTATCTGCAATAGCATGACAACCTCATTTAAAAACCAACACACAACCGATACAAATATTAATAAGTCAAAGGAATCACTGGTCGTTGATATTAAAGATTAAAATGAACTTACAATTCTATATATATTATGTTTATCAACTTAAATATCCATCATCCCGATTGAATTTTCTGATTTAGACATGAAATGGATGAGGACCACACTAGAAATTAACCTATACATCACCTATTCCACTAATTAGCTGTTACTCGCTTATAAAGCTAAAATACTACACTAACAGACAAACTGATAACAAAATTTTGAATAGATATAGAAAGTAAAAACCAGTAGATATTAGTAAAATACTACCGTTGCTTCATCGAGCGTCTGTAAACTGATACCCATCGTGAAGAAGGGCTACCTACTCGTGTTTTCTTTTTCGGGTTTTCATCTTCTTCCAAATTGATTAGCAATCTACCCCGCTTCTGTCCAACCTGAAAAAAAAATAGAAATAAGTATCTAATATTCTAACAAGAGACCTTAAAGTGATGATAAAGAACAAACCTCGAGAGCTCCATCAATCCTGGTTGGTCTCAACGACGTAACAGGTTCAATTAAGGCATCAAAGAATGAAATAAGCTTGCCGTAATTTGGTTCCTCGTCAAATTTCATATTTGTAACCGCTACAAGGTGAATGTAGTTTTTAGCCGAGGGTTTCATCGAACAGTTTGTGTTCAGCTTTAAACACCCCACCAGCTACTAACATTTTCTTCTCATTCTAACTGAATTAAATCTAAGCTTAATCATCACTAATCCTTCCTAACAACTAACTGAATTAAATCACAATAAAACTTCATTTAGTAATAAGCTCATACAATCAAATCCTAACCAAATTAAATCACTTAATCTCTAATAAATGATTTAGCAATAACTTAAATTAGAGAAAAATTAAAATCGATTTCGACCTTTAAATTAGGGGAATCGATGGCAGCCGATGGTTGGAGACGATGGTGGTCGATGGCGGACGGCAGCGATGGTTGGAGATGATGGCGGACGGCAGCGATATGTGTGCAATGAAAATGGAGATGTGTGTAAAATGTAATTTGTAAAAATTGTTTGTAAAAAGTTATTTGTAAAAATGCTTATCGTAAAATTTGGAAGATTTTTAAAAGGTGATTTTAATATTTTAAGTTACAACTTACAACACCAAGATTTGTAATACTTACTAGGCGAGTACCCGTGCATAGCAACGGAAATCCCTAACAACAAATAATTATGTGCGAGATATGATACTGTGTTAAGTGTTTCAAGTACCTATCATAATAGAACGTGAATATATTAAAATTTAATTGCAAACAGAAATTCTTAATCCATAATCTTACTCCATTTCCGATCAACATAGCATATTTCAACCCTAAACCTATTGCTCGAGTTTTGAATCCGACTCAAGCGCCGTGAGATATCTCTTCAAAAAAGACATACGGGTTAGAACTAACATGTTGAACTCCAATGTTTTCCACATTTATTTTTCCTAAAACTATATAGAGGTTATGTTTTAGTATACAAGATCAATTTAATTCAAAATTTCCTAAAAACATGTAGAAGTTATGTTTTACAATAGTATACAAGATCAATTCAATTCACAATTTCAATTCTATCACTTTTTGAAAGGTAATTAAACTGCAGTACTGTCAATGATACCCAATATATATGAAAAAAGAGATCGAAATCAATGACAAATATTTATTCTTGTACCATTTTAAGAGAAAAACATTTCTTGTAAGTTATTCTTGAGTAACTATTGTTCTAAATGAGAGTACACAAAATGAAATATCTATGTCAACCCATATACTTTACATGATAGAAAAATCAGCCTAAAGAGCTACTTTTCGTATTCATTGGAATAATTTCACCACATATGTGCATAAGACCATATAAGAATTAATAAAAGTTTTTTTTTTCTCATACCATGTCAATTTCACTTATGAAGTATGCTTTGTCTGAGAAAAAGATCAAATCATCAACAATGGGGACAGAAACTTCCTCATACTTGCAAGTCAAGTACATTGCTAGTTTGCTACTAAACCAACAAGTTGCAATTTCTTTATCGCAACATTTTGCTTAGCCAAGCTAAGAACCTGTCTATGAGGTTAACAGTCAAGAATAGAGTTTCATGTTGACTTGTGGTGCACTGATATGATTTGTTAGTAAGTATTGAAATAATTTTTTTATCAAATGGTGTGATGAAACTTTCTACTTTTTAAATTTGAAAAAGCTAAGTCCACGAGGCAATCTAAAAGTATAATTTGGCAATACCATTTCATAACTCTGCGATCCGGCTAACTCAGATTAATATTAGCCAGATATTCAGTTGCAATCAAGAAAGAAGATTGCACGCAACAAAGCTTATGCTAATACGAATCCAAGACGCGTGGCTTGATGCCGATGGATTAAATCTGCAAGCGGCTGCCAGTACATGCTTTTGTTGTTGTTATCACATAAAATGGCTTCATCAGGTCTCGTTTGATCATTGTAAAGTTAGTTATGGAATGGCATTGCCAATGGAAACATGGCTTTATTGTTTGTGTATATTCTGATAACACGAAATGAGAAATAAGAATTCAATGTTGTCGAAGATTTTACACACGACTAAAACCAAGAAACACGAATGGAGCATTGTTTTGCCTACCTACTGTAATCTCAGAACTCATGTTGCATACAGTAGCACTTGTACATGATGTAACACTTAACATGAGTTCTAACTTCTAAGTTTAAAATTGTACACATGAGTCTGACGTCTACATCTATTTCCTAGTTTGGGTTTCAAAATTCTAACCGGATAAGATTTTATTTTTCATGAAAGTGCATCGGTTTCTGGTGGATAAGCAGTTGATCCCATTGAACTCCGAACATTAGGGTTAGTGGCATCAGCAGGCATACGCAATTCAATCTCGACATTTGTTGCAGTGCTAACAAATATATCCAAAAAACAATATTTGTGAGTAAAAATTGAAAAATAGTAGGGTGATGACAATAACAAATCGACGTTTTAATGTTTTATTAGGTTGACCCGAAACTCCCTTGTCAAACTTTATGCACCATAAAAAATATGTCTTGAAATTTGATCAGAAAAAACAATATTCTGCTTATAATATTCTGAATAATATAATAGTTTATATAAAAGGTTCTAGGCAATAAAAAACCTGGGGCGTTATTCAGTTCATTCAAACTCCCGTAAAATTTCAAAAATGTCGACACCAAAGAAAATCATGTTTTGTCTTTGCTTTCGAATCAAAAGGCAACAACATCCCAAATTCCACACCAGCAACCCTTCACTTTCAATATTACCAACAATCATACCATCTATGATCTATCTAAGCTTTCTATAAAAAAGCTGAAAAACAAGTTACCGAATATAATCATTATCCTGTTTGATCAAGATGATGCAACCAGAAATGCTTATATGCAACACTTGTGGTGAACAAGTTGGTTTTCGTTCTGATGAGACTAATGTTTTTGTGACTTGCGTCATAAATATAATTTCATGATATGTGAGTCTTGTTTTGATTACGATAAAGAAGGTCATACTCATTTCTTTTCTACATGTATATGAGTGGAAAATGTCCCATAATATGACACTTGATTAGATCTTACCTATACTCCGTAAGCTGGCTTAGAGCTTTCACAGTTATTTCCTTACGGCTTCTAGAATGCCTTAAAATTTGAGCTTCCAACCATATCAGAGGCTTTGCTCGAGAAACACCATCAAATTTCACGATATTGAGAGAACTGGGAGACATTTACATACCAGATGGGGGATGTTAATGTAAAAACCTGAGTACTATGTGGATATGTCATGCCTTTCAAAATAAAAACTAAGTCGATATGTCATAAGGTCAAAAGCACAATTAGGAGGTACGAAATATATTGTTCGATCATTTTCGAAACCTGCCAAGCGGACACACCTGAACAAAAACTAATTTAAAGAAGATGAATAAGCATGAGGCTATTTTGTGATTAAAAAAGTGACTGTATGTTGAAGGGCTGGAATTACATACTGATGAAACTTGATTATTATCTAAGTTAACATCTTTTCACTTGGAGGAGTGTCATTGTGCCTCCAACAACACGATGTACACAATAACTGCATTCTCAAATCACATATTATATCAAGAAGTCGGGAATATGAACATTATAGGAATAAAAATTTAATAAACTTTCTAATCATTATACCTTACATTTAAATTACCATCAACAATGAAGAACATATATAGGTTCACGCAACTAAGAATGATTACGAAATCAAGGAATAATTAAGATCAAGCACAATAAAACTAAAAAATGTGGGACGTGTACGTTATAATGGTATAAATTAAACCCAATTAGGATCAATCACAATGAAACTGATTGACAACCCGATTAGAAGAAAAACACTTACTTAGAAGATGTGTATACCACAACTATATGAGGATTATGGCGTGCTTATTTCTTTTTGAATGAATAGGTGTAACTTGTAAGGCATAAAAGGGTGTGGGTTACAACTGTTAAATCTTCGTCTGAAAGTTATGTTTATAATTGTTAAACAGTTATTATACATTAATGATCCAGCCTTATTGCATTAGATACTTTCTTTGAATAAATATATGTGAATACATTTCATTTATATCTTCCTTTATTACAATACATCAAAATCGTTTCCATTTGGTTATACGGTTTCATTCAATACTTGCCTAGAATAGAATTCAGTTTTCAACGATGTTGAATTTTTTCAACATTTCAACAATGGGTATACACCCTTTATAATGTAGTATAGAAGTGTTAGAGCACAGGGTACGGGGAATGGCTCGCACTGTGGGAAAACGCGACGGGAAAACGCTACAAACCACAACCGAAGTCATGTTTTCGTGTCTCGCGCCTAGGCACGGCGCACGTTTTTGCGCGAAAACGTGAGAACCGTACCGGTTTTCGCGTTTTCGTGTATTTAAATTTTTTATTTAAATATAAAAAAAATAAAATTCCCCACATCTCAAGCCAACCAAGGAGGGTGTTTTTTTCGTTGTGGAGGTTGTGGTGTGGTGGGATCATTTAGCCAACATTGACCATACCATGAGAAATTTTTGGTGTTTTCCCACGACTTGTACAAACTGCACCTTGTGCTCTTAGGATGGAAATTATCTTCAGGATTTGAGTGTATTTTTAAGCAAGTGTTTGTAATATTTATATGTAAAAAGTGTTTGTAAAAGTATAAGTTTTTTTAAGCTAAGTTTTTTTTAAAGTGATGTTATGCAAAATCTATCATTTTTTAAGCAATAAAAATTTTTAAGTCTTAAAAAGTAATTTTGATACTAATTTTAAGTAATAAAAATGTATTTTATTTAAGTTGGATGTATTTTTAGTACAGTATTATTTAAATATATTGGGTTTTATATAAAAACAAAATAGACTAACAAGTTTAATAATATTTCATCTTACTTACCAAAACTTCATTTTACTGCCCTACTAAGTTTCCGTCGGAAATCCGTCGCAAAAAGATTTAATTTCCGACAACTTACCGACTGAAAGTTCAAAAATAACTAATATTAACCATTTCCGACCGAATAGCGACCGATAAACATAGATGTCGGTAACCCGTCGGAAATTGGATGACGACATAACCTGCAACAACCAAATGTTAGATATTCGCATGAATGGTTGTAGGGTATGCATGAAATAATCATGTATAGAAATTAAAGTATGCAAATCAGCGAAATGCATATGTATATAATACATATTACGTATTACATAATATATATTACATATTACTTATACTGTTAACTTACGTAATACAATACATAGTACATATATGTATACAGAGTAACAAGAGCCACATCGGTTATAATCTAGGCCTAAGATGCAAACCTAGTTCTCTATAACCAAGGCTCTGATTACCAAATCTGTAACACCCCAAAATGTGATATGCGGAAGAGGTGAAGCTCGGGGGCTGTTACGTCACTGTATCATAGTTCAAGGTACAAGAGAACGACTCTAAATGAGACGTTTTATAAAAATACCTCGTTGAATTTAATAAAAGCATCAAAGTACAAAAGGTCTTAGTTTCAAAAGATAGCGTAGCGGAATATAAAAGTTTTAAACATCAACGAGATAACAGTTCAAAAGCATAAGTAGATAAATGTCCGAAGATAGCCAAGAATGCATGCGGACTCCAAGTACTTCATACAGCAGATACAAATCATCACCAATTACCTGAGATAAATGCTAAATTGGGTCAACATAAAGTTGGTGAGAACATAGGTTTCAAGTAAAAAAATTTCATAGTAAATCGATTTCAGATTTCATTTCATGTACACATGCAACTATAGGAGGTATAGTGCCAAGTGTAGGATAAATTGGGTGTTCACAATATTTATGATAGCTAAGCTCGTGACATCGAAACTAATGATCCAGTACATACAATAGACTGTATATATAAATTTTGCCCCAATAGAGTACCTAGCCAAGATAACTCCATTCACGCAAATGGTATACACTCGTCTGGCGTCAGAATGCCCGAGTGGAGGTTGTCAACCCTCAATAGATCTATCCATATCATAAGAGCTTACTCCAGCAGAGTAATTAACGATTCACGATAGTGGGGACTACGGCTAAAGCAACTTAAGCTATCTAATAAACAGTGCTCACAAAGCGTTCACAGAAATCTAGTTTTACTTGCGTCCAGAAGCAAGCATCGAAAGCATTTATCACATCCCAAAACATTAAACATATAAAACAGTTTAATAGGGATCTATAGACTCACCTCAAGCAACGATTCAAACCGCACAAGTATGATCAAATAGTAGCGAGCAACTCTAGCAACAACCTAAATATAATACTATAGTTTAGGCGCTAACAAATAAGTCACAATAGTTCGTCACTTACGTTACTCATCAATCATATATATATATATATATATATATATATATATATATATATATATATATATATATATATATATATAGGTAAGAGTTATATGCAGAACCAATTTTAAGTGTAGAACTTTACAGAACTTTTTTAAACTAATCTTAGCCTTTATTTTTTGTGATCTATGGTTATTATCAATTGTGCCATTTATGTAATTAAGTAAAAGATAAAACCATTGTTTGTAAAGTTAAAAAGGGTATTTTAGGAATTGTGATTTAACACTTTTTCAATTAACTGTTCCTATCCCTACAAGAATGGATCTTAAATTATAAAAAAAACTTTTGTGAACCTAAAAACCACTGTCGCCTCACTCTAAATCCAAAAACCTCCATCTCTCTTAAAAAAGATTTCTTCCACCTCAGCATACCATTCACGCTGTCACCGCTGGTATTCTTATTCTTCGGCGACATCGCCTTGACAACTAATAGACCGATTTAAGGTTTGTATGCTTCATTCGATCTCCGATCGTGTAAGGTTTATTTGTTTATGAATTTCGTATGTTCTTATATGGCTAAAAAACTTGTTTTTACAATAATGTTCAAAAATCAATTTTTAATGATATTCATCTCCGGTCTCATCTTAGCTACAAAGATTTAGATGATAAGTTATATTATTTTAATATATAAAATACAATATAGATAATCACATTTAATATATTACAATTAGATCTCTGTCAATAGATTTGGCGGATCGAAAAAAACAACTGGATTAGTGTTTCTTTTAAAAACTATTCGATTTGAAAAACTTAAAAAAAAACTCAACTGTACATATAATGTTAAAAAAAATGAGGTTATGACAAAGGAGTTAAATGCTTTCATCCTCGTTTCGATCTTTAATGGTGATCCATAGTGTTGGATAAATTTTATATTTTTAATTATAGCTTTTATGGCTGGCTTCTTTTGAAATAAGTGAAAGGTAAAAAAGACATGGATTCATAGCCACTTTCAACATGATATTAAAAAAATTGTTGCAATTTACGATAAAAAAGATGACTTATTTATTAGTAATATGATTATTTTTTTACTTGTTTCGAGACAGGTTTAATTTTTATGTCTTTTAAGTATAAAATATATGTGATCATTGCAAACATGTACATGGCTTTGGAAAGCTTACACGTATGTATGGATGAATGTTTTGAAAGAGTGCTAGTGTTTTGGTAGGTTTGAGGAAAAAGTGAAGCTTGAATTTATGTTCGTGGAATGATGCATCTATGTTCCTGGAATAGTACATCGATGTTCGTGGAATAGTACATCAATGTTCGTTGAATAGTACATGGAATAGTGCACCTATGTTCGTTGAATAGTACGTGGAATAGTGCACCTATCTTTGACGAATAACACATCAATGTTCGTGGAATAGTACATCAATGTCCGTCGAATAGTGTACATGAACGTTTGTGGAAGAGCGCACATAGTGCACCCATGATCTGAATGACATGCACATATTATTGAACAAGATACATTTTTATTTAAATTGTGTTTCATTTTTATATATGATATTGTGAATATTATTTTGGTTTATTATAAATTTAGATGTTACATGTTTATGTTTTTGTTTTAATGACAGCACACATATTAGTTAGGAATGTACATTAAGAACATGTGTTCAGTTACCATGTTTAGTTTCACGAAAGCAATTGTAACGAGACACAAAAAGAAAACATATATGTATCTATTTATTTTGAGAACATTTATGCTAAAAAAAATAAACTATTTAAAAAGTACAAAAATAAAGATAACAATTAAATTTTTAAAGTAAGAAAAAAAATATTAGTTTTTAAAATTAAGAAATTGTAAAAAAGTTTTTAAATAAAAAAAGTTTTAAAAAAGATAAAAATGTGTTTTACTATTTTACCCTTTTTAATTAAACAAAAAGAATTAATAATACTAAATTTCTATTGGTTTAAAAGAGTTCTGCAGAGTTCTACACTTAAAACGGGTTCTGCATATAACTCGCCCCTATATATATATATATATATATATATATATATATATATATATATATATATATATATATATATATATATATATATATATATATATATATATATATATATATATATATATATATATATATATATATATATATATATATATATATATATATACTAGTGGCAAAACCCGTCCGATGGACGGGTATACCTTCTGGTTGTCTTTTAACTTTTATTTATTTGATAAAACTAATTCAAATCAATTCGAACAATAAAGATTAAATTTAGTCACCTTATCAACAAAGAAATTTATCGATTAACCCATAATATGTAGCTTTCTCTTAATTTTAGTATACGTTCCCTCTTTAATACCTATACAAGTTTCCTTAACTCATTAGTTTAACGATAATAGAACATTATCCTTCTCTAAACTATCATTCTTCTTCCATTTCAAAAATCCACTAAATAGGCTATTCACCTGCTTTGTCGAGTTCTCAATTATCACACTTGATATATGAGGAAAAAGTTCAATAGAGACCCTCTTTTTAACATAAACTCAATCAGCCAATTATAACCACACATTTTTTCATCTAACAAAAAAAATCAATTTTTTAAAATTAAATACCTCACAAACCATTAAGCGTTAAGCAAAACAAAATATACCATCGTGACGATAATTAATTCATCTTTCTATCGAGGGGCTCATCATATATGGTTCGTGATCCGAATCATATTGATTTTCTTAAAAACAAATTCGTCGAAAGTATATACATGTGCCCCTCGATACAAAGATGATTTAATTCTCGTTGTAATGGTGTATTTTTTGTCACTTGAGGATTTACCGTTTGTGAAATATTTATTTTTATAGAATAGGTAGAAATTTAGTTTGAATGAATGTGATTGATTGATGTGGTCTATGCTAAAAAGAGGGTGTACATTGATCTCAACTCTAATATATAAATCAAAATTAATGAAAATATTAAAGCTGGATGAAGTGGAGGTGGGTTTCCTCGGTAAGTGGCAAACTTACGCGTGAGTTACCATTCCGCCCGAAAACTCACGCGTGAAATCCTCACCTAAGGAAGTTACACTTTAAAAAAAAATATCTTCCTGACCACTATCCAAAGGATTCAGACCTCTAAGACAGTCCCATAATTCTTGAGAGTCTTTATTTGTATGGCTCACTAAACCTTTTTATTTCTTCTTTTTCTTTTTTCTTTTGTGTATGTGGTGTTGTGTGGGTATAGTGACGAGAAGTTGAAGATTATGTTGTTTGAAATCCAATGTTTTTTTCTTTTTAAAATTATTTAGAGTGGGTTTTGACTTGGTTATAATAATGATGCAACATGGGTCATAAAACATTTTTTAAAAAATTGTTTGAGATCTTGTTTTTCTTTTCAAATTACATATATTTTAATTTGATAATAATTTATGTTAAAATAAATTTATTTGTGTTGAAAAAATAAAAAAAGTTATAACAAAATAGACATAGAAATGTCCCGAATAAAAGTGTTTCGTTTACATTTTTAATATTCGGGTTTATGTAATCTTTTTAATTATCGAATAAAAGTTTAATGTTTAAACAGAAGTGTTTACTTTTACGTTTTTAGTTTACAAATTAAAATAAATAATAATAATAAAATATATGGTATGACGTGACGGTGAGTTTCTCACCACCAGTAAAATTGAAAGATAGGTTGAGTGAACGGAGAAAAAAATGTGATGTGACGCTGACGTAAAGGTGGTTTATTCACCCACCAGCCACCATTCCATCTAGCCTAAAAAGCATAGAGCTAGATATAATATTTCATAATATCATCATCGCACATCACTTGGTTCCAAGCAATGTCATAGTAATATTTAGCTAATTATTTACTAATCACTATATAATAATTTCAAAGTAAAATACTAATCAGTATCACTATATTATTTAGTGATTTTTTTTGTTGTTTTCGTATATGCTATTGCGTTTGTTAAGACACCCTTTCAGCAATTTTTAAAAACAATTTTTTTTATCAAATTCAACGTCATATCATCATCATTATCTATATGAGCAGTGACTACGTTTATTAACGTGGACATTAACTTGATTTCTAGCGCAGGTACAAATAAATCTGCTCCTACCCACACCATATCATTAGATGACAATGTGTGCATTGATCCTTCATCTGAAATAACCACAAAAAGGACGGGCCAGGAAGAGCAGAAATTAAAACACAACGGAATGCTCCTTGGTCAAGCATACATCGGTCTACCACAAATTCCATAAAAGAACATAACTGCCCGTACTTCGGAGTAAGACTAACACGCACAACATTTTCTGAAGCTGGCATGCACTCGATACACTCGCCACTCAGATATGCAGGAGGCTCATTTGCTCCTAAGTGTAGACCATCACCTGGTTCGAGCCTCACGAGCTTAAGGAGAAGGACAACTAAGACCCCAACATCATCAGTGTATCCTTTCACTTGCATCTCCACATTTCTTTATTTTGATACGGTACGGTGGTATGGATCAAGAATTGTGGTTCCCTTGGATACCAAAAACTCGGTTCGATAATGATAGGTTCATTTGTGATAGCTCCGAAACAATGTATCCGATTACTTGTATAGTCTTATGGGTTATGAAAATTCCAAACTTTTATAAGATGCAATAGATTAGTACACATAAGTTTGTATAAATCAACCAATAGTCATTTGCATATTAAGGGTGCGTTTGGTTTGTTGTCATGAATGACTATCGGTATAACAATCGGTGTAGTGAGAATCGTAATAGGTATGAATTTAGATATCATCTTCAATAATGTTGTTTGGTTTCATTTGTGGGAATGAAAAAAAAAGATTCACCTAACATAATTTTTTTTAAAATTCATTTATCTTTTTGAAATCGTAATCAATTATCAATATTCAAATTTTAACAACCAAAACTTTTGAAAATGATCAAACGTAATTCTATTGATAATATAATAAATATTATTTATTAAAAATATCAAAGTAAATAGATTTTAAAGAGCAACTAAAAAATCAACAACTTGATTTTGATGAAAATAATGCACTAAGGAGGTCAACCAACATCAAATACAAAAAAAATATTTTCTTAAAACTGTTAATAAAGTTGAAGAAATAAAAAAAAATTATATCCATTCCTAAAGGAGTAAAGGAGGGTGTCTTAAGAGGAATGACATATGGTATATTTTGTGATTTGATAGTGGCTTTTTATTCCTAAGCACACTAACCAAACAATTTCAATCAGTAAGAAATCCATTCCTTCATTCCGATATGACTTAACCAAACGCACCCAAGTTTCTAGAGTTTTTTTATTCAATGTAATCAACATTTAAATATTATCATTTTCGGAATCACGCGTCACAAGGTTTAAAGAAAAAGCTAGCATAATATTGACTTTGAAAACTTAAGCTCTGATAAATCGTGTAGATAACAAAAAAGCTGAAGATCTGTTAACACTTTCAAAAAGTTTATAGATTTAAAATTCAGCCTGCACTGCTTTTTCACCTGCACCAATTTAACCCATGAGTGCACTTTACATATGCAGCAATCTTCTGCAATACGTAATGGTCTGCAAAACATACACCAAAACACCCACTTTTGCTCTTATTGAGATCATCAGCATGAGTAATTTCATGGAGATTACACTTTTTTATACATTCAATATGTTATTTTCAACACATATTACTTATAAAAGGGCTCTCAAGATACAATATAATTGAATTATTAAAGACAAATAAAAAACTTTGTAATTCGTCAAGCATTCAAAAAACAAAGATGATGCCTGTGAAACTAACAAACAATCCCACACAGCTGAAACACTAACTTTATTGCTATAAAAACACAAAAATTACATACGTGGTGAAAATCATCAGCATGTAGTGTTGTATATATTTAGGTGATAGAAACAGTTGGGGCAGAACGACCCATATATTCTTGCATCTTCGACAACTTTAGAGCAACCTCCACCTGAACATTACCAAAAGTTTTATAACAGCTATGAGCATGTGACCATACCGTAACTCAGTCTCTGGTTCGCTTAGCCAAGTTGCTACAGTAAGCAATTCAACATATGGCATTGCACGTCATGTTCCTCGTTACCTCTCGTTAGAAGGTGTCGATAAATCGTGTATTCATGTAAGGTTCTACAATGACTATTGATGAATGTTCATCCATGTTATCTATCACAACAGCATTGCCATAATATTTATAGTTAAAAAATAGAGAGAATTGCATAAATCGTCCTTGAAGTTTGTTTATTTTGCAGGTTTTGTCCTAAATATTTTGAAAGTGTTGATATCGTCCTAAAATCAAATTATTTTGTAAATTTTCATCCTTGAAGTTTTGCTATCTTGCATGTTTCGTCCCAAATGTTTTAGCTATTTTGCGTGTTTCGTCCCAAGCAATATCCACATTAAGGATGATACTTGTATTAAAGTTTTCAAATAGGGATGATTCTTGCACTTTCATAACGTTTAGGACAAAACATGCATTTTGGCCATACTTTAGGGACGATTTTTGCAATTTACTCTAAAAAATATGTATAACTTTTGTCAAATAATTTAAACACTTATTTTTGTGATGGTGTTCTTAATTTTTAAACAAACTGAATCGCCCAAAGGTTTTCTAACATAAGGTGTCTGAAATGGACGTGGATATAAGATACATACCGTATTAAACATTGAGTCTAGATCAGGAACACTGTGAGAAGGAAATCATACATAGAAATTAGTCATAGAAATTTCACCATCTTTTACATTTTGATTAAATTGATTCATATGTTAAAGGGTTGAATTCCTGCCTTTAAAAACACATATTGATGATAACATACCTCAAGATCACATGTTTCGCCATTCATAAGTTCTTTCCGAAAGCATGTTGTGTGGACAAGCCCACTTCCTGATTTTGTAGTGATATATTCTCCACCAATGTCTTTGTGGTCTTAATTATCTCTTTTATCATTTTCAAACATTAAAATAAATTTATAGATTTTTCGAACGTCTGCAGATTATGAAGTTTTATAGTACAAAAAACCATCGAAAAGCTAGTTGGCCGTTGATTGTAAAATAACAGATTTTGAAATCCTATAATTGCATCAAGTTTTATTTTGTCCTTGCAATTTCTCTTTTAGACAAGCATTTTTATTTATATGAGAAAACTTACACCATATTTTTGGGGACCAAAAAGTAGCAGGGTGCTAAAATCGGTGAGAAGAACTCCAACCCAAACGTAAATCTTGAATAAGATATTCAATTCGAAAGTTGTCCCAATCACTAAAAAAGAACAAAGGAAAACAAATCGTTATTAACATGTATACAAAAAAGTAAACAAATAAAATTATTAATCTAACAAATCAATCATAGATATGTTTAACAAAAAAGCATGCCTTAAGGTATATCCGCTGCGATGACGGAAATCTCAGCGAGCAGCCACGGGAAATACTTCACAAAGATGGGGTATTCAGCCTTCCATAGCTTCGATAAATGTTTCCCTGGATAGAAATAATAGTAATTGTTGTCGATCTACTATAACTTCTTGATATATATATATATATATATATATATATATATATATAAATCACTGGATTCACGCATTGTCTTACCAGTGCTTATACCAAGATTTGCAGCAAGAGATTGAATCACAAGTGAGAAGATTAGCCCATTCTAAATAACCCAAGGTTCATATAACATATATTTCAAATAATATCCCTGTTAACTTCTACCGACTTTAAAGATCTTTCATCCGTTGACCCGTTTTCGGACATTTTTACCTGTTTGGCCTGTTACAATTCAACTCAACTTTATTCGACCCTTTCATGGCTAAACGGCTTGAAAATGACACATTTAGTTAAAACAAAAGGTCTTGACGCATTTAAGAAATAAACACAACCCAAAGTAACCCATTCAAAAGTATATTAGTCAGAACGGCCACCTCACACGGCCACCTCACTGCATTACAAAGATGGAGACATGTTACCTCCTGATATTGCTGATTCCAGAGGTTTTCCAGTGGCCATCTCAATTAGAGTACATCGAACACTCCATATATCAACACAACAAACAGAACTGAATGTAACTACTAAATAATGAAAATGAAATAGTAGACAAACAGGAAGTTGCACGAATATATAGCTCACCGTAAATGTGTGTTGTTGCTGATTAGCAGCATATCATTCCTTTACAATCCTTCCTGCTACAACCCTCTTCACAAGGAGGATCAGTTGCACTCCTTGATGCAAGGTTACACCGATAAGCAGGTAAACAGGTAGACAATTGTGAACAACTTTAAGGATACTCTTTTCATTAACCGAATAAACCTATATAGAAATGATAGTACAGATAGTTAATTATGTGTTCCTGACTTGACCAAGTATACTTTTTCCTAACAACATGTGTTGTTTGTATATGTGATCTAGATGTTTTAATGCATTTACAGAATTTTCGACCTGTTGAACCTTATTTTTAAGGTATGTGGTACGTCTATATTAACATGTACAAACTGGTTAGCACTATAACTGTTCTATCTTTTCCATATAAACCTACACATATTGACAAACCAAATGCCACCTTAATTATGAATACCCTTATCTGCATAGCTGGTTGTTTTGTTCTCTAGTCTAACTTGTATATTGTTGTCTGGCTGAGGTTCCTGCTCATGTTCTTGCTCTACCTCATGTATACCCGAGTTCAGATTGAGGCATACCAATACCACCAGCTTTCTACTTGAACAATCAACCTACTTACCAACTTCTACACACATCATCAGCATTTGATGCCAATTTCAGATTATCTTGAAAGGCCCGGTCAACCTGATTGCAGTTATTATATGAAAACTGGGGACTACAAGTATAAGTGTCCTACAATTTCAGATTATATGTACTCTTGATTCTTTAAAGTAAATGAGTGTCCGACTTTTCGTATTAGAGTTGATCATCTGAATACTTAGACTTGAAGTCTTATAAAGAGACTTAATTTTTTCCTAAACATATTCCTCTTAAATAATTAGGAACAAATAACCAGTTTGATACTAACTGAAAATTGGTTAATATCTAGAGATAAACTATAAATCCCATATTTATTTCTTACCTCGGTCATCCTTTCATTGGGTCGAGAGAGCTCTTAAACAGGTTCGTTCTTTTCTCAACAGTTTTTTTTCTTTTCTTTTGGTTTGAAGGAGCTTCGACATCATGTTTTTGCTCTTTGTTATTTCGTAAGTCTATTTTCTTCTGCAATTATTGTGTCTTCTTCTCTTGCTGTTTCTTAACCAAATACTTGACCTCCTTTTTCTTCTGTTTCAACTATGTCAAATGAGCCATGCTATGACTGACCGCCTCCTTTCTGCAATAAGGCTGACTTTTGTTAGTCTAAATCTCCTATAAAATGAATTCTTATCTGAGGTTGAGACCGAATATGTCGATTAAAACTGATTTTGAATTCGAATTAATAGTTCAAAAATAACAACTTGTAAGGCCCATCAATTATGAACCAAATAATATACACACGTAAGAGTAATAATGAAATTATAAGTTTACTATTGTATAGTCAAAAAAAGGTACAACGGACTATAGGGAAAGATATACGATTTGTATTTATAGAAGAAAACAATTATAAAGTGATATTACCTGATATATAATACCGATAAACCCTACAATATCCGCAACATGGAAAATCGACACAGTCAGATCGAATCCCAGTTGGCAAAATGGACTAATATGTCGGTTCATCTTTTCCAGCAACTATCCAGCTTTTTTGTTCCCCTTATCAGTACCGTTATGTAGGAAATCCACAAGTATACCCATCACTCCAAGCTCTTGAGCCTCGACCAGATACTTCTGATCTCCAGAACAAAGATGCACCAAAACCACAGCCGCGTTCTCTTTTATTTCTCGGGAACCCACTTCCTATAAACTCCACAAGAACAGGAAATCAGCAACTTCTACATCCGTGATCGCATCGGCAACACATAAGCAACTTGCATCAGCAAGCCCTTCATCAGCAAGGTGCATTAGCTTATGTGGATAGGCTGAAAACACAGGGCACTATTAGAAACAAACACGTAAGATGGTAAGAACCAACATACTGGAATTGAGATTCAAAAGTATTATACCCAAATAGTTTTTTTTGAAATTTAGGTTGTTCTTTGTTCAACCTGTAACATTACCAATGAATATGGTATATCAATTATAATAACTGAATTACGGCATGTAATTTACGTCAACGTCATGTAATTAAGTTCACCATCTAAGCTAATCCAAACACTCTTTAATAAGTCTTGATTAAGTAAAGCTTCGACCTTTTACAAATAGGAGAGCACTATATGTCAAACCAAAAACTTTGCTAATTACAAATCACAGGAACTTGATTGTGTGATTCAACAACAAAAATAAGAAAATAATACTATATTATCATGTTTAGTGGTATAATAAAAGATCCAACTAACCATATATGAACATAGCAACAAATTTATCCAGCTTCTTAGAGTATGGAATCGATTTCCAATCTTCTGGCAATAGAAGCTTCATAATGTCAACTGCATTATACATAATCGTTGTTAAACCTTGAAAGAGATGGTTTTAGTGGCTACAACAGCAAAGAGTGATCATACCTAGAGCAGCGAATACATAGGCATTAGCTTTGATAATATTCCTATCATTCAATAAAAAGTTCTTGACAGTTCCATTACCCAGGATATAAACAAACAGGTTTGGGAACCAAGCGATTCAAAACCCATCGGATTACAATGTCTAAAAAATGCTAATATGCAAGATAATTAAAAAAAAGAAAACAAACATAATTAAAAAAGATAATTAAAACTCATCGAATTGTTTGATGATCATCGGGGTTGATAGATCAAGGGTAGGTTATCGTTGCGGGGTTGATGATACGAATGAATTAAAAGAATGAGATTAGGGCATAATATGCGGGTTAGGGTGAGAATACGAATTGGGCTTAATATACGGGTTTGGTGCTGACGTGGATTAGGTAGATAATAAGTGACGTGGCAAATCCCTCCTCTTATATATAATGTAAAGATATATATATATTGTTTTGATTTGTGGATAGTACATCATCTATTTTATTCTATTAAAAGAAGGTTTTTGCTGATGGAAGCTTTGACTATGTGGAGATGATTTATTGGCCTATATAATTAAAAACTATTAAATGATGATGTAATAAATATTAATAAAAATTATTATTCATTTTAATACATAAAAAGTCCATTAAACAACAAATACATTCATTTTAAACAGTAGCAAATGCATGTACAACTTTTTCAGTTTTGCAACTCCCAATAATGAATAACAACAGCTCTGCACTCGAGAATTCAAAATTTGAATATATCTTATCTGAATGCTTCCATCTATATCTTATTTCATCTGCCATGATCCATTAGGTATGTTTTCTCAAGCCTTCATCTTCTTTCATTTAATTTGTTTTTCATGTCACTAATTTAGTCAATGGATTTCAAATAGATTTATGATACGAGCTCTTGCAATCTCAAAGAGATTTAGTCAGTGGACTTTTTTTCTTTCTTGATAGCTATCTCTCTGGAACGAGGTAATGCTTATTAATGTAGTTTGTTTAACTTGAAAGGTGAAAACAAAATCACACATGGTCATCGATCAATCTGTTTATCATCTTGGTCTATATTTTTTCTTGAAATGCATATTTATTTTGCGCCTAAGGTGTTTGATGAAATGTATGTGTAGTAATGGACAAAAACTTGATATTGTGCTATCGTGGAGCTATTTATTTTCTGAAATTGTTAGTTATGTGATGATTTGTTACTACAATTATGATGAGCAAGAAATGTGAAATTTGTTTAAATTGTTGAAATAAGCTGAGACTTTTGTCAATAAATTTGATTTAAGAACCCATATATGCAGTAGGAAAAAAGTTATAAAATGTATCTTTGACTTATAGAAGAAAAAAATAACCCATTTTTATTGCACATGAAAATGTAATTGTGAGCATTGTTAGATACGTCAAATTGTGAGCGTTGTGAAGATCAGTACTTCTGTATCAGTTCATTGTTCTAAATACTTTTGTTGAACTATAGAGCTTCACATGAAGGAGAGACATATGAGGCTGTTACCATTATTGGGACTCATCCCATGGTGGTCGTTGGTGAGCCTACATCAACACGCCACGCGGGCTTCGATCTTTGAACACCATCTAGGCTCAAAATTTGAGTAGACACGAAGAGGAGATTCTGCAAGAACTGGTGCAAGCTTAATAAGGCTTTTTGCCAAACACTCCACGGAGTTTGATTCTGATAAAGGAAAGAAAGACATCCAATCTCAGTTGCAGAAAATGTAGAAGTATGGAACTGTCATCAAGGTAAAAGGACTGTCCTTAAAGCTGCAATATATTAAGTTCATTTAGTAAAGGTTCACCTACAGATTCTTAATGAGTCTCAGCATGTTAAATGGAGGGATTACATTGTTGTGCCTTGTGGAAAGCTGGTACCTTCAAATGAATACATTGTCTACAACACCGATCAAGTAAGTTCTTACATATATTTCAAATGAATGTCAAGTTTGTTTATGGTATATGTAGTTTTTTTTGAACGGCTAAGGTATAATCAAGCTCTTATTCAGGAAATTCGAAAAAAAAACTTTTAATTCAGGGTATATTTTTTATGTTTATAGTTTCATGTAAACTTAGAGGCTTATGGCTCCATCTATAAGAAAAATAATAGAAAAAGGATCTCTTTTGTTGGGTTAATGTATTTGTGAATTAATTTCAATACAAGGACTGTATATTATTTCGTACCCAATATGAGAATATGTGAGTAAATATTTGTGAAAGACCGTTTAGTTTATGGAAAGTGTAACTACTACTAACTTAGTTTAGTATAAGATATTGTAGGTTGATATTCATATTATTAACTATTTAGAGCAATAATCGTCTAGGGTGAAAGATATAACATCTTTTATCTTTATTTTTTTAGAACGGCATTTGTATCTTTTTTATTATTAGCTCATGTAGGATGTACTTGAAAGGTTAAATGTAGAGACATCATGAAATTTCAATACAGATGGATTAACCTTTACTCTTTGTTATCTTTTCTAATTTACAATTAAATGATGGCAATCTATGATGACCTGCTTATATATTGGGGTGGCTTAGTTAAGAGTTGCAAACCTTTTGTACACATCTATAAACATGTATTTTTAATAAACTGAAAATAATAAGAAAGAGCTATATACTTTTGTTGAACTGATTTAGTGTAGATTTTTGTAATAGGTTGATTAAAACAAACTTTCGAATGGTTGACGTGTATGTTGTTGCAACAATTATGGATTCGGTGTTGCATCAATGTCCAACGATTTTGGTCAACGTGTTTGATGAAAAGCTCATTGTAATCAATGCACATGCTTTTTAAAATTGTTGAGTTGATTTTATGAAACATTAAATTATGAATATGTTGTGATTTTTGTTTTTTTGTTTAGTAACAGGATCAATATTAAGAAGAATGGAGCTAAAATATTTTTTCGATATGTTCTAAAAAAGTATCAGGTATGTTTTGCACGCCAAAATCGTTGTGTTCATGCCTAACTGTATTACATTATTTTGTTCATACTGAATCTTTTTCGTATACACCAATGCATTGTACAGTTTAGAATTTTCCTAATCTTGTTCAAAACGTTGTTGTTCCTCTATATGTCCCTCAGCTGCTACAAGCTTAAAGGTATTACGCTACATTCGTTCGCTTATTTCTTTTTGTATTTTAAATATTATGTTTGTATTTAGATGCATGATTATATTCAAAACATTTACGTATGACTTGACAATAACAGATGGTCCTTTATTTTTAGAATAACATTTGCAATAATCATATGTATGCTTCAAATAGATTCATGTTTGCAATGCGGTGAAAGCTTGGAAATAGTAATTAGGCATAATCTGTCTCAAGATAATTCTATTTCATACGATTTTTATGCGCAAAATTTGTATTAGTTTCCAAACGGGACTCCACAGAAAACTTATGCACACTTAGCAAGACTTTTGATGTTACCGCTCTTATGTATCAATTTCATCTCTTGGTGAGTACTTATAATACAGAATGGCCATGGACGAGCACGCATGCATGTTTGCCCCTGGTCACTTTATTGTCTCTGGTCTTTTTAATCGACAATATGAATATGTGACTCTTTTGAGATTTTTTTTGTTTGGATGAACTGGTTATGATCTTTTGATTATCTTGAAGCCAAGTAATCTTTTTGCGACATCACATTGTGAATGGTTATATTAGAAAGAATCACAATGTTTCCCTTGTGAATTGTTTTAGACACATTAAGTAAGTCTGCAAGCAAGTCAAGGTGAGAATTTGGTGCACTTTGTTGTTCTACATTACAATTGACATGAAAATTTGACTTGAATTTTGATTATGCAGTATTTAAAGCATTATTGTTTATGAAATATAATATTTATTATTGTGATTGATTGAAATATGCCAATGCACATTGTTAGTCCATTGAAACTGCTTACTATTTTCTAGCTCACAGATTGGACTTGACTTTAAGTTACAAGCAACTTCTCTTCAAGTAATTTATATAAATGGTGGTTGAATATATGTAATGCATATATGCCCACTTTAATTTGGAGGAACCCCTGAAACTGTTTTTAGAACTAAAAGAACAATTTTTTCTATTTTTTTCAACTTTACGTTCCCAAACTTTGCTTTTTGTGTTTCTAACTAATGCAAATCATGAACCATAATCATAGTCATGCTTTTGTCATTATCACTTTGGGCTAACTATCTATGTTTCATTGCAGAGTATATGTTCGTTGCGTGTATCCACATATGGTGGAAGAGCAATGAAGATGTGGATTACGATGACTAAAATTACTTAATCTTTTGTTTCTCGCCACGAACCAAGATATGAATGCATTAGTAGTCTCATACTTGTGAATCTTCCTTGATGTTAAATAAAACTTGATAAATTTTGTTCTCATTTGTTACATCAGATTAATGATACTGCAGTTTTATTTTAGTGAACAAAGTTGTGGGTGTTAAACTGTTACAGCCTAACAATATCTTTTGGAAGATGCAATTAAGATAACAAGACTTCACACATGCACGTTTTTGTTTTCTTAGAAAGCATATATGTTCATGATGTAACAATTGGATATTCTCTTAATATCCGCTTAACAAGGTTTATGAGAACTTATGTTTGACCATTTATGTTTCAAGAGAATCAGTGAGCTTGATGAAAAAAAAGCATTTTACAGTTGTTAAGAAGCCGAGCAAACTTGGTGTCTTAGTTGCAAAAGGAAATCATGGAGCTATGGAGGGAGGCCGGTGAAATTTTGGTTTAAGGAAGTTTTAACTTTCATAGATTTGTTGCTTCTATTGTATTTTGCCCTTAAGTTACGTATATTATGCTTCCAACATTTATATTTGTTTCCCTCTGTGCATGAGTAGTTTGATACAAACTATGTGAAACCCGGTTAAAGTGTTACTTTTAAAGTCTTCTTAGTTAGTAAAACAACAGACGTTGCATAAAGATTACGTACAAATACTTAGCATAGGCTAAATACAAACTGGAAAACCGAACATTATTGTTCAAGTTATAAATTTGAAACTACCCGTGTATTACACGGGTCTTAAGCTAGTTATAAGCATTATAGTATACATACTTAGACAAAAAATTTATTTTTGACTCGACGAAATTTCGACAGCCTTTCGGCGTAAATTTTAATTTACCCAAATTTATTTTAATAAATTTTACGACACAATTTCTATAGAAAATTTGGCAGCCTTTCAACGTCATTTTAAAATTTGTCATTTTTAGTAAGTATCCAAATCTCGTCCTAATATCCCTAATTTCAACACTTCTCAATCACAAATATTTCAACAAGGCATTTTCTCCGCAATAATACCAATTTCCACTTTTAACGCTCAAACTTTTAACAATGAACCAAGTATTCACATTTCGCGCTTATACCCTTTCACAAAACGAGTCCAACATTTATACATAACATTTAGTATCCATTTCGACACTTAAAACAACTCGGTTTAACTCGAAAACGTCGTTTCGACCACATTAAAAATCTAGACAGCAAGTACATTATAGTGTTTTTCACAAAAATTAAGTTTTCCGACAACGAAATTTAAACGACCATATCTTTCTCATTTTTACTCCGTTTTTAGCCCATAATATATCGAAACGAAGGTAATAACTTATATTTTCATAATATCGTAGTAAACTAGTGTCAAAACAATTTTTACGACCCTCTATGCCTCTTATAAAAATCGGACAGAATATATACTTTTCGTAAAAAATCGTTTTCGACCATTTTCAAGCGTACCCACTAGTAGTAACACTACTAGTCCCCTTCAATTATTCATAAACACACTCAAAATACAAGATTTATCTTCAAGTCCATAAGTCTAAAAATATACATTTTTATATTTTACAAGTCTTTTAATTAAAACATTTTCATGCATGGATCTAACAGATCCACACATAATTTTCATAGATCTAAAATATTTCATGACCAAAAAAATAATTTTTATCTTTTTATTTCAAGAAAATAGTTGAGAGTAACATGCATGCATGGATCTTCAAAGATTATGCATGAAAAAGAAAGAGTTGAAAAAGGTTCAAGAAATAACCTTGAGTAACGATTCTACGTAACCACGATAACCCGATCTACGTTCTAATCAACTAAAATCAACAATAACCCAACTTCTATAAACTTCAACCAAAAACTTCTCAAATCAACAAACCAAGAAAACCCATTCTTCTTTATGCTTGTATAAACCCTAGGATGTATTTGTTTTGTGCTAAATGTTCTTAAAATAGAGCTTCAAGAAATCAACAATGGTGGATTTGGGGTTGTGTTTGTGCCATGTCTTTTAGAGAGAGAAGGGAGAGATGTGTGTTTTTTTTGTGAAGTAAATGAGTGAATAATGTGAAATGAATTGAGGTGAAAAGGTTAATAAGTTAAAGATGGTGATGTGTGTAAGTTTTAAGCTTAATATGGCAAAATGAAGAAAAAATGGTTTTCCTCCATGTGGAGGTGTTGTTTGGCCGGTCAGGGGGGGTCCCACATGGGTAAATAATTCAAAATTTTTACTATGGTAACTAGTTAGAAGGTTTAAGAATGTAGAATCTTGATAACCTATGAATCTATGAAGTGGGTTGATGTTTTCTAGAGAGAGAAACTAGAGAGAGAAAGTGAGAGAAACTATGTGTCTTTTTATTAGAATGAAAACTAGAAAGTGAACAACAACCAACCCCTTTCCAAGGAGGAAAGGGGTATTTATACTTCCAAGCCTTATTTGGACTTGGGCCGGCCCATGACAAGCCCATGGGCCGGTTTCTTACTTAACTTAATAAGTAACACTAACTACGAGCTATTACAACATATATAATATTGTGGAGTGACCGATACTTCTAATATACGTAAAAACGTATTTCTAACAATCTCCCCCTAAGGGAGGTCACTCCACGTTACAAAGTTCTAAACCTAGCATACTATACTAAGTCTTCGTTCTTTAGCTCGTAGTCTTTTCTTCTTTCTTTTTGTTGTGAATATTTTGATTTGATCTTTTAGGCTTTGGCTTGAGAGCATTGTTCTTTTGGCCTTTCACGTGCGATCTTTGCCTTCTTGTGAAACTTGCCTCCTCGTGACTTCATGTTCCACACACTTATGTCTTTTTGGTGAATTCTCGAAAGCTTCAGAGTTTAGTACAGCGGAAGACTTCATTTTGCACTTTCTTGAATTTTGCTGAACTTTGATGCAGAAAAACATAAGCATGTGGGAACGACTTCAACAGGTACACCGCAATGCCACCGTCTTCAACTGGTACACAGCAACGCCACCGTCTTTAACAGGTACACAGCAACGCCACCGTCTTTAACAGGTACACAGCAACGACACGAATAAAATGGCTTTGACATTTTATTCTAATTCGGTAGCATTTTACCTCCGGTCGGTGAAGACCGTTGGACGATATTAGATATCGTACCCGTGACGGATAGTTCAATTAAGTAACTTCCTGACAGGATTTCGCGGGTAAACCCGTTCTCTTTATTCGACCGTCCAAAGCTGACTGCGAACATAAAGAGTGAATCACTTGGATAAATTATCCTTGTGATTTGAAGCCGTCAATTCATGGAACCTGGAACAAGTGAATTTCAATTAAGATTTTCACCATCGTTGCTTTCCAGTTATCACCAGCTCAATTCATAAAGAATCTTGCACGTCACCTACCAAGTTTTGTTTGATGTTAACACTAGAAGGATTTCCACTCGTCACTGTGATCAATAAAGAGTCACTCTGAGTGTTCTGGCAAGATCATATGATAATGCGTAGAGGCCTAGAACGAGTTTAAGTTCAATTAAGAATTAAACCACTGTTTCTTTCCAGTTTTTCACAAGATTGGTTCTAAAAGAACCGCACGTGTAACCTACCATGAGCTTGTTTGATGTTGGCTCAAGCAGGATTTCCATCTTCATTGTAAGACTTGCGTATTACTCGGATGTTCTGGCAATATTACAGGAATATTGCGTAGGACTCATGAAAATCTCTTACTTTTCACAGTGTGTGAGAAAGCAAGGAATAAATGGAAAGTGTCCTAATGAGACTTTTGATGATCTCGTGGCTCTAGACTCGATAGTGCGTTTTGATTTAGTGAGCGATGGCTGGAGAGGAGTGCCACCTTTTCAATATCAGTCTATTCGGAGTGAATAAACCAATAGATAACGTGTTGATCTCCGTGTGATTAAAACAAATACCTTTTGAGAGATATTTGAGTTAGCAGGGAAGGGTTGTGCATTGCATCACTGGGTCCATGACCTCTTTCTTCAATATCGAGAATCATTAACAAAAATGATCTCAATAGCATATGTATTGACCCGGTTTCTGCCTAAAGTTGTAAGGAGGGATTCTTTCTTTATACCCTTTATCTTTACAATTCTTTTTCATTCTTCAACCCCTTCAATGCTTACCAATACGTCATCACTAGCACCTTGTTGTGATTGTTCCAGTGCTAGCTTAAGTACTTGGTCGGCATTCAGCTACGTTCACAATCTTTCTCCAACTTTCCTAGGACTTCTAATTCTATCTAGGGAATTGTCCTTGGGAAGATTCCATCGGCTCTGATGAATCATTGGACTAAACCTATTCCTACCACCCTTTTGTCACCATATTCGTCGTGAATTAAGCGTGTTTTGGGAAAGTATAGCCACCATGAAAAATCATTGAAAATCACATAAGGTACTTGTGATATTGAAATCAAAAGTTTTGTACCTTAGGTGTTTTGTTCATCAAAAACGATCCCCCTTAACACGTGCTTTACACATATTAAGTTGGATTATCGTTAAGTCTTTTTCATCTTTTAGCCAAGTATCATTTAAGTCTCCTTAATCCCATTTTCTCCCCTTATCCAAAATGTTAACCATTAATATTTGGGATATTGAATGGATTAACCGGTCTTTGGGTAAAAATGAAATCGATGTTTGGCCATATAACATGTTAATTCTCCCCCTTAAACTAATAAGGGATATTTGTAGTGCTTTAGTATGATATATTTTGAAAGATTTAGAATCTCGTGAGAAATTCTTGAAAAATTATCATACCTTAACACTACATCAAGCCGCAAAAGCACAATATTCACAAATATACATATTCACAATTGAAAACCAATATAAAGTGGACCTGAAATGTACGACCCATTAGATGGATCATTGCAGTAGCTTGTGGTGCACTAAATATGGTCTACCACCAACGAATCTTTCCAAGCTCCTCATCAATCTACGTTCACGGAGCTTTTGATCAATCTTCTTGATCACATACTTCGCCATTTGCCGATAACCCTGATGCCAATCCTCAGTCATCTCTGGTAAAGTCCCACCCGAATTAAGATGCTCCAACTTTCCTCTGACGTATAGGAGAGTCCCATCACTGTACTTATAAAGCTCACCCACCCTCATAAACTTCATTAACCCTCGACTGATCAAGTAGAAAATGCCGCAATTCGGGACAGAAATACCGGTATAGGGACATCTATCTACATGTTGAGGAAACACTTGATTCACTGGACGGGTTAGGTTAAGCTTCCTTTGGTAGTTTTCGACTCCCAACTGAAGATCTTCAACTCGTTTCTTGATAACAATGCTTCGTGTGAACATACGAAGTGCTGTATTCAAGGCAATGATGTCTTCACGAGGAATATGTGTGAGTTGATCCCGGGTCATCATAAGCAACATATCTTCGATATCCTCAAGGCGAATGATAGAAAAATCTCCCTGCTGGATTTTTTATTCTCTGTCATCCTCCCTTTTCAGACGAATCTCCGTCACATGATAATATCCATTCTTGGCTTCAGTTTTCAGCCCTAAGATACTGGAGATGCGGATATCGGATCTAACGTTGCTTCCTGAATTGGCTAGACAGCAACCCCTGTACGCCCTTCGGACTCGTTCGTCCCAATGAGATGCACCTATAACAACATACATATCATAATTACGATTTACCTTTGGGACCCAGAGTCGGTTTACCTTTTCCTCGATAAAGGGTATTGTCCCCCAGTTGGCAGCTTTCAGCAAGGTCAGGGAGGTTGCGTACTTTGATGAACCCTTGAGGAGATAAACAAGATCATTGGTGACGAAGAAGTCGAGAGCAATCTGATTATCTTGAGTAGGATCAAGTGGAGGTGGAGCTCTTTATGATTCATGAAGATCTGGCCTTTGAACGGTGTTAAGAGCTTTCAGGACCTCGTCAGCATAATACTCGAACTCCATTCGGGTTAACCTGGTTTTGGAGCGAATTTTCTTATCCTTCAGCGCTCTCTTCACCAACGACGGAGTAACCGAAGTCTTATACTCATGAGCCAGAAATGCACATAAGTCAATCGGACTGCGGATACGGAGATATAAAACATCTATGTCAGCGTCTGTGATCGGATCATATTGCGCCGCTGCCGTGATCCAAGCCTGTGGCGGTGCAGTCTCGTCAATCTCCAACGTGTCTGCCCAGTCCTGTGTGCTTGATTCAGGAACAGTAGATTGTGGTTCTTGTTGTAGAGGAGTGGAAACGTGAACATCTGCTGGTTCTGATTCAGGCATCTCGGCGGTGTCATGAACGGGTGAGTGTTGTGCAGCTTCAGGTTCAGTTATCGATTCTGCAATCACAGGAGCAACAACAACAGAACTAACAGGGTTAGTGGTAACAGGTATAGACACAGCAATAGATGTACCAGGAATCGATGACGCCGTAGTAGCATTCACATCATGGCGCCACTTGGATCGTCTTGATTCCGTTGAGGTAGATTTTTCCTTTGCCGCTGCATCTTTCTTAGACTTGGTTCCAGACTTAACAGGTTTCTTTGAGCTGGCAACCTTATCCCCCTTTTCAGGCTGTTTACCCCCATCATCATCCTCATCACTATCCTCGTTGCTCCCCTTAGCACTCTCCTCATTACCATCACCACCATCATCACCATCATCATCATCATCATCATCCTCATCATCATCACCATCATCGTCATCGTCATCATCCTTTTCTTCTTCTTCTTCTTCTTCTCCACCTTCTTCTTCACCAGTACCCTCTTCTTCTTCACTTTCTTCCCTTTCTTCCTCAGGCAGAATGTGGTATGGTACCACACTTCCAAACGTTTTAAATAACCTATCATCCTCCATGATAGCGTCATTCAGGGATTTGTAAAGAGCCCGTTGAATCCTAGATTTATCAAACGATCCAAGTTCCCTCATACGAGCTTTCAGGATCTTCTTTAATTCAAAATCCGTTAACTCATAAGCAATTTTGTAGGCGGATTCTGAAGGATTGGATGACTTGATCATCAAGTTATCAGCCGCGAGTGTCTTCAACTCATCACGCAGTTTAGGCATAATGGATTCAATGGATTCTTTCACTCTCTCTTCAACAGAAGCTTCAAGTGCTTCTTTTTGCTCCTTGTATTTATCCCTCATCGCTTGAAGTCTGGTGATTCGTGCAGCATGCTTATCAGCTTCAGCCTGCTTAACCTGAGCTAGTTCTTCTGCATGAGCTTTTCGTGTTAACTCCATCTTTGCAGCGAACTTAGCAAGCATCTCTTCTTGGGCTTTCTTAGATGCTTCTTCACTTTGAGCTCGTCTATTTAGCTCTTGGCGAAGTTCATCCATCTCTCTTTTGTGATTATCCGTATGTTTATCCAACATTTCGGCCATTACAAATACTGCCATTGAAGACGTTGCAGAGCTGCTCTGGGTTGAGTGAAGAGGCTCGGTTGTTACTACGGTACTAAGGATGGGAGTTATTGGTGGTGGAAGGAATGGTGTTGAAACCGGTCGGGTTGGTAAGGGTTGTATTGGTGGAGGTTGAGTTACTAAAGGTTGAGTAGGTACCATGATTGTAGGAGCACCGGACTCCTTTTCAACACTTGCTGAAACAAGGATGGATGTCTCCTTCGAAGTAGAATACCGTTCAGGTGACCCAAACTCATCAACATCCTCTGGCTCCTCGTACTCTTCTTCAATATTCACCTGTGCACCTGAACCACTACCGCCCGTATCTTTCCTACTCCTTTCAATAGCTATCTTCATTGCTTTTCTCTCAGCCTTGTTAAGAGTAGGATCATCAACATCTTCTTCGTCACGTAGAACAAGCTCATCAACAGTGCATTTTCCCTTCTTATCCCCAGTCTTCTTCTTGGTTTCGGGTTCAGGTAAAGCCGCTGGTTGCTTGCGTTTACCTTTACTCTTGACCGTAGTAGACGAGTCTTCTCCAGTCTGAAGGCTTGCTTTTAGCCTCTTGATTTCTAGCAGCAGTAGCTTGTAATCAACTGAACCTTTAATTCTATCCGTCAGAAGATAATCGGGAATAGGACCAGGAATAACACCACCAGATGGTCCTTCATGCCTTAGATCCACAGTATGATCAGCTTCTTCAGTGTGATGCCGACTTGCTGCACGCCTATCAATAGTAACATCATTCTTCATACAATAATTAATGATAAGCTTGATAAACCGAGGGTAAGGAAAGAAATTATTCTTCAGCTTCTTGTTTTGGAAGAGTTGAAAGGTGAATTCTTCCCATAACAACAATGCATAATCTGCATTTGCGCCTTTATACATTCCATGGAAGATGTTCATAATAGGACTACGCAAAGCATCATGCCCACTTGTTTTCGGTGTAAGACATCTACTGAGAATACCCAACATTGCTCTCCAAGGTTGTCCTACTTTAGCAGTGGTAAACTCAGACGCAACTCGTATGTCAGGACATCCAATAGCATCGAACAACTCCATGAGTTCGTCTTTAGTAGGATCCCTCGAAAATGCCATACCTTTGGGTGAATCCCTAATGCCAAATATCTTACAGAAGTCTGATACAGTAAGTGTCTGCTGTTTGTTGTCGATGGTGAAGGTGATCTTGTTTGAAGTGCTTTCCTTGGTAGCCCAGAACTCATACATATAATCATAAGGCACCGAGGCAGTACTCCTTAAAGCATTCTTGAAATGAGATTGATCAAGGATTGCTATGGCTACTTTAAATCCATGGTGAGTGGATTTTGAAACTGGCTTCAGCCGGTAGTTGTTTGGTATGAACTTGAGTGTTCGTGCTTCGGCAATTGCGGCTGCTCGAGAGTCTTGGATTGCTTGTACTGTTGGATTAGTCATCGTATCTGCTTAAGATAAGACATGAAAGGTTGATGCACAAAAATATATAGATATGTATCATTATTACTTCTAAGCATAACACATTTCATAACATACTTCAACAAGTACTTATAACAGGCAAACATTATTAATCAAACAACTCTTCATCCGGAACTTTGCTTCATTCGGAACACTTCATTCGGAAGTCCTTCATTCGGAACTTCTTCATTCGGAAGTTCTTCATTCGGAAGTTCTTCATTCGGAACTTCTTCATTCGGAAGTTCTTCATTCGGAAGTTCTTCATTCGGAAGTTCTTCATTCGGAACTTCTTCATTCGGAAGTTCTTCATTCGGAACTTCTTCATTCGGAACTTCTTCATTCGGAACTTCTTTCATTCGGAACTTCTTCATTCGGAAGTCCTTCATTCGGAACTTCTTCATTCGGAACTCCTTCATTCGGAAGTTCACTCGGAACTCCTTCATTCGGAAGTCCTTCATTCGGAACTTCCTTCATTCGGAAGTCCTTCATTCGGAACTTCCTTCATTCGGAAGTCCTTCATTCGGAACTTCCTTCATTCGGAAGTTCACTCGGAACTTCCTTCATTCGGAAGTCCTTCATTCGGAACTTCCTTCATTCGGAAGTTCGTTCGGAACTTCCTTCATTCGGAAGTTCGTTCGGAACTTCCTTCATTCGGAAGTTCGTTTGGAACTTCCTTCATTCGGAAGTTTTCAAGCTTTGTTCATCCGGAAGTTTGTTCAGCCATGTTCATTCGGAACTTTACAAACTTAGCCCATGATGATTTATTCTAAGCGCGTTTGTGAGTTCTAAGGCAATCTAAGGTAACCTAACACAATTTAATGATATTCCGAGCAAAACCCATCAAAAACCCCTATTTAATTGACCCTAAATTAAGCAAACGACCCCTAAATTGATAGAGATGATTACCCGAATCAATTAACTTGTTTTAAATGATGAATTAGGCTAATTAAAAGTTAAGTATTCGATGTTATTACCTTGTAGATTGACTGGAACAGATTGGATGATTAGAATCGAAAGTTTTGAGAGCTTAGGTGTATAACAATGGCGGCAAGGTGAAGAAATGAATAGGAACAGTGAATGATGAAAAGATAAACGTATGGGGGGGGGTTTGGTTTTGACTTAGGTCAAAAATTTTACAAGTTTCACCTTTGTCACCTTATAACCCTATACTTTTCTATTCTTTTCCCTTTTTATCCCTTATATTTTCATTTTTCTTTCTCGTCTCCCTAACCATTACACAACTTAAGCATCGCAACCTATTAGCAAATCTCCAAGATCTTAAAGCAATTCCTATCACATAGAACAAGCACAAGTCGTCTTCTTAAGCAAGACCACTCAATTACCATTCAGCCAATTAATTTTCCACAAACACTTTTGAAAATCGATTTAATGACGAAGATGATTTAATATTTTCTCCCCCTTAAACGATGACCCGTTTTCTATTTAAAGAGCTGTAGTCATTGTTTAAAGAGTCAAATATTGATGAAAGCATTTCCAATTAGTATCTTGAAAAAGATTGATTCGTGGTGTCAATAAGATTTCTCTTATTTTAACAAATTAATGCACTGAGACGTACATTAATTCGTGTTAGACCAAGTTGTAAAGTAAACTTGATCCCTTTGCATGATTTGGCTTGTAAATCATGCCCGAGAAAATTAATTCCCGTTGTGAGCCAACGTTTTCCAAGGAAATACGTGACTTTAATATGAAAACCGGGTTGCAGTCTGAAATAACTACAAGCCATAATGGGCATGTTTTAAAAAATGTACAACTTTTATACGGACTCTATTTATGGCACCGTGTCAATATTGATCGACATTTCTAAGGCCGTAAATATTACCGTACTAAAAGACATGCCCGATTTAAAAACGAAAAATATTTTTGGTTTTTCTAGATTTTATAATTTTTTATGGTTTTTCTAGGTTTTATATTTTTTATGGTTTTTCTTGGTTTTATATTTTTGTATTTTCTTTTTGTGGTTTATATATGTACGATAATATACATGATCACGAACAAAGGATACTCTGAATAGTTTACCACCACTATTCAGCTGATTCTTCTGCCAACTCTTTGAGAGTCGTTGGAGTGAATGATTTCATGCCAAGCTTGTCGATCAAAAACTCGATTCGTCCTCGATCTAAGGCTTTGGTGAACATATCTGCCAGCTGGTACTCAGTAGTGACAAAATACAGCTCGATCACTCCGTTCTCCACCTGCTCTTTAATGAAATGGTAGCGAATGTCTATGTGCTTGGCTCGAGAGTGTTGAACATAGTTGCAGCAAAGGGCAATGGCGCTCTTGTTGTCACAATACATCGGGATTTTGTTGAATCCCAAACCGTAGTCAGTTAATTGTGATCTCATCCAAAGGACTTGAGCACAACAACCAGACATGGCGATGTATTCAGCCTCCGTGCTAGAAATTGCAGCGCTTTTCTGCCTTTTTGAAGACCAACTGATCAATCTATCTCCAAGGAGTTGCACAGATCCAGAAGTGCTACGCCTCGTGTCTTGACATCCAGCATGATCGGCATCTGCGTATGATATCAAAGCAATAGAGGAATCTTTCGGATACCATAGACCACGATGAAGTGTTCCTTTTAGATACCGAAAGATCCTTTTAACAACATGTAGGTGCTTTTCGGTAGACCGAGCCTGATACCGGGCACACATGCATACGGCAAATTGCAAATCAGGCCTGCTAGCAGTCAGATATAGAAGGGTGCCGATCATCCCACGGTAAAGTTTTGGATCGACAATAGTCCCATTCCTATCTTCATCTAACTTGGATTTCTCCACCATTGGAGTGTCCACGGGGTCACAATTTTCAAAGTTATATTTCTTTAACGATTCTAGAGCATATTTGGATTGATTAATAAAGATGCCTCTAGGATTCTGAGAAATCTGTAATCCTAAGAAAAATGAAAATTTTCCCATCATTGACATCTGAAAGCGTGTGGACATTATCTTCTCAAAGCGATTTGACAATTCTATGTTAGTGGCATCAAATATTATATCATCAACATAAATTTGTACCAGAATCATGTCGTTGTCCTCCTTGAGAGTGAATGGAGTGGGGTCCACCTTGCCTTTGGAGAAGCCTTCCGAAATGAGATATGTTGAAAGGAGATCATACCACGCGCGTGGAGCTTGTTTCAACCCATAGAGAGCCTTCTTAAGCTTGTACACATGATTAGGAAACTCCGTGCTAACGAACCCATCCGGCTGACTAACATAGACTTCTTCCCTTAGTTCACCGTTCAAAAATGCCGTCTTCACATCCATTTGATAGACGATCATGTTCATATGAGCAGCATACGCAAGGAATAGTCTAATGGCCTCCAATCTTGCAACAGGAGAAAAAGATTCTTCAAAGTCTATACCCAAGGCTTGTTTATATCCTCTAGCGACCAATCTAGCCTTATTCTTCAATACTGCACCCATCTCATCAAGTTTAACCTTATAAACCCACAACAAAGTAAGGATGTTAACCTTGTCAGGGAGAGGAACTAATTCCCATACTTCAAGTCTTTGGAATTCATTTAGTTCCTCCTGCATGGCTTCAATCCAAGATGATTGAGTCATAGCCTGCTACCAATTTTTAGGTTCAACTTCAGAGAGAAATGCATCAAAGTAGCAATAGAGTGCACTCTCTTGTAATTGATGGCGTGTAGACACTGGTCGATCTAGATCTCCAATGACATTCCTAATTGGGTGATCTTTTGTCCATTTAGTGCTATGATTTTTAATCCTAGGTGGTCTGGAGTGAACAATAGAAGGAGCTTCTTCTGAGGTAGACGCGGCTGAAGGGTTTTCAGGTATCGCTACACCAAATAAAGGAAGCTCTTGCAGGTGAGCATATTCCAAGTCGTGATCAATAGAATCCTCTTCCACATCATTAGGTACAAGTAAGGGTGATGATTCAGGTGTAGTTTGAGAATCACTTGGTAAAGGTGCATCCGGTTCAATGTTAATTGAAGATGCATTTGATAAAGCTTCATTAGCTTGAGCAACCACTTCAGGGATTGGAGCGATTACTACAGGTGCTGGAACTTCATCATTCGGGGGATCAAAGAATTCATCAAACAACGGTTGGAACAGTTTATCCCACTCGGGCCTTGTTGGTGGTAAAAATGATGCAGAAGTAGGATTATTGGGAACTAATCCGGAACTAATAGCACCGGTTCCCATCTCATGAAGGGCGGGTTCAGAGCTGCGTTTCTCAGAAGCCATCGTTGTCAGCTCATCGAAATCTGCGTCCATAGTTTCTACAATCTTACCAAGACGACGGTTGTAGATTCAGTAGGCTTTCTTGGAGGGTGAGTAACCAATGAAAATACCTATATCGGCTTTCGGTTGAAGCTTGCCCAAGTTCTCACTATTAATGTTTGGATAACAAAGAGCACCAAACACATGAAAGAATGAAACATCGGGTTTACGATCATGTAGAAGCTCATAAGGTGTTTTTCCATGGCGTTTCCGAATGATAGAACGGTTTTGGGTGAAACATGCAGTAGATATAGCTTCTGCCCACAAGAACAATGGAACGTTCGCATAAATCAGCATAGTCCTAGCAGCTTCCATTATCGTACGATTCCGTCTTTCAACGAAACCGTTTTGTTGTGGAGTTCGTGCAGCGGATGTTTCATGTGAGATACCAACTCCTTCATAGTAATCACGAAGAGTCTGGTTGACGAACTCTGTTCCATTGTCTATACGAATACGGCGGACAGTAGTATTCAAACGTACCTGAATGAATTTCAGAAAAGTGATGATAGCCTTCGGTGCTTCATTCTTTGTACGTAAAAATCTTACCCATGTAAACCTGGAGAAATCATCCACAATAACGAGAATGAATTTCTTACCGCTCACACTTTCAGTTCTCATTGGCCCACAAAGATCCATATGCAAAAGATGAAGTTTTTCTTGATTGGTGTCTTCAGCTTTGGGCTTGTATGATTTCTTGGTACTTTTCCCTCTTGAACACGCGGAACATAAATGGTCCTTGTGAAATTTGAGCTTTGGAAGACCACGAACTAATTCGTTTTTAGCCAGATGATTAATAGCATCAAAGTTAAGATGAGATAATCTGCGATGCCATAACCATGACTTGGTCTTAGATGCTTTAGAGAGAAGACATACTGGAGAGGCGGCCATCATGTCTTGTAGGGACAACGTATAAAGATTTGCACCACGAGAACCCTTCAACAAGTCTTTTCCTTCCAAGTTGCGGATGAAACAAGTATGTTGTCGAAAAGCAACCTCTAGGTTGGAATCACAAAACTGTCCTACTGAAAATAAGTTATGACCAAGACCTTCTACATAGTATACCCTTGAAATCGTAACGTTTCCAATCTGATATTCACCATACCCCATTATCTTTGCTATATGATCATTACCGAATTTAACCGTACCAAGAAACTTGCTGACGAAATTTCGGAGCATCGAGCGATCTCCGGTCATATGCTTTGAACAACCGGAGTCCAAATACCAAAGGATGATTTGGACCACCTGAAAATATCACCACACGAAGACAATGTAGAGGTATCGGAATCTGAATGTTCCTTGTTATTAGCAGGTACAGATTTAATAATCTTAGATTTGCTAACTTTAGGTTTCTTAGATTTCCTAGCCTTCTTCTTCCTAGTTGGTGGTGTAGATTCTAGTTGGCTTAAATCCTGTGGTATTTCTTCACTGATAGGCACTATAGTGGGGGCTGACCTAATTAAAGGGCGCTGTTTCCATACTTTAGTGCTAGTGTGCCTAATTAAAGGACGCTTAGACCTAACCTCAATGGATGCATTCCTAGTTAAAGGGCACATTTTTCCATCTAATGTAAAGGTCCTACCAGTGGGACGCTATTGCCAGCCAACTTGGGCACGAGTTCTACCAGTTGGCTTCCATTCAAGATTATTCCTAATGGCATTCATTTCATTCACATGATCAATAAGACACAAATCATGACGTTGGGAAAACATACATTCATTACAATTCCAACATTTTAAATCAGAATTCACAAATGGTTTAGGCTTCTGCACAGACGCAGAGCTTTTAGTCTTAACATGATTCTTTTTATTCAAAACTGAACTAACATTCCTATGGTGAGCTTCTACTTTCTTCTTTTTGGCACTACTAGTGGAGGGCTTGATCTTATCTTTCTTGAGTGGCGATCCTTTAGCCTTAGTAGTCTCTTTTAATCCTGTAGAAGGCAAAGTGGGAACATTAGCTTTAGATTTTAAAGGTGCCTTACTTGATTGTGCCAATGACGGTTTTGCTCCTGGAGTCTTATTAAATGGAGTTACAGCAATGGGTCGATTAGTGAGTAGTGCAGAACCTGGTTTACCTATGTATTGCAAGTAGGCTAAGTAATATTGAACACGCTTAATATATTCATGGGCTGAATAATAGTAGCTACTTGAGGGATCTAAGGCATAAAGATCGTCTAAGATATCCCTAACAAGATCTACATGCTTAATTGCATTCCTCATATAATCATCGTAGGTAACCGGATTTTTCTTATGGAGCGGGTTCTTATAAAGCACTACTGACTTGGTTGTTGGAGCACTAGTGGACGGTGCAGAGTCGGTAGCTAAGTTATCAACAACTTTTTGTCGGGTGAGAAGAAGTGTCTCCTTTAACTCAGCCAAAACCATATTTTTGTCAATGAGCATGATGTTTAAGTCAGAGATTTCCTCACATTTTTGGTTCAATTGTTCAACATAAGATTGTTGCTGTGCCACATTAAAAGCGAAGCGTTCTTCTAGTGAACCATAAAGTTTGGACATTTCCTGTCTTGCACGATCCATCTCCCCTAGAATAGACGAAAGTCTAATTTCTAAGTCCTGGTTTTTTGACTCTACGGCCTCTAGTTCCAATTTTAGTGTTTCATTTGATGACACATCTCTCTTCAATCTCATAATCTCTTCCTCTAATGCCTTAACTATTGCAATCATCTTGTCACTCGTCTCAACACCGTTTTCACAACTATTTGTTATCAAAAGATCCTCATTTTAAGTTTGTTGTTTTAATTCTAAAGATATACAATGTTGTTCTAGTTGGTTAAAGCGTTTTGAAAGTAAATTGTAAGAATCTTGTAGCTTTAAAAACTCAGCGTTAGATTCGTGACAAGAATGATTATCTACCTCATTTACAGTATCAGCAACATTTACAGAGAGATCACAAACATCATCACATATATGCACTGCATCACAGTTAATCATAGCGGATGTAAGCTCATTCGAATAATTAACATTTACAGTAGTAAGCACATCACACGAAATTACTTCGGACAAAAATCGGTCATATTCGGATAAAATCTTTTCTTTTTCAATTAGTTGTAGTTCGTAAGCGGTGTCCATTTCATAAAACACTTTTTGAACTTCTCCAATTTCAAATTCAAGATTTTCTTTAAGAGATGCAAAACTTCCTTTTAGACTTTCGACAAATGGATTGATCTCATTTTTAAACACCTCGTTCATGTGTTCGAAAGCCCATTCTCCGGCGTTTAGGCCATTTGAAGTCGTACATTCCAAAATGACCTTGTCAAAATTAGTAAAGTATTGATTAATCTCTTGCAAGTTTAACCATACAGTGCTAACAGGTGGAAGATCCTTTGGAATTTCCTTAGGACCTTCCATGTTGACAAGTGTAGGAAATGTACTAGGGTTTTCTTCATTCAACATGTAGGTTGGTGCTGTAATGAGATCTTTGTCCATATGGAAGCGAATTCTAAAATCCGTTTTAGCAAGCTCCTGATTCATTTTAAAATAATCACAATCGGGATATTTTGCAAAATTGTATGACCGATTCTCATCAACTAGATCCTTATTGGTGCGATCATCGAAAATAACAATCGGGTCTAAGACCAGACCTAATTGGGTTGCATTATAAAGTCTTGGACTATGGCTTAAAGCTTCGGGTCTAAGATCAGACCTAATTGGGTTGCATTATAAAGTCTTGGACTATGGCTTAAAGCTTGTTTTGCATACCGTGGGTTAGGGGGAAGGCCTTTTTGACGTGATAAGTTAAATTCTCTAAAAGAAGCATCAAATAAGTGCACTAGTTGAGAGGCAGCGTATTGTCTTAAAAGCAAATAATCTAGACTTCTAATCTTATTAGCAGCATTAATCTCCGTTTCATTCTTCTTAGACTCGAGTAATTCAAAATCCGTTTGAAGTTTTTGAAAATTAGTGACCACTAACTCTTTTTCTTTAAGTTCATTAGAAAGATTTGCTCTTAAGTTTTCAATTTCTTGCAAATGACCCATTTGTTTGTTTCGAAAATAATCATATTCGGGATTTGTTAGAACACTAGATGAAGGCACTAATTCCAAAGTGTGAACTTTCTCGTTGCTTAAGGCAAGCTCATCAGACAAATTCTTATTCTTAGCTAGGGTTTCTAAGAGTGCAACATTCATTTGGCTAAGTAATGTAGCAGGAACCATGACCAAATCTTGTTGAGCAGGAGTATGCGTATGCGAAATGGCTCCCGGTTGTGATTCACTCAAAGTCTGGGGATTCACATTGATATTACTATCATTGATTGTCTCCTCATTTGAAAGACTCACCACCGAAGGTTCATTCGAATCAGCACGCTCTTGCACAACTTGATGTGGTTGAATACTAGCATCAGTGGTATTATCAGTGGTATTAATAAGTACCTCAGATCTCTTTTCTGGCCTAAGCTGGAGATAGTTGCCATAAGAGCTGCCTTTGCAGATTGAAATTCATCACAGTCTGAGTCATACGCATCAAGATCATCTGCTTGGTATGCTGCATTCTGTGTGGTGACAACGTCTTGTTCAGCAATCCCTGGATCAGCAAGAAATGCAAGCTCCTCTTCATCAAGTTCCCTTCCTTGTGCTTGAGCATTCACCAGATAAATCTTCTCTGCAAACCATTGACCATCCCTTCTCCTCTTGGGTTTCTTGCAATCCCTGGACATGTGACCTTCTTCCTTGCAGTTGTAGCATGTACTCATTCTCAACTTGCCTGTGGAATTAGCCCGTGGAGGAGTGTTGACCATTGGAGCAGGATTGACCGTGCGAGCATTGGTAGTTGATGTAGTAGGTCTCCCCTGATATGGTTGAATAGGTTGAACCATTACCCTGCCATTCTCAATAGTAGCTTGTTGGCGAGAATTGGATGAATTCCTCAACTGATTGTTAGTCGGAGCTGATCCCCTAAATCCTCGTTTGCTTAAAGTCCTTGTGAGATAAGCAGACATAGTGGTTAACACTTCAGCTGGGTCAGTTCCTTGTTTGAACACAGGAATGGGGATTTCATCATCATCACAATACATTGCTTGGTCTTGTTGAGCTGCATAATCATTAGAAGGAATACTCATGTGGTCAGGGTAGCTTGTTGGATATGCTGCATTCTCTTGATAAGAAGAATATGAAGACTGAGCATAAGGTGCAATGCTTGCTGGGTGATGTTGTGAAGCATAGTGTGGTGAAGGTGCATTAAACCGATATTGTTGCTGATGTGAGGTGGGTGGTTGTGGTAGAATCGAGTATTGGGGGAAGGTTGGTGTCATGTAAGGTGATGGATGATAGGCTTGATGTCCCAAGATATAAGGAGTGTTGTTGTGTGACAAACTTGGTTGATTCGCCATCAAAGCTAAGGAATCAGGGTACATACCTCGAGGCGAACGGTGCATGATCACATGTTTCTCATGCTGCTGAAGGAAAGCATAGAGTTGATCCAAATTGCACTTATGCAAATCGCTGGTTAACTTAACATCGGTAATATACTCACCCCATTCAACTTGAGGTAAAGTATTCAAGAATTTGGTGTTAACCTGGAATGGAGCAATCACGAGATTGTATACATTCAGATCATTCATGAGAGTGGTGAATCTGAAGTAATAATTGTGAAGCGTTTCCCCTGGGTTGTACGTGAATCTATCAAACAGATCATACAACTGACATTCCCTTTCCTGTTTGGTAAGAGACGTACCTTGTAACAACACCTTTAGACGTTCCCATAAATCCTTTGCCACCGTATACTGACTTACCATCCGATAGATGTCATGTGGAAGAGCTTGGAGAATGGTTTGGAGAGCCTTTTCGTCTGCATCTGCAACAAGTTGTTGAGCTGGTGTGAGTTCTTCAAATTCTCTTGGTCGAGTCACATTGTTAACCACGATGGTACCATAGTCAAGTGGACCATTTAAAATTGACTTAAACATAAGCCTCCCATATACCGATTTTCCCTTAAGGTAAGACATCATCCGGCCTTGCCATGCTTCAAAAACTTCTTTGATGAGCATTGGCGGGCGATTATCCGTTCCCGTAATGACGGAAATATCCGTAAGTGATGTCATCTGAGGCATTACAGAATTCGGATTCATTTTGTTCACTTCAAAGAGACAAAGATTATCGGTTGATCGAGCAGTGAAGTAAAGCTTGTGAATTATGTTGAGTTTTTGTTGTAAGAAACCAAGATTAAATCCTCTAAAAAATCGTCGAAAAAAACAAGTAAAATGACCCTTGATTCGGAACTTTTGTTGATTCGGAAGTGTTGATTCGGAAGATTTTGGCTTGGAATACCTTGATTCGGAACTTTTGGTTCGGAAGATTTGATCCGGAACTTTCCCTTGATCCGGAACTTTTTCCTTGATTCGGAACTTTCCTTGATCCGGAACTTTCCTTGATCCGGAACTTTTGGTTCGGAACTTCTTGATCCGGAACTTTCCTTGATCCGGAACTTTCCTTGATCCGGAACTTTTGGTTCGGAACTTCTTGATCCGGAACTTTTGTTGATCCGGAACTTTTGGTTCGGAACTTTTGGTTCGGAACTTTTGGTTCGGAACTTTTGGTTCGGAACTTTTGTTGATCCGGATGTTTTTGATCCGGAACTTTTTGGTTCGGAACTTGTGCTGGGTAACAGAAACCTTGTTCGAAGTAACAATCAATCAAAAAAAGATGATAAAACCCAGATTTTTTTACCAAGTTACCCAAAAAGTTTTGTGATTTCTACAATAATAAGTAAAAACTAATACTTATCTACTAATCCCAATCACAAAAACACCAAAAACTCCAAGAATCAAGATGGATCTTCTTAAAGAACACTAATACAATCAAAAACTAAAAAACCACACAAATCATTACCTTAAATCACCCCATAGCTCTTGATACCAAATGTAGAATCTTGATAACCTATGAATCTATGAAGTGGGTTGATGTTTTCTAGAGAGAGAAACTAGAGAGAGAAAGTGAGAGAAATTATGTGTCTTTTTATTAGAATGAAAACTAGAAAGTGAACAACAACCAACCCCTTTCCAAGGAGGAAAGGGGTATTTATACTTCCAAGCCTTATTTGGACTTGGGCCGGCCCATGACAAGCCCATGGGCCGGTTTCTTACTTAACTTAATAAGTAACACTAACTACGAGCTATTACAACATATATAATATTGTGGAGTGACCGATACTTCTAATATACGTAAAAACGTATTTCTAACAAAGGTAAAAAAGTTAATTAGTTTTAGGTAAATGTCGAAAAGTATATAGTTAAATTTAAAATTATGTAAAACTTAAAAATTTGACGAAATATATTAAATTTATGATTTTTCGACGAAAACTGATGTTTTATGATTTATAAAGTATTTTATGCACGCTAACGACGGTTAAACGTAAAAATGACGTAGAATACGAAAACGCGATACGTTAATTAAATACTCACAGAAAATACGATTTATTATTATAAATAGCAAAAATGCTAAAATACAGGCATATAAACATATACATAAATATTTAAATACGCTGTTCATGAAAATACGATCACACTGTTAAAAACTAAACAGTTAAGCACATAATTCACAGATAACGAATAATCTCATGGATTATCATCAATTCATTGACCGTCTCAGCATTTTGGTCAGATTCAAAGAAAGTGTTCAGAACAATGACTGAGCACAGTGTCAAGTCATTACTCGTCATCAAACAGTTTTTCAGAAAACGCGGGATAACTTCCCGGTTCCAACACAGTTAAATCACATAGTTGACTAAATAAAAAGTCAAAGGGTAAAATAGTCATTTTACAAGGTAGGAAAATTACCAGGTGTTACATCATCCCCTTGATAGAGAAGCTTTGTCCTTAAAGCTTAGGAGTGTCATGGGCTCTAGAGTTGTCAAAGAGTTGGATATTTCTTGCGAAATTGATCCTCACGCTCTCAAGTGAATTTCGGTCCACGTTTAGAATTCCACCTCACCTTGATGATCGGAATACGACTCTGCTTCACTCGTTTAACCACACGGTCCATGATTTCAATAGGTTCTTCGACAAATTGCATCTTGTCGTCGATTTGGAGTTCCTCCAACGGTATAACGAGTGTCTCATCAGAAAGGCACTTCTTCAAGTTCGATACATGAAAAGTGTTGTGCACACGGCTCAACACTTGCGGTAGTTCGAGACGATAGGCTACGGTTCCAACCTTTGCTAAAATTTTGAAAGGTCCAATATAACGGGGTTCAGCTTTCCTCGCTTGCCAAAACGTACCACACCTTTCCAAGGCGATACTTTTAGCATCACTTTGTCTCCTACTTGAAATTCGAGAGGCTTACGTCGAACGTCGGCGTAACTCTTTTGACGATCACGGGCTGCTTGAATTTGGCTCTTGATTTGAACAATCTTCTCAGTTGTTTCACGTATGAGTTTAGGGTCAGTGAGTTGACTATCCCCAACCTCACTCCAACACACAGGCGAGCGACATTTACGACCATACAACGCTTCAAACGGTGCAGCCTTAATACTGGTATGATAACTGTTGTTGTAAGAGAATTCCACTAGAGGTAAATGTCTGTCCCATTGCTTTCCAAAGTCAAGCACACAAGCACGCAACATGTCCTCCAGCGTTTGAATAGTTCTCTCACTCTGTCCGTCAGTCTGCGGGTGATAAGCAGTACTCATGTCCAATTGCGTACCCAACGCTTTCTAAAGTGATTTCCAGAACTCTAAAGTAAATCTATCGTCTCTATCGGAAATTATCGAGATCTATATTCCATGTTTTGCGACTACTTCCTTTAGGTAAAGTCTCGTAAGCTTATCCATTGAATCATCTTCCTTCATAGCCAAAAAGTGTGCAGATTTCGTAAGTCGATCCACAATTACCCAAATTGTGTCATATCCGTTTGTCGTTTTTAGTAGCTTAGTTATGAAATCCATGGTTATGTTTTCCCACTTCCACATAGGAATTATAGGTTGAACCAACAATCCAGATAGTTCCGTTTTCACTATAGCACAAGTCAAACACTTCCCTACATAAGTAGCGATTTCAGCTTTCATATTTGGCCACCAATATAGCTTCTTCCTATCTTGATACATTTTTTCAGATCCTGGGTGAATCGAATACTTAGATTTATGCGACTCGTGCATAATCACGTCCCTTAGTCCTCCAAACCGTGGTAACCAACTTCTACCATTCAGACATAACGTTCCATTAGTGCTAGTCTCCAATTTCTTAGTAACCATTCCTCCTAATTTCTCTGCTTCAACATGTTCAGGCTTAAGGGCTTTAGTTTGTGCTTCACGAATTTTCACTGGTAAGTTCGGATTGATAACCATAGCTAACGATCTAACTCTACGTGTCATCAATTGTTCCTTTCTACTTAGCGCATCCGCCACTACATTGGCCTTCCCAGGGTGGTAGCGGATTTCACAGTCATAATCGCTGAGCAACTCGATCCATCGACGTTTTCTCACGTTCAGTTCCTTCTGGTCTAGAATATGTTGCAAACTCTTATGATCGGTATAGACGACACACTTGGTTCCATACAAGTAGTGTCTCCACAATTTCAAGGCAAATACCACCGCTCATAGCTCCAAGTCGTGCGTAGTGTAGTTTTTCTCATGCGTTTTCAATTGTAGAGACGCGTAGGCGATAACTTTCTTCCTTTGCATCAACACAGCTCCCAATCCTTTTGTTGATGCGTCACAATAGACCACAAAGTCTTCCGATCCTTCTGGTAACGATAAAATAGGCGCGCTACACAACATTTGTTTCAACTTCTGGAATGCTAATTCCTCTTTATCTCCCCATTCGTATTTCACCTTCTTTTGAGTCAACTTCGTCAATGGTTTTGCGATCTTCGAGAATCCCTCTATGAACCTTCGGTAATATCCGGAGAGTCCTAAGAATTGGCGAATTTCAGTCGGTGTCGTAGGAGCAGTCCACTCCCTAACTGATTCAATCTTGGCGGGATCAACATGAATCCCCTTGCTATCAATAACGTGACCTAGAAATTGTACTCTTGGCAACCAAAAATCACACTTCAAGAACTTAGCGTACAATTCCTCCTTCTTAAGCAGTTCCAATATTATTTTAAGGTGTTCCTCATATTCTTTCTCATTCCTTGAGTAAATCAGTATGTCATCGATGAACACAATGACAAACTTGTCCAAATACGGGTTACACACCCGGTTCATGAGGTCCATAAACACAGCAGGTGCGTTTGTCAAACCGAATGGCATCACCTGGAACTCATAGTGTCCATACTTAGTCCTAAAAGCAGTCTTTGCAACATCTTCCTCACGGACTCTCAATTGGTGATAACCAGACCTAAGGTCAATCTTCGAGTATACGCTTGATCCTTGCAACTGATTAAATAGGTCATCTATCCTAGGTAACGGGTAACGGTTCTTGATGGTAAGTTTGTTGAACTCACGATAGTCGATACACATCCGAAAACTTCCATCCTTCTTCTTTACAAATAAGACTGGAGCTCCCAAAGGTGAAGAACTCGGTCTTATGAATCCTTTATCAGTCAACTCTTGTAGTTGCGTCGCTAGTTCTTGCATTTTCGACGGTGCTAAACGGTAAGGTGCTCGAGCAACAGGGGCAACTCCCGGTATTAAATCGATCTGGAATTTAACTTGTCTGGCCGGCGGTAATCCAGGCAAATCTTCAGGAAAGACTTCCGAAAAATCTCGTACGATAGGTACATCTTCCAACCGTTTTTCTTCCGTCTGCTTTTCAGTAACACAGGCTAAAAATACGTGGCAACCTTCTGACAAAAGCTTATGAGCCTTGATACGCGAGATAATGTTCAGTCGTGACTTCCCTTTTCCGTTACTTGTATCCCCTTGTACCTCCAAAACTTCATCGCCAAATGGTAAGCGAACAATCTTCTCGTCACGTACAATCGTAGCATGATATCTCAACAACCAATCCATTCCGATAATCACGTCAAAATTCCCTAACTCAACAGGCATAAGGTCTATTACGAAAGGATGACCTAGAAGATTTAAAGTGCATCCGCGAAGTATAGTGTCAGCTTCTATCAACTTTCCATTAGCTAACTCAATAGTGCACTTAGTGTCTAAGGGCGAAGGGGTCACATCAAGTAAGACACTAAAACAGTCGACACAAAACTCCTATCGGCTCCAATATCAAATAAAATAGAAGCATACCAACCATTGAGAAGAAACGTACCCGTCACGACGTCGGGGTTTTGTTGCACTTCTCCTCCTCCTATCACATAGACCCTTCTACTAGCTTCCCCAGCCTAAGCAATCTTTCCTTGGTCCTTATTCTTTTTCTTTGGGCACTCGTTGTTGTAGTGTCCCTTTTGCTGACATTCAAAACAAGTGATGTTGGCTTTCGGGTTGGGTGGTGACTTACAGTCTCTAGAAATGTGTCTAGTTTTCTTGCAGTTCTGACATTGCACATTACACTGTCCATTATGGTGACGCTTACATCGGTTGCACAAGGGTAACGTCCCATTGTATACTCCCTTTTCCCCAGTACCAGCAGTGTACGCCTTCACGGTTTCTTGCCTCTTATTCAGATAGTTCCCATGGTTGTTCCTTTGGTTATTCCCCCATTTTCTCTTGTTGTCCGCGACATTTCCAGCATTTGCTCGAACAACTTGGTCCATCAGACTGTGAGCCATCCTTATAGCATCACTAACTTTTGTCGGTCCAGACGATGTCACATTCCCTTGAACTCTACCAGGTAAACCCCAAATGTAGCGCTCAACCTTCTTTTCTTCATCTGGAACCATTCCAGGACATAGCAAACACAACTCTTGGAAACTCCTAGTGTACGCACCAATGTCATTGTTCTTCACAGTCAGGTTCCACAGTTCAATTTCCATTTTCTGAATTTCATTATGAGGGTAGTATTCCTTAGTCAACAACTTCTTAAGTTCCTCCCAACTCATTCCATACGCCTCCTCGGCTCCAACCGTCTGCACATGGGTGTTCCACCATCTCAACGCTCCATCAGCTAAAGTACAAGTAGAATAAGTCACTCGGTTTTCAACAGTACATCCACTGACACGGAACACAGATTCCATCTTTTCAACCCAATGAGCTAATCCAACATCTCCTTCAGTACCATTAAAATTCAAAGGGCCACAACTCCTAAAGTCCTTGTAAGTACACGGCTTAGGCGGTCGATTGTCAACATCGTTCGACGGCGCTTGATTCACGTTGTTGTTAGCTTGAATGTTTGCCAATGCAGCGGTCACTCGTTGTCTAATTAGTTCTTCCAATTGTTCGTCAGTCATTCCGTTACGTGTGTTCACCATTGTTTCTCTACGTTAAGACAACAATGCAAATAAGGTTCAAGCACGAATATACACATTATATATTTCTTATGCTAAAATAAAATGCAGAATTTAACAGTACAACAAACATAGAAAGGATAGTCATTGATCAAAGTCATAAAGTTAAATTCCCATTCATAATCAAAATATCAAGTACATAGTCATAAAATAAGAGTTTCGATTACATCTAGTCTACTCCAACTAACCGAGTACTACTCTAGTTTAGTGGATATAATGCCCAAAAGATAAAAGATGTCAATCTACTCTATAATTTAGCACAATAACGGTGAAACTCTAAGTGCGACGACGACGATCACACTCAGCACAACTCGGTGAGTCACCCCTCGGGTCTCCATCTGCAGCTCGCTCTCCTCTACGAACTGACTCCAACTTACGCCTCAAAACAGCAATCTCCTCAAGCGCGGTCTCCAACAAGTCGCGGGTATCCCCGTTATCCGCTAACTATCCAAATACCGCATCCTCAAGTCGACGGAATCAAACAGCATCTGAATCGCTAGCGGATCCTATCATAACAACAGATGACTTAGGTCTAGAGGGCTCTCCAACATGATGAGTAGGTGGTGTAGAAACAGTAGTAGCAGTTCGACTCCCATGAGTAGGCGATGTCTCAGGTGTAGCGTGTGAATCAGACATACGAAACTTTCTTCCGTGGGCATGACGAATCAGAATCGGACAAGGCTCGAGATCTAACACCGGATGGTCCAGCTCCATCACCAGGTGGTACAGTATCATTGGAATTAGTATAAACCTCAGCTGGTGGCGTACCACTTAAAGCTTCCCTCTCCTCTCTAAACCGCTGACATGGAACAGTAGGCTTCTTCTTCAAGTTGGACGTCTTCCTAATCTCACTCCTCCTACTAGGCTCAACTCTCTCAGGTATAACAGTCAAAGCATCAATCCTACTATCATCATCAGCCTCAGCATCCTCGCTATCACTCCTAGCTACAACCATCCTAACGTCAGTATCACTCTCAACCTCATCATCCATATCCTCACCATCCTCACGATCTACCTCATATCCATTCATACCCTCATCACCCTCGTGATCTACCTCAATACCATCCATATCATCCTAATGACCTACCTCATATCCATCCGTACCCTCATCACCCTCGTGATCTACCTCAATACCATCCATATCATCCTCATGATCCTCATCATCCTCACTACCACTAACCCACTCGATCAAAGTACGATGCACAACAGGTGGCATCCCATCAACAACATCAGAAGTATCACAACACATCGGGCTCACCCTCGTCATCCTCATCCTGATCCTCGTCAGGGTCATACTCCGCACCTTCCTCCTCAGGATCAGCCTCCTCTGGGTCATTCTCCGGCTCGACATGACCTGGTATCAACTCAATCTCATCTTCCCACTCTTCGTCAGCAGAGTCGGGCTGGTAAGTAATAGTGGATGACGACATAACCTGCAACAACCAAATGTTAGATATTCGCGCGAATGGTTGTAGGGTATGCATGAAATAATCATGTATAGAAATTAAAGTATGCAAATCAGCGAAATGCATATGTATATAATACATATTACGTATTACATAATATATATTACATATTACTTATAGTGTTAACTTACGTAATACAATACGTAGTACATATATGTATACAGAGTAACAAGTAGCCACATCGGTTATAGTCTAGGCCTAAGATGCAAACCTAGTTCTCTATAACCAAGGCTCTGATTACCAAATCTGTAACACCCCAAAATGTGATATGCGGAAGCGGTGAAGCTCGGGGGTTGTTACGTCACTGTATCATAATTCAAGGTACAAGAGAACGACTCTAAATGAGACGTTTTATAAAAATACCTCGTTGAATTTAATAAAAGCATCAAAGTACAAAAGGTCTTAGTTTCAAAAGATAGCGTAGCGGAATATAAAAGTTTTAAACATCAACGAGATAACAGTTCAAAAGCATAAGTAGATAAATGTCCGAAGATAGCCAAGAATGCATGCGGACTCCAAGTACTTCATACAGCAGATACAAATCATCATCAATCACCTGAGATAAATGCTAAATTGGGTCAACATAAAGTTGGTGAGAATATAGGTTTCAAGTAAAAATTCATAGTAAATCGACTTCAGATTTCATTTCATGTACACATGCAACTATAGGAGGTATAGTGCCAAGTGTAGGATAAATTGGGTGTTCACAATATTTATGATAGCTAAGCTCGTGACATCGAAACTAATGATCCAGTACATACAATAGATTGTATATATAAATTTTGCCCCAATAGAGTACCTAGCCAAGATAACACCGTTCACACAAATGGTATACACTCGTCCGTCGTCAGAATGCCCGAGTGGAGGTTGTCAACCCTCAATAGATCTATCCATATCATAAGAGCTTACTCCAGCAGAGTAATTAACGATTCACGATAGTGGGGACTACGGCTAAAGCAACTTAAGCTATCTCATAAACAGTGCTCACAAAGCGTTCACAGAAATCTAGTTTTACTTGCGTCCAGAAGCAAGCATCGAAAGCATTTATCACATCCCAAAACATTAAACATATAAAACAGTTTAATAGGGATCTATAGACTCACCTCAAGCAACAATTCAAACCGCACAAGTATGATTAAATAGTAGCGAGCAACTCTAGCAACAACCTAAATATAATACTATAGTTTAGGCACTAGCAAATAAGTCACAATAGTTCGTCACGTACGTTACTCATCAATCATATATATATATATATATATATATATATATATATATATATATATATATATATATATTGTTTTGTAGTTAAAATCGGGACTTGTAGATAGTACATCGTTATAAGCATTATAGTATACATACTTAGACAACAATATTTATTTTTGACTCGACGAAATTTCGACAGCCTTTCGGCGTAAATTTTAATTTACCCAAATTTATCTTAATAAATTTTCCGACACAATTTCTATAGAAAATTTGGCAGCCTTTCGGCGTCATTTAAAATTTGCGATTTTTAGTAAGTATCCAAATCTCGTCCTAATATCCCTAATTTCAACACTTCTCAATCACAAATATTTCAACTAGTCATTTTCCCCGCAATAATACCAATTTCAACTTTTAACGCTCAAACTTTTAACAATGAACCAAGTATTCACATTTCGCGCTTATACCTTTTCACAAAACGAGTCCAACATTTATACATAACATTTAGTATCCATTTCGACACTTAAAACAACTCGGTTTAACTCGAAAATGTCGTTTCGACCACATTAAAAATCTAGACAGCAAGTACATTATAGTGTTTTTCACAAAAATTAAGTTTTCCGACAACGAAATTTAAACGACCATATCTTTCTCATTTTTACTCCGTTTTTAGCCCATAATATATCGAAACCAAGGTAATAACTTATATTTTCATAATATCGTAGTAAACTAGTGTCAAAACAATTGTTACGACCCTCTATGCCTCTTATAAAAATCGGACAGAATATATACTTTTCGTAAAAAATCGTTTTCAACCATTTTCAAGCGTACCCACTAGTAGTAACACTACTAGTCCCCTTCAATTATTCATAAACACACTCAAAATACAAGATTTATCTTCAAGTCCATAAATCTAAAAATATACATTTTTATATTTTACAAGTCTTTTAATTAAAACATTTTCATGCATGGATCTAATAGATCCACACATAATTTTCATAGATCTAAAATATTTCATGACCAAAAAAATAATTTTTATCTTTTTATTTTAAGAAAATAGTTGATGAGTAACATGCATGCATAGATCTTCAAAGATTATGCATGAAAAAGAAAGAGTTGAAAAAGGTTCAAGAAATAACCTTGAGTAACGATTCTACGTAACCACGATAACCCGATCTACGTTCTAATCAACTAAAATCAACAATAACCCAACTTCTATAAACTTCAACCAAAAACATCTCAAATCAACAAAACAAGAAAACTCATTCTTCTTTATGCTTGTATAAACCCTAGGATGTATTCGTTTTGTGCTAAATGTTCTTAAAATGGAGCTTCAAGAAATCAACAATGGTGAATTTGGGGTTTGTGTTTGTGCCGTGTGTTTTAGAGAGAAGGGAGAGATGTGTGTTTTTTTTGTTAAGTAAAAGAGTGAATAATGTGAAATGATTTGAGGTGAAAAGCTTAATAAGTTAAAGATGGTGATGTGTGTAAGTTTTAAGCTTAATATGGCAAAATGAAGAAAAAATGGGTTTCCTCCATGTGGAGTTGTTGTTTGGCCGGTTATAGGGGGTCCCACATGGGTAAATAATTTAAAATTTTTACTATGGTAACTAGTTAAAAGGTTTAAGGTAAAATGGTTAATTAGTTTTAGGTAAATGTCGAAAAGTATATAGTTAAGTTTAAAATTACGTAAAACTTAAAAATTTGACAAAATATATTAAACTTATGATTTTTCGACGAAAACTGATATTTTATGATTTATAAAGTATTTTATGCACGCTAACGACGGTTAAACGTAAAAACGACGTAAAATACGAAAACGCGATACGTTAATTAAATATTCACAGAAAATACGATTTATTACTATAAATAGCAAAAATGCTAAAATACAGGCATATAAACATATACAGAAATATTTAAATACACTGTTCATGAAAATACGATCACACTGTTAAAAACTAAACAGTTAAGCACATAATTCACAGATAACGAATAATCTCATGGATTATCGTCAATTCATTGACCGTCTCAGCATTTTGGTCAGATTCAAAGAAAGTGTTCAGAATAATGACTGAGCACAGTGTCAAGTCATTACTCGTCATCAAACAGTTTGTCAGAAAACGCGGGATAACTTTCCGGTTCCAACACAGTTAAATCACATAGTTGACTAAATAAAAAGTCAAAGGTAAAATAGTCATTTTACAAGGTAGGAAAATTAGTAAGAAGGAAAAATCACTATATCATAGTGTCCAAGCACTACTAGAAAAAATCTTAAATAGAACGGTTGAAACCCCTCATATAGATCGGTTAGGAACCGCTCTATACAAGGGTGATCTTTTTAAGGAGATCACAAATAGATGGGTTGACAACTGATCTTTATAACATGATAATAAGATCAGTTAATACATAAAACCCGTTCTTTTTAAGAAGATTTTCAAACAAAAAAATCTCATTTTTTCATCAGAATGCATATTTTTATATAATTTCCTTTCACTGATAACAAATACAATAAGTATTAATACAAATGGTTGCAAAGAAAACACTACTATCCGAAATAAAATGACTTCAACACAACGCCAATAAAGTATCTAAACACATATTTAATTGAGCAGCACATCCAATCAGAAACCACTTGGCAACCAGCAGTTAATCTTTGACACCAGGGAATTTGTATATCATGTACAACTGATCCAGAGAGATTCTTCGAGTGACAACTTAAAGAGACTGCATAATGACATCCACGTAAACAGCAATGTTGTAAAAGAAAAGAATGTACTTTTTGTAGTAAATAGAAGCTGAAACTGATGCTTGTTGGAATAGGATCCATCCTATTGACAATGTTGCAACGAAACAACCCTGAAATACAAATCCCAACCACAATTAAGTTCGACATAAAACATTATAGAGAGCATTTAAAAAAAATAATACTAGAATTGTGACGTATCACCTTGTGCTTACCATGCTCGCCTTTTCACTTCTACTGCTTCGGGCTTGATTTGCGGCACACAAACCACAGTATTCATGCCAAATGGGGTGCCTATTAGTCACGAAAATACATGAAAGAAACATCAAATCTAAAACGAAAACTAAGTATGTAACTGATTAGTTGCAAACTTAGGATTGAATTAGTATACTGATGTGGCTTTTGACTGTCAATAGATTGAGTTAGTATGCTATGTATAAGATAATGACTGCAACTTGTGATATTTAGAACATATGGTTGACCATTTTAAAGGTCCATATTGCAGTCCATGTAATACCACTACTAGGATAGATCTTCTCGCCACTAAATACCACTACTAGGATAGATCTTCTCGCCACTAAATATGCAAAGCTCAGCCCTATAGATAACCAAATACTAGCATTCAAAACAACACACATACAAAAAGATGAAACATTAAGCTTGATGTACCTGAATGTCCAACAAGATCCACATGACCTTGATTCTTTACTGACTCAAGATTCCTACTTTCCTCCAATCTTGCTGCAAGATACAGAGTAACAATTAATATGAGAATATGGTAATAAAACCATCAGTGTATAAGCATTAAACTGCTTGAAATAGCAATTCCAAACATCAGCTATTATATATGTTAATTTAATAAGCAACATCATACATCCCTTTATTCAATTAAATCAAAAACCCATAATTTAATTATTAAGAATAGATTTAAATTTATAATAAAAAAGTTGGGATTTAACCTGATTCGGTAAGACAGCGGCATCATCCGGTTTGTTATCATCCGATCTTCGACATCCGATGGTGTCGTGAACGACGGCGGCGGGTAGTAAGTGTGGCTGGGATGAAGAAGTGAGAATAGGTTTAGAAGATGTGAGAAAAGTTAGAAACGAAAAGTGTTTTTTTTAAGTGGCGGGCTAATGAAAAGTATATTTTTTGGTGAAGGGCGGGTATATGAAAATTTAAGATGAAAAAGCCCGTTTGAGTAAAATCACATCAAAATAGATCGAGCTTTTTTTACCACTGATCTTTTTAAGCAAAGACACAAATAGATGACTTTTTCAGATAACAACTGATCTATTTAACACAAATAGAACACTCTTTAACAAAAGTGATCTTTATGAGGTATTCTATATAAGCTATTGTGTAGTAGTGAAGGATCATAAGCTTTGAGTACCATTTCTAAATAGATTAGCCCGAGTATGTAATACTCCACTCTTGTGATAGATATTCATGCCCAATGTTTTAGGAAGGATGTCGAGCTAGTTAATATATTCTAACTCTAATCTACTCATGATGTCAAAGCCTGGCCGGTAGATAAGTTAACCATTGGTTCAACTGCTATTTGTCTTAGACTTGTTAGCTATGTCGACCCGTTTATGACTAAAGTTCTGTCGCAAGGCGCACGATAAGATGACGTTAAATGAAGTAATGAACCTAACTAGGTACGGATGCCTTATTTGTTTTGTGACCTAATCCAATGCGTTATAATCGTCACAATTCCAGTCTAGTCACAAATTAGTGACGAAGTTGTGTAGTTAGTCTTAAATAGTCTATGTCGTGTTACAGTGATTACAAAACGTGAAATTAAATTGAAGATAAAAGCAATTTTTTGAAACCCGGGTTTTGAATCGACCCGGTCGAGCGACCAGGTCACGGGGTTATCGGTTCAATCGGTCAGACCGCCGGGTCGACCCGGTTTTATATATATAAAAATTATATATATATTTTTAATATTACGAAAAATATTTATATAAAAATCACGAATATTTCATATATTTGGCATAAAACCTATTTACTAACAAATATAACATGTAAAAATAAAGTTACGTTGCAAATACATCAATTAAATCGCGAAAAGAAAAATAAAACAGAAAAAATAAAACCCGGCCGGGTCTCACGAACCGGGTTGCTTCAAACCCGGCGGGTCACACCGAGTTTCATATATATAAGACCCGGGTCAATTTGAACCGTTTTTCGACCGGAACCGATTCAACCGGTTGAATCGACCGGGTCGACACGGATTTCAAAACATTGGATAAAAGTACTGAATGATACTATTTTACCCTGACAACTAACCATATTAAATAAGTTTGACATTTTAAAGTTACCGTGTAGGTCATTGACTATCATACCGGAGTGAACCTTAATCAATACAACAAAGTTACACACATGCATGCACCGCATTAAAGCTATCATATATTTATGAAATAACCACACGGTCTACACCCATTTTTACCTTGTTCACCGGGTCAACTACACATAATTTATGGAAGACACCTATATATATATATATATATATATATATAGCTTCCAGTAATCTATGTTATATTCAAACCACATTCTGTCACAAGAAAACAAACTTACAAAGCTCTGGAAAACATCATTTGATCCATCTTTTCTTCATTAACCACGCACACGATCAATGTCGACAACTATCAAAGTAGTCTTCATGATAGCCACCACTATCGCCATAACCATTGGTCTGATCACCCTTACGTTCACAAGCAACAATCATCAAACAACGCCCACTGGAAGACCATTTGTGACCCCGTTTCCTACAAGGGTGAGTTGATTTCTGTCTGAAAACAACAACCCACGAGCCGCAGATCATTGCAAGAAGGATGACGAGATTTGTTACATCTTGGAAGGTAAGAACTCGACTTGTTGTAACAACAAGTGTATGGATTTGAGCGAGGATAAACACAACTGTAGAGCATGCAAGAACAAATGCAAGTTCACTAGCTCGTGTTGCAGAGGAGAGTGCGTTAATTTGGCTTATGTGACAAGAGGCATTGCGGATCGTGTGGTAACAAGTGTATGCCCGGTGGTTATTGCATTTACGGGCTATGCAATTATGCCTAAGTTATTTCATCCATATCCAGCTTATCATTTTTTCAGTTTGATTCTTTGATAATATTTTGATCACCAGCTATTCATACTTGCATATAATTATGTACAATACATTTGTTAACTTTGAGTAAACATGCTAAATTTAGCATCATATATCATCTTATACTATTCGTTTCTCCTACATTAGATCAAAACTAACTTTGGGTATGATGAACAAACTACCATAAAATGAAACCCTTAAATCGTCAGTATATTATTGTCTTGGTAGTAACGTCTCCTCAAACAAGTTCATTTTTAATTATCCGTGGAGCATAGTGAGAAACTAACAAGTTCATTTTTAATTATCCGTGAAGCATAGTGAGAAACTAACAATAGTTCATTTTTAATTATCCGTGGAGCATGGTGAGAAACTAATAAAAGAGCTTTTGGTATCGTAACGGCCCAATGGGCGTTGGACGGCGTTACGATACCACCCCTGCAAAATCCCTAACGCCGTTTGCCTCAGCGTTGCCTGGGCAACACGCGTTAGGGGGTGTTTTTGTATAAAAGAAATTGATTCTAACCTTGCATGTTTGATTAGTTAGGCTGTTCTAGAGATAATGATGATATAATTTTATTTTTTTTGCAGGTTTGATGTTGAAGACGATGGATTAGAGGCTGAAGATGACGGATGGGAAGAAAATAAAAAACTAATGTGTTATATAAAATATTTAAGCCTAAGCCCATTATTAACTTTACAATGTGTCATTTTAATATTTTTTGGCTAAAAATATACAATTATATAAAGCCCAAGTTTTTAATTGTTTTGGGTAATGTTTTTTTAAAAAAACTTTATATGTTTTTTTTTACTTTGTATTTTTAATTATAAATGAAATGATTAATTTGTTTAAAGAATGAAATAATTTTTGAGGGGGTTTTATGAAAAAAAAGTAGTGCTGGTTTGGTGTTATGATTAGGCGGGTTGGTATTATTTTGGTGTTATGCTAATGTGACGTTGATGTTGCGGTGTTATTTAGTGTTTTCGGTGTTACTGCACCTAGTGCTCTAATACAATTATACGCGGAAGTCGCATTCATCCTATGTTGTCAACGATACCCTAACATCATCACAAAAAATAAAACTCCAACTCCACTAATAACCTTACGATAATTAAAACCAATAGAAACCTACTCTACGATCCCTAATTACATGACGTGCTTGGTTGGTACTATTGGTTGTTGCTTACATGCTTGAGTTTGTTTGATTTGATGTGATTATGGAAGTACTTCTTAGTATTGTTGCTTGATGCTTTCATGACTTTCGTCGCCATGTAACCTCCATCATTTGCCACTTCATATATTCATTTAAATAGTTGATAGCACGAGGTGCACATATAGGCTAAAGCCGAGCCCAAGCTAAGGCCGGTTTAGAAAAAAATAGATAAAAAAAACTCTGACCCAAAGCTCGACCCGACCGAACATGCCTAAATGGTCCTTATAGTTTTCATCAAAACTCGTTCCAACCCCGAGCTAAGATGAAAACCTGAAAGCGTTCCACAAAACATGAAAGCCCGAAAAAAACTGAAAACAAAAGCTTTTTACAAAACAAGTTTGGTGCCTTCTAAACGAAATCCTAAATTATGTGTTATTCTTATATAACAACATACGATAAAAATAGAACTTAGAAATATATAATGAAGTTACAATAATATAATCACTTATAAATATGTTTATCTTTTTGAATGGATTAAAGTTAGTTTTCTTATTAGTTACTTATTATTTTGGTATTTGTTCAATACTTTAATTCGTGTATTTTTCTTAATTGATGTGTAACTTTTAATTTTTCCATTTTTATATATACTTTTAAAGGTGAGTTAGCTCAATGGCTTTAAATGTTTATTCTCGCTATAGCCCAACCGAAGTAAAAAATCAACATTTACACTCTATCAACATATGTGAAAAAAGTGAGTAGTATTAAATAGTGTTGTCAAAATCGTTTTAAGCGTTCAATTAATCCATTTTAGATGTTAGGCACTCATTAACCGCTTTGATTTTTACAAATCGTGCTTATTAACTGTTTTGGTCAAAAATTGTTAACATACCGATTTATCAGATAAAAATCAGTCAAATCTGCATAAATTCGTTAAAACGGACAAAAATCAGTTAAATAATCAGATATAATTTGGTTTAATCATATAAAAATCGACTAGTTTGGCCAAATTAGGCATATAATATAAAAAAATTATAATTTTTTATATGTAAATTCGATCTGATTAATCATCGAGTAGTCTTTGTATAACTGATTAATAACTAGGTGTTACCCGTCCACTTAGCTAGCGTTTAGCATTTGCAATCTTGGTATTAAATAAGCAAGTACTAAATGAAGATTAAATATCTAAACATGAAATTTAAAATACTGACCGAATGTTTGTAGTTTGTTAGAGCATAAGTAATGTACCAAGTTAAAAAAGACTTGGTGCATTTATTGCCATTAATATTGTAGTGTTCTTATTAATTCAAAAAGTTATTTTCCAAGTTTGATCCAATGCAGAAAGTAATTATCAAAAGCTTTTCATTTGGTTTGAATAATAAACTAACACAAAATTCATGCTTTAAATTGTAAAAAGCTTTTGCTCCAAACACTTGTAATCTAGCAAATCATTGTGTAAAAAGTCTTTCACCAAATGATGGATGCAATGCATAAAATGATGTAAATGAATTTTTGAAATAGTACCAAGTCTTTCTTCAAGATAGCGTGAGGCGTGGCGTGGCGCCACGCCCAAGCCTCAAGCCTTAGAAGCCACGGTGAAGCAATGGCGTTTTTTAAGGCGTGGTAAAGCGGCAGTTGTTTTATAATTTTTTGTAATACACTAATAATGTATCAGCTAATGCATAAAAGTTTACAAAAGGTGCTATCAGCTGTAGCCTATATGCATATGAGTTTACAAAAGATTATATGCATAATAGTTTACAAAAGGTTATATGCATTTGATTACAGACTTACAGAGATGTTACGCATTAGAAATAAAGTGAAAAAACTAGTAGACTAGTCTTGCATAAAACCTTCTCCATCATAGTTGAATTCGAAATTCTCCCCATCCTCTACATGTTCTTCATCCGACATAAAATCATCCTCGTGGAGTTCTCTATCAAAAGAAACATGTTCTTCATCATCCCTGATACTACCATCTTCATCTCTTTCCTCATCATCATTAATAGCAACAATCCAGGACTGCGCCTTACTAGCATCTAGAGAACGCAAAACATCTATTTTTTGATCCTTCACCCGTGTCCACTTATTTATTAATTTGGCATTGAACTGAACATATACGAGATCATGTAACCTTTGGCTATCAAGCCGATTTATTTTTATTGTATGTATCTGTTAACAACGTTAAAAATAATATATATTTATAACAATATTATTAACACAATTACATTTAAGATTTTAGTTTTATCATATTTTTACTTACCCCCTCAAAAGCACTTCAATTTCTTTCACAACCGGAGGAGCTAGTGATCAATGAAAGAATCTTTATGGCCATTTTTTTGCAAAATTAGTGTTCTATTTCCATAAGTCATCTACCAAGTACCTAGTCAAAATTTAAAAGGTTAATGATCACAAGTTAACAACCATTAAGAGCACCTAACATCACCTATTAGTAGTTAACTACCATTAACATCAACTAGCACAAGCTAATAAAAAGCTAACAGTCGGCGGCTAGCATAAACTAACAGAAAGTTTACATACCTGGATCATAAGAACTGCTATTCTGAGAACACCCTTTTGCTGCTAACATTCTTCCAAAATCTTCTTATTTGCCTTTGTACTTTGGGAGCTCTATGTTCATCACTTGGTCTTGCTTCTCAAAGTCATGATGAAAGAACTTTTCAATAACTGTGAAAACGGAATTTGAGAAATAACCTTTAAACATAAGTTCACTCCATTCTAAAAAGATGGACTCATTACAATGGAATATGCTTCTTTTCTATTTCTAGTTTTCGCCGATTTAGATCGTGTCCATTCATCACTTGTAAACATAAGCCTTAACTTTTCTTTTTTCTCCATCAAGCTTTGCAAGGTTAGAAATGATGTAGCAAACCTAGTAACTCCGGGACTCACTATGTTCTTACACTGCGTATACAATCTCATGAGAGCCAAGGTACTATGATAAGCGTAAATGTAGATAGTTAGAGTTTTCGCCTTAGCAATCCATTCTTTAAATTTACCTTCTTTGCCAATTGCTTTAAGCATAAGATCAATGGCGTGTGCGGCATAAGAAGTCCAAAATATGTTAGGTCTTTTCGTTGCCAATAGTTGGTAAACAACCATATTATTAGCAACATTATCGGTAACAACTTGTATAATATTTTGTGGCCCAACATCTTCAATGCATTTGTCAACATATTCAAATATAAACTGCCCTGTATGAGATTTTGTGGAACATTCAATAGAAGAAAGAAAAGTTGTACCTTCCCTAGAGTTCACACAAAAATTCATTTTGCTTCTTCGCTTACGATGTGTCCACCCATCTGTCATAACTGAACAACCATTTTGTGCCCACTCTTCTTCTTGTTTCTTCATAAGTTATTTAGTTCGTCCAACTTCTTCCTTCAATAATGGCTCCCTTAATTGATATTGGCTTGGAGGACGGTAACCTGGACCATACTGTCCAATAAGTTCAACAAACTTCTTAAACCCATCATTATCAATTGCGTGAAAATGAATACCCGATTCATATATCCATTGAGCACAATACTGATGTACACTATATGTCCTTTTCTTTGTCAAGTGCGTCAACAAGTTTCTTTTGACGCACATTAAGAGTTACACCTTCTGGATCAATATTATTCGCAAACTTGTCCATTGGCCCCAAATTCTTTTTCTTTTGTCTTTTTTACCCGACATTATTAAAAGCAACCTCTTCGTCTTCAATTTCAACCTTTGCCCTTATTTCTTCTTCTCGGATTCTTTTTTCTTTCTTTTTCTCTTTTGGCTTTTCAAGTAAAGTGACACAAACAACCTTATCTTCCATGCTTGCATTCCTACACGTGGCTACACCTTTTCTTGGTATTCCGGCAATGTGGTACTTTAGCCTAGTAATCCCTCCTCTAGATATGAATCCACATAATTTACATTTGATTGCATCTTTATTTGTAGGATCACACAAAGTGCCATAATTCCATCCCGGATCCCCTGACTTCCTTTTCAAGTCTGAACCTGTGCAAGAATCACCCTCCGTTGTTGTTGGAACCTCGCCATCCAAATTACAATCTACACTAACCATCTCATTTACAAAACAAATCATAAACCTAAGATTGCTACGTATGCAAATTAAGAATAAACTAATAAAACAATATGATCTTTCATTCTTTTTAATAACCATTTAACTTGATTAAAAAACAAGCAATCATGAATCATGAATCTTAGCAACGTTCATATGTCAATATATCATGAATCTTAGCAACGCTGCAAACTAATAATGAAACATGGATGTAAGTTATGTAACTATAACAAGTAAGTAACAATTTTAAATGAAACCTAGCAATGTTCATATGTCAATCTATCATGAATCTCCTTAATTACAAATTTAAAATAGTTGATGAGCATACAAATAATTAAAGATCTATCATGAATATCCTTAAAAGGTTCAAGTATTAATTACTTACAAATTATAATAGATGGTAATAATTAAACGGCGGAGAAATTGAATCCAAGCTTCCGTTCCTTATCTCCTAGTTGTTGTTGGTGAAAAATATAGAACTAAAAACTTTATATATTAATTAAGTAAAGTTTGTAGGTTAGGCTTAAATCCCGTTAGGCTTAGAGCCCAATACAAATTAACCCAATCAAGAGTCCAAATACAAATAATCAAAAAAAAATTGTAAAAGCATAAAAAAAAGGCACCATGCCTTGCTAAAAGGCGCGCCTTTACCCGCCATTTACCGTCTTGACTCGCGCCACGCCTAGCGCCCACGCAATGGTGTATATCGTAACAGCGAGGCCACGCCTCACGCCTAGGCGACGCCTTTGCGGCGCAAAGGTGCGCCTTTTAAAACCTTGTATATGAGTATACTTGGATTAGTATATGTTTATACTTGGATGTGTCTTGTGTGTAAGTTCTCACTGAAATCTAAAGTGATGTAGTTGTTAGTGTGTTGTGTGTAAGTTCCCACTTAACTAGAAAGTGATGTGAATGTAGACTATTTCTATCTAAGATTAGAACTCGATACCTAGCCTTGGGTCAAAAAAAGATGATGGGCGCCGAGGATTGGTTCTAGCTAGGATTAGAACTCGACATTTAGCTTAGTGTCGGTAAACATTGTAAGCAACGTTGTAAGATTTTTACTGCCAAGAAGGGAGCTTGTAGATATAGTGAAAATTTCGAGTAAGGTGTACTCGAGGAGTGAAGTAGGAGCGGAGAAATAGTTTCGTTGCCGAACCATTATAAATCCTTGGTGTTTTTTCTTAAGTTGTTTCTTCCTTACTCTTTACTTATACTTGTCTTTATATTTGACATTCTATTATCATAATCACTTGATTTGAAGCATTGAATTGACTTAACTATTATAAAACAAGTTTTCAAGTAATAGTCACTTTTAATGACGAACATAATTTTAATTAAAGAAACTATTCAACCCCCCTTCCCCCCTCATCACATTCCTTTGAGTCTACAACAAATAGATATGGGTAATTCCTTGAGTCTGTAGTAGATAGATACATATAGGGGTGGGAATCAGGTCGGGTCAATCGGGTTCGGGTCAAGTCGGGTCGGGTCAAGTCGGGTCAAGACTAAAAAAAATCATATCCGAACCCGAGCCTAATTAGAACTCGGGTCAGTCGGGTTCGGGTCAATTCGGGTCGGGTCAATTCGGGCTGGGTCAACTCGGGTTCGGGTCAACCTGAGTATAAGTAAAAAAATTAAAAATTGGCTTATTTAAGTGTATTTACAATGTAAAATGTGTTTAAAAAACTCGGGTCAAGTCGGGTTGGTCGGGTTCGGGTCAAGTCGGGTTGGGTCAAGTCGGGTTGGGTCAAGTCGGGTAAGGCTAAAAAATATAAACCCGAACCCGAGGCTAATTAGAACTCGGGTCAATTCGGGTCAACCCGAATACGTTTTTGGACCCGAGTAACCGACCCGAATACGCTTATTCGGGTTGGGGTTCGGGTCAGGTGAACTTTTTCGACACCCCTAGATACATGTATTCCCTTTGAGTCTGGAGCAGATAGATATAGGTATTCCCTTGAGTCTGCATGAATAATTTCCGAGATGATTTTTTTATACATTTACTGTTTTATTTTATATTTTGTTTTATGTTCTAATTTGAGCTTTCGTTATTTCACCGCTCAGGCTGCAGGAGAATATTAGTCAATAAAAGTAACCCAAACTTAACTTGTGAGCCAAGTCAATTAAAGTTTCTAAAATGTTTTCTATATCATCATACATACACATAAATAATACAATACATAAGAAGTTTAGATAGTTTAGATAGTCTAACATTTATTTCACCTCCCTCACATATCATACCATAAACAATAGTATTAAGTGATATTTTATGAGTTGACATTTAATAAATAATCCTATTTTACTTTTTACCACCGCTTAGCTAGGTTTATACTAAAGTGTGTATTAATCAACAAATTACAAAAACATGCACCCCATTTAAGCTATTATTTACCTTGTTCGTCACCGCGTTGGTGGTTGACTATTACTGGCAAGCACCCTGTATAAATTCCAACACAGATTCTGAGTTTTTCACATTCAAATCCATCCATTCGATCTTATATACAAAAATAGAAAGTTTTAACACTCCCAGTAAAAATACACTTGGACCCCTGTCTTTAATATTAACCACAGCCTAGAATGTCGACAATGGTCAAAGTACTCTTCTTCATGATAGCAACAACCATGGCAATAGCCATCACTCTAAGTGTCACGTTCGCAAGCAGCAAGCAAGAAACATTGCCCACTGGAACACGGTTTATGACCCCGTTTCCAAGAAAGGTGAGTCGGTTCCTAGCTGAAAACAAAAACCCACGAGCTGCGGACCATTGCAACAAGGATGATGAGATTTGTTACATCTTGGAAGGTAAAAACTCGACTTGCTGTAACAACAAGTGTATGGATTTGAGCCAGGATCGACACAACTGTGGAGCATGCAAGAACAAGTGCAAGTTTACTAGCTCGTGTTGCAGAGGACAATGTGTAAACTTGGCTTACGACAAGAGGCATTGTGGGTCGTGTGGTAACAAGTGTATGCCCGGAGGTTACTGTATATATGGTCTTTGCAATTACGCCTAGCTGACTTCATTCATCAGTATGCACATTGTAACTTTTGTGTAAAAATGCTCAAAGAAGCATCGATGCAAAACTATCTATTTTCCTTATACATAATTTTATACAGTAAATAATTTTATGTCTCTGTTCATTTCTTTTACACTACGTACACCAATTAACCAAAGTTCAGCAGTATGAAATTATCCACTAATTACCTTATAAATGAACGAAAATCAGCTGTCAATCAACCGTCCTGTGACCAAAAAATATCCATTACAATTTTTTAAAAGATTAATTGCAACCTAATTATTTCTTCTTGCAACTAGCTAGCTAGCAACAACCTAGCTAGTCGATAAACATATTACGATAAGTTTTTACAAGAAGCAATAGGGCTGTTTAGCCATGTGAGCCACATGTGCCGCAAAATTTTAGACTTGTGTACAATCCATAAGGCAAGGCTATCTTTCCTTGGTGGTATAACTTCGAAGGATACCAAAGGCTTCTTGGCCCAGCGGTATGTGAGTGGCCTTCTAACCTAATAGTTGTGGGTTCAAGTCTCGGTGGAGACATGTGAGATAAAATTTGTGAGATAAGATTGTGTGAGTTGTAAAAAAATTGCCGTTCAAAAAAAAAAAAAAAAAAAAAAAAACTTGGAAGGATATCTTGTTCTGGTATTGCCATATAAGTAGCACAGGAGATAGAAACACACATCGGTTCATCAAGGCAGCTTTTGATGGAAGTGGGAAGGTTTGTAGAATTGGCTCCAGGGGCGGACCCAGAATATTTTACCGGGTGTTGCATAATTTTTTTTTGGAGGCGTTGCATATTATTTCTTTATCATAAACATGTTTTAGCCTAAACCAAAGTAGCACAAATTTTTTTTTGGGTGTTGCACATGCTAGAAAATCAATACTTTTCGGAAAAATTGACATTTCGTAGCCTCAAATCGGGTGTGGCCCGTGCCACACCCGGCTCCCATGTGGATCCGCCCCTGATTGGCTCATGTGCTTAGGTTCAACAGGTTATGCCACCCGATTACCTAAGCGTTGAGTATATTCTATATCATTGTAAAATATACTTATCGATCTAGTATACAGTTTTAACCTAACTACATTCACTCACCAGCCATATTGGCTCCTTTTCAGTGTGAAACCTAATCGATACATAGGGTGTAAGAAGGAAAAATCACTATATCATAGTGTCCAAGGATCATAAGCTTTGAGTACCATTTCTAAATAGATTAGCCCGAGTATGTAATACTCCACTCTTGTGATAGATATTTAAGCCCAATGTTTTGGGAAGGATGTCGAGCTAGTTAATATATTCTAACCCTAATCTACTCATGATGTCAAAGCCTGGCCGGTAGATAAGTTAACCATTGGTTCAACAGCTATTTGTCTTAGACTTGTTAGCTATGTCGACCCGTTTATGACTAAAGTTCTGTCACAAGGCGCAGGATAAGATGACGTTAAATGAAGTAATGAACCTAACTAGGTATGGATGACTTATTGGTTTAGTGACCTAATCCAATGCGTTATAATCGTCACAATTCCAGTCTAGTCACAAATTAGTGACGAAGTTGTGTAGTTAGTCTTAAATAGTCTATGTCGTGTTACAGTGATTACAAAACGTGAAAGTAAATTAAAGATAAAAGTACTGAATGATACTATTTTACCCTGACAACTAACCATATTAAACAAGTTTGACATTTTAAACTTACCGCGTAGGTCATTGACTATCATACCGGAGTGAACCTTAATCAATACAAAGTCACACACATGCATGCACCGCATTAAAGCTATCATATCTTTATGAAATAACCACACGGTCTACACCCATTTTTACCTTGTTCACCGGGTCAACTACACATAATTTATGGAAGACACCTATATATATATATAGCTTCCAGTAATCTATGTTATATTCAAACCACATTCTGTCAAGAAAATAAACTTTCAAAGCTCTGGAAAACATCATTTGATCCATCTTTTCTTCATTAACCACGCACACGATCAATGTCGACAACTATCAAAGTAGTCTTCATGATAGCCACCACTATCGCCATAACCATTGGTCTGATCACCCTTACGTTCACAAGCAACAATCATCAAACAACGCCCACCGGAAGACCATTTGTGACCCCGTTTCCTACAAGGGTGAGTCGATTTCTGTCTGAAAACAACAACCCACGAGCCGCAGATCACTGCAAGAAGGATGACGAGATTTGTTACATCTTGGAAGGTAAGAACTCGACTTGTTGTAACAACAAATGTATGGATTTGAGCCAGGATAAACACAACTGTGGAGCTTGTAAGAACAAGTGCAAATTCACTAGCTCGTGTTGCAGTGGAGAGTGCGTTAATTTGGCTTATGACAAAAGGCATTGCGGATCGTGTGGTAGCAAGTGTATGCCCGGTGGTTATTGCATTTACGGGCTATGCAATTATGCCTAAGTTATTTCATGGATAACAAATATACATTTAGTCACGTGTGATTCTTTGAAGATATTTTGATCACCAATTATTCACACTTGCATATAATTATGTACGATACATTTGTAACTTTTGAAGCTATAATATCATCTTACACTCCAATTCGTTTCTCCTACATGAAATTTTCAAAACTATGCGTATCAACAAACCAAAAAAAAATTAAACACATAAATCGTCCATATGTTATTGTCTAACTAGTTTCTTTTTTAATCTGTGGAGCATGATAAGAAAACAAAAATGAAACGTGTAGCACAATTATTATGCACGAAAATATCAAATAGAGATAATTTGCACACTCTTTTTATTTATTGAGACACTCAAAAATATTGTGTATGAACACTTATACCCTTGTAACATGAACGTAAGTTAAAATGATTTAAGGATATATATGTCAACACACATAACTTTTTGAGTGTCTCAATTAATAAGAGTAGTGTGCAAATCAACTCTCAATATCAAAGGACTTCTATACCACATATGCAAAAAATTCTGCAACTAAGGGGATGTTTGTTTCGGCTTATATGTGGGTTTACAAGCTTATTTGGTATTGGCTTAAATTTCATAAGCCTCAATTTTTCAGCTTATTTTGAGAATTGTGGGCGTATATAAGTTTATTACGACATGATAAACTTATATAAAATATAAGCCGAAATCAAATAAGCTCATAACCCCGGTCACATACAAGCCGAAACAGACACTCCATAAACGGGTGCGAGTCTCAAGTTTTACATGACCTATGTGAGATGGATATATGTAATGTACAATGTGTCTTAGTTGCAATTAAAAAAAACTAAGGTAGCGTTTGGTTCTTTGAATTTCAAATGCTAGAATTTATTTTCTTCGTAATTAAATGTTGCAAGATATTTATAATTTCTGAAAGTTGAAATTCGGTTGCCTGTTTGGTTGACATAGGTGAATTCAAAATGTTTCTTATATTTAGCTTTACAATATTGATAACCAAAAAAAAACCTCAACAAAACCAACTAAAGAAAAAGCAACTCTTAAAAGAGCACAAAAACTACATAAATCTACATTAAAACTGCACCAAAAAAAAAAAGCAAAAACAGCTCTAAAAATAGCTTAAAAAACTACGTAAAAATTGCACAAAAATGAGCATAAACAGTGCACAAAAACAACAAAAGAATTGCAAATAAAGAGATATTCAACACTAAAAACATAAAACAAAACATTGTTGCATGCAGAAGTCATTAGGCGCTGGTCGGGCATTGATCATCTTTGAGACAGAATTCGTTTAGGCGAATTAGAATTGTAATGCATATATACACACTATAAATAATATGTCTAACATAACAAAATGCTTCTAATTTTAAATAATTTAAAGTTTGCATAGTTAGAAGTTGCAAAATAGATAAATCAACATAACAATTTAAGTACTTAAAACATCAAGCGTGAACATATCACTTTCATTACTTCAAACATAAATACTAAATTGATGTTTGATTCTCATCTTGTCCATATTGTTTAGTTGGTTCTACTTCATATAAAAAACTATGACTTTGTGTTTATAATCTTTGTGCTTTCTTATATGTTAAGGTGTTAGGTTAAAATAAATATGAATCATGCATATTGGAGATAATGCGCGTAATTTTTTGTTAAAGAATGTTGACTTTTTGTTGACATCGTTGACTGCCTGAGCCTCCTAGCTTCGCCTAAGCGAACGTTCGACCGCCTTTTAACTTGTACCCTAGTTTGGCCGCCTAGCCATAAATTAAGGGGTGTATAACCGCGTAGCGATTAGGCGACCGTTTAACCCGTTTTTTTACAACACCAAACAAAACTCCACAAAAGTAGCTTCAAAATTTAGAAGTAAGCTTCCATCATTTTATCAAGTTCCTCACAATCCACATAAAGTAAAAAGAGGAGCAACCGTTCATTAATAATGGTCGCCTTCAAGAAATTAAACATTGATCGTATCATAATATCTTAAAATTAAGTCCATTCTGTTAATATAAATATCGCATTAGATGTTTATATTTTAAATCCCTCATAAGAGTTGTTAACGACAAAACATCAAATCTATTTTTAATCTTGTATTAAGAATAACGCTAAAGCTTGGGATAATTGTTTTTATGTTTCCACTTTAGTAAAAACATCTTCTACACTTATATGATTTTGTATAAACTTAGAAAATACAAACTGGTACATATACATCATCATAAATCTTATACCAAAGTCAAACCTTAAGTGTAATAATAGCCTTGAGTGATATATTGGACAAAAGATTTGGTATTTATGGATAAACTAAAGTCAGCCCGTACGAACCGAATTCAGTAGACGACAAACCCATTAATAATTCAAAGTTTGCATTGTTTGAAGTTACAAAATAGACAAGTCAATATAATAATTTATGTACTTAAAACATCAAGCATGAACATATCACTTTCATTACTTCAAACATAAATATTAAATTGATGTTTTATTCTCATCTTGTCCATATTGTTCAATTGGTTCTACTTTCATATAAAAAACCCCATAGCTTTGTGTATACAATCTTTGTGCTTTCTTATAAGTTAAGGTGTTAAGTTAAAATAAATATGAGTCATGCATATTGGAAAGAATGCGTGTAATTTTTTGTTAAAGATTTTTTGTTGACATCATTGACCGCCTAAGTCGCCTAGCTTCGCCTAAGAGAACGTTTGACCGCCTTTTAAATTGTACCCTAGTTTGGCCGCCTAGCCATAAATCAATGGATGTATGACCGCGTAGCGATTAGGCGACCGTTTAACCCATTTTTTAACAACACCAAACAAAACTCCACAAAAAATAGCTTCAAAATTTAGAAGTAAGCTTCCATCATTTTATCAAGTTCCTCACAACCCACATAAAGTAAAAGGTAGGAGCAATTCATTAATAAATGGTCTCCTTAAAGAAATTACATATTAACATTGATCAATCATTAGCATTCCAAGATTCAAACATTGATTGTATCATATTATCTTAAAATGAAGTCCATTATGTTAATAGAGATATCGTATTAAAATGTGTTTATATTTTATTAATCCTTCATAAGAGTTGTTAATGATGTGAGACCCCCAAAATCAGGCAAGGAAATACGTAGGCAGCAAAGAGGTTCCACGTCATGGTACAAGAAAAAATGAAATACTGTTGACATAAAGTTGATGTAATAAAAACTTATACATTACATCACAAAAAGATCAGAGTTTTTAAACAAAGGTCCCAGAGTTTTATAAGCGGAAAATCTATTATTTAAACATGGTTTTGTAACATGTTGTTACCAAAAAATATAGGATAAACTTCTGACAGCTTTTACCAAAACCAAACTTTAAAAAGTAACACAGAAATATCCAAGCTACGCACTATCCTGTGGGCTCCCATCCAAGCAAAGCTAAGTAATAATACCTGAGATTAAATATGTAAAATCGTCAACATAAAGTTGAGTGATATTCATAGGTTTAGCAGTAAAGGTGTGGAACACAAGCATTTATTTGTAAAATGGGAAATAGGGACAATGGTTACGTACGATAACCATAGTCCGAAACCATTATTATTGCTATTTAGTTCATGAACCGAAGCTTAACTCAATGTAAGTTCCTCTAGTGAGTATTCAGCCTAAATACTCAAGTAACAAAACAAATGTAATGCGTCAATGGTTAAACAACCGCAACATGGGACAGGGATTGTCAGTGCCGATGGATCCACCTATAACATTCGCGCTTAGAAACACAAGTAAATTAACGGTTCATGATCAGGAGAGGAAACTTAAGGGCTATAGACTAAAAGCAATAATAATAATGAAAAACTGTTGGAAATCACCAAGTTCTGGAAAGCATACAAGATCTGGATAGCATACAAGTTCTGGATAGCATACAAGTTCTGGATAGCATACAGTTTTAAATGAATGTGTTCCACCATGTAAAATCTCACCCCATATTTAGAAACAAAACATAAGTAGTAAAAAGGAGCTATGAACTCACCTTAGCGATAGCGATATCAAACAAGAATAATGATCAAGATAATAGTGACGGGTTTGAAATGATGGAATAAGATAAGCCGAGAAACCATGAGCTTTTAACGACGACCTAAGATAAAGTGGCGCGTCTTAGAGATATAAATGATAACGTAAGAGAATACGAGTTTTATAAAGGTTTATCATATATATAGTTTTGATTAGTTTTAAAAAAATAGAATAGAAAAAGTTAGAAGTGTTACTTGAAAAAAAAATCTATAATATACATTTGTACCTAGCTTTATAAATAAAGAATTATATATGTGAAATAAGATTTAAATACCATGAAATTAACGTGAAGACTTCCTCTTCAATTGTAAGACACAAAAATACTTTTCACGCCAATTTGAGATTTATTTAGACTATGTTAGTTACTTAAAATATGCGTTAAGGAAGAAGGATAGAAACAAATAAATGAAAACTTGTAAAACGTATGCAAAGTTATTTCAATGTGTTACCTTGAGATGACACGTATCACAAAACAGAAACAATACTTTTATTATTTAACCTATAATATTTAGAGCGGGTATTATCAAAAGCTAATATTTTAAAAGTTAAGCGTTTAGAAAAATACTCGTAAAACACGAAAAATAATCGCTCAATATAAAATAAAAACTTCGATATTCAGAGAACTTTGATATTTCGATAAATAAACTAGGGCTTATAAATTAATACACGTTAACGCGTCGTATAAACGAATGACGCCTAAAGGCTTAACGTAAATTATGAAAAATGCTTGTAAAACAAGAAATTAAAATGATGACAATAGAATATATTTATATGTCATAACGAGAATTTTCACGGTCGATGACGGACATAGGCTTTGTTGATAAATTATAATTGACACATATTCGATAGGCTAATGTTCTAACCTTGCTGGCTTGTCAAGAATTTCATATCATTCATAGAACGAACATGACAATTAAAAGTCGAGTAATAAATATTGGTCCAAATATTAGAAATAAGAATTTGAGCTCAGTCTAAATATTGATTTTAAGTTTCGAGTTACCACAGTAAATAAATATGGAATAATATAAATAAATATTTTTTATAATTCTGAATAAAATATTATCAATTATCAGACTAATAATTAAAATACAATTTAATTATAATTCTCAAGATCTCAGTTTTTACATATGAAAAGTATATAGAACAAGTAAAACATTGTAAAATCGAAAAAGTATGAATAAAAGAATAATTTAATTACCGGGAAAAATACGAGTTCTCACAGTCGGCCCTCCTAAAGGAACTCTGGTCCCTCAGAGTTCAACTGGAGATGGAGGAAGATGCGAACAAATGTGAATACTTATTTTAGAACTGATTCATTGCTTCCCATGTAATTTCTGCACCACGGCGTACCGTAACAATTATTAAAATTTACTATGCTTTAGTTTCTTAACTCCTTTTCGAATGAATTTTCAAACTTGGATTAAAATAATGACCTTTCAGTACGGAGAAATATCAAGAGATAGAATGAACATAAGATTGCTTAAATGGACAAGGTGCGATAAAATAAATCAATGTTGTTAATTAACAAGGAATCGCAAATCAAGCAACTATAAAACATGAAAATTTTTAAACGTAACAATCTGATTACAAGAGAAAATCAATTAGATATGAACATTTAAAATGCCAGTTGTCACAGTTATCTGTCTAGGATTTGGTATTACTTTCAAACTCAGCTTAAGTATTTTCTTGATAAGGGTTTCAAAGTAAAAGTAACTCAGTTCAGTTAATTATTTCGATCAGCTTAAGAGCTTTTGGATGACATGTATGAAATTATTGTTAAAATCTCAAGTTTGTAGTTACCATTAGAAAAAATCAAATTTTTCTAAATTATTTAGAATCATTGTTAGAAGTTATAATTTAAATCGATAATTTCATTAGATTGAAAGTAAAGTATGATACAATCAAATACTTTAAAAGATGAAGCTTGACTTAAACACTAGTTATAAATCTACCAAAGAGGATGTATAGATTTGACATTAAACTTGAAACGGGTATTTTGGTAATTTAAACATTTGATAAAACGTTCTTAAGAACTTGTAACAATTTTTAGAAATCCAAGTAGGTGATTAAGGTATCAAATGATAAACATGTGACATGTTCGGATTTTCAAAAGGTGACAAGATAGCAATTGAGTATGAAACGAATAATAATCCATAATTAGTGTACAAGCAATAGTATGAGGGAATAAAATGAAATTCGTACCAATTTCTTAATGAGCATGATAGAATAGATGCATCGATGGTAAGGACAATAAGAAACAAAAGATTTAGCGAATGGTTAATTCACGAGTGTGGTTGGCGTCACCAAAAACGGCTTATTAAGTTCTCGGTGGTCGATACATGACCGAAAGAGAAAAGCCACACAATAAATTTTCGAACCACAGAAAATTCTTAAGGAGTCACTTGGGAGTAATTCCAGTAGGATGAACAACATTAGGAATGAGAGGCGAAATCAATATGTGGTTCACACGAATTAATTTCTAAACAATAGGGTCTGACACACATCATGACGGATATAGGAAATTATTATCCATGTCTAGTAATAAATCATTATTCGCGCCCGGAGATGTTTCGAAGGTCTACCAAAATAGACATAGAAGGTTGGTCAATGAATAAGCATAAAAACATTGAAACTTTCAAGTCTGGTATCAATGGTCAGTAATTAAACGAGTGGTAATAAGTAGAACAGATATTGTTGAGTAAAGAAACATGTACTCGCAGACTCGTAATTCGTTCAAGGAAAGATAAGAGATCATATGTGTATATCACGAACTGGTGTTACTCGCATAAGATGTAAAAGTTTCAACACTTTATTTTACCTAACTTTTTAAGGAACATAAGTAAAAAGTTGGTTCTTCGCCAAATATTTAAGGTGACTACTATTCGGCCTCGCATGGCTCCTTCTAAATTACGCATAGGTGATCAGGCCATGCATAATTTAGGACTAGCAATGCGATGCTCAGTTTCATCAAACTAGAGCTAGTGTCACATTTCTTATATTTATATATATATATATATATATATATATATATATATATATATATATATATATATATATAAACAACATGCCATTTGTAAAGCAGAATTTAATATGATTTATGAAACTTTTCGCAAGTAAATAATTCGCTTGATATTTTAAATCAAAAACTTTAATGTTACGAGAATTCTTTTATAAGACCAAACTAAAAGAATTTGTGTAAATACATCATAAAACGATGTCAGATAACTCTATAAGGTATTTTTCAAGTATTTTATAAAGCCCAGTAGTATAAATTGGTAAAATTATTCGTAAAAACAATAATAATTTTATATATATAGTGACATGATGATATCTTATAAAATAGCGAGTGGGTTACACGATAGTAGTAAAGCGTAATTAATTAGAAAATCGATGAAATGCTTACACGATGATAGAGTTTATAAAAGGTTTAGCTGGAATCGACATGAGATAGCCGGAATCGTCATGAGACACGTGTTAAAAATAAGGACGAAAGATGTGAAAATAAGAAGTTCAAGTCTTGATCCAAATCGTTGATACCATAGAGGAAAAGAAAGATAAAATATAATGGCAAATAAGTGATGTATAGAATAAATGATAAAGGAATCCATATGCGTGCACATCGAAAATTATTCAACATAAGTATGCTTTTAAGAAAGTAGAATATAAGTTTCAACACTAGATGTAAAACGACATTCTAGAAAACTTTCGTATTTCGGTCGACAGCTGTATCAGGTCATAAAATGACAATTTTACCCCCTGTAGTTCTACATCAGCGTCAAATTTTTATATATGCAGAAAATAAATTCTTAAATTTTACAAAATCGTATGAGCGTAACCTGCTCGTTTTTAAAAGTTACGGGTCGAATTTTATGTCCAAACGACCTCCTCAATAAGTAGAAATATATTTTTAAGTCTAAAGTTTATATAAATATTTTCTCGACATCGTTAAATTCCATCGAACTTTTCTGCAGAAAGTATATTTTTTGACACATCTTGAAATTCAATCAAACTTCATATCGACCCGGAATTTATGTACACACATGACTCGTGGATTCTATAAAACCGAAAATGAATAAGTTGTATAATTAAACATATAAAGGAAAACACAGTATAAAAATGGTTCAAGAGTACCAACGATAATCTAAAAAAAATGACGCATGACATCCATGTCTTAGTTTTCAAGATGCAATGTTAGAAGGTCTCTTGGTGGTGTGATTTTTCAAAATCACAAGACATACCGAGAAAGAAATGGAATATTAACAGTTTGCACTCCCGGAGCGAGGAGATTTAATGAAAAGGGAGGATACAGGTTTATAGATGTAGAATCGTATTCCAAATAATTGCTACATAATAGAGAATGAATCACAAGAGGACACTGGTATTTTCAAGGTACAAACGGACGTTGTAATTCGAAGTCGAAATGTAGAATGGTCAATGAAGTAATATTTAATCGATATTCGAGTGTCCTCTAAAATGATAACGTAAGGGTCAATCAAGATTACGAAAACTCACGATATTATTCAACACGGGTTCAAGGAATGCTTCGAGATGTGTGACTCACAAGATGTCCTTTAGTCTTTTTCGGAGACACATTGATCTTCACAATGGTCTATAGACTAGACATTCAATTACGAATGGTCGAAAAAAAATTCAGATATCTAAATAGATAGCTTTAAGAGGTTTAACAATGAAAGTAACACGCACGGTAGTAGAATGAAAATCAGAAGTTTCATTCAAATCAACACTTACTTAATCCCAAACAATGGTATCGCGAGAATACACACAACATGTAACAGTGAGTCAAGAAAAATAAGCGGTTCAAAACGAACGAGTATATGAGGTCAGTCGTATCACGCATAAAAAAGATAGCAATAGTAATCAGTAAAGTGAGTATGAAAAGTCGGCAGCATACTCGCTCCGAATTCAAATATGTAACGTCATAACAATATAAAATCATTGTAACAAGATAAGTTCACAAAAACAAGAATTCAAGATATGCAGCAAGAGCATATGTAATCAAGTAATATCCAATGATAATTCATGAAGCACAAAGGCTTTGAAAAGACATAGTAATTATCGTCATTAGGGTAATGTAATATTTCAATGTAATATTTCAACATGTAATCAGGAGAAGAAATACTATGATGATAATTAAAAGTAAATAATAAGGATTAGAGAGTTACCCGCGCAGATATCGTACAACAATGGCAGATTCTGTGTTTGACACTTTAAACATGAAATATTTGAACTTTCGGTTATAGACTAAGTTTTGAAAAACGACTTAGTTCCCTATAACCATCGCTCTGATACCAATCTGTGAGACCCCCAAAATCAGGAAAGGAAACACGTAGGCAACAAAGGGGTTCCACGTCATGGTACAAGAAACAATGAAATACTGTTGACATAAAGTTGACGTAATAAAAACTTATACATTACATCACAAAAAGATCAGAGTTTTTAAACAAAGGTCCCGGAGTTTTATAAGCGGAAAATCTATTATTTAAACATGGTTTTGTAACATGTTGTTACCAAAAAATATAGGATAAACTTCTGACAGCTTTTACCAAAACCAAACTTTAAAAAGTAACACAGAAATCTCCAAGCTACGATACTATCCTGCGGGCTCCCATCCAAGCAAAGCTAAGTAATAATACATGAGATTAAACATGTAAAATCGTCAACATAAAGTTGAGTGATATTCATAGGTTTAGCAGTAAAGGTGTGGAACACAAGCATTTATTTGTAAAACAAGAAATAGGGACAATGGTTACGTACGATAACCATAGTCCGAAACCATTATTATTGCTATTTAGTTCATGAACCGAAGCTTAACTCAATGTAAGTTCCTCTAGTGAGTATTCAGCCTAAATACTCAAGTAACAAAACAAATGTAATGCGTCAATGGTTAAACAACCGCAACATGGGACGGGGATTGTCAGTCCCGATGGATCTACCCACAACATTCGCGCATAGCAATACAAGTAAATTAACAGTTCATGATCAGGAGAGGAAACTTAAGGGCTATAGACTAAAAGCAATAATAATAATGAAAAACTGTTGGAAATCACCAAGTTCTGGAAAGCATACAAGATCTGGATAGCATACAAGTTCTGGATAGCATACAAGTTCTGGATAGCATACAGTTTTAAATGAATGTGTTCCACCATGTAAAATCTCACCCCGTATTTAGAAACAAAACATAAGTAGTAAAAAGGGGCTATGAACTCACCTTAGCGATAGCGATATCAAACAAGAATAATGATTAAGATAATAGTGACGGGTTTGAAATGATGGAATAAGATAAGCCGAGAAACCATGAGCTTTTAACGACGACCTAAGATAAAGTGGCGCGTCTTAGAGATATAAATGATAACGTAAGAGAATACGAGTTTTATAAAGGTTTATCATATATATAGTTTTGATTAGTTTTAAAAAAATAGAATGGAAAAAGTTAGAAGTGTTACTTGAAAAAAAAATCTATAATATACATTTGTACCTAGCTTTATAAATAAAGAATTATATATGTGAAATAAGATTTAAATACCATGAAATTAACGTGAAGACTTCCTCTTCAATTGTAAGACACAAAAATACTTTTCACGCCAATTTGAGATTTATTTAAACTATGTCAGTTACTTAAAATATGCGTTAATGATCATGCATATTTGTCATTTTAAATCTTAAGTTTTTTTTTACATACAATCAACATATTTTAAACTCACACTAATTTGCCCAACACATCATTAACAGTGGCTTCAATTACTTGTGTTTGAAAATAGTTAAAAAGCATACCTTTAATTAATATACATAGGCTCAACTCCGATTGAACAAACACCAAATCCGAACTCGAAAGCGAACTCAGAAATCCAAAGAACGAGCGAGAAACTCCTTTTACCAATACATATTAACATGTTACACTTTTAAAGTTATGTTTCTAAATATGATTAAATGATTTTTTTTTATCTTTTGGTGCGTTTGAGATAAGGAAAAAGGATAGAAACAAATAAATGAAAACTTGTGAAACGTATGCAAAATTATTTCAATGTGTTACCTTGAGATGACACGTAACACAAAACAGAAACAATACTTTTATTATTTAACCTATAATATTTAGAGCGGGTATTATCGAAACCTAATATTTTAAAAGTTAAGCGTTTAGAAAAATACTCGTAAAACACGAAAAATAATCGCTCAATATAAAATAAAAACTTTGACATTCGGAGAACTTTGATATTTCGATAAATAAACTAGGGCTTATAATTTAATACATGTTAACGCGTCGTATAAACGAATGACGCCTAAAGGCTTAACGTAAATTATGAAAAATGCTTGTAAAACAAGAAATTAAAATGACGACAATAGAATATATTTATATGTCATAACGAGAATTTTCACGGTCGATGACGGACATAGGCTTTGTTGATAAATTATAATTGACACATATTCGATAGGCTAATGTTCTAACCTTGCTGGCTTGTCAAGAATTTCATATCATTCATAGAACGAACATGACAATTAAAAGTCGAGTAATAAATATTGGTCCGAATATTAGAAATAAGAATTTGAGCTCAGTCTAAATATTGATTTTAAGTTTCGAGTTACCACAGTAAATAAATATGGAATAATATAAATAAATATTTTTTATAATTCTGAATAAAATATTATCAATTATCAGACTAATAATTAAAATACAATTTAATTATAATTCTCGAGATCTCAGGTTTTACATATGAAAAGTATATAGAACAAGTAAAACATTGTAAAATCGAAAAAATATGAATAAAAGAATAATTTAATTACCGGTAAAAATACGAGTTCTCATAAATGACAAAACATAAAATCTATTTTTAAGCTTGTATTAAGAACAACACTAAAGCTTTGGATAAATGTTTTTATGTTTCCCACTTTAGTAAAAACATATTCTACACTTATATGATTTGTATAAACTTACAATATACAAAATGTACATATACATAATCATAAATCTGATACCAAAGTCAAGCCTTAAGTGTAATAATAGCCTTGAGTGATATATTGGACAAACAATTTGGTATTTATGGATAAATCGTCAGCCCGTACGGACCCAATTCAGTAGGCGACAGACCCAATTCAATTGAGTCTACCGGGTCCTACACTGCTGAGTTTGGTGCCTATAAATACTAAGTATTCTCCAAGCTTAGCGTTCACCCTCTTCTTTATAATCTCTCTCAATTCTCTTATTGTATTCTAACATTCTAATCTGTATTCTCATTCTTATTTTTGTCTTATGTTGTTTAGATCTTACTCTCTTTAACGATCATCAACAAGAAATCTTTACTCAAGCTTTGATCCTTCAAAGTTTGCTTGTGTGATTGTAGTAATTGTCACCTATACAATCAACAATGTTGTACCCATTTATCTACTACTTGTGTAATAGTGTGGTTACTATTTTAGTCCTTAAAATACGTAGTGTGGAGGGAGTTGTTGTACCCGTGTGAAAGAACACGACAACTTAGAATAGGTGTCGATAAATATTGTAAGTGACGTGTAAGGGTTTCTCCACCGGTATAAAGGTGGTTGTTGACTAGTTAAAGCCGAAATCTCGAGTTGGATACTCGAGGAGTAAAAGTAGGGGCAAGATAAGTGAGATCTTGCTAGACCAAACCACTATAAATCGCTTGTTTTGTATGGTTTGATTATCTCTTCCCTTCTATCTATTACTTATTAGACCGAACCGAGTTCAAATTAGGTTTTTGATTCGGTTCAATTTTCGAGTAGACCCAAAAAGAGTTCTTAACCAAATAACTCGACGTGAATAAGCCTAACAACCCGAGAATCAAACCGACAAACACTCTAAAGCGACAAACTAAATTGAAGATAACAGTACATAATAACACAATCTACCAATATTAAATAACTTTAACATTTTAAACATACCGTGTAGGTCATTCACTATCATACCGGAGTGTACCTTAATCAATACAAAGTTCCACACATTAAAGCTATCATTTGTATTTATGAAATAACCACACGGTCTACACCCATGTTTCACTGGGTCAACTACACCACCATTTATGGAAAACACCTATATATATAACATCCAGTCATCTATGTTATAATCAAACCACATTCTATCGCAAGAAAACAAACTTTCAAAGCTTAGTAAAACATCATTCGATCCATGTTTTCTTCATTAGCCACGCACAACGATCGATGTCGACAATGATCAAAGTAGTCTTCATGATAGCCACTACTATCGCCATAACCATTAGTCTCAGCGTTATGTTCACAAGCATCAATCATTAAACAACGGCCATCAGAAGACCAGTTGTAACCGCGTTTCCTACTAGGGTGAGCTGATTCCTGGCTGAAAACAACAACCTACGAGCTACAGACCATTGCAAGAAGGATGACGAGATTTGTTACATCTTGGAAGGTAAGAACTTGACTTGTTGTAACAACAAATGTATGGATTTGAGTGAGGATAAACAAAATTGTGGAGAATGCAAGAACAAATGCAAGTTCACTAGCTCGTGTTGCAGAGAAGAGTGCGTTAATTTGTCTTATTACAAGAGTGTTGTGGTTTATTTCGTTCCAACAGGGTAAAGATAACCAACAGCCTAACTACGTACCAATATATTGGTTACCGGATATCACTTAAAGTCGTGTAATCACTTTCCAAAGAAGATTATACGACCCTATGCCTGGGTTAACACGAATACCTCCTTCGGATAAAACCAAGTGTTTGTTCTTGTTTTAGGCACAAATCAAGAACCCTACTCGTCAAGTGTTTATTGTATTCTGTGTTTTTCATCATGCATGTATGATCACTAGTTATAGTGATCCCATTCCTAAGAATATAACTTATAGTCAAAGGAATAATGAGTATTAATCCGCCAATTAATTTCATTATTTTCCACATGATTACATAGTGGTTACATGATCATAACCATGGTCATTAAGTTAATCTTAAACCCTTTTTGAAACGGTCAAAGAGATTACAAACACAACCCGTCCGCTGATAGATAGTCTACCGACTGATGGGCAAGCTAGCCATTGACAGGCAAAATCTTGCCCATGATAGGAAAAATCTAGCCCTTGACAAGCAAAATTCTAGCCGCTGACAGGCCAAAATCCAGCCACTGACAGGCCAAATTCTAGCCTTTGACAGGCATAAGAAAACCATTATATTGAGTCTAGGGAAGTCAGGGACTTAATGGGTGTACACTCCGTACCTCCAAACCCATTTACAAGTATGACCATATCCCACAATTGCACTAAATTTCCAACAATCCTTTCCAATTTAGTACAATTACTTTTGAATGAAAATCAACTTTATCAAAACCAGTGCATAAATGAAAATGTCCTGAGGATTGAATTTTTATCTTGGTACATCACTTAAAATATTCGAGAATCAGGGTGTTCTAAGAATTGAACCCCTCAACTATTTTGAATACCTGAAGATAAAATACACACAAGTTTTCAAACACTTAAAATCGATCCTTACACCATACAAGCTATGTGTCCATTATCCAAATTCATAAATATTGTAAGAGCCAAAGTCCATGCTCCTTGGCGGCGAAACATCAATATTTACATAGGTGGTTCCTCTTTAGTTCATGCTCATGCTTAATCACTTTTTCAAAGAAATTAACCATTAAGAAGTTCATAACTTCATTCTCCTTTCAGCAGGTACAAGTATATCCTTGGGATGATATGTAAAACATGTGTTTCAGTCCCTGAATGTTCAGCTTTCCACATTGAACTCAACTCCTAAGTTTCCTTAGGAGGGAGTTGGTTGTTGATAGGTGTGAAAACACCCATCTTTTCTACCACTTAATTACATTAAAACAGGACCTAAACGTATATTTTATGTCATAAATGGCGGAATTATGCGTGGTTTGTGTTTTATTGTGTTTCAGGGTCAAAATGTGAAAAAGGGAAGAAAACACGGCATTCACGAACTTTTATTGAAGAATAAGACGAAAGATGAAGTCGAAAGATCAAGAGTGGAAAAAGAACGGAAGTCCAAGACCAATTCTGAAGATTTATCGAAGAAAAAGTCAAAAGACGGAAGTTCACCAAAAGCCAAAGAACTCAAGTCTGAATTATTGAAGAATTATAAGACGAGTTCAAATTAATCCCGAGACAAAGTCGAAAAAGTCGAAGAACTTAAAAGACGAGAAGACGTGAAGAAAGAAAGAAAAGAAAAGAGGAAGCCTCCCACCACCCTCCTTTCCTATATATACCCTTCATATCACCACATGAAGGGAGTTAGTCAATTTTTAGTTTTAGTTTTAGTTTTAGGAGTAGGAGTAGCTTAGAGAGAGAAAGTGACAGTTTCTCTCTCTAGAACTTTAATCTTTCATCTTTTAATCTTTCTTGTTTTCAATCAAACTTTTACTTTTTAAGCTTAATCTTGTCTTAATCTTCATGTTATTAATCTTTCTTGTTAATCTTCATCTTGTCTTCTTTCATCTTTTTATCAAGTTCTTATTTAAAGTTTTGATCTTTAAAGTTCATCTTTTTATATTTTGATTCTAAAAGTTTGTTTCTTTTAAGTTTTGTTAAGTTATATTTGTGCTTATTCGATTTATTTCACTTGAGATTCGTCCTAGTTTTGGGTTTGAGCTTAATCTAATAAGCTTATAACTTTGCCTTTATTTTCGGATCAAAAGGACCTATCGGAAAGGGATTAAACCCTTTTCCGACCATAGATTCCGACCAAGTCATTCCATTTTCCGATTGGCTTTAGGATATTCCGACGGTTAGCACTCTCGCATTCAGATTGGTCTTGTTTCTCTTTATTCCGATGGGACCCCTTTTCCTTACATTCCGATTGCAGTTTTATTTTCAGTCATTCCGATTGTCCCTTTTCTTTAATATTCCGATCATGCACGATTTGCTTATTCCGATTGGTAATCTCATGTGTATTCCGATCAATCATCAATTCCCATCCGATCGGAATACATTCCGATCGGGACATTTTTTTTGGTGTATTCCGATTTGGGTGCATTTGACTTGTTTTGATGTTTTGTTTTAGTTAAAGTGTCAATTTTCCTCGTTTTATGGTTAGTCTATTTTAATTTCGTTCCGCATTTTTACTTTAATTGTCAATTTACTTTTCACTAAGCTTCAATTTTACGTTATTTAATTTCACGTCATTTACTTTTAAAGTTTTAATTATGCACCGTTTACGTTTCAACTAGTTTTAGCTTTAATTTCTCGTCCTTTAATTATAAGTCTTGCACATTTATTTTTCCAAAACCAAAAATATTTGATTCACCAAGAACAACCAACCTCACACAATTAACCGGAAATCAATTCGATTAGACACCGAGAAACACGAACTTTCAACGAGTAAAATCTCTTTATAAAATGGCGCCGCTGCCGGCTCTTTTCGTGAGGATCGAAAGTTTTTTGTGAGAGAAGCGTTGGCTTTTGGGACCCGTTCACTTGTGAACGTTATTTTTCGTGTCCAAAAATTTTCAAAAATCCAAAAACATTTGAAAAATCATAAAAAGCATTTCTTTTTCAAAGTTTTGCACCAAAAATATTCTTCTTGCTCATCTATCTTTCTTTATGGATTTTTATGTCCATTGCGTCGGGTGTGGGAGACGATTGTACGGGAACGACTCTTGTCAATGGTGTACATGTGAGCGGTGCGGAAATGATATCAAAGATACATAATTAATACCAGGATTTTGTCCTTTGTGCCACTCACTTAATTCGTCGTTTTTGAACCCACCTACTCTTTCCCCGTGCATCTATTGTGGAAGCAATTCTCATTGGCATGTTTCGTGCCCGGTTCAATACCCGTCTGTTCACGGACAAGAACCGGGGTACAATTATGACAATGAAAATAGCTATCCACAAGACGCACCCGACTTTTCTCCTTACCCTTCTTGCCAAAATTGTGGGGGTCCTCACGATACCTATTATTGTCAACCAACGAATTATTATGAGCAAAATCCGTGTCCTCAATTTTCTTCACCAATGGATTATTACGAACCAAACCCGGTTTCTAATTCTTCTCAACCGATGAACTACTATGAGCCACAACCATGCTATAATTCAGGTTTTCAACACTATGAGCCCCCACATCACACCTTCAATCATCAATACTCTCAGGGAATCCCTATTGATCAACAACTCACTACTCTGAATGAAGAAAGGCACGCCACTATTTTGAAACTTCAAGAGGCCTTCGTTCAGTTTAAAGAAGCATGGGAAAAGGAGAAAAGACAGCAACAAGAGCAAGTATCTAATCTTAGTGATTATACCCCCTCCTCCTGTGCGTCAATACTATTATGATGATGATGATGATGACGATGAGCCTACTATTTCTTGGAATGATCTTACTGCTCAATGTCCTAGTGCAATTGTCATCCCTTCTCTCAATATCCCAAACGAGTCTAAGGAGTGTGATACGTCGAATGAGCTTAGTGATGTTGGTCTCGAAAAGGTATTGGATGATGAAGTTTGTGACTTACCTGCTATGGAGCCTGAGGACGACGTTGCTCTTACGGAAGAGGTCGATCCTAGTGATGACGATTTTTCTCCAAGCTATGAGAATTTCACTTTTGAAATTTCTCAATCTCCACCGGGAGATGCAGACGATGACGATTTATTCTCTCCGGTTTACGAGAAGTTCACCGATGAACATGATCTTGTGGATAAGGTGGAAGACGTGCTTCTTCGCGATAGATTACGGAAAGTTCATCTTCTTATTGCTCAAATCGAAGAGTTGACTTCTCCTTCTCTTTCCAAGTCTTTACCTCCATCTATTCCTCCCGTTGAAGATAATGACCCATTGCTGGAAGAAATCGATATCCACTCCATCCCTCCAGGTATTGATGATTCTGACACGGAGGGGGGCATTAATTTTGATAATTTGCTGCAGGAAAGTATTGACCCAAGTCCCCCTCCCGAGCACCTTTCATCCTCCCCTTTAGCCACTATTACGGAGGATGAGTGCTTTGACCCAGGAGGTGACATTGATTATGCTATCATTGATAACATCACGGCTTTGCCGAATGCTAAGCCATTATTGTCTTTGGGGGATGACAATGTGCTTACTATACCCAACCCACCTCCCGTGGATCTTGAATTCACATACTTCTCGTATGTTGAAAGGACCTTTCTCCCATTCAAGACTTATCCCCCCGCCTCTCCTTTGTTGATGTCAACTGGGAACGAGGACAAGGTCTTTGATCCCGGTATCATATTCGAGGCTTCCCCATGGACCATTTAATTTGGGGACGAGTCAGGCTCGTGACTCGGTTAATATAAACAAGCGCTTTTTGGGAGGCAACCCAATTATCTATCTATCTTTACCATAAGTGTAGGGGGGAGCCCCGTGGTGTTTCTTGTTCTCTTTCTTATCATGTGCAGGGATTAGAGCTTCAAAGACACACTCTTGATGACTTTTGACGAACCGTAATTCCGTGTTCCCTTCTTCCCGGTTCTATCCTAAACTCTTTTCGATTCACTATTTTATATTTTCTAATATTTAAATAGGAATCTCTTTAGTTGTCTCTTTCTTAGCGAGATTTAAACAACGTGCACAATGTCCTAAGTATAGGGGAGTTTACTTCCACATGCTTAAACATTGAGGACAATGTTTATCTTAAGTGTAGGGGGGACTTCTATCGAAGTTAAGTGGCCTTTTCCTTGTATTTGTCCTCATTTAAACCGGAAAATCAATTTTTCGACATTTTTCAAAATTTTTGATCTAATTTGGCCTATTAGTTTTTCCCTTTGTATAGTTATTTTCTTTCCTTATTAAAATAAATTTTTAATAAAGTGGTTTTAATTTTCAAACGTTGTGAATATTGTGACTCGACCCGAGTTTACCTATCTAAGTTTGCTCTAGCTAGTATCCTTAACATGTTTAAGTCAAGTTTTGCTAGGCTTTTATATAGGGAGCTATAAAACGCGGAAGTCTTAACTCTCACGGGTTAAGAACAAGAACTTTTCACAAGTTCCTATAATTGATCCTAGAGAGTTGTTTATCAAGGGAACTTTAAAATGCGATTTCTAAACTTGAAAAAGTCTAAGAATTTGCAAGATCCTATAGATGACTCGAAAACCCAAAACTTTGATTTAATAGGCTAAGCATCTACGAGTCTCATTCCTTGAGATTTTAAATTGTGGAGAACGAGAGATGATAGAGTCAATTATAAGTTCGGTATTCTTTCGTGAATTTATGTGAGTTAATTATGAGCCTATTCTCCCTCCGCTTGTTAATAAATTTATCTGCTAATAAATAAGGTTGTACGATTTTAAAGGTTACTTAGCTTCTAGCCCCAGATCGTTTAAAAGTTGCTCGGTAATGACGAGAGTTCATAGCCAAGGCATAACTTATGAAGCGGGGAGCGAAGATTGGCGAGTCCGAAAAGGCCCTAACAAGGCATGAGGGCTATGTTTTGTTGCTAAAGATCCAAATGTGATGTGAAGAATCATTTATCGAAAATCAATATGAAGGATCGAGACACACGACGAAAAGCAAAAACTCCCAAAAAGTCATGGAGAAGTCTATCCGAAAAGACCCTAACAAGGTATGAGGATAAATAGATCCAAGTCCTAAAAGGAGGCGGATCGTTGTATATCAAAATCCAAAATAAAGATTGGAGAAAAATGAAGAAGTCGTGGTCCATATATGAAGAATCTCTCGAAAATTCCAAGTGAAGAAATTCCATTTATGAAGAGAAGACCATTATTTCATGAACGTCTCTCAAGATTTGAAGTATGAAGTCGCTGCCAAATATCGGCCCGAGAAAGGTCTCAAATCGCGAACCAAGTTATGCCAAGATATGAACTTTTTGATATCCCGAGAAGCAGTTTTAAAAGATTTGGTCCTTTAGCTAACTATTGATTAAATCGTGCACTTTATTTTCAGACTAAATAATTATCGAAATAAGTCAAACAATGCATCTTCGTGATCATTCAAGACAAATAATAAAATATAAGAGATACCCATAGGAATAAGGGAGTCTAAGTGAATAATTGGCCCACATGAGTTCGTGTTAGTTTACTAACTTATAATAACAATGATCTCGTTTTTAAGCTTGGTTTGGAGAAAGTGAAAACTTGAGGATGATGATCATTCACGACATTTTCAAAACCCAAGGTATGTTTTTGATTTCTTTACTTTGTATGTTTATAATTTTCTATTTCTTTAATAAAGGCCAATGTGGATTGATTATGATGAAAAAGGTAATCTTGCTTTGTAACTAATGCATTGCATGAGGACATTGCAATGGTTAAGTGTAGGGGATTTGATAGGTGTGAAAACACCCATCTTTTCTACCACTTAATTACATTAAAACAGGACCTAAACGTATATTTTATGTCATAAATGGCGGAATTATGCGTGGTTTGTGTTTTATTGTCTTTCAGGGTCAAAATGTGAAAAAGGGAAGAAAACACGGCATTCACGAACTTTTATTGAAGAATAAGACGAAAGATGAAGTCGAAAGATCAAGAGTGGAAAAAGAACGGAAGTCCAAGACCAATTCTGAAGATTTATCGAAGAAAAAGTCAAAAGACGGAAGTTCACCAAAAGCCAAAGAACTCAAGTCTGAATTATTGAAGAATTATAAGACGAGTTCAAATTAATCCCGAGACAAAGTCGAAAAAGTCGAAGAACTTAAAAGACGAGAAGACGTGAAGAAAGAAAGAAAAGAAAAGAGGAAGCCTCCCACCACCCTCCTTTCCTATATATACCCTTCATATCACCACATGAAAGGAGTTAGTCAATTTTTAGTTTTAGTTTTAGTTTTAGGAGTAGGAGTAGCTTAGAGAGAGAAAGTGACAGTTTCTCTCTCTAGAACTTTAATCTTTCATCTTTTAATCTTTCTTGTTTTCAATCAAACTTTTACTTTTTAAGCTTAATCTTGTCTTAATCTTCATGTTATTAATCTTTCTTGTTAATCTTCATCTTGTCTTCTTTCATCTTTTTATCAAGTTCTTATTTAAAGTTTTGATCTTTAAAGTTCATCTTTTTATATTTTGATTCTAAAAGTTTGTTTCTTTTAAGTTTTGTTAAGTTATATTTGTGCTTATTCGATTTATTTCACTTGAGATTCGTCCTAGTTTTGGGTTTGAGCTTAATCTAATAAGCTTATAACTTTGCCTTTATTTTCGGATCAAAAGGACCTATCGGAAAGGGATTAAACCCTTTTCCGACCATAGATTCCGACCAAGTCATTCCATTTTCCGATTGGCTTTAGGATATTCCGACGGTTAGCACTCTCGCATTCAGATTGGTCTTGTTTCTCTTTATTCCGATGGGACCCCTTTTCCTTACATTCCGATTGCAGTTTTATTTTCAGTCATTCCGATTGTCCCTTTTCTTTAATATTCCGATCATGCACGATTTGCTTATTCCGATTGGTAATCTCATGTGTATTCCGATCAATCATCAATTCCCATCCGATCGGAATACATTCCGATCGGGACATTTTTTTTGGTGTATTCCGATTTGGGTGCATTTGACTTGTTTTGATGTTTTGTTTTAGTTAAAGTGTCAATTTTCCTCGTTTTATGGTTAGTCTATTTTAATTTCGTTCCGCATTTTTACTTTAATTGTCAATTTACTTTTCACTAAGCTTCAATTTTACGTTATTTAATTTCACGTCATTTACTTTTAAAGTTTTAATTATGCACCGTTTACGTTTCAACTAGTTTTAGCTTTAATTTCCCGTCCTTTAATTATAAGTCTTGCACATTTATTTTTCCAAAACCAAAAATATTTGATTCACCAAGAACAACCAACCTCACACAATTAACCGGAAATCAATTCGATTAGACACCGAGAAACACGAACTTTCAACGAGTAAAATCTCTTTATAAGTTGTGCTAGCATCCAATGACTAGTTTGGACTTTAAACCCATCCCTTTAGAAGACTTTATAACCAAGTCTCTAGCCAATCCCTTCGTCAAGTGACCAGCCAAGTATTACTGAGACCTCACAAACTCTATAGAAATCACCACATTCATGTTGAGATCACGAATCATACCATGTCTGACACATAAGTGTCTAGACTTACCATTGTATATTTCGCTATAAGCCTTAGCCAATGTAGTTGCACTATCACAACGGATAGATATAGGTGCCATGGGTTTGACTCACAATGGAATCTCAAGAAGCAAGTTTCTCAACCATTCAGCCTCTTTACTAGCAGATGTTGGTGCCACAAACTCAGATTCCATTGTTGAAATAGTAATGCAAGTTTGCTTCTTGGATGCCCATGAAATTGCACCACCACCAAGAAGGAATACCCAACCACGTGTTGATGAATTATCCTCAGTTTTGTTGATTTAACTTGCATCATGGTAACCTTCCAACGCTGAAGGATATCTAGTATATGACAAACTATAATCCATAGTTCCTTTCAAATACTTCAGTACCCTCTGAATAGCTTGCCAATGCTGACTACTAGGATTACTAGTGTACCTACTCAATTTACCCACGACAAATGCTATGTCAGGCCTTGTATTAGTCATGGCATACATCAAGCAACCAAACACCCTAGAATACTCAAGCTGGGAGATAGCCTGACCATTGTTAGGCATCCGTTTCTCTCTTGTATCCATAGGTGTACTCACTAGAGTATAATCAAAGTGATTGAGTTTCTTCAGGACCTTCTTAATATAATGAGACTGAGAAATTAAAATACCATCACTTTCATGTTTAATCATTATGCCAAAGATAACATCAGCCTTCCCCGTGTCTTTCATAGAGAACCTTGATGACAAAAATTCCTTTGTCAGGTCAACCTGAACTTGGTTAGTACTAAAGATTAACATGTCATCAACATATAGACAAATGATGACTCCTTTACCAGATTCATGAGATTTTCTATATACACATTTGTCATCTTGGTTAAGTAAATAACCATTAGAATAAACCACTTCATAAAACTTTTGATGCCATTTCTTAGGTGTCTGCTTTAGTCCATACAAGGACTTAATCAATTTACACACCTTAGCTTCATGACCAGGCATGATGAAACCTTGAGGTTGGTTCATATAAACCTCCTCATCTAAATTACCATTCAAGAATGTTGTCTTCACATCCATCTAATGAATAATCAGATTGTGAATACTTGCCAAGGCAATCAACATTCTTATGGTACTTATGCGTGTTACAAGAGCATAAGTATCAAAGTAGTCTATCCCAGACTTTTGCCTAAAGCCTTGAATGACTAACCTTGCCTTGAACTTTTCAATAGTTCCATCTACCTTCATCTTTCTCTTGAAGATCCATTTGCATCCAAGTGGATTGCAACCTGGAGGTCGATCAACCAACACCCAAGTGTTGTTTCCCATGATAGAGTCCATCTCATCATTGATTGCTTATTTCTAGAAAGCAACATCTTGGGACATCATTGTTTCATCAAATAATTTGGGATCATCCTCAACATTAAAGCAATAGTAGTACTGGTCAGAGACTTCATCCCCTGTTCCTTTAACTAAGCATAGTTGAAACTCAGGCTCAAAATTCTTTGGAGTCCTTTGCCTTGTGCTTCTTCTAAGCTCAGGCTCAGGTTGCTGAAACACAACCTCATCAGTGACCTTTTGAGGTTCCACTGAAACACCAATGTCCTCAACCCTAGTAGGAGTCCTAAGGCTTGGTTTAGGGACTGATGAGAACCTAGTCTCATCAAATTTAGCATCCCTTGATTCAATGATTGAGTTTATTAAAACTGAATCATTAAGTTAAATAACGTATAACCTATAATCCTTGGAATGCTCAATATATCCAACAAAGATGCATTCAATGCCTCTTTCAGCCAAGATTTTCACCTTTGGATAAGGGAGTCTTACAACAGCCCTACAATCCCAAACCTTCATATAGTTCAAGTTTGGTTTCCTTTTAGTCCAGAGTTCATAAGGGGTAATCTTGTTACTTTTATTGGAAACCCTATTTAATAAATAACAAGTTGTTAACATAGCTTCCCCCCAAAACCCTTGATTCAGTCCTGAATAGGATAACATAGAATTAACCATCTCTTTTAGTACTCAATTTTTCCTTTCAGATATACCATTTTGTTGTGGAGTATATGGGGCAGTTGTTTCATGGATTATTCCAACATAATGAAAGTACAAAGTCTCCATGTACTCACCTCCCCTATCAGTCCTAAATCTTTTGATTTGGACTCGTTGTTGTAATTCAACTTCATTCTTAAATACTTCAAATTTATCTAATGCTTCATCTTTAGTATGCAACAAATAAAAATAACAAAACCTTGAAGCATCATCAATAAATGTTGTCAAGTATTTCTTATTCCCTAATGAGGGAGTAGCATACAAATCACATAGGTCACTATGGATTATCCCCAAGACTTTAGTTTCACGTTTTACATCCTGAAATAGTTTCTTAGGCTACCCGCAACGGTTTGGTCGTGAATCGGTCGACCGAATTCGAAGCAGGTCGCCTCCGTTGCTACGATTTGATGCGATTGATATAATCTTCCAACTCGTTCGCCCACACGACCCATTTTGTCTATTCGGTCCTTGTTTTCTATTTTTTTCTTTTTATGTATTTTTTGGATAAATTATATTAGTTTTAATTAAGTTTTAATTAGATAAAATTTGTAAAAAAAATCCAAATTTTAATATATTGAGTTTTGTTTAATTCCTTACAATATATATTAATTTGACCATTTTAAAGTTAGTTTTAGTTAATGTATTTTACCCTCTTATTTCTAATTAAGTTTTTTTAATCATTTCTTTAATAATATTTAAGTATAAATATTATTGTAATGATTTTTATTTTATTTAAATAATTATTTGAATAAAAAATATATATTAAAAAATTGAACTTGGTCGCAGTAGGTCGCCTTGTTGGGGCAAATAGGTCGCACTAGGTCGCTGAACAGAGAAAGCTGACGTGACAGAAAAAAATCAAGGTCATTGTTGCAGGTAGCCTTAGTAGTTTTGTTCAGTGTGCAAGTCTGACACTTTTTAGTGTCCATGTCAAAGCCTAGGATTAACCTATCCTTAGACATATCTTGCATCCTTTTATAGTGGACATGACCTAGCTTAGCAGGCCATAGTGATGAATCATTCAGTTTAGTGGTGGTCACCAGGACATAAACAACATTCATATTAGAATCAATATTAAGCCATTGATAATTCTGTCGTGACACACATAGTCATCATTCTCCCATTTGCTCCTTTTCATCATGTCCTTCAAAGTAGCATCATCACCACCATTAGGAATAGGAGTTGTCAACACGTACACCACGTTCATAGTAGAAAGAAGAAAGTGCATCTTCTTTTGCCATCTCCTAAAATCTACCCCTTCAAACTTGTCTAGTTTGAAGATGTTAGCCACCGTATGCATCATTGCAGCAACCATTGATTATCACACAATAATCTTCTTTGATTGTTGGGGTTTATTTCGTCCCAACAGAGTAAAGATAACCAACAGACTAACTACGTACCAATAAATTAGTTACAAGATATCACTTGAAGTCGTGTGATCACTTTCCAAAGAAGATTATTCGACCCTATGTCTGGGTTAACACGAATACCTCCGTGGGATAAAACCAAGTGTTTGTTCTTGTTTTAGGCACAAATCAAGAACCTTACGGGTCAAGTGTTTATTGTATTCTGTGTTTTTCATCATGCATGTATGATCACTAGTTATAGTGATCCCATTCCTAAGAATGTAACTCCTAGTCAAAGGAATAATGAGTATTATCGGTCAATTAATCTCGTTATTTCCCACATGATTACATAGTGGTTACATGACCATAATCATGGTCATTAAGTCAATCTTAAACCCCTTTTGAAACGGTCAAAGAGGCTACAAAGACAACCCACCCGTTGATGGATAGTCTACCCGATGATGGGCAAGCTAGCCACTGACAGGCAAAATCTTGCCCCTGACAGGAAAAATCTAGCCCATGAAAAGCAAAATCTAGCCGCTGACAGACCAAAATCTAGCCACTGACATGCCATATTCTAGCCTCTGACAGGCATAAGAAAACTACTATATTGAGTCTAGGGAAGTCAGGGATTTAATAAGTGTACACTCCGTACCTTCAAACCCATTTACAAGTATCACCATATCCCACAGTTGCACTAAATTTCCAACAAAGAGGCATTGTGGATCGTGTGGTAACAAGTGTATGCCCGGTGGTTATTGCATTTACGGGCTTTGTAATTATGCCTAAGTTATTTCATCGATCCAGTTTTTCATTCTGTTACGTTTGATTCTTTGAAGATGATTTGTTACCATATATTCATACATGCATATAATTATGTACAATACATGTGTAACTTTTGAGTAAACATACTTAATGAAGCATCATATTATTTCAGCGTATACTCCTATTCGTTTGTGAAATGAAATTTGTACGACAAGCGCTCCGATCATCAAAACTAACTTTGATGTACTTCGATCTGATTTAATATTTCCCGATATAGGAAGCTTAAAGATTATTGCAAGTTTAAGATCTTAGAAAATCTCAATTTTGATAACGGGTTCTTAAAATGTACTCCGATTCGATCGTATATTTCTGGAACCCCAAGCTAAAACTGTACATTACAGGTTGTGTTTTGTAGAAATAAAATAACAATGTGTTAATCTTCTAAAATTGATTCACAATTCTATGCAACTCATCATGCACATACAAAACAATTGTCAGTCACTTTAAAAAGTTGCTACTGTTGGATATTTGACAAAGAAATGGATATGAAGAAGAAAAAAATGATTCTGTAGATTCTCTTATTAAAAGATGAAAGGCCTTTATTGGCTGCCTTAAAAAAATTAATAACTTTTAGGTTTTGTTTGATTTTAAAAAAAAAACTCTTTTGCCTTCTTTTAATCTCTTTTGTCTACAAATCTCTTCACGCGCTCAAAGGTTTTTATTTTGTTTTTTAAAAGTTAGAAGCTCTTATCAGCTCTTTAATATTTCAGACATTACCTTCCATTTATCTCCTCTTCACACAAGACCCTCATCTCTTTTTTTTTAAATTCTCACTTCTTTAATATATAATTAAAAGAAGTACTTCAAAAACAAAATAATAAACGGTTTTTATTTTCTTGCAAATGAAAACTTTTGAAATTTTAGATGTATCTCAGTGTTTGCAAATATGATTTTCAGATGAAGACATAAAACGTCTGAAAAATCAAACGAAGTCTTAGACTCAATGTAGTAGTATAAGACTTATTTAGATTTCAAAAACACGTGAGAATTAATTCAAATATAACAACCACACATTAAATTGATTCACAATTGTGTTGCAATCCAACGCATCATGCAAAACAAATGTTGGCCTTCCTCCTATTGTGAATCAAATATGATGATCAATATTTCGACGTAACGCTGCTAAAGCAAAGACTCCATCGAGAGCAATGGACCAAAGACATTTGTTTTTCAGCCTTTTCTACAACCTCAAGCTCGCTGATTTTTAGTAACATGTTGTTAAGATATACGATAATTCTAACTCCAAGCTTGTTACAAGACCAATTTCAAAACCATTGCCCATTGTAAACACAATTCACAATACGACAATTCTTCTATTTCTCCGACCAAAAGAGTCAATTGTTAGATGAGGCACAAACCTATAAGCTTAGAGTCCATTATGTTTAGGACTAGAGTAGCTTGTTTACAAAGCTTTGTGTTTATTATAAATGCATATGTAATGTTTTTATATAATGACACAAAACACAAATTAATATTATATCTTTGATATTTTACATGGCATCAGAGTTTTAGGTATAACCCATCATAAAATAGTTATCTTTCGATCATCGGTCACTCGCCGATGATTCGGATGGATTTTATTGATTTTGAATAATTCTTCCTTTTTTTATCCAATAAATCCTAACATCCAAAACCCTAGCCGTAATAACACATCTCCAATACAATCAACAAATATATTTTTCCTCAATCACCATTATTTTTTGTTTTCCCCGTCGAAGATCATTGCCATTTTACAAAAATAGTTGGTAAAAATTGACGCTCCTACCTAAAGGCAAAGCAAGCCCGCAAATGAGGAAGCCGTAAGCAGTAAACAACTAGGTCGTCAAATACAATTATACTTCCGTCTCAAAATAGATAACGAAGATGATTAAAGAAAGACCTTGTATCATGTGTTCCAGTTTATCCGTCGAAAAGCCTTCCATTCAAACTGCAGGGGAGTGTTAGACGAAGGACAAACTTATAGGCTTATGATCCATTAGATTTAAGGTTATGGTAACTTGTTTACAAAGCTATGTGTTCATTATAATGACATACGTAATATTTTTATGACACAAAACACAAATCAATATTATATCTTTGATATTTTACAAATTAAAACGGTTACTCAAATGCGAGTTAGCCAAGTATTCTTCCAAAAGTGAATTAGAGAACCATAACTCACTTGAAAGGAAATGGAGTGCGTAGGGAGAATAGAACTAGAGTGCAGGTAAATGGATGAAGCGACAATTCTAGACAAAGTACCATTGATCATGTTGGGTTGATTTGGTTTTTGGTGTCCCGAACATTGACCTTAATTTGACTCTCTATAAAATATCAAGTTAACGGGTTTTAGGTCAAAACGAGAGGTGGTTGAATCAGGTTGGGTTGGGTTGTTATTGTGATGAGTTGGCTGTCCGAAAGACGGTTAAAGGACGGTGAATTAAATTTTGTTATAAACACACTATTTGTATCATTTGACCTGAAAATGTATTTTGAGTTCTAGTGACAACTGTTATGTTAAGCTAATCTCTATAAGCCAACCTTTATCAACAATTACGACATTCAACGTCCATTTTGTTTGAGAACAAAGATTTTAATAGTTCAACTCACCTTAACCGGGTCATGGTTATTTTATTCATGTTCCTCGCATGTGGTACCGTAAATTAACAATAAGACGGAGTAATATTTTATGAGTTGACATTTTTACCACCGCGAAGGCCTTGACTATCATGCGAGAGTGTTTATTAATCTAACACAAACATGCACCTCATTTAAGCTAGGTTTTTACCCCATTTCACCGCGTTGGTAAAGTGACTATTTTCGGCAAGCACACTGTATAAATTCCAACACACATTCTCATTATCAAATCCATCAACTCGAATACGACACCCTTCTGAGTTTTGACCTCTCACTTTTACATTCACCACAACAATGTCGACATTGATCAAAATACTCTTCATGATAGCCACCACTATGTCCCTAGCCATCACTCTCGCTGTTGCATACACTGCTGACAGGAATCACGAGACAACATTCACTGGACCGCAAGTTGTGACCAAGCTTCCTTATAGGGTGAGTCGTTTTCTAGCTGAAAACAAAAATCCACGAGCCGCAGACCATTGCAAGAAGGATGATGAGATTTGTTACATCTTGGAAGGTAAAAACTCGACTTGTTGTAACAACAAGTGTATGGATTTGAGCCAGGATAAACACAACTGTGGAGCATGCAAGAACAAGTGCAAGTTTACTAGCTCGTGTTGCAGAGGAGAGTGTGTGAATTTGGCTTACGACAAGAGGCATTGTGGGTCGTGTGGTAACAAGTGCATGGATGGTGGTTATTGCATATACGGTCTTTGCAATTACGCCTAAATTACAAGATCAACATTTGGCTTCAGGATGTTTGATATCTGCAAGATTCTTTATTACTAACTTTCACATATGCATACAGTATAACTATTGTGTAAGCATACATTTTGGATAATTATATTGAGGAGCTAGTGTATTAATTCAATAATGTTCGTACATATAATGTGTGTAACTCATAATATGTTGGTGGTCATAATGGTGAAATATAATTATGTAGTTGATGCACGCTTTTTCTGGATTGAAACTTTGGGAATCTTCTAAGTGCAAGGCTCAATAATCAGTTCGTTTTATATACATGTAAATAAATGAGTCGGGGTTGAGGTTAAGGGATATATGGTTATAAGTCGAGTCCGAATAGATACCCACAAGTCAAGTTGATACACGATCATATCAATTTTTCCCATATTCCGTTTTACTATACAGACACACTTTGTCTGCCAAATATTAATACGCAGTGTTATTCAGTATTCATGCACACGTACATGCACACACATATCAAGCCCATTTAGCCAAGAGTGACATAAGGCCAGCACCTAGAAAAAGAGAAACATTGGAACTAAGTAAAAGGATCTTGTTATTCTGCAGCCTAGGATTCTTAAAATCGGTTGAAAGGAGATCGACGAGTGCCATATAAATCAGTATTCCAGCTGATGCAGCATTAAGCACGCCCTCCACGATTAGAGCTATAGAACTTTTTTCATCGTATGTGTTGCTTATCAACATTCCAATAACAATCCCACTCGGAGTCGTCATGGCAAAAGAAGTTCCCATCATTATAGTCGTCAGCGACTTGATCTTTGCCTGCACATCATTGCAGCATATCATCAAGGTTTCTGCCACTTGGTTTAAGTTTTGGTATAATAGTTGCAAGAGGAATAATAACAACCAATTGATTTTGACTAGTTTTCGTGTTCTTTTTCCTATAACAAATTAATATCATAACCCATGATTTACAAGAAAATATAACTATTTTGGTTCTGTTGGAAAACTTAAATCCATACCTGAAAGATGCTTCCACCGAGACCCAAACCTTCGAAGAATTGGTGGAATGATAATGCAGCAATAAGAGGTCTTATAGTTTTAGGGCTCTGAGAAGCGCCCAAAGATAATCCTATAATCACCGAGTGAACAATAATTCCCAGTTCCAACACCTAAATTTATAAATATGACAAAATTTCATATCATGTCATCTTCCTCTTAAACATAAATTGTGAAACATTTTAGTTGAATTACAACAAATACAAACCTAAATGATTGCTTACACACATACATACAACATCTGAGAGACAAAACTTAAATATATAAAAGACAAAAAAATGATAGATATTTATAATTTGTATTCTGTACCAAAAATAGTATAGAGATTGCGAAATTTCACTATATTTCTTGATTTGCTCGTAAATTGGACTCATTGCTACGTTTGTCATTCTTATGACATGATGTTTCGTTAATTTGGATAATTTTACTGTGTCATAGCACATGCATAGTTGATGATTTTTCCTATGAAAACCCTTTCCTATGTTTTATTCGTATGTTGCAAATTCGCAAAATATATGAAATTACAAAAGAAATTAAAACACATTATGAAACTACCTATAATTTTGATAGACATTTGTTGTGGTCAACTATTTGATTCTCATTGTTTCATATTCCAATTGTACCGCCGATACGTGTGTAATAAAGTAATGGAGGATATGAAGTATTCTGATGACGATTATGATGTTCTTAGATATTTAAGCCGCTTAATTAGGAGATATTTTGTAGTTTTGCTCGATCGATTTGGTGCTTTACGATGTGCTTGGAGGAATTAAGTGTAATTAAGGTAGTAATCTTGGTGTAGCTTCAAGAGGTTGTTTCTACTTAGATTTTAGGACGTACACTGTGTTTTGATCATTCTTTGTGTATTGACATATTGTAAAGTGTAATCTCTAGCTTTTCACTAGTTTACTGATGAAAAATGAGAAGGACATTTACTTGAGAAACAATCCGGTAACGACGAACTTCATCTTTTCCATCAGCTATTATCATCATGGATCCATGAACATGACCATGGCTTGCATGCACCGGGCCACCATCCCCGCTATCCTTCTCTTCATCCTTACTATCTCCAACCAACTTGGTCGAAGCAGCCCTAACTTGGTATGCTTCAGACGAAGTCTCAAATAGCAATGTCATGATGGTTGCAACCATTGCCACAAAGCCCGTGAATGGAAAATCTGCCCATGGATGATCTTTCAAACAAGGCGACGTTAAGCTCTTAAACCCTTCGGGAAGAATATGAATAAAAGCCGTAGCCAATATCACACCAGCCGCAAATGCTTTTACTACAAAGTAACCATCTTTTTCGGGGCGTAGGGCAGGGGAAATTTTCCCAGCGAAGGGTATAGAAACGCCGATGCTGCCGGATATGAGAATGGAAGCAAGCGCGATTAGTTTGAATTTCAGAGCTTTATTTTTGTCTCCCGAAGGTTGTTCTTGTTCGGGTTCACAAGTGCAGTTGGCAAATACTCTGGTTATAAGGGTTGATAATAAGAATGCAACAAATATCAATTTTTGAAGTTTCATTTTGTTTCTCGAAGCAATTTGGTTTAGGAGTCTTCTTATTATTTTTTTGGAAAGGCTACGAGTGCTCTTATTATATAGAGTAAACGTACTTTTTTTTTCGTCCTAAAATTGGTAGAGGAATAAAGATTAGATGGAAGTTGACAAGTATCATTGAAGGAGTCAAATTATAACGTTTTTAAATAGTTTAATTTGTATTAAAAATATCTAAGAAGTATAAGGGTTAAAAATGTAGCTCTGTTTAAATTATTTTTTTTTTTTTTTTTTTTGAGTAGAGGGGCTAGACCCGAGGTTGGGAGGCGGGGAGTCAAACATACACTCTCGTTCTTATTGCTCGCATCCATAGTTTGCCAACCAATCTGCAGCCTTATTAGTTTCTCGATAACAATGTTCAAGTTTAACTTCCTAATCCGAGCGTCTCAATAACCCACGACATTTATGCACAATAAAGAATGCACTGTTGTAGAGAATAGTCTCTCTTAACATTAATTGAACCACTACCTGAGAGTCCACCTTAATCATAAGCTTTTTTATGCCCGCATCTCTAGCCATAATAATACCTCGAAGAAGAGCTAGAATTTCTGACCTCGTCACCGTGCAAATACCATAGTTTTGAGTGAAGGCGCGAATGAATTTTCCTTGTGAATCTCGCAAAATTCCACCACCACTTGCTTCCCCCGGATTGCCTCTTGAGGCTCCATCAATGTTCAAGAGAACCCAACTTGCTGGTGGGGCGACCCAAGAAATAAAAATTTCTTTGTTTTCCTTGCGCATACTCTAATACTTCAACTTGTCTCTTTCTATAGCACTATGCATCTCTTTAAATTATGTGTATAGAAAATCAACCGGATTTGTTGGTATTTCCTCATCACGACCAAATATTTTGTCGTTCCGCCACTTCCACAACCACCATATAGTGATAGAAAATATCATTGGCTTCCTGTTGTCGATGTCGATGTCTAGATGAGTAGTTTTCAAATTCTCCATGATTCATTCACATAAAGGGTTGTCCAAAAAGGAGAGTTAGGCGGATGATACCTTAATTTGTTCCAAATGATAAATGAGAAAGGACATCTACTTAGAATGTGATCAAGGGATTCTTCATTTTCCCCGCATCTTGTGACTTAGGATCGTCCGTTAATCTTCTTGCAACTCGTTGAACATTTGAGAGAAGACGGTCATGAAGGACCAACCACATAAACATTCTCATGCGTTCAAAGACAAGAGCTTTCCATACTAGATCCCATTTTCTGTCATGTTGCACATTAACTTCATTTCGAACTATGGCTATTGCTGATTTGAAAAAAAAAACATACCAATACTCGACCTACCCCAATACATGGAGTCTTCATCTCCACAACTAGGGTTCACAGAATGTGATGAAATCATCTTAAGCGTTTCACTGATAGAAATATAAATAAATCCTCCCATGTCTAGTCACCATTTTCAGCTCCATTTAAGCTCTAATATTCTTTAATCGTTTTATCTTGATCTTCAATAGGGATTGGAGAAGTAGCCATCTCGGAAAGTGGGGTCTTGGTTGCCCAACCATGGTCCCAAAATAGAGTTCTACGACCATTTCCCACAATAAACCTTGTTCCTCGTTGAATAGTTTTTACGTTTTCCACTATTCCTTGTTACACATTTGATGAATTCTTTTTGGCATAAAACATATCTAAATCACACCTTCCTTTGCAATACTTAGATCTCAGAACTTGAGACCACAAGGGTTTTGGTTCAGAAAGCATTCGCCATCCTAGTTTAGTAAGAAAAGACGCATTGGCTTGCCTCATACTGTTGGGAATCTAAGTTTGTTAGATTCCCTGATCATAGATTTAAACATAATTAAGCTGTTAAGATAGTCCCTTGCCTGTGACTAGGAGGCAGGCAAGTATCGCAAGACTCACAGAGATCCAAGTCCCTGTGAGCAACCTCAGAGGAGTCCATGTCAGAGACATTGTCAAGGAAGTCAAAGATTACTTGAAGACATACTCATTGGCTGTGATGGATAACAGCCAAGATGTATCAGGGACTCTGAGGGTTGAGGGTTAACAGGGGTGGCAATACCCTATTAACACTCAGCACACTTTAGACATGCCATTTGTGTGTTCGAGACAATGAAGAAAAAGGAAACTGTTTCGAGATCTGTTTCCTTAAAGCATAATGGCAGACTACCAAGAATAGAAGAGCATCATGTGAGTGATGTATGAAAAGTGAATGTCTTGTGTAGTCACCATCAAGTAATATTTAGGTCAACCTCGTATCACTATAAATAGGATGTGTATCCAAGCATTAATGTTTAACACTTTGAGAATATTCATAACATTAATGCTTAGAACTTATTGAATCAAACAGCTGCGACTGTATTCATAAGTTAGGGTTTATAGTTGTTCAAAGTGTGCACAACACATTGTCATCAAACGGTGTTATCCATAACACTTGTAATTTTTACTATACAATAATAAGATTACGTTTGAAAAGTAATAACTTGTGTTGATTAGTTAAGTTTAGTGTTTCTAGCATTGATTAGGGACTTTCAATTGGTATCAGAGCGGTGTTTGATATTAAAACCTTCAAGAAACATCGTTCTCAGTTTTATAATCAAGATCCACCATGCCAGAAACTTCTAACCCACCACATTCACCTTCTGGTAACAATAACAATGCAACACCATCTTCACCAAGACTCACCCCTCCTCCCAATGACGATGATCTACCCCAACTTCTTGACTCAAGAGGTGGATCACATGTCACAAGTGTACCAGTCTTTGATGAAGAAGATTTTGCTAGTTGGAAGAGTCAATTTCTTGTGTATCTCGATGGACTTGAACCATTTCTTCTAGAAATTTTAGAAAATGGTTCTTATGTTCCCATGACGCTTACCTCCACTGAAGAAAACCCTCTTCCCAAACCTCTCAAACAATGGACTCCAGCTGATAGAAAATTGGTAAACCAAGATAAACGTCTCAAAAGCATCATCATATCCTGTCTTCCTAAACACATCATGAAGTCTGTCATTCAATGTCCCACAGCCGCAAATGTGGACAGACCTCATCCTTGGCCATGAAGGACCCTCTGAAACCAGAGAAACAAAGATTCAGGCTCTCAGACTTTAGTTCAATGCCTTCAAATCACTTGAAGGTGAAAAGGTTCAACAACCCTATACAAGGCTGAAGATTCTTCTCAATGACCTAGCAATGAATGATGTCACCATTGGTCAAGATGAGATTAATGCCACATTTGTCAACAGCCTTCCAAGAAAGTGGCTGAGTATGAATCAGACTCAGAGAGCAAATAACTCAATCAAGAATGACACCTTAGCTCAGCTCTATGGAAAGTATAATTATGAAGAAGGGCTGATTGATACTATTTACAAGTCAGAGACTGAAAGATTTGTATTTTAAGGAGCATCTTCCAAAGCCTTGATCTCTACACCACATCCTCATGACAGCGACTCTGATGTTGAAGAAGACACCCGCAGCAGCCAAGAGTTCTTAACAGACCTTAATGCAGAGTTTCATGAAAGAGCCTTGCTAGCCAACCAAAGAAGATTCTTCAAAAGATCAGGGAGAATAGGATCAGCTAGTAAACAAACTGACAGATCAAAAGAAACTTGCTTTGCCTGTGGAAAGCTTGGACACTTCCAAAAAGACTGTCCTTCCACCAAGACATCCTCACCTTCCTATCCATCATCTTCCTCCAAACCTTACAAGTTCAAACAACAACACAATAACTCATCTCACCAATCCAACTCATCAGACAATGAGAAGAAGGATTACAAAAACAAGTACAAGGCGCTTAAAGTTGAGTTATAACAGATGAATTTGAAGCTTGAAGCTCTGTCTAAGAAGAAGGGAGGTGATAAAAAGACAGAGAAAGGGTTGGTAGCTGAAGCTTATGATTGGAATGATGAGCCACTGACTTCAGATGAGGAAGATACTACTAGAGTCAAGGCTTTCACGGCTATAGCTGAGGATGAACCAGCTGTTGGAAAAGGTGATGCAAGATCAGGACAATGGGTTGACATCACAATGAAAAAGGTACACAGACTTTTATCTATGTCTGATAGTGATGAACACAAGCATGTCCTTGACTACACCATTGTTGATTTACACTTTGTTGAGGAACAAAGAAAGAACCTACTTGATAAGTTTCACTCTGTTAAAACTGAACTGCTAAATGCTAAATCTGAATGTGAAACTCTCAGATGGGTTAATTTAGAGAAAATATCCCTTCAAAATGAAGTCACTAGGTTAACCTTGAAAAACATTGCCTTAAATGATCAAGTTTCTGAATTAAACAAGGTTATAGAAAAATGGCTGTGTAGTAGGTTCACTATAGATCAATTGCTTAATGATGAGCTGCCTGCTGACATTAAAAGGGATATATCTGCTAAGAAAAATAAGCTGAGAATTCTCACCAAACCCAAAGACATTGTTTTCAAATCTACAGAGACTATTCATATGTCAGATCCCATTTTGACTAATGACCCTGTCTTTGAAGATATGGCTGAATTACCACCCTTGCCCAAACTCCCTGGAGTTAAACCTAGCAGTTCCTCACGAGCTGCTAAGGGTGAAATTAGAACAGATGTTTAGAAACCACCAGCTAAAGTATTTAATGTACCTGTTAAACAATCTAGTAAGTAAGTTGCTTTTAAGCCTGTCTCAACTAAAGCTGTGAACAAGGTTGACCCTTCCACTGAAGAACGCCTGTTGTCTCTAATGAAAGAAGTAGAACTCTTAAAACAACACATTAAGCCTTCCGCTGAATGCTCTACTTCTCGTGAACCTAAGTCTGTCCTAAGTGAACCCAAAGGGGAAAGGTTAGTCAAACCTTATTGCAATATATGTAAGAACTCTCACCACATGACCTTAGATCATGATAGACATATGGCAGTTAAGAGAGCTCAGACACCCTCTAGGGATAGACAACAGGGTTCAAAAAGACAACAGGGAAACTATAGACCTTATCCTCCCTGTAAATTCTCTGGATTAACAGACCATCACTCAGACGAGTGTGGTGACTTCCCTGGGTGTGATATCTGTGGAAGTTTTACCCATGAGACAGCTAATTGTCCCTCCCATCGCCAAAAGTTCTACAGAAACACAAGAATTGCTAATCAGCAATTCAGGGAACCCACTGGAAAGTGGGTTCACCATAGGAACTAACCTGTTTCTATGTATCTGTGCAGAAACATCTCAAGGAATCGGTATGGTATCTAGACAGTGGCTGTTCTAGACACATGACAGGGATTCAACAATACCTGCACAGATACACAAGGGATCCAGGTCCTAAAGTGGTGTTTGGAGATAATTCTTCAGGTGACACAGAGGGATACGGCTCAGTGAACTGCAATGGGATAACGTTTACCAGGGTTGCATATGTGAATGGTCTTAAACACAATTTTATTAGCATCAGCCAATTTTGTGATGCTGACTACAAGGTTTTGTTTACTAAGACTCAGGGAACCATATTCAACAAAAACAATGATGTTGTGCTTATTGCACCTAGAAGGAGAGATGTTTATGTCATCAACATGGCTGTTTGCTCTGAAGACAGCTCAAATTGTTTTCTTGCTAAAGCCTCTGAAAGTATCAATTGGCTGTGGCACAAAAGACTGTCTCATCTCAACTTCAAGAACATCAACAAGATAGCCACACAAAACCTGGTTGCTGGTCTACCTTCAGTGATGTTTTCTAAAGACAAGACTTGTTCTGCCTGTGTCAAAGGAAAGCATCACAGGTCTTCATTCAAGATAGGCAATCATTCTCTATTGACAAGTGCTTACATCTCCTTCACATGGATTTGTTTGGGCCTGTCAAACCTCAAACCATTAATCACAACAAATACACCTTGGTCATAGTTGATGAGTTTTCAAGATACACATGGGTGTTCTTCCACAGAAGGAAAAGTGATGTAGCTGATACCATCATGTCCTTCATCAGACAGGTTGAAAATATGAATGATGTTAGAGTCAAAGCTCTAAGAAGTGATAATGGTACTGAATTCAAGAATCATCAACTTGAATCTTTTTGTGATGAAAAAGGTATTTCATAAAACTTCTCTTCAGCTGGCGCCCCTGAACAAAATGGTGTGGCTGAAAGAAGAAACAGGACTTTGATTGAAGCAGCCAGAACTATGTTGAATGGTGCAGCCTTACCAAAGCAATTTTAGGGAGAAGCTGTTCACACTGCCTGCTACACACAAAACAGGTCAATCATTGTCAAAAGACATGGTAAAACTTCCTATGAAGTTTTCAGAAAAATATCTCCAGATGTCAGCTATTTTCATGTTTTTGGATGCCCTGTGTTCATTTACAACTACAGGGATAAACTTGGAAAATTTGATGAAAAAGTTGATGATGGTTTCTTCTTGGGATACTCTCCAACAGCCAAAGCCTTCAGAGTATTCAACATCAGAAGACAAGAAGTAGAAGAAACCTTTCATGTCAGATTTAATGAAGATGATGATGTCATACAGAGAACTGGAACAGAGGGTGATGAAATTGATTTTAATGAAAATGTGTCTTTCCAAAGTGATGAATTCTCCGAACCTAGACCTGCCAGTCATCACCATCATCACTCCAACACTCTCACTCCTTATGTTCCTGCTTTTGACCCTCTGTCTACTCACAACATAGAAGTTCCTTCCTCTCAGGAGCTTGATGAAGAAGAACCACATACCTCTTGTAGTCCTTCTTCTACTGCTATTGATGACTCACCAATTCTTCAAATCCCTGAAGAATCTCCTGCTGATAATGAACTTGAACCTCTTGATATGGTTGAAGTAGACTCTAACACTGAAGTAGTATTTGAAGAAAGCCCTCCTAGTCAGCAGGATGAAACTCAAATAGTACCAGCTGTCCCCACAAGTGTTCCTATCATTGAGTCCCCAGCTCCTCAAAATAAGTGGTCAAGAGATCAACACATTCTTCTTGTCAACATTATTGGGGAACCTAATGCAGGGGTTACCACTAGACAGCGAATTCATGACTCAGAATCTGCATCAGCCAATGAATGTCACTTTGCTGAATTTCTCTCTCAAATTGAACCTAAGAGAGTAGCTGAGGCTCTTGTACAAGATGGGTGGGTAGCTGCTATGCAGGAAGAAATCAATCAGTTCAGAAGGAACAAAGTATGGACACTAGTGCCAGCTCCACCTGGAAAGAATATCACAGGCACTAGATGGATCTATAGAAATAAGATGGATGAAATTGGAAACATCATCAGAAACAAGGCCAGGTTGGTGGCACAAGGGTATACTCAGACTGAAGGAATTGATTATGATGAAACATTTGCTCCTGTTGCAAGACTTAAAGCCATCAGAATCTTTCTGGCTTATGCTACTTATATGAACTTCACTGTGTATTAAATGGATGTTAAGAGTGCATTCCTCAATAGAGATTTGGCTGAGGAAGTGTAGGTTGAACAACCTGAAGGATTTGAGAACAACGAGTTTCCAAATCATGTGTATAGATTACACAAAGCCATGTATGGGCTGAAACAAGCTCCAAGAGCATGGTATGAAACTCTCTCTAATTTTTTAACTGAAAACAAATTTGTCAGGGGTTCTATTGATAAAACACTCTTTACCTTTAAGGATAAGAGTGATTTCATCATTGTGCAGATTTATGTGGATGATATCATCTTTGGGTCAACAAATGTTAATCTTAGTAAACGATTTGCTAAATTAATGACCAAGAAATATGAGATGAGTATGATGGGTGAATTAACTTACCTTTTGGGTTTTCAAATTAAACAATGTCCTAAGGGAATTTCAATTTGTCAAGAAAAGTATGTTAAAGATTTACTTAAAAAATATGACTTAGCTGATTGTGCATCAGTGAAATGCCCCATGCTTCCACCCAACAACTTGGCTCCTGACGAGTCAGGGGTCTCTGTTAATGAGACTTTATATAGAGGCATGATTGGGTCACTCATGTATATGACAGCTAGTCGTCCTGATATCCAATTCTCCACATGTCTCTGTGCAAGGTACCAAGCTAACCTAAAAGAATCCCATCTAGTGGCTGTTAAGAAAATTTTCAGGTACCTCAAAGGAACACCATCCCTAGGTCTATGGTATCCCAAGGAATCAGGCTTTGATCTCAAGGCCTATTCAGATTCAGACTATGTTGGATGCTGTATTGACAGGAAAAGCACCTCAGGCAGCTGTCAAATCCTAGGAGGAAAATTGGTTGGATGGAGTGCTAAGAAGCAAAACTCTGTGGCTATATCTTCAGCTACAGCAGAATATGTCGCTACAGCCAACTGTTGTGCTCAGGTGCTCTGGATGAAAAGTCAATTGGCTGACTATGAAATTTTATATGAAAAAGTGCCAATCTTTTGTGACAACACTAGCGCCATTGCCATCTCCAACAATCCTGTTCTTCACTCTCGTACCAAACACATTGATATCAGGTATCATTTTATCAGGGATTACATAATGAAGGGAGATATTGAGCTGCACTTTGTTCCCACAGAGCTGCAACTAGCTGACATTTTCACAAAGCCTTTGGCTGAACCTTCGTTCAACAGGCTAGTTACTGAGCTAGGGATGCTCAATATCTCAAAGCCTGTGGCTTGATGATAAATGTGTTCATCAAATGACTGATTCTATATTAAATGCTTTTCACATGAAACTAGGTAGTTACTTTCCAAGTAAATGAAAAAACATTCTCAATATTTAATCATTTATTTTTCCAATAACGAGGAGACAAATAAGTTTTGAAAGGTCAAGGGACCCACATGAGCAGTCATTTTCCCACTTAGCATTAAATGCGGTTGAATAACTGTTTACATATTTGAATATATATTTTGTCTCTCGTCTCTCCTCACCTACCACTATTCTCATTTCACAAATCTATTTCTCTCTCTAAGTTCTTTTCTCTCTAAACCCATCCTCTATTTTCATTCTTCTTCGACCTTGAATCCATGGCTTTTCCCGTTCCCAAGGCAGCAAACGTTAACTTTGAACTCAACGAAAGCATCCTTGCATCAAACAACTCCATTGGATGGATCCAGGCTCCAAATGACACCTACTCAGATCTGGTTAACTTCATGTTAAATTGTGATGTTAGTGAAGCATTCACAAAATCCCCAACCACCTTCTACCAAGAATACCTTAGGGAATTCTGGTACTCTGCTGAAGTAGTTGATGACACAATAACCTTTAGCCTCCCTTGCAACGAACACCCATTTGCCTTCTCACTCAAAGATTTCTCTAGTGTGGCTGGTTTAAAACATGGTGATGAATGCCTAAAGGTGGTTGATAAAAAGGCTGTTAAGGATGCTCTGGCCACACTTAAACCCTTCCATGATGTAAACACTGCTCTTACACCCGCTGAGGTCCTCTCAAAGTCTCCTCTGAAGATTAAGTACTTTACACCTATGTGGCGTGTCCTCTTCACCCATATTGTCAAATCCCTGGGAGGAATGCAAGGTTCCCAAGATTAGATGTCCTTCAACCACCAATCTATAGCTTATGGGCTGATCTGGGGAGCTGATGTTGATGTAGGAAGCATTCTCTTTTCCAACCTAGTTGAACAGCTGAAAGGAAGGAACCAAGTCAGGGAAAAGAATATTTGCTATGTTCGCTTTTTGTCGCTAATCTTTGAAAGCCTGTTGGGAGACAACTATCATAACTCTGCTCTCACTGCTCTGAAGCCCTATCGCATCACAGGTGCCATCTACAAAGAAATTGGAGCTGAAGATGTCCCTGTCACCTCCCATATGATGAACTTTGCTAACAAACAACCCTCGGCTGAGAAGTCCTTGCTCCCTTCTTCTGAGAAGGTGAATACCTCTGGTGTGTCTGGCAAATCTAAGTCTTTGACCTCTGGGCAGCACACCACGACGTCCAAGGCTTCTTTTGGCCAACAACCTAAGAAGAAGAAAAACCCATCTTCTTCCCACACCAAATCTGTTGCTAAGGCCAAGGGAAAGAAGACTGTAAACCAAGACACCTCCTCTGTTCCAGATACTCATGTGGAATCAGAGACTTCAGCTGACCAACAATAAGGGTCTAGCGTCTCTGATACAAGAGATTTGCTATGGGTTCGGATTTAATCTCGGAATCTTCTCGAATTAATCACGGTTCAAAGTGGAATGATTGTTCTTGGTTACAAATAGGGGGTTTGGGTTTTGGTTATCTAAATTTTAAACTAAATTCAAGTAATTAAAATGTGTTGAGCGAAATTAAAGCGTTTTAAATATTAAACCTAAAGCTATTTTAGAAATAACTTTATGTAAAACTTTAAAACTTTAAAACATGTTCTATCGAATATTGCAAATTATTTCTATCGGAATGCATCAAAGCCATAAGCATCGGAATATAACTAGAACAAACCATCGGAATGTCAAAGTAAAGTCCATCGGAATGTCCCTGTTAGTTACCATCGGAATAATCCAAATCAAAGTTGTCGCAATGATGTCTGTCGGAATGTAAGCTATTGGAAAGTTCAGATCGGAATAACAAGAAAATACTTCTGTCGCAATGCACTACTATCGGAATGTACCAGATCGCAAAGTCAGATCGGAAAGTTGCTGTTGAAAAATGGGCAGAGTTTTGTCTTAACAAAGACCTTAGTCCCGTCGGAATATGCGATCGCAATGAGCGATCGCAATCCCAGATCGGAATAAGGGGTAAGTGCCAAACTTATCGCAAAGTAGAACCCTCTTGGGTTATTGCGATACAAACAGGTAAGCGTCGGAATGTGTAGAATCCCTAATATTGCGATGGAAGCAAAACCAATCCGAAAATGGTGGCAACCTTAGAACTCAATAAGCACAATCAATAAGCTATTTTACCCGCAACTTAAACACTTCAAAAAGCTTAAATTTGACAACTTTTGAAAACATAAAATCATAAACTTTATAAACGAAACTTTTGAATGACTAAAACCTTGATGAAATACGAAAACCAATAAGCTAAGACAAGAAATAAGCCAATAAGCATAGAGAGCCTATAGCTTATATGTGTATGAGCTTAAAAAGGAACAAGAAAGATCAACCTTTAATCACGAACTCATCCAATCATCCAAACCGTATGAACTGAAGCAATCGGATCAAAGATTAAAGTAAACTAAGAAATGTAGAAGGAGAATAGAGAACTTAAAAGCTTAACTTGAATTAGATTGATGAAATCCAAAAATACAAAAAGCTTAAAACTTGAAAGATAAAAATGGAGAAAATAAAAATCTTAGTGAGAGAAAGTTGAGAACTTTCTCTCTCTATAACTAGAGAAATGAAAAGTGAAAAACTAGCTAGCTCCCCAAGTTGTGAAGTGTAGGCCTATTTATAGGCGTATGATTTGTGGGCTTGTGAATGGGCTTTGTTCATGGGCTTCTCTTCTTCTTTCTTCTTTAGTCTTTACGTTTCTTTAATTAAACGTTTCCGACTTGGGATTTCGAGAAGTGTCGGTGAATGATTCCAACTCGTCCTATAATCATTTGCTTAATAGACTCGAGTTCGTCGACATATATGAATCTTCCATCTTTGGCTCTATTCTTCGATAAATCTTCAAATAGGCACAATGACTTCAAATCTTTTGCATCTCTTGGACGATAGACTTCGTCTTGAGTCTTTTTCTTCGATAAAACCCGTGCAATCCCATGTTTTCTTCAATATTCATCCGGTTGACTCTGAAAACACAATAAACACAAAAACCACGCATAATTCCAAACAAATGATATTAAATACGTGTTTTGGTCTTGTTGTAGCTATAAATAAGTGGTAAAAGGATGGGTGTTTTCACACCTATCAAATCCCCTACACTTAACCATTGTCATGCCCTCATGCAATGCTTAGTGATAAAGCAAATTTACACTTTTCTCATAATCAATCAACCTTGGCCTTATTAAAATACCACTAATCAAAAATTAAAGTACTAAGAGAAATTAAAATCTTTAAAGTAAACAAAAGGATAGAAAACTATTTTCACTTGAAAATAGCTATATGGAAATAACTTGCAAAGAGATCAAGGACTTACATTAGGGCTTTGGTGCTGCGAAGATTTATCACCCTCAAGTTTCAGGTTCCCCAAACTAAGCTTAAAAACGAGATCATTGTTATTATAAGTTAGCAAATCAAACACTTGCACACATGGCTTAATTATATGCTTAAACTCACTTATTCCTAGGTGTATCTCTTATATTTTATTTTTGTCTTAGAATGATCATGAAGACGCATTTTTGGACTTATTTCGATAGTTTATTTAGGCTGAAAGCAAAGTAGGACAATTTGATCAATAGTTAGCTAAAGGACAAAATCTCTTAAAACTGCTTCTCGGGATATCAAAAAGTTCATATCTTGGCATAACTCGGTTCACGATTTGAGACCTTTCTCTGGCCGATGTTTGGCATGTACTTCATACTTCATATCTTGAGAGATGTTCTTGAGATAATGGTCTTCTTTTCGTAATAGAGTTTTTTCACTTGGAGACTTTTGAGGGGTACTCCAACTTTGTTGACCACGACTTCATGATTATTTCTTCAATCTCTAATTGGGATTTTGAGATACAACGATCTGCCTCCTTTTCGGACTTGGATCTATTTATCCTCATACCTTGTTAGGGTCTTTTCGGATAGACTTCTCCATGATCTTTATGGGAGTTGATTTCTTTTCGTCGTGAGTCTTGATCCTTCATATTGATTTTGGGAATAATGCTTTTCACATCACTTTGGATCTTCAGCAATAAAATGGAATCCTCATGCCTTGTTAGGGCCTTTTCGGACTCGCCAATCTTCGCGCCCCGCTTCATAAGTTATGCCTTTTCTATGAACTCTTATAATTACTGAGCAACTTTTAAACGATCTTGGGCTAGAAGCTAAGTAACTTTTCAAATCGAACGACCTTACTTATTGCAGATAAATTATTTGCAAATGATGGGAGAATAGGCAAATAATTACACCAAGTGAGCTTGTGCAAGAATACCGACTTATAACTGACTCTATCATTTCTCGTTCTCCACAATTTAAAATCTCAAGTAATGAGACTCGTGGATACTTAGCCTAATAAACTAATTAAGGTCTACATGGTTAAGGATACTAGCTAGAATAAACTTGGATAAGTCTATTCGGGTTGAGTCAAAATAATCGCAACGGGCCTAATATGTCAAAGATTTCAAAACTAGCTACACCACTTTATTAATATTTTTGACTTTATTGCGGGATATATACATATGAAAGCAACGATAAAAATTTAAAAATTACGACTAAATGGCCAAAGTTAATTAAAAAATTTGAAAAATGTTGAAAAAGATGATTTTCTGGTTAAATGAAGGCATTTTCATGGAAAAGTCCACTTAAAACTTCGATAGAAGTCCCCCCTACACTTAAGATAAACATTGTCCTCAATGTTTAAGCATGTGGAAAAGTCTACCCTACACTTATGACATTGTGCACGTTGGTTAACTTAAGTTAAGGAAGAGACGGCTAACGTGATCAATTTCAAATGTGAGTATGAAGAAATTTGAATCACGATAGTTGAGAGATAGAACTGGATTTCGGATAACACGGGAGCACGGTTCTTCAAAGGTTCCAAAAGTGCATTGATCCCTGTAATCACATCACCATACAAACAAAAACAACCTATATAGGTCCCCCTACACTTAGGATGTTAAAACAGAAAAAGATAGATACTCGGGCTGCCTCCCGAGGAGCGCTTGTTTTTTATAACCGAGTCACGAGCCTGACTCGACCCAAAATTAGTTCATGGGGAACGTGGTGAGGGATGGAATCATCTCCTGAGAGATGTCCTCACCAAAGTACAACTTCACTCGTTGGCCATTCACCTTATAAATTAGGTCCATTAGGTTGAGCGAGCTCGAGAGTACCATATGGAAAAATTTGGGCAATGGTGAATGGGCCGGACCAACGAGATTTCAGCTTGCCCGAAAAGATTTTCAACCGAGAGTTAAAGAGCAAAACTTTGTCTCCAACTTGGAACTCTCGGTTTTTAATCTTAGAGTCGTGAATGAGCTTAGTCTTTTCCTTATAGATCAAATAATTTTCATAAGCCTCATTCCGGAGTTCATTCAGCTCATTGAGTTGGATCTTGCGTAGGTCACCGGCTTTATTGATATTAAAATTAGCCCACTTTAAGGCCCAGTAAGCCTTGTGCTCCAACTCAATGGGGAGGTGGCATGCTTTCCCGTACACGAGACGATATGGTGTACAACCAATCGGAGTCTTGTATGCGGTACGAAAAGCCCACAAAGCATCATCAAGTTTATCGGCCCATGAGGCACGATGCTCTCCCACGGTTCTTTCAAGAATTCGCTTTAAGCCTCGGTTAGATATTTCAGCCTGGCCATTAGTTTGTGGGTGGTAGGCGGTGGAAAGACGATGATTTACACCATACTTAGCCATGACTCTTGCAAATTGGTCATTGCAAAAATGAGTCCCGCGATCACTAATAATGGCACGAGGCACACCGAATCTAGCGAACAGCGATTTCAAAAAGTTACAAACCACCCTTGCGTCATTAGTAGGTAAAGCTTTGGCTTCAACCCATTTGGAGACGTAGTCAACGGCTACAAGGATGTATTTGTTTCCTTTAGATGAAGCGAATGGCCCCATAAAGTCGATACCCCAAACATCAAAGATTTCACATTCTTGAATGAAAATCTGAGGCATCTCATCTTTATGTGTGATCTTGCCTTGTTTTTGGCAAGCATCACAACGTTTAACCATCTCGTGAGCGTCACGATAGATGGTGGGCCAATAAAATCCCGAGTCAAACACTTTTTTGGCGGTGTAGTTGGGACCAAAGTGACCACCGATGGGTCCTTTGTGGCAAGCGTCAAGGATTTCTAAAGCTGCCGGTCCATCAACACATCAACGAATAATCAAATCAGCACATTGTTTGAATAGATACGGGTCGTCCCAAAAGTAAGTCTTAATGTCTTTGAAGAACTTCTTCTTTTGTTGGGATGTTAACCCGTCGACGAGAATTCCACCCGCCAAGTAGTTTGCAATGTCCGCAAACCACGGGGTTTCATCAGAAGTCGAGTTGATAGACATTAAGGTCTCTAGGGGAAAAGAGTCATTGATCTCTTTGTTCGGATGATCCCCTTGTTAAGGATCCTCAAGTCTACTGAGATGATCCGCGGCTAGGTTTTCAGCTCCTTTCTTATCGCGAATTTCGATTTTAAATTCTTGGAGTAGCAAAACCCAGCGAAGAAGTCTTGGTTTGGAATCTTGTTTAGTTAACAAGTACTTCAACGCGGAATGATCGGTATAAACGATTGTGGTGGAAAGGACAAGATAGGGGCGAAATTTTTCAAAGGCATAGACAACAGCTAAAAGCTCTTTTTCGGTTGTCGTGTAATGCAATTGAGCCCCCGTCATTGTCTTGCTAGCGTAATGGATCGGTTGGAAGTGTTTGTTCACTCTTTGGCCCAAAACCGCTCCAATAGCAAAGTCGCTAGCATCGCACATCAACTCGAAAGGCAGCTCCCAATTAGGGGTAACCAAGACGGGTGCCTTAGTAAGCTTATCCTTAAGCAAGTTGAAGGCTTTAAGACAATATGTGGAAAAGATAAAAGGAGTGTCTTTTTCCAAGAGGTGGGTCATCGGGCGAGCGATTTTAGAAAAATCTTTGATAAAGCGACGGTAGAAGCCCGCATGACCAAGAAAACTTCTCACACCCTTCACGGTTAAAGGTGGAGGCAACTTAGCGATAACATCGACTTTAGCACGATCTACTTCAAGACCGGCTTTAGAGATCTTTTGTCCTAGCACGATGCCCTCTTTTACCATGAAATGGCATTTTTCCCAATTAAGAACAAGGCGAGTGTCTTCACACCGCTTCAGCATACGTTCTAAAATGGCAAGGCAAGCAGAGAAAGAATCGCCATAAACCGAGAAATCATCCATGAATACTTCCATAGTGTCTTCCACCATGTCATGGAAGATCGCCATCATACACCTTTGGAACGTCCCAGGAGCATTACATAAACCGAAAGGCATGCGTTTGTAAGCAAATGTTCCGTAGGGACAAGTGAATGTGGTCTTTTCTTGGTCCTTGGGATCGAAGGGAATTTGAAAATACACGTAGAAACCGTCTAAGAAGCAGTAATAGTCATTACCCGCAAGACGCTCGAGCATTTGATCCATGGAAGGAAGAGGAAAGTGATCTTTTCTCGTGGCATCATTGAGCTTGCGATAGTCAATACAAACTCTCCACCCAGTAACGAGACGAGTGGGAATCAACTCGTTGTGTTCATTGGGAACAACGGTTATTCCGCCCTTCTTGGGCACACAATGGACGGGACTTACCCATGGTGAATCCTAGATAGGGTAAATCAAGCCGGCATTAAGAAGTTTGATAACCTCTTGTTTGATGACGTCATGAATGCGAGGATTAACCCTTCTTTGGCTCTGGATTGCGGGTTTAAAGTCATCTTCCATGAGAATCTTGTGAGTACAAAAGTTCGGATCAATTCCGCGGATATCGGAAATTTTCCAAGCAATTGCCTTCTTATGATCTTTAAGCACGACGATGAGGCGAGATTTCTCTTCTTCTTTCAAGTCCTTAGCCATGATGACGGGCGACTTCTTCTTATCTTCAAGGAACACATACTCGAGATGGGGCGGCAACTCCTTAAGTTCTAAATCCGGAGGATTTTCGATGGGAGGCGTATTCAAAGTCGGAGCATCGATAGCAATAACCGTGGGAGATGGTGGGGAAATATTATCTTCTTTAAGAAGGTTCTCAATGAGGCGAAGATCTTCATCCCAATCGGTGGGAGAATCGTCATGGTATAAGTTCACATCTCCCATGGTGGCTTCCAAATCTTTCCAAAGGAAATCACTTTCTCCAAATAGAGATAGTGATGAATTAATAGAGGAAACGGTCTCAACACTGGGAAGAGAGGTAGGAATACTTTTACAAGCATATTTGAAGTGTTCTTCACAAGCCTCATCAAGAACGTCAATACAATTAACACTCTCGTTTGAATAAGGCTGTTTAGAAAGCTTTCCCATGTTGAAGACGATTTTATCGTCACCAACTCTCATGATAAGCTCACCGGCTTCAACATCGATGAGAGTGCGACCGGTACTCAGGAATGGACGAACAACGATCAATGGCACACGAGGGTCCATGTCATAGTCAACGAAACGAAATCGGCAGGAAAAGTGAATTTGTCGACTCCTACAAAGACGTCTTCGGCTATCCCCACTGGATAAGCAACCGTACGGTTAGCTAATTCCAGAGTCATTTTGGTGGGGACTAGCTCAGGGGGAGATAATTGCTTCCAGACACTTAAAGGCATTAAGTTAATACTGGCACCTAGATTGGCTAGGGCCATGCAATTCTCTACTCCCGGGAAGTTACAAGGGATTAAGAAACGACCCAGATCACCAAGCTTGGTTGGCAATTTCCTTAAGAGCACTGCAGAGCAATTCTCATTAAGTTGGGTGTTAGCAATATCAAGAAGCTTCTCCTTGTCGCTACGAAGATCTTTGAACATTTTCGCATATTTAGGCATGTGAGCGAGAGCCTCAGCGAAGGAGATGTTAAAATTCAATTGTTTAAACATTTTAAGAAAGTTCGAAACTTGAATATCATCCTTGCTTTTGAGCTTCTCTTTCCTCAACCTTGATGGATAAGGTATATCGGAAGAAGAGGAAGGCTTTGGGATCGAAGGATCACTCACATCCTTGGGTGGAGGAGGGGTATAAGTAAGAGGTGGAGAAATTAGGGAAGTAGAAGGATGAGGAATAGGAGCAGGTGACTCGTTTTCCTTAGTCACAATCACCGGTGGAGGTATAGGAAGCTCAGGTTCCTTGGTACCTTTGCCACTGCGAGTGGTGATTGCTTTCATATCCCCTCTTGGATTTGCAACGGTGTTACTCGGAAGAGTACCCGAAGAAGAGGGTTGATTACCTTGGAAGAAACTAGCCATCATGTTCCTTAAGTCATTCGTTTGACTTGCCAAATTGTTTCTCATATCAGCTCTCAGATCGTTCCCTTGTTTCACCATGTCTGCTTTCAAGTTGAGCACTTCCCGCTTGAGATTGTCCATGATCACATCATTAGTCCTCATGTAGGTTCCAATATCTTGGGGTAATGCGGTGGGTTGGTTGGGAGGAGCATTATAGGCGGGTGGTTGATAAGCAGGTTGTTGGTAAACTTGGTTGTTTCTTTGAGGTGGATATGGTTGTTTGTGAGGTGGTAGGTATGGTGCACGAGGTTGTTGTTGTTGTTGAGGAGGGCGATTGAGGTTTTGTTGTTGGTTTGGGTTGTTAGGAGGAAAACCGGGCGGTGAGAGAAAGTTGTTCGAGCGGTAGCTAAGCAAGTTGCGGTCTCCTTGAGGACGAGCTTGATAAGCGGCCGGAGGATAGGTACCGTATGCTGCATTCACATTCTTAGAAGGATAGTCTTGGGTGGCGGTACAAGTGGTGTAAGAGTGAGGACCCCCGCATATCTCACATGGTCGGCTGACAGCATTGACTTGAGCGTTTTTAGCGTTGATGCTGTTGGTGTTGCTGGCGGTTTGGGTAGAAAGCGATTCAAGAAGCGCAGTGATTTTGTCAAGTCGCTTGTCGTTGTCACTAGTACTAGCACTAGCGGCATTGGTCCGCACACTCTTGGTTTGCACACGAGACTTATTCTCAATGATATCCCAAGCGGCATTAGAAGTCTTAACCAAAATATTACCCCCCGAGGCACTGTTTAGTGAATCTTGGTCATTCATGCTTAAACCATTGTAAAAAGTATTAATTTGGTGCACTTTGGTAAAACCATGTTGTGGGCACTTTCTTAAAAGATCTTTAAAACGGTCCCAAGATTCACTAAAAGACTCATCGTACTTTTGTTCAAAATTAAGATTTCATTCCGCAAAGCGGTAGTACGAGAGGGTGGGAAAAAGTAGTTGATAAATTTGGTCTCCAAATCCGTCCACGTAAGAATACTTTGTGGCGGTTCCTTTACAAGCCAATGTCGGGCTTGTCCCTCTAGGGAGAAAGGAAAAAGTTGTAATCGGATTACCTCTTGTGGAACACCATTGAATTTGACCGTATTCGTGAGTTGCAAGAATCTCTTGATGTGGTCATGTGGATCATCAATGGTACGCCCCAAGAATGGTTGAGCAGAGACCATCTGGATAAAGCCGGATTTGAGCTCAAAGTTGTTGGCTGCAATCGCGGGTATGACAATGGGATCATTGTTGCCGTCTACATGTGCTTGCAGAAGTTCAATCATCGGGCGATTGTCTGGTAGAGGCTCATTGTTGTTGTTATTATTGTTGTTGAGAGGTGGATTGTTATTGTTTTGAGGTGGGTTATTGTTGTTGTTTTGTACACCGGCCATGTCTAAGTCTTCGAGAGGCTCGGGCTCTTGATAAGACGTTGATCGTGTACGCATGCACCTGCAAAAGAACTAACAAAGCAAACAAGAAATATTTTTGTCTTTTTTATGTTTTTTACTTTTTAGGATTTTTGAAAATTTTATATTTTTTAGGGTTTTTGAAAGTTTTTATGAAAAAGTAACGTTCACGGTGAACGGATCTCAAAATCCAAGTTCTCACAAAAAACTGATAATCTTAACGAGAAGAGCCGGCAGCGGCGCCATTTGATACAAGAGATTTGCTATGGGTTCGGATTTAATCTCGGAATCTTCTCGAATTGATCACGGTTCAAAGTGGAATGATTGTTCTTGGTTACAAATAGGGGGTTTGGTTTTTGGTTATCTAAATTTTAAACTAAATGCAAGTAATTAAAATGTGTTGAGCGAAATTAAAGCGTTTTAAATATTAAACCTAAAGCTATTTTAGAAAGAACTTTATGTAAAACTTTAAAACTTAAAAACATGTTCTATAGAATATTGCAAATTATTTCTATCGGAATGCATCAAAGCCATAAGCATCGGAATATAACTAGAACAAACCATCGAAATGTCAAAGTAAAGTCCATCGGAATGTCCCTGTTAGTTACCATCGGAATAATCCAAATCAAAGCTGTCGCAATGATGTCTGTCGGAATGTAAGCTATTGGAAAGTTCAGATCGGAATAACAAGAAAATACTTCTGTCGAAATGCACTACTATCGGAATTTACCAGATCGCAAAGTCAGATCGGAAAGTTGCTGTTGAAAAATGGGCAGAGTTTTGTCTTAACAAAGACCTTAGTCCCGTCGGAATATGCGATCGCAATGAGCGATCGCAATCCCAGATCAGAATAAGGGGTAAGTGCCAAACTTATCGCAAAGTAGAACCCTCTTGGGTTATTGCGATACAAACAGCTAAGCGTCGGAATGTGTAGAATCCCTAATATTGCGATGGAAGCAAAACCAATCCGAAAATGGTGGCAACCTTAGAACTCAATAAGCACAATCAATAAACTATTTTACCCGCAACTTAAACACTTCAAAAAGCTTAAATTTGACAACTTTTGAAAACATAAAATCATAAACTTTATAAACGAAACTTTTGAATGACTAAAACCTTGATGAAATCCGAAAACCAATAAGCTAAAACAAGAAATAAGCCAATAAGCATAGAGAGCCTATAGCTTATACGTGTATGAGCTTAAAAAGGAACAAGAAAGATCAACCTTTAATCACGAACTCATCCAATCATCCAAACCGTATGAAATGAAACAATCGGATCAAAGATTAAAGTAAACTAAGAAATGTAGAAGGAGAATAAAGAACTTAAAAGCTTAACTTGAATTAGATTGATGAAATCCCAAAATACAAAAAGCTTAAAACTTGAAAGATAAAAATGGAGAAAAGAAAAATCTTAGTGAGAGAAAGTTGAGAACTTTCTCTCTCTAAAACTAGAGAAATGAAAAGTGAAAAACTAGCTAGCTCCCCAAGTTGTGAAGTGTAGGCCTATTTATAGGCGTATGCTTTGTGGGCTTGTGAATGGGCTTTGTTCATGGGCTTATTGATAGGTGTGTAAACACCCATCTTTTCTACCACTTAATTACAATAATAACCGGACCAAAACGTGTATTTTATGTCTTTTATGTCGGAATTATGCGTGGTTTGTGTTTTTGTTGTGATTTAGGACGAAAAGGTGAAAAGTGGAGAAAACACGGGAATTCACGAGCATTTACGGACTTTTATTGAAGAAAAGGATGAAAGACGAAGTCAAGAAGTCAAAAGTGGATAAAGAACGGAAGTCCAAGACCAATTCTGAAGATTTATCGAAGAAAAAGTCAAAAGACGAAAGTTTACTTAAAGCCGAGGAACTCAAGTCTTATTTATCGAAGAATTAAAAGACGAGTCCAAAGAAATCCCGAGCCAAAAGTCATCACATTCCAAGATTAACAAAAAGATTAAGAAGGAAGGACTTGATGGTGCAATTAACAAGAAAGGAAGGAGAGAGGAAGCTTCCCCTAACCACTCCCTAATCACCTATATAAACTCTCATTTTCATTCATTTAGTTTTGTTGGCTAGATTGACAAAATAGTTCTTCCACCTTTCATTTATGCACCTTTATTTACTTGTCATTTAAATACATGTTTTGCACTTTAATTACTTTTAATTCCAAGTAAGTTTTTAATTTGTGTTCTTTAAATTCTTGTCTTTATCTTTCTTTATCATTTGATCAAGTTCTTTTTATCAATCTCATTCTACTTTTCTTACTTTTTGATTCGGTTACAAGTTAGGATTAAGCAAGTTTTTGCTTAATCCATTTGCTTATTTTAATTAAAGTCTCGTCCCTTTTTAATCCCTCATACGAACTAAGCCACGAGATTGACAACCTTGTGTGCTTATTTGGTACTTTGTTTTAGTGTTTTGGAAGTTTTCTTTAAAGTTTTGATTTTTAAGTTTTGATTTCATTTAAGTTTCGTCTTTTAAATTTTAAAAGCTTTTAACTTTTTAGCTTATTGTCATGTTTTGATTCCATTTCATTCAAGTTCTTGGTCACGGCTTATTAGAAGTAGCTTATTTAGAATTGTGCTTATTACGAATTTGGTACTCCATCGGAAAGCTAGGGTTTTCTCCACATTGCGACGGCTTGCAATTCCACATTCCGATAGTGACAGTATTGGGCTTAAGGGTTTTGCTTTCCGATCCGGGATTGCGACAGGAGTAAATTTACCTCATTCCGATCTGGGGATTGCGATCGCATATTGCGATCGCTCTTTCCGACGGCTCTTGAGGCTTGTTAAGTCGAAGTGCTGCCCAATTTTCCGTAGCCTCATTCCGATAGGTACATTCCGATAGGTACATTCCGACAGGTTACATCTTGGTATTCCGATAGCATACATTTCGATCTGGGCTACATTGCGATCTGAGGTTGTTAGGTTATTCCGATCTGAAAAGGTGACATATTCCGATCTGGGTTTCTTCAACATTCCGATAGGTGGTGTGTTCATTCCGATGGTAGGTTGATCGGAATATATTCCGATCTGGGTTAACTTTTATGTTTTGTCTTGTTTAATTTTTAGTTTCTGTTTTTAATACTTGTCTAATTTTAATTTTCCGTCACGCTTTTATTTTTAGTCATTTTAAATTAATTTACTTTTTGTCACGCTTTTAAATATCGCACATTTAATTTTAAATTAGACTTAGATTTAAATTACTTGCCCTCTACTTTAACGACATTTACTTTTAAGTCTTGCACATTTAAATTTAAAATCCAACCAAAAATATTTGTTTCACCAAAATAAAACTGAGTCCCACATTAAACACAAGTTTTTCAATTCGAAAAGAACACTAGAACGATAATTTTTAACTGGGAAAGCCCAAAGTATCAAATGGCGCCGCTGCCGGCTCTTTTCGTAAAGATCAACAGTTTTTTTTGTGAGAGACACGTTGCTTTTTGGGATCCGTTCACTTGTGAGCGTTATTTTTCTTGCATAAAAATTTCAAAAATCATAAAAAAAAAATTAATTAAAAACAATTCATAAAAACCATAAAAATTAAAAATTTCAAAAATCCAAAAAGATTTTATCTTTCTTGTGTATATATATTGTCTTTGTTTTTGGTTTTGTCTTCTTTTGCATTTTCAGGTGTATGCGTACTAGATCTTCTAATTATCAAGAGCCCGAGCCTCAAGAAGATTTAGATATGGCAGGTGTCAACAACAACAACATGCCACCGCACCTCAATAATAATAATAACAATAACAACAATGCTCTTCCACAGCCCGATCTTCGGACCATGGAAGAACTTTGTCAACCAACCATGTTTGGACGAGGAGGACCGATTGCGCCGATGCAAATCAACGCTCCTGAGTTTTCGTTGAAGCACCACATGATTCAGCAAGTACAAACAAACCCATTTAGAGGATTGCCTGATGATGATGCCAACAAACACCTCGACAAGTTCATTACTATCACCCAGAGCATGAAGTTGGCTGGTGCCACAATGGATGAACTTCGCCTACAACTCTTTCCACATACTCTATTACATCATGCCGAGAAATGGTTTGATCGTCTCCCGAAGAATTCTATTCACACTTGGGATGACATGACTCAACGATTTTTGTCGCGCTACTTTCCACCATCCATGGTCACAAGCCTTCGCAATCAGATCAGCGGATTCATGCAAGATCCCGATGAATCTCTTTTCGATGCATGGGAGAGATATAATGTCTTGATCGACCGTTGTCCAAACCACAATATGCTTCCGGTCACCTTGATCGATACTTTCTACAACGGATTGACTTTTCGAGATCGTGATACGATTAATGCAGCCGCCGGTGGCACATTCATGAAAAGAAGACCCGAGGAGTGTAGAGAGTTAATAGAGAACATGACTACTCATCATAAGAACTGGGATTCTTCTGCTTCTTCTAGAAACAACCCGAGAGTCAATGTTTCCTCAACCTCAGCAACCCCTGCGATGACCGAACTCACCCGCATGATGACTGAAATGAGCAAAAGTATTACGCTTCTCGCTTCAAATCAACAACAACAACAAGTTAAAGCGGTTGCTAATCCTTGTGAAACATGTGGCGGTCCTCACTCATACACCGATTGTCTTTCGACACAAGGAAATCCGGAAAATGTGTATGCAGCTTATGGTAATTATTCACCGGAAAATTACCAAGCTAGACAACAAGGGGATAGAAATCTGCTGAGCTACCGTTCAAACAATTACCTTTCACCCGGTTTTTCTCCTCAAAACCAAAACCCCGCCAACAATTACACTAGAAGCAACCTAATCCCACCAAGAGCTTCTAATCCTTATCACCCACCCGCCCAACAAACCCCACCTAGTAATCCGGATGTTGAGGCCATCATGAGAACCCAAGGTGAGCAAATCAAGAATCTGCAGAGCCAAATTATCAATCTTAAAGGGGATATCACAAAGCAAGGAAATGAGATAAGATCCGAGCTTCGAAATGATATTCAATCCTCCTTCAGCAATCAAACCAATGATTTGAAGAATATGCTTGCTAGTTTCTTGCCCCCTGCTCAACCTTCTTCTTCAAGTTCTCTACCTTCAAACACCGTCACCAATCCGCGAGCCAATGTGAGTGCTATTACTACTCGTAGTGGAGTCACCATTGTAGGACCACCAATCCCACCCCCATCATCTACACCTCCTCCACCACCATGTATCCCTACTCTTCCTACACCTAGTATTAGTGCACCATTACCGTCTCCGCCTCGACGTGATGAAGTTCCCACCAATGATCCTTCAACATCTCAACCTTTACCTACACCTGCACCCTCACCACCCAAACCTAATATTCCTTATCCTTCTCGCTTGGGCAAGAACAAAATGCTAAACAAGGAGGACGCTCAAGTAACTAGCTATATCAAGATGATTTCTCAAATGAACTTCAACATTAGTTTTCTTGAAGCACTTGTCCACATGCCCAAATTTGTTAAAGCATTTAAGGAATTGCTTAACAAGAAGGAGAAGCTGATTGAACTCGCCAACACACGCTTAAATGAAAACTGCTCTGCAGTTATTCTTAAAGAACTTCCGGAAAAACTTGGAGATCCCGGTCGTTTTGTGTTGCCTTGCGTGTTCAACAAAACTGAAGAATTTACTGCCCTTGCTGATCTCGGGGCTAGTATTAATCTTATGCCATTGAGTGTTTGGAACACACTATCATTACCCGACCTCACTCCAACAAAGATGACTCTTGAACTTGCAAATCGCACTCTCGCTTACCCCGTTGGTATAGCCGAAGACGTGTTTATCAAAGTTGGCACATTTACTTTCCCGGTTGATTTTGTTGTCGTTGATTATGAAATGGACCCTCGTATTCCTTTAATACTTGGTCGGCCATTCTTAAGAACCGGACGTGCTCTAGTAGATGTGGCCGAAGGTGAGTTAATCTTACGAGTCGGGGATGATGCAAAAGTTTTCAAAATGGGGAAGCTTACTAGTTTAACTTTTGGAGGCCGAGAATCAGTGAATATGATTAATGTGCTTGATGACTTTACCGTCTACGAAAATCCTCTATTCGACTCTTGCATCGATAATCCACTTTTTTATGATGATGTGGATGATTCTCTCCCTACTTTTGACGCTTCTCCCATTTATGATTCGTCACCGGTCTTTGACGCTTATGATGATGATGATTCTAGCTCAGATTCGGATGATTTTAATTGTACTTCTGAGTATCCCGAGCTGCCCACTTTCGATGATTTTGATGAGGCTGATACTCTCTCGAGCGATTCTTCACATACTGAAGATCCTCCGCCATCACTCGATCCTACTTTGGACGATTACTCATTCGAGGAAGATTTCTCTGAATTTCTCAACACATACTTCCCTCATGAGAGTGATGCTCCTCCTTATGACTTTGAAGATTATCGTCTTGATCCTACTTTGGATTTGAAGAGCATTTTGTCAAAGGAGAAGAAACCGGTCGACACCGAAATCCGTTGCACGTATGATTTGACACCTCTTTGTCCCACTTCTGAGGACGAGGTTGTGCTTCTTTGCGGATCTTCTTCACACTCGGCTGAGCCGGAGTGCCATTTTCCCCTGAAGGAAAAGGTGTTCGATCCCGGTATTGCAGTCTTTAAGCCATCTCAGTATCCACCTGATGAAATAAAAGGAAAAATCTTTGGAAATTTGGAAGACATGCTTGCACCACTTCATCATTGCTCCTACTGTGCTCCACCACTGCTTAAGGGAACCCTGCCATTTCTCTTTTGGCTTGCCTTGTTCACCTTAAGCTCTTGCTTATTGATGGATGAAAACTATGTCTTTGATCCTGGTGGATTTCTTTCATGCTACTTCCGTTGATGATCAAGGTCGAGTCAGGCTCACGACTCGGTTAACAAAAACCAAGCGCTTCTTGGGAGGCAACCCATGCATCTATCTTTCCGCTTTCTATATCATAAGTGTAGGGGGGACCCTTTGGATTGCTATTTCCTCTCCTCACTTCTTAATCAGGGATTCGAGCTTCAATGATCCACTCTTGATGATTCTTGACGACCCGTGATTCTGAGTTCTACTTCTTCCCGGTTCTATCCTAAACTCTTTTCGATTCACTATTTTATATTTTCTCAATATTAAAATAGGAATCTCTTTAGTGGTCTTTTCCTTAGCAAGATTTAAACAACGTGCACAATGTCCTAAGTGTAGGGGAGTTTACTCCCACATGCTTAAACATTGAGGACAATGTTTATCTTAAGTGTAGGGGGGACTTCTATCGAAGTTAAGTGGCCTTTTCCTTGTTTTTGTCCTCATTTTAACCGGAAAATCAATTTTTCGACATTTTTCAAAATTTTTGATCTATTTTGGCCTATTAGTTGTTCCTTTTGTATAGTTATTTTCTTTCCTTATTAGAATAAATGTTTAATAAGTGGTTTTAATTTTCAAACGTTGTGAATCTTTTGACTCAATCCGAGTTTACTCTAGCTAGTATCCTTAACGTGTTTAAGTCAAGTTTTGCTAGGCTTTTATATAGGGAGCTATAAAACGCGAAAGTCTTAACTCTCACGGGTTAAGAACAAGAACTTTTCGCAAGTTCCTATAATTGATCCTAGAGAGTCGTTTATCAAGGGAACTTTAAGATGCGATTTCTAAACTTGAAAGAGTCTAAGAATTTGCAAGATCCTATAGGCGACTCGAAAACCCAAAACTTTGATTTAATAGGCTAAGTATCCACGAGTCTCATTACTTGAGATTGTAAACTGTGGAGAACGAGAGATGATAGAGCCAATTATAAGTCGGTATTCTTTCGTGAATTTATGTGAGTTAATTATGAGCCTATTCTCCCATCGCTTGCTAATAAATTTATCTGCTAATAAATAAGGTTGTACGATTTGAAAAGTTACTTAGCTTCTAGCCCCAGATCGTTTAAAAGTTGCTCGGTAATGACGAGAGTTCATAGCCAAGGCATAACTTATGAAGCGGGGCGCGAAGATTGGCGAGTCCGAAAAGGCCCTAACAAGGCATGAGGGCTATATTTTGTTGCTAAAGATCCAAAAGTGATGTGAAGAATCATTTATCGAAAATCAATATGAAGGATCGAGACACACGACGTAAAGCAAAACTCCCAAAAAGTCATGGAGAAGTGTATCCGAAAAGACCCTAACAAGGTATGAGGATAAATAGATCCAAGTCAATAAAGGAGGCGGATCGTTGTATATCAAAATCCAAAATAGAGATTGGAGAAAAATGAAGAAGTCGTGGTCCATATATGAAGAATCTCTCAAAACTTCCAAGTGAAGAAATTCCAATTATGAAGAGAAGACCATTATTTCATGAACGTCTCTCAAGATTTGAAGTATGAAGTCGCTGCCAAATATCGGCCCGAGAAAGGTCTCAAATCGCGAACCAAGTTATGCCAAGATATGAACTTTCTGATATCCCGAGAAGCAGTTTTAAAAGATTTGGTCCTTTAGCTAACTATTGATTAAATCGTGCACTTTATTTTTAGACTTAATAATTATCGAAATAAGTCAAACAATGCATCTTCGTGATCATTCAAGACAAATAATAAAATATAAGAGATACCCATAGGAATAAGGGAGTCTAAGTGAATAATTGGCCCACATGAGTTCGTGTTAGTCTACTAACTTATAATAACAATGATCTCGTTTTTAAGCTTGGTTTGGAGAAAGTGAAAAGTTGAGGATGATGACTATTCATGACATTTTCAAAACCCAAGGTATGCTTTTGATTTCTTTATTTTAAATGTTTATAATCTCTATCTCTTTAATAAAGGCCAACATGGATTGATTATGATGAAAAGTGTAAACATGCTTTGTAACTAATGCATTGCATAAGGACATTGCAATGGTCAAGTGTAGGGGATTTGATAGGTGTGTAAACACCCATCTTTTCTACCACTTAATTACAATAATAATCGGACAAAACGTGTATTTTATGTCTTTTATGTCGGAATTATGCGTGGTTTGTGTTTTTGTTGTGATTTAGGACGAAAAGGTGAAAAGTGGAGAAAACACGGGAATTCACGAGCATTTACGGACTTTTATTGAAGAAAAAGATGAAAGACGAAGTCAAGAAGTCAAAAGTGGATAAAGAACGGAAGTCCAAGACCAATTCTGAAGATTTATCGAAGAAAAAGTCAAAAGACGAAAGTTTACTTAAAGCCGAGGAACTCAAGTCTTATTTATCGAAGAATTAAAAGACGAGTCCAAAGAAATCCCGAGCCAAAAGTCATCACATTCCAAGATTAACAAAAAGATTAAGAAGGAAGGACTTGATGGTGCAATTAACAAGAAAGGAAGGAGAGAGGAAGCTTCCCCTAACCACTCCCTAATCACCTATATAAACTCTCATTTTCATTCATTTAGTTTTGTTGGCTAGATTGACAAACTAGTTCTTCCACCTTTCATTTATGCACCTTTATTTACTTGTCATTTAAATACATGTTTTGCACTTTAATTACTTTTAATTCCAAGTAAGTTTTTAATTTGTGTTCTTTAAATTCTTGTCTTTATCTTTCTTTATCATTTGATCAAGTTCTTTTTATCAATCTCATTCTACTTTTCTTACTTTTTGATTCGGTTACAAGTTAGGATTAAGCAAGTTTTTGCTTAATCCATTTGCTTATTTTAATTAAAGTCTCGTCCCTTTTTAATCCCTCATACGAACTAAGCCACGAGATTGACAACCTTGTGTGCTTATTTGGTACTTTGTTTTAGTGTTTTGGAAGTTTTCTTTAAAGTTTTGATTTTTAAGTTTTGATTTCATTTAAGTTTCGTCTTTTAAATTTTAAAAGCTTTTAACTTTTTAGCTTATTGTCATGTTTTGATTCCATTTCATTCAAGTTCTTGGTCACGGCTTATTAGAAGTAGCTTATTTAGAATTGTGCTTATTACGAATTTGGTACTCCATCGGAAAGCTAGGGTTTTCTCCACATTGCGACGGCTTGCAATTCCACATTCCGATAGTGACAGTATTGGGCTTAAGGGTTTTGCTTTCCGATCCGGGATTGCGACAGGAGTAACTTTACCTCATTCCGATCTGGGGATTGCGATCGCATATTGCGATCGCTCTTTCCGACGGCTCTTGAGGCTTGTTAAGTCTAAGTGCTGCCCAATTTTCCGTAGCCTCATTCCGATAGGTACATTCCGATAGGTACATTCCGACAGGTTACATCTTGGTATTCCGATAGCATACATTTCGATCTGGGCTACATTGCGATCTGAGGTTGTTAGGTTATTCCGATCTGAAAAGGTGACATATTCCGATCTGGGTTTCTTCAACATTCCGATAGGTGGTGTGTTCATTCCGATGGTAGGTTGATCGGAATATATTCCGATCTGGGTTAACTTTTATGTTTTGTCTTGTTTAATTTTTAGTTTCTGTTTTTAATACTTGTCTAATTTTAATTTTCCGTCACGCTTTTATTTTTAGTCATTTTAAATTAATTTACTTTTTGTCACGCTTTTAAATATCGCACATTTAATTTTAAATTAGACTTAGATTTAAATTACTTGCCCTCTACTTTAACGACATTTACTTTTAAGTCTTGCACATTTAAATTTAAAATCCAACCAAAAATATTTGTTTCACCAAAATAAAACTGAGTCACACATTAAACACAAGTTTTTCAATTCGAAAAGAACACTAGAACGATAATTTTTAACTGGGAAAGCCCAAAGTATCACTTATCTTCTTCTTTCTTCTTTAGTCTTTACGTTTCTTTAATTAAACGTTTCCGACTTTGGATTTCGAGAAGTGTCGGTGAATGATTCCAACTCGTCCTATAATCATTTGTTTAATAGACTCGAGTTCTTCGACATATATGAATCTTCCATCTTTGGCTCTATTCTTCGATAAATCTTCAAATAGGCACAATGACTTCAAATCTTTTGCATCTCTTGGACGATAGACTTCGTCTTGAGTCTTTTTCTTCGATAAAACCCGTGCAATCCCATGTTTTCTTCAATATTCATCCGGTTGACTCTGAAAGCACAATAAACACAAAAACTACGCATAATTCCAAACAAATGATATTAAATACGTGTTTTGGTCTTGTTTTAGCCAGAAAAAAGTGGTAAAAGGATGGGTGTTTTCACACCTATCAGTCTCAATGTCAGTTGAGACAACAGGAAACCAGCCAAATCCAGCTGATATCACACAGGTAATTAGTGTAAATTTTTAGAGGTTCACAAGCAGCACTCTCAAATATCTGTAGGTGAGAGTGGTGAAGTTAGGGTAATCCTCGACCCATAGAAGTCTGTCTATGCACTTAGAACTCTTTAAGACTTCTGTACACCCTGTCTATGCACCAGGGAATGATTCATTTGTGTTTATAAAGCACCCCGATGACCCTGCACCCTCTAGACAGTATTCAGGCTAACAACAACCTGAACACACATATGTCCCAACCTTGATCAGCTGTACTTCACACAGCCTCTTGGTTCCCTCAGAAAAAGAATCCCAAAAGTTTTACTTTTAGGAGAGCTGAATAATCATCCTCAGCTCTTCTAGAGACAGCGTAATAAGACGATCTTAACCCATAACTTTTTCACCTTAAAAGAATCCCAAAGGATTTATCCTTTATAGGGGGAGCTGAATCATCACCCTCAGCTTTCCTAGGGGCAGCGTAACAGGCGACCTTCACCCACATATGTTTCACTATTAAAAGAGTCCCAAAGGTTTTTAACCTTTTGGGGGGGCTGAATAATCACCCTCAGCCTTCCTAGGGGCAGCGAATGGCGATCCTTAAACAACATATGTTTCACAATCACAAGAGTCCCAAAGGTTTTAACCTTTTGGGGGGGCTGAATAATCACACTCAGATTTCCTAGGGGCAGCGAATGGCGATCATTAACCATATAAATTTCACTCTTAAAAGAATCCCAAGGATTTATCCTTTGGAGTGGCTGAGTAATCACCCTCAGCCTCTCTGGGACAGCGAAATGGCGACCATTCCCCTTATTTACTTCCCTGTTACTAATAACAACAACTTGCAGGCTAAAATTGTACAGCCAGACACATCATCCCTGGAGCAACAGGAGAAAGAGGCTGATACAATTATTCAGGACCAAACAAATGATGAAGAACCTCTACTTAATCTTGAAGAAGAAATGTTGTTATTAGTGGATGATGTTTCTGATCTTGAATCAATGCCTGAAGATGAAATCCCTGAGGGGATGTTTGAGGAGGAGGATGAAGAAGAAGAAGATGATCAACAATCTATCTCTCCCCCCAAGGAAATAGTTGTGTCCCCTCCAGCTAGAAATAATACTCCTCCTCCCAAGGAAGCTGTTGTCACTCCCAACTCTGCTACCTCCACAACCACAGTCTTCCAACGCCCTGCCTATGATCCAACAGCTGAATTTCTCATGTTTGATCATCCTGCCCAAACCAACTTTGATCTTTTACCAAGGGGGATGATTATGCTCAACAAAGCGTGAACATCCATAATCTTCAGCCTGTTCATCATCAATCTGACATTGAACGCTTATCAAGAAAGCTGGATGTGATCAAGTCTGAAATGCATAACTTCACTGTCACATTTCCAGGGATCATAAAAAAGGTTGTTGCTGATGCAGTTACTGAACCCATCAAGGATGGTGCAAGAAAAGGTGTAGCACAAGGACTTAGTCACTTATCCACAAGAATCAAGGATGTAATTGACACAGAGGTCCCTGCCTTATTTCATGAACATGAGTTAACTATGCACAGAGAGTTTGAAGCTATTCGAAACCGGCAATATCGTCATGCAAACTTCATTGTTAATCGAGTTCAGGGAAATACAAATGGAAACTGCAACCTTCTGCTGAAGATTGCCAGAGCTTCAAGGAAAAGGCAACGTGCTATGACTGCCTCTGTTGAACAGATTGCAAGGCACTTTCAAACACGTTCATCCAAACGTCTGTGTAGACAGGATGAACGTGAGGGGGAGAAGGAAACGATACTTAACCTTGAATCTGCTAAACAGGGCTCTACATCCGCTGACAACACCATTTCTTCACCTGTCCCCCTCCAAGTCATCACACCTGTTATCATACCTGATGATGAGGATAACACTCAGGGGGAGCAACAGAATAAAGATGGAATTGATTCATCAAAGTCCCTGACTTTGGTTAACACCAGCAAGTCTGGGGATGATGGTGAACCAGCTGCCAAGAAGCTAAAGTTCATTGTTAGCTCCCTTCCCAAAGCAATACAAACTCAGGCTCAGACAGCGTTTATCAGAAGAGCTGAAGTTTTGAAAAACATGAGTATGGAATCCTCTGTCTCGAAGAAAGGAAAGGAGATAGTTTTGGTTGACACAGACACCAAACTAAAGAAGATAGTTGCGATGCTAGAGACAGGAGGATCCACCACAGACCTTTCCCAATTTTCAACCTTTACACCTTCCAATGAGAATCCTTTAACACCTGAAGAAATAGAGAAACAGGCTGAGGAATTCAAAAGACTAAATGAACTCAAGACAGCCAAAGAACTGAATGAGGCTACTCTGAGGAAGACGACTCCACCTGAAAGGGATAAGCAGAGACAAAGGTTGAGGGAAATGGAAGCTAAACGCGCAGAGGCACTAAGAAAAGTCAAAGCTGATTATGATGCATGTGTTAACAACAGGTATGCACCTGGCAAGATAACCAAGTTCAAATACACAATTCACAAATCCACCAACACCCCACAGATGGTCTTGTGGAGAGACAACCAACAGGGAAACATGAATGTATCTGACGACTTCAGGCTAAAGACACTTGGGTTATCTGAATGGTTTGAACTTGAAGCCTTAGCTGCCAAAAGAACTGGACAGGCTAATTTTCTTCTGCTTAAGACTCTTAAGGCTAAGTTTACCTGGATCAAAGAAACGGCTACCAAACTCAAAATAGATCCCCCACCACAGCTTTTTGAACAAGAACCCCCAAAGACTGGTAAGAAAAGAAGAAGAGTTTCTCAACTTGTTAAGGAAACTTTTGTCACAGATGATGTTCAAGTGGATGGAATGCACAGGGATTTGATCCTACCAAATGGTATAGTTGGCCTTGTTGATAGTCAGACATACACAGAGCCTAAAAGAGGAATGGCATTCATGAACAGAGCTTGCCAGTATGCATTTCAAAGAGAAGATGAGCTTTGCTTGGCATCAACAATTCAGTAGCTTTGTCTCAAGAAGGGACTCAAGATTAACACAGAGTATTCCAAAGTTTTTGCAAAAGCTTTGCAGGCAGAATTGGATACTAGATCAGACATAGCTAAAGCTGAAGAAAAGATCAAAAATGATGACTATTGAAGAAATTCACAACTCAATTCTACCCTCACATTTTATTTCACTTTCTTAATGTACTTGTAAGTTTTCTTTAAGTATGAATAATATCATGAGGTATGTTTGTTTATATCTTTTATGAGTAAGAAGAAGCTGTTATCTCACTTACCTTAACTTAGATAGATCTAGCTATATTTATGTTTAAATAGGGGGAGATTGTTGGGAATCTAAGTTTGTTAGATTCCCTAATCATAGATTTAAACATAATTAAGCTGTTAAGATAGTCCCTTGCCTGTGCCTAGGAGGCAGGCAAGTATCGTAAGACTCACAGAGATCCAAGTCCCTGTGAGCAACCTCAGAGGAGTCCATGTCAGAGACATTGTCAAGGAAGTCAAAGATTACTTGAAGACATACTAATTGGTTGTGATGGATAACAGCCAAGATGTATCAGGGACTCTGAGGGGTTGAGGGTTAACAGGGGTGGCAATACCCTGTTAACACTTAGCACACTTTGGACATGCCATTTGTATGTTCGAGACAATGAAGAAAAAAGAAACTGTTTCGAGATCTGTTTCCTTAAAGCATAATGGTAGACTACCAAGAATAGAAGAGCATCATGTGACTGATGTCTGAAAAGTGAATGTCTTGTGTAGTCACCATCAAGTACTATTTAGGTCAACCTCGTATCACTATAAATATGATGTGTATCCAAGCATTAATGTTTAACACTTTGAGAATATTCATAACATTAATGCTTAGAACTTATTGAATCAAACAGCTGCGACTGTATTCATAAGTTAGGGTTTATATTTGTTCAAAGGGTGTGCACAACACATTGTCATCAAACGGTGTTATCCATAACACTTGTAATTCTTTATTATACAATAATAAGATTACGTTTGAAAAGTAATAACTTGTGTTGATTAGTTAAGTTTAGTGTTTCTAGCATTGATTAGGGACTTTCACATAGAACGGATGCCAAAACCGCCTTCGTTTCGATCTTTCTGGAGTGTGTTCCATGACAAAAGGTGAATCTTTTTCTCATCATCAGACCCTCCCCAAAAAAAATTTCTAGACTTTTTATCAATAGAATCGCATACCGGTCTGGGAATCTTCGCTGTTTGCATTGAGTAATATGCAAGAGTAGACAAGACCGATTTAGTGAGAGTCGTCCTTCCCGCTAGTGAGATGTACTTTGCCTTCCAGCCGCTAAGCCTCTTATCAACCTTATTGATAATATTCTAAAATGTGGCCTTGGTTACTCTCTCGTTAATAGTTGGCATCCCTAAGTAGAACCCCAAATCATCTGTGTGATCAATTCCTAGTATTGCACTTATTTCATCCGCACATTCTTGAGAAACATTATTAGAGAAATAAATACGTGATTTCGAAAATGAGACAATCTCCCCTGATGCATTACAGAAACTTTGTAAATAACCTTTAATAATATTAGCTTGATGTGGAGTTGCCTCAGCAAACATAACGATGTCATCAGCGAAGATCAAGTTTGTAAGTTGTGGACCACCACGATTACAAGAGATTGGCTTCCAATGACCTACTTTTACAGCAACTTCAGTTAAATGATTCAACCGCTCCATACACATGACAAAAGGATATGGAGAAAGTGGGGCACCTTGACGTATTCCTCTTGATGGGCGAAATTCCTCAATAGTTTCACCATTCCAGAGAATTCTCATTGACGGTGTTGTTGCACAAAGCATGATAATTTCAACCAGCAAGTGTGGAATTTTCATTTCTAATAAGGTGTCACGAATAAAATCCCATCGCAGGCGATCATACGCTTTAGCTATGTCAATTTTAATGGCCATTAATCTTTTTTTTCCTTTCTTCTATCTCATCGAATGTAAAACTTTCAGAACGATAACAATGTTATTAGTGATCTGACGACCAGGCACGAAAGCTCCTTGAGTTGAATCATATACGAGAGAATTTTTTTGAGCCTGTTAACAATAGCTTTTGTAACGGTCTTATTAGGGGTAGAAACGAGCCGAGCCAAGCTCGAGCTCGCTAAAGCTCGAGCTCGGATCGTTTAAGTTTTACAAAGCTCGAGGTCGAGCTCGGCTCGTTTCAAGCCTTTGTCTTTAGGCTCGAGCTCGGCTCGTGGTATTGTAGACAAGCTCGGTCTCGGATCGAGCTCGGCTCGTTTATACAAATTTTCAATATAAAAATAAAGGTTGGCTCAAACTCGGCTACTAATATATATAAATTAAGCTCATCAAGAAGCTTGTTATTAAGCTTGTTAAGGAGCTCGTATATAAAACGTTAGGCTCGTTTAGGCTCGCGAGCCTAAACGAGCTTTGTACGTAAAGCTCGGGCTCGAGCTCGTTTAATAAACGAGCTCGAAATTAAGCTCGAGCTCGGGCTCGAGCTCATTTAGGCTCGGCTCGTTCGAGCTTTTTACCGATCCGATCCCGAGATTTTCACGAGCAGCTCGGCTCGTTTCCACCCCTAGGTCTTATATAAAACGTTACAAAGGCTTATCGTTCTAAACTGCGACACTAACTCAGGATGATCAACTTTCGGGATCAGAACTAAATATGTTTGGTTTAGCCCATCAGGTATTTCTTGACCACGAAGAATCTTTAATAAAGCTTCACAAAAACTATCTTTAACAATGTCCTAGTGTCGTTGAAAAAGTATAGCTTGAAGTCCATCAGGACCAGGAGCCTTATAAGAGCCCATAGATTATATCACTTCCTTGATGTCGTTTATTGTGAAAGGCCTTGTGAGCTTCTCACAATCACATTCTTTAACTGAAAATATGTGATTGAAAATTTTAGATGGCTAAAACCCTCTCAATCCTCACTACTTAGTTTCATCTTTGAATACACATATTATTAGAATATTTTATTTTTTTGTTATTTATATACATTACGCGCGAGACTTCCTGCTCTAAGGTATGAATGGTGGCTTAAATCCCGCCTTAAGTCAGATCTAAACTTGAGTATATCTTTAATTATTTCTATTACGAGTAGCTTTTACGGCTTTCTGACCGGTGAACTAACCTCCTATAAAAGTTTGGATTAATATTTTGATGGGCAACATCTTTTTAATGAGATTTTTTTCATACCTAGAGTATTCTATCATGTAACTTTGTGGATTTTCACGACAAAATTGTTGCATGCTGGTAGATTTACATGTTTTAAACATCCTATAATTTATATTTAACGGCTCTCTGCTAATTATATCGCTTTCATCATGTATATTCGAATAAAGATTAATCACCGAAGTTTGAAGAATTTTAGAAATAATATGTTTAGAAAAGGAAGGTTTATTATTTTAGCTCAAAAGCTTAAGTTGTGAATAATATTGATGACTTGTTAGTTAATATATACACTTCATTGCGTTTGTAGCTTGTTACTATGCATCCCCACAATTTGACACAAATGCACACACGCAAACTGTTGGTTCTCGACCTAGAACGTTAAGTTGTCGAATTTTAATTTTCAGGTTGATTATTCGATGATAGTATTGAGCATGGTTATAAATAACGTGAGATGTGGTGTAATGGCATTCTTAAGTGTAGGAATCCTTGGCCCAACATCTCAACAAGACCAACATATAAGACCGCTGAGGTTCTGTTCTAAAACCAATTGGTGACAGAAGGAGTAGCCCACCAAGCATATATGTTGACTGTGAGATTATATTTCAACAGATGTGGGATATTGGGTTTGTACACCCAACAATACCTCCCTCAAACCCAAATCACCATGATTCTTCCCTTTCAACTATAGCCACGATCCCGCCTTTTTCATACCACTGACCTTTACCATCAGAACACCCCGCCTTTTACCGGCTTCCTTTCGGTACAATGTTTACTAGGATCCACTAATATCGTCGAACTAGGGTTTAACCGAGGGAACACCATCCACATCATCACTAGGCCCAACCTGGCTATGATACCAATTGTAGAAATCCTTGGCCCAACATCTCACCAAGTCCAGTATATATATATATATATATATATATATATATATATATATATATATATATATATATATATATATATATATATATATATATATATATATATATATATATATATATATATATATATATATATATATATATATATATATATATATATATATATATATATATATATATATATATATATATATATATATATATATATATATATATATATATATATATATATATACACACACACTAGCGTCGTAACCCGCCCAACGGGCAGGGTCGTTTCGTAAATCTTTTCTAAAATTATGTTCGTGTATCAGTTATATATGTTGGCGGTAGGCATTATTTTTGTTACAAGAAAACTAATGGAAAACTAATCTTTGATATTTTTTGGCCTTAGTCCACCTAACGGTTGCGTTTTGTCCTATGTGAATCTTTAGTTAAACGTGTACAACACTTTCGATGTATGTCATAGTGATAATTGATAGGTGTGTAAACACCCATCCTTTTACCACTTAATTACAATAATAACCAAGCCAAAACGTGTATTTTATGTCGTAAATGTCGGAATTATGCGTGGTTTGTGTTTTTGTTGTGATTTTAGGATCAAAATGTTAAAAGGGAAAAAAACACGGCTTTCACGAGATTTTATCGAAGAAAAAGACAAAAGACGAAGTCAAGAAATCAAGAGTGCAAAAAGAACGGAAGTCCAAGACCAATTCTGAAGATTTATCGAAGAAAAAGTCAAAAGACGGAAGTTTACTAAAAGCCGAAGAACTCAAGTCTTATTTATGAAGAAATTTCAAGACGAGTTTAAAGAAATCCCGAGACAAAGTCATTAAAGTCGAAGAACTAAGAAGATTAAGGACTTAATGATGCAATTAAAGAAAGAAGAAAGAGGGGAGGAAGCTTCCTCTAAGCACCTCCCTAATCCTCCTATAAATAGCCTTAGTTCATTTCATTTCATCTTGTTGGCTAGTTTGACAAACTATGCTCTTCCATTTTAATTACTTGCACCTTAATTACTTGCACCTTTAATTACCTTGTCATGTACCTTTAATTCCTTTAAATTCAAGTAAGTTTCTTTTTATATTATTGAATCTTTATCTTTATTGTTAATCTCTTATCTACCTTTCTTGTTTGATCTTAATCTTTATGTTTATGTTCTTTTATTTTTATGGTTTTCAATCAAGTGGGTTTTGATTGATATGGTTATATTTGTTAGTTTTGGTGATTTGTTTTGATTGATTATTGTTAGTTGATGTTATGTGGTTATTTTGGTTTAATCTTTTGGTTTGATTTGATTGATCTAGATTAGATTCGTGTGTTTTTTGTTTCTCCTTGTTCTTCGCTGTTTCTGATCTTTCAGGAAGTTCCGAATCAAGGTATTGTTCAGGAAGTTCCGAATCAAGGTTTTGTTCAGGAAGTTCTGAATCAAGGTTTTGTTCAGGAAGTTCTGAATCAAGGTTTTGTTCAGGAAGTTCCGAATCAAGGTTTTGTTCAGGAAGTTCCGAATCAAGGTTTTGTTCAGGAAGTTCCGAATCAAGGTTTTGTTCAGGAAGTTCCGAATCAAGGTTTTGTTCAGGAAGTTCCGAATCAGTGGAAGTTCCGAATCAGTGGAAGTTCCGAATGAAGGAATTTGTTCCGAATGAAGGACTTTGTTCCGAATGAAGGAATTTGTTCCGAATGCCACTTTGTTCCAAATGAAGGACTTTGTTCCGAATGAAGGAATTTGTTCCGAATGAACGTTTTTATTCCGAATGAGTGTTTTTCTTATTTTTTTTTGTAATTTCAGTTTTATTTTATTTTAAATTCATGTTTTTAAATTTGCAACTTTATTTTTCCCGCTCTTTTACTTAGTCGCACTTTTAATTTACTTGCCTTTATTTTAAGTTTGCCTTATTTACTTTTAAGATTGCCTTTTAATTTCTCGTCACGTTTTTAATTTCTCGTCATTAATTTCCCGTCAAGTCTTTATCTTTCAGTATTTCTTTTTACCGTCTTTATTTTATTTTTATTGTTTTAAGTCTTTAATTTTAATTAGTGTAGACAACGACAACCATTCTATTTTCGTTACCAAGAACGACTGAGTCACACTTTGAACCGGAAATCAATTCGAGAAGATACCGAGAAACGAACTTTCAACCTAGCAAAATCTCTTTATTAAAATGGCGCCTCTGCCGGCTCTTTTCGTGAAGGTTAACGGTTTTTTGTGAGAGACGCGTTGGCTTTTGGGATCCGTTCACTCGTGAACGTTATTTTTCGTGTTAAAAATTTTCAAAAAAATCCAAAAACATTTGAAAAATCATAAAAAGCATTTCTTTTTCAAAGTTTTGCACCAAAAATATTCTTCTTGCTTATCTATTTTTCTTTATGGATTCTTATGTCCATTGCGTCGGGTGTGGGAGACGATTATATGGAAACGACTCATGTCAATGGTGTACATGTGAGCGGTGCGGAAACGATATCGACAACACACAATTCGGATTTTGTCCATGGTGCAACTCGACTAATTCGTCCTTTTCTAATCCACCTCTTGTTCCCCCGTGCATCTATTGTGGAAGCGATTCTCATTGGCATGTTTCGTGCCCAGTTCGATACCCGTATGATCACGGGCAAGAACCGGGTTACAATTATGACAATGGTAATAGCTTTCCACATGACGCACCCGGTTTTTCTCCATACCCGTGGTGCTATATTTGTGGGGGCCCTCACGATGCTTCTTTTTGTGATCCGTCGAAGGTCTTTGAGAAAGTTCTGTGCTATCATCCCAGTGTGTATAACTTTGAGCCCCCACATCACACCCTCAATCATCAATCCTCTCAGCAAATTAGTCTTGACCAACAACTCAGTTCTTTGAACCATGTTCTTGAAAGTTTAGCTCAAATCCGAGCTGACTTGCATCAGGAAAGGCAACCTTTGCTTGATGTGGACGAAATCTTGAAAACCACCAACACCTTTTTGAGCCAATTTGGTCGTTTTCCCTTCTTTTCTACACCAAAATGTTTAATTACAGCGTGGGATAGAATTGGTTTAATTGAACATACTCGGGGAGATGAACAACAAAAATTGCTTCATGAGCTTCTTAAAGATGTGGAGATTATCAAGGAAGAGTTAGCCGACTATGTCACTCCTAATTGGAATGGTCCCGTCTATTATGATGATGATGACAACGATGATGTCTACGCTCTCGACCCATCTACTGAAGTTGCTACTCCTACTCTAGATATTCCTAATGCATCTAAGGATGGTGATTCATTGAGTGAGATTAGTGATTTTGTCTCGATAAATTCTTTGATGATGAGGTGTGTGATATACCGACTACTATGGAGCTTGAGGACGACGTTGCTCTTACAGAGGAGGTCGATCTCGATGATACCAATTTTTCTCCGCGCTATGAGAATTTCACTTTTGAAATTTCTCAATCTCCACCGGGAGATGCGGGCGATGACGATTTATTCTCTCCGGCTTACGAGAAGTTCACCGATGAACTTGCTCTTGAAGATGAGGTGGAAGACGTGATTCTCCGCGACAGATTACGAAAAGTGCATCTTCTTATTGCTCAAATCGAAGAGTTGACTTCTCCTCCTCTTTCCGAGTCTTTACCTCCATCTATTCCTCCCGTTGAAGATAATGACCCATTGCTGGAAGAAATCGACATTCACTCAATACCTCTGGGTATTGATGATGATGACACGGAGGGGGATATTATTTTTGATAATTTGCTGCAGGAAGGTATTGACCCAAGTCCCCCTCCCGAGCACCTTTCATCCTCCCCTTTAGCCACTATTATGGAGGATGAGTGCTTTGACCCGGTGGGTGACATTCACTATTTCATGATTGATAACATTACGGCTTTGCCGAGTGCTCAGCATCCATTGTCTTTGGGGGATGACAATGTGCTTACTTTACCCGCCCCACCTCCCGTGGATCTCGATTTCACATACTTTTCGTATGTTGAAAGAACCTTTCTCCCATTCAAGACTTATCCCCCCGCCTCTCCTTTGTTGATGTCAACCGGGAACGAGGACAAGGTCTTTGATCCTGCTATTACATTCGAGGCTTCCCCATGGACCATTTAATTCGGGGACGAGTCAGGCTCGTGACTCGGTTAAAAAAAAGCGCTCTTCGGGAGGTAACCCGATTATCTATCTATCTTTACCTGTTTTCACCATAAGTGTAGGGGAGCCCCGTTGGTGTTTCTTGTTTTCTTTCTTATCATGTGCAGGGATTAGAGCTTCAAAGACACACTCTTGATGACTTTTGACGACCCGTGATTCCGTGTTCTCGTCTTCCCGGTTCTATCCTAAACTCTTTTGATTCTCTATTTTATATTTTTCAATACTAAAATAGGAATCACTTTAGTTGTCTCTTCCTTAGCGAGATTTAAACAAAGTGCACAATGTCCTAAGTGTAGGGGAGTTTACTCCCACATGCTTAAACATTGAGAACAATGTTTATATCAAGTGTAGGGGGACTTCTATCGAAGTTAAGTGGTCTTTTCCTTGTATTTGTCCTCATTTTAACCGGAAAATCAATTTTTCGACATTTTTCAAAATTTTTGATCTATTTTGGCCTATTAGTTTTTACCTTTGTATAGTTATTTTCTTTCTTTCCTAGAATAAATTCTTAATAAAGTGGTTTTAATTTTCAAACGTTGTGAATCTTTTGACTCAATCCGAGTTTACTTATCTAAGTTTACTCTAGCTAGTATCCTTAACGTGTTTAAGTCAAGTTTTGCTAGGCTTTTATATAGGGAGCTATAAAACGCGAAAGTCTTAACTCTCACGGGTTAAGAACAAGAACTTTTCGCAAGTTCCTATAATTGATCCTAGAGAGTTGTTTATCAAGGGAACTTTAAAACGCAAATTCTAAACTTGAAAGAGTCTAAGAAGATGCAAGATCATATAGATGACTCGAAAACCTAAAACTTTGATTTAATAGGCTAAGCATCCACGAGTCTCATTCCTTGAGATTTTAAACTGTGGAGAACGAGAGATGATAGAGTCAATTATAAGTTTGGTATTTTTTCGTAAATTTATGTGAGTTAATTATGAGCCTATTCTCCAATCGCTTGTTAATAAATTTATCTGCAATAAATAAGGTTGTATGATTTGAAAAGTTACTTAGCTTCTAGCCCAAGATCGTTTAAAAGTTGCTCGGTATGGATTAGAGTTCATTGCCAAGGCATAACTTATTGAAGCGGGATGCGAAGATTGGCGAGTCCAAAAAGGTCCTAACAAGGCATGAGGGCTACATGTTGTTGCTAAAGATCCAAAAGTGATGTGAAGAATCATTTATCAAAAATCAATATGAAGGATCGAGACACACGACGAAAAGCAAATACTCCCAAAAGATCAAGGAGAAGTCTATCCAAAAAGGCCCTAACAAGGTATGAGGATAAATAGATCCAAGTCCTAAAAGGAGGCGGATCGTTGTATATCAAAATCCTAAATAAAGATTGGAGAAAAATGAAGAAGTCGTGGTCCAAATATGAAGAATCTCTCAAAGCTTCAAATGAAGAAATTCCTATTATGAAGAGAAGACCATTATTTCATGAACGTCTCTCAAGATTTGAAGTATGAAGTCGCTGCCAAATATCGGTCCGAGAAAGGTCTCAAATCGCGAAGCGAGTTATGCTAAGATATGAACTTTATGAGGTCCCGAGAAGCAGTTTTAAAAGATTTTGTCCTTTAGCTAACTATTGATTAAGTTGTCCCACTTTATTTTCAGCCTAAATAACTATCAAAATAAGTCAACAATGCATCCTCGTGATCATTCAAGACTACAATAAAATATAAGAGATACACCTAGGAATAAGGGAGTCTAAGTAAATAATTGGCCCACATGAGTTCGTGTTAGTTTGCTAACTTATAATAACAATGATCTCGTTTTTAAGCTTGGTTTGGAGAAAGTGAAAACTTGAGGATGATGATCATTCATGACATTTCCAAAACCCGAAGGTATGTTTTTGATTTCTTTACTTTGAATGTTTATAATTTTCTATCTCTTTAATAAAGGCCAATATGGATTGATTATGATGAAAAGTGTAATCGTGCTTTGTAACTAATGCATTGCATGAGGACATTGCAATGGTCAAGTGTAGGGGATTTGATAGGTGTGTAAACACCCATCCTTTTACCACTTAATTACAATAATAACCAAGCCAAAACGTGTATTTTATGTCGTAAATATCGGAATTATGCGTGGTTTGTGTTTTTGTTGTGATTTTAGGATCAAAATGTTAAAAGGGAAGAAAACACGGCTTTCACGGGATTTTATCGAAGAAAAAGACAAAAGACGAAGTCAAGAAATCAAGAGTGCAAAAAGAACGGAAGTCCAAGACCAATTCTGAAGATTTATCAAAGAAAAAGTCAAAAGACGGAAGTTTACTAAAAGCCGAAGAACTCAAGTCTTATTTATGAATAAATTTCAAGACGAGTTTAAAGAAATCCCGAGACAAAGTCATTAAAGTCGAAGAACTAAGAAGATTAAGGACTTAATGATGCAATTAAAGAAAGAAGAAAGAGGGGAGGAAGCTTCCTCTAAGCACCTCCCTAATCCTCCTATAAATAGCCTTAGTTCATTTATTTCATCTTGTTGGCTAGTTTGACAAACTATGCTCTTCCATTTTAATTACTTGCACCTTTAATTACCTTGTCATGTACCTTTAATTCCTTTAAATTCAAGAAAGTTTCTTTTTATGTTATTGAATCTTTATCTTTATTGTTAATCTCTTATCTACCTTTCTTGTTTGATCTTAATCTTTATGTTTATGTTCTTTTATTTTTATGGTTTTCAATCAAGTGGGTTTTGATTGATTTGGTTATATTTGTTAGTTTTGGTGATTTGTTTTGATTGATTATTATTAGTTGATTTTATGTGGTTATTTTGGTTTAATCTTTTGGTTTGATTTGATTGATCTAGATTAGATTCGTGTGTTTTTTGTTTCTCCTTGTTCTTCGCTGTTTCTGATCTTTCAGGAAGTTCCGAATCAAGGTATTGTTCAGGAAGTTCCGAATCAAGGTTTTGTTCAGGATGTTCCGAATCAAGGTTTTATTTAGGAAGTTCCGTATCAAGGTTTTGTTCAGGAAGTTCCGAATCAAGGTTTTGTTCAGGAAGTTCCGAATCAAGGTTTTGTTCAGGAAGTTCCGAATCAAGGTTTTGTTCAGGAAGTTTCGAATCAAGGTTTTGTTCAGGAAGTTCCGAATCAGTGGAAGTTCCGAATCAGTGGAAGTTCCGGATCAGTGGAATTTCCGAATGAAGGAATTTGTTCCGAATGAAGGACTTTGTTCCGAATGAAGGAATTTGTTCCGAATGAAGGACTTTGTTCCGAATGAAGGACTTTGTTCCGAATGAAGGAATTTGTTCCGAATGAACCACTTTGCTCCGAATGAAGGAATTTGTTCCGAATGAAGGAATTTGTTCCGAATGAACATTTTTATTCCGAATGAGTGTTTTTCTTATTTTTTTTTTGTAATTTCCGTTTTAGTTTATTTTAAATTCATGTTTTTAAATTTGCAACTTTATTTTTCCCGCTCTTTTACTTAGTCGCACTTTTAATTTACTTGCCTTTATTTTAAGTTTGCCTTATTTACTTTTAAGATTGCCTTTTACTTTCTTGTCACGTTTTTAATTTCTCGTCATTAATTTCCCGTCAAGTCTTTATCTTTCAGTATTTCTTTTTACCGTCTTTATTTTATTTTTATTGTTTTAAGTCTTTAATTTTAATTAGTGTAGACAACGACAACCATTCTATTTTCGTTACCAAGAACGACTGAGTCACACTTTGAACCGGAAATCAATTCGAGAAGATACCGAGAAACGAACTTTCAAACTAGCAAAATCTCTTTATTAATAATCCTTTTGTAATTTCCGCTTATGGCTTTCCTCATAATTGGTCAGAGTCTTTTCCTTGTGTCTATGGGATTTATGTTCTAATTATCTTTCTACCTCATGGTAGTCTCGGCGCTTTTGAATACCATCATCTTCCTAATTCGAAAACCGTTGTCTAACAAAAAATAGTCCTAAAATATTGTTATTTGAAGGTTGTGTGCATTACTAACTCTTTGTGAGTCTCTTAAGCCATTTCATTTTTGACTAACTTTTATGATTTTGCCTACTTGAAAACCCATTCATAACAAAACGGGTCAAAATGGTCATATCTAATTCTTTATGATTCTCCCTTGCTTCACACTTATATATACATAAAAAATGCCCATATAAGTTAACACTACTCGACGCAATGCGGGATAATCACTTAGTATAAATATGTTCATTTAACTATGTGAAACAGAACCACGCTAAACGGTTAACCAAACATCAAGGTAACCAAATAAGCGGTTAAACTCAGTTCGGATCACGGTTAACCGTCGTAACAATAAGCTGAGTTAAACTAAATTAAAAAAGAGTACGACTCACATCGTAAATTTAACTTTACCAAGGTTCAACAAATTGTTTATAAGACCGGGTTCATGAGTTTGATGGGACTTTTTTAGGATATCGGGTACAATACAAAGTTACATCAGTGATTGGTCATGTTTTTAGGTTTCTTTTTCTTCAAATCATCATCTTTTATTTTCTGAATTGTTAGCATGTTATAACAAAACTGTATATCGGTTTCTAAAGTTGCAAAATTTTAAGATATGGATTTATATATGGTTAAGTGTATCGGTAATTCATGGATTACAGACATTTTTTACATGTATATTCAAGCTAAGTTGTAACATGTATGAGTATATGCTTCCTTTTGTGTGAATATATCGTGGATTTTCTACGAAATTATCAAGACTAGGTCGCGACATATCGTCTCACTCTATTTGAAGCACCAGTTGTCAAGTCGGAATCGAGTCCAAATGTAGCATCATTTATGTCAACCATTTATGCCATATATGAGGTTTTTATTATAAAAGATTAAACATCTTTTTGAATTATAGTATGTTTTTTGTTTTTTGAGTAACAAAGCATTACATAATCATGAAAAAAACTACTTGGCAGTCGACACCCGCCAAATCATTAAAAAAACTCTTTAATATATAGTCTATGAAGATCACGGGCTTAAAAAGTAAACAACATATTCCATTAAAAATTTAGGTCGTGTATATACATAACACATTACACATATCCACTTAATGGGCATATTACTTTAAAGCGAGCATTAAGATTATTCAATCAATTATAAAAATCTAAGTATACGAATGATCACCTTATAGATGTAAATACAAGAGTCTACTTTATGACGACACAAGGTTTTGGTGAAACATACAATGATAACGGATCAGGCATATAATATTATTTTATTCTCTCATTAATTTCCCACATATACTCTAACCATAGTTACCGTAAGCTTAATATGTGAAAAACAAATATAGAATCGCTAACATCATAACATGATACACAAAATAATTCAAATGTTTTTACAATGTTTGTTTTACGGGTTGTAGATATGTTTTCCCAAGTCAAGATTCTAGCATCTAAGCATTAAATGGGTGGTTCACATAAAAAATATTGTGCGTCATTGTTGAACCATTTAATCTTGATATTTCGTATCGCTATTATCTTGCTATAGAGTATGCAATAGTTTATCAATTTACTAAAGAGCTCATCTATTTTGGTTGGATGGCCTGTGTTCCACCAGTATCGGATCACCCATGTAAATCAAACAGATTAAAAATGACCCACATTATGTGTATACCAATCCACAAAAAATCGTATATTTTGACACATTAGTCATGAGTTTTTGGAATCACGTGTTATTTATCAGGGAGGAAATTTGAACTTAGAAGTAGCTGTATCATATAGAAGGTATAGTTAAAGCAGGTCATTTCACATTTTTACTTCTGAAATCGAATGGAAAACACCCTGAAAAAACCTTGTTGATCATACTACACAACCAACTCAACCAAATGTAACTGCTAATTATTTATAAAATTTATGAGAACGAATTAAGAAGTGGTGACTTGTCTTTCGATCGGTTTGGACCTGCTTTAAAAACCCAATGTGACCCAAACCATCCTTATCCGTTACTAAGTTACCCACAGCGTGCCAACTAGGGGTGAGCATGGTTCGGTTTGGTGCGGTGTTTGACTAAAACCGAACCGCAACCGCACTTGCGGTTTTTATAAAAATAGAAACCGCACTGAACCAAAAACCACGGTTTCGGTTTCGCGGTTTTTTGCGGTTTTTTTTGCGGTTTTTTTGCGGTTTCTGCGGTTGTGCGGTTTTTAACCGCACCGAACCATTACTTGTGACTTATATAATAATTGTGGCTTTTTGCGGCTTTTTGTTTAAAATGTTGATTTTTCGGTTATAACAATGCATAAATTGAATCTAACAAACACTTTACTAATAACTTGTATGAATATCAATGATAATATGCACTAGAAGTCTTATAACTCGCATAAAATAGTCGATGTGACGTTTTTCAATATAAAATAATTATTGTGTGGTGCGGTTCGGTTTTGCGGGCGAAACCCGCAACCGAACCGCATTTGCGGTTTATCCTTTTTCTTAAAACCAAAGCGTCGGTTTTTGTCGTGGTGCGGTTTCTACGGTTCGGTTTTTGCGGTTTTTTGCGGTTTTACGGTTCGCGGTTCGGTTATCGCTCACCCCTAGTGCCAACTAAGCCATCTATATCTGAAATATATATACGTTGTTTGTTTAGGGATGGAAGATATGGGATTTCAGAACCAGGTCCTTTATCAATCGAAGAGCAGTAAATATGCAACAATACAATCAAATGTTTGTTTAGAGCATGCAATAGTTGAGTTTTGGCACTTGTGTCTCATTCAGGAACTGATCGAGGGGTTCGTGTGTTTCCTGGTGGGAATGGTATGGGTGCCATAAGTGGGATGAACAGATTAATTGGTATGGCAAGACCAGTATTCCAAGGGATTCCCTTTCCGTCTATGGTGAATTCAGGTGCGACAATGTTAACACCTGCAAATATGAACGCTGGGGCTGGTCATGGTCATGGGAACTCGCTGCGACCTCGCGAGGCTTTGCGTATAATGAGGGTGAGTTTTTTAGCATTTAGATTTCTGCGTAAATATCAAATCGTATGCTATAGGAGTTAAAGTAGGTTATTCTTATAATATTTGGGGATTGGAGGCCAAACTTCTTTGACTTCTTTGTAAAGGTCTAAACGGCGTGCGAATTGTGTTTTGAAAGTGACGCTGAATACTCATATTTAGATAATTCACTTTTATATTCAACAAAGTGTAGAAATAAGTATTATATGGTCGACTACAAAAGGTAAACTTGGACATGAAATAATCGTGCATCCATTTTGGATGATGAATGATTTGTTTCAGTGACTTTCAAGTACTAAAACAACGATGTTTTATATTGGTATTCATGGTCCATGATTCCAGCAGAGGTGGTCAGGAGAATGTAACCAAAATACAAATGTTAAATGTCCACTACAACAAAGGTAGTTTCTTTTTTACGACAAGGGAAATAGCCATTGCAACATTGTCAAAATGCAGTTTGCATTGAAATCAAAGAGTGAGACAAATACTTCACCTCAAATGTGATGTTGCTGGAAGCTGGAGCCCATTCTTAATTCGTGTCTCCAGTTAAGATTGATCAACAATTGGTGAGACTCGAATATCAAAACCAGCCTGCGCTTACTGATGACCTACAATAACAAAAAAGATATGAAAACAACATAAAATAAAGTATTTGGGATTAAAACTAATCTTTTAGGGAGCAAACACAGAAGATCAGAAAACAACATGACCACTACAGTTGTGCTTTTTTCCTACTCATAGGTTCGGTGACAGAGAATCTTTGGTCCGTCTAAACAAAGAATCTTCGGTCTGTGAAAGAATACCGTCTTTGATAAAAGCAAACGAAATTGTTAGTTAGAGGCATGGTTAACATGAACATCCCTTGGACTATACTAATTTTTTTAGTGAAAAGTACAACAAAGCTCCAAGAGAGTGCACATAATGCACTTGATTTGAACATCTTTTTGTATAGAGATAATTATGACACATATTTAGTTGTGTATCGTGAAGTTAGAATAAAGTTACTTACCCCATCATCAGGGTCCTTCTTAAATATTAAAAGTATGACAAATATTATGTAATGATCGAGCTACACCTATAACTTTCCCTTGTTATATTCAGCCTTTCCCACAAAATCCCCTGAATAACTGAGTGGTCCAAGAAAGGGTACATAAAGATACATGCAAACATTTAAATAATATGACACCAGTTTTCAACTCGCATATTTTTAGTTATACAAATAAGCAGTATATTAGAAAATAAGTAATCCCAAACATCCCCTTATTACTTGTAGGTTAATGTGCAGATCAAGACTGAGGGAAGTAGTTCAAATGGATCTGTGAAATGCGTAATAAATCAGTAATAAAAAGAAAGCTGATACATCTCTTTTTTTTTACATGTAGTCTGATCAATGTTACGAATTGTTGTAGGCTAGTGTGCAGTAAGGCAGAATGAATAACCAATCTGAAACACCCAATACATGTTGGTTGATGTGCAAATCCATTATAAGAATGGGAGAATGAGGTCATTATGTTTTTGTTAAGTTCTTGTAAGCTAGAGTAAAACAAAAAGTAACCCAAGCACCCTCATATTACTTGGAGGCTGATGTGCAGATCAAGTAAATGTGGATCCTTGGGTTGTTTTTGTGACTCGAACCTGCCTCTCCCTAAATAATTTAAATTGATCAAATTTTATTTCATATATATATATATATATATATATATATATATATATATATATATATATATATATATATATATATATATATATATATATAAAGATAAAAAGAATATAAATGCTTAGCTATTGAAAACAGAACTCAGTTAACTTTCTTTAGCACAGGTTTTGCTTATCTTGACAGCAATACAAAATAAACAGGAGATAAGACCAAACCTGACCGAAAATTCAAATTTATAAAAATCTAATTTGTTCACGTATTCCCTCTATATAAATTCTGCACAAGCTCATAAACGGTAAGCACCCAAATACGGGCAAGGGGTGTGGTTAAGTCTAAAGAGCAATCCCTGAAATGTTATTTTTTAGTAGAAATTTCGTACATCCAGCAAAGTTGATGTTGATTTAAAGAATACGGACAGTACATGTACATTAAGTAAAAGCATGAATACGTATAACCGAGGAATCCTCTTTGACACTGCCAATTTTTTATTGTGTGATTCCGTAGTGTGGACCTTGGTTATTAGCTCTTAGTAATCCCATTAGATCAGTTTTGAGCTATAAACAGTCAACCATATAAACTAAACATTCAACTTAGCAGCTATATTATGTGAATTCATTGTCTAACTGACCTGAATGAACCATTGTGTCTTCACACCAGCTTTGGCAAACTTAGTATATTTTCTTGGTGTTATCACCCTTTCTAACATCATAGTCCAATGACTGCAGCACAAAAGAAATTCAACAAGAAATTATATATAGTGCATTTTATAATAAATGAATAGGAAAAGTATAATTCTCAAACCATTATTACTTTAGCCATAGCTTAGTTCGGGTGTGGAACCTATAATGACATCCTTATCTCGATCAACTTTCTCTATAGCAGGAATGAAGAAATAAACTGTTATCCAAGTCCCGTTTTTGGCGCTCACAAGAATATCGCTTCCTCTATGCTTTCTTCGTGAACTGAAGATGGGCTTCTCAGACCTTTCTCATATATCCCCATAAAGTAAACAGAGTCATGTACAGTTATAAAATTTAGATCACATATATCATTGTAAAACACAAATCAGTTCGAGTTACCTTAGCCTAATTTCGCACTTTCATGCTAGATGTCCTCGTTATTGATATGTAGTACCCTGTGTCCACGTATAGTAATGTATTAGAACAAATTTTAAATAATAAATATATTCCTATCACGTTGACACGAGTAATTACCGATATCATGCTTCTTTGATTTGTTTGTTTAGTGCATCTTCTTTAGTGTAGTTCTACGCAACATGTGCTTCATTCCATTCAACGGCTGCCACTTGTACATCTTAAGGAACACGTAAAGATTCCCGCGCATCTAAGGTGCTAACATATACTGTTATAGTATCCCCATCTACTACCGCCTTAGCATCCACCTTTTTTAATCAAGTAAGTTCAAAAATATAATCAGAAATCGAGTTTGTAGGCATCGTGAGCATGATTGCAGTAAGGACTTGTTTCTTACCAGTAGTGTGTGCAACTCAACCTTGAAACCATCTGCAAACGGTGGTGCTTCATGATCGGTTATGTACTCAAAGTCGTTTGCTCAGGTTGTTGGTTTTTGTGTAGGGAAGCCTCTTCAGGTGGGCCAATTAACAAATCTATAAAATAAATCAAAGCTCAGAAGCAATCGGTTATGTACTCAAAGCCATTTCAAAACATGTATGGGCAATTCGTTAGAAATAACTACATACCAACTGCTTAAACATACTATGCTTGACCCTTTAATGCTTTGCCAGCAAGTCCAACGTGTATAATGTTGTTTTGGTCTATTCTGATTTTGCTCCAGCACAAAAACTTTATCGGCTGATAAACACTATCTGTTTGCTCACCTATTTGCGTTTACCTTACAATATCTAGATGCTCTTCTCCACTGATATCCAGAGCATCACGACTTAGTAACGAACATGGAAGTGCTGGAAAAATGATATCAACCTGCAATTTTAGATAAAAAAGATGGTACAACATTTAATACAAAAAAATGGACTGATTCTAGAAATTTAAATACAATAGAACGGTAATTAAAAAGCTATACTAAAAGGAAAATGTAGCTACATTGATTCGTAGTCGTTCTCCTTTTGATGTATCTACTATTAGCTTTGTTTCAGTAACAAAATGAAGATATAATCCTGCAATTAAACAAAATAGCATAAGAAAACGAATATGTGCACCCTGAAACAGGATAACTACATAATACATACCTTAAACAAAATACATACCTTTTTATGTGATTCATTAAGGTTTTGAGAAGACTTCTTAATAATTACATTACCTAGCAAACCATACCTCCTTTGTCATCAATCCAACCTCATACCTGCAAAAAAAACAATAGAAATCATTATAAAACGTGTTATTAGGGTTTTGAGTCTTTGAGACGAGAGAGATGAATTAAGGCCTCATTTTTAGATACGTATGAATATATTAGGGTTTTGTATGAACATAAAGTTTATTTAAAAACGATAATCTAGGAATAGATATGTATAAATTCCAAAATTATAGATAAAGAGTGATTCCAGTTCAATATCTATAAGCTAATTACGTATATACAAAAAATACAAAAAAATTGTGTGTATCTTTTATAGAGCTTATTATTAATGTATATCTCCTGTGTTTATATTATATAAGAATGAATATTATTTACGTTAATATTAGATTTCGAGGAGCTTATTATATGTGTTTTGTATTGAAAATCACAAATAATTGGTTGGATTAGTTGGTAAAGGTGCTTGCATTTGAATTAGAGTTCATGAGTTCGAACCTTGCAATAGACATGATGTTATTTAGAAATAATCTAAATTTAAATTCTTTTTTATTAAAATCCGAAATTAAATAAAAAATTTGATTCAATTCGGTTCAGATTATACCCAGATCGGCCCAGAGTTGAACCGGACCGTTCCAGACCATCAAAACGTGATTTTCAAAACAAAGTTTTCAAAATTGCGTTTCCAAAACGCGATTTTCAAAAAACTGCGATTTTAAATGGGTTGATTTTCAAAAAACTGCGATTTTAAATGGGTTTTTCGTGAAATTTGGAGATTTTCTAGGAAATTCTGAAATACTATTGGCTAAAAGATGTGACTGGGATATGACTGGGATTAAAACTGTGGTTTCAAATCATAATTATACCTATATATATATAATATATATATATATATATATATATATATATATATATATATATATATATATATATATATATATATATATATATATATATATATATATATATATATATATATATATATATATATATATATATATATATATATATATATATATATATATATATATATATATATATATATATATATATATATATATATATATATATATATATATATATATATATATATATATATATATATATATATATATATATATATATATATATATATATATATATATATATATATATATATATATATATATATATATATATATATATATATATATATTATATAAGCCCTAAGGTTCCATTCTAAAACCAATTGGTGATAGAAGGAGTAGCCCACCAAGCTTATATGTTGAATTTGAGATTATATTTCAATCGATGTGGGATATTGGGTTTGCACACCCAACACTAAGCTACATGATTTAGTGGTTAGGGCGAAGCTTTGGCGTTTTTAAAACGTTTCTAATGACGGCAAAACATATAAAAATATTTATTTGTTTCATCATATTTCAATATTGTATTTATATTGAATTCACAATAAGTGTTGTACATAAGAATTAAAATTAAATAACTCTCCTTACATTTAATAATATTCATTTTTTGGAGTTGGATCCAAAAAATCACTACAACTTATATCGTAGCGCGCATTAGCTTATTGCGTAGCATGGTGGTTGTGCCTCAAGCTTTAGCGTAATTTGGAACCATGATATTAAGAACTATAGGTTTTTGGTTTATCCGTTTAAAATTTGAATTGTTTTATGGGTTTGGGTCGTAATGATATGCATCGTGTTTTATGGTTTGTGTTATGTGTTATTTCTTATGTTAAAATTGTTACATGTTGTAGTTTTCTCAGAGCTTTTTTATTTATTCGTTCAAATCTAGCATTTTTCGTAGGTCTTGGTTGGGTTGAAGAGTAAGACAACTGATTTAGGCTGAAGTATCATGATAGGTAGATAAATATGTGGTTAAAGGGGTTGAGGTTTGTGTTCACTATTGATTGTTAACCATTCATTTTTTTTAACGACAATTATATTAAACAAAAACTAGCAAGGTGCTAGGTTACACAGAAATCAAGTACGGGTTTTTCAACCATTCGTTCCAAGAGAACGAAGTTTTACATCTAGAATTACACCAATAAAAAGAGCAAGAAACGATATTGTCAAACAACAAAGTCTTCGATGGTTTGTCGGTATCGAACATCGTCTTATTCCGGAATCTCCACACGTACCACCATGTAATATAGAAAACGCCTTCCAGAATGACCTTAAGCGACGTACTGAGACGAATCGAATTTAGCCAAAGACCCCAATCCTCGTACGAAGTGCACCTGTCGTAATGAACATTCCACCAACTAGCAATTCTTTGGTAAATCGTATGTATAACACTGCAGGAAAAGAATAGGTGGGCAGTTGTTTCCACCCCATGAATACAAACCGGACAGTTGAGAGTTTGGATGTCAATACCCCTGTTGGAATGATTGAATATCGTAGGTAAAGCATTGTGATAAACTTTCCAAGCCAAAATATTCACTTTAATCGGAATACATTTAACCCAACGTGTTTTACCCGCCAAAGGAGACAAACGAGCACTATCGATCTTCCTCCTCCACGATGACACTGAGAAAACACCATCCTTATCTAAAGACCACACGTATCTATCAGCTTGAGGCACCAACACCACTTCGTCTAAAATCCTAGATAGTTCCTCCAGCTGCGTTTGTTCAATCCCTCCCCTCACGCCACGTCTGAAAGAAAGCTCCAGGTTCTGGTCATTCAGTTTAGTTTTAATGTTCACGTCTTTACACGTTTCCAAGTTATATAACCTATTGAATTTCTCTTTAAGGCTGCCAACATTTGCCCAATCATATTTCCATAATCTAGTGTTAATCCCGTCTCCGACTTTGAGCTTCAGGAACTCAAAAAATCTAACCCTATAAGTTTAAGGTTGTCGATTTATTTAACAATAGTCAACCATGATGATCGAAAACCACAATTTCTCCCCATACCGATGCTGCCATCTTCACCATGTAGAGCTTTGATCACTCGAGTCCATAATGAGTTTCTATTAGTAAATAATTTCCAAACCCATTTACAAATGAGGGCTCGATTTAATGCATACAAACTGGGAATACCAAGGCCCCCATTCTCCTTTCCTGTAAGAACAGAATCCCACTTTACCCAATTAGCACTATTAATACCTTTCTCATGACCATGAAAGAATCGACATCTAATAGCTTCCAATTCCTTCAAAACCTGAATTGGCACTTTATATATGGACATGTGAAAAATTGGAATCGATCCTAGGACAACTTTGATCAAAGTTAATCTTCCACCGATGGAGAGAGCCTTCATCTTCCATTTTGATAACCTTGATTCTACCTTATTTATGACTTCCTTCCAAGCTTTAACCCGATGCATATTACCTCCTATTTTGGTACCGAAGTATAAGAACGGAGTACGAAGGATCATACAACCAAGTTTATTGGCAGCATGACTAATCTTATCTTGTTGAACATGAATGCCCATAATTTTACTCTTACACATATTAATACTAAGACCCGATGCTCGCCGAAAGCATTCCAATACGTTAATAAGAGTACCAATATTCTTGTCACACCACTCCCCAATGAAGACTGCTTCGTCAGCAAAGAACATATGTGAAATATCCACTGTGCTATTAATCTTGATGCCCGTGAACATGCCCTTACTCACGACTCTTTGGAATGAAATGTGTAAAGATTCCATGATAAGAATAAATAAAAAAGGGGATAAGGAGTCACCTTGCTTAAGACCTTTATGGAAATGAAATTCCTCCGTAGGACTGTCGTTCACTAGAATAGAGCCTTTGGACGATCTTAAGCAGCTTTGAATCCACCGACACCATTTGGACCCGAAACCAAACTTGTGGAGAACCTCATCCAAAAAATCCCATCTAACTGAATCATACGCTTTCTCGAAATCAACCTTAAAGACCATGTTGTTTTTTCTTGTACGAACACCATTGGATGATCTTATTAAGAATGAAAGGACCATCCATGATTTGTCTCCCCGGAACAAAAGCTGATTGAACTTCGTGAACGATGCCTCCCAAAACCGGAACAAGTCTATTAGCTAGAATCTTAGTAATAATCTTATAAAGACTACCAATAAGACAAATGGGTCTAAAATCTTTAACTTGATTAGCATTCGGGATTTCAGGGATCAATGTGATGAAAGTTGAGTTACAACCTAATGCGAATTCACCATGAATGAAAAAATATTTGACTACGGCAGTAACGTCTCCTTCTACCACATTCCAAAATTGTCTAAAAAACCCGAAAGTGAAACCGTCCGGACCCGGAGATTTATTAGCACCACATTCCCAACATTCCCACACAGCAAATTTAATCTCTTGTGACGTAACATTAGATTCGAGCTGTATTTGTTGGTCCACCGTAATGAGATTAGGGAACTCCATATCAATACAAAGACGATCATCGACAGGGTTTTTGAATCTATTTTGGAAATGTTCTAGGAATTCCAATTGAACCTTACATGGGTCATCTATCCACTCGCCATCTTTTGTTATCCCCCTAATACTCATCTACTTTCTTCTTTTGTTAATAAGACCATGAAAAAATCTAGAATTTTCATCCCCTTCGACTGCCCATTTAACTTTAGCCTTCTGAAGGTACTCCAAATTTTGTTGTTTCCTCATGGTGTCAATGTCTTTTAGTAGATACGTCTTGCGATAGTAGACTCCTCATTATTCCCCTTATCAATTTCCGAGTCAATAATGGCTAGTTGAGACTGAAGAAGATTCAGATCAGCCTTCTTATTACGGAGATAATCATTATACCAATCTTGAATACTTCCTTTAAGGGTACGAAGTTGGTCATAAGATTAATCATATCATTATTCCCCGCGCCTTGCACAGAATGCCACACAGATTCAACGAACGAACGAAAACCCTCAATTTCCAGCCAATGATTATAAAACTTGAATGGAAAAGGACCATAATCTACCACAACTTCACGCATTAAGATTGGACGATGATCAGATAAATTCCTATCCAGAGTGGTAGCACATAACTGAGGGTGAATATTATTCATGTTATCGGAAAATAAAAAACGGTCAAGTTTACTCATTTTTTTGCAGATTTATGACACCAAGTGAATGAACAACCTCCTAGCGGTACCTCCACCAAACCTGCATTAAATATGAATGAATTGAACATGTTCGCGTCCCTAGCCTGAAAATTAGATCATAATCTTTCGGATGAGAAACGAACCTCATTAAAATCACCCGTCATTATCACTTCTCCTTCCCAACTATTAATAACAAAAGATAAGTAATCCCACAGTACACGTCTTTCTTTTTTGTCATTAAGAGCGTAAACTACCACAAACATAATCTCCACTTTGGTAATATTCCAAATCCCACGAACAATAGTGAAAGAATCAGAAATCATGTGACTACTTTTTTGCAAGAGAGTAGGGTCCCATGCGCACAAAATACCCCCCGAATACCCAACAGCGTCACTATGAACAAAATCAAAATCAAAGTTACCCCAACACGACTTAACAGTAAAAACTTCCATACTCTCCATTTTTGTTTCTTGAATAGCTAAAAAATTAACTCTATGTTTTAAACATAACTCCCGAACCCAATCTTTCTTAGCCTTTTGGGCGAGGCCTTGGATATTGATAGACAAACAATTCATCGATTAACCGTTTCCACTCCTTGTGATTCAATGATTTTCATGATATCACTTTCGCAACCCTCCATATTATACCCTATTGTTTGCCCAACTTTCACTAGTTCCTCCATACAATGCAATTTAAAGCCGCCTGTCTTAGGTATACTAGATAATTTAAAGTGACTAGCATTACCAGAGTTACAACTATTGGGTAGGGAATTGTTCTGATCATCCAAATTATTTCTATCTTCTTGATTAACTTCCTGGATTGTTGGTGAATGTGCTTCAATTGGTTCAAACGTTTGTTCCCTGACACTTGATTTGTGTAAATGATTATTATTCTTATGACTAGAATTATTTCTGGACGATGTTTCTTGTTCCACATGATTATGTGTTTGATCACCTGTGGGCGGAGTGTACCCTGGAGGGTGAGGACGGCTACTGTCGCTATTGACTTCCTTTTGTAGTTCTTGAACCTTATCTCTCTCAAGCATCCCGTATATATCAAATGGATCAGCAGATTTCATTGGTCCATTTTCTCCTGATTTTGCAAATATTGTTTCTTCAACCGCATCTGGTTCGTGTAAGTCACGAAAGTTATCATTATCGGATAAGTCCCTTTCTTTGTTCAAAAAATCATCTTTAAAACAATTACTATCATATGCGTCTTTAGAATAATCCGGCTCCCACCCTGGAATTTCTTTGGCCCTAACACCAAATGTCTTACCCTTAAATACCAGTTTAAAAGACTCAAAAATATTATCTTGCCTTTTCGTTGATACACAAATTCTTTTAGAGTAGTACCCTGTATCTTCCTTATCTTCATAGTCCAATAACTGACCCCATCTACATGCTATCTTCTTAAAAGTGTTGCCCGTCCAAAACCTAAGAGGAACCCCTTCCACTTCAATCCAAGCTAGCCTTCCATTAAGAGTAAAATCAGTAGACGCATGTTTCAGTGATGTAAACCAAGATGCAATTCCAGTACTACTGGTAAATTTATCTCTGGAATCCATGTTAGGAAAACTTAACAGCAACCATAACTCTCCCATATATCTAATAGAGACATCCAAAAACCCTTCATCTTCTATAATGTTTTGAATATTAGATAATGCATCCACTTCTTTCACTCTACCGATGAGAGAAGATGTCAAATCCGATTCATTGATGCAATCATTATCTAAAACAACATCAGCAGTAGCATTCTTACTACTATCTTGGTTATTCCTCAACACCGAAGCAAAAGTTTTCCTATTCAGGTTGTTCGCGTCTGTAGTACGAGTGTTTTTCACAGGTACATTTTTGGTAGCATCTCTTTTATCCGGTGGGGATGTACTACTGACAGTAGGTCTTTGAAATCGTGCAACATTGGTATGGAGTTTGAAGCTTCCCACCCAAACAGTATTAAGATTAGTGACCAATCGACCAACATTGAAAACATTGATGAATCTCACGAATCCAAATCTTTTACCTTGCTTTGTTCTTTTATTAGGAATAAAAGAATCGATCACGTGACCGTACACCTTACACGCATTGAACAGATCTTTAACGTTGAGGTGTTCTGGAAAGTTAGTAACAAAAATTAAAATTGAAATTCTAGCCACGTCATCTTCCTGGGAGTATGACGTCGCCATGCTCGTACACAAAGAGGAACCCTAGTTTAAAATATAAACCCTAGTACGCAAAATCAAAGGCTTAACGCCATGTCGATTTAAATAAAGAACAATTAAAGAATGAAATCAATATAATCTAAACTTTCACACAGTGAAGGCGATCACACCGAAAGTAGGGAGCGATCAAGATCACAAGCCTACCCCGAATCACACTCCTAAACAGTGTATGAGAGAAGAGACCACAAGAAATCACTACAATAATGGAATGTTATTCAAAGAATGATGACGAACAAGCCCAAAAAATAAGACACGGAAGACCCTAAAATCATAACTGAACCCTATGGCTTCGAATTCGAAACGAATAAAGGCGCTCGTTCCCTGAGATCTGTCGTAAGGGCAACACTCAAGGACTACAGGTACTTTAGGTTAACCATTCGTTGTTTCATGTTGTAATTTTACAATATATTGTAGATTTAATCATTAGGATACTTGGCCGTTTAATAACTCTGAATTATATGCTCGATTTCCATGAACAAAGGGATAAGAGCATAACAAGTATAGGTTAGGTAGCGGCTATAATAATATTTTAACCACTATATAGAACGAGAGTTACACATTAAACTAGAAAGATGAACCATGATAATTAAGGAGTAACTAGGTTAGCAAACTTTTCCCTTTGATTATATTTTGCTAATTATTTTATTGCATTTTAATCAGTTCTACAATCTTAAAATCGTGATAATAGTTGTAGTAAAATCAAGTTATAGACAACCTCTTAGCTTTTCGGACGACTTAGAATTGACCAAATTACTACATTAAACGCAACCGGGTACACTACCCGTTAGTGCATGTGCATATCTTAAGTAGACAATAATTTATAAATTTAAAACTAGGTCATATGCAACGATAACATATCAACAACCAACCATTAATCATTATTTTTGTTATGCCTTACCGCCTAAATAACTAACCAAACATACTCTCAAAGTTTGTAATTGTTTTTTTTTTTTTTTTTTTTTTTTTTTTTTTTTTTTTTTTTTTTTTTTTAAGTTTGTAATTGTTAAAAAAACTACTTTTAAGACATTCATATGTGCAGTATTTGATTGTACTTTAATAATAAACACTTGCTCCTTGATTTTCGTTAATCTCGACCAACCTAATGTAAAAACCAACTTATGTACACATAAAAGAAATATGAGAAATAAAAATAATAACCAATCTGAAGAGTGTTTCATTTTAATAACTCGAACATAAAATTTACACAATTATAAAACACTATTTAAACATTACGTGATTAAAAATGAATTTTTTTTTGTCTTGGTTTTTATTTTATAACAACTCATTATCTTTCATATACTAAAACAAATCTTTTAATTTTTAATTTTAGTTGTTGTTACAAAAAAACTAAACTTTCTTGTTTAAAAAAAAGTTACTCTAATATGAACACATCTTTTAATTTATTCTTTTTATTTTTTACTTTTTTTCAAAACAACCTACAAAATTTCATATTTGGCAAAAAATCATTTGTTATTAAAAATATCAGTGAAGGAATTTGATGGGGAAAAAAATACATAAACTATAAGTGGTAAATTTGTGAAAAATATTTAAAAATGATAATATAATTAATAAAATTTTAATATGTAAATTTTAAATAAATTAGATGAAGTTAATTGAAACTTATACTACATATTTTCTATATTTTTCAATAACTTTTAAAAATAAAAAAAAACCTACTTACATTTTCTACTCTCTAGACTTTATACATTAGACATAGTATATAAAAAAATTTAAACACTAATATTAATATATAATAAAATATTTTATGTAGACACACGTGTATAACTATCACGAATTTTTTTTCAAACATTCGAATATTAAACTAAGATATTAATATAAATTGATTTGTGTACAAGACTCTACTTTGACGAGACTTATAATTAGTAATCACCACACAAACTTAACTAATTACGTAATTTCTTACAATTTTCACCCTTACAAATTGTTAGATACACTCGCGGCCGAGTTCTCCTCACATCAGCTTTCTCTTTTCGACGACATACAAGCGATTTGTTTTCACATCAAGACAATTAAATTTAATTCCTTTTAAATCTAAAATTCACTAAAAAAATTACATAAATATTAAAAAAATTACATAATTAAATAAAATAAAAACATTTCTATAATAATTGAAAACTAATACTAATAATTTAAATAATTAGCTGTCTTGATGTGGTTCTTCATCTACTGCGACGCCTATTGTTGTGCTGGGCAAATCAAGGTTGATTTCGGTGTTATAAAACATTATGTCTTTGTTGCATTTTTTGGCAAGTTCAATTACTCGATGTTGTAATTCGAGCTTCTCTCTTTCCAACGTCGTTGCTTTCCTTTGAGCTTCCTCCTACATATCCAACTCCCTTGCTTCAACTAAAAGTAGGAGTCTTGTTGCTCCTTCACATAATCACCTTGTATGAAACCGGAGGTGGTTTAAGAAGTCTTGAATTTTTTTGTTACCTATTGGGTAAAAATCAGGCATCTCAAGTTGTTGCCAACTTGAGTGATCTTTCAATACGCTTCAAGTCGCCTCCAACATAAAGTTTGTAAATTATTATGTATTCCGCACATGCTTTTTGGTATGCGGTGAGGTCATCGAAACTAGTTTCGTAATTATGCTCAATGTTATTCATGATGCCACAAAACAACCAATTATAGGGCGAACCTTATTTTTCCATTTGCTCTGAAGCGCGTCGTACCCTCTAGTTGAACCTATCTTGACTTTATTATACCAAGATCGACTCCCAAAATTAGAGGCTGTTTGGTTGGCTTATATTTGATGATTTTGGGTGGTTTTGGAATTAGAAATCATTTCTTTAACATGTTTGGTTGAAAAAATAAAGTGAGTTTTAACTTTTAAATACATCAAATGTGTGTATTTGTCGAGTTGATTTTGATTAGATTTATTATTAAGAAATTAAATCAAAGGGCTATGTAATTTATACGTGCTACCAGTTGTAGTTGTCGTTGCTTATTTTATTTGGTAGCTTTGATGTAATTCATGTTAATTAAATATAGGTTAAATATATATTTATTGGATACTTTAGAGGGAACGGTATGGCGGCGAGGAAGGTTCGCCGTGCCTAGGTGGCAGGCTCGTCGCCGCTCGCCGCCTTTCGCCGTTACACCGACCCCCCTCGCCGGTTCTCAAATGTCACAAAGTGACATTGCTCGTTGGAAAATAAAGGTGGGGCCCACAATTTTTTATTACCGTTTGTAACGGCTAGTAAAAAAAAAATTTTTTTTTTAAAATCAATATTTTTTCTTTATAAATACCATATTTTCACACACAGTTTTTTCACACACAACTCTGTTTTTTCACACACATTCAAAAATAAAAAATGGCATGTTCATTCCCACATACCGAAGCCGAGATTAAGGCTATAGTTAACAGACAAATACTTCAACAACAACGCCGTTACGAGCAGCTTACGAAGTTAGGTGATGATTTCGATGCTGCGTCCGAAGAGAATAGGAAATTGAGCTCGGCATGTAAGAAATGCCGTGATCTCTCCCCACAGGAGCGTCAGTTTATCGACACATATCTTAGTAAGCAAGCTGAATTGGATTTCAGCCTCCGGAGATCTTGCGCAAGAAAGGCGACAAAATTTGAGGCCAAAATTGAAGAAAATACTAAATGGTTGAATAACTTTGGTTCTTCGTCCCGATATCAAACAACACATATCGGTCCTTCGTCGCAACAACACCGAATAAGAAATGAGTCGCCCGATCTACCCTTTCCAATTCCAAACCTCACAGATGGCAGAATGACTGACATTGAGGTGTATCAAGAATACCTAGATCAAAAAGTGTTGAGACAAACTCAGGAAGAAGAAGAAAGGGAAAGAAGGGAGCGGGAGGCGCAAATTATGGCCGAAGAAGATGAAGAAGAAACATTGCGTTGGGAGTTTCCTTGTGGTCTGTTATCGGATTCGGATCCGGGAACTGACTAATCGTATTATGTAATTTTATTTTTAATATCGTATTATGTAATTTTATTTTTAGTATCGTATTGCATTTCCTATTGTATTTCCGTATTCTCAAGTTTTATTTCCTATTGTATTTCGTATTGTCTTTTTTTTCCGTATTTTTATATTCGTAGCGTAATTTTATTTCTCGTATTTGTATTTTATTTTTTAGTATTTTGTAATTTTTAATTTTATGAAATGAATTTTTATTTTGTGTGAAAATTGAAAAATTAAATAAAATGGTGAGTGGTGGGACCCAAGTGAAGAGGCGAGAGACTAATTGTGATAAAGGGGGTGTTTTTGGAGAAGATGAGAGAGATTAGTTGGTATGACGTGGCGCTGATGTGGCGCAGTGAAGAGGTAAACACCTCTTTGTGATACCTTTCCCTCTTATATTTCATTTTGTTGATTTTGTGTTTGATTGTCATTTAATGAAATGATTTTCACGAATCCATCAATGAAGAACATATATCTTTTGTTTTGGTTGACAAAGAAGATAACAAGAGGATAATTTTGTCATTTACCACTATTTGCATTTTTTTAACACAGAATTTGTGAACTAAACATGTTAGATCATTTAAGAAGGCACCCCTTCAAACATTCAAATACATCGATATTTTGAACCATGAGTTTCAAACTGTTGAACCAAACATCCCATTGGTTTTTTGGGTGTTTCCTTTCTTGCTATTCTCCGACATAACACCACTTTTACACAAAACGACCTCTTCCACCATTATCCATTATTTTGACGGCTCTTTAATTTTTGTCTCGACTTGTTTCGAGATCTTTTTAGGTTTGACGGGTGACAGTGACCCAAACGTTATCCCATATAAATCGGCGTCAACTTGAATTGCAACGTGGTAGGATCAGTGACCCAAACGCTATCCTATATAATGATCTTGACTTGAACCTTAACCCGCAAAGTACTCATTGTTATACATCATTTGTCAAAATCCATATAATATAAACGATTAATCTTAGAATACGACAAACTCGCATGCGAAGACGTCGATGAATCAATAATCAGACGACCCATTTGGAGATTCGTAGAAAAAGCTTGTTGATTGTTATTATAAGGAGAAACGAATGGACGATTCTGATAAAACATGTCCGGATTTTGTGATTGTTGTGATTGATATTCGAAGCCGACACTGGATAATCAAAAATTCGAATCCGGCGTTAATGTGGAACGCTTTCTTGGACCTCGGGATTTTGTGTTTTTTGCTTTGGAGTTCACTTGTTAAACATGGTGAAATGACCTTTAAAAAAACATGGTAAAATGAGTAATTTTTTTATTTGTAATTTGAATCAGTGAAAAAATAGTTAAATAGATTGAGTATTTATAAGGATAAATTGTTTAATTTTAAAGTTTTAAAAAGAAAATTCTTTTAAAAACGGTCACTTTTTTTTGTTATACGAGTTTACAAGTCGATCGATTAACGGTGTAATCGATCGCTTTATCGAGAACGACCGATTGCAACACTCGTTCGACCGAGTGCCTTCTAACCTCAACGCGACCAGCCTAAGCCATAACTTTCTACACTATAAAGAATTTTTTTTATTTCACATGCTTCGTTACTGCAAGTTTTTATATTTCACATGCTTACAGTAAAGAATAGTGACATATGGATTGGACAATTGGAAAAAATTTCAGAGTAGATGCATTTTTTTAAGGGTTTTGCTAACCACCATCTTTAAGGTGGTTTTTAAAAATACCAAAATTAATAAATTTGCATTAAATGAACTCATACATATCATAGTTTATGTTTATAATGAATAAGTAACTATGAATGAATCTTATACACACCATGTTTAGCATCACATTTTATATTTATTATTAATTAATTAAAGAATATATATGAGTTCATTTAATGCAAATTTATTAATTTTGATATCTTTAAAAACCACCTAAGGGTGGTGGTTAGCAAAACCCTTTTTTTAAAAGAATCTTCCCTAAAGTGTGCAAAGATTCGTTCACATTCCATCTTCTTTTGTCATTTTGCACATGAAGATGGACTGATACATCAGAAGCATTTTATTTTAGATTCCTATGATATATCAACATTTATTTAAAATAGGCGATGAAATTTGAGTCAATTCCATATTTAGGAAACACACCATTGAATTCGTCGAAAATGATATCAGCATATAATTGGTTTCATCTAACAGAAAAGATAACTGTTGAACAAATTTGGAATTTAATACTACCAATTTTGATAATTTCGATGGCACATCACTGCATTACTGCTAAATTTGTTATAAGCTTTAACCAACTAGCATTATCAAATACGAACTAATTTGTTGCTTATTACTTGCTGCAATAACTAAAGTGATTATTACAATTTCAACCAAATTATAGGTGCATCAGATCAAAATATCATGTCATACAATACACTTTGTTTTAATTAGTTATACGTAATTCTCAAGTAATAACTCACATTCATACATAATGCACATCTTCGCATGCAAAATTTGCAAAACCGACTTTTGGTCATTGGATATACGTTTAGTATCTAATTCACTCTCTTGTGTTGGACCATCTGTGAAATGAATGATTCATATCAAGTTGGACACACTTGTTGAAAATGCAGAAACCAGATTCTTTGTACGAATTTTCTTGTTTTAAGATTTGTACATACACGAAATCACTAATCACATATTATTACCGTATCACTGCTGATGGGCTAGATATGTTTTTTTTTTTTACTAAGATGGGCTAGATATGTAAAATGACCAAATTTACATAGCCAGCTTTCTTAGTTTTTGAAGTTATGACGTTAGCATATTTACCATTGAATTACTCGACCAACTGCTAACAATGTAATTTTGAAACGTCTCATCATAATAAAGTATCTATTTTATATTCCAACGAATGCAAAATAAAATTATTGCGTTAATAATGAGAGGTGATTTCTCACGTGGTAAAAAGCCACGTTTTGGTTCATACCCACAGTACCCTCTCAAGTCACGCGCGAGCGGACGAAAGGTAAGGTTAAAGGGAGTGAGGGCAAACTCACTTACCTATACGCCAGAGTCACATCAGATTTTAACAAACTCACTACAACCCACTCACGAGGGTAATGACACTCACTCACACTCACCTTTCATATCTATTTTTTTTATTATTTAAACACAACCCACTCACAAAAAACAAAAAATAAATAAACCTAACCAAAAAAATAAAACCATCCGGGCCCACAAAAATAAACTGATGCTGATAAGTTTGCCCCTTCATTTTGATCCTAGCTTTTTAGTCGCGCGTGAGTGAGTATGAGGAGGATTGGTGGTCACGCGTGAGTCACCCTAACTCACTCGTGGGTTTTTAGCCACTCCCTTTAGCCTAAGATACTCAACAGTGGCGAGTATTGAAAGTGTGAGCCATTTTTATATCCGTTTGAGAATTATGAAAAAGAAAAATCATATACACCATTTTATCTATAAATTCTGTCATTTAAACAATTTTAAACACAACACCAACTTTATACATCTTCTCCAAAAATTTAATCTCTTCATCATCATCAAAAATGTCTGCCGACAAAACAGCCCGAACCATCAAACGCCGTCAACGAAAAATACTGACAACTCTGCACTAACACCCGTCGGCACGTTTACTCTCGAAAACCTATCAAGTAACCAATCATAAGGATTTGTTAACCAACCTTACCATAACCAACCATGACGAGACCTGATGCCGGCACCGGGGTCAAAACCTTACCCCAACCCGTATCAATTTACTGAATACTCCAAAACACCTGGGTTTCTAGAATTTTTCCCACAATCACCCGCGTTCCCTTTTCCCATCGAAACACGTTTCACAAACCCATGTTGGTGGTTCTTCATCACAACCGCATTTCAAACAACCCAACTCTCCCATCCCTGCATTCCCAACTGAATACGTGTACCAACCTTCCTTTCCGAAGTCTTTTCATGAACCCGCTCGAGAGGAGACTCCAGTTGAAGTTTTGGCCCATCACCAAAGTCGAAGGTTAGGCGAGGATGACAAAACCAACTGGAGTTGAACCAAAACATCCCGACAGGTATCATGGACACATGAGGAAGAACCAACTTTGTGTAGCGCTTGGGATTCTGTTTTCGAAAATAGCGTGAAGGATAACGATGGGAATACGCATGGTTTTTGGACCTAGATTTTGTAGTACATGGAGAACAAAACATGAGACTACGATAGGCGAACGCATGATAGCATAAACGAGAAATGAAAGTTGATACACCCTTACGTGTGTTTATACTTAGGTTTATTTTCTTTGTTATAATATTGGTGCGGTTCAACTCCAAATAAAAGTCAAGATATTAATGTTTTTTTATTTATTTAAGTTTCCTGTTTAACAATAAATTCTGGTAAAGAGAATATTTAATTTTCAGTTATAGGTTTAGGAAAACAGAAAGTAATATCAATCTTTATTTAGATTGATTCACATTTTCCTATAAATGTTAGGTTTTTCATTGTATTAGGATATCTTTGAGTTTTGATAATGAAAGCTTTTACTTTTTTCTTTGCAGTTTGTTAAGATTCATCCAAATAATCGGGTATTCGTTGAATCAACGATTGTTGGAGTTTACCTGATTATCGGTATTCTTTTTGAATGAACGATAGTTGGAAGAATTATTTCTGGCATTCTTGTTGAATCAACAGATCCAATTATCTATCTTTGTTATCTTTGTTTTTCGCTACATCAGCTGGTATCAAGAGCTGAAGTTCCTGATTAAAATGTTAGAATATCCGTTTTTTGATGTTGATGGTTCATCTTATGATGAATGGGAATATTATGGTGCGGCTAGTGATGATTATGATGGACCTCCCATATTTGATGAATATGAAGAAGAACCGATGCTAGTTTATGATACAAATATTGAAGATGTCATTGAGGAAAAAGAAGCATTTACGGGGAAAAAAGAATTTGGTGGGGAAGAATACAACATTGAAGACATTGTATTTGTGGCTAATAATCTTTATTCTACAATGATCCGAACTATCATGGTCAATACATTGGGTTTGAAGACAATCAAGACTCGAGGTCGAGTCTTTTCGAAGAACGGGAGAATGATGCAGAATGTTAAATGGAGATTAATTTTTTTGTCGGTGTCTTTTATTCACTTTCCCTTTTTATTTTTCTATAGTAATTTGTTAACTTTTTTTCTAAGTTTCTTTTCTCATATAATTAGGGCCGGGTTTATTGTATTCAGTATAGAGTTATGAATAAAAAACAGACTTTTAGTCTTTTGTTAATCAACTTAAATCCAGGTTAGGATTTATTGTTCGATTTCATCCAAATAATCGGGTATTCGTTGAATCAACGATTGTTGGAGTTTACCTGATTATCGGTATTCTCTTGAATCAACGATAGTTGGAAGGATTGTGTCTGGCATTCTTTGAAATCAACAGATTCAATTATTTATCCTTGTTTTCCGCTACATCAGTTGGTATCAGAGCAAAATGCGTTTTAAGACGATCAAGGTTCGAGGTCGATTCATTTTAAAGAAAGGAAATTTGATATCGGGGATGCAAAGTAACAAAGATAATTAATTGGATCTTTTGATTCAACAAGAATGCCAGAAACAATTCTTCGAACTATCGTTGATTCAAAAGGAATATCGATAATCAGGTAAACTCCAACAATCGTTGATTCAACAAATACCCGATTATTTGGATGAATCGTAGCATCCAAGTTTTTCCAAAGGGGAGAATGGTGCGGTTCAACTCCAAATAAAAGTCAAGATATTAATGTTTTTATTTCTTTATTTAAGTTTCCTGTTTAACAATAAATTCTGGTAAAGAGAATATATAATTTCTAGTTATAGGTTTAGGAAAACAGAAAGTAATATCAATCTTTATTTAGATTGATTCTAATTTTCCTATAAATGATAGGTTTTTCATTGTATTAGGGTATCTTTGAGTTTTGATAATAAAAGCTTTTGCTTTGTTCTTTGCAGTTTGCTAAGATTCATCCAAATAATCAGGTTTTCGTGGAATCAACGATTTTTGGAGTTTACCTGATTATCGGTATTCTTTTTGAATCAACGATAGTTAGAAGAATTGTTTCTGGAATTCTTGTTGAATCAACATATCCAATTATCTATCTTTTTTATCTTTGTTTTTCGCTACATCAGTTGGTATCAAGAGCTGAAGTTCCTGATTAAAATGTTAGAATATCCGTTTTTTAAGGTTGATGGTTCATCTTATGATGAATGGGAAGATTATGGTGCGGCTAGTGATGATTATGATGGACCTCCCATATTTGATGAATATGAAGAAGAACTGATGCTAGTTTATGATACAGATATTAAAGATGTCATTGAGGAAAAAGAAGGATTTATGGGGATAAAAGAATTTGGTGGGGAAGAATACAACATTGAACACATTGTATTTGTGGCTAATAATCTTTGTTCTACAATGATCCAAACTATCATGGTCAATACATTGGGTTTGAAGACAATCAAGACTTGAGGTCGAGTCTTTTCGAAGAACGGGAGAATGATGCAGAATGTTAAATGGAGATTAATTTTTTTGTCGGTGTCTTTTATTCACTTTCCCTTTTTATTTTTCTACAGTAAATTGTTAACTTTTTTCCAAGTTTAATTTTCTCATAAAATTAGGGCCGGGTTTATTGTATTCGGTATAGAGTTATGAATAAAAAAACAGACTTTTAGTCTTTTGTTGATCAATTTAAATCCAGGATAGGGTTTATTGTTCGATTTCATCCAAGTAATCGGATATTCTTTGAATCAACGATTGTTGGAGTTTACCTGATTATCGGTATTCTTTTGAATCAACGATAGTTGGAAGGATTGTGTCTGACATTCTTTGAAATCAACAGATTCAATTATTTATCCTTGTTTTCCGCTACATCAGTTGGTATCAGAGCAAATTGGGTTTTAAGACGATCAAGGTTCGAGGTCGATTCATTTTAAAGAAAGGAAACTTGATACAGGGGATGCAAAGTAACAAAGTTAATTAATTGGATCTGTTGATTCAACAAGAATGCCAGAAACAATTCTTCCAACTATCGTTGATTCAAAAGGAATATTGATAATCAGGTAAACTCCAACAATCATTGATTCAATGAATACCCGATTATTTGGATGAACCGTAGCATCCAAGTTTTTCCAAAGGTGAGAATGGTGCGGTTCAACTCCAAATAAAAGTCAAGATATTAATGTTTTTTATTTATTTAAATTTCCTGTTTAACAATAAATTCTGGTAAAGATAATATTTAATTTCCAGTTATAGGTTTAGGAAAACAGAAAGTAATATCAATCTTTATTTAGATTGATTCTCATTTTCCTATAAATGTTAGGTTGTTCATTGTATTAGGATATCTTTGAGTTTTAAAAATGAAAGCTTTTACTTTGTTCTTTGCAGTTTGCTAAGATTCATCCAAATAATGGGGTATTCGTTGAATCAACGATTGTTGGAGTTTACCTGATTATCGATATTCTTTTTGAATCAACGATAGTTGGAAGAATTGTTTCTGGCATTCTTATTGAATCAACAGATCCAATTAATTATCTTTGTTACTTTGTTTTTTAGTATACATCAGTTGGTATCAGAGCAAATTGGGTTTTAAGACGATCAATGTTCAAGGTCGATTCATTTTAAAGAAAGGAAATTTGATACAGGGGATGCAAACTTGGATGCTACGAACAGAAGGAAAAATCGAGGACGAGTATTTTTAAGGGAGAGAGAATGGTGCAGTTCAACTCCAAACAAAAGTCAAGATATTAATTTTTATTTATTTATTTAAGTTTCTTGTTTAACAATAAATTCTGGTAAAGAGAATATTTAATTTCCAGATATAGGTTTAGGAAAACAGAAAGTAATATCAATCTTTATTTAGATTGATTCTCATTTTCCTATAAATGTTAGGTTTTTCATTGTATTAGGATATCTTTGAGTTTTGATAATGAAAGCTTTTGCTTTGTTCTTTGAAGTTTGCTAAGATTCATCCAAATAATCGGGTATTCGTTGAATCAACGATTGTTGGAGTTTACCTGATTATCGGTATTTTTTTGAATCAACGATAGTTGGAAGAATTGTTTCTGGCATCCTTGTTAAATCAATAGATCCAATTAATTATCTTTGTTACTTTGTTGTTTAGTGTACATCGGTTGGTATCAGAGCAAATTGGGTTTTAGGACGATCAAGGTTCGAGGTCGATTCATTTTAAAGAAAGGAAATTTGATACAAGGGATGCAAACTTGGGTGCTACGAATACAAGGCAAACTCGAGGACGAGTTTTTTTAAGGGAAAGAGAATGGTGCGGTTCAATTTCAAATAAAATTCAAGATATTAATGTTTTTTATTTATTTAAGTTTTCTGTTTAAAAATAAATTCTGGTAAATAGAATATTTAATTTCCATTTATAGGTTTAGGAAAACAAAAAGTAATATCAATCTTTATTTAGAATGATTCTCATTTTCTTATAAATGTTAGGTTTTTCATTGTATTAGGATATCTTTGAGTTTTGATAATGAAAGCTTTTGCTTTGTTCTTTGCAGTTTGCTAAGATTCATCCAAATAATCGGGTATTCGCTGAATCAACGATTTTTTACCTGATTATCGATATTCTTTTTGAATCAACGATAGTTGGAAGAACTGTTTCTGGCATTCTTGTTGAATAAACAGATCCAATTAATTATCTTTATTACTTTGTTTTTTAGTCTACATCAAATATTCATATTGTTATATATAAATATTTCTATGTATGTTTTCCTCATTTTTAATTAAATATGATATTTATTTGTGATTGTCTTTTATTTCATTTTTTTCTGTATCACATATATTGTTGATAGTCGATTATGGTTAAATATGAACTTTTCTTATGGATCTAAAAGTTCAATATTTTAATCATTTGACATTATACCTTCAAATTTATTAGATTTTATTTTCTATAAAAAATCCAACACATTGAATTTATATTGTCAAATACTCTCTTTGGAAATACTTAGCAATTATTTGCTCCTTAATTTGATATTTCTTTTCTTTCTCCCTCTCAAATTGTAGGTCCACGTTTTCTTATGATTGTACAAAGTGTTGTAATGATATAAAGAAGAGAGATGGAGATATAGATCTTGAGATGAACTAGAGAGAGAAAGGAGTGGAAAAGAGAGGTAGAGAGAGAAAGTAATCTTTGATTAATGAGATGTGTCAAATGAACAATGACCAACCTCTCCTAACATGCTAGGAGGAGGTATATATAGCCCACCCTACATGTGGGCTATATGGGCTATATTGTTTATATATTGGATCACGAGCTCAATAATTAAATATATCATTGGAGTGACCGATCCTTTCTAAATACGTAAAAACGCATTTCCAACAATCTCCCCCTAAGGAAGGTCACTCCAAGTTACAATGTCCTAAATAGTCTATAGCTCGTGATCTATGCTAACAATGATGTGACCGAGACTTTCCTTGGAAAAACGTATTTCCAATAATCTCCCCCTAAGGGAGGTCACACCATTTTACAAAATCTTAAACCTAGCATACTATGCTTTAGTCTTCGATCTTGTTCTTGTGAACATGCTGGTGAGATCTTTGACTTTAGTCTTGAGCATGTTTCCTTGCCTTGACCTTGTGCATTCATCACTTGTGAAATTTGCCTCCTCGTGTCTTCATGTTCCACATACTTATACTTTTATAAAGTCTTGAAAGCTTCAGAGTTTGATACAACGGAAGACTTGTTTTTTAGACTTTCTGGAATTTGTTGAAGTATTAAGTGCATACAGTATAAGCATGTGTTGACGACTTCTTCTGAATTGTACACCGCAATGCCACCTTCTTGTTACGCTACATAAGACAGTTAGCAACAAAACATATACGCGGATGAAATGGCCTTGAACATTTCATTCTAATTCGGTAGTATTTTACCTCCGGCCAGTAAAGACCGTTGGACGATATTAAATATCGTACTTGTGGCAGGTAGTTTCAATTAAGAACCTCATTGACAAGATTTCGCGGGTAAACCCGTTCTCTTTATTCGACCGCCCAAAGTTGACTGCGAACATAAAGAGTGGGTCATTTGGATAATATATCCGCATGATTTGAAGCCGTCAATTCATGTTCCTGGAACAAGTAAAATTCAATTAAGAACCACACCATCGTTGCTTTCTAGTTGTCACGAGCTTGATTCGTATAGAATCTTACAAGTTACCTACCAAGTGCTGTTTGAGGTTAACACTAGAAGGATTTCCACTCATCACTGTGAACACTATAGAGTGTCACTCTGAGTGTTCTGGCAAGATCACTAAGATATTGCATAGAGGCCTGAAACGTGTTTAAATTCAGTTAAGAATTAAACCACTGTTGCTTTCCAGTTATCACAAGCTTGATTCATAAAGAATCGCACAAGTCACCTACCTTGAGCTTTTTTATATTCTCTCAAGAAGGATTTCCGTCTTCATTTTAAATACTTTCGTACTACTCGGATGTTCAGGCAAGATCATGAAGATTTTGCGTAGGACTCTTAAGATCTTTCTTACTTTTCACAGTGTGTGAAGAAGCAAGGATTTATGAAAGTGTGTCCTAATAAGATATTTGATGATCTCAAATGGCTCTAGACTCGATCGTGCATTTTGGATTTTAGTGATCGGAGGCTGGAGAGGAGTGCCACCATTTCAATACCAATTTATTCGGAGTGAATAAATCAATAGATAATACGTTGTCTCCGTGTGATTAAAACAAATATCTTTTGAGAGATATCTGAGTTAGCTGGGATGGGATGTGCATTGCATCACTGGGTCCATGATGTCTTATCTTCAATATCAATTATCATTAAAAATGATCTCAATAGCGTATGTATTGACACGGTTTCTGCCTAAGGTTGTAAGGAGGGCTTCTTTCTTTACACCCTTTATCATTACATATCTTTTTCATTCTTTAACCCCTTCAATGCTTACCAATACGTCATCACTAGAACCTTGTTGTGATTGTTCCAGTGCTAATTTAAGTACTTGGTCGGCATTCAGCTACGTTTACAATCTTTCTCCATCTTTCCTAAGGACTACTATTTCTAGCTATGGAATGTCCTTGGGAAGATTCCTCCAGTTTTGGAAGAATCATTGGACTTAACCTATCCTACCATCCTTATGTCACCACAATCTTCATCGTCGTGAAATAAATGAGTTGTGGGTAAGTATAAATCACCATGAAATCCATTTTGTAGGGCAAATCCATTTTGCTCCCCCTTAACATATGCCACAATATTCGGAAACATTCCACACATGCCGGGATGAGCCAACACATTAAGTAAAAACCATTTTTGATAAATCATTTCCCATATTAAATCACATTTTCTCCCCCATATTAAAAATATTAACCCAATCGATGTTTTTAATATCAATTGATTTAATAGCCTTTTAAGAAAATTTGGGAAGAAAAATGCAAATCCAATTATCTTCATGATTTTCACAAGCTCCCCCTCAAATTAATGAGGGTGTACTTGAAACGTAAATTGAATACCTTTTAAACACAAGTGTAAGGTATTTATCACGTGCAAATATCATATATGATAATGTATTCACAAGATTAGCGATTTACGAGGTTGGACCTGAATGATGGAGAACATCATATGACAGAATCACATGGTTCTAGTTCACGAATGTTGGTCGCCTCGTCGCGTCTGAAGTTATCCCTTGACTCCATGTGTACGATTGATATTGTTGTCTTGACACCAATATGTGAACTTGCCACTTTCGGCGTCAAAGATTCTAAATGCTGGACAATTGCTCCCCCTCAATTGTTGACCTGTGTTCTATTGAAAGAGCTGTAGTTGCCGTATGAGTAGTCGCATCGTCGAGTATGTAGATATCAATTGTAAATTGCTATGATTGATGGAGATGATAACTTCATAAAAACAAGATTTCTCTTGTTTTAACAAATTTATGCACCGAAGCATACATAAATTCGTGTTAGATTGTGTTAATCCGTAAACACAATCCCTTACATGGTTATAAAGTAAACCATGCCTGAGAAAATTAATTCCCGTTGTTGAGTCAAATCTTTCCGGTGAAATGCTTGACTTTAATATGAAAAGCGAAAAAAATAATAGCAAGCCATTTTGAGCATGTTTTAAATCATTTAAACTTCTGCAATAATAGCAAGCCATTTTGAGCATGTTACTATCTGAAATAATAGCAAGCCATTTTAAGCATGTTTTAAATCATTTAAACTTCTGCTCGAACTTTATTTACAATCCCGTGTCATTATTAAATGAAATTTCTAGTATCGTAAATATTATCGATTTCAGAAGACATGCTCTTTTTATCAAAAACATTTTTGAACACACAATTTTGAAAGATTTAGAAAAAACCTTTTGAGAAAGTCTCGAAAAATTGTGTTCAATGTATTGAAAACCAATTACTTGAGCTTAAGATGTTGAATATCTTACAAAACGAGCTCAAATCCGAGAAGTTGTAAACTTCCCGTTGTGAGGATAAGTTTATCATCGGCGATAAACTTTCCTTTTAACTGAATAGCGAGTCCTAAGTTGACATTTACTTAGAAGTCGTTTTCATGAGCTTGAAAAATTTTTGAATGTTTTAACATAAAGCTCATGACCGAGAAAGATAAATTTCACGTTACGAAGAAAAGTTCTCTTATTTAAAAGATACACTTTACTTTATGAGCTTAAAACTTGGAATGTTTTAATACAAGCTCATGACCGAGAAAAATTAATTTCTCGTTATGAGGAAAAGTTATCATGAAAGATAAGCTTTCCTAAAATTAAGGTCCAAGTTACAGTCTGATATTTAACTGTAAGTCTTTGTGCATGAGCTTAAAAACTTCAAATGTTTTTAATATTAGCTCATGCCCGAGAAAAATTAATTTCTCGTTGTAAGGATAAGTTTATCATCGGCGATAAACTTTCCTTTCTTTGAGGTCCGGGGCATAATCTAAAATATAATTATACGCCATTTACACGAGCTTAAAACGTTTGAATAGTTTTAATGTAAGCTCGTGTCCGAGAAAATTTAATTTCTCGTTAATGAGGATAAGTTTATCATCGGCGATAAACTTTCCTTTCTTTGAAGCGCGGGTTACACTCTGTCATGTGACTGCAAGCCGTTGTGCATGAGCTTAAAAAACTTGGAATGTTTTTAATATAAGCTCATGCCCGAGAAAAATTAATTTCTCGTTGTGAGGATAATTTTATCATCGATGATAAACTTTCCTTTATTTGAAGATCGAGTCATCATCTGATATTTAATGATGAACCATATACACGAGCTTAAAACCGTTGAATAGTTTTAGGATAAGCTCGTGTCCGAGAAAACTTAATTTCTCGTTTTGAGGGTAAGTTATCGTTGACGAGACACAATTCCCTTTCTTTGAAGAGCGGGTCACAGACTGTGATTTAAATGTGAGCCATGTACACGAGCTTAAAACCTTGGAATAGTTTTGATGATAGCTCGTGTCCGAGAAAAATTAATTTCTCGTTTTGAGGGTAAGTTATCGTTAACGAGATAAACTTCCCTTTCTTTGATGTTCGGGTCATAGACTGTGATTTGACTGTAAGCCTTATACAATGTAAGCTTAACTGTAAATCCCCTAAGACACTTGTTTCTCTTATATTAACTTCTTTAGTAACCAAACTCTAAGAGTCTCCTTAGTTGAACGGTATATAAAGATCGGACCGGTTTGTTTTTGTTGATCCTTGACTTTGGTACCTGCAATCTCAGTTGAAGTTTGTATGCTTTTATATGGGTTAGCGATACCTATCTTAGAACCCTGCGGGGATTCACATTTTTCTTTTCTTGTTCTAGAGGTGACCTGAGGGGATGATTCACTTGTCTTAGTTGGCAAACGTTTCCTTTGATAGAAAACCTTAAGTTCAGGCTTAAGTGATGTATCATCCTTTGCAATTTCCTCCCTAGTAGTCTTAGTAGAATTGGAGACTATCCTAGTTAAAGGGCACTCGTTTCCTACAAGAGTGAAAGTTCTACCAGTGGGGCACCACATTTTACCAATAGGTTTGATTTTAGCTACCCACTTGGATTTAAGTCTAGCACGAGAGTTCACCTCATTAAGTAATTTCTTGACACAAGAATCATGATGGGCTTTAAAGACACATTTCCTACATGTTTTACAAGTAGCATATTTAATGTCCGAGTAAGATCTAGAATTCCTAGATGATTGATTGATGCTCCTAGGATATGACATGCTACGGTTAGCAGTGTTGGGTAATCTAGAAGGCATCTGACTAGGTTTAAAATTCCTATCTCTTACTTGTGTCTTGTGAATAGCTTCCCTTAGATCAAATTTATGGCGAACGTCATTTGAACTAGTTCGAGACGTGTTCTTTGGACTATGTCTAGGGACACTAGATGCAATCATGTGATTAGGTCTTGCAAAAAATGTTTTAGTCACATTGGCCCTAGTTGGTGGAGTGACTGGTCTAGAAAGATGAACCATATCAACTTGGGAGGCAAACCGTGGTCTCGAGGATTGTGGCCGCTCAGATCTAAAGGCAGTCGGTTGTCTTATGGACTGATTTGTAGGCGGTTTCCCCAAGATTGATGGTTTTTCAAGCTTAGTGTCCACACTAGTTCCTTTAGTTTTCCTTAGTTCGTTTTTCAACGCAACTATAGCAAAGACCTTTTCCTGTACTTGAGCCTTTAAAGTCTCAATCTCTTTGAGCAATTCATCTTGGGATGCCAACTTAGATTCTAGCAACTTAATTTGTTTCAATGATTATCCTTTTCAGGTTTAGAATCTAGAACTTTTTGATCCAATTTTCGTTCAAGAACAATGTTTGACTTTCAAGTTTTTCAAAATATGTTTCAAATTTGTTCGTTTTCTTCGAAAAATCAAGTTTGGCATCCTCAAGATCTTTAGATTGCTGAGCTACATTCATTTCGAGCTCTTTAACCTTGGAATCAGAAGCAGTTAATGAAACAGTCATATGGCAATTATCATGATTGTTAGCATTTTGAACACTTTCTCCCCCATTATGACGCACATCGGATGAATCTGAAGTGGTAAAACTATCACCCTTTTCCATCCCATGTTTGTCATAATTAGGTTCGGAATGCTCAACATGCATTAGTTCATCGGCATAGACATCATACACAACATTACATTGTACCATATTTGTATGCTCTTCGTCATAAATGGGTATGGTGTCATCATAAGAGATGTCTGTAACATTTCCTGACGTATTGCTGATGTCATGCTTAACTGTTGATTCCATGTCCTTGCAATCTTTAGCAACCTCTAGTGCGTCAATCGTATGACCATTTTCCTCTTGCATCGTAGATTCGTTCACTTCATTGTCATACGCTTGCTGAAGTCGGGATCTTTCGTAAATTGAAGATGAGACTGATGTCCTGAGTCTCAATATTGTACCACAGAAATCTTGAAGCTCAGTATGTGTATCTCGAAGAAATGACTGGCAAATCACTGAACTTTCAGACTTGACGATATTGAAATGGAGGAAAGGTGTGAGTTATGTCACAAGAGCCTTATATGCAAGTACCGATGCAGAGTGATTAAAGTCTTCATTGTGGAGTTGCTCTGTTAGTTGGTTCAAGATGATGAGTATCGATTCCATAAATATATGACGATCTTGACCAAAGAGTGTCACAAATTCGCTCCCTCCTTGAAGCCATGAAATGTTCACAAGATGAGACTGAAGAAATCGAAATGAAGTGATGCCATTGTCTTTAACTTTGTCTTGCATTAGATAACGGTCTCCCTCTTGAAATGTTGAATTCAACAATTCCATTGCGTTTAATGATAAATTCTTGGATCTTTGTTGGGTAATATATATTTTTCTCGACACAATAATTTCGTGTATCAACTCAAACGTTAATAAAACAAACCCGAGATTAAGAAGTCCAAATATATCACCAATATAAAATGTTGAAAAACTAAATACTAAGAATGCTAAGTACACATTTTGGCCAAATATAGTAATACCAAACCCACTCAAATGGCTGATTGTTGTGATAAAAATAAAAATAAACTACGTTTTCTTATTACAAAACTTAGCAAGATACTAAAAAATGCCAGTCCACTAAATTATCAGTTTTAGAAACATTTTTAAAAACAATTCACACAGCCCACGTGGCCTGACCAAATACCCTAAAACCGTAGCATGAGCAAAAAAATGGTTTATTTCGTGGCAACAACCCCTCCAATTAAGTCTAAAACGTAGTGTCTAAAACGTGGCAAGAAAGGTTGTGGTTGTAGTTCTTATCCTCTCTTATATAGTCTAAAACGTGGCAAGAAAGGAAATACAGTATAAATAAAATGGAAACCCTGATCACATTCTCTTGTTAAATCCGCCCCTCTTTTTTTCTTAGACTTTCGATTCCCAAAACAAATACAGTACTACTAACCTCCTCCTTCATTTACTTCATAGATCTCAACCTTCTAAACTCCTCCTCCATTTACAGTACTACTAAACTCCTCCTCCATTCACTCACGCAGCCACCTAATCAAACCCAACGAAACGAACTCACGCCTTGATTAGTTTTAAATGTATTATTAGTTTTAAGGAAAAAACTAATCGGTTTCCTTACAATCAAGATCCTTTACACCCAAATCGAATACCCCTACTAAAATCCAAATGACAATCAGAATCCTCAGGTCCTTTACACCCCAAAGCAAATACCTTTTGATCAATTAAATTTTCTTGATCGAATCAATCCCAATGAAACGAACTTTCTGCTACGAGAGACACACTAGCGAAATTACAGTCTTCAAGATCCTGTATGGGGTCTCGGGTAGGTCTTTATAATTGTTTTTGTTGTCGGTATGAGTCCTTGTCTTGATCGATGATGGTTCGTGTATATGCTGAGTGCGTGATATACATCGAACTGAGAACTTGATTATTTATGGTTCCAGTCTTGTGTTAGTTTAGAAAACTATGTTATGGAAACTCTGCCGAAGGTATGTTTGATATTATGATTTGTGAGTCTGGTCTACTCTTGATGATTTTGAATTAAGAGTGTTTGGTTGTTTGGTTTGTGAGTCGAGAGTGGTTTTGTCTTTTCAAGTCGAGTCAGATTATGGTTGAGAGTCGATATCTTGTGTTTCTGTTGGTTATCAGACTTGAGTTGTTTTGTGTGTTGAGTATTGGTTCTGTGTTTGAGTCGAGGGTGGACTGTTCGAGTCTAGGTTTGGGATTGTTAGATGAGAATCTAGGCTCGATTCTTGTTGATATGTTGTTTAAGTCGATGGTTGAAGTTTGAGTCTGTAGGTGTGAGTCGTGAGTCTAGAGTTTGTTGTTGAAAAATGAGGGTTGTGTGATTTTTTGAGTTGTTTGAGTCTTGTGGGTCGAGTCTTGAGTGTGTGGTGGATTCGAAAGATGAAGTTAGGTTCCACTTTGCAATTTTTTAACTTCGTAGTTTTTACTTTGGAGTTTATACTTCGCAATCCCACTTCGCAGTTCTACTTCGGAAGATAACAGCAAATATGCACTTCGGAACAAGTAAAATCCCTAATATCCACTTCGCAATAACTGATCAAATATCACTTCGAAATTCCAACCTTTGATACTTCGGAATAATGAATAAGGAAAAAAGATTCACTTCTGAATCATGACAAAAAAATTAATACTTCGCAGGAATAATAAAAAAAAATGGATCAGGATGACTTCGGAATAAGACAAAGAAAAATGGACTTCGGAATATATATAAAACAATTTTACTTCGGAATCCCTAGAAAGTTAACTTTGGAATATAAGAAAGATTTACTTCGGAATATTAAACTTAGCACTTCGCAATATAATAAGAACTGCCACTTCGGAATAATAGAAACCCTCGAGGCTACTTTGGAATAATGAACTGTATCCAATTTTATAGATCCGAACCCACTGTTAATCGAAAAATACCCCGAAAATCACCCAAATAACAAAAAAGTTTACGAATTTGACCAAATCAATTAACGCAAATCACTACCACAACTATGTAGTCGATTTGGCTATAAATTTAAAGCACAAAAACGAAAAGATTTTCAAGATTTGAGCTTGATTAGATCAAAACCCACTAAAATTAATCAAAACAAACACAAGAACAATCAATCAACCATGGCTCTTGATACCAATTGTAGGTCCATGTTTTCTTATGATTGTACAAAGTGTCGTAATGATATAAAGAAGAGAGATGGAGATGTAGATCTTGAGATGAACTAGAGAGAGAAAGAAGAGGAAAGGAGAGGTAGAGAGAGAAAGTAATCTTTGATTAATGAGATGTGTCAAATGAACAATGACCAACCCCTCATAACATGATAGGAGGAGGTATATATAGCCCACCCTACATGTGGGCTATATGGTCTATATTGTTTACATATTGGATCACGAGCTCAATACTTGAATATATCATTGGAGTGACCGATCCTTTCTAAATACGTAAAAACGTATTTCCAACAATCTCCCCCTAAGGGAGGTCACTCCAAGTTACAATGTCCTAAATAGTCTATAGCTCATGATCTATGCTAACAATGATGTGACCGAGACTTTCCTTGGAAAAACGTATTTCCAACACAAATTATCTAGCAAATACTTGTTACTATTGCTTTTCTTAAGTATTTTTTTATCTCTACTAGCCCTTGTATGTAGCTCATCATCATAGCTCGATCACTTGGTGCCCCAATCTAGAGGGAGTAAGCACTAAGAGGGAGCTTTTAGCAAAGCCGGTTCTTTTCTTCCTCAAGACTTTTGTTACCTTTTTGCTTCGACAAAAGAGGGAGAAATGGTAGTGGATAAACTCGTTAATTGTTTGAAAACCTTTGTTTTTACGTAAATGAGTTTATAGTTTGTCGTAATAAAAAAGAGAGAGATTGTTAATGCAAACGATGCCTAAAACATTATTTGTGATAACTAATCTTTCTTAGTTTTGATCACGACAAAGTGTAAAAACATTTATCGTTAAAGATTATTGTCCGACGAATTATTTGACGAGCACTATCATTTAGGTTATAATCATTTAAGTCTTGCACAAACATATCTCTAGCATGTTTAGTGATCATTAAAATTGATTTACTTTAAAACTCACATTTGATTAAATATGACTAAACATTTTCAAATATACTTTCTTTTTAAGAAAATGTTAAAAGAAAAAATATAAATGGAAAGTTTGAATATTAGATATTCTAAGTGATATTAGATATTCCTTTCAGGTCTAAACTTACCAGATAAGTTTTTCCCACTAAAGGACAAAAAGAGGAGCGTAGTCTACGCCCATGGTTCTATATAGGGTCCAACAGTTCGATATATATATCGAACCGTGGGGCCATTAAAGAACTGTAACTAGACTAGTCGTTGGCCTCTTGTCTCAATAAATAGTAGATCATTTTTCATTTCTCTCAACCTTTTTGGACTTCACTTTTTTATTTTAAATCTCTTTTCCAATCAATAGTAAATGATCACTTAATGTGTTAAGTATGTTTATTTATGATTATCTCCTAGCTCCGCTTCTTCATTTGTCCAAAGGGAAGATCGCTCACATACTTGTGATGTGTTAAAACATGAAGCATTGATGAAGATCCCTCTTTAAAGATCTAGTCATGTTCATTGCATATTTTCTTTTGAGTCTTGTGTAGATCCGAGTTATATGTGTATACCTGGAAGTGTATTGTGTCTAAGTTATCACTTGGATTTAAAGTGATGTAAGCAGGAGTGTCTTGTGTCTAAGTTCTCACTTGGCTTTAAAGTTATGTGAGTATGAGAGTTATGTGCATAAGTTCTCACTTAACTTCAAAGTGATGTGAGTGTGAGTGATGAGTGTTGATTGGTTCTATCTAAGATTAGTACTCGACATCTATCCTTGTGTCGGAAAATGGAAATAAGCGACTAGTGTAGATTGGTTCTATCTAGGATTAGAACTCGACAATTAGCTTAGTGTCAGAAGCGAGCTTGTGGATATAGTGAGAATATCGAGTATGTATACTCGAGGAGTGCAGTAGGAATAAATAGAGAGCTTTGTTTCCGAACCACTATAAACCCGTGGTGTCTTCTCGTATGTTATTTCTTTCCTTACTCCTTACTTACTATTGTTATTGCTTTAGCCAATCATAATCAAGATAACTTGACACCAGAAATGTTTCTAAAACATTATAAATTGGCTTAAAATTATGAAACAAGTTTTCAAATGATCTTTTTAATGGTGAAAATATTCAACCCCCCCCCCCTTTCTAGTTTCTACAATTGGTATTAGAGTCATGGTCACTCGGGATCTTTAAAGTATATTGTACTTTAGAGCTTGGACCAATATATGGTTTTTAGAATACATAGAAAGGATGTTTCAAAAGCCTCTTGATTAAAACCATTTTGATAGTCTTATAATTGATGTTATATGAATCTATATTGATTATTATTATTTCACTAGTACATTTTATATTTTCGTTTCAAATGTATATACTAGTTTGCATCTTCTATTGGTGTAGGTACTCATTAAGATTAATCATTGACTTGATTATGGATTGAGGATCATGAGCTACTTACACTTGTCAAAGACTCGTCTCCTTCGATATTCACTTTTATGAGTTGGTGATTATATGTTTGAATAATGGGTTATTGGTTCATAGAAGACTATGGATGAACTTTGCTATAACACCCCCATTTTACCATAGAGCAGCGGAATCTAATTTGGGGTATTACTATCAAGGTACCATAGTCACAATAATAGAAAATGCTCAAAATACATTTTATAAATATTTATGTTATCATTCATTTATTATTCAGAGTTTAATAAAAACAACTGTACATAGCTGTACATCACAGATTTTCCCAAAGATCTAGTTTTATTCTCTAGAATGATAACTTTTCAAGACACCACCATCCGCAGCCCGCCAGTCCTCATTCACTTGAGATATATGCCTTAAAGTTAACATAATGGTTGAGTGAATTCATAGGTTAAACAAAATTTGAATACAAGTACGACTCCAAGGCTACAGTGTTATACACCCATATTTTAAATTCATCGATTCTTATTGCACTAGCTCATGACCCGCGACTAGACATTATCAGAAAAACCAACAAATTGCCCTTAAGCAGGTAGTTTGTCTGACTATCCTGAGTTTAGCAAAATAAAGCATATCTGTTTAGCCTAGGTGGGAACCATTAGTTGCTTACAAGTGCGACTTGCCCAGATAGGAGATGTCAGTCTCCAATACTAATATTCACAATATTAGCGTTCATACATGATTAGCGGTCCATAATTAAGAAGGAACTTAACGGAAATAAGTAAACGTAGTGTAAATAATCATATAGGCATCATACAAAAACACTTGTATTCTAATTTTAGCATATATCCCTCTCACGGGTTTTCAAATCATGTATAAAGCATTTAAAAGTGAGGCTATGAACTCACCTTAGCTTAAAGAGTTTTGAATTATTCAGCTATAACCAATAACAACCTTCTCAAAAAATGTGAGTTGACACACAATATGTATATATATATCAAGTCATAATCTCTGAGTTCAATATTTTCTTATTTTATATATTTATTCTTTGATTCATATATTTTGTTATTATAGTATTATTGTTCGGGCCATTATACTCAAAATTCATTCTATAAACGTTGGAGGAGCGATGACACTTTAAATTGTAAACCCAACCACTCAGTCAAAACGTAATATCGAGATGGAACATCTTTGTAAAAAGTTCTCTACTAACATGACACTTAGTATATTATTACATTATATGTCTTTAGTTTTAATATTGGCAAAAATAGCGCTTTTAGTTATATTTTGGCATAATTACACTTTAACCCTTTAAGTATATAGTTTCATTATTTGCAATTTAATCTCTTAATATTTAACCTTATGGTCTCAAACTTTTCAACATTTATTCTTATAGATTTAAATTTCATAAAATGACACTTTTGGCCCAAAATGTTAAATAGCTTCAAAAATGACAGTTTTGGTCCCTATACTTGTAAAAATCATATAACTTCTTCAAAAATTTACCAAATGATCTAGGATTTTCAAACAAAGTTTCAAAACATATTTATAATCATAATAACAACATTTTACCAGAATTATAGCTTTTGAAATGGATTTTAAGTCATTATTTCATATAAAATACAAAACTAGGGTTTTAAGACATCTTTAGCTTATAACTTTCATTTAAATTGTTCATAGGACTTAATTCTTTTTGGATTATCTTTATAACATCATTTTGGCATTATAAAAAGTCTTATTATTCATTATAACAAAATCAAAGCTTGCTTAGCACAAGAATTACCTATGTAGCTCCAAAATGGCTCCTTATGACTTCTTATGAGCACTACTTGCTATCAAAGCTTCAAGAGATTTAATGGCTTCCTTATAGACCTAATTTTTGGTATTTTGGGATTTCCTAGGATGTATATAGAAGTGAATATGAAGAATGGGTAGGATATTATAATAAAATGGGGTGCAAGTCTTCATGTTGTGCTATTCGACCCTATTTATTGTTTTTCCAACGCTTAGGCTCCAAGCTAAGGCCATGGACGTATAAATAAGATATCTTACTGACTAAGGATGGCTAGTGAACCTCTACACAAGTTTATAAGGTCTAGCTTAATTCCAATCTTCTCTTGTGGCTCAAAATAGGTCACGACACACTTATGATAAGAATGGTGATGTGTAGCTTCAAGTAGGTGATGCACCTACTTGTCACCACATGGAAAATATCCTATAACAGGTAAAATATTTGATTTTAAAACTTAGAATAGGAGGGAAAAGGTTTAAAACAAGTTTTGGAGGGAAAACATAAAACCGGGTTTAGAATCTAGGGCTTGTAACTTATACTTTGTAATTTTGGTGATTAGGGACTTAGGAAAGTTATTAGTGAATGACTAAGGCTTAATTAGGGTTTATACATTCTATTTAGAATATTTGGGTCCTTGGTTTTAAGATTAACAAAGGTTTGATGTGAAAATTGGAAGTAAACTTATGTAGATTAGGGGTTTCTAATGATCTAGGTTTAAATCTTAAAAAAAGTCTTTATCCTCCTCTTAACTACTAATATAAACTTAATTTAGGTCCTATAAATTGTGTTTTAAGTGTCCAGTGAGTTCTTACACTTGGTTTGATATCTTAGTTTAAGTAAACATATCTAAAGAGTGAAAATACCTATTTTGTCCTAATTTACAAGTCATGCATTGAAATCTTGTACCTTATGCATTAGGATACTTCTACATTGTCTTAACATAATATTATAACCTTAATGAAGTACTATGAGTGTTTGTAGACTTTTCCTAAAAGACTAGGCAGTGATTCTATGCTTTGAAAACTTGTACTTTATGATTTAATAATTTGTAACTTAGTTTAAGAAAAATGTATTAACTTATTATGATACTTAGTTGAGTTTTATAACTATTTGCAAAAGATTATACTCTAATTCATTATAAACTAGATTTTATATGCTAATCATAGTTACTAGGTCATTGACTTGTAATTAGCTTGATATTAGTGAATATTAGTGTTTTGTGATCAATTACATTTCCTTTATGTGATATATTATAATTAGTATAATGTATTTGATAATAGTACATAGATAGTACGTAGTTATATTGCTTGAAAAATTAGTTTACAAGGGATTTCTAGGGTTTCTAAGGCTCTTTTAGGAATTTAAGGTATCCTTGTTGTATTTGAGTTATTCTTATTCATTGTATATACATATAGTTATTTTTAGAACTCAAACTTGATATATAGATAGTGTTTACAACATATAGGCATATGTTGAAGTGGCAATTGAGATAGTGAGAATTCATATATTCAACAATTCAGTCACATACCATAGTAAAATGCAAAGATTTCTTAGAAAAATTACCTCTTTATTTATAAACATAGATATTACATTAGTCAAAATTACTAGATGTTATATTTGCGGCCAAGGTACTTTTCTTCCGCCCATACGCCCTATGATCATTCTTTTGATCATTTCTTGACTATTTGCTTGTTTACTTGTGGCATCCTTGCCTCTAGTCTTGCTTTGTATTGCTTGCTTCTTTTTATTTCCCTCTCAAACTATCATTGCCCGGATACTTGACTCACATGCGTGGTGTAGTGTGAGTTAGTTGAATAATAAAGTATAGAGACATGATTCTTATAGTTTGCAATCATTCACGGCAAGTAGGCGCTATACCATGTGTAGTGTGTGCAATTGAGATCGTTTCTAAGATAATTATTAAATCCTTGAAAACACTTAAATACATCATACGATGTAATTAAGACACTACACATTGATTAAGAATTAAAATATTCCAATAATATTATCATTGTCACTCATAACAATGCTCTAAACTCGATCAAGAGTGAGAGAAAGTAAATTTTTATCTTTTCTCACCTTTTGTATGAGTTTAAGGCATTTATTTAGATGTTCCTACTCTAAGAAACAAAAAGAGCGTGGTATTATCGTTACCAAAACCGTTTCTTCATACGTCGGCACGTCATTAGTCACTATATATGACACAAGCTCGACATCTCGACATCTTCGTGGTCGTCATTCATCTCTTAAGCATTGACCTTTTTACTTGAGCTAGTCCTTTTTTATCCTCTCATCTCCTTTCAATCACGAGTCTCTCTTTCTCTCGGTCTCAACTCTACGCATGATTCTCCATTAAGGCATCATAATCTTGAATTTGAAGGAAAATGCAATATTTGACATATGGATGATTAGGTTTATAGAGTCGTAAGCTATAAAAATAAGGTAGATTATAAAATAAGCTTTATTTTTCTTTTTTTATAAAGGGTTTATTTGGTAAATTTTGTTAATTCGATAAAACAATTAATATATAGAACGTGGGTGACTCCAAAATCTTCGCCCGTTACGTACACAAAATAATTTCTTTAAAAGAAGAAACGCATAAAAACTAGACTACCGTCACATAAAACATGAATAAATCTAATGCTTCTTATGACCTCGAACCCTGATTCTATAGTTATCAACAATAGATTGTATGGTATCAGGAATATCTTGATCTTGATGCATATCATCATCATATTGGTCGTAATCGACATCAACATTCGCATAAGAGACCCTTCATTGTTCCAAAAGAATATTATTACCATATCCCATATTAGACGATTTAGAAGCCAAAAATTTTGTCATCTCATCATCCTCATGTTCAACCACATTGTCATGAAACTCACTCGGGTGTTTAATCTTTCTCCTAGGAACTGTTTTCCCTTCATCGTTTACAGGAGTAAATTTTCCTTAGATAATGTTTCTTTCAATCTTTTCAAGTTTATCAATGGTAGGATATCACTATATTCCGCATAAAGGGGACCTTTTTCAGATTGAACCCACCCGAAAGGTCCTCCAATCCAACCAACTTAGAAGTCACCTCTCCCCCATTCATACCTAAATCATCATCATTTTCAACTAAATTAAGCACATCAAAAGAGTTTAAGTTATTAAACTTTAGACTAAGACATGTAGCTTGCTTTTTCTACAACTTCAAAGTAGTATTCTTCTTTCCCACCACTCGATATACTTGAGAAATAGATTTAAAGTTCTGGTACACCCGTATATTCTTTCTTAGGCTTCTTCACAATCTTTGCCCCATTGATCTTGTATCCTTAGTACAATTATTTAGCACATAACCAAATATCTTGCAACTTGAAAATATGAGAGGATTCCACTCCTATTATACACGAATGGTAGATGAATATTAATCTTCGCTATTAATTTTAGGCATAACCACCATAATAGTATCTTTTAACTCAGCATCGGCATAGAAATCAATTATTGCTATAGCATAACTTGGCCCACCCCATGATTTCATTCATATTTCATAAATATAAGAATAAAGCATTAATAAATTACCAAGTTTAATATCAATTGCCTAAAACACTTATGGGACAGACGCATGAGTAAAATACTTCTTACTAAACCAATAACTTTAGTGATAAATCGAATAAAAAGAAGGTATCCTTGATTAAATTGCAAGTCAAAGACTTAGGCTCGGATATACCTAAGTAAGTGATGTAGATTTTTTTACTACCCTTTAGGAATAGAGAGCAAAATAGGGAAAGTATTAAGTGTCGGTTTAGGAAAACCAAGCACTAATGACCAATGTGGTTCAAGTTCGTTTCCCAAGGAGGCAAGTGCGTTGTGTTAAGAGATGATTAATGATGTGATTATGATTATGAGAAAAGAAAATAGAAATGAGATAAGAAGAGAATGACGGTTACGATGACGAAATAACTAAGACGAGATGTCGTACACGTAAAACCGTAAAAGGTGACAAAATTAAAAATTTACTCTAAAAATTCCTAGAAAATTGCAATAAATTCTAAATAATGTAATTATAGTTTACAAAAAATCAAAAATCACTCAAACCTTTTATTTAATTAAATAATAATTTTTTAATGCTAATTAAAGCCCAAAAAATCAATTTAATTAACAAAAAGCCCAAAATGAGATTTTTTCAATTGTAAACCTCTAAAATGACTTAACTAAATTTAAAACTATTTTTGAAAATTTTAAAACTAATAAAAACTATTTAAAAACAATTAAAAACTATTTAAATTTAAAATAATTATAAAAATTAATCTAATGACAATAAAATTATTCTAAAAGTTGTAAAATTCCTAACTTAATGTATTTAACCTAAGAAAAATATAAAAACTTGAAAAATCTAAATTTTAATTTTTAATAATAAAATAATAATAAAATAATATTAAAAATCCAAAATTTATAAAAAATTCTAAAAACTTGCAAACTAGCTTAATTTATCCTAATAAACACAGAAATGAAGTTGAAATTACCTAAATACCCCTAATGGGCCTAGAATGGCCCAAAAGTCCAAATAGTTAGCTTAATGGGCATATTAAGGCCCAATAAGAAAAATGTGGTCCAAATAAGCCCAAAAACTCCTATCTGACTCAAAATTTGATTTTAAAGACAAAAATCTGAAGGCCCAAAAGCTAAAAATGAGTATAAGCTAGCTTATTTCAAAGCAACTTATTCTTAATGGGCTTTTTGGCCCATTTAGCTATAAGCTTATGCCATAAGCTCAAATTAGACACACAAGCTTCTTTTGAGTTACTTAAGAGTTCTGTAAAAAGAAATTTGAAATAAGCACAAGTAATAAGCCTGAAAAAGCAATAAGCTATCTTCACAAAATGACAAAATAGTCGTTTTCGAGTTCTAGGCCACCCCAAGAGCTGATTCAAGTTTCAAAAGCTTTTAAATGACTTAACTAAGCTTAATCAACAAAAAGTTTTTCAATAAGCACACTCAATAAGCTGAAATAAGCAAATAAGCACTTAATTAAAAGTCAACTTTATGAGTTTTCTAGCAAAAAGTCAAAGTCAACGTCTGATAAGCTCCATGTTGATCCCTTTGGTTGGATCTATATTCTGTTAAGAATTAGTATAATAGTTTGTAATCAAACTAAAACACTTTGAGCACTCTTACTAATACTAAATAAGTTATGCGGAATCTAACTTATAAAGCACAAAAGAACAGAATTACTTTTAACTATTCGATTCTCTTATTAATCGACTTGTATGAGGTAAAGACATTGTACCTATGTTCCTTTTATAGAGTAAGGAACCCTAGAAACCTTAGAATATTCTATAAAGATAACTATATCACAGACGATATATTATCAATATTCTAACTATTTAGGTATATCACATAAGATATACTCTAACTATAACTATGACATATCTTATACAAAGATATATTCGTCCTAATCATCATAGCAGTACTTACTTTATAAGTAGCAGTACTTACTATGTACCGCGTTAACACTAACGGCACTTACATAACACTAACAGTACTTGGAATATACTAACGGTACTTGACACTTAACAAATAATTCCCAACAATCCTCCCCTAAACAAGAAATGATAACTTGTTGTCTTCTTGTTTCTCTTGTACTGGATGTATTAAAAATACACGTCTTCAGTCTTTCCTTTATCCTTGGATTGAACTTGGTAATTTGTTTTTGTATCCAACTGAATGTAGCCAAACACTTCAAATGTAGATCTTCTTTTGATAAGATAATCTTCAAACATTATGAGCATCATCTTTGTCTTCAAACTATGATCTTCTTATGTCTTCTAAACATTCATTCATCTTTGCAGCATCAGTTATTGTCTTCTTGAGTTTAGTCCTTTAACTCTTGATCATAAATCTTTGTCTTGATTTGATGATACAAAACCTTCTAATTACTATTTTTAATACTTCTTTGCCTGCAATCTTCATACCTGAAATAAAACCGTTAACAACAAACACCAATCTGTATTTGCTTCATGATTTTTAGCAAATTACCAGCTATCAACGGATTTGATAAATTCTTTACCAGTTAGCCGTACACTCTGGAATAGCCAATACTTTATTCACAAAGAATAAGGTGTAATGAAAACCTTACAATTTTTGGTAAATTGTCAACCATCAACGGATTTGATGAAGTCTTTACCTAGTACCGTTTGTCTAGGACTAGCCAACTCTTCGTTTCGAAACAAGGTGAGTTAGAACCATATAGTTTTTAGCAAACTAACAGCTTTCAATGGATTTGATAAGTCTTTACCACAAACCGTTTGCATATGGACTAGCCAGTTCTTATGTGTGTTAGACATGGTGAACTGAGAACCATTTATGAAGTGTGACTGAAAGTCAAACACTTAAGATTCTTTCTCAGCTTCTTCCTCGTCTTTCAAATCCTTGATTTGTTGTTTATCCATTCTGATCAACTCCAAAGCATCAACAGATTCTTCTGTAACTTCTAATTGTTGTTCTAACATCCTTTCCAACAATTTTCTTTTGAAGGGGTAAGTTTTCTCTTGCAGCATATAGTATGTAACATCATCTACATCCAAAATATGCAATCCACATGACCTGTAATATCTCCAGTAACTAGGAACTTGATCCTCTAATACCTTCAACATTTCTTGATCACAGTTGTGTGGCTCATACATAAAGAGAAATTCCCTATATAATAGTGACACTTCAGTTTTACCTGTACTGGCTTCTTGAACTAACCTTAAAAGATCTTGAATATCTTGTCTGTCAAGAATGTGAAGAATATCTTCCAAAAGTCTGAATATTCTTGTTGTGCCATCAGTTCTCTGAATTCCATGAGCTTCAAGTCCTTGATCTGTAGAGCAAATCCACTTAATAATGGATGCTCTTTTTCTAAAAATCTTTGTATCAATACATTGATCTTCAAATTTCACAATCTTCAAGTACTTTCTTAAGCTCTCATCATCATCACTATCTTCTGCTGTTGTTTTAGCTCTCTTAGCTTTCTTCTTTAGATTTGTTGACCTTTTCCTTTTAACACTCTTGGAAATTCCCTCAAGTTCTGTTGAACCCTCTTCCAAGCTTGTATGTACCGTTTCCTCAGTATGTAATGTTGTATGTACTGTTGACTGTGTATGTACTGCTTGTACATTTTCAGTCTGAGCAATACCTTGAGTTTCAACTCCTGTATTCATTCTTTGAGCAGTCTCTTCATCCCTTGAACTTACTTTCTCCTTTCTATTCTTCCTCACATAAGTGGTCTTGATAGGTGGAGATGTACTTGTAGGTTCAGCAGTACTTGGCTCAATTCTAGGAGTACTACCAAATTGTCTTTGTTGTTGCAGATGTTTCTTGAATTGTTCAACAGCTTTCTTGTCTACTTCAGATCCAATCGCAACAAAATTCAATTCAGTCCTCTTACTTTGCTCATACAAAGTCTTGATTTCTTCAAAATTCTTCTGACCAGCTGAATATGAGTAAATCCTTTTACTTTCTCTAGAAAGTTCATCATCTGATTTCTAATCTGCATAGTAGTTGGAGGCTTAATCTTTTCTTTCCTTCTCTTTTCAGCAAAGAATCTTTGTTGCTCCCTTACCAGATCATCAATCAATTTTGATTTCTCTTCTCCATCATATGCATCTCTCTCTTCAGCTATCAATGAGTCTATAAGAAGCTCACTAGCATGTATCTCAACTCGAATCCAGTCATACTCTTGTATGTTCCATTCTTGCTGTATCCTTTTAGCTTCTAGCAAATCTTGCTTTGCTGCAAGTTCTTCCTGCAATTCATTTTTACGAATTTTTGCTTGCATTCTATAAGCAAAATTCCTCATCATGGTCTATTTGATTAAATCTGTACATGACTTTGTTTATATCATCATCTGAATCACTTTCATCTTCAGATTATGATAATAATTGCTTCTTCCCCTTATCCTTTGGATTTATCTTAGGTAACTTCTTCTTCAGCATGGCAGCTGCTTCTTCATTAGCTAACTATTGAATGACTATACCTTTTGTAGGGTGTGAAGCTTGAACTTTCTTACCTTGAATTTGATCCTTTGTGGCAAGAACTTCTTGTTGTGTCTTTACTTCTGCTTGCTTAGTCTTCTCAACTAAATTCTTCTTTAAATCAAGCAGCAATTGGGCTAAAGTCTCATTTTCTCCAAATGAAATTTGACTTTCTAGTGAAGGATGATCACCAGCGGTACTTGCAATCGGCTTAGTTGGCTTAGCAGTACTTGGGTCTTCAACAATGTCAGCAGTACTTGCAGTCGGCTTAGTTGGCTTAGCAGTACTTGGATCTTCAAAAAAGTTGACTTCACCAGTATTAGACACACTTATCTCTTCAATCACTTGTGTATCCCCAGATACTTTATCTTCCATAGAAGCCATCATATCAACTTGCACTTCTTCAGTCTTATCTGATTTATTGCTTTGTGGTGATGGATCAGGAAACTGAATAGAAATTTCCTCCAACTTCTCATAGAAAGCACTCCAATTAGCTTGAAGTGGTGATTGAATTGATGGTTCTGGCTGAGTTGCCAATGTTTCTGCAACTTGTGGCTCCTCTGGTTGATTTACCAACTTTTCTTGAACTTGTGATTCCTCTAGCTGAGTTACCAACATTTCTTGAACTTGTGGTTCCTCTGGAGTAGGTTGTGGGTCTTGCTGTTGAATCTCCATATCTGAAGGTCCATCCACACCAGTCTCTAAACCAATTCCATCTTTATAAGTCCCCATGACATCTTCATCCAATTCAAAATTGATGTCATTTCCAGAGATCCTTGTTTGATTATCAGAAGAAGGTGGTTGTTCTTCATTATTCCTTCCCTGTTCTTCATTATTCCTCCCCTGTTTGGTTACATTCAGTTGCCTTTTCTTTGGTTCCTAAATCTTTGCTTCTTGATTGCAGTTTTCTGAATAGATCTATATTGCCTCATCCAAGATGACACTTTGTTCCTTAACTTGAGTAGGCTAGCTTCCATTTCAACAATTTTCTTGTCTTGAACAAGCTTTTCTTTCTGCAATACTTGTACCTGTTGGGACAAACTTGTACACAAAGCAGATAAATTTGCAACATCCACCACCTCTGGTGCTTGTGCTTGTGGTGAACCACTAGTAGCAATAGAAGCAGTAGGTGTGTGGATCATCTCATTAGTGTTTGGTGGAACACCAACATTGTGATAAGAAGATTGTGAATCTTCTAGAGAGTGGGAGCTCTGGTGAGAAGGAGTTTGCTGAGAAGCACTAGCATTGCTAGGTTCCTCACCTTCTTGATTGTCAGGTTGGGCTAACATATGAGCAAACAAACGTGTTACTGTTCCTGTAAAGGCATTGCCTTGTTTGGTTAAGAAAGAGAAAGTTCTCTTTGTGAATGAAGAAACATCCCATGTATCAGTTAATGCTGGTAGGTTAGGTATTTGGTCACTAACTAAAGTCTGAATGAATCTAGGATACATTAAAAACTTCTTAGTCTCTTCCAAATTCCTAGTCACGCCTTCAAAAATTAATTTTGAAAAATTAAAAACCCTGTTATTTGCTAGACAAATACCAGCAGATGCCAATGCAGCAGGTATTTGATCAAAAGATGTACTTTATGAACTTAAACAGTGAATAATAGCATGAAAAAGCAATTTCCATTGAGGTGAAAATAATGCTTTAAAGAAAGTAAGACTTTCCCTACCACCCCCATAGCCCATGTCTGCAAGGCCATCATGAATCTCTGTATTATTAAGCATACTAAGTCCATTTTCGTCATTAAGTCTCAAACTTGCTCGTAGCAGTACCTCAGTGACATATATATTCCTATGATTTACCCTAGCCTTAATGCAAGGTTGATCAAAACGAGTACCTAACACAGCAGTATCCCAAAATTGTTCAACAATGGGTATAGAGACAATTGGACTTACAGTGAGTGCGAAGCGAACATGACTTCGAGATAGGAAACCAAGCATCTCATGGAAACCAAGAGAGTCATCATTCGTAGCAAGATTCGCAACCAAATTATGCTTAGAGATTACTTGTAAAGCAGCCATTAGTATTTTTGATGATCGAAAGATTAGAGAGAAGGTTATAGAATCAAAAAATAAAAGATTAGGTGAATCAATTGTGTAATTGGAGTAAGTATTTAAGTAAATAACAAACCCAAGCGCGAAGAAACCGCCAAATTTACAAAAGAGACCCTTAACGGTACAACGGACATGTAGCGATACTTGGTTTTGTGCTAGCGGTACTTGGAGTAACAACGGTACCTCACAGTTTTGACCAGTTCATGCTTTCCACTAGACATGTAACCTCTTTTATCTTTTTCTATAAACCTGCAATAACATCAAAAACACAAAACATAGACTATACAATAAAAATTATAAAAATTTGTACAACTATTACCTCCCCTCAACATATGCAGCATATTATTGGTTGAGCATACCAATGTGTGTCACCAAGAATTCGAATCTCTTTGCATCAAATGCCTTGGTCAACAAATCAGCTACATTGTTGTCTGTATGAATCTTCAAGACTTGAATAAGCTTTTTGTCATAAGCATCTCTTATAAAGTGATGTCTTATTTCAATATGCTTAGTCTTAGAGTGAAATACTGGGTTCTTGACAATGCATATAGTACTTTCATTATCAATGTAAATCTTGGTGTTCATGAAGTTAAACCCATAGTCCAACAATTGATTTTGAATCCAAAGTACTTGTCCACAGCAATGAGCAGCAGCTACATATTCAGCTTCAGTTGTAGAAGTAGCAACAATGGTTTGCTTCTTACACTGCCATGATATGAGTCTTCTGCCTAGGAATTGACAACCTCCTGTTATGGATTTCCTATCGTGATTTGCTCAAGCATAATCACTATCTGAGTAAGCTTCCAATTCAAAGGTGGAATCTCTAGGATACCATAATCCTAAATTAGGTTGACTTTTAAGATATTTAAAAATTCTCTTCACAGCATATAGATGTGACACCTTTGGATGAACTTGGAATCTTGAACAAGCTCAACAAAGATTATATCTGGTCTTGAAGCAGTAAGATACATCAATGAACCAATCATTGACCTATAGAGATGAATGTCAACATCTTCTCCATGTTCATCTTTTGATAAAGATTTCTTGGCTTCAAAAGGTGTGCTTGTACTCATTGTATCCATACATGAAAATTTCTTTAAGATTTCAGCAACATATTTATCTTGGCTGATAAATGTTCCATCTTTCCTTTGTTTGACTTACAGTCCCAAAAAGAAAGTTAGTTCTCCCATATAACTCATTTGAAATCTTCCTTTCATCAAAGCTTCAAACTCTTCACACCATGTCTTCTTGGTAGAACCAAAAATGATGTCATCAACATAGACTTGAACTAGAATGATGTCTTTGGCATTTTTCTTGATGAACAGAGTTTGGTCAATGGTTCCTCTCGTATATCCATGTTCTAGCAGAAAGTTGGATAAAGTTGCATACCAGGCTCTTGGAGCTTGATGCAGACCATAAAGTGCTTTGATGACTTTGTAGACTCTATTGGGGAATTTAGGATCTACAAAACCTGGAGGTTGTGAGACATATACCTCCTCTGAAATAGTACCATATAGAAAGGCACTTTTCACATCCATTTGATAGACTATAAATCCCATATATGATGCAAAGGCTAAAAATAACCTAATGGCTTCTATCCTTTCCACTGGTGCAAAAAACTCATCATAGTTTATCCCTTCTTCCTGTATATAGCCTTGAGCAACAAGTCTTGCCTTGTTCCTCACAACAAACCCTATTTCATCCTTCTTGTTCCTGAAGACCCATCTAGTACCAATTACTCTTTTACCTGAGGGAAGATCCACAAGAATCCAAACCTTTTGTAGCTCAAATTGTGTTAATTCTTCTTGCATGGCATCTACCCAACTTTCTTCATCAAGAGCCTGAGAGATGTTTTTGGGCTCTACTTGAGACAAGAAACAGGCAAACAAACAATGCTGAGTATCTTTATGATTTGTTCTCTGCTGTTGTTTGACATAACTCACTAGTGCATGAGTTTCAGTATTGGTTTGCAGTTGTCTTCTGGTTTGAACAACAGATTTTGGATCACCAATAATCTGTGTAGCAGGATGGTTGTTGTTGACTTTATGAGTGGGAATAGAACTGACTGGAATTTCTGTTTCCAAATTGTTGAAATCAGTTACTGCACCCTGCTCATCATAGGAAGCTTTGGAGAAGATTCCTTCAGCTGGACTGGCATATAAGTCTTCATCGTCCAATGCTTGCAAAATCTCTTCTAGTGAGTCAGCAGATTTAGCAGATTTTGACTTAGTAGTACTTGTAGATGAAGTACCGCTCGGTATAGTATGTACTGCTGAGTGTTGTGACTCAAAAGACTCTTCTCCTGAATGCTTATTAGCAGATGTAGCATTCTTTTCTTGATCTTGAAGCCCCTGAAGTTACTGGGAGGCTTGATCATCATTTGATGGCATGGTTTGATTCTTGGGAGTTGTAGACATGGGGAGTAACAGTAGGCATGTTGGGTACATAGATATGAATATCATCATCTGATGAAGAAACATCTTCTTAAGTACCTGCATTAGTTGCACTTGAATCCTCACTTGCATTGTTAGTTTGACAATCCTTTTGCAAAGAGTAGTAATCCATGGAGTTAGTTAGATAATCTAAATCAAACATCCAAGCATAACCTATTCCTGGAACATTGGGTTTATTTTCTAAGAAATCGACATGAGCCTTTTCTTCAACTTTCTTAGTTGCCAAATTGTAAACCCTATATGCTTTACTTTGCAATGAATATCCTACAAGATATCTGATAGGTGTGAAAACACCCATCCTTTTACCACTTATTTCTGGCTAAAACAAGACCAAAACACGTATTTAATATCATTTGTTTGGAATTATGCGTGGTTTTTGTGTTTATTGTGTTTTCAGAATCAACTGGGAGAATATTGAAGAAAACATGGGATTGCACGGGTTTTATCGAGGAAAAAGACTCAAGACGAAGTCTATTGTCCAAGAGATGCAAAAGATTTGAAGTCATTGCGCCTATTTGAAGATTTATCGAAGAATAGAGCCAAAGATGGAAGATTCATATATGTCGAAGAACTCGAGTCTATTAAACAAAAGATTATAAGACGAGTTGGAATTATTCACCGACACTTCTCTAAATCCAAAGTCGGAAGCGTTTATTTAAAGAAACGTGAAGACTAAAGAAGAAAGAAGAAAAGAAGCCCAAACAAAATCCCATTCACAAGCCCACCATCACATGCCTATAAATAGGACTTTACTTCACAACATTGAGGGAGTTAGTCTTAGTTTTTCATTTTTTTCATTTTTCTCTAGTTTTAGAGAGAGAAAGTTCCCAACTTTCTCTCACTAAATTTTTCTTTGTTTTCATCTTTTAAATTTGAGCTTTCTTTAATCTTTGTACTTTGGATTTCATTAATCTTATTCAAGTTAAGCTTTTTAGTTCCTTATTCTCCTTCTACATTTCTTAGTTTGCTTTAATCTTTGATCCGATTACTTCATTTCATACGGTTTGAATGATTGGATTTGTTCGTGATTAAAAGTTAATTTCTCTTGTTCCTTTTTAAGCTCTCACACGTATAAGCTATAGGCCCTTTATGATTATTGGCTTATTGCTTGTTTTAGCTTATTGGTTTTCGGATTTCATCAAGGTTTTGGTCATTCAAAAGCTTCGTTTATTAAGTTTATAATTTTACGTTTTCAAAATTTGTCGAATCTAAGCTTTTTGAGTTGTTTAAGTTTTGGATTAGTTAGCTTATGGATTTTGCTTATTGAGTTTTTAAGTTTCCACCAATTTCGGAACAACATTGCTCCCATCGCAATCCAAGGGTTTATGCATATTCCGACGGGTTCACTGGTTTAGATCGCAATAACCCAATGTGGTTTTACTTTGCGATCGGTTGTCATTTCCCCTTATTTCGATCTGGATTGCGATCGCTTATTGCGATCGCACATTCCGACGGGACTAAGGTTCTATTTTAAGTCGAAACTCTGGCCAATTTTTATTTACCACATTCCGATCTGACTTTGCGACAAAGGGCTTTAGATATTCCGATCTAACTTTCCGATCTAGACTGTTGATCCCAAACTTAGATCGATTTAGCTTTATGTATACGAGATTAGATCAAGTAATACACTTAGAGAAACCTTTGTATATGCTTATGATAATCTAAGTGTTATGCGGAATTAACACTTAAACAAGAACACACAATGATATAAACAAACTTTCACTTTGATTAATGATATCAAACTTGCTTACAATGAAAGTAGTTTACGAATGAAAACTTATATGAAACATTAACCTAAAGGTCTTCTTTTATAGACATAAGAAGCCTTGTACAATAATCTACGTATCATCTATTCTAAGTAAAGATAAATATAGAAAATACATTGTTGTTCCTATCTTTACTAGAAGTAATCTAGAATACAATAAACGCGTAGAGTATATCTTCCCATCAGTGCTTGTCTTCAATGTGTAAACGCTTGACTTTATCTTGTCAACGCTTGAGCTGTCAGCGCTTGTTTTGTTCTTGTCAACGCTTGTTTTACTCTTGTCAGCGCTCAAGTGATCTGGCCTTAATTTATTCCCAACAATCCTCCCCTAAACTTGATATCCACTCTTATGATCAAGTTTCTGAATAAGCATTAAGGACTAGGAGGAATCTTACAAACCTTCTCATATTGGTAATGAATAAATCTGATCAAGTCTTTTGCCACGTCACTTGAATAATCTATTTCCAGCTGAGTGTTCTTCATCTTCTCCAAGATAGCCTTGGATATGAAATACTGACCATCCACAAGTAGATACTCAGCAAACTTTGTAGAACTCAAATGGTAAACACCAGCAGCTGAATATAATCTCCATTGAAGACCACCGAGGTCATCTTCAAGATCCTTCCAAATAGCAGGATCCTCATCTCTTGGTCCACACATTCTTTTGAATGTGGACCACAGTTTTATTCCATTAGCTGAAGTTGGTGCTTCAGCCTCATACTTGGTCTCTAGCAATCTCCACAGATCAACCAAGTCTTCTCTATCACAACTTGCAAACAAAGATATGAGAGTGGTAAAAGTGTGTACCTCTTTACCATATCTGCCAATCTTCCAAAACCCACATTCATCTTCTTCATAGCTCACAATTGGGTTCCTGGAATCTAATGGTAACACTTGCACCATATCTGAAGCTTATAATGGTGAGAGCTTGAGGCTCTTTCTTATGACAGCTTCACTTGGATATAGTGGATCCATATCTTTGGGAAACTCAAGAGAAATTTCCTTTTTCACTGGCCTGGGAACAAACATAGCTTTCTTGAGCTCTATTTCTTCTGCAAGTTCTTCCTTTCTTTCATTAGAAAGAAGTCTGAGAGTGTTTGCTTCCTGCACTCTCACCCAAATGGGATAAGCCTTGCATTCCAACTCATCAAATGTCAATGCCCTCAACTTCTGGTAAGTCCATCCAACTCCATGACATCTGAGCAACATGCAGTATAGCTCCCTTCTATCCCTTTTCAACTCTGAGAGAATATTGCTTGCCTTGTGTTTCAAAATTACCTGGCAATCCTTCTAAACTCTAAGAAGAATCTCCAAACCCCATATTTGATCTGAAATGGTCAAGTCTGGATTCTCCATACATCTTTCTTCCCAAGCATTGTACATTTGAACCACCTCTGGCATGTCAAAGTCAACCTGTAATTTCAACTCTCTCAACTTCTCCTCAGCCAACTCATCTCCATACTCAAGTCTTTCTGGTTCTATAATCATCACACTTGAGTCTGAGCTAGCTCCATCACTTCCTTCTTCTGAAGTCACAACAAATGGTGACTCTTTCACCTCCTTTTTATCTTGTTCCATGATTTGTGCAGCCAATCTTCTATCAAATTCAACTTGAGCTGCATTCTTTGGAACACTCTCTTCTACCATAATTCCCTTACCCTTATCTGATGGTGCAATTGTTGGTAAGGTAGATGGTGATACCTGTGCAGAAATCTCCTTGATGATGGATGATGACTGGAATACATCACCCTAATGTGCAGGTCTGTCAACGCCCAATTTTGTTCTATCAGCGCCCAAAATATTTCTGTCAGCGTCCAAATTCTCCTTGTCAACGCCCAAATATCCTGCCTCAGCGCCTTTTGTAACTTCTTCCAACATGGCTGTAAATGATAAATTCAAGTTGGTAGGAGAAACTAAGGATGTATCAAAACCTGTTTGTTTCTTCAAAGTTGTAAGGGCCTCAGCAACATCCAAGGATTGACCATCATGGCTGCCCTTATCACTTAGATTTATTGGATCTTCCTCCCCTTTGGAAGATTCCTCCATACCCCTCCTTGCACTAGCACTCTCCAAAACAACAATCCTCTCCCTCAATTGCTTGAGTTCAAGGCCTTGTGAGCTGACAACTTGTACTAAGTCTGCATTTTGCTTTTGCAAGCTCATGCAGACTGCCGTCAATTCCATAAGAGTCATTGGTTCCAGTCTGCCCTCTTCTAAAATGGGGATTTGACCTCCCAAGTCAGATTCATTGGGCATGGATGAGGACGTAATGATGGTAGGACTGCCTTGGCCAGCATCTAAGCCAGAACCAATAGTCCCAGCCTCATCCATAGCACCAGCCACACTTGTGGTGGTGGTTCTCTCTGCTACATGGTTAGGACCACCAGAGGAGAACACTCCAGTAGTCCTTTGGCGTTTCATCAACCTATATTCAGGGGGTGTGGAAGATGGTGTGGAAGAATGGGTGGATGTGGGTTGGTGAAGGGGTGTTTGGGTTTGTGAAGGTTGTGTGTCAACGTTGGAAATAGGCACATCAACGCCAACATTTAATGTGTCAGCGTTAAAGGGATCTTGGTCAAGTTGCACATGTTCAGGTGAAGGTAATGGTTCAGGTATTGGGTCAATTTGTGGTTGGGGGTCAATTTGGGGTTGAGGGTCTGGTTGAGGTTGTGCTGCTGCAATAACAACAAGCATAGCTTGAGTTAAGGGTAGGTCATGATGGGGTGGTGAGTTAATCTTCATAAAAATAGCTTTCTTTTGCTCAGGGGTATTATAAAAATCATTATGATCCCTTGTGCAGTATCCTTGGACATCAAAAACCATTTGTAAAAAACGGGGATAAGCTAAAGTCATTTTGTTCCCCTTATTTTTACACATGCCCTCAAAAATCATTTTAGAATATTTAAATTTTTGCCCAGTTGCAATACACACAATAGCACTGGCAATGGATCTATTGATCTCATTGTGTGCAGTGCATTTGGGACTCAAACATTGAAGGAGGACATGTATGAGGTACTTCCAGGCTGGGGGAAATTCCTGCTTATGATACTTGTTTAAGGTACCTTCATCAGGAAAAGGATATCCCAAAGCCATAAGCCCTTGTTCTATTTCATTAATGGGAAGGGTGGCTATACCATCAGCATCATCAAGATGCAAGGCTTGGCGTACCAAAGCCTCAGTAACCACCCAAGGTCTCCCATGAACAATAGAAGTCAATGTAGTCACTCTATTAACTGTTGAGGAACTAACAGTGTTCCAAAACTGTTGAATATGTGTGACTGGAATGAGTGGTGCATGAGAAAGAGCATATCTTAAGGGGGATGCGTTCAAATACGCCACCATTTGTGTGTATTGGGGAAACAGAGTATCATCAGCTTCAAGATACGCGATCATGTTATGTTGACTTCTGAACCCCAATTCCCAATCTGATGGTCTAAACTTTGGTGCCATTGTTGAAAGCTGTTAAATTTAAGTGATGAAGATGAAGTTGATAAGAGAAAATTGTGTTAGACAAGAAATATAGACACCCTGTTTAAAAATAGGAGCCAAATTAATAGGAGAAGAAAATGCATGTGATAGGCCCAAAAATAGGCAAGTATTTTCAAAAAGTAATCATGAAAATATTGAAAAATTATAAGTTTATCTCATGCATTAAATGAAAAGTAACAACTCCCAAAATTACGGCCTAAAAATATGTCAAAAAGTAACAACTGGGTAGGTCCCATTGAGTGTCAACGGTCAAAAATAACCTATCAACACCCAACGGCTATAATTTTGTCAACGTTTGCCTATAGCCATGTTAGCGTCTAAATTGGTCACAACAACGCTTGGAAAATTCTTGTCAGCGTCCAAAAATAAAAATGTTTAAAAATGAAAAATGACCTTAACAAAGTAACTTATCCTAGAGAAGATAACCAAAAAGCTGATAATTATTATAGGGCGGCAAGCACTGTCCAGTTATGCACACTTGCTTAAGCAAGATAGACATAACAGTCCTCTAGTGTCCCTTGCTAACCAAAACTCTTAACAACCAAGTTACCTTACAAAATTCCTTGTTACTCCCAGGTAAATCCCATAACAAAATTATTCATTTTAATCCCATTCAAATTCACATTATATATGTCCTTATGCCTAGGTGTTCTATACTCAATATATTTCTCATCAGGGATCTAAAATCCTTGCTTAACACCAAACACTCAGTATCAGTAAACAAAACTTTATTTTTGTTATCACAAACTTGTGATACACTAAAAAGATTGTAATCAAGTTCTTTTACCAGAAATACGTTTTCAAAACGCAAATTCTTGGTGAGAAGGGTTCCTTTGCCTGTGATAGTACCATATCCGCCTCCAAAGTATACCTTATCACCATCCTTAATGGGAGTGAAGTTGGTCAAGTAGTCTTCCTTCCCTGTCATGTGCCTTGAGCATCCACTATCCCAATATCCATAATCATTGACCTGTCTTTGAATGCCCTGCACATAAAGAAAACAAATTAGTTTTCTTTGGGAACCCAAGTCTTAAAAGACTTGGATTCATCTGGTTGTTCAATAAGAACAGACTTAGTTCTCACAACAACCCCATTCTCATCCTTCTTAGGATGAAATACCCAGTTAACCCCAATAGGTTTTGTAATGACCTTTGAAATGTAATTAAATCTGTTGCAGGTCATTGAAATCCCATTATCATTAGGGTTTTGATCTTTCTTGGGTCTCCATGTTAAGCTTGAAGAAGCTTTAGACCTCTTACCCTGTGGTTGCAAATATTTAGGTCTGGTCACATTTCTGTCAGTGTTGGAATTAGTCTTGTCAACGCTGAAATTTCCCTTGTCAGCGTTGAACCTAGGGTTTGCTACAGAAACCCATTGCCTATTAGACCAGGTGTTTGTCTTTTGAAATGGTCTTTGTCCATGAGTGTTAGACCTTCTAGTAAAGAATGGGGCAGGTCTAATCACTTGTGGACTTTGCTGCACACAAGGTTTGGGTCTGACAACGTTTGACTTTCTAACAACGTTGACTTTGTTCATGTCAGCGCTGAAATTGTTCCTGTCAGCTCTGGCTTTGGGAGCGTTGACACACTTGTATGCCAAGTGTGAAAAGCTACCACAAGTGTAACAAGCTTTTCTAGACACAACCTTAGGTCTAGAAGCGAAGAAGCCTGTTCCATTATTTCTAACTTGGCTCTTGGGTGACCTAGTATTCCTATACATCTCTGCATATTTAATGCTAGGTTTTCTATCAGTGTTTGAGCCTAGGTCAACAGCTTTACCAGTGACTGGGTTTGTAACCTTAATGGGAGTTGACTCATTGGAACTTTCACATAGTAAGCCACCCTTAACAAACAAAGTAGGGTTAGCTTTCTTCCATTCATTCAGATCAGTTAACTTTTGTTGGTACTCTTCAACTGGAGTGACAACTCTTGGTGGAGGAATGAATTCCTCCTCTTGGAATTCTGGCAAACCAGTCCAAGATAAGTCCTTTTGCTGGACACCATAGAAGTCACCAGCTGGTGGTGGAACCAAAGAGTAATCATTCATCCCAATCCCAGTCATGTCCTTAGGATCCCTTTGTTTACCCACACAGTCTCCTAGGGTTTGAGTGGCTCTATCAAATCTTTGAATTTTAAGGCCAACATTGTCTTTATTCTTAATGGCCTCATCTAATTTAGCCTGTAACTCACCATTAACCCTTTCCATGATGTTTCTAATATCCATACTAGCATCTAACTCATGTTTTAAGATATTTATTTTATCTTTTAAGTCAAATTCCATTTTCTTGTATTCAGAAACGGTTTTCTCAGTTTGAGTGAGGGCTACTTGTTAATTAGACAATTTGCACTTTTTAGTACTCACATCACTCATTAATCTTAACACTTCTTTGTTAAGTTTCTCAGTGTTTAACCTACAACCTTTACTACAAAAAGCATCATTGTATACCTCATTATCAGATGAAGAGGAGGAGTGTGCCATGAGAGCATATTCAACATGCTCTTCTTCTTCAACCTCAACAATCAAAGCTTTATCCTCTTCAACATTCTTAGCCAGATAGCTCCAATCCCATCCCATACCATCAATTCCTTGAACTGCAACCATGGCTTTGGAATCCTGAGCTTTAACAACCTGACTTGAGGGTTTACCAGCATCAGATCTTCTAGGAGATCTGCATTCCCTCATGAAGTGCCCCATACGATGACAGTTGTAGCATTCAACTTTGGTTTTGTCAAATCCAGCTGTGTCTTTAGCATTGAAGGTCATCTTCTTCTTAAACCTTCTGTTCCACCTATTTGCTCTTATACTAGCAAGAGCCATGTTCCACTTAATGTCCATCTCTTCCAAGTGCTCATCACTTATCTGCTCAAGGTCCTCATATGTAATCATTGAACCATTGGGCAAAGAAGCAATATAAGCACATATAGTATCCAAATCTAAACCAACAGGTTTAACTCTTGGGGAGTCACTCTTGAATGTGTCAGCGTCTGAATAGGAGACGTTGACAGGACTTGTTCCAGCACTGACATATGATGATCCAGTAACTGGATTCATGTAAGATTCCTTCTGATTGAATTGACCTTCACTGTGAGAGAAGAAGGCCATGTTACTGGTGGTAGACTTGCTTCCATGCTCTAAAAGAGTTTCATCTTCCGGCAGCCTTAGTTTGTTGTAGATGTCATCAAACGAGGAACTCTTATAAGTATTGTTGGCAAGAATAGATCTTGCCTCAATCTTCCATGCCTCACCAAGACTTTTAAGAAAGGTAGCATTAATGTCGACATCACCAAGTTGTGTCCCCATGAAGGACAACTTGCTTGTAATGTCAAGCAATCTGCTTCTCACACTACTCAGTTTCTCATTGGGTTGAGCTTTGAAGACAGCATAATCATGCATGAGTTGCTTTTTCTTCTCTTCCTTAGTGTCTGCATTGCCACCATATGCAACTTCAAGAGCTTCCCAAAGGTTTTTAGCAGATTCATAGACTCTATATTTATGCTGGTTCTCTTGTCCCAAAGAGACTTTCAGAATATTTAGGGCTTTCATGTCGACCCTTTTCTTTGCTATGTCTTCAGCAGCCACAGCTCTACCATCTCCAGGTTTTTCTTTCTTATCCTCTTCAGAACATCCAGCAACAGCTGATCTTTGAGCAATAACATTAGCAATCTTTTGGGCTTTATCGAATGTGTTTCCATATTCAATAACCTCCCAGAGTGTGTAGTCATAGATTCCCAGATATTGCTCAAAGTTGAATTTCCACAAATCAAAGTTGGTTGCATCAAGCATGGGAATCTTGATGTTTGGTAAAGATGAGGAGGAGGAGGTTATTGCTTCAGACATGATGTTGTTAGGGTTTTTTTTGAGAAAATTAGGGTTTTGGTGATTTTTAGGGTTCTTGTGTTTTTTAAGATCAAAAGTTCCTCAACAAGCTCTGATACCACTTGTTGATCCCAAACTTAGATCGATTTAGCTTTATGTATACGAGATTAGATCAAGTAATACACTTAGAGAAACCTTTGTATATGCTTATGATAATCTAAGTGTTATGCGGAATTAACACTTAAACAAGAACACACAATGATATAAACAAACTTTCACTTTGATTAATGATATCAAACTTGCTTACAATGAAAGTAGTTTACGAATGAAAACTTATATGAAACATTAACCTAAAGGTCTTCTTTTATAGACATAAGAAGCCTTGTACAATAATCTACGTATCAGCTATTCTAGGTAAAGATAAATATAGAAAATACATTTTTGTTCTTATCTTTACTAGAAGTAATCTAGAATACAATAAACGCGTAGAGTATATCTTACCATCAGTGCTTGTCTTCAATGTGTCAACGCTTGACTTTATCTTGTCAACGCTTGAGCTGTCAGCGCTTGTTTTGTTCTTGTCAACGCTTGTTTTACTCTTGTCAGCGCTCAAGTGATCTGGCCTTAATTTATTCCCAACATAGACGTCATTCCGACAGCCTTGATTTTAATTATTCCGATGGTAACTTACATGAACATTCCGATGACCTTCGCTTGAAATATTCCGATGGACCATTTTAATTGTATTCCGATGGTCATGATTTTAGCATTCCGATAGCTTTACATTTTTGTTATATTCCGATGCACTAAGTTTTAAAGTTTATTAAAGTCTTGAGATTTAATTTAGTTGAGTTTTCAAAGTATTTTTATAATCTTTTCTTTACGTTTTCAAGCTTTTAATTTTTTTTAACTCGTCAATTTAGTTTAATCTTTTAAAAGCTTTAATGTTACTCTTCGACACTTACTTATTTGTCATTAGTCCAAAATAGATAAACAAACCAAACCCTTTTTGTTAACCAAGAACAAATCATTCCACTTAGAACCGTGATTAATTCGAGGGGATACCGAGACATATATCCGAACCTATACAAAACGCTTGTATCAATATCCTGGATCAGACTTTCCATCAAACTTTCCCAAATAATCAAGAGTATTTAGTATGGGCACATGACACCCAAAAGGTTTTAAATGACTTATGTTAGGCTTTACATTAGTCAAGATTTCATAAGGTGTTTTGTTTTGAGGCTTAGTTACTAGGACTCTATTTAACACATAACATGCAATATTGATTGCTTCTGCCCAAAAGGTATTTGGCAAAAGTGAATCAGCCAGCATAGTTCTAGCAGCCTCAATTAATGTCCTATTCTTCCTTTCAGTTACTCCATTCTGTTGTGGAGTTCTAGGATTACTAAATCGTCTCTTAATTCCTTTAGACCTACAGAATTCATCAAAATCAGCATTCTTAAATTCTGTTCCATTATCAGTCCTAATGATTAAAACCTGTTTAGTGAACTGTTTTTCAACTAAAGTGATAAAATCCTTTAGTAATTCACTTGTTTCACTTTTAAGGGCTAAAAAGAAAACCCAACTGAATCTACTATAATCATCATTATGACTAGACAAAAGGTCTTATGACTAATGCTTCTGATAGAATCTGGACCAAATAAATCCATATGCAAGAGATGCAAAGATTTTGTCACAGTGTTTACAGTCTTGGTCTTACAAGAGGCTCTGTGTTCTTTATCTTTTTGACAAGCAGCACATGTGAAATCATTTTGAAAAGATTTGTTAGGTAGACCTCTAACTAAATTTCTTTTTACCAATCTATTAAGATTCTTGAAATTCACATGACCTAACCTTCTATGCCATAAGTTTGACTCATCTAAAGAAGCCTTAGCTAGCAAACATGTAATACCACATGTTGGAGTAATAGTATGAAGATTAAAGGTGTACATATTTTCTTGCCTGTGTACATTAAGTAGTATTTGAGATTCCTTGGGCATCTCAAAGTCTTTGGACAATACCAAGCAGTCTTTGTCTGTGAATAACACCTTGTTCTTCTTATCACACATTTGTGATACAGAAAAGAGATAGAACTCATTCAATTCTTTTACAAAGAAAACATCTTCAAATTCCAACTTTCCTGTGTTGATTTTCCCTTTGCCAGTGATTCTACCTTTGCTACCCCCAAAGACTACTGGACCTCCTCTGAATTCTTCAAATTCAGCAAGAAAATCTTTGTTCCCTGTCATGTGCCTTGAGCATCCACTATCTACAATTCCTTTATCTTTTAATTCATCAATGAGATGCCCCTGCACACAAATAAAACTCATTAGTTTTTAACAGGGACCCAAGACACATTTGGCTCGGATCTTGTGGGACCTACACATTTAAGAGTTTGTACTGAAGCATTTCCAGTAATGCTACTTTTACTCTTATACTTCATGGTTTCATTTATGTATTCAAATTCATAGGGTGACTCTATGTGCTTTGACTTCTTTGACTTAAGTACTGCTTTAGCGGTACTTGCTTTAACACATGGTATATCTCTTTTAGGAACCCACATTTGTACTGGTTTGTTCTTGTCCTTTCTTCTAGGTGTTTTATCTTTTTCAAAAACTTTCTTAGAAGTCTTGGAGAACATTGGTTTTTACAGACTTGAAACCAAAAGTACTTGAGTTTGGTCTAGCAGTACTTGTAGGTTTAGACTTGCCGGTACTTGGTTTACCAGACTATAAGGATATTATCCCTTGCTTCATAAGTACTGCCCTAGGAACAAAACTTTTGGTAGGATTATTTTTAACCTGTTTAACTATCCTTGTGTGATCAAACTTAGGTTTGTCATCTTTAAGTTTCCGTTTCCTATAAACCTGTGCATTTTTCCCATTACTGTTTTTCATGACCCTTTGTGTAGCCTTTTGTTTCACAATTTTATCTTCATGTAATGTACAGTCTTTGATAAAATGATTTAGACTACCACAAACATAACATCCTTTTCTTCTTAACGAAGACCCAAAAGGTTGTTTTGACTTTACTTTTTCAAAACCTATCCCACCCCTTTTGGTTTTAGTATGTTGTTTATTGTTTTCCAATATCTTGCTAGGAGTTTTTACCCGCGTGGGAGCAGAACTAGTCTTAGATTCCTCAGAAACAAAGTTGTTCATTAAAGGTGGATAAACAATTTCTTGGTCACATCAGTATTTTCTTGAGACACAGTACTAGAGTTAAAGACATTATTAATCTTAGGTTCTTCTGACTCTATACTAGTATCATTACAAGAGGGCATGAAAATTCCTGATACTGGTGGAGGAACTGCCTTCATTCCTTCAGCATATCTATCATTTTCAGGTGTATCATCTACCTCACTAGAACTATCAAAAATCCCTTCTGATAAGTCTTTGTTAGTTAAGGTTATCCCAGGTTGATCCTCAATATATCCTAGGCCTGTTTTATCATAATACCCCATTTGTGAATTAATCAATTTTCCCAATCCCTTATAGGATTGTTGCCAATGACTAATCACTTCCCTCTATTTACAAAGACTGGTTTTTAAAGCTTCATTTTCTGAATTTATTTTTAAAAGTTGTCTTTCAAAAGCTATTATTTCCACATCTTTTTCCCTCATTTGAAGAGTCAAAATCCTTATTTTCTCTTCATAGTTTTGTTGAGCCTTTTTGTACAAAACTATATTTTCTTCTAATTTAACAACACCCTGTTTGAAAGCCTCTACTTCTACAGTGCATGTGTTAACCTTTTGATACTGTTCCTCTAGTTCTACTTTTAGACTATTAAATTTAAGAATACAATCTTTAGAACAAGGATGTACCTCAGTATCTTCATGTGAGAGAGCCATTAATCCAAGCTCTTCTTCCTCTTCTTCTTCTGCCCAATTCACCGCTCCATCTACAGTAACCAATGCTTTGGTTCCTTTAGGAATCCTGCTGTTTGCTTTTGGAAAGCTTTCAGTTATTCTTGGACTGCTTCTATAGCTGTTCTTAGACTTCAGATTGCTAGTTTCAGCTTTATCTCTATTGCATTCTCTTGCAAAGTGTCCATTCCTTCTACAGTTATAGCATTTAACTTTAGACTTGTCATATCCTAATGGCTCATTAGGATCAACAGTCATTTTTCTTCCAGTCTTCTTGAAGAACCTATTAGATCTTACTGACACCATAGCAGCTTACCATTTAAGATCCATCTCTTCAACATCAGCATCATCCATTTGGAACAAGTCATTGAGAGTTAATCTTGGCCTGTTGTCTTGTCCAGCAAAGAATGAGAAGGCATCATTGTCACTAAACAATGGTGAAGACCTTCCATGTGGATTTTGAGAGATCATTGGACTGCTTTCAATACTTTGTGGGTAAGTACTACTTGTAAGTCCTCCAGCGGTATTTATGGAGTATGTACTGCTGCTAGATCCACTAGCGGTATTTTGAAAGTAAGTACCGCTGTTCCCATCTGACACAAAAGCCAAATTAGACTTTGAAGCAGTTGCTGTCTTTACTTCAGTGCCTTTCACATCCATCTCATATGCTCTAAGATTGTTGTAGAGATGATCAAACGGAATTGTTTCCAAATCATCTCTTGTGATGAAGTGCATAACCATTGCTTTCCACTCTGGTGGAACACTTCTTAAGAATTTTAGATTAGCTTCTTCACTAGGAATTACTTGTCCATAAACTGCTAACTAAATAAGCAACTTGCTGAACCTTCCATATCCACCATGTATTCCCTCTATACTGGTAATTGAGAACAATCTTCTTAATTTTCTTATATTTGTCATTGCCTCCAAATCTAAGTTTTATAGCATCCCACATAGCTTTGGCATCTTTATAATGATGAAAGCTTGGTAGAATGTCCTCAGAAAGAGCCATAGCCAAAGCAGTTCTGGCTTTTCTTTCTCTGATCTCTGCTTGTATCTGCTCAGCAGTTACAACAGGTAGAGCATAGCATGTACCGCCTGGAAACCAGTGTAGCTTCTTTGGTGTGTTCCCATTCTTGATAACTTGCCACACAGTATGATCTGTGTGATTTAAGTAATGTTCCATCTGCATAGCCCATGTCTCATAATTGTCACCTTTGAGAACTGGGAGTTTAACAGCAGACAGAGTATGAGAAGGTGTTGGTGTAGAGGTAGCTACAGGATTCACGACTTGAGCACCTTGTGCTGGTGCTGGATGCACAACTTGTGGTTGTCCCTATGGAATAGGATCAGGGATCTGAGCATCATCCAAGTGAGCATTATCACCATCTGGTTGAGACATTGAGATTTGGTATGTGTGGAGTGTATGGGGTCGTGTTCTTCTTTTTCAGAGTTTCTCAACAAGCTCTGATACCACTTGTTGATCCCTTTGGTTGGATCTATATTCTGTTAAGAATTAGTATAATAGTTTGTAATCAAACTAAAACACTTTGAGCACTCTTACTAATACTAAATAAGTTATGCGGAATCTAACTTATAAAGCACAGAAGAATAGAATTACTTTTAACTATTCGATTCTCTTATTAATCGACTTGTATGAGGTACATGAAAGACATTGTACCTATGTTCCTTTTATAGAGTAAGGAACCCTAGAAACCTTAGAATATTCTATAAAGATAACTATATCACAGACGATATATTATCAATATTCTAACTATTTAGGTATATCAAATAAGATATACTCTAACTATAACTATGACATATCTTATACAAATATATATTCGTCCTAATCATCATAGCAGTACTTACTTTATAAGTAGCAGTACTTACTATGTACCGCGTTAACACTAACGGTACTTACATAACACTAACAGTACTTGGAATATACTAACGGCACTTGACACTTAACAAATAATTCTCAACACTCCAGTTCAAACAAATAGGTCAAATGAGGAAGATTGATCACAAAAAGTAAGTTGTTGCAAGTCTCGATAAGCCAATATGGCTTATTAATCAGCTAACTGTAAAATTACATTAGCAGGGGCTAGTTTTGGTGTCTGAGCAGTGGAAACTTTTTCCACTTCTTGACTTAATTGACTTTTTGTCTTTAGTGACTTTTTTTGTGGATTCAAGTTTCACAAAGGCACCCAAATGATCAGTTAATCATAAGGAGTCAATAACAACAAAGAAATCACAATCTCAAACAGCCAATTTGTACAGTTAATTCAAAACATCACCAGATCTAGCCCAGACATGAACAAATAAGCAGTTATGGTTCAATAAGCACTTATAGCACAATTCAGCCAGCCAAACTTCACCAAATGCACACACAAGCTATAATAAACTTAAATGAACAAGTTTAAGCAGGTTTCATGCAATGGTTCAAGGTCTAGATCAAGATTCAAGCACAATAAGGTTACTGATGAACACTAACAAGCAGATTTTTACTTTTGCTGATGTACTTGACCAACAAGCCAAATTCAAACACTCAGATCTCTTAGATATGTTATGAAAACATCGATTTAACAGCTTATATCCCTAAACACGCATATACTCTAAGTATTACCAAGATTTTAGGTCAAAAACAATCAAAATCAATAAGTTATAGCACAATCTTTGATTCAAGGTTTTAAACCCAATAACTTGCAGGTTTTAGTTCTCAACCAAGTAGATAACAGATAACAAGCATAAACAACAACTTTCAACAACACAATAGCAACTTATAATATTAAACAGATAATCCCAAACACCCCTTATCTTTTTCAAATCAATTTTAAACAAGTATAAGTGTATTCCAAGACTACCCAAGCCCAATCAAACACATTAACAAGTATAACATGCAGTATCAAGCAAGATTAGACCACAAATTCAGCAAGAACACAAGCAACACAAAGATTCACCGAAAATCAAGGTTTCAAGCAGATTTTAGGTAGAATGGTGCAAACCTCATGGATGTACATCCACACCCATGAATTTTGAGCTTATGTGCTAGCAAGAACAAGCACAAGCTTCCACAAACAAGCCTGCTAAGATTGAACAAGGTAAGAAGCACAATTATCAAAACAGAAAAGTGGAAAATCCTTGATTAATGCAACCTTAGTTCCCCACACTTGATTATCCCCAAGTTATAAGCTTCACAACACCTTGATATCACAATATCAGGATGTTATGATCAGCTTTATAGCCCAAGAATTCCAAGGTTTGAACAAGACTTAGCAAAATATCAAGATTCAAGGAAAATATGCAAACTTTTGCACACTCCTTTGAAAACAGGTTTTAAGATCGAAGATTAGTAAACAAACAACAATAATAAGTAGATATAATGATTGGCACTTGAGTTTTCTTCACCAAATTCAAACACATTTCATTATTTTGAATATATGATTTACAGAATTGTGAACTTAGGAAAATTCAAGAGCAAAGCTAAAATGTAGTATCCTAAGGCCTTTAAATAGGCTTACAAGTGAACTAGGAAAGTAGAAAAACGTGAAACCCTAGCTAATGAAGTTCCAGTTATGCCCTTGAGGGTTTGAATAATCTTGAGAATCATGTGACTTTTCTTGGCGTTTTGTTGTAGCTGGCAAGGTGTGACTGCATCCAAGGGCTTGTAACAAGCTTAAAAAGTAAGCTTCAATGTGGATGGTTGGATTGTTGTCCAAGTTTTTGCAGTTTGCACAAGAGTGTAGCAGGGGAATCTCATGTGGGGTTGATGGGTGATGTGGCAAGTTATTTGTGAGTTGGGTTATGATTAAAAGGTCATTAATCACTAATCTGGAGCAGTTGGTGGCTTAATTATAAGTAATTAACAAAACCCCAAATCGTGTTCTTGAGGGAATAGTGCCATGTTTAATCTGGATTTGTGTTTAAAAACATGTTAAGCGCCAAATTTAACTAATCAGTTAGATTAGTTAAATAAAGGGTTAGTGGGATGTGAGGTGGCACCAGGGAGAGAGGTGATTGGTTGGTTTTTGATAGTGGGGCACGTGTCACAAGCCCATAGGTCTAGGTTTCTTTTGTTGTCTGCCACATTTAACCCTTCATCTTTCAAACTCCTTTCACTTTCAAATAAACTGGCCAAAATTCGAATCCCTTTGTATTTAAAGTTTTCATTTTCTCACTTTTGCCCCAAATACTTTTTCAAAGTATTTTCAGGGGTATTTCTTGCCATTTTATGATTCTTGAAGGGCTGTTTTGGCATTTTCTTCATTGTTAATGGTCTTGACTTGTTTGTTTAACTTCTTGGAGGACTGAATTTGCCAAGTCATGATTAATGAGGGACCATTTTGCCATTTCTTCAAAGTTAAGGGTCCTTTTGGTAATTTGACATTTTTAAAGGACCAAACTTGTAATTTCTTGTAACTTGAAGTCCTTCATAGTATGTTTGACTTTGAGGAGGACTAATATTGACAATTTAGTTTTATCGAGGGACTAAAATTGCCAATTCTTCAAAGTGGAGCGCCCTTTTTGTAATATTCACAAACTTTAGGGACCAATTTTGTAATTATGAAGATACAAGGGTTTAAAGTGTCAATTCTTCAATATTGGAGGACCCGTCTTGCATAATCTTCAAATCTTCAAGGGTTTGTCGTGGAAAATTCTTCATTAGGGCTTGGTTTATTGTGCGGCTTCGTTTCCCGTGTTCGTTTTTGCATGATCCTTGTGATCTTTTGTCATTTTATCAATATCCGTACCTAAAAATACACAAGCAACAAACACAAGCATATATTTGGCCATTTTTATGATATTTTATGCATTTAAAGCCCTTTTTGGATGATGAGACTATGTATAAAAGCAGTCTCATCACTCCCCCATACTAAACCATTGTCGTGCCCTCACGTAATGCTAGAATAAAGTATCGTAGCACCTCCAAAATTCATTTTTATTCACTTTTATTGAATGATAAACTAGCTACACTACTACTATTACTACTACTACTTGCGTTTTAGACATAATGTATGATTTTCATCGCAAAATGAGACGTTTAGGTTCATAGAATAAGAACACGTGAATGCTTCGTTAGAAATAATTTCATCGTCCTCGATTTTCACCCCAATTCCATGCTAAGCGTGCAACGAGATCATTGTCATTATAAGTTAGTAATGCTAACACTACTCATATGCCCTAATCACGTACTTATCCTCCCATTTTCCTAAGTTGTATCTCTTATATTTTATTTTGTCTTGAATGTTTCACGAGGATATATTGTTTGACTTATGGGATGATAGAGATTTATGTCTAAAAATAGAGTCCTGACGGTGTAACCAAGACCATCAAATTAATAACCCCTCCTAATAGACAACGATGTCAAGAAATTAAGTCAACAAGAAGGATCGATAAACACGGTTTTATAACAGTTTTGAACATGAGACTTATTACCAAGACTTTTATACGCCCCCTAACGGAAGGGCCTTATTATCATAGGTTTACCTCCATATTTTATTCAACTTCGCCATGAAGCTTTTATTATGACTTCGGTCTTGCCTTGCCTTTTATTATCCACCTCATCGGTGGTTTTATTAGCCAAAGACGTATATCCTCACGCTAAGGCAAATTTTGGATCTTTAAAGCTTCAAAGAGTAAGGCTTGATTCACTTTCAATTTTGCATAGATTTTTCGGCCTTGTGAGCTTCAAATTGTTTGCTTGATTTAGGTGAGCACTTGAAATCTTATTATTGGGTGAATCTTTCGATTATTTGGGTTGCCAATACTTCAAAACCGTGACGCTGGCGATACCTTAATGTCTTCCCAATTTAATTACATGGAAGCTACTAGAAAAGACTAGAAACCAACAATCAAGACTAAACCGCTAAGTCAATATTCATTAAGCAAAAAAGATTTTCAAGCGAAGGGAGAATAAGCAAATAACGAGAACACATGAGTTTTTGAAAGAATACGAGTACTCTACGTTTAGCATAGTAACTTATAATTAATCTATCATTTCTCGTCCTCATTTAAGAGACTTAGCCTAATAAAAAGTTAAGGAATCGAAGCTAAGTGCTCAACACGCACGGGCGAGTCAAAAGTTACTCTTATTCTCGCCATCGGAAAACCTACATTCGTGTCTTCAAACACTTATAAAACATGAGAAATTTTTTAAAATTTGGCCATTTTTAGCCTTACTTTGCAACAAAACGATAAACAAAAAGATAAACTTTGGAAAGCGTGAAGGTTTGGCAAGGAAAGTATCTATTCACCCCCATACTAAAGTTAAACATTGTCCTCAATGTTTCGAGTCTAGGGGTGCAAACACCCCATACTAGAGACGTAGTCGAATGCCTAATCTAGCATGGAAAGGGTGTAACCGTTAAATTTAAAGCCGTTTATGAAGTGTGCTAAAAACCTAAGGTTAGAACATCAAAGGTTATATCATGGATACTGAGAAAGTCTTCAAAGCAAACGATCGAGTGCTCCCATAAAACGAACACGAGAGGCTCCAATCGTGAAGATAATGATCATCTAAAATCCACAATTCACAAAAAACCATGGAACAAAGGTTGGAAGGGCACAAATCCCCACACGTACTACATTAGAAAGTGATAATATGTACATAGGATAAGCATGGGACTCCCCCACGAGGCACCTCGTTTTTGATTACCGAGTCATGAGCTCGACTCGATCCCCTCAATATTAATTATCATTGGGGAAGGTGATTTGGTCTAGGTAGTTCAAGGATGGAACTTCCCCGCCAAAGTAGTGCTTCAACCTATGTCCATTCACCTTGAAATTAGGGCCATCATTTTGAGCTAGCTCGACGGTCCCATATGGAAAAGCTTGAGTCACGGTGAATGGACCGGACCAACAGGATTTCAACTTACCGGAAAATATTTTCAAACGAGAATTAAAAAGCAAAACTTGATCCACAATGTTAAAAACCCGGTTTTTAATTTTTGAATCATGTAACTTTTTAGTCTTTTCTTTATAAATCAATGAATTTTCATAAGCAATATCCCTTAATTCATACAATTTATTTAATTGCATTTTCCGGTGTTTTCCCGCGGTCTCCATGTCATCATTACAATGCTTTAGGGCCCAATAAGCTTTGTGTTCGAGTTCAATTAGCAAGTGACAATTCTTCCCATACACTAGCTTATAAGGAGTGCACCCGATGAGCGTCTTATGAGCGGTTCTAAAGGCCCATAAAGCATCGTCCAACTTATCCGACCAAGATTGTCGGTTTTCCCCAATCGATCTCTCCAAGATCCTATTCAACGCTCGATTTGAAACCTCGACTTGCCCACTCGTTTGTGGGTGATAAGCCGTAGAAAGACGATGTGTAACCCCGTATTTCCTTAGGACCCTTTCGAATTGGTCGTTACAAAAATGGGTTCCACGATCGCTTATGATCGCATGAGGGGTTCCAAACCGAGAAAACAAGCTTTTCAAAAACTTGACTACCACACGAGCATCATTGGTGGGAAAAGCCTTATCTTCCACCCACTTAGATAGGTAGTCAACAACGACAAGGATGTACTTATTACCACGAGATGATGGGAACGGCCCCATAAAGTCGATGCCCCAAACGTCAAAGATCTCACACACTTGGATGATATTTTGTGGCATTTCATCTTTTTGTGAGGCTTTTCCTTGTCGTTGGCATGAGTCACACGACTTCACAAGTTCATGTGCAACTCGGTAAATAGTAGGCCAAAAGAAACCGGCATCAAATACCTTCTTAGCCGTGAGATTAGCACCGTGGTGACCACCCGTGGGTCCCTCGTGACAAGCTCTAAGGATGTTAGAAGCTTCGGTACCAAAGACACAACGTCGAATAATTTGATCCGCACAAGTTCGAAACAAGTAAGGGTCGTTCCAAAAGTAGAACTTGACGTCACGAAAGAATTTTCGTTTTTCTTGAGTCGTCATACCCTTGATGATGAAGTTGCCCGCATGGTAATTTGCGATTTCCGCAAACCATGGGGTGGAAGAATCAAGCTTAGAATTCACTACACCAAGTGTCTCGAGCGGAAATGTTTGGGTGATTTCCTTGGGCTCGTAAACACTTTGGTGAGGATCTTCCAAACGAGAAAGATGATCGGCCGCTAGATTCTCGGCTCCTTTTTTCTCAACAATTTTGTGATCAAATTCTTGAAGGAGGAGAATCTAACGAAGTAATCTTGGCTTTGCATCTTGTTTAGCCATAAGATACTTGATAGCCGAATGATCCGTATACACTATGCATTTAGTCAAGACGAGATAAGGTCGGAATTTCTCAAATGCATACACCATGGGAAGGAATTCCTTCTCCGTTGTAGTGTATTTTAGTTGAGCCTCAGTCATCGTCTTGCTAGCATAGTGAATAGGAAAGAAGTGCTTTTCATGACGTTGCCCCAATAAAGCCCCAATAGCATAGTCACTAGCATCACACATGAGCTCAAAGGGGAGGTTCCAATTGGGAGCAACAAGAATGGGAGCTTCGGTAAGTTTCCTCTTAAGGATTTCAAAGGCTCGTACACAATTTCGTCAAAGACAAAACGTGCATCTTTTTCAAGGAGATGTGTAATAGGTCGAGAGATCTTTGAAAAATCCTTGATGAATCGACGATAAAAGCCCGCGTGGCCTAGGAAACTCCTAACTCCCTTAACGGTTTTGGGATGAGGTAATTTGGCGATGACGTCTACCTTAACTTGATCTACCTCAATCCCCGCTTTAGAAACCTTGTGCCCTAAGACGATTCCACTTTTAACCATAAAATGACATTTTTCCCAATTAAGCACAAGGTTGGTTTCCTCACAACGCTTCAACATTCTCTCAAGATTCGACAAACACGAAGTGAACGAACTACCAAACACGGAAAAGTAATCCATGAAGACTTCCATCGTCTTCTCGATCATATCATGAAAAATAGCCATCATGCACCTTTGAAAGGTTCCCGGTGCATTACAAAGTCGGAATGGTATTCTACGATAGTCAAACGTTCCATATGGACACGTAAACGTAGTTTTTTCTTGATCACGAGGATTGATGGGGATGTGGAAGTAACCGGAAAAACCATCTAAAAAGCAATAGAAATCGTTTCCCGCAAGATGCTCCAACATTTGGTCCATGAAGGGCAAGGGAAAATGGTCTTTTTGAGTGGCTTCATTCAACTTACGATAGTCAATGCACACTCTCCATCCGGTCACGAGTCTAGTGGGAATTAACTCGTTGGCATCATTTGGTACAACGGTCATTCCTCCCTTTTTAGGGACATAATGAATAGGACTCACCCAAGGGCTATCAGAAATATATAAATCATTCCCGCGTCAAGGAGTTTTAGGACTTCCTTTTTGATGACGTCGTGAATTTTGGGGTTCACCCTCCTTTGACATTGGATTGCGGGCTTGTAATCTTCCTCCATTAAGATTTTGTGGGTACAAAATCTGGGATCGATCCCCTTAATGTGAGATAACTTCTACGCAATTGCCCCTTTGTGATCCTTTAGAACATCGTCAAGTGCGGTTTTTTCATCATTTGAAAGTTCTTTCGAAATAATAACTGGCAACTTGTCGCCCTCCTCCAAAAAGACATATTCGAGATTAGGAGGTAAATCTTTCAACTCGAGGATAGGTGGTTCCTCAACTGAAGATTTGGGCTCGATACTCATAATCTCCTCGGGTGGAGGAAATGGGAAATCGTTAAGAAAATCCTTGATAATCGAGAAGTCCTCATCATTGTCGAGGTCTTTGTCACAAGTACGTGGAACATAGAATTCTTTCAACGTAAAACCACCACCTTCAAATGGAGTGAAGGTTGGTGTTGAGGTATCAAGAATGGGATCTAACATAGTGGGATTGCCACTATTTTCATCATCACCAAAACCTAGAACTTCTTGTGAAAATTCCTCGCAAACAACGTCAATCATATCAACGAGGTTTATGGTTGAAACAGAATAAACATGAGAAATTTGAGAGTTTTGAGTTGCGTTTATAACAAGTTCCTCGTCGTTGAAACGTAAGGTGATCTTTCTAGCATGAACATCAATCAAAGCCATAGACGTATCTAAAAACTAACGACCTAAAATGAGAGGAACTTGAGGATCCGTGGGAATATCGAAAACGATAAAGTCTACCGGATAATAGAACTTTCCCACTTTCACAAAAACGACTTCCGCCAATCCACATGCGGGAATCGTGGAATGGTCGGCCAACTCGATAGACATTAGTGAAGGAGTAAGATTAGGAAGATTGAGCGACTTGAAGATTGCAAGTGGAATCAAGTTAATACTAGCACCAAGATCGGCCAAGGCATAGCATTCTTCCATATCTTGGATTGCACAAGGAATCAAGAATTTACCAGGATCACCGACTTTTTGAGGTATGCGATTAAGATAAACCGATGAAAAACTAGACAATTGTTGCAATTTCTCCTTGTTGTGCAACATACTCTTAAAGTTAGCGGCAAATCGAAGCATCATGACCAAAGCATCGGCGAAACTCACATTAAAGTGCAAATCACGAAACATTTCATAAAAAGCTGAAATTGGTAATTATCGCGCTCTTGACGTTTCTCCTTCCTAAGTCTCGATGGATAGGGCAAAGGTGGTGTGGGTTGAGGCATAGGCATATCCTTTGGAATCTCGGGTTCCAAATGTGGTAATGGGTCAACCGTAGGTGTGGCATGAGCGGTACTTCGTGGGATTTGGACATGCTCCTTTTCGACCACCACCTCGGGTTCTTCCTCAATTGCATCCTCCGTAGGAGTAATTGGTTGAGGAGTCGGTTCCTTAAGTGTCTTACCACTACGTGTGGTAATCACTTTCATCTCTCCCTTAGGTTCGATATGGTGTTACTAGGAAGACTACTCCAAGACGGTTTGCACATAATAGCCTCAAACATAGATGAAATTTTGTCCTCAAACATGGATTGCCTCTTCTCGGCCTTAATCATTTCTTGCTTAATTTCTTGTTGCCCTTGTTCCATTTTGTTGGTTTTGTTGTAACCTAGTTACATTTCCTTCCATTTTGTTTGTATGGATTTTAAGCTCATTTGCTAACTCATTTTTCAACTCCTTCTTCAAGTCGTTCTTAAACTCGGATCTTAGGCTAATGATTTCTCTTTGAATGTTGTCAAACCTAGCATCGTTTCCATTAGCGTATTCAACAAATTCATTTGGAAGATCTTTCAAAGTTTGCAAACTTTTGTTGTTGTTTTGAAAATCACTTTGATTTTTGTTTGAAACTTGATTATTAGCCCCTTGATTCCCATAGTTTCCTTTGTAATTGTTTTTGAAACCAACTTGATTGTTTCGATAGTTGTTGTTAGCATTTGATTTAAAGCAAAACCCGGTGGAGTCAATTGATTAGAGCGGGTAACTTGACCGTTTTGGTTGTAAGTTCCCGTGGCCGCGTAGGCACTCGAAGTGTTACCACTGTTGGTAATGCACTCGGAGAAATCATGACCTCCACCACAATACATACATGAAGCCTCAACCGCTTTAGCCGTAGCGGGAGCACTTTGTTCTCCAACTTTGAATTCAATTAAAAGTCCTTTAAGCTTATCAAAGATTTTGTTTTCCAAGTTCGCCTCAATTTGGCAAGCATCGATGGTAGTAGACAAAGAAGGTGAAGCCGAAGACGAAGCCTTACGAACACTCGACATGCTACGAGGACTATACACCTTAGATCTATTCTCAATTATCACCAAAGCTTCCTCAACCGTTTTACACAAAAAATTATCACCCGCGGCGTCATTTAGATAATCTCTTTCATGATCATTAAGTCCATTGTAAAACGTGTCAATTTGATGCAAGTCGGAAAAACCGTGATGAGGACACTCATGTAACATCTCCTTAATCCTATTCCAAGCCGTTGAAAAACTCTCATTAAATTCTTGTGAAAATTTTGAAATCTCGTTTTTCAAATGCGTAGTCTTAGAGGGCGGAAAAAATTGGTTCACAAACTTTGAAACGAGATCCTTCCACGTCAATATAGAATTGGGTGGCTCTTTCTCTAACCAAATTTTTGCGGGCCCCGCTTAGGAATACGGAAAAAGCATCATCTTAATTGAGTCATTAGCAACATCCTTAAATTTGCAAGTGGCGGTAAGATGATTGAATTGGTGGATATGGTTGTGCGGCTTGTCCTTTTCATCACCACAGAATTTGTTGTTTTGGATCATGGACAACAAACCCGTTTTCACTTCAAAATTCTCCGCAAGGATAGCGGGAATTTCAATAGCCACTCCATAACCCTCGGTGGGTGCTTGAAGTAACTCCATCATAGTTCGATTCTCCATGGTTGGTTCCTCTCTTACGATAGGTTCGTCAATAGGAGACTCTTCACTAGAAATATTAGGAGTAGGTGTTGACTCCTTTCGGTTTCTACGTTTACGTGCACGTCTTGCTTGGTTGCGGGTTTGCATAAACATCACGTACAACGAGGGGATGAGCAAAGAAGATTCTTTTTGGTGTTTTGTATTTTTCCAATTTTTTTTGTGGTTTTTGATTGTTTTTACTTTTTTTGGATTTTTGTGATTGTATTAAGTAGACCAAAATCTACAAATCTCCTCCTTAATCAAATCTCTTGATTAAAGAAGCCTCAAGGAATGAAAACGATCACGAGAAGTGAACGCGTTCGATGACTTTAGAACGTTGGTGGAACACCAAAACGTTCAAGAGGGTTTAATCAAATGAAACCAAGAAAGTATATATGATACTTAATAACACTTTGGGCCCTCGACTGGCCTTCAATCTCAAAATACTCACAAGAAAGCGGGGAAACAAGGCGACGCGAAGCACTTAACAGCCTTTTTCCTTAGGGTATATTTTATAATACCCGCCTTATACCCACCTTATAGTTTGTATTTTTTAAAATCGAGCTTCACGAAAGTATTTATCTATTTTTGCCTTTTCTTTCTTGTTTGAGATTCGAATACAATGATTGGGTAATGACCTCCCAAGTCAAGGTTGTGTTTTCACACTTTTGGAGTACTTGTGAATTTATTGTTCTACGTATACAATATATTTATAGTATTCACACAAAAAACGAAAAACCGATAATACGTATTAGTAGAGTGCTACTAATACAAATAGATATTAAAAACAACAATTGCCAAATCAAAACACAACACGCATCCCCGACAGCGGCGTCAAAATTGATGTAGATTTTTTACTACCCTTTAGGAAAAGAGAGCAAAATAGGGAAAGTATTAAGTGTCGGTTTAGGAAAACCAAGCACTAATGACCAATGTGGTTCAAGTTCGTTTCCCAAGGAAGCAAGTGCGTTGTGTTAAGAGATGATTAATGATGCGATTATGATTATAAGAAAAGAAAATAGAAATGAGATGAGAAGAGAATGACGGTTACGATGACGAATTAAACTAAGACGAGATGTCGTACACGTAAAACCGTAAAAAGTGACAAAATTAAAAATTTACCCTAAAAATTCCTAGAAAATTGCAATAAATCCTAAATAATGTAATTCGAGTTTACAAAAAATCAAAAATCACTCAAACCTTTTATTTAATTAAATAATAATTTTTTAATGCTAATTAAAGCCCAAAAATCAATTTAATTAACAAAAAGCCCAAAATGAGATGTTTTTCAATTATAAACCTCTAAAATGACTTAACTAAATTTAAAACTATTTTTGAAAATTTTAAAACTAATAAAAACTATTTAAACACAATTAAAAACTATTTAAACTTAAAATAATTATAAAAATTAATCTAATGACAATAAAATTATTCTAAAAGTTGTAAAATTCCTAACTTAATGTATTTGACCTAAGAAAAATATAAAAACTTGAAAAATCTAAATTTTAAATTTTAATAATAAAATAATATTAAAATCCAAAATTTAAAAAAAATTCTAAAAACTTGCAAACTAGCTTAATTTATCCTCATAAACACAGAAATGAAGTTAAAATTACCTAAATACCCCTAATGGGCCTAGAATGGGCCAAAAGTCCAAACAGTTAACTTAATGGGCTTATTAAGGCCCAATAAGAAAAATGTTGTCCAAATAAGCCCAAAAACTCCTATCTGACTCAAAATTTGATTTTAAAGACAAAACTTTGAAGGCCCAAAAGCTGAAAATGAGTATAGGCTAGCTTATTTCAAAGCAGCTTATTCTTAATGGGCTTTTTGGCCCATTAAGCTATAAGCTGATGCCATAAGCTCAAATTAGACACACAAGCTTCTTTTGAGTTACTTAAGAGTTCTGTAAAAAAAATTTGAAATAAGCACAAGGAATAAGCCTGAAAAAGCAATAAGCTATCTTCACAAAACGACAAAATAGTCGTTTTCGAGTTCTAGGCCACCCCAAGAGCTGATTCAAGTTTCAAAAGCTTTTAAATGACTTAACTAAGCTTAATCAACAAAAGGTTTTTCAATAAGCACACTCAATAAGCTGAAATAAGCAAATAAGTACTTAATTAAAATTCAACTTTATGAGTTTTCTAGCAAAAAGTCAAAGTCAAGGTTTGATAAGTTCCAGTTCAAACAAATGGGTCAAATAAGGAAGATTGATCACAAAAAGTAAGTTGTTGCAAGTCTGGATAAGCCAATATGGCTTATTAATAAGCTAACTACAAAATTACACTAGCACGGGCTAGTTTTGGTGTCTGAGCAGTGGAAACTTTTTCCACTGCTTGACTTAATTGACTTTTTGTCTTTAGTGACTTTTTTTGTGGATTCAAGTTTCACAAAGGCACCCAAATGATCAGTTAATCATAAGGAGTCAATAACAACAAAGAAATCACAATTTCAAACAGCCAATTTGTACAGTTAATTCAAAACATCACCAGATCTAGCCCAGACATGAACAAATAAGCAGTTATGGTTCTAAACTTCACCAAATGCACACACAAGCTATAATAAACTTAAATGAACAAGTTTAAACAGGTTTCATGCAATGGTTCAAGGTCTAGATCAAGATTCAAGCACAATAAGGTTACTGATGAACACTAACAAGCAGATTTTTACTTTTGTTGATGTACTTGACCAACAAGCCAAATTCAAACACTCAGATCTCTTAGATATGTTATGAAAACTTTGATTTAACAGCTTATATCCCTAAACATGCATATACTCTAAGTATTACCAAGATTTTAGGTCAAAAACAGTCAAAATCAATAAGTTGTAGCACAATCTTTGATTCAAGGTTTTAAACCCAATAACTTGCCGGTTTTAGTTCTCAACCAAGTAGATAATAGATAACAAGCATAAACAACAACTTTCAACAACACAATAGCAAATTATGATCTTAAACAGATAATCCCAAACACCCCTTATCTTTTTCAAATCAATTTTAAACAAGTATAAGTGTATTCCAAGACTACCCAAGCCCAATCAAACACATTAACAAGTATAACATGTAGTATCAAGCAAGATTAGACCACAAATTTAGCAAGAACACAAGCAACACATAAATTCACCAAAAATCAAGGTTTTAAGCAGATTTTAGGTAGAATGATGCAAACCTCATGGATGTACATCCACACCCACGAATTTTGAGCTTATGAGCTAGCAAGAACAAGCACAAGCTTCCACAAACAAGCCTGCTAAGATTGAACAAGGTAAGAAGCACAATTATAAAAACAGAAAAGTGGAAAATCCTTGATTAATGCAACCTTAGTTCCCCACACTTGATTATCCCCAAGTTATTAGCTTCACAACACCTTGATATCACAATATCAGGATGCTATGATCAGCTTTATAGCCCAAGAATTCCAAGGTTTGAACAAGACTTAGCAAAATATCAAGATTCAAGGAAAATATGCAAACTTTTGCACACTCCTTTGAAAACAGGTTTTAAGATTGAAGATTAGTAAACAAACAACAATAATAAGCAGATATAATTATTGGCACTTGAGTTTTCTTCACCAAATTCAAACACATTTCATTATTTTGAATATATGATTTACAGAATTGTGAACTTAGGAAAATTCAAGAGCAAAGCTAAAATGTAGTATCCTAAGGCCTTTAAATAGGCTTACAAGTGAACTAGGAAAGCAGAAAAACGTGAAACCCTAGCTAATGAAGTTCCAGATATGCCCTTGAGGGTTTGAATAATCTTAAGAATCATGTGACTTTTCTTGGCGTTTTGTTGTAGCTGGCAATGTGTGATTGCATCCAAGGGCTTGTAACAAGCTTAAAAAGTAAGCTTCAATGTGGATGGTTGGATTGCTGTCAAAGTTTTGGCAATTTGCACAAGAGTGTAGCAGGGGAATCTCATGTGGGGTTGATGGGTGATGTGGCAAGTTATTTGTGAGTTGGGTTATGATTAAAAGGTCATTAATCACTAATCTGGAGCAGTTGGTGGCTTAATTATAAGTAATTAACAAAACCCCAAATCGTGTTCTTGAGGGAATAGTGCCATGTTTAATCTAGATTTGTGTTTAAAAAACATGTTAAGCGCCAAATTTAACTAATCAGTTAGATTAGTTAAATAAAGGGTTAGTGGGACGTGAGGTGGTACCAGGGAGAGAGGTGATTGGTTGGTTTTTTATATTGGGACACGTGTCACAAGCCCATAGGTCTAGGTTTCTTTTGTTGTCTGCCACATTTAACCCTTCATCTTTCAAACTCCTTTCACTTGCAAATAAACTGGGCAAAATTTGAATCCCTTTGTATTTAAAGTTTTTATTTTCACACTTTTGCCCCAAATACTTTTCCAAAGTATTTTCAGGGGTATTTCTTGCCATTTTATGATTTTTGAAGGGTTGTTTTAGCATTTTCTTCATTGTTAATGGTCTTGACTTGTTTGTTTGACTTCTTGGAGGACTGAATTTGCCAAGTCATGATTAATGAGGGACCATTTTTGCCATTTCTTCAAAGTCAAGGGTCCTTTTTGGTAATTTGACATTTTTAAAGGACCAAACTTATAATTTCTTGTAACTTGAAGTCCTTCATAGTATGTTTGACTTTGAGGAGGACTAATATTGACAATTTAGTTTTGTTGAAGGACTAAAATTGCCAATTCTTCAAAGTAGAGGGCCCTTTTTGTAATATTGACAAACTTTAGGGACCAATCTTGTAATTATGAAGATACAAGGGTTTAAAGTGTCAATTCTTCAATATTGGAGGACCCTTCTTGCATAATCTTCAAATCTTCAAGGGTTTGTCTTGGAAAATTCTTCATTAGGGCTTAGTTCATTGTGCGACTTCGTTTCCCGTGTTCGTTTTTGCATGATCCTTGTGATCTTTTGTCATTTTCTCAATATCCGTACCTAAAATACACAAGCAACAAACACAAGCATATATTTGGCCATTTTTATGATATTTTATGCATTTAAAGCCCTTTTTGGATGATGAGACTATGTATAAAAGTAGTCTCATCAGTAAGGTTTACTAAATTGACTAGTCTTGAACTAATATCTTATTTGTCTAACTTGATTCTTTTAGATCGTTGTCCAACTTCCTTAAGTCACTCGTTCCTGATTGATAAACAAAACAATGTAGACTAAAAAACAAAGTAGCAAAGATAAGTAATTCGATCTTTTGATTCAAAAGAATGCCTGAAACAATTCTGCTAGTAATTGTTGATTCTGAAGAATGCCCGAAAATTAGGGCAACACACGACAACACAACGGCTAGTGGTTTAACATTTATTACACTGATAACTGTCTTGCTAGGGTTACAGCAGATTCACTAAATAATGAATGCAAACAAAGAAAACCCCTAAAAATCCAACGGGCTCGACCGTAGCCCAAAGACAAAGTCCAACTGAAAGTGAAAAAAATATAAATATGTGAAAAACTGATAGTAAAAGGCTTTTTGGGCCTTGAAAATCTATAACCAGCTAAAAATTGGTTACAACGTCATCCGCCTCCTTTTTATGTACGTTTTGACAGGTCACGGGCTGAAAACGGACATAGGATGCAAAAGTTATGCCCGTTTTACTAAACCCCTCTTTGTCACGCGATCTCGGGCCTCCAGAAACAAGTCCGCCTGTTCTTCAATACATGGGCCTCCATCATTCCAACTGGATAGGAAAAATTCGTCCTCGAATTCCCAGTTGTATCCTCATCTAAAGAATCACCATGGTAAGGCAACAAGTGCTTCACATTATAAACAACAACGAATATGGCTTGGCAACTTCAAAGTAAGCATTTGAGTTCATCTTATCCACAATTTCCAATGGGCCAATCTTCTTTGCAGATAACTTATTGTACTCACCACCTGGAAAACGATCCTTTGTCAAAACAGCCCACACAAAGTCTCTTACACCAAAATCAACATGTCGCCTCTTTTGATCCGCATCATGCTTGTACATAGAATTGGCGCCAACCAAGTTGTCACGAATAGTTTTATGAACGTCATGCAACCCCTCAACAAAATCCTGCACTTTTTCCGGAACAGACCTAGAAACTGGAGGAGTCATAAGATCAACAGGACCACGTGGTTGAGCAGAATACACCACCTGGAATGGACTAAACCCAATGCTCCGATTTACCGCATGATTATGAGCAAACTCAGCTTGACATAACTTCTGATACCATGCTTTCACATGATCACCCACCAAGCATCTTAACAGGTTACCTAGGGACCTGTTAACAACTTCGGTTTGCCCATCAGTTTGAGGATGATAAGCACTACTAAAATTGAGCTGAATATTCACCATCTTTCATAAACTACGCCAAAAATGACTCAAAAATCTAGTGTCCCAGTCTGAAACAACTGAGGAAGGTAAACCATGTAAACGGTACACATCCCTAAAGAAAAGTTGGGCTACATTAACTACATTTGTTGTCTTCATGCAAGGAATAAAATGAACCATCTTAGAAAAACGATCAACAACAACAAATATTTAATAATTACCCGTTTCAGTACGAGGTAGCCCCAACACAAAATCTATGCTAATATCAACCCAAGGCTACAAAGGAACATGCAAAGGCATATAAAGTCATGCATTAGTAGCCGTGCCCTTTGAAACTTGACAAATACGACACCTCTTGACGTAACGATCCACTTCCTTCCTCATAGTAGGCCAAAAATAAGAAGCTTGAACCAACTGTAAAGTGCTATCATGACCAACATGTCCTTCACCATGCAACTCCATAATAATTTGCAAGCGAAGACTTGAATCAGGAATACAAATTTGATTTCCTTTGAATAGGAACCCATCATGCATAACAGAATCTGTTTTCTCTCTGGATTGTAAATACTGCAAAACAACTTAAAAGTATGGATCCACGGTCACCATGTCACGAATGCCATCAAGTCCTGGAACATCAACCTGCATGGTTACAAGTAAACTACTCCTCCTGCTTAACGCATCAACATCACGATTGGAAGCACCAGTTTTGTGTTTCACCACAAAAGTAAATTTCTCATGAAAAGCCAACCAACGCCCATGCTTATGTGAAACCTTATCTTGAGTACAGATATGCCTTATGGAATCATGATTAGTGAACAAAACAAGCTCCTTATGAAACAAATAATGGCGTCAATGCTTGACAGCTTGGACCACTGCATAAAACTCCAAGTCATAAGTAGAGTACCTGAACTTTGGCCCTGTCAACTTCATGCCAAAATAGGCAACATGCCGCCCACCTTGACGAATAACTCCACCAATTATAACCTTAGAAGCATCAGTATGAAGCTCAAAAACTTTAGAAAAATCAGGCAATACCAGGATTGACGTTGTAGTAAGATTTTCTTTGACAACCTGAAAAGCCAGATCTGCTTCCTCCGTCTATACAAATGACTTTCCCTTCATACAATCTGTCAAAGGGGCCATAGTTGCACTAAAATTAGGGATAAACCGCCTATAGAAAGAAGCAAGACCATGGAAACTCTGAACTTCAGTATTAGTAGTTGGAGTTGGCCACTCCTGAATAGCTGCTACTTTAGACTCACCCACCTCTATGCCATCACCAGAAACAACATACCCTAAAACAAAACTTTAGGGGTCAAGAACACACACTTCTTCGTTGTTGCATAGAAACTGTCCTTCCGAAGCAATGTCAAGACCTGCCTTACATAGTTCACATGCTCATCAACAGAAGCACGAAAAATAAGAATGTCATCAAAATAAACGACCACAAACTTGCCAATAAAAGGTCTAAGTAGTTGATTCCTCACACGCATAAATGTACTTGGTACGTTAGATAAACCAAAAGGCATCACCAACCACTCATATAACCCTTTACGAGTCTTGAAAGCGGTTTCTCATCACCAAGTCTAACACGAATCTGGTAATACCCACTCTTCAAATCCAACTTCGTGAAAATGGTAGCACCACTAATCTGGTCAAGCAAATCATCAAGGCGAGGAATAGGAAACCTGTACCTCACAGTAATCTTGTTGATAACTCAACTATCAACACACATACGCCATGTACCATCCTTCTTTGGAGTCAATAGGGCAGGAACAGCACACATGCTCATACTCTCACGAACATGACCCTTGGAAAAGAGCTCCTCAACCTGCCTACGCAACTCCTCATGTTCTCCTCGGCTCATCCTATAATGTGGCTTGTTAGGCAACTGTGACCCAGGCTTTAGATCAATATGATATTGTCTGTCACGCAATGATGGCAAACCATCAAGTAATTAATCAAGGAAAACATTAGAGAATTCCTCAAGTAAAGGGATCATGGCTTCAGGAACTTCACCGTCTTCAGAAACCTCCTTCCATATTAGTACAAAAACATCACCTCCCACCTCCAGCTCATCTTCGTATTTAGAAAGAGTTAGTAAAGTACCATTGGGTTTATTAACTATTTCCTTGAGTTTATTTGGCATCAAAGTAATCTTCACACCCCCAAACAGTAAACTATAAGTATTAGTTCTCCTATGGTGAGTTACATCACGATGATACTCCCAAGGTCTACCCAACAACAAGTGACAAGCATCCATAGGTATCACATCACACCAAATATTATCCTTATAAGTTGTTCCTACAGAAAACGGAACTTGGACACGCTTGGAAACTGTTATCTCCCCGCCATTTTTAAGCCACTGTAACTTATAAGGTTTAGGACAATTTTTAGTTTTTAACCCTAATTTCTGGACTGCTTCTTCAGCTATCAGATTATCACAACTACCAGAATCACATACAAAAGTACAAACCTTACCCATAATGGTACAAGTTGAGTGAAAGATGTTATGTTTGAGCCAATCATCACCATCAGATTTAGGTGTTAAGCAAGAGTGCCTTACCACCAAATTTACCCCCACATCTCTAGGCACATATTCCTCCTCATACTCAGGTTCTACATCATAGACTACGTCTCCCTCGTAATCATTATAAGCCACATCATCATCTTCCTCAGGTTTAATAAATAAGTGCCTCTTCCCAACCTTCTTACACTCTGACTGTCAGTGACCAGGTTCACCATAGTTAAAGCACTTCAACCCGCTACTACCGGTCGACCTAGAACTGGTCCAGTATTACCACCAACTGCCTTAGCCTGATTGGGAGTAAAACGAGATGTCGTGTTACCCGAACCAGAAGCACCTGTTATGGTAGGAGAAGGCGAAGTTCCCACTCGTCGATTCTGCTTCTCAAAAGTTAATGCACGCTGATATGCTTCAGAAAGTGTCAATGGATCAAACATGTTAACAGAATCCATGATTTGGACTGTTAACCCACATGTATCGAGAGACAAGCTGATCTTCTGTCTCTTGAATGTCATTCCTTGCAATTAGCTTATAAAATTCGGTGGTATAATCCTCAATAGACTTGGCCCCCTGTTTAAGATTCTATAACCGCTGGTACATTAATCGCTGGTGGTTATGAAGAATACAATTATCCATCGTGACCTTCTTCATCATCTGTCAACTCGTGATCTTTTACTTACCAACTCTGTCCCTTGTCAGCTTAAATTGTTGCCACCACGCGGATGCCCTACCACGTAGCTTGGTAGCGATCAACGAAACCCTTTTATTTTCTGGAACTTCTTTGAATTCGAATACTTCTTCAACAGTAACAAGCCAATCAATGAACTCATCAGGCTTCAAAGTGTCCCATTAAACTCAGGAATATTAACCCTCATTCCAGTCTCCCAACGCCTATCATTATTCCCCGTTCGATCTCTCATTCATGGCCCTACTGATTATTCATCAGCAGACGAACCATCTCCAAACAGATTTTCTTCCAGATTTGCATCTTCATCCTCATGACGGAGATTACGAGGCCTCCCATTGCTCATCAAATTGTTCATCTGGTCGGTCAATTGATCAACTATTGGATCGAGTCGCTCCTCCATTATATCCATCATATGCTTCTCAAATTCTTGTTCATTCACATCCTGAATAGGCCTAGTTCTCCTTGGAGGCATCTTGATCAGGTGCCTGTCTCTGATACCAACTGATGTAATTAGATCGGTTGATTAAAAAGAATGCTAGAAATAATTCTGCTAATAATCATTGATTCTAAAGAATGCCCGAAAATTAGGACAAAACAAGGCAACACACCGGCCAGTGGTTTAACTTTTATTAAACTGATAACTGTCTTGCTAGGGTTACATCAGATAAAGAAAAACCCTAAAAATCCAACGGGCTGGACCGTAGACAAAGCCCAATTGAAAGTGAAAAAACATAAATATGTAAAAAAATTGATAGTAAAAAGGCTGTTCGGGCCTTGAAAAATCTGTAACCAGCTAAAAATTGGTTACAGCGTCGGGCCTCCTTTTTACGGACGTTTTGACAGGTAACGGGCTGAAAACGGACTTAGGTTCCAAAAGTTATGCCCGTTTCACTAAACCACTCTTCGTCACGCGATCTCTGGCCTCCAGAAACAAGTCAGCCCTTTCTTCTATACTTGGGACCATCACAAAACCTTTGTCTAAATCATAATGGTCTATTTAGATAAAATCCTATATAGTTGATAGTCATATATCGCCATAGCACAACTTAAAAAGGGCTCAAATACATTCACCAATAATTTATTTGTGAACTTTTACTATAAATAAATATGAAAATAAACAAGTTTCATTATATATATTTGTAAATTTCTCTTTGTTTGTGAATCTGTAGTGATAATAAGTTTAAAATATGCTTGGACGTTTGCATAATATTAAATGAATTCTTAGAAAATTATAATATTGTTCGACGACGGGATGATCGGGCTTATAAGGCTTAAGCTATTAAAATAACTTAGCTTATAAGATAAGTTTTTTTTGTCAAAAATACCTATAAAAGCTTTAACAAATCATAAGCGTCGATACGCTCGAGCCGATAATGGCTTATGAAGCTTATAGCTAATAAAATTACATAAACGCCTTTCAAAAAGTGAAAGGATTATCCAACAAAACCTAAATTTGTTTTTTTTGAACGACAAGCTTTCATTAAAAAACTAGCAAGATGCTAGATAAAAGAAAATTACAAGGAAATCAAATTAGGGTTTTTTTTAGCCAAGCGTCCCATGAAAAAACATAGAACTTCTACTATTACACCACATATACGAACGCGACATGATGTCATCCATAATCACCGATCTACAAGGTTGAACCGTTTTGAAAATAACGTTATTACGACAATTCCATAAAACCCACCAAACAACACAAAACGTCCCCTCCAATAACTACTTATTTTTCAAAGGAAGACGAACCAACAAGAACCACTCCTCCCATTCATCGAACGAAGAAACCTTAATACAATCTAGATCCCACCATCCACACATTCGACGGAAAACTGAAGAAGCCAAGTCGCAAGTGAAAAGAAAGTGGCTAATATCTTCGTCCTCAATCCCACTAACCGGACATAAAACATTATCAACTGACACAACACGATTAAAAAGATTAAGTCTAGTGGGAAGACGATTCAAATGCGCACGCCAGGTGAAGACATTGATCTTAATAGGAATACATTTGGACCATCTCGTAGACTTAAGTAACGAAGGCAGCATAACTTCATCAAAACATTCACGAATATCTTTGACACGAAAATCACCAGCACCATTTAAATCACAAACCCAACGATCCTTCGCAGGAAGGAGAGTAACCAAATGAAGAACAGAATACATATCTGACCACTGCTACGATTCAGCTCCTCTTCGAACATCACAACGGAATGAATGATTAAGATCAGCAGCCTTCAATTTCGCATCAACAGAAACATCTTTAGATTCTTCAAGAGAAAATAACTTAGGGAAACGGATGTATAACGGACCTTCACTCGTCTAATTGTCCAGCCAAAATCTAGTTCTAATACCATTCCCCACACTAATCTTAATATGAGACATGAAATCAAAACCTTTACCCGCCAAAATCTGCACTTCATGAAAGATAGTACACCAAGGAGAATGAACAGTAACAAAATGAGAATCAAAGAACTTACTGTGAATAGCAGAAATTACTTTAGACCACAAGGAACCATCATTTGAAATAAAACTCCAAACCTACTTAACAAGAAGGGCACGGTTCAAAGTATATAAGCTAGAGACTCCAAGTCCTCCCTTCTTTTTAGACGCTAAAATATTATTCCATGCTACCCAAGTAATTTTCCTCTCATTCGTACCAATACCATTGAAGAAGTTGCTCCTTAACGATTCTAGAACTTTCAAAACTCCCTTAGGCGCTTTAAAATAGACATGTGATATAACGGGGAGGCGCATAACACTGACTTTACGAGAGTCAAACGACCACAAATAGACAATGTCTTCCTTTTCCACCTGGATAACCTAGACTGAAATTTCAACACAATATCACTCCAAGCATAAACACGATCCATCGAATTTCCCACAGACACACCAAGGTATTTAAAAGGAGTTTGCATAATACCACAACTAATGAGTGAAGCATCATTACAGACTTCCACGTTGGACACCCCAACTCCCATGACATAAATTTTAAGAAGATTGATCTTTAACCCCGAGGCAAGAAAGAAGCACTTCAGAATACGTACCAAATTGTCCAAGTTGTCTTGAGACCACTCACCAATAAAAACAGCATCATCCGCGTAAAAAAAGGTGAGATAAAGTGAAGGATTCATTGAGAGATAAACCTTTGAATACACCTTCAGATTCCGCTTTGGCTATATAAATATGAAGAGACTCCATAATTAAAATAAATAAAAAAAAGGGCAAGAGGATCACCTTGTTTTAAGTCGTGAAAGAATGGGAATTCGGTAGTAGGACAACCATTAATAAGGACCAACCCCATAGAGGACGTGAAAATACCTCGAATCCATTTATACCAGTTATTACCAAACCCAAACCTACGAAGAACTTCTAAAAGAAAGTTCCATCGTACATAATCGTAAGCTTTTGCGAAATCAGCCTTGTAGATAAGAGCTTTTTCCTTTTTCCGTTTACACCACGATAGGATTTCATTTAACACAAATGGACCATCCAAAATCTGCCGATTCGTGATGAAGGCAGATTGAGAATTAGACACTAGAACCGAGATCACTGAGGATAACCTGCTGACAAGGACCTTGGTAATAACCTTATAAACAGTGTCGATAAGACTTATAGGTCTATAATCCGTGACAACTTTAGCATCAATGACTTTAGGAATCAAAGTAATAAAAGACGATTTACTACCTCTCGGAAAGACACCATCATTAAAGAAACAGCACACAACATCAAAAAAATCATCTCCAATAAGATTCCAGAAGCGTTTAAAAAACTCGAATATAAACCCATCGGGACCTGGAGATTTATTGACACCACACCCCCACACAGCATCACGGATTTCGTCCTTAGAAATAACTTTGTCCAGGAATTCAGTCTGATCCAGAGAGAGCCGTTTAGGAAACTGAGTATTGAATATAAGACTAGGACCTTCAAGGCATTTGAAACGAGACGCAAAATGATCCCAAAAGGAGTCTTTAATCTCAGCAGCATCAGTGATCCACTCACCCTCAATAAAAATACCTCTAATACTGTTGAGACCTTTTTTTTGTTAATTATTCCATGAAAAAATTTAGTATTTTCATCACCTACGACTGCCCATTTAATTTTCTCTTTTTGCATTAAATCCATAGCTTCTGATTGTTTAATATCATACAAGTCTCGGTTTAGCTCAATACGCTTAAACAACGTCTCATTATCCACCGCCCCTTGATCCAAACTCTTATCAGTATTAACCAGCTCGTCTATGATGGCACGTTTAGAACTAGATTGCCAAACAACATGCTCTTTAGACTAATCACGAATACGAATTTTCAAGGATTACATTTTTTTCTTAAATCTATTCAATGGATTGGAATCCTTATGCACAAGAGACTGCCATGTTGTTTTTACCATATTATCCAACCCTTCCTTTTTAAACCACGAATGATACATACGAAAAGGAGTGGGACCAAAGTAAACTTCGACTTCTTTAAGAAGAATAGGCATGTGGTCTTATATGACGGTCTAAGCATATAGAAGTAATAGCTGGATAATTAGAGATAATCCTTTCTGACACAAGGAACCTATCTAATTTACTCATCTTTGTGGCAGAAGGATGAGACCACGTGAACGAGTAACCTTCAGAATTTACATCCACCATGTCGGTCGAATCAATGAACCTATAAAAATCATTAGCCGTGTTGTGATTAAACTGAGAACCTAACCATTCTGCATCAACTCTAACCTCATTAAAGTCTCCAAATACAATAGTGTCTCCATGCCAACGATTAATCAACCCTGCAATATACTCCCACAAAAGTCTTTTAAGAGCTGGAGATTGAGGCGCGTAAACAACCACAACTAAAACCTTAGAATTACTAGGAAGCCAGGTCCCGAAAAGCGCTATAAAATTATCGGATACGGTCATAGCTTCTATCCTAAAAATTGAGTCCTCCCAAACACATAATATACCACCAGAATTTCCTAGCGAATCACAAGAAGCAAATTGGTAATTAGAATTACCGCACAAAAATTTTACATCCATATGAGAAATATTTCCCATCTTCGTCTCCTGTAAACCAAGAAAATTAACTTTATGTTTAGAATTTAACTCCTTGGCCCATTCTTTTTTTGTCTTATGGCCGAGACCTTGAACATTTAAAGAGAGTACTTCATTTAACACCGTCTAACCCTCCTTGCGTACTAATAATCCGCTCTATACCTTTCGAACACCCCTCCATATCGTAACCCGTGGACTGCCCAACACAAATCATGTCGTCTAGAACTTGAAGAATCGACCCTCCATTTCTAGTTTTAATAGGAACATTAGGAGTGGGAATTCCGCATGAAGGTTCATTAATATCACTATTTTGAGAAAATTTCATTACCTTAGAGTTCACCGAAGCAACAGAGTCGTCTTCATCTAATGGTTCTGCAGTAGTATGATGAATATGTCCATCTTCAGGTGATGAAACATCTTCTTGGTGAGAAACTTCTGGAGTAAAACCAGGGGGATGAGGAACCGAACTATCACCTTGCGATACAACATCTTCCTTCTCATTCTCTTTGACAGAAACTTTTGAAGCCTGTCCAACGTCTCGTACACTTCAAAAGGATCACCAGATTTGGACGGTACAGTTTCTACCTTAGAGCAATCCGCAGGAATCTCATTACCTGGACAGAATTATTTTTTTCAACAGCAGTCGCCAATACGTCATCATCATCATTCTCAACAGCCTCCTCGTTGATAAGCGCATCAAAAGGATTCTCATACTTAAATTGATTACAATCACCATGAGGATTATCTTCGCCAAGGGATGCATCATCATCACACACATATTCATAATCAAGGACCTTGAATTGAAGAGTCCAAGTAAAGAGCTCCTTAGCCCGCACCAAGAAAATTGTACCTTTTATAATAACTTTAAAGCACTTCAAAATGTTATACGGCAGTTTTGTTTTGATACAAAGCCGTTTCCGAGCGAACATGGAGTCGTAAATCTCCTCAATATTCAAGGCTTCCCCCCCACCTCAACCTTAAATTTGTTTTAATCTCTAATTAATTCCTTAAATTGTTTTTATGAACTATAATCTCTAGCTTTCGGCTTATTTTATAAATTCCGCCACTAAGTCAGATAACAGATTTCGCCAAACATATCATAATTGTCCATTTTGTATTTCAACCAATAAGAGAAAATTTTAGCATGTAAAGATAAGAAAATTTTAGTATGTAAAGATGATATTTGATATTTCAAGTAATAAGAAAAGATAATAGAGGGAGTAAAAAATAACTAACATGTGAGCAAAAATGTTCGTTCTTATTAAGAGCGGGGGAAATTAGAAACGGTAATGTGAATTCCTGATTAAATTGCGGGTCGTAGACTTGCCCTCGTCATATAATCTAGAGGGAAAAACCTCATACATATATACCCCTTTTCAAGTGGACAAAATTAACTGGTCTTAAACCAATATCCTGCCTGCCTAACTTCGATTCTTTTAGAACTTTGTCCAACTTGCTCAAGTCACTCTCTGTTGCCCACCAATAAAACATTTGTCCCATTACATCGTCCTACTAACTAGAAGCCTATGTAAGTGATGTTCACATATCGCTACACGATAACTCAAAAATGGTTTAGATACCAAGTGCACCAACTATTTTTTAACATTTCTGTACGATACTTCTAAAAGAATTTCCTTACAAGAACCTTTAAATATTTGACAACGAGATGAAATTCGACACTGAAAAAAGAAAGTATAAGTATGTACAGAACAAAAAGTCAAGAAACAACTATACAGAACATACGAATAATGAGAAAGTGAGTGTTTATTCTGAATCAAATGAAGACGAAAGGAAATCGAGTTTTGTGAATGAATAACAGAAAACTTAATCTATAGCTTAATTTGTAATTCAGTAAGTAAATAAGGAAGCGAGACACTTTTTGTTTCTCGAAATACTTCATATATATCTGAAAGTTTTGTTACCCATTATGGAATTTTGAATATCCAAACGTAAAAGATATTTGAAAGGCAAAAATGGGTATAATTTAATACTACACTATTTGTAAACGTTAACCACTAAAATTTGAGGAAATGTTAAACGCACCTGTAACGTCGACCCGATCGACTTAATTTGTTTGTGTTGGCGACGGTAAAACTATACCTGTCACAAATATGGGCTATAGCATTCTTCCTACTCTTTATCGCCCTTTACATCTTAATAATGTACTTGTTATCCTTAATATTATTAAAAATCTTATATTTGTTCGTCAGTTTACTCGGGACAATAATTGTACTATCGAATTTGACACTTTTGGTTTTTCTATCAAAGATTTTCAAACTCGAAATATCTTTCTCAAATGTGATAGCTCTGGTGATCCTTATCCGGTAACCGAGCCGTCGTCTCTTCCAAGTGCTCTAATGTCTCTAATTCCTTCTACGTGGCACCAACGCCTCGGTCACCCGGGCAATAACGTGTTACGCTCTCTTGTTTCTCGTGATCTTATTTCTTTTAATAAGGAGAAGTCTCCTCATGTTTGTCATGCTTGTCAGCTTGGCAAATATGTGAAACTTTCTTTTTCTAGTTCTACTTCAATTGTATCGCGTCATTTGGAGATTATTCATTTAGATATTAAGACATCCCCCATGTTTAGTACGTGTGATTTTTAATATTATGTGATTTTTCTTGATCTTTTTCTCATTATCTGTGGATTTATCCTCTTCGAACTAAATCCGAAGTGTTTGCTAAGTTTGTGCACTTTCGCTCTTATGATAAAACTCAATTTAAATGTGACATTCTTGGATTTCAATTTGATCATGGTAATGAGTTCGATAACACCCAACTCCTTAACCTTTTCCCTACTAATGAGATTCAAATGAGATTTTTTGTCCTAAAACTTCCCAACAAAATAGAAAATCAGAACGTATGATTCATACTATCAATAATATGATTTGTACGTTATTGTTCAAAGCCCACCTTCCGTCCACATTTTGGGTCGAGGCACTACACATGGCCGCCTACCTTTTAAACCTCCTTCCCTCAACTGCCATTCAAAATGAGATAACGCTTACCAAATTGTTCAACAAACAAGCTAACTATTCCAAACTTCGCACTTTTGGATGTTGATGTTATCTCCATCTATTTCCACCACACAAACTTGCTCCACGATCCACACCATGTATATTTTTAGGTTACCCGGCATATCATGAAGGTTATCGTAGTCTCGACCTGACCACACACAAAATTATTATCTATAGACATGTAACCTTTGACGAAAATCAATTTCCTTATAGGTCTATTACGCCTTCCTCCTCATACCAATTACTCGATACATCTCCCACTAATTACTCGTCATGTTATACATAATCCTCTACCACCAACACCTATAGTTAACCCACCAACACCAACAACTATAGTTGACCCACCAACACCAACACCAACACCAACACCAACACCAACACCAACACCAACACCAACACCAACACCAACACCAACACCAAACGATACTCATCCTACTCCCGACCTTAACCATTCTAGTGGCTCACGACCACTTAATAGCCCACCACTTGGTTTCTCTCCTCTTGCCTCACCCCAGTCTGCCCATTACGCTAGATCACCCACGACTCATGCCCCATCTACAGACCTAGTTCCAACCGAAAACGAAACCCAAACTCATACTACCCCACAACCTATCACTAGTAATCCACCGACCTGGACTCACCATATGGTAACTCGAAATCAAGATGGCACACGTAATACCACTCAGCGTCTAAACCTTCATGTTTCTCATATATCTCCTATACCAAAATCCCCATCTCTTGCTTTATCTGATCCGCACTAGCGGGATACTATATATGATGAATATAATGCTTTAATTAAAAATGGTACTTGGGTTTTAGTTCCAAGACCTCCTGGTGCCAATATTGTGCAGTGTTTGTGGTTATTTCGTCATAAATTTCATGTTGATGGTTCATTGAGTCGGTATAAAGCTCGATTGGTTGCCAATGGTAGTAGTTAACAACTTAAATTTGATTGTGATGAGACTTTTAGCCTAGTTGTTAAGCCGACCACTATTCATACTGTTCTTAGACTTGCATTGACCAGACATTAGCCAGTTCATCGGCTAGATGTTAAGAACGCTTTTCTTAATGGAGATTTGTTAGAGATTGTGTATATGCATCAGCCTCAAGGTTTTGTGGACTCTCGGCATCCTCATCATGTATGTCGCCTTCAGAGATCTTTATATGGTTTAAAACAAGCCCCTCGAGCTTGGTTTCATCGATTTGCTGCTTATGCTACCCGAGTTGGTTTTCATTCGAGTAGATGTGATTCCTCTTTATTTATTTACAGATGTAGAACTGACACGCCATATTTATTGATTTATGTGGATGATATTGTTCTTACAACCTTTTCTACATCTTCAGTTCAGAAGATTATTCTCTCTGTACACAGGGAATTTGACATGACAGATCTTGGTGACCTTAATTATTTCTTAGGGATCTCAGTTAAACGTGCCACAACAGGGATGTTTGTCTCTCTGAAGAAATATGCTATGGAATTGCTTAAGCGAGCACATATGCTTAACAACAATCCTACCAGAACTCCTTTTGACACTGAGTCCAAGATACGCCCTGAAGGGATGCCTATTTCAGATCCTACTTTGTATCAGAGTCTTACAGGTGGCCTTCAATATCTTACATTCACTTGGCCTGATTTGTCTTATGCTTTGCAACAGATTTGTCTATATATGCATGATCCTCGAGAGCCTCACTTAGCGGCACTCAAAAGTATTCTTCGATATGTTCAGGGTACTTTGGAGTTTGGTTTACAGCTATATGCGTCATCAGGATCTTCTCTTGTAGCTTACACGGATGCTGATTGGGTTGGTTGCCCTGCTACCCGCAGATCTACATTCGGATATTGTGTATTTTTGGGCAACAATATTTTATCATAGTCTTCTAAACGACAACATACTCTTTTACGTTCTAGTGCTGAAGCTGAATATCGAGGTGTTGCTAACGTTGTTACTGAGACGGCTTGGCTACGCAATCTTATTCGAGAACTACACACACCTCTACTCGCTGCAACTCTTGTGTATTGTGACAATGTTAGTGTAAGATGGTTCTTTTTATGTGTTGTGTTGTTCGTACTCGATTCAATTCGAATTGATCACGGTTTAGGGTGGACTTATCATTTTTGGTAACTAAAAGGGGGAGCTTTTGATTATCTATTTCTACTTGTAAAATAAAAGCTAAAATTATTAAACATAAATATAAAGATAAAAGAGGGATATCAAACCTTGATAGCTTATCCAGAATGAATGTTGCACAGTTGTTCTTGGTAAAAATAACTAAAGTTGATTATCTATTTTAAAATAAAGTTGAAAACTTTAAAGTTATAAACTAAAAATAAAAACTTTGAAAATTAAATGACAAAAGTTTAAAACTTTAAGGAAAGTAAAATAGAAATAAACTAAGACAAAACACTTTTAAAAATAAACCTTAAGAAAAATGGCGGGAAAAATAGAAATTTTAAAACTAATTCGGGAAAATAACCAAACACATAAGTGGGAAAGTGACAAAACCAAGAAATCCGGAATCTGTAAAAAGGACACAGTTCAGAATCCCTAAAACTTGACCTAATCCGGAATAGGTCTCATACACCTAATCCGGAATCCTAGCCTAGCACACAATTCCGAAAAAACAAGTTGAACGTAATCCGGAATACGTGTCCTTGACGTAATCCGGAATATGTAATGTTGGATGCAATTCAGAAAGTGTGTAATAACCCTAATTCGGAATGTGTATGCAATACACAATCCGGAATACTATTCATCCACTAATTCGGAATAAAACCAATTCCAAGTAATCCGGAATTTGAGATTTCATACACTATTCGAAATGTGTGTCTTGAACTCAATCCAGAATCTAACTTTTTATAGCAGTCCGGAATAATATTCTGGATATGAATCCGGAATACACAAAAAGACTTAATTCGGGAAAAACTCTATGTTCCTAATCCGGAATAAGGGTTTAGAACCTTATCCGGAATAACTATGTTCCCACTTAATTCGGAATGATAGTATTTTATGCTAGTTCGGAATAAGAGGGTTTCTAAAACCCGGATTATGAAAATAAGCAAAAATCAAAATATGCACTTAACTAAAACTTTAACCAAATTGATTTTAAGAAAAAGCAAATAAGCCATAATTTAAAAATTATGAAAACACCAAATAAACAAAATATTAAAAATCAACTTTTAAAAGATTTAAACTAATAAAACCACTTAATTAAAAATAAGCTAAACACTAATTAATCAATAAGCACAATAAGCTAAAACATTAAACACACCAAATCAATAAGCACAATCTAATAAGCAAATCAATTAAACAATCAACAAGATTAAACAAACTACATGATCAAAGAGACAAAACAATAGATTATGATTAAGAAAGAAAGAATGAGAATTAACTAAAAAGCTTTGAATTAAGGAAGATGAATAAGATTCAATTACAAGATTGAAAAGATTAAAGATTAAGCAAACTTGAAAGAAAATTCTAGAGAGAGAAAGTAACACCTACTCCTAATTACCTTACTTAAAAATAAAACTAACACCTCCTAATGAACTATTAGGAGACTATATATAGGAGAAGGGAGGGTGTTGTTGTTTCCTTCTTTCTCTTGTCTTCTCGACTTTTTAAATAACCCGACTTTCTCGACTTTGTCTCGGGATTTGTCGAATAATAAAATGAACTCGTCTTCTAATTTTTCTTCTTTTAGTAGACTTTGTTCTTCGACTTCGTTAAACTTCCGTCTTTATACTTTTTCTTCGATAAATCTTCAGAATAGGCCTTTGACTTCAGTTCTTCTTGCACTTTTGATCTTTTGACTTCGTCTTTTGTGTTTTTCTTCGATAAAAGCCCGTGAAAGCCCGTGTTTTCTTCTTTTTTCATATTTTTTGTCCTAAAACACAATAAAAACATAAACCACATATAATTCCGACTTTTACGACATCAAATACACGTTTTGATCTTGTTTTTATTATAATTAAGTGGTGAAAGGATAATTGTTTTCACACTTATTAAATCCCCTACACTTGACCATTGCAATGCCCTCATGCAATGCATAATTTCAAAGCATAGTTTAACATTTTCCATCATAATTAACCCACCTTGGCCTTTGTTAAATGCTAGACACTAACGAAACTAAAAGGATAGAAAATTATAAAATGCTTGAAGGAAGAACAAGTAAAGAAATCTAAGACTTACATTAGGGATTTGGTTGTCATGAATGTTTATCACTCTCAAGTTTACGTTCCCCATACTAAGCTTAAAAATGAGATCATTGTTATTATAAGTTTGTAAGCTAACACTCACTCATGTGGTTCAATTATTCGCTTAGACTCCCTTATTCCTAGGTGTATCTCTTATATTTTATTGTTGTCTTGAATGATCACGAGGATGCATTGTTGACTTATTTCGATAGTTTATTTAGGCTGAAAATAAAGTAGGACGATTTAAAAAAAATAGTTAGCTAAAGGACAAAATCTGTTAAAACTGCTTCTCGAAACCTCATAAAGTTCATATCTTGGCATAACTCGTTTCACGATTTGAGACCTTTCTCGAATCGTTATTTGGCATTGACTTCATACTTCGAATCTTGAGAGACGTTCTTGAAATATTGGTCTTCTCTTCATAATAGGAATTTCTTTACTTGAAGTTTTTGAGAGATTCTTCATACTTGGACCACGACTTCTTTATTTTTCTACAATCTTTATTTGGGATTTTGATATACAACGATCCGCCTCCTTTTAGGACTTAGATCTATTTATCCTCATACCTTGTTAGGGCCTTTTCGGATAGACTTCTTCATGATCTTTAGGGGAGTATTTGCTTTTCGTCGTGTGTCTCGATCCTTCATATTGATTTTTGATAAATAATTCTTCACATCACTTTGGATCTTTAGCAACAAAATGTAGCCCTCATGCCTTGTAAGGGCTTTTCGGACTCGCCAATCTTCGCATCCCGCTTCAATAAGTTATGCCTTGGCTATAAACTCTAATTAATCCCGAGCAACTTTTAAACGATCTTGTGCTAGAAGCTAAGTAACTTTTTAAATCGTACAACCTTACTTATTGCAATTGTATTATTAACAAGCGATGGGAGAAGAAGCTCGTAATTAACTCACATAAATTCATGAAAGAATACCAAACTTATAATTGACTCTACCATCTCTCGTTCTCCATAATTTAAAATCTCAAAGAATGAGACTCGTGGATGCTTAGCCTATTAAATCAAAGTTTTGGGTTTTCAAGTAATCTATAGGATCTTGCAACTTCTTAGACTTTTTCAAGTTTAGAATATGCATTTTAAAGTTTCCTTGATAAACGACTTTCTAGGATTAATTATAGGAACTTGAGAAAAGTTCTTGTTCTTAACCCGTATGAGTTAAGACTTTCGCGTTTTAAAGTTCCCTATATAAAAGTCTAGCAGAACTTGATTTAAACACGTAAAGGATACTATCTAGAGTAAACTCAAATAAGTAAACTCGGATTGAGTCAAAAGATTCATGACAGGCCTAATATATCAAAGATATCCAAACTTGTTAAAACCATTTTATTTATTTTTCTCTTTTGACTTTATTCTTGAAATGAAATATATACATACGATGCAAGAAAATAAAAGAAAATAATTAAAAAATACTGCTAGGCCAAAATAGATAAAAAAAAATTGAAAAACGTCGAAAAATTAAATTTTCCAGTTTAAATGAGGACAAATTCATGGAAAAGCCCACTTAACTTCGATAGAAGTCCCCCTACACTTGATATAAACATTGTTCTCAATGTTTAAGCATGTGGGAGTAAACTCCCCTACACTTATTATGAAAACGGGTAAAAAGGATAGATCATCGGGTTGCCTCCCAAGAAGCGCTTGTTTTTGTTAACCGAGTCACAAGCCTGACTCGACCCAGAACTAATTCAAGGGAAACGTGGTGAGGGATGAAATCATCTCATGAGAGATGTCCCGACCAAAGTACAACTTAACACGTTGGCCATTCACCTTAAAGTTAGGCCCATTTGGTTGAGATAACTCAATGGTGCCATAAGGAAAGATTTTGGCTACGGTGAATGGACCGGACCAACGGCTCTTAAGCTTTCTTGAAAAGATTTTCAACCGAGAGTTAAAGAGTAAAACTTGATCACCTATGTGAAACTCTCGGTTTTTAATCTTGGATTCATGAATGAGCTTAGTTTTTTCCTTATAGATCAGAGAGTTTTGATAAGCCTCATTCCTTAATTCATTGAGTTCATTGACTTGGATTTTACTAAGATCACCGGCTTTGTTGATATCAAAATTAGCCCATTTTAAGGCCCAATAAGCCTTATGCTCTGATAGGTGTGAAAACATCCATCCTTTTACCACTTATTTCTGGCTAAAACAAGACCAAAACACGTATTTAATATCATTTGTTTGGAATTATGCGTGGTTTTTGTGTTTATTGTGTTTTCAGAGTCAACCGGGTGAATATTGAAGAAAACATGGGATTGCACGGGTTTTATCGAAGAAAAAGACTCAAGACGAAGTCTATTGTCCAAGAGATGCAAAAGATTTGAAGTCATTGTGCCTATTTGAAGATTTATCGAAGAAAAGGGCCAAAGATGGAAGATTCGTATATGTCGAAGAACTCGAGTCTATTAAACAAAAGATTATAAGACGAGTTGGAATTATTCACCGACACTTCTCGAAATCCAAAGTCGGAAACGTTTATTTAAAGAAACGTAAAGACTAAAGAAGAAAGAAGAAAAGAAGCCCAAAAACAAAGCCCATTCACAAGCCCACAAGCACACACCTATATATAGGATTTCACTTCACAATTTTAGAGGCTAGGGAGTCTTAGCTAGTTTTTCACTTTTCATTTTTCTCTAGTTTTAAAGAGAGAAAGTTCTTAACTTTCTCTCACTAAGATTTTCTTTTCTCCATTTTTACATTTCAAGTTTTAAGCTTTTGTATTTTGGATTTCATTAATCTAATTCAAGTTAAGCTTTTTAGTTCTTTAATCTCCTTCTTCATTTCTTAGTTTTCCTTAATCAATTGATCTGATTGTTTCATTTCATACGGTTTGGGTGAATTGATGAGTTCGTGATTGAAGGTTAATCTTTCGTGTTCCTTTTTAAGCTCATACACGTATAAGCTATAGGCTCTCTATGCTTATTGGCTTATTTCTTGTTTTAGATTATTGGTTTTCGGATTTCATCAAGGGTTTAGTCATTCAAAAGTTTCGTTTATAAAGTTTATGATTTTACGTTTTCCAAAGTTGTCAAATTTAAGCTTTTTGAAGTGTTTAAGTTGCGGTTAAAATAGCTTATTGATTGTGCTTATTAGGTTCTAAAGTTGCCACCAATTTCGGATCAACATTGCTTCCATCGCAAGATTGGGGTTTGTACACATTCCGACGGATTTCCTGCTTTGTATCGCAATAACCCAAGTGTGGTTCCACTTTGCGATAAGTTTGGCACTTACCCCTTATTCCGATCCGGGACTGCGATCGCTCATTGCGATCGCACATTCCGACGGGACTAAGGTTCTTTGGTAAGACGAAACTTTGCCCATTTTTAGTTTACAACTTTCCGATCTGACATTGCGACAAAGGTTATTGGATTATTCCGATCTGACTTTCCGATCTAGGATTTACGATTGTGATTATTGCGATTGACCATATTCCGACAGCTTTGCATTTTTGTATTCCGATGGATTGTTTTGATACTTATTCCGATGGCACATTCCGATCTGGGATTCCGATGGCCTAGTTTTAATCACATTCCGATAGATAGGAGTAGTTGTATTCCGATAGCTTAAGATTTGAAGTTTTAAAGTTTTGCAAAGTTTTATGTTTTAAGTGCTTTTCTAAATAAAAATTAAACACTTTAATTTCACTCAACGATACTTTCATACTCGCTTTTAATTTAAATTAGATAACCAAAAACCAAACCCCCTATTTGTAACCAAGAACAATCATTCCACTTTAAACCGTGATCAATTCGAGGAGATTCCGAGACTTAATCTTGAACCCATCTAAAAGCCAAGTATCATGCTCCAACTCAATAGGGAGGTGGCAAGCCTTTCCGTATACAAGGCGATAAGGAGTACAACCTACAGGCGTCTTATAAGCGGTACGGAAAGCCCACAAAGAATCATCTAACTTATCGGCCCATGAGGCACGATGCTCTCCCACGGTACGCTCTAAGATTCGCTTAAGTCCACGGTTAGAGATCTCGGCTTGACCATTAGTTTGTGGATGATACGCGGTGGAAAGTTGGTGATTGACACCATACTTAGCCATGACTCGTGCAAATTGATCATTGCAAAAATGAGTCCCGCGATCACCAATGATAGCACTAGGAACACCGAATCGAGCAAACAATTGTTTTAGACAGTTCACAACCACCCTCGCATCGTTATTAGGTAAAGCCTTTGCTTCAACCCATTTGGATACGTAGTCAACGGCTACGAGGATGTACTTGTTCCCTTTAGATGATGGAAATGGCCCCATAAAGTCGATGCCCCATACGTCAAAGATTTCTCATTCTTGGATAAAATTTTGAGGCATCTCATCTTTATGTGTGATCTTGCCTTGTCGTTAGCAAGCATCACAATGCTTAACCATTTCATGAGCGTCATGATATATGGTGGGCCAATAGAATCCAGAGTCGAAAACTTTCTTCGCGGTATAGTTAGGACCAAAGTGACCACCGGTGCGTCCTTTGTGGCAAGCTTCAAGGATTAGTAAAGCTGCCGGCCCATCAACACACCTACGAATAACAAGATCCGCACATTTCTTGAAAAGGTAAGGTTCGTCCCAATAATAGTGTTTAATATCCTTAAAAAAAATTCTTTTATTGGGACGTTAACCCTTCCATAAGAACACCACCCGCTAAATAGTTTGCAATGTCCGCAAACCATGGGGTATCTCAAGATTGGAGTTAATAGACATTAAGGCCTCATGGGAAAAGTACTCATTAATTTCTTTATTAGGAAGTTCCCCTTGATAAGGATCCTCGAGTCTACTAAGATGATCCGCGGCTAGATTTTCCGCTCCTTTTTTATCACAAATTTCTATTTTAGATTCTTGTAGGAACAAAACCCAACGAAGGAGTCTCGTTTTAGCATCTTGCTTGGTCAAGAAGTATTTCAAGGCGGAATGGTCGGTGTAAACGATGGTGGTGGAAAGGACAAGATAGGGGCGGAATTTCTCAAAAGCATATACTACGGCTAAAAGCTCTTTTTCGGTAGTGGTATAATGCAATTGAGCCCCCGTCATTGTCTTGCTAGCATAATGGATTGGTTGGAAATGTTTGTTAACTCGTTGACCTAAAACCGCTCCAACCGCGAAATCACTAGCATCGCACATGACCTCGAAAGATAACTCCCAATTTGGAGAGACTAAGATCGGTGCCTTAGTTAATCTACCTTTAAGAAGTTCGAAAGAATCGAGACATTATTGAGAAAAAATGAAAGGAGCATCCTTTTCTAAGAGGTGAGTCATAGGTCGAGCTACCTTAGAGAAATCTTGGATGAAACGACGATAAAATCCCGCATGACCTAGAAATATCCTAACTCCTTTGACGGTGGTAGGTGGAGGCAACTTAGCAATGACGTCAACTTTAGCACGGTCAACTTCGATACCGTCTTTGGAAATTTTGTGAACGAGAACAATGCCTTCTTCTACCATGAAAGGGCATTTTTCCCAATTAAGAACGAGACGAGTCTCTTCACATTGTTTAAGCATACGTTCTAAATTGGCAAGGCAGGATGAGAAAGAATCACCGTAGACTGAGAAATCGTCCATAAAGACTTCCATAGTTTCTTCAACCATGTCATGGAATATAGCCATCATAAACCTTTGGAAAGTCCCATGAGCATTGCATAAGCCGAAAGGCATCCTTTTGTAAGCAAATGTTCCATAAGGACAATTGAATATGGTTTTCTCTAGGTCTTTTAGATCGATAGGAATTTGAAAATACCCGGAGAAACCGTCTAAGAAGCAATAGTAGTCATTACCCGCTAAACGCTCGAGCATTTAATCCATGAAAGGAAGAGGAAAATGATCTTTACGAGTGGCATCATTGAGCTTGCAATAGTCTATGCAAACTCGCCAACCCGTGACAAGTCGAGTAGGAATCAACTATTTGTTTTCATTGGGAACAACGGTTATTCCGCCTTTCTTAGGCACACAATGGATAGGACTAACCCATGGCGAATCTGAAATAGGGTATATCATTACGGCATCTAGAAGTTTGATAACTTATTTCTTGATGACGTCATGAATTTTTGGATTAACCCTTCTTTGGCTTTGGATTGTGGGTTTAAAGTCATCTTCCATGAGAATTTTATGAGTGCAAAAGTTAGGATCAATTTCGCGGATGTCGGAAATTTTCCAAGCACTTGCTTTCTTATGATTTTTGAACACATCGATCAGTCGAGATTTTTCATCCTCTTTTAAGTCCTTTGCAATGATGACGGGTAACTTCTTATTGTCTTCTAGAAAAACATATTCAAGATGAGACGGTAATTCCTTAAGCTCTAAATCCGGAGGATTGTCGATGGAAGGCTTAGTCAAATTCGGATCATCGTTTGTAACTTCCATAGGAGAAGGTGGAGAAATATGGTCCTCATTGAGAAGTTTCTCAATGGTACGAATGTCTTCGTCCCAATCGGAGGGAGAATCGTCATATTTTAAGTCCACATCCCCTAAACTTGCTTCAAATTCTTTTGAAAGAAAGTCACTTTCTCCAAATGGAGTCAATGATGGAGCAATAGAAGCTACGTTCTCAACATGAGGTAAAGGAGAAAGACCACTTTTAAAAGCGTCTTTGAAATGTTCTTCACAAGCCTCATCAAGTACGTCAATGAAATTAACGTTCTCGTGTTCATAAGGTTGCTTAGAAAGTTTACCCATGTTAAAGACGATTTTGTCGTCACCAACTCTCATGATTAATTTGCCCGCGGCTACATCAATAAGAGTGCGACTGGTCCTCAAGAATGGATGTCCAACAATTAATGGAACACGGGGATCCATCTCGTAGTCAACGACAACAAAATCCGCCGAAAAGGTGAATTTGTCGACACCGACGAAGACATCTTCGGCTATCCCCACCGGATAAGCAATCGTACGGTTAGCTAACTCCAATGTCATTCGTGTGGGGACTAGCTCGGGTAGAGATAATTGTTTCCAAACGCTTAATGGCATTAAGTTGATACTAGCACCTAGATCGGCTAGGGCCATACAATTCTCTACCTCGGGAAAGTTGCAAGGAATGAGAAAGCGACTCGGATCACCAAGTTTGGTTGGTAATTTCCTTAAAAGAACCGCGGAGCAGTTCTCATTAAGTTGGGTTTAAGAAATATCAAGAATTTTTTCCTTATAACTTAGAAGATCTTTGAACATTTTAGCATATTTAGGCATGTGAGCAAGCGCCTCGGCAAAGGAGATGTTGAAATCCAACTGTTTAAACATTTTAAGAAAGTTTGAAACTTGAATATCATCCTTGTTCTTCAACTTCGCTTTCCTCAACCTTGAAGGATAAGGTATGTCGGGTTGAGAGGAAGGCTTTGGAATAGATTGGTCACTCACATCCTTTGGTGGTGGGGGGGTGGGGTTGGAAGGTGAAGGAATTGGTGAAGGTTGCTCGTTATCCTTTGTCGCAATCACCTGAGTAGGTTTAGGAATCTTGGGTTCCTTATAGCCTTTTCCATTGCGGGTAGTGATTACTTTCATCTCCCCTCTTGGATTTGCAATGGTGTTACTCGGAAGAGAACCCGAAGCAGAGGGTTGATTACTTGGGAAGAAACTAGCCATCATATCCCTTAAGTCATTCGTTTGATTGTTTAAAGAATTTCGCATGTCATTCCTAAGCTCGGCTCGAAGATCATTCCCCTGTTTATTCAAATCACCTTTCAAGTTAATAATTTGGCTTTGAAGATTTTTCACCAACACGTCATTAGTCCTCATGTAGGTTTCGACCTCTTGATTAAATGTCGCGGATTGGCTAAAAGGTGGAGCTTGGTAAGCGGGTGGTTGATAGGTGGGTGGTCGGTAAACTTGATTATTTACTTGAGGTGGATATGGATTTCTTTTGGTTTGATATTGATTAGGAGCTCGAGGTTGGCTTTGATTGTTGCGATTGAGGTTTTTTTTGAGGAGGAAAACCGGGTGGTGAACGAAAATTTTTTGAACGATTAACTTAGCAAATTACGGTCACCTTGAGGACGTGCTTGATAGCATCCCGTAGAAAAGTTACCGTTAGCCGCGTACACGTTCTCACAAGGATTGTCTTGAGTAAAAGGACAATCGGTGTGTGAGTGAGGATCACCGCAAGTCTCACAAGAAAGTGCTACAACTTTAACTTGTTGATATTGCTTCGTAGCCATGGTTAAGAAATTTTTGTTCATCTCGGCTATTTGGCGGGTGAGTTCGATTAACTCGGGGTTTGATGAAGTAGAAGAAACATTGACCCTCGGGTTATCTCTTGAGGATGCGGAAGAATCCCAATTTTTGTGATCAGTGGTCATGTTCTCGATTAGCTCTCTACACTCCTCGGGTCTTCTTTTCTTAAATGTACGGCGGCGGCATTAATCGTATTACGATCACGAAAAGTTAAACCGTTGTAGAAAGTATCAATTAGAGTGACGGGGAGCATATTATGGTTAGGGCAACGATCGATCAAGACATTATAACGTTCCCAAGCATCGAAAAGAGACTCATCGGGTTCTTGAGTGAAACCACTGATTTGACTCCTAAGACTAGTTACCATGGATGGTGGAAAGAAGCGCGACAAAAATCGTTGAGTCATCTCTTCCCATGTATGAATTGAGTTTTTTGGAAGACGATCAAACCATTTTTCGGCATGGTGGGATAAAGTGTGTGGAAAAAGATGAAGACGGAGAAAATCCATGGTAACACCGGGTAATTTCATGCTTTGAGTGACGGTTATGAATTTATCGAGGTGTTTGTTGGCATCATCAAATGGGCAAGCATTTTGAACTTGTTGGATCACGTAATGCTTCAACGAAAATTCGGGAGCCGTGATTTGCATCGGCGCAATCGGTCCTCCACGTTCATTCATTGTCGGTTGGCATAACTCCTCCATCGTACGAACGTCGGGTTGAGGGTGATGGTTGTTATTATTCACAACGGGGTGTGGTGGATTGTTATTATTATTCGCACCGGCCATATTTAAGTCTTCACGAGTCTCGGGCTCAAGATTAGACGAAGATCGAGTACGCATTCACTAAAAATGCAATACAATATTTTTAATTTTTTTATCTTTTTTATTTTTTTGGATTTTATTTTTTTGAAAATTTGATAATTTTAGGATTTTTTGAAATTTTTTATGCTATGAAAATAACGTTCCTAAGAGAACGGATCCCAAAATCTAATTTTTTTCTCACAAAAAACCGTTAATCTTTACGAAAAGAGCCGGCAGCGGCGCCATTTTAATATGGTTCTTTTTATGTGTTGTGTTGTTCGTACTCTATTCAATTCGAATTAAACACGGTTTAGGGTGGACTTATCGTTTTTGGTAACTAAAAGGGGGAGCTTTTGATTATCTATTTATACTTGTAAAATAAAGGCTAAAATTATTAAACTGCACAGTTGTTCTTGGTAAAAATAACTAAAGTTGATTATCTATTTTAAAATAAAGTTGAAAACTTTAAAGTTATAAACTAAAAATAAAAACTTTGAAAATAAATGACAATGGTTTAAAACTTTAAGGAAAGTAAAATAGAAATAAACTAAGACAAAATACTTTTAAAAATAAACCTTAAGAAAAATAGTGGGAAAAATAGAAATTTTAAAACTAATTCGGGAAAATAACCAAACACATAAGTGGGAAAGTGACAAAACCAAGCAATCCGGAATCTGTAAAAAGGACACAGTTCGGAATCCCTAAAAGTTGACCTAATCCGGAATAGGTCTCATACACCTAATCCGGAATCCTAGCCTAGCACACAATTCCGAAAAAAACAAGTTGAACGTAATCCGGAATACGTGTCCTTGACGTAATCCGGAATATGTAATGTTGGATGCAATTCAGAAAGTGTGTAATAACCCTAATTCGGAAAGTGTATGCAATACACAATCCGGAATACCATTCACCCACTAATTCGGAATAAAACCAATTCCAAGTAATCCGAAATCTGAGATTTCATACACTATTCGGAATGTGTGTCTTGAACTCAATCCGAAATCTAACTTTTTATAGCAATCCGGAATAATATTCCGGATATGAATCCGGAATACACAAAAAGACTTAATTTGGGAAAAACTCTATGTTCCTAATCCGGAATAAGGGTTTAGAACCTTATCCGGAATAACTATGTTCCCACTTAATTCGGAATGACAGTATTTTATGCTAGTTCGGAATAAGAGGGTTTCTAAAACCCGGATTATGAAAATAAGCAAAAATCAAAATAAGCACTTAACTAAAACTTTAACCAAATTGATTTTAAGAAAAAACAAATAAGCCATAATTTAAAAATTATGAAAACACCAAATAAACAAAATATTAAAAATCAACTTTTAAAAGATTTAAACTAATAAAACCACTTAATTCAAAATAAGCTAAACACTAACTAATCAGTAAGCACAATAAGCTAAAACATTAAACACACCAATGTTAGTGTAATGAACTCTTGTCTTCTCGTCTTTTTAAATAACTCGTCTTTCTCGACTTTGTCTCGGGAATTGTCGAATAATAAAATGAACTCGTCTTCTAATTTTTGTTCTTTTAGTAGACTTGGTTCTTCGACTTCGTTAAACTTTCGTCTTTAGACTTTTTCTTCGATAAATCTTCAGAATAGGCCTTTGACTTCAGTTCTTCTTGCACTTTTGATCTTTTGACTTCGTCTTTTGTCTTTTTCTTCGATAAAAGCCCGTGAAAGCCCGTGTTTTCTTCCTTTTTCATATTTTTGTCCTAAAACACAATTAAAACACAAACCACGCATAATTCCGAATTTTACGACATCAAATACACGTTTTGGTCTTGTTTTTATTATAATTAAGTGGTGAAATGATAAGTGTTTTCACACTTATTATAGTGTTGTGTATTTGTCTGCTAATTCGGTGCAACATCAACGAACCAAACACATTGAGATTGATATTCATTTTGTTCGTGATATGGTTGCTATGAGTCATGTGTGTGTTCTTCATGTTTCATCTCGTTACCAATATGCAAATATTTTCACTAAAGGTCTTCCTTCAGCATTATTTGAAGAATTTCGCATCAGTTTGAGTGTTCGATTGCCTCCCTCTCAAACTACGAGGGAGTGTTAGTTGATATATAAGCCCATTGTGTTTAGCTTTAGCCCAGTTATATTATTTTATATCTTTCCTATGTGTTTATATATTGTAATACATTTATTGAATAATTTAAGTAAATTATCAATCAAATAGACTTGTAGATTAGAAATAATTAAATATAACTAAGCATTGTTGTATATGCCGTTTAAGTTAAAAAGAAAAGTATTGCAAATTTCGTAGAGCTTTAGTTACTTATAATCCATATATTGCAAGTAACTCTATGCCGTTTAAGTTAAAAAGAAAAGTATTACTACAAATCTACGGTATGTATAGTTGTACAAGTCTTTATAATTTATGTATTCTAACTTATGCACCGCATTAAGGAATTCATGGATGCAGTGAATGTTTTGCGTGCGTGTTTCTTCAAGTTCTAATTATTTTATTACCGACGTCTCCGTAAGTAATAATTAACTTACAATTGCATGTTTCCTAATATAAGTTTGACATTAACTATACACTTAAAATTAAAATAAGGGGTTAATTGTTTGGGCTCTAGACCTTGGTTGGAATTTAACCTCACAACTTAATTACATGAACACTTGGACGGATGTATTATTATGTATGTGCTCGTTTGTAAGAATCTGAGCTTGTTTGTGTTCGTAGATAAACCAACAATTCGTAAGAACATTAAACAGCTAAATGTAAACCCGTGACGGATAACGTTTTTCCTATTCAATTGATCAGATGAATTTTTAGCTTAGATGTTTGAAACTAATATTTCTTGTGATGATTTCCGGATGGTGTCTGACCACAAGGTTAATTACCTTGGTGACACTTTCGGGCTAAATTTTATAAGGACAATTCACAACTTAATTAACAAATAAATAGTGTAACAAGCAATCGCAAACATGTCTAAGTTAGCAAATTACAGAGAGTCCACCTTGAAGAACAATCAACTTATACATGCAGTTTCCATGCATAAGTAGTTTATAATAAAATCAAAAGGGTATTCTTTACTCTTCGAAAATGGTAAATAAATGTACATGCTGTCGCAAATTCAACTCACATGGTTTAACCTCACCACATGCATTCTACCTGGATCCCCGCCGGTCAACCAACCACCATTTGCGGTCACCCTATATAACCCTTCAAAACCCTACAATCCTACCTCACAAAATCATTCAATCTTTTAACAACATAAAATCAAATATATTACAAAACAACATCTTGAACAATCTTTTTCGTTCCCATGACAACAACAATGAAGGTTATGCAAGTAATCTTCATGATCGCCACCGTAACGGCCATTGCTATTGCTCTGACTGTCACGATTCGTGACAGTCAGGAAACAACAGTCAATGGACCACCCGTTGTGAACGCGTTTCCCAAAAGGGTTAGTAGGTTTTTAGCTGAAACTAAGAATCCACGAGCTGCGGACCATTGCAATAAAGACAACGAGATTTGTTACTACTTGGAAGGTAAGAACTCGACATGTTGTAACAATAAGTGTATGGATTTGACCGAGGATAAACACAACTGTGGAGCATGCAAGAACAAGTGTAAGTTTACGAGCTCGTGTTGCAGAGGAGAATGTGTGAATTTGGCTTATGATAAGAGGCATTGTGGTGCCTGTGGTAATAAGTGTATGCCCGGTGGTTATTGCATTTACGGGCTTTGCAATTACGCGTAACTATTCGTATTTTACATAATTGATCATGTGTGTTGAGAGGTTGTTTGGTGCTCTATTGATCAGATATATGCATAATCCATACATTAATTGTTCATAGGCATGTTATGCTATCAATAATGACCGTGTTCATGTTTGGTCACAAAAATGTTGTAGTTACATACTTACACATTTATAATTTAAAGTTATGTTGTTTTATACTTTCATTGAATATAATGTAATACACAGTTTTGATTATTGTTACATCTTATTAGCTGTCTAATGCACGTCTATATCTTTTTAATGTACATTTTCGAAGTCTACAAAATAGATTGTTCTTGAACTACACTAGAGTACATGAGCAGCTGATTAATATGAATTGCATAAAGGAATTACTATTGACGACGTCCATAATCTCAAGACTGAAACATGTAACTTAACTTTGTTTATTTGACCATTTTGATATTTTTTTTTAACGGCAATATTGGACCAATTTGATATTGAACTTTTAATTCGCGTTGTATGCATCGATTTGGACAAAACTTTAACGTTTTTAATATGAGTTGGCAAACACATGTAATTAAACCAGGTTGCTATTTTTGGCAAGCAAAGCTAGGCGAAGGCATGTTTGCGTAACCTTATTTCCAGCTAAGAATAATCGTTTGCTTAGGAAGTAAAGAGTAGAGAACTTTTTGTGCTTCAAATTAGAAGTTTCCCATAAAAAGTCGTCTATAAACACATGCTGTTTCTTTCAAAGTACATCTTTTTTTTCACCTTTATTCACAGTTTGTTCTATTTTCTTTCCTGCCTGGTTTACCTTTTTGTATACTTGTTTCTTTTATTTCATCATAAAGTTACCGCGTATAACTTTTGCATGCATATAGATCCCCAAACATTTTACAATCTAAATAGAGGGGTGGTTATAGTTGGTTTACATAAAGGATATTATGATTAAGGGTTTGAAATATAATTTTATTTGTTTTGTTTTTTAAATTATTGATTTATGACACATTGATCAAATAGTTAACGAGGATAGAATCAATCGCCATACAAATTTAGACTAAGTAAACCTTTTTTCTTTTTTTGTCAGTATCTTTTAACCGACACAAAAAGCGAACCAAGCATTTTGATGATGATTTTTGGTTGATAGTTATTGGGTGAAAAACTGAAAATCATCGGATACTAATCAAGTTTGAGGTTTCTTTAGATATGGTGCCTCAAACTTTAGACCAGTTATAAAAAAAGGTAAAAGTAAAACAATATCAACATACTTTTCAAAATCTATCGACTTTAAACACTTACTTGTTTTTCTCATAACATTAACAACGTAAATTCAAATTCATTCCGACTATACCAATATGACACTGAAATGACTAAATTACCCTTGTTTTTTTTTAATATAATTACATCTTCTTGCCACACCCTCAAATCTAAATATATGCACCACTTGCTGCAAATTTACATCTGAATAATCCACCATTATCTATTTTCAGCATGTAACCCAGTCATCATCCACACGTACCTTACGTTTCATTGTTCCAGTGTCCTCCCGGCTGCAACTGTGTTACAACATTGCAATCTACTAATAAGATGAAGCTCGATGAATATACAAAGTGATCTATAGAACAATTACAATTACCATCAGGTATCCTAAAACAAAACATTACATCATTCAGCCCATGATCATGAACTCCTTCCATGACTCCCAATGTGTTAGCAATAGGTATTATTTGGCGAAGAATTAATAAGACATCAATCACATCATCATCAGCCGGTGATGGTGATGGATCAGTAATTCAATATGTTAATGTAATGTGTGAGAACGCGGATTTTCGGTAATTTTCTTTTGTTTGTTATACGTGCTTATTCACACTTTTACCATATTCCCCATTTATTTTACAGTGATTACGTGTCATTCTCGAATTTTAGTTAAATATAAACTTTTATGAATTTCGCTAATTTACAATGTTATTTAGCAAATTGTCCAAACTTCATGTTTGTAATTTCTACGAGGTTCTATCACATTTTATATGTCTTACTATTGACTCTTTGCCTCAAAAATAATGAAAACGACATCTTGAGCAATTACGGACGCAATGGTGAACTTTTACATTTTTGCGTTTTCCGGCTGTCGGACTGAGTTTTCGGGTCTGAACGTCGCAATAAAATTTATTTTTATGTGACTTCTAGTTATTCTTAACTCCTTGATCCAACTTAGTGAAATCCGGGCCAAACGAGGGTTTACGAGTAATCTTAAAGAAATTTCGTTTTAAAGATAAACGAGTCTCAGTTTTCGTCGGAAACGACACGTTATTTAAACCCGTAAAATTTCGAGAGTTAAAAACCAAAAAATCTTGGGCCTTTCCTTGGGTATTCGGCTGGACTAGGCCTAAGGAAGCCCAAATTTGACTTGTTGACCCATGATTAGCCCCATATTTTGAAAATCTAACACACAGTACACTTTTTACCAAACAAAAAAAAGCGGCTCCCCCTTTCTCTCCTGAGGCCGACGAAACACAGAAACACACCCAAACCATTGATTTTTTTTTGAATTAAGGTAAATTAACACTAATTTCATGTTTAATATTTGATTCTTATTAATACCCATGTGTTAATTACAACATGCATTAAGTTTTTGCCTAAGGTCAAAAATCATCAAATTTTATGATTTGATGATTTTTTTGTAAAATCCCATGTTTGTTTTTGTTGTTCCAATGCATAAAACCTTATTATGTTGTGAAAAATTTTGATTTGGGTATGTTATGATGACCTAGGGCCACGAAATTTCTAAGGATCAAGGAGGAGGAATTGTTTAATTTGCGTGTTTGGATTGATTCATACTTGTTGTGAAGGTATAATCACTCTTAGCATTTTGATTTTAGTGTTACTAGTACTTTGATTTCATTGATTCATGGATTTTGAACTCATGGGTAAAACCCACTGAGATTATGAATACTTATGGCATATTAGGACTTATTACACTTACGTGGCGATTTCGTATGGCTTAAGAGTTGCGTGTTCGCGGTTAGGTTGCTAAATGGGGTCGTTTTTATAGTATGGAAATCGCCACAGAAACAAACAGGTCATGGCTAAATTTTCTTAAACATATTACCTTGTTTTTATTTGAAAAATGGATACCCACTGATGTGGGTATGTGGTGAGTTGGATGGAAATGGGAAGTGTCCGGATGAGCCCGGAACGGTCGTTTTACTAAACTAGGTCAAATCTGAATGTTATGCTTAAAACGTGGGTAAATTGACTTGGGTAAAAAGGATTAATTTATGATTTTATAACTTTTTACAGTAGCTACAAACATAATAAAACTTCTCATTTTAGTTTCGTGTCAAAATCTTTTACCGATTGGGATTTATGCTCAATCTACCGTAAGGTACGAAAGACGTTTACAACTTTCTGTTTTGATAGTCTGTCACTAAAAGTGCATTTCCCGTTGATTGAAAATACTTCTAGGGCTGTTCTTGCCCAAATTTTAAAGGTAAGAGAAACACCTTTACATGTCCGAAAATTTCACCTCCTGTACTATTATAGATTTTTAGATATAACCAATTCTTCACAGCCATTTCCAGAAAACTGAATTCAGCCTAATATTTCAACATTATGAACCGATCCTAAAACGTGTTTAAAACCCACATAAAATGCTTGGACCATCATATAAGGTTAATGTCATGTTAATACAGTAGGTTCAAGGTATTTTGGTCAATTTCATCTTAAGCCTAGGTCTCGCCATCGTACGCAAGTTACTTAGTCATACTATGTCCCGTCACTTCTAAAACGTTATTGCTACATTAAACGCATTCTCATTACGCGTCACCATTGCATAGGTCCGTGAAGAATCCTTTTTTCTCAGCCCCTTTACCTTGTGATTACTTGCTAAAGGTGAGTTCATAGCCCCCTTTTACTACTTTATACATGTTTTACAAACGCGGGGTGAGAAATACATGTGTGGAATACATGTAGTACACTTTTTACGGTATTACTTTTACTTGTATGCTATCAAGTACCCAGTAATGCTTATACAGTTTTCATGATTTACTTAATGCATTAGTACCTAGTCAAAAATCCTCTATATCATGAACCGTTAATTCACATATCGCAAACGCGACTGTTGTGGATGGATCCATCGGGGCTGACAATCCCCGTCATGAGTACCGACGCATATACATTCGAATATATAAGTATTTGAGTAGATACTTATTAGAGGTTCCCAGTAATACATTTGTTAACGCTTCGATGTCATGAGCTATTGCATTATGTAAACTACATTTAATTGCACAATGGTGCAATATTTGATTTTTCTTCAGTATTACATAACTATATGGAAAACATTGCTTGTATTCCACAACTTATTCTAATAAACCTATGAATATCACTCAACTTTATGTTGACCCGTTTTACATGTTATTTCTTAGGTAATGCAAATGCATGATTTATGGATGGGAGCCCGCAGGATCCGGCAGCTGAACGATTCCATGTCATTATTGGTTGAAACTTTTGGGAAAACTACTTATGCCATGTTAATCATGCCAAATAAATGTACTTTTATGCACTAAGACTATTATGAGTATGTTGGTAAAATTATGTGACTTTTGTTTATGTCATATTATGTAAATCTGGGACCATATTTATAAAACTTTATTCCGCAGCTTTTGAAGAAATTTCTGAAGTGTGTCATTTTATTTGCTCTGTCTTTTATTTACCTTATTGCCATGTATGTTGTTACCATGATGTGGGACCCCACAGTGCTTACCTGTCCCATTACTAGATTTTTGGGGTCTTACAGATTGGTACCAGAGCCATGGTTATAGTGAATTGAATCGTTTTAAACTTAATCTATGACCCATATTTTTTTTTCAAGAAAATCCAATTAGTCTTAGTGTCAAACATGGAATCTGTCAAGATGTTCGGTATCCATGCGGGAAACTCTCTAATCCTTATTATTTACTTTTAATTATCGTTGTAGTATTTCATCTCTTGAATACATTTTGGAATATTACCTTATCCTAATGATAATAATTACTAATACCTATCTTTTTTTAAAGTCTTTGTGCTCAATGAATTATCATTAGATATTACTGTGATTACATCCGCCCTTACTGAATTTCTTGAATTCTTGTTCATGTAACTTGATCTTGTTACCATGCTTTTAATTTGTTATCACATTTCATACTTGTATTCGGAGTTCGTATGCTGCCGACTTTTCATACTCAATTTTCTGAGTACTATTGCTATCTTGTTTATGCGTGATACGACTGACCTCATATACTTGTTCGTTTTGAACCGTCTGTTTTTCTTGACTCGCTGTTACATGTTGTGTGTATTATCGTGATACCATTTCTTGGGATTAAATAAGTGCCACTCTCGATGAAACTTCTGATTTTAATATTACTACCGTTTGTGCTACCTTCATTGTTTAACTCTTTAAGATATATATTTAGATATCCAGTTTGTTTTCCAACCTTTCGTGATTAGATGTCTAGCTATAGACCTTTGGCTCAGTGTGTCTCCGAAAAAGACTAAAGGACATCGTGTAAGTCACACATCTCGAAGCATTCCTAGAGTCCGTGTTGAATAATATCGTGGGTTTTTGTAACCTTGATTGACCTTTACGTCACCGTCTTACACGACACTCGTATATCGATTAAATATTATTTCATTGATAATCTCCTTTGTAAATTTCCACCTTTATTGTAAGATTTATTATCTTGATCAAATTTCATTTTAATCCTTATTTTTATTGATGGGTTTTCTGTTTTTTATGTTCTTAGGACGATTTGTGATTAATGTTATGACATTACGATGGTATTAGGATGCATAGAAAGCTAAGTTATGGTGTTGTAAATTAATGTTTAGAGGTGTTTCGATGTGACCATTTTAGGACAGCAGGTTTGGGGTTTATTTCGGCAAATCTAAACTTTTCCCAAACTGAGTTTTTAAGATCTAGGTTGAACGGTAATGTCACAAGGTTCGTTTCGGTATAAAATTCGCTTTCTAGCTCTTTAAAATGAGAAAGTTATGACCGATTTATTATTTGATTTTTATGTGGTAAATTTCTACATATGAACACACTTGCTGTCCAGATTTTGGGTCTAACTTTTAGAAAATTTAAAATATCATGACCTGAGATTTTAAAGTTTGTAGTCATGAGGTTTATCCTTACGATCGTTTTGATATAAAATTCGGTTTATAACTCATCCGAACGAAGAAGTTATGGCTGAAATAAGAATTTAAGCTCAAGTTTGAAAGTGCATACTTGTTTAGTGTTTTACAGCACCTTAGAACCCCTAAACTTGAAATTGCAGGTTATGAGGCCTTGTTAGGACTTATAACATAAGTTTTGCCGCTGACATTGCGTTAATAGCCATCATCAATTGAATTTTATGACAAACTGTGGTCGCCAATTTTATAACCAATTTTCTAAAGTTTTAACTTTTCTCTAAGATGGATTTTTCTTTCATTTGGAAAACTAAGATAAATTCATATAGCTAGGAATGTCGGGTATGAGAATACCTTTTCGATGGTATAAGGTTCATCGTCTATCTCTTCATAATGATTAAATGGCGGACATTTTAGAAACTAGTCTAATAAAGAGCAACCGACTTAAACTAGCGTTTGGTTTAACGTGTTTGATATGGATATCGAGTGTTTAGCCAAGATTTCTCACTTGAAATATTTGAGAAACATATAATGATGACTTTTGATGCAAAGTTTTAGTGCCCGTTAGCTACCTTTAAGTTTTTGACACATAAGTGGGTAGTGTTGACTAAATTGAAAAGTTACAAAATTTTGATTATATAGCTGATGTCATAGGTATAACTGTGTCGTAAAAGTGTTTTCAGCCTTCGTATAAAACTACAAAGTTGTCCGGAATGATGTTTTTAGTCACCCATACGGAAACGGAAGCTTTAAAGTGGGCATTTGACCCTCAAAAATGTAAAATACAGACTGTAAAGTTTGACTTTTTCGCGCAGAATGCGTTTTGGTTTTTATTTCTAAAAAGGTATCTAGACTTCAAAACTTTTCTTAAAATTCACCAGATATTAACTACATGATGTGTATGACTTCTCTGAATTTTTGTATAATTTTTCTAAGAGTCTAAATAGGATTTTTAAGCCTCACGAAAAGGAGTTTTCTGCACTTTTTCATTAAGCAAGTAAATGACTAGTTCATTACCCAAACGCCCCTTAAGCAAGCCTAAACCTTCTGGAATGGATTTAGGATGATAGATACTGATTCTTAGGATGTTTAAAATCATAATTGAAAGAATTGAGGTCTAATGATTAGTAATTCGCCTCAAGTCGGAAAAGCCAAAAGTTGACTATGTTCTATACGTTAGTCAAAACTTATAAAAATGAGTTCTAAGCTATATAGCTTGATGAAACAAGTTTGTATGACCATATTTTATTGTATTCCAGTAACTTACATGTATTTTTACAACTTTTTATTATTGGGTCATACTCGGGCCATACTTTGACTTTTGTTGACTTTTTACGTATTAGGTCGCGGATAATTCTTAAAGTATTACTATTGCCCTTCTTCAGTCGGATCTCTATCTGCACGCGTATGGATTCCTTTATCCTTTCTTCATACATGACTCATTTGTCATTTCATTTTATATTTCTTTTTTTTTTCTATCGCACCACTGATTTGGGTCAAGGTTTGAAGTTCTTGTTTTCACATCGTTCGTTATCATTTTGACACGTGTTACTTGGTGATATTGACTAAACCTTCTGAAACTTATCAACTTGTAACCATTTCATTGATTGTATTGAACTACTCTTTATAACCCTCATGTAAACCACTCGTTATTTTATAAGTTGCTCTATAAACTCAAACTGGTTTTGTTTGCGAATCATTTTATAAAATGTACTAGTTCGGCCTTATTATATACTTGAATGTTATCTTATAAAATTAATGAATATTAAATTTACAATGTATTTTCACAAATTGTTCAACAATTGGTCTCGTAAAGAATTCTTGTAACAATAAAATTGTTGATTTAAACATCTAGCCAATTAGTACTAGCGAAAAGTTTCATAAATTATTTTGATTCCATATACGTATTTTAAATCATATGATATGTAATACTGGTTTGACGAAGCTGAGCATCGCATTGCTAGTCCCAAATTATGCATGGCCTGATCATCCATGCGTAACTTAGAAGGAGCCATGCGAGGCCAGATAGTAGTCACTTAAAATATCTTGTCAAAGAACTTTTACTTATGTTTTTGAATTTTTTTTTTAGATAAAATAAAGTTTAGAAAAGTTTTACATCTTATGCGAGTAGCACTAGTTCGCGACATACACATATGATCCCTTATCTTTTCTTGAACAAAGTACATATTCAACGATCTTTGTTTTGCTTGTTACCTCATCTTCCTTCGTGACATACTTCTCGTTACAACTTGTCTAATTTTTTACCATTGATACCAGACTTGAAAGTTTCAACGTTGTTATGCTTCTACATTGATCAAACTCCTCTATCTATCTTGGTAGACTTTCGAAACATCCCCGGACGCGAATAGTGACCTATGACTGGAAGTGAACGATGATTTCGTGTATTTGTCATGATGTAAGTTAGACTCTATTGTCTTGAAATTAATTTGTGTAAACCATGTGACGACTTCGCTCTCTCATTGCTAATGTTGTTCACTTTAATGGAATTACTCTCAAGTGACTTCTTAAGAATTTCCATTGGTTCGAAAACTTGTATGTGGCTTTCTCTTTCGATCGTGTATCGACTATAAAAAAAATGCCGTTGTTGGTGACGCCAACCACACTCGTGAATTAATCATTTCCAAATCCTTTGTTTCTTATTGTCCTTAGCATCGACGCATCTATTCTATCATGTTCATTAAGAATTTGGCACGAATTTCGTTTTATTCTCTCCTGCTATTGCTTGTATCCTAATTATTGACAATTATTTGCTATCTTGGCACATTTTGACAACTCGAATATGTCTCATGTTTACCATTTGAGACATTAAACACCTATATGGATTTCTAACAAATTATTATTAAATTTTAAGAACGTTTTACATACTTTATCAAGTGTTTAAATTACCAAAATAACCATTTCAAGTTAAAAATAAGATCTATACATCCTCTTTGGTAGAATTATAACTAGTGTTTAAAAGGATGTCAAGCTGTATCTTTTAAAGTATTTGATTGTATCATACTTTACTTTCAAACTAATGAAATTATCAATTTAATTTATGATTTCTAACAATGATAAAAAAAATTGGAAATTTGAATTTTCTCTAATGGTAACGATAAACCTGAGTTTTTAACAATAATTTCATACAGTCATCCAAAAGCTCTTAAGTTGATTGAAATAATTATTTGAACTAAGTTACTTTTACTTCGAAATCCTGATCAAGAAAAGATATAGCAATTGGTTACTCATTAAATATATATAGTTTGATTTCAAATCACTAAACCTTGTAAAAATTTTCTTTTAATCAAGAAAATTGTCACACCCCACCATGGCGGAATATGGGGCGCGACGTATGGATATCATCACAATATGGCGTGTCTATAGAGATAACTATATGAAATAAGAAATGCCATAAAATGGTGACATAAAAGTCATGACAATATCTCATCAAATGCAGAAGTCTAGGTAAGTAGGTAATAGTCCTACCACTTACCCGAGACAAACAAATAACAAAACCAAAACAAACATATAGGTGCCAACAGTATCACTTATTAAATGGAAAAATAAAAACTAAGAAGGAAACGGGAATATCCTTCTATATGCATTCCTACGCTCTCCAAATCCTAGCCACTTAAGTTCTCATGCCTACCCATAGCATCACCTGAAAAAGACACTAAAACACGTCAACATAAAGTTGGTGAGAGTCATAGGTTTAGACCCCAATGCTAAATCAGTTATAAGCTGTGAATAACAACCATCAACACAATAACATATGGACAATGTGCTACAAGTATGCATTAACAACTAGCATTCAAGATTAATCAATCATCACAATTTCAAGGCATCACGCCTTACCAACAACCACAATTTCCAAGGCATCACGCCTTACCAACAACCACAATTTCCAAGGCATCACGCCTTACCAACAACCATAATTTCCAAGGCATCACGCCTTACCAACAACCACAATTTCCAAGGCATCACGCCTTAACAACAACCATAATTTCCAAGGCATCACGCCTTACCAAACACCATGGTCCCATAGGCGCCCATACACCTATGTACCTATCCCAAGGCCCCGCCTTGTCATTAACCATTGGTCCCATAGATGATCACACTATGTACCTTTCCGATCCAAATCATACACAAACAAGAATCACACAGCAGTTAATCACATAATGTACACACAAGTCCATCACTAATCATAAAAACATTCACAGCATCAATTTATAAATAACTCAACATAGTGTCTCTTCCATCCCATCTGGAAGTCAAAATCAATAATAAACATGGGACTATGAAACTCACCTGATTGAGCTTCTCCAAAAGTCCTCGCACTAGCGAAAAGCTAACAAACCAAAAACACGAAATGAATACATGAACCAATCACTAAGATGGCTCATCAACCTATGATGGACATCTAGCCTATTCCCATATAAATACCTCATTGATAAGCTCTAGTCACCCCATTACCCTTCCCTAACAAGTCCTTAACTTGGTTAAGTTTAATAACTATCATGTTCATATTTTACACAAAACAGTCCCAGTTTTTAGGTCTCAAAACATTAAGTCAAACGCCCACTTAAACATACCCATGGTTTCTGTAAAAGGAATATTCATACCCTTACATATGTTAGCTAACACCTCCCACTTTCCCTAACATTAAAGCTACTGTTAAGGCCCCGATATATATATATATATATATATATATATATATATATATATATATATATATATATATATATATATATATATATATATATATATATATATATATATATATATATATATATATATATATATATATATATATATATATATATATATATATATATATATATATATATATATATATATATATATATATATATATATATATATATATATATATATATATATATATATATATATATATACTTTTGTCATTCCAGTTTTCCTGATTTTCAACATACTAAAAGTTTGTTACAATTAAGGGGTCTTACCCTAAACCACAACCTTAGCCCAAGTGCAGATACTTAATACAATATATAAACCATCTCTCATGTTCGTGATAAGATCCCAATACAACCCTAAGTACCCCAAACAACCCAAAACTTAAAAAGAAAACAGGCTGATTACAAAACTTTTTTGACCTCCGACTGTTGTAACCTGTTTTTGACCCACTTCCCGACCTCCAATTTATTTCTCGTTTCTTGCATTGGGAAGCCACTTCAATTATATTTTTAGGGATACTTGGATCGCAAAATAAGAGTTTGTAGAACTCCCAATATGATCAAAATAATTGACTCAAAATTCTGCCCAGTTTTTAAAAACGGGTTTAATCATATTAACCTCATTAATTAACCCTAATCCCACTAATTACAAGCCCTAATTTATGTAATCCTTATAAACTCATTATAATACAGTTTTTTTATTAAAACCCTAACCTAAATCTATCATAAGATGATTATGTAAACATTAAAAACAATTAAATTAAAAAGGGATTATGAAAGTTTACCTTTGATTTATGAAAACCCTAAAATTTTGATGAAGAACCCTAAAACCCCATGTTTAACCACCGACTTCTTTTCCTCCAGGGAATTATGAAGTGTTTTGTTATATATAACCTTATATAATTAAGTTGGACAAATCCTAGCCCAACCCAAAAGTCTTGTTTCCTTATTTTCTTTTTTTCCTTTCTTTTCTTCTTTGGTGCATCTAAACCGACCCAAATACCCCTCAAATTCGTTTTTTTAATATTATTTTATATCATGTTATTAATATTACCTTAATTTTCCTTAATTTATTTCAGATCCTAAAGCTTCCAAAACCACAAAACCGTAAAACTAGTCAAATTTACGCGTTTTACCGTAAAAGACGTAAAATATACACTTTTAAAAAAAATCTCAAATTTTGAAATAAACTTTATAACTAAGTCTTAAATGACTTAAAACCATCCCAAAAAATATCCATATGACTAATTACCTCATCCGAGACTTCCAAATGCTAAACCGTAAATCGTAAAAATACGATTTTCTATATTACATATACGTATACGTAAAACCACCAAATAACACCATCTCACTTCATAGTCACTACCATGTGAACTCATGAAAATGAAATCATCACACATCGTTTCACTCACAAGGTACCCCGTACCGGAAACTATATCCAAACCACAATCTATACACACCAATTAGCACATAAACACGTAAAGACACGTAATTCGCACAAAATAAAACTAAGTGACGAACCTCAAAACCAGGGTTGTCACATCACTCCCTCCTAATAGAAATCTCGTCCTGAGATTTACTCCTTAGGATCAAACGCACAAACAACAATCACATGAGGATACTTGTTCTAAACGAACTCCTCTCATTTCCATGTGAACTTTAGTTCAAGTTTCAAAATACCACATATACAAACCAAAAACAATAAAACTCATTGCCAAACTCTTGACCTCACAGTCAATGACTCTTTGATAAAACAAAGACTCTTATTAACACAAGTCCCGAATAACCGTACATGCATAATGCATTCTCAAACAACATCTACCAATCTCAATACATGAAATATATCATGTATACAACTCATTTTCCCCAGGTAATTATATACTCATAAGCTACTGGTCCGATCTTTTCGAGAAATTTCTAACAGACCCATGATTCTAGGTGCCATATTCCCTTTCTTACCAAACCACATCACTCCTTTCCATGATGAAACCTCTAGCATAACCTTACCTCCAATCTTAAATCCTACGGCTTATGCCTCTCGTCCGCATAACTTTCTTGTCGGTTCTTTGCCATCTTCAACCTGCCACCACCTCCATAGTTTTCCGATCCACCTTCGGTCCAATATGTTGGCCGCTTCTAACTTCATCCCACTATAACGGTGATCCACCTCATCTCTTATGAATTAACTCCAGCAGTTTCTACTACAATTCCTATCACCAGACCTAACGGCTTCTATCCTCTATAGATTTTCCATCAATCGGAAGTTCTCCCAACCTTAATCACATCCAATGGTATATGCAGGATTTCATAACCAAAAGCTTCCCATAACATTCACATGAAACATGTCATAACCACCACCTCATCCTTGCTTTCCCATGCTCGGCACGAAGTAACTAACCATCCTTCATAAGGCATTCCATACCTATTAGGTTAACTTTTACGCAGAACCCTCTATTCCATCACATCCGTACGCAATCCTTCCAACTTCTCAACTACGTGACTTCTCATTCCTCTTTAAATATGAGATGAATTAGTCAGTCTATCGACTATCTCCCAACTCTCATCGTACTTAATCCTCCACCGCATTATGTATCCCTTCCACCAACTTCGTCCTTACATCGCCCTTTCTAAGCTACTCCTATCTATGTAGGAAGTATAGTCTACGTCCCTTTTCTCCATACGATTGTCCAAGCCACGCAACATACACGTTGACGCATTCTCTGCTTTAGACAACTCAACTCGTGCAACCTATATCCTTTATCCAAACCGCCCTAATACGCCATCCCTATAGTTCAAGTTCGTCTCAGCTTCACCTCATTCTTCTTATTCCAGGTCTCATCGACCACGCTTGCCTTTCCCAGATGGTACTTGGCCTTGCAATTTTCTTTCGTCACTTAACTCCACCCACCACCTTTGCCAAATGTTCAATCAAGGTGATTGAATATGTGTTGGAGACGTTCATGATCCGTATAGATCATTCTCTACGTCTCGTACACCAAATGCCTCTAACATTCTAGGCAGATATAACAATCTAGTTCCACTAACTAAGTCTGCCCAGTTCTTCCAAATCTTCAGTTCCTGCAACGTATAAGCGATCGCCTTTCTTTGTCGTCCTCGTACGCGTCCAAATCCTTGCTCCACGTATCGTCATGCTTCGCGAATTCATCCAGTCCTTCCGATAATGCCAAGATCGGCTCATTATCCAATCCACTTCTTGAGCCTCTAAAATGCTTCGTCATCCTTCTTCACTTCGCCCCTTGCTGGTTCCATGATATGTCATCATCTCTAACTACTCATCGTGGTAAACTTAATACTAAAACTCACACTTGAAAATCTCACGTATAATTCCACTCCAAAATCAACACATACTTCGCCTCACTCTCCTTTTTAGACTTTGAGTAGATCAAGATGTCGTCGATACTCCCGATGACAAATCATTTACATACGTTCATGCACACTCGCTTCATTGACTCCATGAAATCCGCTAGTGCTTTGGCGAAGCCAAATGCATAACCGTAAACCCAAAGCATTCATACAACATCCTTAGCAGTTTCAACTACGTCCTCCTTGCACCCTCTCTTAGCGGCAATACAAATAAATTCCTTACAATTTCTAACAGCTCTTGTTTTTAATCACTCCATCAACGATTTGCCTTGGAAAGACACTAACTACAACTCCTCTCACCTCCCCTACTTGTTCTATTTATGGTTCTACCTCACATTAATAGGCAAACCTACTAAATTTCAGGAAATTTTTGGAAAACTTACATGCCCTACGAACAATCATAAATACCTTTGAGGTATTGTATCCCCTTCCAACACTCTCTATGGCGCGTTACTTGTGCTAGTATCCCACAAATATCTATTCATCTCCTTGGTACTCCTAAGAGACCTCATGACCACATTAGTTCGTCTACGAACTTCTTTCCTCCCCACAAAGGGTATTCCGACCGTTCTCTCATGGTCACCTACTTAAGCGTGTAGGCGCGACCAAGTCTTTCATATGACTACCTCAACGCTCCCGAACAATACGAAACCAAAACTACATCCTGAATCCATCAGATACGATCAACGAATCAAACCAACGGATAACTAACGACATTTCACGTGCACCAATTAAAACCAGTCAAAAACCACGAGACTCAAGAGAAAACTCAAACCCAAAACATGTATCAATTCAAAATGACCCATGACAACGAAAATAATCCAAGAAACACCCAATGGCGACCAAAACATATTACGCCCCGCGACATATTATTTAAACCGTACAAAAGATCGACCTTTCCAAAAGAATATACTTTTATTTATTATATATATTTTTTTTACCTCCCCCACATCTATGTGACTCAAACCATCTACAAACAACCTTCTAGGCGATCTCAAAACTCAACCCAAAGGCTAGGTATCCCGTGCACTCCAAATAAAAATAAACTACTATTCAAAACTCAACCTTTAACCCGACACTTGTACAATAATTCCGGCCAAGATACTGACCTCCCATGACTATACTTTCTGAATATTTGAAAAGTACGTTCCGAGTACATAATTTTTGGCTTTTGAATCACTCAAAAAGCTCTAAAAACGAACAAGTTATGACCAAATCAGTTTTATACTAGTTGTTTTAAAAAAAACTAAAGAATAGACTTAGTGATTAATGTACCTCTTTTAAATGACAGATATAATTGTATGTGAAATCTTCATAAACTCAATTTAACCTTGTATTAATAATTATAAATGACGTGAATCGGTTAAACCCAGTTATATTAGCTATGTAAGTAGAAAGAAATTTTACTTCGCTTTATTTTAAAGAAAGTCTTTTAGAATTTGAAATAAATAAGTGTTGATTAAAAGAAATCTTATGTTACATCTTGTTTCAAACACGACTCCAACACCTTACCCTTATTCTACCGAATACAACCAACTATCTAGCCCTATAATAGATTTCCATGTCTCCCTTTTTCTCAATGTATACCGACCAAAAGAAATGTAAGACCCAACACCAAGAGATTTCATTATTTCAAAAGGAATCCCAAGTTATTCCAACAGACTTAAACCAAGAACACCATTTTAAAAACGTACACGTGAAATACGAAACTCAAAGAATACGCTACAAGACACACTTCAAAAGATTCAAAACTTCGTTGAAACTCCACCAAACTCGAGCTCTAATAAATTGTTTAAACACAAGAGAGTACTAGGTACGTTCAAGTTATAATAACTACTGAACGACCGTAAATCATAACATAACATCTATTAGTATATATACATCCGCATATGTATACCTATTGAATCTCCCAAACATACTCGTTATCATACTTGTCAAGTCAATCATTCGCTTTATACGCTCGTTTTTCCATACGAGTAATCACCATCTCACCGTGCCACAACAAGGCATAAAGCCCACCTCCAAAACCAAACCATATCGTGTGACCCCAAAATCACACAGCACAACTATAACCCAAAACATATAACACAAAAAGAACCATAGCCATATCATAGGCAGCCATTACGTAAACCCATATATATATACCCAAATTCTACATCTCATCATATACAAGCATGTACTAACCCTCTTTCATGCAATCATACTTGAGAACCCATTGAAGTTGTGATACTTGTATAACTATGTTGTCCACCATACTTATACAATTACCATTTCCCCAATGCACTCCCTCCTATGATAACACTTATAAGAATCAATACAACACATAACACATAAATCCATCTACTCACATAAGCTCATAACCACATAAACAATAAGGTCCAAAACTCCAACTATTAAAATAACATAGTAATACTCTTGGAATACAAAAATTCATAGTCTAGCTAAAACAGCATAGACTAAATCCAAAACGAAAACATAATCAGTTATAAGTCATGTCGCCCGTAAGAGTGGAAACAGCTTAAAACCCTTTCTATCCACCTACTCCTAGTAACTCGAATTCCCACATGATTCTTAGAGGACATGACTTAAACATCAAAAGAAAATATTGTACCTCAGGTACATAAAATAACCCAACAAAAGATAGAAACAACCATGTACCAAATTATGTACTATAATGTACAATTTAAGCAAAATACGACAATGACTAGCGTGGATGATTATGGTTCAACTAGCACTAGTCACATCCCGAAAAGAAAAATAACATGTGGCTAAGTATGAACTTACTATGGTTCAATTCATACTAGTCAAAACATCGTAATAAATAACATCCAAACACATCAATTATTATAAAATGCACACATACTCCTATGACGCCTATATGCAGGGACCCTTAAGCTATAGATTAGGCTACGCGACTAGGCAACCTAATTCTCTATAACCATTGTCTCTGATACCATTCTGTCACACCCCACCATGGCGGAATATGGGGCGCGACGTATGGATATCATCACAACATGGCGTGTCTATAGAGATAACTATATGAAATAAGAAATACCATAAAATGGTGACACAAAAGTCATGACAATATCTTATCAAATGCAGAAGTCTAGGTAAGTAGGTAACAGTCCTACCACTTACCCGAGACAAACAAATAACAAAACCAAAACAAACATATAGGTGCCAACAGTATCACTTATTAAATGGACAAATAAAAACTAAGAAGGAAACGGGGATATCCTTCTATATGCATTCCTACGCTCTCCAAATCCTAGCCACTTAAGTTCTCATGCCTACCCAAAGCATCACCTGAAAAAGACACTAAAACACGTCAACATAAAGTTGGTGAGAGTCATAGGTTTAGACCCCAACGCTAAATCAGTTATAAGCTGTGAATAACAACCATCAACACAATAACATATGGACAATGTGCTACAAGTATGCATTAACAACTAGCATTCAAGATTAATCAATCATCACAACTCCAAGGCATCATGCCTTACCAACAACCGCAATTTCCAAGGCATCACGCCTTACCAACAATCACAATTTCCAAGGCATCACGCCTTACCAACAACCATAATTTCCAAGGCATCACGCCTTACCAACAACCACAATTTCCAAGGCATCACGCCTTAACAACAACCATAATTTCCAAGGCATCACGCCTTACCAAACACCATGGTCCCATAGGCGCCCATACACCTATGTACCTATCCCAAGGCCCCGCCTTGTCATTAACCATTGGTCCCATAGATGATCACACTATGTACCTTTCCGATCCAAATCATATACAAACAAGAATCACACAGCAGTTAATCACATAATGTACACACAAGTCCATCACTAATCATAAAAACATTCACAGCATCAATTTATAAATAACTCAACATAGTGTCTCTTCCATCCCATCTGGAAGTCAAAATCAATAATAAACATGGGACTATGAAACTCACCTGATTGAGCTTCTCCAAAAGTACTCGCACTAGCAAAAAGCTAACAAACCAAAAACACGAAATCAATACATGAACCAATCACTAAGATGGCTCATCAACCTATGATGGACATATAGCTTATTCCCATATAAATACCTCATTGATAAGCTCTAGTTACCCCATTACCCTTCCCTAACAAGTCCTTAACTTGGTTAAGTTTAATAACTACCATGTTCATATTTTACACAAAACAGTCCCAGTTTTTAGGTCTCAAAACATTAAGTCAAACGCCCACTTAAACATACCCATGGTTTCTGTAAAAGGAATATTCATAACCTTACATATGTTAGCTAACACCACTTGACCTAACATTAAAGCTACTGTTAAGGCCCCGATATATATATATATATATATATATATATATATATATATATATATATATATATATATATATATACTTTTGTCATTCCAGTTTTCCTGATTTTCAACATACTAAAAGTTTGTTACAATTAAGGGGTCTTACTCTAAACCACAACCTTAGCCCAAGTGCAGATACTTAATACAATATATAAACCATCTCTCATGTTCGTGATAAGATCCCAATGCAACCCTAAGTACCCCAAACAACCCAAAACTTAAAAAGAAAACAGGCTGATTACAAAACTTTTTTGACCTTCGACTGTTGTAACCTGTTTTTGACCCACTTCCCGACCTCCAATTTATTTCTCGTTTCTTGCATTGGAAAGCCACTTCAATTACATTTTCAGGGATACTTGGATCGCAAAATAAGAGTTTGTAGAACTCCCAATATGATCAAAACAATTGACTCAAAATTCTGCCCAGTTTTTAAAAACGGGTTTAATCAAATTAACCTCATTAATTAACCCTAATCCCACTAATTACAAGCACTAATTTATGTAATCATTATAAACTCATTAAAATACAGATTTTTATTAAAACCCTAACCTAAATCCATCATAAGATGATTATGTAAACATTAAAAACAATTAAATTAAAAAGGGATTATGAAAGTTTACCTTTGATTTATGAAAACCCTAAAATTTTGATGAAGAACCCTAAAACCCTATGTTTAACCGCCGACTTCTTTTCCTCCAGGGAATTATGAAGTGTTTTGTTGTATATAACCTTATATAATTAAGTTGGATAAATCCTAGCCCAACCCAAAAGTCTTGTTTCCTTATTTTCTTTTTTTCCTTTCTTTTCTTCTTTGGTGCATCTAAACCGACCCAAACACCCCTCAAATTCGTTTTTTTATTATTATTTAATATCATGTTATTAATATTACCTTAATTTTCCTTAATTTATTTCAGCTCCTAAAGCTTCCAAAACCACAAAACCGTAAAACTAGTCAAATTTACGCGTTTTACCGTAAAAGACGTAAAATATACACTTTTAAAAAAAATCTCAAATTTTGAAATAAACTTTATAACTAAGTCTTAAATGACTTAAAACCATCCCAAAAAATATCCATATGACTAATTACCTCATCCAAGACTTCCAAATGCTAAACCGTAAATCGTAAAAATACGATTTTCTATATTACATATACGTATACGTAAAACCACCAAATAACACCATCTCACTTCATAGTCACTACCATGTGAACTCATGAACATGAAATCATCACACATCGTTTCACTCACAAGGTACCCCGTACCGGAAACTATATCCAAACCACAATCTATACACACCAATTAGCACATAAACACGTAAAGACACGTAATTCGCACAAAATAAAACTAAGTGACGAACCTCAAAACCAGGGTTGTCACAAAAATACTTAAGCCAAATTTGAAAGTAATATCAAAATCCTAGACAAATAGTTGTGACAACTTGTAATCCAAATGTCTATGTGTAATTCATATTTCCCCTCTATTTTGCTAATAAGTAAATTGTCATGCTTTATAGTTGCGTGATTTGCAATTCCTTGTTCATTAACCATATTGGCTCATTCTAGAGCGCTTTGTCCGTTTAAGCAATTCATGTGTTCATGTTATCTTTTGATATTTCTCCGTATTGAAAGGTCATTATTTTAATCCAAGTTTGAAATTATCGAACGTATTGGCCCGGTGGCTTATCGTTTGAGCTTACCGCAAGAACTAAGTTGCATTCATAACGTGTTTCACATTTCCAACCTTAAGAAATGTTTGGCCGAGTCAGACGTTTAGATTCCGCTAGAGGAGATCAAAGTCGACGACAAAATGTATTTCGTTGAAGAGCCGATCGAAATTGTGGATCGACAAGTTAAAAAGCTAAGGCGCAGTTGGTTTCCGATCGTTAAAGTCCGCTGGGACTCACGTCGTGGCGCCGAATTCACTTGGGAAAGCGAAGAGCAATTTAAAGTCCAATATCCTCATCTTTTTCCGTCACCTACTGCCTCTAGTTAAACTCTGGGGGACCAGAGTTCCTTTAGGGGGGGAAGACTGTGAGAACGCGGATTTTCGGTAATTTTCTTTTGCTTGTTATACGTGCTTATTCACACTTTTACCATATTCCCCATTTATTTTACAGTGATTATGTGTCATTCTCGAATTTTAGTTAAATATAAACTTCTATGAATTTCGCTAATTTACAATGTTATTTAGCAAATTGCCCAAACTTCATGTTTGTAATTTCTACGAGGTTCTATCATATTTTATATGTCTTACTACTGACTCTTTGCCTAAAAAATAATGAAAAACGACATCTTGAGTAATTACGGACGTAATGGTGAACTTTTACATTTTTGCGTTTTCCGGCTGTCGGACTGAGTTTTCGGGTCCGAACGTCGCAATAAAATTTATTTTTATGTGATTTCTAGTTATTCTTGACTCCTTGATCCAACTTAGTGAAATCCGGGCCAAACGAGGGTTTACGAGTAATCTTAAAGAAATTTCGTTTTAAAGATAAACGAGTCTCGGTTTTCGTCGGAAACGACACGTTATTTAAACCCGTAAAATTTCGAGAGTTAAAAACCAAAAAATCTTGGGCCTTTCCTTGGTATTCGGCTGGACTAGGCCTAAGGAAGCCCAAATTTGACTTGTTGACCCATGATTAGCCCCATATTTTGAAAATCGAACACACAGTACACTTTTTACCAAACAAAAAAAAAGCTGCTCCCCCTTTCTCTCCTGAGGCCGACGAAACACAGAAACACACCCAAACCATTGATTTTATTTAATTAAGGTAAATTAACACTAATTCCATGTTTAATCTTTGATTCTTATTAATACCTATGTGTTAATTACAACATGCATTAAGTTTTTACATGAGGTCAAAAATCATCAAATCTTATGATTTGATGATGTTTTTGTAAAATCCCATGTTTGTTTTTGTTGTTCCATTGCATAAAACCTTATTATGTTGTGAAAAATTTTGATTTCGGTATGTTATGATGACCTAGGGCCACGAAATTTCTAAGGATCAAGGAGGAGGAATTGTTTAATTTGCGTGTTTGGATTGATTCATACTTGTTGTGAAGGTATAATCACTCTTAGCATTTTGATTTTAGTGTTACTAGTACTTTGATTTCATTGATTCATGGATTTTGAACTCATGGGTAAAACCCACTGAGATTACTTAGGGCATATTAGAACTTAGTACACTTGCGTGGCGATTTCGTATGGCTTAAGAGTTGCGTGTTCGCGGTTAGGTTGCTAAATGGGGTCGTTTTTATAGTATGGAAATCGCCACAGAAACAAACAGGTCATGGCTAAATTTTCTTAAACATATGACCTTGTTTTTTATTTTAAAAATGGATACCCACTGATGTGCTTAGTATGTGGTGAGTTGGATGGAAGTGGGAAGTGTCCGGATGAGCCCGGAACGGTGGTTTTACTAAACTAGGTCAAATCTGAATGTTATGCTTAAAACGTGGGTAAATTGACTTGGGTAAAAGGATTAATTTATGATTTTATAACTTTTTACAGTAGCTACAAACATAATAAAACTTCTCTTTTTGGTTTCGTGTCAAAATCTTTTACCGATTGGGATTTATGCTCAATCTACGGTAAGGTACGAAAGACGTTTACAACTTTTTGTTTTGATAGTCTGTCACTAAAAGTGTATTTTCCGTTGATTGAAAATACTTATAGGGTTGTTCTTGCCCAACTTTTAAAGGTAAGAGAAACACCTTTACATGTCCGAAAATTTCACCTCCTGTACTATTATAGATTTTTAGATATAACCAATTCTTCACAGCCATTTTCAGAAAACTGAACTCAGCCTAATATTTCAACATTATGAACCGAGCCTAAAACGTGTTTAAAACCCGCATAATATGCTTGGACCATCATATAAGGTTAATATCATGTTAATACAGTAGGTTCAAGGTATTTTGGTCAATTTCATCTTAAGCCTAGGTCTCGCCATCGCACGCAAGTTACTTAGTCATACTATGTCCCATCACTTCTAAAACGTTATTGCTACATTAAACGCATTCTCATTACGCGTCACCATTGCATAGGTCCGTGAAGAATCCTCTTTTCTCAGCCCCTTTACCTTGTGATTACTTGCTAAAGGTGAGTTCATAGCCCCCTTTTACTACTTTATACATGTTTTACAAACGTGGGGTGAGAAATACATGCGTGGAATACATGCAGTAGACTTTTTACGGTATTACTTTTACTAGTATGCTATTAAGTACCCAGTAATGATTATACAGTTTTCATGATTTACTTAATGCATTAGTACCTACTCAAAAATCCTCTATATCATGAACCGTTAATTCACATATCCCAAATGCGACTGTTGTGGATGGATCCATCGGGGCTGACAATCCCCGTCATGACTACCAACGCATATACATTCAAATATATAAGTATTTGACTAGATACTTATTAGAGGTTCCCAGTAATACATTTGTTAACGCTTTGGTGTCATGAGCTATTGCATTATGTAAACTACATTTAATTGCACAATGGTGCAACATTTTATTTTTCTTCAGTATTACATAACTATATGGAAAACATTGCTTGTATTCCACAACTTATTCTAATAAACCTATGAATATCACTCAACTTTATGTTGACCCGTTTTACATGTTATTTCTTAGGTAATTCAAATGCATGATTCATGGATGGGATCCCGCAGGATCCGGCAGCTGAACGATTCCATGTCATTACTGGTTTAAACTTTTGGGAAAACTACTTATGCCATGTTAATCATGCCAAACAAATGTACTTTTATGCACTAAGACTATTATGAGTATGTTGGTAAAATTATGTGACTTTTGTTGATATCATATTATGCAAATCTTGGACCATATTTATAAAACTTTATTCCGCATCTTTTGAAGAAATTCGTGAAGTGTGTCATTTTATTTGCTCTGTCTTTTATTTACCTTATTGCCATGTATGTTGTTACCATGATGTGGGACCCCACAGTGCTTACCTGTCCCATTACCAGATTTTTAGGGTCTTACAGATTGGTACCAGAGCCATGGTAATAGTGAATTGAGTCGTTTTAAACTTAATCTATGACCCATATTTTTTTTCAAGAAAATCCTATTAGTTTTTTCCTTATATCTTTACATTCATTATTCTTTATTAGCATATACTTGTGATTATTAGTTTAGTTGCACTATCCCTTGTTCATATTGTGCATAAGAAGATTTTACATAATTACTCAAGCCTAAGTTTGGTTTGATCTTTCTTTTCCTTATCTCTTTACATATACTTGTGATTATTAGTTTAGTTGCACTATCCCTTGTTCATATTGTGCATAAGAAGATTTCACATAATTACTCAAGCCTAAGTTTTTTAAAAGGAATTTTGAAAACCGTCTTTTAACAAGTAAATTTTAAGAAACTATTCAACCCCCCCCCCCCCTTCTAGTTTCTACAATTTGTATCAGAGCGTGGTTGTTTAAGCTTTTTAAAAATATATTGTATTTTAAAACTTGAATCGATCTATGGATTCCAACAAGTACCTAGAAGGGCAATCTATGAAAAGACCACCTCTTTTTGAAATCGATAGTTTTATTTATTGGAAAAATAGATTTGGGACTTATGTGAAATCAAAAGATTTAGATCTTTGGCATGTTATTACCCGTGATGATTTTTTGCCTTATCAATATAATGAAGTTTCTAAAAGCAAAGAGATAGTCACTTTTGACAAAGCTAGTGATGACATTAAAAGGAAACTTGCTAAAAATAATGAGGCTAAAATGGTGATTTATAATGCTTTACCAAAGAAAGAGTACGAAAGGATTTTTATGTGTGAAACCGCTAAAGATATTTGGAACACTCTTTTAGTAACCCACCAAGGTAATAGCCAAGTCAAAGAAAGTAAAATCGATCTTCTTGTTCAACAATATGAACAATTTGTCATCTTAGAAGATGAAACTATTGATAGTGCATTTGCTAGATTTAACACTATTATTACTAGTCTAAAAGCACTTAATGAAGGTTTTTCTAGCAAGAACAATGTTAGGAAGTTTCTTAGGGCGTCGCATCCAAAGTGGAGAGCCAAAGTCACAGCGATTGAAGAATCAAAGGACCTCTCCACATTATAACTCGATGAACTCATTGGCAACTTGAAAGTTCACGAGATGTTAATTTTGAAGGACCCGGAAATGGTGAAAACCAACAGTGAAAGAAAGTCTCTAGCACTCAAGGCCAAGACGCCGCAGAGTGACTATGAAAGCTCCTCCGATAGTGATGATGAGGAATATGCTATGGCGGTTAGAGACTTCAAGAAGTTCTTCAAGAGACGAGGTCAATACGTGAGGCAACCAAGCAACGACAAGAAACCCTTCTCCAAAAACCGATTTACCAAGGATGATAAAGGTGATAGGAAATGTTTTAGACGTGGTGATCCGAAACATTTCATCGATGATTGTCCTAAGCCTTCACGCGACAAGAATCACACGACATTCATTGGAGATTCATGGAGAGATAGCGGTGAAGATGTTGATGACAACCCCAAAGATGAGAAATGTCTTATGGCTCACACTTCTAAAGAGGTACATTCTGAAACCGAGTATTATAGCAATGATAGTTTTTCTCTAGATAATATCGAATTAGAAGGCCAATACAATAATTTACATAAACTTAGCCTTAAATTCATTCAAAAGAACAAAGTGCTAAAATCAACTAGAAGTAAGCTTGAATATGATATTAGTGAGCTAAGAGAGAAATTAGCTAAGCTTGAGAATAACAAAGAAGTTGATTTAGGTTGTCTAAAATGTGAAAACCTTATACAAGAGAATGAAGATCTCAAGAGTACCTCTATTATATTGGAAAAGTTCATGAAAGGTACTACTGCTCTTGATGATATGTTAAACAAACAAATTCATTCTAAGGAAAGACTTGGGTTGGGATATAACACTAATGAAGCATCTACTAGTGAACCGAAACATGTTAGATTTTCAGAAAAACGAACCTCTGTACGCGGTACGCCAATATATGGCGCGGTTCCTTATAGCTATGGAACCGCGGGTAGTGATAACGAACCGCGGACAGAAGGTGATTTTTGTGAAAATCATAAACTTTCTGAAAAGTCTATCTTAGGTGAAGGGCCAAAACATCTTCTTGTTAACAACGTCAAAGTACCTATTCTTGATAAAAATGCTCTTGGTAAATTCTACAAGCCCTTAAGTAAACCTTTAATGGGAACTAGAAATTTATCTAGACAACCATCTACTCCTCCAAGAGTACGCAATGAGTCAAAACGTAGAAGTAGAACACCTACACCAAAAAGGGACGATCAAGCTAAGTCACGACCTAGAAGTAAAACTCCAACACCTAGAAGAAATAACAATAATTTTAGATCAAGATCAAAGACACCTAGGAGAAACAATGAACAACAAAATGGCCATATGAATTGCAACAATTATTAACAACAATATTTTTCCCCATGGGGAATGTCTCCTCCATTCATGCATCCTAACCAAATGCAAGGGATGTTTGGAACTAACAACTTTGGACCCATGAGATATCAGGGACCAAATGTTTGATCTTGTGTGTTGTTACCTAGATATGCTTGGGAATCGATTTAGAGCATGGCGAGTGGATTAATGATAGTGGTTGTTCTAAACACATGACGGGTAATCGAAGTTTGTTCTCGCACTACAAACCATATGATGGAGGAAACGTTACATTCGTTAGTAATCGACGTGGAAATACCATTGGCAAAGGTACTGTTTCTCTTGACTCCATGACCATTGAAAATGTAGAGCACGTAGATAACTTAGGTTTTAACCTTCTAAGTATAGGTCAAATTTGTGACAATAAGTGTAAGGACATCTTTTCGGAATATGACAGTGAAATCATAAAAGATGGAAAGGTCATTGGAAAAGGTGTTAGAAAGCATGGGCTTTATGTCATGAAGGTCAATAGGAAGTCAAAGGACAGCTTATGTCTAGCGACTTTAGATGATAGTTCTACTCTTTGGCATAGGAGATTAGGTCACGCTAATATGCGTTTAATTCAATCTTTAGTCTCTAAGGAGTTGGTAAGACATCTCCCCAAAATGAAGTTTGATAGTCACTTTTGTGATGCTTGCAAAGTTGGGAAGCAAGTTCACTCAAGTCACACAGCCAAGAATTTGGTTTCGACCTCTCGGTGCTTATAGCTCCTACATATGGATCTCTTTATACCTTCAGCCATACAGAGTTATGGAGGTAACCTTTATACCCTAGTTATAGTTGACGACTATTCTAGATTCACTTGGACTAGATTTTTGGCGTCTAAGAATGTGGCTTTCGATCACTTCGAAATCTTTAGTCGAAGAATCCAAAATCAACTAGGATGTTCAATTGTCTCTATTAGGACGGATCATGGTAGGGAACTTGATAATGAAGTGCAATTTGGTGCCTTTTGTGAAGCTCATGGTATTAACCATAACTTCTCGGCTCCTCGCACTCCACAATCAAATAGGGTAGTTGAAAGGAAGAATAGAACCATCCAAGAGATGAGTAGGATGATGTTAAATGATCAATCTTTGCCTAAAAAATGTTGGTGCAATGTCGTGGACACATCGACCTATATTCTCAACCAAATTCTTATTCGACCTTTCCTAGGAATGACCCCCTATGATATTCTTAAAGGTAAGAAGCCCTCATTGGAATACTTTAGGGTGTTTGGAAGCATGTGCTTCATTCTCAACACCAAAGATTACCTTACTAAGTTCGACCCAAAATCGTACGAAGGTATCTTTTTAGGTCATTCCCAAACTAGCAAAGCCTACATAGTCCTCAATAGAACCTCGGGTGTAATTGAAGAATCACTTAACGTGACATTTGATGTAATCCCTCCTTCATCTAAGACAGCACCTTTGGTGGATGATGACTTGGATGAAATAGACATAGTTAAAGCCAAAGATGTTAAAAACATAGGAGTTGAAGACCTTAATGTTGAAAAGAGAATAAACATTAAGGAGTCAAAGGATCATGTTCTCGACAACGTCATAGGCAAATTAAATCAAAGGACCCTAAGATTTCAAGTCCAAAATAAAAGTAACTTCTTTTGTTTCGTCTTCTTGATTGAACCAAAGAATGTTAAAGAAGCTTTGATGGATGAGAGTTGGGTCATCGCTATGCAAGAAGATTTGAATCAATTCATTGCTAATGACGTTTGGGAACTTGTTCCTCCACCTAGAAGTTCTACCATTATAGGAACCAAATGGTATATAGGAATAAGTTAGACGAGAATGGTGTTGTGTCTCGTAACAAGGCTAGACTTATAGCTCAAGGCTATAATCAACAAGAAGGTACTGATTATGACGAGACATACGCACCTGTAGTAAGATTAGAATCCATTAGAATCATTTTAGCCTATGCTTGTGCCTTAGACTTTAAGCTTCAACAAATGGATGTAAAAAGTGCATTTCTTAACTGTTTGATCAATGAGGAGGTATATGTGGCTCAACCTCCCGGATTCATTGATTTTGAGAAACCAGATCATGTTTACAAGCTTAAGAAGGCTCTTTATGGTCTTAAACAATCACCCAAAGCTTGGTATGATAGACTTAAAGCGTTTCTTGTTAAACATGAGTATACCATGGGAATGGTAGACAATACGCTCTTTACAAAGAAGAAAGGTTCTCACCTCATTATCGTACAAATATATGTTGATGACATTATATTTGGGTCAACTTGTCAATCATTGTGTGATGACTTTGCCAAAATCATGCATGACGAGTTTGAAATGAGTATGATGGGAGAACTTGACCTATTTTTAGGACTCCAAATTAAACAAATGGACGATGGTATTTTCTTTAATCAATCCAAGTATGTTAAAGAAATGCTAAAGAAATTTGGATTATAAGACTCTAGACCGATGAAGACCCCTATGGCCTCGAATACTAAACTCACCGTAGATGATGACTGGGAGTCGGTAGACAACACCAAATATAGAGGTATGATTGGTAGTTTGTTGTACCTATCGGCAAGTCGACCGGATATCATGTTTAGTGTTTGCCTTTGTTCTCGCTTCCAAGAGGCTCCTAAAACCTCTCACCTTGAAGCGGTTAAGCGTATCTTCTGATACATTAAAGGCACTATGCATTTAGGATTATGGTATCCTAAAGGGACCGGCGTAGAAACCATAGTATACGCGGAGTCGGATCATGCGGGAGACTATGTGGACCGGAAAAGCACTAGTGGAGTTTGTACCTTCATGGGTTGTTGTTTAACTTCTTGGTTCTCTAAGAAACAAACCGCTCTTGATATATCCACCACGGAAGCCGAGTATGTGAGTGCAGATAAAGCTTGTCAACAAGTTCTATGGATGAAGCAATCGCTTGTTGATTACGGGATTTCTCTTGATGATGTTTCCATCATGTGCGACAATAAGGGTGCAATAGACCTTAGCAAGAATCCCGTGCAACATACGCGAACCAAGCACATAGAGATTCGCCACCATTTCCTTAGGGATAATGTTCAAAAGGGGAACATTTCGATTGAGAAGGTACCCTCGATAGAAAACTTAGCTGATATCTTAACTAAGCCACTTAAGAGGGAAACTTTTAATTACTTGCGTCTAGGTCTAGGTTTAATGGAACATATTCCTTAATTGCGCATTTTATTAATCGATTATTTTTCTCTTTTGAGTCTTTTCTTTCTTTGAGTCATTGAGTCTTGGAAACTCTTTTTGGAAAACCTCTCTTCTCTTTTTCAAAATTCTCAAAGTTCTTTCGAAAATGGTCGAGAAATGTTTTTGCATTGTTAATTCAATCAAAAAACGTTTTTCATAGCTTCTTGCTATTGATATTGAGCTTAAATTATTCATATGTATGTGTATCTAAAATATAGCAAGAAAAAAAGTGAACTATGGAGGATCATTTTGTCATGACTTATTGTCTAGTTCAACACACCTCCAACATCGAGTTTCTTTAAAATCTATGTATTTTGATCAAAACCTTGTTTGGTGAGCTCTTGTGTGTTTTCTTTGTCTATCTTTGATTTTTAACATATCTCTATGATTAGTTAGACTAGAAAAATAGCATCCGTTGAATTATAAAATCCTTCTTCATCACCAAAATCCACCCACTGTAGGCGGTTCTTTAAATATACCAACCACCGGTGGAGATAAGGAACCGCAGGCAGTGCTTCTTTTTCGGGTATTTCTGAAACTCCAAATTTGCTCCAACACTTTTTGAAATCTTTGTTTCAACCCTTTGACCACCCTTAAAATATCTTGAGCTTTCCCTATTTAACCCTAAGCATTTTATATCCTTTCTGAAATCAAAATGTCTTATTCTCCAAATGAAAGCCTTGATTCTCCTCTATTTTCTCCAATTGCTTTCAATCTCAATTCACCCAAGAACACTCAAAATCACATCTCTTCTCCTACTAATAATGTTGATTGTGGAACTTCTTTTCTTCCACCACTAGCCTTTAGTGTTCTTCCTCCTTCACATGATAATGTCATGCATCGTGGAACATATTGTCATTGTTATCAATATCAACATCTTGCTATGGCTCATATCTATGAGGAGTTGAATTACATCAAGAGTCTCTTAGTCAAACCTCCTCTTCACTATGACTATGAGATTACTACCAAGCCACCACCACCTCCTTCCGCCACTACTTTGTCTTTTATTTAAGCATTGGTTGCTTATCTTCAAGATATCTAATTCAAGAAAATCTTATAGTTCTAGTTTATCTAGGATTAGATTTATGCTTTTCTTTTGACTTGTTTTCATACATCTTTGTATGTTTTGTTTCCTTGAATCTTTTATTCATGTTTTTCTTTTAACATGACTTATCTTGGATCTTGGTCTCTTTTCTTTTATTTTTTGTGACCTTTGCTATATGTTGTTGGGTGTTTCTTCTCTTCTACTAACCCTTCTATGTAGCTTGTCACCATATCTCGATTCCTTGGTGACCCAAGCAAGGCGGAGTAAGCACCAATGGGGTAGCATTTGCAAAGTCTGGTTCTTCTCTTCTACAAAGACTTTTGTAACCTTTTTGCTTCGACAAAGGGGGATAAATGAAATAAACTCGTCTTCGAAAATCTTGTTTTTTATGTGATTGAGTTTATATATTGTCGGAATAAAAAAAAAGGGAGATTGTTAATGCAATGATGCCAAAAAACGTTACTTGCATTTTTCGGTCTCACTTTGTTTTGATTACAACAATATGTAAAAAAAGCATTTACGAAAACAATGAAAAATGAATTTTCGAGTGCAAGTATTTTTCATTTCAACCATTATCACTTAAGGTATGTACAAACAAGTACTCATCCTAATTAAGTGATCAAGGATTTAATCTTTTCTTAAAACGCACTTTTTATTAAGTGTCACAAGTTTTTATTAAACTTTATTTTTAAGAAAATGTTTTATTATATTAATTATTTGAAAATTTGAAAATGGCATATTCTATCTTGGTTTGAAATATCCTTTCAAGATATTTTATTCACCAGATTTGAACCATACCACTAAAAGACAAAAAGAAGCGGAGTCTACTCCGGCGGCTCCTTAAGTGGCTATGCGGTTCCTTATCGATAAGGAACCGCGTGTAGCTTTAAGGAACCGCGGCCAGATATATCCGTTGGAGCCTTGTCTTATAGCTAGTAGACCATTCTCAGATTTTCTCTCCACCTCTTTTGCACATATATTTCAAGATTCTTTCATACTTCTTAAATCACTCAAATCCTTGGTCATTTGGTTGATTACTACTTGTTTAGAAGTGAATCTTTCTCCTCCCATCTCTTCCTCTCCAAGTGCAAAGAGAAGAACACTTTCATCCTTGAAGTGTTGTGTCTACCTCAAAGATCCGTTGAAGATCAAATCTTATTTATTCATTGTTGTGTCATTGTTGTGAAGATCCAAGTAGTTGTGTCTATTTGGAATTTGTGTATGTATTAAGGTTAATACTTGGTCCTTAAAGTATATTGGTGTAGATTTGTCCTAGCTAAGATTAGGGCTCGACTTTTAGCTTAGAGTCGAAAATTGGATAATCAACGTTGTGTACGGTTTCTCCGCCTTAAGGAGCTTGTTGATTAGTGAATTCTCGAGTAAGGAGTACTCGAGGAGTGAAGTAGGGACGAGGAGTGAGCTTCGTTGCCGAACCACTGTAAATCCTTGGTGTTTGGTTTGATCTTTCTTTTCCTTATCTCTTTACGTTCATTATTCTTTATTAGCATATACTTGTGATTATTCGTTTAGTTGCACTATCCCTTGTTCATATTGTCCATAAGAAGATTTCACATAATTACTCAAGCCTAAGTTTTTGAAAAGGATTTTTGAAAACCGTCTTTTAACAAGTAAATTTTAAGAAACTATTCAACCTCCCCCTTCTAGTTTCTACACAATATTATCCATCATCATCATTATTTACTTTATCTTCTAAATCACATGAACCCAATTCACCTACGTTAAGCTCTGAATTTCATAAAAAAGTTTCTCGCATCGAATTAAATGTCCACAAAACTCATAAGTAGATCTCTAGGCTTTCCAATTGTAAGTGTTTTTGATATTTTGTTTATTGTGATTTTATTTATTGATAGAAGACAAACAAAAACAACTCCAGTGGTGTTTGTGTTTGATATTTTCTGGAAAATAATAGAATTTATATTATTTGACCAAGATTAAATCAAAGAGAAGAAGACAAAGGGGTAATATAGTAATTTTAATGTTATATTGGTATAGTCGAAACGAATTTGAAAGTGCGTTGTTAATGTCACGAGAAAAACAAGTAAGTGTTTAAAGTCGATATATCTTGAAAAGTACGTTAGTATTGCTTAACTTTTATCCTTATAAAAATAATCAAAGTTTTAACTATTTTATTCTTATACAATTTTTATGCTAGGGGGACAAGGACGAAACATTTCTCAAATCTAATTATTATTTTGTATTTTTTATCTTTAGTTGTGCGTTAATGGATTGTACATAGAGTTGGTTGAAAGTAGTTTAATTCATGAGTTGGTGTTCAAAATCATGTATGTTGATACAAAAGTTGGATGGATCACGCTTAACCCGAATTAGGCTTAATTCGGGTGTTTAGGACTCTGGATTTTGCACCCAGTGAACTTGTACAAAGACCTTGCACACTAACGAACAAACACTATTAGGCTTACTGTGGAAATGTATCCCACGATTAAACTCCAACGTGAGATTAAGTAATCGATTTAAGATAATTGGTGAAGGTTTGAGGTATTAATTGTATTGTAGATCGTACCTTTGTGGAACCTCGGGGGTTCCTTATATACCCTGTGAAACCGTAATTGGGCTTCCCTAATCTTGCGGCCTAAGTAAGAGATAATTACCATACACAACGATATCCTTATCACTTTAAATAATGAGAGTGTATATCCTCTTATCTTAGCTGAATCATATTCCTATTTAGACTATGATTCTGTTTGACCCTGTCCGCGTACGGCAAGAGTCCGGTTCTTACAAAACCGTGTGCGACAGCGGCTTATTGGCCTCTTGGCTTCAGCGCTGTCTATCACAACCCACTCGTAATGGATTGGATACGGGTAGTACCGGTGGGTCGAGCTTATAGCCCGGCTAGGGACTATACGTCATTATATCCCCCAGTCTAGTAGTCCCAGGTCGTGCCGCGACCACTAGACTATAAACTAATGTAGTCACACTTGAAACTGAGTTGGTGTCAAGGAAGAAATATACGAAAGAAGTTTCAAATCTATCCCGCCAAAAATGTGTACCTATCCTCTCCTATTATCTACTCACTTGGGAAATGGGAAAAGTGCATGACACGTCAGCTTAACGATTCATCTTCGACCGTCGGATTATGATAGTGGACAATACGTGGAAGTCATCCCTTCATATGAATAGGAAACCCTAGTGGTATATATACCCATACATTCTTTTCACTGTGTTTACATAGTAAAAACATCCTAGCCGCCATTAACGAACCTTCAATTTCAGCGCGAATCAGCCAGTAAAAAGGTAATCCAACCGCGACTCCAATCTTTTCCTTTAATACAAAATGGTAAAACAGTTACACGAGATTACTTCCCGCATTACTGAGAAAGAATTGCTTGACTTTACATCGGAGTACTACATTCCCGTGAGTCTACACCCAGAAGTGCCTGCACCTCAGGCGCACATAGGAAGCTTCCCATCCAGGAAAGTAGGGGTCTACACAAAGTTCTTTGAATTTGAAAACAACTGTATTCCTCTGTCACGGTTTCTTGTTAATGTTTTATCTTACCACCAGATACACCTATCCCAACTACACTGTATCGGTGCAACAAAGATACCTAATTTTAAAATAAATTGTCACGTCCTAGGAATAGACCCCACTATAAACCTATCCCACACTTTCTATACCAGACATTCTACCCATCCTAGCCCAAAATCTTACTAGCCCACTAATCCTACCAGAGTTCCCATACGACACCCTAGCAATCTTTCTGGTAAAAAAAGAAGCACAATCAAATCAAATGATTTGCACTGAAATCAAGCGAAAAGAAAAACAAAGGATGTCACATCCCTTGCCACGTTGTTAGTTCTCTATGGAAGAGAAATCATCCTACGGCTCATACTATGTCTTGGTCACAAAGAAAATATCTAGGGCCAAAATTGATGGATCTAAACCCTTGGAGAGAGAAGGAATGAAGCATCCAAAGATTTGCTTAGCTTATAAATAGATAGGGATCTTGCTTAGCTTATAAAGCTTTGAAGTATAATAAGCTGATGGTGAGTTTAAAAGCTATTTGAGTTTTGTAAAGTTGAAAAGGGGTAATAAGCTCTAGCAAGGTTGTCAGGTCAGAGGTGAAAGAAACTTGGCACTATTTGCTTAAACTGCTTATTGCTCTATTTGTGGCACTATTTGCTTAATTGTTTTATTATTTTTTTATTCTCTGCTTATCTTAGCTTACATTACATTATGCTTTATTTGTCTTGCTTATTATTTCTTTTTATTAGCTTTACTCGTTGCTTATATCTAATAAGGAGTGTTTGGGTTAAGGCTTAAACAGCTCTCACATTTTAGATCTAGGTAATAGGGCTCTTAGTAGTTGCTTATTAGGACGTTTAAGCTTATTTTTGTCATTAGATATCTGAAAACATAAAAAAACAAAAAAAATTAGTTAATGCTTAGTTTTATAAGCTAAGCAAGAGCCCTATATTCCCAGAGTTGTGTAGCAATCTTCCATCTTCGGATTTTTGTTTTTACTTAGGTATCATAGGCTCATCACACGGTTTTTGCCTCAATTTGACCTGCATCCTCGAGCAAGTCTAGATAATATATCCTTTGAGAAAGGAAAATACCCTTGCTACAATGAGACACTTCAATTCCCAAGAAGTACTTCAGTGGCCCGAGATCCTTAGTTTGAAAGCAAGTACCAATGGATGATTTTAACTTCTTTATCCCAACTTTATCACTACCCGTAATTACTATATCATCGACATAAACCACAAGCAGAATGTAACCTGCTTTTGATGATGAATAAAATACTGAATGATCATAAATACTCCTTCGTAAGCCAAACTTAGTTACCGCATTACTAAATTTTCCAAACCAAGCTCTGGGAGATTGTTTCAAGCCATACAAAGCTTTCTTCAGCTTACATACTCTCCCAGATTCCCCTTGAGCAACAAACCCTGGAGGTTGCTCCATATATACCTTTTCTTGTAGATCACCATGTAAGAAAGTATTCTTCACATCTAGTTGATGAAGTGGCCAATCGTAAGTTGCAGTCAAAGAAATAAAAAAACGGATAGAAGATATCTTAGCAACTGGCGAGAAAGTCTCGGAGTAATCAATGCCATATGTTTGTGCATAACCCTTAGCTACCAGACGAGCCTTCAATCGAGAAATTGAACCATCGAGATTCATCTTAACACTAAATACCCATTTACAGCTGATTGACTTCTTATTAATAAGTAAATCTACTAGAGACCAAGTACCGTTATCATTTAGAGCCCTCATTTCCTCAATCATAGCAGCACACCATCTAGAATGAGCTAATGCTTCGCTAACCATTTTCGGGACTACTGTTGAGTCTAAGTTAGCAAAAAATGCACGAGCGGAGGTAGATAACCCATCATAGGAAACAAATGTCGAAACTGGATATGTACATGTACGCTTTCCTTTTCTAATAGCAATATGCAGATCAAGTTCAGATTCTGGTGAAGGAGGTGGTGAATTAAAGCCACCAAGCGCATCACTAGGTACATCAGAATCAATACTAATCTGTACATCATTGGATACATTATTTGGTTCAGCATCCGTGATGTCGTTCGAGGTCGCCTAGTATATACTTTAATAGGTGGACGTTATGTGGTTGTAACAAGTTTAGGCGAACGTTCTGGAGTTGCTGCAACAAGTTTAGGAGACACATAAACCAGCAAATCATCATTCTCCTCTTGGTGACGATAAGTAGTAATCAGAAAGTAAGGTAAATCTTCATGAAAAGTGACATCTCTTGAGAAAAGATAACAGTGAAGTAGAGGAGAATAACATCTATACCCTTTCTGAATGCGGGAGTATCCAAGAAAAATACACTTAAGCGACTTAGGATCCAACTTGGTGATGTTGGGTTTAGTGTCCTGAACAAAACACGTACTGCCAAATATTTTCGGATCAATGAGAATAAATGTTTTGTAGGGAATAGAACCGAATAAGGGTAATTCCACCAAAAAAAACAGATGGCATGCGGTTTATCAAAAAACAAGTCGTTGAAACAACATCAACCCAAAATGGTTTAGGGACCGTCATTTGAAACAAAAGTGCACGAGCTACCTCAAGCAGATGACGGTTCTTGCGTTCTGCAACCCTGTTTTGGGCTGGTCTATAAACTCAATATGACTCATGAAGAATTCCATGTTGAAGCATATATGACTAAAATGGCTGTGAAAAATATTCCTTGGCGTTATCATTTCGTAACGTCTGAACAGTAACATGGAATTGTGTTTTTATTTCAGCAACAAATGAGCAAAAGTGTGTAAATACTTCAGATCGATTCTTCATTAGATAAAGCTAATTAACACGAGAGCAGTCATCAACAAATGTGACAAAATCCTTGAAACCAGATTTAGATGTAATAGGACATGCACCCCACACATCCGAATGAACATGCTCAAATGGGGATGCAGCCCACTTATTTGCTCGAGGACTTAAATGAAAACGTTTGTGTTTAGAAAACTCACAAGAATCATAATTTAGAGATGATACATGTGAATATTCAGGACATAACTTCTTCAAAAGGAGATGATGAGCTAAGTCCAACTAAGTATTTTGAACCCCCTGGTTCAAATACATACAAACCATCACATTCTCGCCCTCTACCAACGATTTTATTTGTCTTAAGATCTTTAAAGACGCAATATTTAGGATAGAATTTAACACTACATTGCAAATTGATCGTAATTCTACTAACTAATAACAAATTAAATGAAAATTTAGGGAGGTACAACACCGAAGATAAGGAAATAGCGGGACTTAAATTAATAGTGCCTGATCCAACAACTTGTGAAATAGATCCATCGACAACTGTAACATGAGATGAAGGTGCATGCATATCAAAATTATTGAAAATACGTGAGTTACCTGTCATGTGATCTGAAGCACCAGAGTCAATAACCCATTTAGTACTTGACGAAAATAGACAATTACCAGATTCAGCGAAATACGCAAATAAACCTCTATGCTTCTTCTTCATGTAATACTCAAATAATAAAGCCGAACAAGAGATGAAAATTATAACTCCAAATAACTGAAACCCCATATCATCAACATAACAAGTATAAAAGCTGATTCCATAACCAATCTCCAAAACACAAATCCAAACTAAATTTAATCTCACAAGAAGAAGAAACTGTAATTAAGATGACACTAGGCCGAAAACCTCCAACGAAGATGGATGATTGAAAGATGAAAATGAAATTGAAATTACGGTTGATTGAATTTCAAACCCTAATTTTATGCCTTTAATCGTAACAAGAACGCAATAGCCCTAATTTCTTGATTTGTGATAACCAGTCTCTGATACCATGTTAATGGTAATGAACCGATATGTTTTATTACTTAATAATCATTGCTGAGAATACATAGGTTTATATACCATACAGTTAGCTTATACACTAAGCTATGTTAACCTAATGGGTTGGACCCGACCCTATTACACATTCTAACAAAAAGAAAAAGGTGTTGGGAGAAAAAAAGCAACATGAATCGAACCTGAGACCTTCTCACACCCAACACACTTATCAAACACTCACTTAACCGTTTTCCTTAAGGTATTTCATGGTTATCCTTCTCATTTTCTTTCTTTTATCACCTTTTATTTCCTTCAATAAGCTGTTTTAGCTTATTGCTCTTTTCTGGCTTATTGACTCTTGCAACAACTTTAGTTTTGTAATCATAGCTCTTTTTTCTCAGCTTTTCTTTCATTTTCCATAGTTTGAATTCATTTTGTTTAGATTTTGTTAGTAAATCGACTCTTTTGTCTTTTCTTAAAGTGTTTATTTCTAGTTTTAAGCTTATTGCTTAAGCTTATTTCCTTTTTCTTTTCACCATAGTTCTTATATTCTTTTTTCCAACTTATGTGCCATGTTTCATGTCGTATAGTTATGTATTTTTCATACACGACTATTTTGTCATTTAGTGGTTTTCTATTTTTGCTTATCAGTACTTATTTCATAAGCTTATTTGATTTTCTTTTTGTAGCTTATTTTATAGTCTTAGTTTAGGGACCCTTGTCTATTTTAGCTTATCCAGCAGCTTAAATAGCTTTTTAAGCTTTTCAAAAGAGTTTGCAGCTTATATCAATAAGCTATAAGCATTTTTATTAAAAAAGTTCAGTTTTAATCCTTTTTATAATTCTATTGAAAGTACTTTTGCACTTTTATTATTTTATTTTTCTCAAAAAAATTTATTGGGCTTTTTTGCCACAATAACATTTTGGCCAATATTTTACGATTGGGCTTTTTAGCCCATTAGTATTTTTAAAATATTTTTTATTTTAACTTTTATGTTTAAAAGGTATAATTTTAATTAAGCTTTCAAAAATTTTAATTTTGTATTATTTTAATATTTTATCGTTTTGTGTGATTTTACATCTTTACTTTTAAGTTTTTGTTTTAATTTCACCTCAATGAATATTTTCGGTCATTTATCCGAATCTGTTCGTGAATCTAAAATTCACAATTTTCTTGACAAAAAACGATTATGGGAAGACTTTGCGTAGTTTTTATTCGTCTTTTTAAGTTTTAATAATTTACCATATAACGTATAATTAATTTATGCGTCATTTCGAACCGATCAGTTTTAAAAAAATGGTTTGAACCGACCGGTTGGACCGTGAACCGGATTGTTGACCGGTCTGTCATAGGCCGAGTTTTTACTGTAGTCTAAAACGGATTGAACCGTCGGGTTTTGGTCTTCTCGGTTTGAGCCGTCGACCAAAAACCGAACTGTTCAACTTATAAGAAGGAAAAAGAACAAGAGAGATTTAGATTGATGATGTAAAAGAGATGTTGGCTATATAGTTGGACCATGCACATATAAATTTTGATAAAGATTGACGGACTGCGGCTTCAGAGTCATATACGACTGTTAAGAATAGTAGGTTTCAGTGGTGGTCACCGTAAATGGTGATTGTCTGATAAATGTGTATGGTTGAAAGGATCTGGGCATGGGTGAAAAAGTTTGGGCATCGTGATATTTTATTTGGTTAAGAAAATGGAGGTATAAGAAAAAAAGATATGAAAAGTTTGGTTTGAGGGTGATGTAGGTGGTGATATGATATGACACCAATTCTTAATATAGGGTATATACTATGGGCTAATAGAAATGATTTTTTTATAATTATATACATGTACACTTGTAATTTACATAATTGTCTTGATCCTTGTAAGCAGAGGCGGACGTAAAAATCTGAGATAGGGTGTGCACTATTGTAGCATTAAAATAATTTTTGGTCGGGTTTTTGGGTCGGGTTTTAGGGACGAGTTTTCGGATCGGATTTTGAGGTAGGTTTGAAGTATCATTCGGGTAACTTTTTAAAATATCCTATTTTGTATCATAATGCTTTAATTCATAGAATTTGATCATGAAATTATCATAAGTGAAACATAAATAGTTCTCATTTATCAACAACTAAGTAATGTTAACGTTGATACTAAACATCCACATATAAGCAATTATTTACATGTTTAAAACTCAAAAAACATACCATAACAATATCTGAATAGGTACGATTAAAACAATTTTCACATGAATTTTTATTTCTATCCCCCAATATGTAACAAAAGATATTAAACACATACTAAAGTGAAAACTGTACTACGTAATTAGTAGATGGAATTGGGCCTGATGGACTCACTTTGGTTAATAAACTACATAAATATTTTAACTGGGCTTATTTTCTTATCCACACGAGACGAAGACAACAACATTATAAAATATGACCTTTCTTCTTCAAAGACAACCATATTATTTGCAGAAATGCAGGCAACGAGTACTCTATTTTTTCATATTCTTTATCACTTTCATAACTGAGCAAAAGTAATTCAGATCAGGGTATGCATCCCATTTTTTATGAGTATGCACTCTTCCTTATTTAAATGAAAATATCTTTAAATTATTATTTTTTACACTACAAGAAAAAATCACTTGCATACCCTCTCTTGGCTGTACGTCCGCCCATGCTTGTAAGTTTGGTTTGATATTTTATTTTTTTATCTTTGAAATTAAAGGTGCGTAATATTTTACACGTTATGAATAAAGGTACTTCTCTCATTAGAGTAAAACTGTTCTGATCCGACGATTCAGTCGGTTGAACCAGTGACCCGTTCATTCGACCGAATCAACTAAAAATCTATATTTTAAGACAATAATAGAGACCCAAATGAATACGTTGGTTGTATGTGGTCGATCTAAATTCAAAATTCTGATCACTCAACTTTAATTTCAAATTCTATATATCCACAATACAATCAAAAATCAGCACACAATACGTGAATTTAACCGTATGCAATATGCGGCCTATATAATACAATCATAAGATATAATAAACGATGAATATAAAAGATGATGTTTAAATTGCTATTTTACGATGAGAAATATTGCATTCACAGAAATTTTAAAAAAAATTATCACATAGTGATGTGATTAGTGATATATGAATTGGGAAAGTAAAAAAAATAAATCTATATCTTATCTTATCTTACTATATAATAAAGCATTTGAGACTTTTTATTTATAGAAAGCCTGAAAATTCAGACAAACACACTTACTTAAAATAAAACATTAGCTTGAAATCTGGAAACAAATAGCTCTAAGCTCACTATTCATAGACCATACATCGCCATAAGACCAACGGGATACAGTGTCAACACCAACAGTCACTATTGACGGAACCACCACCGTCGCCAGAACCACCACCTCGCCAAACCACGATCGAAGTTGTTGTCATGATGTTATCACCACCCTGCCAAAACGACCACCTCATCAAAGTCTGACAACGTAAATATGAGTTTCGGTACGAGATCTCATTTTTCGTTACCGGGTCTGATTTTTCCGGCATATCCGAAGGTATTTTTTTATGATGACGTGATTTAACGGAGGTGTGGATTAAACCAGTGTAGAATGACGACATCTCTGATGAAATGGTATTAAGACAAACAGAAGCCATGATATAAATAATAAGGAGCTTTTTGTCTTTGTTTCTATGTTGCTGACAATTGCTATAATTTGTATTTGACCATGGTGAAGCAAGATGAGTGTGGCTGCGTATATGTGTTTGTCACATATAAAATCCAAACAAGCCCAAGTTTTAGTTTGCTTGGGTAATATATAAGCCCATTTTACAAAAATATTGTTGTTAACCTTATATATTTATATCTTGTTGTGTGAATAGAAGGTTTAATTTTTTCAATAAAAACATTCTACTTACAGTAATATGAAAATTTTAATTGCTTGCAAATAAGAATTTTACTTCACAAATAATTAAGTGACGACTTTCAATATTTATATTTCTCCATTAAACCAAAAAAAATTTAAAAATAAAAATTATTAATGGGTCATTTATAACACGAAAACTACAACTGCTCATTTATAGTACACAAATATCCGCTGAAATAAAAAGTACTTTGATTTTTTTCATTAAAAAATATAATCATGGGTATTCGCCGCTGCATTGCGCGGGTACCCGACTAGTTACATATAAAAGAGATTGATATCTCTTTCTTATTTAATGTTTAAATAATACAAATATAAAAGCTTAGTGTACAAGTTAATTAAACATCATTTTTTCTAAACTTTAAGTATACCATAGCTTATGGTACAATTATTAAATCCACCCTATAAATTTATTGTTATATTATTATAAATTAGCATATGTTACAAGTATACATTAATTAAACTATTAAACACCATAATTAATGTATTTTTAAAATACTTTTAAAATAAAAAATACATATTATTATACTTATTTTACAAATAAATGAAACACACAGGATTTCATAAATTTTATATGCTAACAAGTTAATTATATATATGGTTTAAAAATAGGATCGGACCAACGAGTCACCACCGGTCAGGCTAGCCAATAAAAATCGATAGAAAATGAAACGAAGATGACCGAACGAAAGTGGTATAAACGGGTGAACCAAATCAAACTATAATCATTTTTTATTATTCTACAGTTAAACAGTTTATCGTTCGTAGTTTGATGACGCTTAAATTTTAAACACAAAATACTCACAGCCGTAACGCGCGAATATCCTGCTGGTTATCTATACTATCTATAAAGGGTACATATACACATCATAACTTCAAACCTAAAATTAAGGTAAACATATTAACTGTAACACCCCATTTTGGAAATGGAATCTTATGCATAATCATGGCGTGTCATCAAAGCATACAAGGATAAATGTCTAAGCATTATTTGACCATAAAAGGGAAATACCGGAATCAAACATCGGTAACCCCAAAGTAGAGCTCATCACACACAAACATAAATACTGTAAAAGGAAAGGACGAAACAATGTCCATAGCAACTGTATTAAAGTAAAGGAAATGCATAAAGTAAAGAAAGACAGTAAAGCTTCCAGTCCATATGCACGTACGTTTGAGATCTACGAGCGTCCCTGAGTACCTGCCGTTTTGGGAACATGAAAAGGAAAACGGCTGAGCAAGACGCTCAGTGCACGGATGTACAATATAGCATGAAATAGGATAAGCATGTAACATATAACAGCGGAAGACTAAGTTCTGAGTAAACTGGTTAAGTATTAAGAAAACTGGTTTTATAGTTTGAAAAGCCTTATGTTTATCTTATGAAAACTGTTTTAACATAAATATACAATATCCCATATAGGTCATGAAAAGGTCACGTGCATGAATACTTGGAGGGGTGACCTCATCATGCTGATTAGAGGGGATGCCTCTAATTAATATACTGGTTTCGGTAGGAGGGATCAACTCCTTGTGAAGGATGCAAGGCACACACCACATTCACCATGATATACTGAATAAAACATGTAACTAGGATGCACCCATACGCCCCACATGATATAATAATATGGCCAAAACTGAAAGGGATGCCACGAGCAATCACTCCGCCGTGGGGAAGTCATAACATTGGTGCCTCCAATGTTATGGTTATGGTACCTCCATAACTAGGTGAAACTGGTCATGCTTGTATATGGCTATAGATTATGCTAATTAAACATAAGCAGTTCAAAACAATAAAACAAATACTGGGGAAAACATTTGGCTGCATACGGGGAAATCCTAATAAGGAAAGAATGTCCATACTGAAAGGACGGGAATCCGTACCTCAAGTCCAGTGAATGAACGGAAGAAAGACTCCTACTTCTGGATCACTAACGCTACATGAATACACACGTGTATAAGTATCGATTCACTGATTACGTACTGGGTTTTATGTCTCGTCTTAGCTTACTTTGTATGTTTTAGGTCATGGTTTACTGTTTAAAGCCTTAAACTGTGTTTATCTTGTATTCTGATTAATCTGATTAAGTATTACTGGTATTTCATGTATTATTATACTTACTGTGTAATAATAAGTAACTTTCCAAAAATAGCAGGTTTCCAAAAGTAGAAAGTTTCCAAAAATAGAAAGTTTCCAAAAATAGAAAGTTACCAAAAATAGAAAGTTTCCAAAAATAGAAAGTTTCCAAAAATAGAAAGTTTCCAAAAATAGAAAGTTTCCAAAAATAGAAAGTTTCCTAAAATAGAATTTACTGCTTAAAATAGATTAGTTTCTAAAAATAGAAAGTTTCCAAAAATAGATCAGCTGCCTTAATTAAATAAGTTTCCATATATAGAAGGTTTCCATGATTAGATTAGCTGCCTGAAATAGATAGATTTCCATATATAGAAGGTTTCCATTAATAGATTAGTTGCCTTATTTAATTAAGTTTCTATAAATAGAAGTTTCCATATTTAGAATTAAGCTGGTTACATAAGCTAACATATAAGTCTACGTGTTTATAAGCTTATTTCTTAAGTCATATGATATAGTGTATAGTTTAATTATTATTTCATGTATTTTAATTAAACTATAGGTTAAGCATTTTAATTAAAGTATAACATGTTTTAATTAAAATGAAATAAGATACTTAGGTTAAAATGTGTATTATTATAATTAATAATATAACCTAAGTCATGTCTAAATTAATTAATTATAGGCATGTTTTAAATAATTAATTATTTATAACTTGTAACATAAAATACTTAGGTTAAATTAATATCATGCTAAATTAATAATTAAAATAACCTAAGTCATGATTTAATTAATATCTCATGTTATTAATTAATTTATATCCTAAGTTCATAATTCATAAAAATTAACATGTAGCATAGATCATGATTTAACCAACGAACCATGAATCGGGCATGAATTCGACACCGTACCCCGAGCCAAACTCGGGGTACGTGTGTCCCCTTGTTGCCGTGGGTCCCACAAGCACCAACCAAGACCAAAAATGGTCTTGGTGGTGGCGGCAATAAGAAAACCAAACCCCCCCTCGGGTTTGTTTTGCTAGGCGGCTAAAAACAAACACCCTTTTATATCATTCTTTGATTTTAATTTACCCCAAAACATGTTAGATCAATGTTTAATTATCATGTTTTAATAAGAATAATAATAACATGTTCATGAAAATAATCAAAGATTAAAAAGAATTAAAAAGAAAGGTTTAGAATGATATACCAATACGTAGCTTGAAAGGGGATGAACAAACACGGTTTCTAGCACTTGTTTTTAATGTCAAAAATCAACAACACCCTCCTATGGTGGTGTTCTAGGTGGCGGCACAAGAGAGAGCAAAGAGGAGGAGGAGAAAATCTTTTAGGGTTTATGTTTTCTTTCTTGAAAAGTGAAAATGAAAAATAGTTTTTACCATAACCCCCCTTTACTTGTAAAAGTCCATGGGCTTAGCCCATTCTTGGTTATTGTGCCGTGGGTATGGGGGCCCCACATGGGGTACCCGTACCTTTCTCGTGTCCCGATGTTTCGTGTTCGTTCGTGGTTAAACGTGTTCGTGTTTAAAGTGTTTCTGTTTATTTCATCATGTCGTTTATCGTAATCTTAACGCTCGTAATTATATTATATGAATTTACGTAATTATTCTAGTTCGTATTTTAAATGGTGATCATGATTTAATTATGTTCTCGTGACATATTTATTAACTGTTTATCATGAGTTCGTACGTAATCGATACTTATCATGTCATACACGTATGCACTTGCTTGATTATTAGCACATGAATGTGATCAATACTAAATAAGGTAAGTTTTAATCTAGGACGTACGATCTTATGGGCACTATTCATGGTAAAAGCATGCGGGTTTTACAATTCTTCCCCCCTAAAAAGAATAATTCGTCCCCGAATTATAGATAAAGTAATCTGGAAAGAAGTAACATACCCGAACTCAAAATATGAAGTGAGGGTAAGAAGCCCGGATAGACTCCTCTGTTTCCCAAGTGGCTTCCCGCTCGGTATGGTCCCTCCAAAGAATTTTGACGAATGGAATCGTATTCCTTCTCATGACTCGTTCTTGCCTGTCGAGTACTCGTTCGGGTTCTTCTATAAAAGTGAGATCTTCACGTATCTGTTCCAGTGGATACTGAACCATGTGAAGGGGATGATAATTGTACCCTCTGAGTAAGGACACATGGAACACGTTATGCACGTGCGAAAGCTGAGGAGGTAACGCCAATCGGTAAGATACTTCACCGATTTGTTCAATGATATCAAAAGGTCCGATGAAAGGAGGACTGAGTTTTCCTTTGATCCCGAAGCGTTTAACACCACGTGCCGGCGAAACCTTGAGGAAGACGTGATCTCCCACATTAAAATGTATGTCCCTACGATGCTTATCGGCGTAACTCTTCTGACGTGACCGTGCTTCCTGTAGCTTCTGCTTAGCTACTTCGATCTTCTCATTGGTCATTTCTATAATCTCTGGTCCTTCGAGGGTTCGCTCTCCCACTTGATCCCAACAAGTTGGAGCGCGACACTTTCTGCCATACAACATTTCGGAAGGAGCACATTTGATACTTGCGTGCCAGCTGTTGTTGTATGCAAACTCGACCAAACAGATGTAATCGTCCCAATCACCTGTCCATTCCAACGCACACGACCTTAACATATCTTCCAATGTCTGAATTGTTCGCTCCGACTGTCCGTCCGTTTGAGGATGAAAGGCCGTACTCAGCTTAAGTTGTGTACCCCAAGCTTTTTGCAGACCTTTCCAGAATCGCGACGTGAAACGAGGATATCTGTCTGAGACGATGCTGGAGGGAGTACCGTGGAGTCTCATGATCTCCCTTCTGTAAGTATCTGCGAGTTTACTTACCGGATCTTCCTTGCGTATCGGTAAGAAATGAGCTGATTTGGTGAGTCGATCAACAATGACCCAAATACCATCGTGCTTCTTCTTGGTAGGCGGAAGACCGGTAACAAAATCCATGGTGATTTTGTCCCACTTCCACTCTGGAATATCTAACGGTTGAAGGAGACCGCCCGATCGCTGATGCTCAATCTTAACCTGCTGGCAGGTAAGACATTTGGAGACATAAGTGGCTACATCCTGTTTCATACCACTCCACCAAAAGTGCTGTCTGATGTCATGGTACATTTTTGTCGACCCAGGATGTATAGAAAATGGGGAGCTGTGAGCTTCAGCTAACAATGCTTCCCGGAGTTCTTGATTGTGAGGAACACAAAGTCTCGTGCCCTGCCAAACGATACTGTCTGCGTCCATTCTGAATTCTGTCTGCTTCTCCAAATTCTGAATTATCGCCCAAATCTCTCCATCATCCTTCTGCTCTTCCTTGTTCCTAGTCAGTAACTCAGGTTCTACTCTAAGATTCGCCCAGTATCCGTGCTGCCCACGTACCATGATTTCGATGTCTAGCCGCTCCAAGTCTCTTATGTTTTGTTCCTTGATCTCAATGCCGTTGATCATTCCGGACTTCCTGCTGAGTGCATCTGCTACTACATTAGCCTTGCCGGGATGATACTGTAGGTTAATATCATAATCCTTCAACAGTTCCAACCATCTCCTTTGTCTCATGTTCAATTCTCGCTGTGTGAAGATATACTTCAAGCTCTTGTGATCCGTGAAAATGTCGCATGATTCTCCGTATAAGTAATGCCTCCATATTTTTAATGCGAACACCACTGCAGTAAGTTCTAGATCATGCGTAGGATAGTTTTCTTCATAGGGCTTAAGCTGCCGTGAAGCATACACGATCACTTTCCCATGTTGCATGAGAACACAGCCCAGTCCCTTACCCGATGCATCGCTATAGATCTGAAATCCACCTGTACCAGATGGGAGAGTAAGAATAGGTGCAGATACTAACTTCTGCTTTAGGTCTTCGAAGCTCTTATCTCGTTCTTCCGTCCAGACGAATTTCTCTCCTTTTCGCATCAGTTTGGTGAGAGGCAGTGCCAAGCGGGAAAAGTTCTCCACGAATCTGCGATAATATCCAGCTAAGCCTAAGAAACTGCGGACTTCTGTCGCTGACGTTGGTCTTGGCCATTTAGTGATAGCCTCAACCTTCGTTGGGTCCATAGTGATTCCTTCTGCTGATACAATGTGACCTAAGAATGCCACCTTGTTTAACCAGAACTCACACTTGGAGAATTTCGCATACAGCTGCTTCTGACGAAGAATCTGTAGTACCGTACGGAGATGGTCTTCGTGTTCCTCCGTAGACTTTGAGAAAATCAGGATGTCATCGATGAATACAATGACAAACTTATCAAGGAATTCATGGAAGATTCTGTTCATCAGATCCATGAATACTGCTGGAGCATTAGTCAGGCCGAATGGCATGACCACAAACTCATAATGGCCATAGCGGGTACGAAAAGCAGTCTTGGCAATATCCTGCTCTTTAACCCTTAGCTGATGGTAGCATGACCTTAGATCGATCTTTGAGAAGTGTTTGGCTCCTTGAAGTTGGTCAAACAGATCATCTATGCGTGGCAGTGGATATCTATTGCGGATGGTAATCTTATTAAGTTCACGGTAGTCAATGCAAAGTCGCATGCTGCCGTCCTTCTTCTTAACGAACAAGACCGGTGCGCCCCATGGAGATGCGCTTGGTCTAATGAACCCTCGTTCAAGAAGTTCCTGCAGTTGGTCCTTCAGTTCTTTTAGCTCTATGGGAGCCATACGATACGGAGCCTTAGAGATTGGCTCAGCTCCCGGAACAAGGTCGATATTGAACTCCACTTCTCGTGCAGGTGGTATGCCTGGAAGTTCATCTGGGAAGACGTCTTGAAATTCCGAAACTACTGGTTGATCTTGAATCGATGGGGATTCAGCATCCATGTCATGAACCGTAGCTAGATAACCTTCGCAGCCATGTGACAGTAATGCACGTGCTTGCAAGGTAGATATGACTTGTACAGACCGTCCGGGTATGAACCCGTTATGAATGTATTCTGGTGCATTAATGTCGCCGAAGATCACCCGATATGAGTGGCAGTCTATGGTAGCATGGTGCTTGGATAGCCAGTCCATGCCGAGAATCATATCGAACTCAATCATGTCTAGGGGAAGTGCATCTACTGCACGAACTTTATCGTCAAACTCTAGAGGAAGACTCTTGTATACATGAGTTATTAATACAGAGTCCCTCAAAGGCGTGGAAATGGTAAGCCTATTTTCTAATGGCAATGGAAGTGTCCTGATGTTCTTAGCATATGTAGTGGAAATAACTGAATGAGTGGCACCCGTGTCGAAAAGAACACATGTAGCTTGGCCGTACATATACAAAATTCCAGTAATGGTACCTGTAGATTTGTTTGCCTGATCGCGCGATGTCGTGTAGACACGCCCAGTGGTAGGAGGCGGTTTAGTATCAGCATGGCCCGAAGTACCCTCCATTTCACCCTTACGGAAATCTCTCATACGATGGCCAGGGAGGCCGCACTTGTAGCACGCGTCGGAATCACGACGACAGGGGCCAGGGTGTCTGCGATGGCAAGTGCTGCAAAGAGGATGAGTGAATCCTCCAGCAGGAGTCCTTGCTTGTTGAGGGCCTGTTGATGCCAAAATGTGTTAAAATAAAGTATATGCACGAGTATAAGACATATGCGTCATAAGATGTTTACCAGTGTTAGCTGAACGGTTAGGCTGCGAACCCCTGTGGTTCTGGTCCTTCCCGTTACCGTGGTTCCTGGTAGAGATTAATATAGTGTCAGCATGAGAGATATAACATGAAATCATGAGAAGATGCGTAAATAGCAGGACCTGTTGTTGTTGGAGTGTCCCGCATTGTTACGGTAATTAACATTACCGCTGCGCCTTTCCACAACAGAACGGTCGTTAGTGTGACCGTTTCCTTTGGGCTGATTAGGCTGTTGCTGAGTAGCCGGCTGAGACCGGTCCCCAGTTTTCTGCCTGGAAGATACAGTTTAAGAGATGATTATAGAACATGTAATGATAGGATGCGGTCTGGTTATCGATAGATCACGAAATGTTTACCTCTTGTCGGGTCTTTCAGCTTCCCCGAACTCATCTCGTTCCTGCAACATCTCAAGCTTCCTTGCTACGTCGGCCACTTGTGCTACTGTATTGAACGTAGCACATACCAGATTGTTCGCGACCGAGGTGCGAAGTGCCCACCTAAAGTGGTGTGCCTGCTCCTCAGGAGTACCAGCTGCTGCTCCCAGGAAACCAGCTAAGCGAAGAAAGCGCTGCATGAATTCGTTGCTATTCTCGCCCGCTCTCTGTCGTATCCCATGGTACTCTCGCTTGAGCTTGTCCTGCTCTGCCTTGGGAAAGAACTGCTCCATCACTCTCTCCTTGAATTGGGCCCATGTCAAACCAGCGACCCATTCATCACCTCCTTCTGACTGCGTCAAGGCTAGCCACCAGTTGAGTACATCGCCTTCAAACCGGTAGCATGCCAATCTCGCCTTGAATGCGGGGTCACATCCCATAGCATTGAAAATCTTCTCAATGTGAGTCAACCAGCTTTCAACATCGCTGGGACTATCAGTCTTTTCAAAAGCTCTAGGACGAAGCTTGTTGAATCTTTCCAACCACACTGCTAGTGTCACTGGGGGAGGAGGAGGAGGTGGCTGATTGTGCTGCTGATTGTTGGCAGCTTGAACCTCAGCACGAATGTCATTCCTCAGTTGAGGAAGCAAGGCTTGCATGGCAGACTGAATTGCAGCATTGAGCTGCTCTTGCTCGCGTGTGAGAACCATCTGACAGTATAACATAAAACATATGATTAACAGTTCAAACATAAAATATAACTTATATTTATACATGAAAAAAAAATTATACCAAAAATTTCACGAGAAAAATTTTATGCAAGAAAATCTTTGTATGAATGCATGATGCAGTTTTATGAAAACTTTTGATGCTCGAGAGTGAACGCCTCTGGTCAGTTCACTCAAAACAAAAGTCATATCGAGGGGACGCCTATGGGTCGGTCCCAAATCTAAAAGTTTCGATAAAACACATGCGACTAAATAGGGCCAGTCATGTACCAACCATTACTTAGTCAAAAACCCTATAACAATGACATGTATAAGTATGCTTAAAAATGATGAATGCATGAAAACAACTGTCAGTTCTAGGAAGACCGTAGTGACTACCCACTAATCACAGGTCATATTTGAGAGCCTACAGGTCGAAACCTTGGCTCTGATACCATAATTGTAACACCCCATTTTGGAAATGGAATCTTACGCATAATCATGGCGTGTCATCAAAGCATACAAGGATAAATGTCTAAGCATTATTTGACCATAAAAGGGAAATACCGGAATCAAACATCGGTAACCCCAAAGTAGAGCTCATCACACACAAACATAAATACTGTAAAAGGAAAGGACGAAACAATGTCCATAGCAACTGTATTAAAGTAAAGGAAATGCATAAAGTAAAGAAAGACAGTAAAGCTTCCAGTCCATATGCACGTACGTTTGAGATCTACGAGCGTCCCTGAGTACCTGCCGTTTTGGGAACATGAAAAGGAAAACGGCTGAGCAAGACGCTCAGTGCACGGATGTACAATATAGCATGAAATAGGATAAGCATGTAACATATAACAGCGGAAGACTAAGTTCTGAGTAAACTGGTTAAGTATTAAGAAAACTGGTTTTATAGTTTGAAAAGCCTTATGTTTATCTTATGAAAACTGTTTTAACATAAATATACCATAGCCCATATAGGTCATGAAAAGGTCACGTGCATGAATACTTGGAGGGGTGACCTCATCATGCTGATTAGAGGGGATGCCTCTAATTAATATACTGGTTTGGGTAGGAGGGATCAACTCCTTGTGAAGGATGCAAGGCACACACCACATTCACCATGATATACTGAATAAAACATGTAACTAGGATGCACCCATACGCCCCACATGATATAATAATATGGCCAAAACTGAAAGGGATGCCACGAGCAATCACTCCGCCGTGGGGAAGTCATAACATTGGTGCCTCCAATGTTATGGTTATGGTACCTCCATAACTAGGTGAAACTGGTCATGCTTGTATATGGCTACAGATTATGCTAATTAAACATAAGCAGTTCAAAACAATAAAACAAATACTGGGGAAAACAGTTGGCTGCATACGAGGAAATCCTAATAAGGAAAGAATGTCCATACTGAAAGGACGGGAATCCGTACCTCAAGTCCAGTGAATGAAGGGAAGAAAGACTCATACTTCTGGATCACTAACGCTACATGAATACACACGTGTATAAGTATCGATTCACTGATTACGTACTGGGTTTTATGTCTCGTCTTAGCTTACTTTGTATGTTTTAGGTCATGGTTTACTGTTTAAAGCCTTAAACTGTGTTTATCTTGTATTCTGATTAATCTGATTAAGTATTACTGGTATTTCATGTATTATTATACTTACTGTGTAATAATAAGTAACTTTCCAAAAATAGCAGGTTTCCAAAAATAGAAAGTTTCCAAAAATAGAAAGTTTCCAAAAATAGAAAGTTACCAAAAATAGAAAGTTTCCAAAAATAGAAAGTTTCCAAAAATAGAAAGTTTCCAAAAATAGAAAGTTTCCTAAAATAGAATTTACTGCTTAAAATAGATTAGTTTCTAAAAATAGAAAGTTTCCAAAAATAGATCAGCTGCCTTAATTAAATAAGTTTCCATATATAGAAGGTTTCCATGATTAGATTAGCTGCCTGAAATAGATAGATTTCCATATATAGAAGGTTTCCATTAATAGATTAGTTGCCTTATTTAATTAAGTTTCTATAAATAGAAGTTTCCATATTTAGAATTAAGTTGGTTACATAAGCTAACATATAAGTCTACGTGTTTATAAGCTTATTTCTTAAGTCATATGATATAGTGTATAGTTTAATTATTATTTCATGTATTTTAATTAAACTATAGGTTAAGCATTTTAATTAAAGTATAACATGTTTTAATTAAAATGAAATAAGATACTTAGGTTAAAATGTGTATTATTATAATTAATAATATAACCTAAGTCATGTCTAAATTAATTAATTATAGGCATGTTTTAAATAATTAATTAATTATAACTTGTAACATAAAATACTTAGGTTAAATTAATATCATGCTAAATTAATAATTAAAATAACCTAAGTCATGATTTAATTAATATCTCATGTTATTAATTAATTTATATCCTAAGTTCATAATTCATAAAAATTAACATGTAGCATAGATCATGATTTAACCAACGAACCATGAATCGGGCATGAATTCGACACCGTACCCCGAGCCAAACTCGGGGTACGTGTGTCCCCTTGTTGCCGTGGGTCCCACAAGCACCAACCAAGACCAAAAATGGTCTTGGTGGTGGCGGCAATAAGCAAACCAAACCCCCCCTCGGGTTTGTTTTGCTAGGCGGCTAAAAACAAACACCCTTTTATATCATTCTTTGATTTTAATTTACCCCAAAACATGTTAGATCAATGTTTAATTATCATGTTTTAATAAGAATAATAATAACATGTTCATGAAAATAATCAAAGATTAAAAAGAATTAAAAAGAAAGGTTTAGAATGATATACCAATACGTAGCTTGAAAGGGGATGAACAAACACGGTTTCTAGCACTTGTTTTTAATGTCAAAAATCAACAACACCCTCCTATGGTGGTGTTCTAGGTGGCGGCACAAGAGAGAGCAAAGAGGAGGAGGAGAAAATCTTTTAGGGTTTATGTTTTCTTTCTTGAAAAGTGAAAATGAAAAATAGTTTTTACCATAACCCCCTTTACTTGTAAAAGTCCATGGGCTTAACCCATTCTTGGTTATTGTGCCGTGGGTATGGGGGCCCCACATGGGGTACCCGTACCTTTCTCGTGTCCCGATGTTTCGTGTTCGTTCGTGGTTAAACGTGTTCGTGTTTAAAGTGTTTCTGTTTATTTCATCATGTCGTTTATCGTAATATTAACGCTCGTAATTATATTATATGAATTTACGTAATTATTCTAGTTCGTATTTTAAATGGTGATCATGATTTAATTATGTTCTCGTGACATATTTATTAACTGTTTATCATGAGTTCGTACGTAATCGATACTTATCATGTCATACACGTATGCACTTGCTTGATTATTAGCACATGAATGTGATCAATACTAAATAAGGTAAGTTTTAATCTAGGACGTACGATCTTATGGGCACTATTCATGGTAAAAGCATGCGGGTTTTACATTAACAAATTAACCATTAGATCATTTTTAATCCAAACCTAACTTCAAATCTTGACCATTCATTTCTTTTATAACAAACTTTTGTAACAACTTTTTAACAACTTATAAAAAACCATTTTTATTTTTAAATTGTAATATCTTTTAACACGTTTATTTTTTTCGTAATCTAATTTCACCATATTTTTTAAAATTTTGACATCTATTTTGATATATTTACAAATTTTTTGTTTTTTTTTTCATTTTTAATGATTTTATTTATTTTAATTCGACTTTTTTACATTTTAACGTTAAATCGATTGTTAAAATAATCATTTATTACCCGTCGCTGCATTGTGCGGGTACTATACTAGTAATACATTAAAACGAATAATACAACTTGATTAGGTCCATCACATTAACCACATCACAATCTTTACGATAAACCATTAAAACCAAAAATAAAAGCAAGTGGCTTGACATAAAAAACATGTTTCAATAACAACCTCACACTTTATAGTATAAACCAATAAACATCTATTGGTCCAGAAACATGATCAACAACAAATTACACATCAATGGCTGCTCAAGCTGTGGAAGGTGCAGCTGTTACAGCTCTCCGATCAGTTTTCCACCGTGTCCGACATGCAGCTGAGAGATCTGGACGACATGCTGACGATGTACGTGTGATAGCAGTAAGCAAGACAAAACCAGTCTCTCTTATCCGACAAGTTTACGAGGCTGGACATCGTTGTTTCGGAGAAAACTACGTTCAAGAATTTATCGAAAAGGCTCCTCAGGTTATTTCTCTATTAGATTTAATATCGTTAATAGTTTGTTAAGAAACTAAAGTTATTTCTATATATTTTTTTATGTATTAGCTACCAGATGATATCGAGTGGCATTTTATTGGACATTTACAGAGCAACAAAGCAAAATCACTGCTTGGTAATTATCCCAGCTGTGTTATTTACGGTATCGAAACACAATTTTGAATGTTGTGATTGCATTTCGATAATGTATATTTGTTACGAATAAGTTGTTGTAAGATACTAATTAAGTTGTTTGTGTCGCGGATAGATTAGGATTATCGTGATTGTCAGTATTTGGCAAATTCTTATCTTTGCCCCATAAGTAAATTGGGTATATCAACCCTTTAGAAACCAACCAACTCTGGGCTAACTCAGTTGGCCACAAAGGGTGTCCTCGGGGAGGTTGTAACCACATGCGAGAGGTCTCGGGTTCGAGTTCCTCCGTGGGGTTTTTCCTTCAAGGTGGGAATCTGTGCCCCATAGATGCCTCGATTCAAGGCTGTACCTACCTTCTAGGTATGTCCAAGTGGAATTGAATCACTAATTATAATTCGAGGCTGAAAGGGACTACCTTAGGAGGGACTAGCTTTTGGGTAAGTACCGTGGAATCGAATAACTAACTTAGTAACTGTACTAACTCGCCGTTCTAAAAAAATATCAACCCTTTAGATTGGGCATAGCACACCACCAAAACCCGGTCGAAGTTATCACTTTCGTTACTTCCTTGTCTTTTACATCTATCCTACATAAACATACAAACACCCCACAACACACTAACACACAACTTTTAATTTGGTTCGGTGGTCTGAATAACCAGGCACCTCTTTTTTGTTTCTTGGTTCACGCGTTCTCATCGACATTATGTAACACAGTTTTCTTGGTTCACGCGTGAAACCACCCCTTACTATGCCCAGTCTTATATATTGACGACTTTAAATGCAGTACCAAACACCCTCGAACCGAAATTCTGTTTATAGTCTTCTTATATAGAACTGAATGCCGTGGCAATTGGTATCATTGCGCCAGTTTGAGTCTCTGGCATCAGGTATATGAAAGAATCTTTTGGTTAAAAATTTGTTGGATTTACTGACAATGCTGGACGCCGTTATAGAGCCCACCTTTATATAAAGATTCCAATGTTTTCTGGTTTTTTAGTTATTGAATAATGTTTTCATGTGTTTTATGTTAAATGTTTGTTTTTTTGTATATCCAGCTGCTGTCCCGAATCTGTCTATGGTACATGGTGTAGATAACCAGAAGGTAACTATTTAATATAGTCTCCGTTGTTTTTGTTACAATACTATATATTTGGCCTATCGTTCGGTATTTCCTTTTTGAGTCGGTTTCTAATGTTTGGGTATAGTGAGTGTGATTGTTACGACTTACACCCTCAAACCGCAGAAGCATATCCTAACACTATCTCGTGTATGCTGATTATGTATTTCTGGTTCTTCAAATTACATACGCACTATCTAAGTGTTGTGCCAAACACTCCAGTATGTGAAAAAATCAATATCTTAGTCATTTATATAGGCTAACATAATAACATAGTGTTGACTCTTTCTTCTAATTTCTGACCAAATTTCGTCATGGCTTTTGGATTAACAGATAGCAAATCACCTTGATCGTGCAGTTTCAAGCATTGGAAGAAAGCCTTTGGCAGTTATGGTCCAAGTAAATACCAGTGGGGAGATATGTAGGTGTACAACATTCGCATTTTTTTTTATAATCTTTTTCTGTCTGCCATTACCTGTGTCACTAGTTACACGGTTTCTTCAAATCGTATTTTCTGTTTGGGTCTTAAAATTTCAAATTATGAACTATATCGTAATCTCTAAAAGAAGAGAAATACAAGGGTTGCCACTTTTAGTAACCTCACTGCCCTTTTTACTATTGGTTATTCTAACTGTGACTTGCAGACTGATGGGCACAGCTCATCACACATTAGTAGATTTTTAACTTAAATTGTGCCACCATTGTAGCAAAATCTGGGATCGAGCCAGCAAACTGCATAGAGCTTGTAAAGCATGTTAAATTCAGCTGCCCAAACCTCGTGTTTTCTGGTTTGATGACAATTGGAATGCCAGACTACACATCCACTCCTGAGAACTTCATGGTAAATTTCTTAGCTTTGCATTGAAATTTTTGCTGTGTATAATTTAATTTATAGGTTATTTTACCCTTTCATCGATATTAAAAAATCATTTATTTCATTGGGGCTTTGGATATAGATGGCTTGTTTCCAGTTGAATCGCTAGCTATCTGATGTAATTTTGGATGATATAGACTCTATCTAGGTGCAGAGGGGAGATCTGCAAGGAACTCGGGATGACAGAAAACCAGTGTGAACTATCAATGGGCATGTCTGGCGACTTTGAACTAGCGGTGAGCATTATTTTTATGATAGTAGTTGATAGTTTACTTGAGTGACTTCTAACCACTTTTTTGAAAATGGGTTGATTTGGAGTTTACCTTAATGCTAACGGGCCAAATGAATAGGCTAATAACTTGACAGAAAAAAAGGGTCAAACCGGTTGAGCCTTTTCAAAGTACCCATTGCGTAGTTGTTGTAAGCAAATGTAATATGTACTATAGATAAAACACAAAAAGTTAGCAGGACAGCCCATCTGTATTAAATCACTTAGCAGCCTGCCACATTTGATGTTTGAATTGTGGTGTGTGTTATTTCCAGATTGAAATGGGCAGCACAAATGTGCGGATTGGATCAACCATTTTCGGACCAAGGGATTATTCAAAGAAACAGCAGCAGCAATAAGTATTGACGAAACTGTACACCTGAGTCACTGTTTGACGAAATAAACTCAATGCTATCATTTTAAAGGTCTTGAAAGATATGTTAGATAAATACATAATTATTGTGAAATTGTTTATTTACATGGTTAAATAGATAAAGTTTGGTGTTTTTCTAGCAACCATCACTTTTTTTTTTTTTGAACAAAAGCAACCATCACTGGTTATGTTTGTTTTGTTTTTTCCCTTCCTTTTTTAATAATAGATGGCGTATTCATGGGTGATTGTCGATTTGTCGTTGTTTTAAAGTCAGGTGTTCCACTTTGAAGCACGAGTTAACTGATTGTGTCTGGGTTGAAGGGTTAAGGGTAGCGGGGCTTCTCACTCTGTGGATCCCAAAATGTATGTGATATAGGGTGCGTTTGGTATGGATATATAGTTTTTTTTTACCGATTGAGGAAACATAAAAGAAATCATTTCCATCTCAGTTGCTTTGATACCCCGATCATCATGATAGATTTTTTTTATACTTTAAGGGCCCTGTGGAAAATTATACAAAGATCAAGATATAACACAACCAACCTCCCCTTTTTCTTATTAACAGCCTCAAACTATTACTTCAAATGTAATATCTGGGTTTGTGATCAAAACATACAACTGAAAGAAACAAACTAGATCTCACCAAATTGAGATCAAATATCAAGAACGATACAAACGAGAGAAACAAGTCAACTGTGTGAAACGAGAGAGATAATAACAAGACTGAATAACTCAGTTACACCTAACAAAGTCTATATATACAACTTGAGCACTTGGTCCTTAGCTTCCCATCCAATATGCAACTTTAGTCCCTTTAATATTGCACAAACTAGTCCCTGCAAAGCAACAAATATTGCAAATATAGAAAGTATATAAATAACTTACCTGACTTACCTTGAAGAATGGAAATTGGCAATTATAGTCCCTGTGTACAAGAGTTGGTATAAAAATGTATACAGAAGTATACTTTTAATATTCCCCCTTAGACTAACTCTTGTATATGTCATATAAACCAAGCTGTTCACAAAACTTATTATGATCCTGAACACTCAGCCCTTTTGTGAAGATATCTGCCACATTATCTTCTGATTTCACTTTCAATGTCTTAACAATACCATCAGCAACTTTTTCTCTTAAGAAAAACAACTCAATCTCAAAATGTTTAGTTTTCTCATGGAAAACAGGATTAGCAGCAATTTGAATTGCTGAGCTGTTATCACAATGTATAGGAACTGGAAGAGAGATGTCAACATTCAATTCTGTAAGTATTTTAAGAATCCATATAACTTCACAAGTTACAGTATTCATGGCTCTATATTCTGCCTCAGCAGAAGACTTAGCAAGCATAGATTGTTTCTTGCTTTTCCAAGATACAAGAGAACTACCTAAGAACACAGAATATCCAGTAACAGACTTTCTAGTAGCCTTGCATTTTGCCCAGTCAGAATCAACATAAACACTCAGCTCAAGATTACTTCTAGAAAAAGAAATACCTTTACCAGGTGAATTCTTTAAATATCTAAGAACTCTAAAAGCAAGCTTCAAATGTGATTCTAAAGGTGCATGCATAAACTGACTAAGAACATGAACAACATAACTGATATCTGGTCTTGTGTGAGTTAAGTAAATCAGTTTTCCCACCAACTTTTGATAATTGTTAACACCAATCAAAGGTCTGTCTATAACAGGTTTTATTCTTAATAGAAGTGACTTTTGTTTCTATAGGAGTACCACAAGGTTTGCATGCTAGCATACCAAACTCTGAGAGCACTTCTAAACAATACTTTCTTTGAGTCAGAAACAAGCTGTTATTAGAATCTATCACTTCAATTCCCAAGAAATACTTTAGCTTACCAAGATCCTTAATAAGGAACTTAGAACTAAGAAATTTCTTAACATTATCAATTTCAGCAACATTATTTCCAGTGATAACAATATCATCCACATATACAAGTAAAGCAAGAAACACACCATTACTGTTTTTAATGAATAATGAGAAATCATTCTTACTTTGCACAAAACCATTTTCAATCAAAACAGATGTAAGTTTCTCATTCCATTTTCTGGGTGCCTGCTTTAATCCATATAAGGATTTAACAAGTTTGCAAACTCTTTTATCATCCTTATCAAAATAACCTTCTGGAAGTGTCATGTAAACATCTTCCTCTAATTCACCATAAAGAAAGGCATTATTTATGTCTATTGATACAATGGCTAATTAAGATTAACAGCCAAAGTCAATAGACACCTAACAGTGACAATTTTGACAACTGGAGAGAATGTCTCCTCATAATCTATGCCTTCTTTTTGGTTAAAACCTTTTGCTACTACTCTAGCTTTGAATCTTTCCAATTTTCCATCAGAAAAATATTTAATTTTATAAACCCATTTATGTCCTACAGCTTTCCTTCCTTTTGGAAGATCTGTAATTATCCAAGTACCATTTCTATTCAAAGCTTCCATTTCTAAGTTCATAGCTTCTATCCATCTATTATCTTTAACTGCTTCAGCATAATTTTTTGGCTCTTTAATATTATCTAGACTAACAGTCTAGTTAAAGTGTTCAACACTCAACTTAGAGTAATTCACATGATCATCTATATTATACTTAACCTTTGTGTTAATTTGAAAATCTTTAAGTTTGACTGGCATACTTGTTTTTCTAACAGATTTTCTAACAACACTCTCAACAGGGCTGACAAACTACTCATTAAAGTTTTGATAATTTGTGTCATCACCCTCAGAATCTACATTTTCATCAAGTGTTGCACTTTCCAAAGTTTCACTGGTGGCTTCTTCTATAATGCTATCATTAGGATGCTTACCTCCATCCTTATTAGCACTATTAGTATTCTCAGTGCCTCCAAGTGAAAAATGGTATGTGCCCTCACTTCTCTCAGTTATTTTATCTCTCTTATCATCACAGGGATCATTTGACAAACTTCCCTCTCTATCACTATTAAAAAAGTTTATTCCATTAACATTTTCAAACTCAAATTGAAAATCCTTATTTTCAGATTTAATCTTGAAAGGATAAACTGTTTCATAAAACTTCACATCCCTGGAAAAAAAGAATTTCTTACTCTCAAGACTAAACAACTTATAACCCTTTTTGTCAAAAGCATAACCCATGAAAACAGACTTTTCTGACCTAGAGGAAAACTTATCAGAATTATTCAAAACAGTTGAAAAACAAAGGCAACCAAAACATTTCAGATGAGAGAGATTAGGTTCAGTCTTATATATCATTTCATATGGTGTTTTTCCAGACAAAACAGAGCTAGGTGTCCTGTTAATAAGGTAAACAACAGTTAGAACACATTCAGTCCACATGTTCAAAGGAATTCCCCCTGGAACATGAGAGACCTAGCAACATTTAATAAATGCCTATGTTTTCTCTCAGCTACACCATTCTGTTGAGGAGTATAAGCACATGTAGTTTGTTGAATAATTCCATTGTTTTTACAATAAACAGTCATATTATTATTCACAAACTCTGTTCCATTATCACTTCTAAAAATCTTAACAGATTTATCAAATTGATTCTTAATCAAATTACAAAAACCAACAATTTGTTCAAAAACATCATTTTCCCCCTCAACAGAAATACCCAAACAGCCCTTGTAAAATCATCAACCAAATTCAAGAAGTATTTAAAACCTTCTCTACTAGAAACCTTGTATGGTCCCCATACATCCAAATGAACAATCTGACCAAGATCTTTAGTCTTGTGTTCACTAAGTGGAAAAGGCTCTCTGGTTTGTTTTGCCTTATGGCACACCTCATAAACATTATTATTATTACTCATATCTATATTTAATCTTTGTTTAAGAACTTGTAAAACTTGGTCTAAAGGATGACCAAGTCTACTATGCCATATGCATTTAGATAAACAACAAAACTGAACATTATTATTCTCAATTCTTTTACCTGTATTAAGAAAATACAGACCATTTTTTTCTCTACCAGTCCCCACTTGGGTCGTTAGCATAGAATCCTGAATCATACAAGAAGTTTCATCAAATATGACTCTGCACTTATTATCTTTGCTTAATCTTTGAACAGATAACAAACTAACTTGATATCCTGGAACAACCAGAACATCATGGAGAATAATGGTATCAGTAAGTCTAATACTGCCAATATGTGTGACCAAAGCTTTAGTGCCATTGGGGTGACCAACAGTCATGTTAAGCTTTGACACATCTACAACATTAACCATACCAATAATAGTGAAAGTCATATGTTGACTTGCACCAGAATCCATTATCCAACCAATGTAAACATGATAAGTACTTATATTAGTATTATGATTAAAAAATCTAGATGAACAAAAACTAATAGCACAATTAATACCTGCAACATTTGCAGATATGCTTTCAGACCCAGTCTTATTATTGATCAAGTCCATCAATTTCTTATACTGTTCATCTGTAAAAGTCTTAGATGAAACATTCAAATGATCACTGTTTCCAGCAACAACATTGTTACTAGAAGTACCTCTGTTAACACCATTATTCCTTCTAAAATTTTATGGATACCCAACAAGTTCAAAACATCTATCAACCGTGTGACCACTCATATGACAATGAGTACAAACCAAAGAAGACCTATTATTGTTATTAGATCTAGCATTACCAGACCTATTATTATTCCAATTAGAACCATTATTATTAGGTCTAGCATTATTAGGTCTAGTAACAAAAGAAGTACTAGTCCCACTTCCTCTAGATTCACTTTGAGAATAAGATCCCCTATGTGATTCATCTCTAGACAAAGTAGCAAAAGCACCCTTAACATCTGGAATAGGATCACTAGTAAGAATTATACTCCTAATAGGAGCATAGATCTCATCTAATCCCATAAGAAACTGCATCAACTTGATAAGCTGATTATGAGCTTCAAGTTCTTCAGAATTATCACAAGTACATTCTGGAAAATTGACTAGAGAGTCATATTGCCTCCACAAAGCATTAAACTTGTGGTAGTACTCAGATAAAACCATTCCAGATTGAGTCAATGAATGTATTTTATAGTCTAAATTGAATATGACAGAAGCATCCTTTTTACTATAAGTTTCTTCTAATTCATCCCAAACATCTTTAACATTATTAGAAAAAACTTGTCCCATGTAAACATCTTGTGAAACACAACCTAAGATCCAATTTAACACAACAGCATTACACCTGTCCTACTGGTTTTGTAAAAAACCAGCAGCTTCAGGTCTTTCAATATTACCATCTATAAATCCCAATTTATTTTTAGTATGGATAGCTCTGGTCATAGCAACTTTCCAAATCTTATAATTTTATGTTCCTTCTAGTTTAAACCCAACTAGAGGAACCCCACTAGTATCATTACTATGTAAATAAAGGGGATCAAACACATCAATTTCATTATTACCTGAGCCCCCCACTTGTTCTTTATTTTTAGCATCAGGAGCCATGTTAACACAACAATAAACAAACTAAACAAACAATCACACAAGAGACAACAACAAACACCACCTTATATCTCCACAACACCAAGATCAATCGGTAAAACTCCATTCGACACCTAATCCCACTAAACAAATATAAAAAGAGAGATAAGCGTGAGAAAATACTATCACGCGCATCAACCAGCAAAAAACAATATAGATCAAGAAGATCTAGAAGCAAGAACGCATCGAAAATCAAACACAAAACCAAGCTAAACCTGCAAGATTAAACAAACAAACAATAAATCCAAAACAAAAAACTTACCAGATGAGAACACCCCAACTTCTGATATTTGAGGTTTTCAACCAAGATTACTAAGAAAACTTAATTAATCAACTACAATGTTGATTAATTAAACAAGATAACAAGAAAACCCAAAAACCCCCAAAAATAGTTCAAACCCTAATTTTGAGAAACAACAAATTGATCACGAAAATGACCAATTAACACCAAGAATCAACAGATTCTATCAACAATTACTTTAAAACAGCCTTAATTGAAAAACCCCCAATTTTGAAAAACCCTAAAACCAATTTTTTTAAAAAACGATCAAGATCCTTGTATCAAAGCCAACCTGGCTCTGATACCATGTGGAAAATTATACAAAGATCAAGATATAACACAACCAACCTCCCCTTTTTCTTATTAACAGCCTCAGACTATTACTTCAAATGTAATATCTGGGTTTGTGATCAAAATATACAACTGAAAGAAACAAACTAGATCTCACAGATTAAGATCAAATATCAAGAACGATACAAATGAGAGAAACAAGTCAACTGTGTGAAACGAGAGAGATAATAACAAGACTGAATAACTCAGTTACACCTAACAAAGTCTATATATACAACTTGAGCACTTGGTCCTTAGCTTCCCATCCAATATGCAACTTTAGTCCCTTTAATATTGCACAAACTAGTCCCTGCAAAGCAACAAATATTGCAAATATAGAAAGTATATAAATAACTTACCTGACTTACCTTGAAGAATAGAAATTGGCAATTATAGTCCCTGTGTACAAGAGTTGGTCTAAAAATGTATACAGAAGTATACTTTTAATAGGCCCGTTTGGTTCACCGTAATGTAATGTAATCTAATGTAATTGTAATCTGAATTCCGTTGTAATCCTGTTTGGTTCAATGCATTGAGGGAATTGTAATTTGAATTACATTACATAGATTGTTTGGTTTGTAACGTAATCTTAATGTATTCATTCCAATTACAACATATGAGGGAATTCAGATTACATGACAAATAAGATGGAATGTTTTAAATTACATCGTAATTCAAGATTGTTTACAATTTTAATTATCGGTATAAATATTAATAATATAAAAAATAATTGAATAATAATAATCAAAATAAAAAAAATAAAAATGTAATATATTATAATAAATAAAAATAAATTAAACAAATAAATAATTAAATAATTAAATAAATAATAATAAAAATATTTATTTTATTTAAAGCGATTTTATAATAAAAATAATTAAAATAATCATGTTTATAATTATAATAATATTTATTATTATTATTATCATTATTATTTATAAATAATAATATAATAATATCTTACTATTATTTTATTAATTTTTAATATTTTTATTATATATTAGTTTTTTATATATTATTATTATTATTATTATTATTATATTAAAATAATATAATAAATATAATTTACTTTTATAATTATATAATAAAATATTAAAAAATTAATAATAATATTTATTTTATTTTTTATTTATTTTATTTTTTACTTTTTATTTTTTATTTATGGTTTATAATATTTATTTTAATATTTTATAATAATAATATTTTTTATTATTATACTTTTGAAATATTAAAATAATATTAATTATTATCATTTTATTTTAATAACACTAATAATAATTTTTATTAAAATAATAATTTTATTTTATATTATTTTATTTATATCTTTAATATTTTGTTTTTTATTCTATTTATATTATTTTATTTTATTTTAACTATTATTTTTTATTAATTTATTAATTTATTAAGTTTTATAAAAAAATTTGAATTACATTACTTTTAGACTCAACAAAACACATTTTAGATTTAATCCATTACAATTCCACAACATTACAATTCCAACACATTCCAATTCTTTCAATTACAATTAAATCAAAGTACAATTCTTTCCAAATATTACAATTCCCTTAAAAACATTCTGCGAATCAAACAACCCCTAAGTTTTTTACTTGACATTGCGATAAAATTCAAGTATTAGTTTTTTTTTCCACATACAGAGCATATTGATGCTTAAATAGGTGTAGTAAAGCCTCGATAGTTAGGCATGGCTGGTGTATTCGACATTCGACACAGGAGATGAGCAATTACATTGAGAAACGGCAAAAGTGGTGGGGTTCTAAAAACCTTAGCCATATTAACATATTAATAAGACGAGTATGCAACGGGATAAAATACAAGATCACATATAAATTTGTGATTAACTTTTCTCGCCTTACAATTAACGAATTGCAAAGAATAAACGATAAATCCTATACCTTAGGGTTTAGATCTAACCTCCAAGAACATCATCAAGAAACTAATAGAGATTCAAAGTATGAAAATCCTCTATGTTTTCACACACACGTTTGTGAGCAATTCAATTAGAATGTTAATTTTGATAAACAATAAGCAAAAAAAATCACTTGATCTTAGATTAATCAAATCGAATTCCCACTAATAATGTTCACCCCTTCAAGCCTTATGTTTCAAGTTAATCTATCTGTACAAATTCAGTTTTTCCGGTACAGTTTACTAGTTACTAACCGACTACACAAAGTGACTTTAACCCATCATTTGACTCTTACCCTACTGAAGTTATGTTTTCCCATGACCTATCAACTTCATAAACAAATTCCGTTTCCTACTTGTACATTTAACCCATCCGTTTGGTCCCTACGCCAAAAGTTGTTTTTTACCAAAGCTGATTTTCCGTACACGCTAAATGTTCGACACCAAAAGCCTGACATAAACACCATAACTTTTATCGAAACTCACCAGCCCTTTCATATACATTATAAATAGTTCCCAAATCAAAAATCTTTGGCTATCTCATTTGTTTGATTAGGTTTTGACTCAAATTCCCGAAATCAAAATTATTTCCTAAACAGCACACTGTTTTTGTAAGGACTGTTTGGCGACCTTCCTAACTCCGTTTTTGACGAAATTTACATATTCGAAAAGTAGACTTTCTGAACTTAATTTAAAAAAAAATCGTCCAAAGGTTTTACCTACTGCCCAAAACAGTCCGCACAAGACAGCCCGAAAAACTTCACTGTTTTTACATCTTTATCATTAACCTTCTAATCATCAATAACCTATCTCTAATTCTTAATCCACATCCCCAAAATCATTAAATAACCATAATTACTAAAATTCCCAGAATTTTAATGAAACCCTAATCATCTCAATGATGGTTAATTAACTTTGCAAACATGTTTAATTAACAAAAACATGAATTAAATTAAGGTTTTGAATGATTTCTTACCTTGAATCAAGAAAAAGTAAAAGAACCTAAGAAACCACCATTGATGGATCGACTCTTTTTTCTCCAGGGAAATAATGAAGTGTTTTGGTTTAGTTAAAACATTATATGGTTAAACAAAAGAATCCTAACCTTGTTTCCTTTTTTTATTTTTTTCTTTTCTTCCCCCCCCCCCTTGCGTCACATAACCGACCAACACCCCTTTAATTTTGTTTTTTATTCTTTTTATTATTAATAATTGTATTAATAATATTACCTTAATTTTCCTTAATTTATTACAACTCCCAAAACCTCCAAAACCTCTAAACCATAAAACTAGTCAAATTTACGCGTATACCGTAAAAGACGTAAAAATATACAGTTTTATAAAAAGTCTTTGAATATGAAATAAAATATATAACTAAGTCCTAAATGACTTAAAACCATCCCGTATTTTATTCTTGTGACTAAATACCTCATCCGAGACCCTAAATGCAAAACCGTAAATTGTAAAAATTCGATTTTCTATAATACATATACGTATATGTAAAACCACTAAATAACGCCATCTTATTACATAGCCACTACTATGTGAGCTCATGAACATGAAAAGATCACACATCGTTTCACTCATAAGGAACCCCGTACCCGAAAACGATTTCCAAACCACACTCTATTCACACCAAAAGACACATAAACACATAAAACACATAGTCACACATAAAATAACCTAAAAATAAGACTAAGTGACGAACCTCAAAACCGTGGTTGTCACATAACTCCCTCCTAATAGAAATATCGTCTCGAGATTTACTCTTTAGGATCAAACACACAATCAACAAATCACATAAGGATACTTGTTCTAAATTAACTCCTCTCATTACCATGTGTACTTTAGTTCATCTCTCAATTTACCACATATACTAACCAACAATATTTAAATTCATTCCCAAACTCTTGACCTTACAGCCCATAAATCTCACAAATATCTCTTTGATAAATCAAAGACTCTTATTAATACAAATCTCGAATAACCGTACATGCAAATATGCATTCTCAAACAACATTTCCCAATCTTAATACATGAAATATATCATGTACACCACTTAATTCCCCAGGTAATTCTTTACCCATAAGCTACTGGTCCGATCTTTCCAAAGATCATAAATGGACCTACAAAACTCGACATCAACTTTTCCCTTTTTACCAAAATATACCACCCGTTACTATGGGTGAAACTTCCTACATAACTTTGCCACTAAACTCTAGTGGTTTCCTCGTTTTCAACATATCATCTCATGTTGCTCTCATCCTTTCCACAAACACCATTATTATATTAGTAGCATCTTTCACCAATTCTAGTCCACAATAGGGACAACTCACCCTACCCTTCCATATAGTGCCTAAAATGGCATTCATCAACTTCTAGTATGATAACTATCATTATATGAAAACTCAGACATCGCTAACGAGTTTCCTAACTCCCTCTAAATTAATCACTCATGCCCTCAGTGTAACTCCTAAGGTTTTATAAATCTCTCACTTGCCCATCCTTTTCCAATTAGCTGGATATACTCATATCCAATCACGTTCATCAACTCCCTTTAGTCCCTACCCAAACTATTAAAAAAATTCCAATTTCCTTACAAAAGTGATCTATGACGGTCTTTTACATATTCATTAGTTCATCACAACAAGCCTCTTCCAATCCAAATCAAATTATGATCTATACACATCACCAAAAGGACGGTTATCTCAGTTAGTCTATCAACTACCATCCAAAGCCATGCTACAACTACTTCTATTAAATATGGATATCTCATTAGTAGAACCCATACACTTCTTTTCTCACTTTCCTCAATGAAGGATTTTTAATGATCTTTTATACTCAACTTACCCTTGAACATATTCAACTCTTTCTGAGACAATTAACTACATCTCTTTCTTTATACCTACACAATGTCTTACCTTCAAGGTCATAGTGCTCCTCGTCTCGTCTCAGTTAGACCAAGCCCTTCGTCTCTCATGACACATCACATCTATAACTCCTCATCCCTTCGATTATCGATACTAAGCCTTCCAATCACACCGAATAGGTCAGTGCCATTCCCTTTTCTACACTATAACAATATTAGCATACTTTGTGCTTCAGTGTACTCATTAGGCTCTACCAAAGTTTTACCTTCGGTTCCTATCTCGACCTATTTCATTCATGATTCGCATCTATCCACACTTCCTTCCTCTTCCTTAACTCATGGCATACATCACGATGTTATGCTTCCCGTCTTTCAAGTCATCTATATGTCAAAATTTTCCAAGTAGCTTCACTTGTTTTCCTCACGACCAGTTCTCCTACTCCCTCCTAATAGGGACAGACTAGAGTTTCTTGTGATTCCATGCGGATCACACTCTCATCTTATACCCATATTAGTTTCCATTTGTCTAAACCAAGCCATATTCTAAATTCTTAATCAAGTATCATACTTCTATTATGATCTTGCACCTATCATGAGGTACTTTCAATCATCATCTTCTAGGAATATTTGGTTCTCTCCTTCCATGGTTCTCCCTAATTCCAACACTATCCCGTCCGACAGAAATTACATACTCCATTCATCAAATCTATGGAAATCGCTAGTGCATTGGATAATGCACAATTGTCTCTTCCAAAGATCTTTCATAACACCTTCACAAAACCGACTCTCTAAATCACTTGTCCATGAACTATTTCAGCTCCCGCTTCACTACTCATCCCTCGATATCGACTACCCTAAAATTCTATCTTCGTGTAGTCACACGACTCTCTTTTGTTACTTCCACAAGTCCTTTAACTCCTATGTTGTGTAGTCACTCCATCACTATCCATTGGTCCAGCTCCTCGTAGCTCCACTCAGGTACCTGATTTTTCCTTCTTCATCTCGTACCATACGGAAATTTCCATCGTTGTACTTGTCACTAATCCAGTCCTTGCAGCTTCTACGGCTCCTCCGAGATCTCTTGCATTATTCTTGTAGTAGGTACGTAGTCGTTGCAGCTCCTTTCTCCACATGTCTACTACTACCTTGTCTCCATAGCTATGCCAATTCCTTAGCATGTTTTTATTTTTACTTTTATTTTTATTTTTATTTTTATTTTTTTTATTATTATTTTTTTTGCCCAATCTTTCCACTAGTAGAAACTTTCTACTCTACCCGCACATCGGCTAGCACTTTCATCAACCCCCTAACGGCACTTCAACCCTCTTTTCATAGTATGTCATCTCATTCCCACGACGTCAACCAGCTTTACTTACTTTCTTATTCCCATAACCAATATAAATTTCTCAACTCTACAAATCTTAATTATTCTCTCAACACAACCTTTAAACCAAAAGACATCTTTCCATTCTTATATTTAACCATAAGTAATACTACCCAACTCTATCATCTTATCCTAACGTTTCCACAACCGCATAACTAAATCAACCATGACGTGTATCAAAAGAATTCCAAACAATCGTGTCCCAAAATAAATATAGGGTAAACTGAAAGATCAACCATAACGAACCCTAGCCAAAACAACTGAAAACGAAACAATGTAATCCGAAAGATCAATGGAGTGTGTCAACAACGAAAAAATTAGACTCGTCACGATAGTATTACCAAATTCAATACCTTAGAAAATTTAAATTGTCGTCCTAATTAGTTACTTCTCATAAGAACCAAACTTCAATACTACATCAATCATACTCATTTTTAACCATAAACTCATCTTTTATCTTCCTTATTTTATCAAGGATATCAACTAGTTAGTATAATACAATCTTATTCTAACCATTATCTTGTTTACTCATATTAAACTTATTTCACTTGTTATTATGAAACCGATACATGCTTATAAAATATAGTGTTTTTTTCCATTTTATTCTATATTATTATTTTATATAATCCATTAGGCTTGTTATAACTAAACTATTACACGTTCGCGTTATTATTATCATTATTATAATAAAATCTCCCTTTTTACTCTTTCCGTCTATTTAAATACTTCTAAAATGTTAACTCCACTTTTAAGAAAATTATTATAAAATTTCTTTACCCTTTATATGTAGTATCACATGTTACCTAGAAAGCTAATCCATTCATTGTCAAGACAAATTTTTTTAAACTTACTACCAATAAACTTAAAGAAAAGATATGTAAGTCAGGATATCATACCGTGCACTTACAAAGTATTTTGAAAAACATTTTCTTTTAATTAGCAAGACTCCTTTGCAAGAAAATTTGATAGTTCCCATTAATTAAAATATATACCGAATGTAGACACACTTCAAGATATTCAAAACGCCGTTGGAACTCCATCAAACTCCATCACTAATAAACTGTTTAAATACGAGGGAACACTAGGTACGTTCAAGTTATAATAACTACTGAACGACCATATATCATAACATAACATCTACTAGTATATATACATCCACATATATATACCTATTAAATCACCCAAAACATACTCGTTATCATACATGTCAAATCAATCAATCGCGTCATACACTCGTTTTCCATACGAGTAATCACCATCTCACCATCTCACCATGCCACAAAAAGGCACAAAACCCATCACCAAAACCAACCCATATCGTGTGACCCCATAATCACACAACACGACTATAACCCAAAACATATAACACACTTAAAAATAGACATATCATAGGCAACCATTACATGAACCCCTATTGTCTACATATACCCAAAATCCACATCTCATCATATACAAGCATGTACTAACCCCTTTTTCATGCAACCATACTTAGAAGGCCATCGGTATTGTGGCACATATATAATTACGTAGGCATCCATAATTATAGATGTCCCCTTTCACCTATGTACTCACTCGTATGATGACACTTATTAGAAATTAGTACTACACGGACCACATAAGTCTACCACATATATAACACATAAAGTACACTCTATATATATACCGCATATGTATAATAAGAACATCTCATACGTCAACCCAAACTTCATTCATAACTCGAGGCTCAAACGCCAAAACAAATCAATAACAACAAAATATCTAAACTTAAAAATGATCATAACAATTCAGGCGGAAATTCGAATCTACTACTAGTCGCAGACTCCACATCGGTACTATCCTGTTATTATCTAGTGCACCTCTTCTTCTACGCGACATGGGTAACACTAAATAGGTTCATACACTTCCGGTTTATACGTCGCATCAATAGAAACTTAATGAATATATTTACATATACTATATCTCAATAAGTAAGTATGAAAGTAAATAAATATCCAAAACGAAATTAACACTTAAGCACTCCATATACTATAATGCACACTTACCCCTATGACACCTACATGCATGGACCCTTAAGCTATTGAATAGGCTACTAGACTAGGCAACATAATTCTCTATAACCATTGGCTCTGATACCATTCTGTCACACCCCACCATGGCGGAATAGGGGCGCGACGTATGGATATCATCATAACAATAGCGTGTCTATACAGAGAACTGTGTGAAATAGAAATGTCATAAAAGGTGACACAATGTCATGACAATATCTCAAACAACGCAGGCGTCTAGGTAAGTAGGTAACAGACTTAACTCTTACCAAAGAATTCAAATAACACACATCAAACATATAGGTGTCTACAAAGTATCACTTATTCAAACATTAAATAAAGATTAAGAGGAAAGGGGGTTCCTCCAAATGCAATCCTAAGCCTCCAAAGCTAGCCACTCCTATTATCATTCTTAACCACATTCTCACCTGAAAGAGACACTAAAACACGTCAATATAATATTGGTGAGAGTCATAGGTTTTTACTCCAACACCAAAATCAAGTCATAAGCTGTGAATAATAACATTTAATTAAAGAACATATGGACAATATGCTTCAAACATGCATTAACAACTAACCTTCAATATTTAACCATTCACCACAATCCAAGGCTCCCAGCCTTACCAAACACCATGGTTCCATAGGTGCCCATACACCTATGAACCAAATCCCAAGGCCCCGCCTTGTTAACATACCCTTGGTAACAAGTCAAACCACAAAACAATCATGAATCAATTAGTAGTTAATCACATATGTATACACAAGTCTATCACCAATCATAAACATCCACAAAATAAGTTACAAAACCGTAAGTATCTCTTCCATCCCATCTGGAAGTCAAAATTATTAAAAAGACATGGGACTATGAAACTCACCTGATAGCACAACAACCTAGCACTCATGCAACCCTATAAAATCATGCACAACACACTTAACACACCCAAGTTAAGGAACAATCAAGGAGATGAATCTAATCTCCCTATTCCCACTAATAATGTTCACCCCTTCAAGCCTTATGTTACAAGTTAATCTATCTGTACAAATTCAGTTTTCTCGATACGGTTTACTAGTTACTAACCGACCACACAAAGTGACCTTAACCCATCATTTGACTCTTACCCTACTGAAGTTATGTTGTCCCATGACCTATCAACTTCAATAATAAATTCCGTTTCCTACTTGTACATTGAACCCATCCGTTTGGTCCCTACGCCAAACGTTGTTTTTACCAAAGCTGATTTTCCGTACATATTAAATGTTCGACACCAAAAGCCCGACCTAAACACCATAACTTTTATCGAAACTCACCAGCCCTTTCATATACATTATAAATAGCTCCCAAATCAAAAATCATTGGCTATCTCATTTGTTTGTTAGGTTTTAAATCAAATTCCTGAAATCAAAATTATTTCCTGAACAACGCACTGTTTTTGTAAGGACTGTTTAGCGACCTTCCTGAACTCCGTTTTTGACGAAATTTACATATTCCAAGAGTAAACTCTCTGAACTTAATTTTAAAAAAATAAAATCATCCAAAGGTTTTACTTACTACCCAAAACAGTCCGCACAAGACGGCCCTATAAACTTTACTATTTTTACATCTTTATCATTAACCTTCTAATCATCAATAACCTATCCCTAATTCTTAATCCACATCCCCAAAATCATTAAATAACCCTAATTACTAAAATTCCCAGAATTTTAATGAAACCCTAATCATCTCAATGATGGTTAATTAACTTTGCAGACATGTTTAATTAACAAAAACATGAATTAAATTAAGGTTTTGAATGATTTCTTACCTTGAATTAAGAAAAAATAAAAGAACCCTAAGAAACCACCACTGATGGATCGACTCTTTCTTCTCCATGCGAATAATGAAGTGTTTTGGTTTAGTTAAAACATTATATGGTTAAACAAAAGAATCCTAGCCCAATTATAAAAAGCCTTGTTTCCTTTTTTTTATTTTTTCCTTTTCTTCTCCCCCCTCCCTTGACTCACATAACCGACCAAAACCCCTTTATTCGTTTTTTTTTCTTTTTATTATTAATAATTGTATTAATAATATTACATTAATTTTCCTTAATTTATTACAGCTCCCAAAACCTCCAAAACCTCTAAACCGTAAAACTAGTCAAATTTACGCGTATACCGTAAAAGACGTAAAAATATACAGTTTTATAAAAACTCTTGGAATATGAAATAAAATATACAACTAAGTCCTAAATGAGTTAAAACATCCCGTAAATTATTCCCGTGACTAAATACCTCACCCGAGACCCCTAAATGCAAAACCCTAAATTGTAAAAATACAATTTTCTATAATACATATACGTATAAGTAAACCACTAAATAACGCCATATTATTTCATTATGTGAGCTCATTAACATGAAAAAATTACACATCGTTTCACTCACAAGGTACCCCGTACCCGAAAACGATTTCCAAACGACACTCTATTCACACCAAAAGACACATAAACACATAAAACATAATAGTCACACATAAAATAACCTAAAAATAAGACTAAGTCACGAACCTCAAAACCGTGGTTGTCACACATCAACCTAGAGCAATAGCACTTCATTCACTTTCTCTCATTAACATTTGTTCCATGTGTCTTGATCCTTCACTTGGGTTCTCAAGAAGATAATGGTTTAGGAAATAACGATAAGGATCAATGTCTTGAGAGGACAAGAGCGAACTAGAGAAAGATAAAGAGTTACTCGGAGAACTCATGCCGGTGATGATTTCAAACTTGTCTTTCCAAATAGTTGGAGACAAACCACACCCAACATAATGAGCTTCATCTTGATGATCACTTTCCTTTTCACAATTGTCATTTTTAGACTCTTGTATGAGATTCCCTTCAATGGGATACATCATACGATCAACAGAGTAGAAAGATGACACATTTAAAAGAGGAAAGTCATGATCAAATCTTCTAAAAAGACGAGTAAGAAGCATAGCATAAGAGAGACTCGAAGATTTCGACTTAAAGAGAACATAGCTAATCCTACTAACGATGAAATAAGCAAGATTGTACGGGGTGGAGGTAGCAACATAATACAACATATGTGCTAGGCACGCGGGAACACGGTTGCGATTTCCACCCATGCACATTGCATTTTTTTCTAATGATCTCCGCCCACGGGATCATGAAAATCATTAAGTTCGTTAGTAAGCAATTCCCAAGAGGTGAGAGCAGTAACATGTTCTTGAAAATCACCAAGACAACAATGTTCACGAGGTTTAGGAATGGCTCCGAAAATGGGCGAAGGAGAAAGAAGCTCGGTCACATAGTGCACATCAATAGGGGTCGATTCTAGAGAGTCAATACTCCAAGCATCGGCGAACCTACATTGACCACTATATGGCACCTTAATAATTTAACCAAATTGCTCAAGAGTGTAGATAATGGTTTTCCCCTTTTCGGAAATCTTATAGATAAACCATTATTGATGCAAATTAATGTCAACGAACTTCCAAGAGAAACGAAGGAAAAATTGGCTCATCAATATCAAGCAAATAATCTTTAACACCCCCAAATTACATTGCGCAGCGAAAATACACATTTGGGTTCTAAACTCAAACCTCGTTACTAAAAACACTTGGTACGGTCTCAAAATGAGACATTTAAAACATAAGGTAAAATAATACTATCTTTTAGTCTAAAACTTTCAATCCCAATAAATTGATTTCATAAATATCAGAGTAGCGTTTCGGTCCCTCAAAGATACCTACCAAATAACAAACTTTTTATCAACAATAAGATTTCTCAAAAATGATTTTTATAAGTTCATGAAATCAAAGGATAATATTTTAAAATGACAGGGAAAGAAAACTGTTTCAGACTGAATAACTATAAAAGCGACACCGCAACCTTCCCAAGCAAGCTCCTTGATCAACACATCAGATTACCTGAAATACATGCTTAAACAAATCAACAATAATGCTGAGTGAATCTATAGGTTTAACAAAACACATTTGAACACATGATAAAAATCAATCATAATCGTTTAATAGCATTGTGGCCATACAATCTATTAATCAGGCATTTCATCTTATAACAATAGCTAGTGAATTGTGTTAAGCTCATGACACCGACCCCTTAACTTAGTCACCCACACCAAATGCCAGCATGACTATATTAATTCCACTTCCCCTACTTGGGTATCAGTTGCAAGATATACCACTAATTCTCATTCTCATAAATTATCCTTCCCAAAGGTTACTCAGCGTAAAGCCCTGGTCTCAGATAGGGTCGTCAGCCCAATAGTACTATCATTTGAATAAGAGGCTATTCCCAACTCACAACAAAGAGTTAGAACATAGTTAACGGTTCATGAATTTAGGGACTTTTGCAACTTAGGTACTTATACAATTCAAGGCAACATCAGGCAACATAGGCAATATTCGGGTCCAACAATTATTCATGACATGTGTTGGGAATTATTTGTTAAGTGTCAAGTACCGTTAGTATATTCCAAGTACTGTTAGTGTTATGTAAGTACCGTTAGTATTAACGTGGTACATAGTAAGTACTGCTACTTATAAAGTAAGTACTGCTCTGATGATTAGGACGAATATATCTTTGTATAAGATATGTCATAGTTATAGTTAGAGTATATCTTATGTGATATACCTAAATAGTTAGAATATTGATAATATATCGTCTGTGATATAGTTATCTTTATAGAATATTCTAAGGTTTCTAGGGTTCCTTACTCTATAAAAGGAACATAGGTACAATGTCTATCATGTACCTCATTCAAGTCGATTAATAAGAGAATCGAATAGTTAAAAGTAATTATGTTCTTCTGTGCTTTATAAGTTAGATTCCGTATAACTTATTTAGTGTTAGTAAGAGTGCTCAAAGTGTTTTAGTTTGATTACAAACTATTATACTAATTCTTAACAGAATATAGATCCAACCAAAGGGATCAACACAAGTGGTATCAGAGCTTGTTGAGAAACTTTGAAAAAGAAGAACACAACCCCAAACACTCCACACATATCAAATCTCAATGTCTCAACCAGATGGTCATAATGCTCACTTGGATGATGTTCAGAACCCTGATCCTGTTCTGCCACAGGGACAACCACAAGTTGTGCATCCTGCACCAACACAAGGTGCTCAAGCCGTGAATGCTGTAGCTACCTCTACACCAACACCTTCTCATACTCTGTCTGTTGTTAAACTCCCAGTTCTCAAAGGTGACAATTATGAGACATGAGCTATGCAGATGGGACATTACTTGAATCACACAGATCACACTATGTGGCAAGTTATCAAGAATTGGAATACACCAAAGAAGCTACACTAGTTGCCAGACAATACATGCTATGTTCTACCTGTTGTGACTGCTGAGGAGGTACAAGCAGAGATCAGAGAAAGAAAAGCCAAAACTGCTTTGGCTATGGCTCTTTCTGAAGACATTCTACCAAGCTTTCATCATTATAAAGATGCTAAAGCTATGTGGGATGCTATAAAACTTAGATTTAGATGCAATGACAAATCTAAGAAAATTAAGAAGATTGTTCTTAAGCAAGAATTTGATAACTTCTCAATTACCAGTATAGAGGGGATACATGGTGGATATGGAAGGTTCAGCAAGTTGCTTATTCAGTTAGCAGTTTATGGACAAGTAATTCCTAATGAAGAAGCCAATCTAAAATTCTTAAGTGTTCCACCAGAGTTGAAGGCAATGGCTATGCACTTAATCACAAGAGATGATTTGGAAACAATTCCTTTTGATCATCTCTACAACAATCTTAGAGCATATGAGATGGATGTAAAAGGCACTAAAGTAAAGACATCAACTACTTCAAAGTCTAACTTGGCTTTTGTGTCAGATGGGAACAGTGGTACTTACTTTCAAAATACCGCTAGTGGATCTAGCAGCGGTACATACTTCACAAATACCGTTGGAGGACTTACAAGCAGTACTTACCCACAAAGTATTGAAAGCAGTCCAATAGTCTCTCAAAATCCACATGGAAGGTCTTCACCATTGTTTAGTGACAATGATGCCTTCTCATTCTTTGCTGGACAAGTCAACAGGCCAAGATTAACTCTCAATGACTTGTTCCAAATGGATGATGCTGATGTTGAAGAGATGGATCTTAAATGGCAAGCTGCTATGGTGTCAGTAAGATCTAATAGGTTTTTCAAGAAGACTGGAAGAAAAATGACTGTTGATCCTAATGAGCCATTAGGATATGACAAGTCCAAAGTTGAATGCTATAACTGTGGAAGGAATGGACACTTTGCAAGAGAATGCTCTACAGATAAAGCTGAGACTAGCAATCAGAAGTCCAAGAACAACTATAGAACCAGTCCAAGAATAACTGAAAGCTTTCCAAAAGGAAACATCAAGTGTTCTAAAGTAACCAAAGCATTGGTTACTGTAGATGGAGTGGTGAATTGGGCAGAAGAAGAAGAAGAAGAGCTTGGTTTAATGGCTCTCTCACATGAAGATACTGAGGTACATTCTTGTTCTAAAGATTGTATTCTTAAATTTAATAGCCTAAAAGTAGAACTAGAGGAACAGTATCAAAAGGTTAACACAAGCACTGTAGAAGTAAAAGCTTTTAAACAGGGTGTTGTTAAATTAGAAGAAAATATAGTTTTATACAAAAAGGCTCAACAAAACTATGAAGAGAAAATAAGAATTTTGACTCTTCAAATGAGGGAAAAAGATGGGGATAAAAGCTTTTGAAAGACAACTGTTAAAAATATCAACAGAAAATGAAGCTTTAAAGACCAGTCTTTGTAATGAAAGGGAAGTGATTAGTCATTGGCAACAATCCTCTAAAGGATTGGGAAAATTGATTAATTCACAAATGGGGTATTATGATAAAACAAGCCTAGGATATATTAAGGACCAACCTAGGATAACCTTAACTGACAAGGACTTATCAAAAGGGATTTTTGATAGTTCTAGTAAGGTAGATGATACACCTGAAAATGATAGATATGCTGAAGGAATGAAGGCAGTTCCTCCACCATTATCAGGAATTTTCATGCCCCCTTGTAATGATACTAGTATAGAGTTAGAAGAACCTAAGATTAATAATGTCTTAAACTCTAGTACTCTGTCCCAAGAAAAGACTGATGTGACCAAGAATATTGTTTATCCACCTTTAATGAACAACTTTGTTTCTGAGGAATCTAAGACTAGTTCTGCTCCCAAGCAGGTAAAAACTCCTAGAAAGATATTGGAAAACAATATAAAACATAATAAAGTCAAAAGGGGTGGGCTAGGTTTTGAAAAAGTAAAGTCAAAACAACCTTTTGGGTCTTCTTTAAGAAGAAAAGGATGTTATGTTTGTGGTAGTCTAAATCATTTTATCAAAGACTGTACTTTACATGAAGATAAAATTTTGAAACAAAAGGCTACACAAAGGGTCATGAAATACAGTAATGGGAAAAATGAACAGGTTTATAGGAATCAGAAACTTAAATATGACAAACCTAAGATTGATCACACAAGGGTAGTTAAACAGGTTAAAAATAACCCTACCAAAAGTTTTGTTCCTAGGGCAGTACTTATGAAACAAGGTCTAGTACCTTTAAAGTCTGGTAAACCAAGTACCGATAAGTCTAGACCTGCAAGTACTGCTAGACCAAACTCAAGTACTGTTGGTTTAAAGTCTGTAAAACCAATGTTCTCCAAGACTTCTAAGAAAGTTTTTGAAAAAGTTAAAACGCCTAGAAGTAAGGACAAGAACAAACAAGTGCAAATGCGGGTTCCTAAAAGAGATAAATCATATGTTAAAGCAAGTACCGCTAAAGCAGTACTTAAGTCAAAGAAGTCAGAGCACATAGAGTCACCCTATGACCTTGACTACATAAATGAAACCATGAAGTATAAGATTAAAAGTAGCATTACTAGGAATGCTTCAGTACAAACTCTTAAATGTGTAGGTCCCACAAGATCCGAGCCAAATGTGCTTGGGTTCCTGTTAAAAACTAATGAGTTTTATTTGTGTACAGGGGCATCTCATTGATGAATTAAAAGATAAAGGAATAGTAGATAGTGGATGCTCAAGACACATGACAGGAAACAAAGATTTTCTTGCTGAATTTGAAGAATTCAGAGGAGGTCCAGTAGCCTTTAGGGGTAGCAAAGGTAGAATCACTGGCAAAGGGAAAATCAACACAAGAAAGTTGGAATTTGAAGATGTGTTCTTTGTAAAAGAATTGAATGGGTTCAATCTCCTTTCTGTATCACAAATGTGTGATAAGAAGAACAAGGTGCTATTCATAGACAAAGACTGCTTGGTGTTGTCCAAAGACTTTGAGATGCCTAAGGAATCTCAAATAATGCTTAAAGTGCCTAGGCAAGAAAATATGTACACCTTTAATCTTCATACTATTACTCCAACAAGTGGTATTACATGTTTGCTAGCTAAGGCTTCTTTAGATGAGTCAAATTTATGGCATAGAAGGTTAGGTCATGTGAATTTCAAGAATCTTAATAGATTGGTGAAAAGGAATTTGGTTAGAGGTCTACCTAACAAATCTTTTCAAAATGATTTCACATGTGCTGCTTGTCAAAAATGTAAACAACATAGAGCCTCTTGTAAGACCAAGACTGTAAACACTATGACAAAACCTTTGCAACTTTTGCATATGGATTTATTTGGTCCAGTTTCTATCAGAAGCATTAGTCATAAGACCTTTTGTCTAGTCATAACTAATGATTATAGTAGATTCAGTTGGGTTTTCTTTTTAGCCCTTAAAAGTGAAACAAGTGAATTACTAAAGGATTTTATCATTTTTGTTGAAAAGCAGTTCACTAAACAGGTATTAATCATTAGGACTGATAAGGGACAGAATTTAAGAATGCTGAATTTGATGAATTCTGTAGGTCTAAAGGAATTAAGAGACAATTTAGTAATACTAGAACTCCACAACAAAATGGAGTAGCTGAAAGGAAGAATAGGAAAATGATTGAGGCTGCTAGAACTATGCTGGCTGATTCACTTTTGCCAAATACCTTTTGGGCAGAAGCAATCAATACTGCATGTTATGTGTTAAATAGAGTCCTAGTAACCAAGCCTCAAAACAAAACAACTTATGAACTCTTGACTGATTTAAAGCCTAACATAAGTCATTTAAAACCTTTTGGGTGTCATGTGTCTATACTAAATACTCTTGATTATCTGGGAAAGTTTGATAGAAAGTCTGATCCAGGATATCTTGTAGGATATTCATTGCAAAGTAAAGCATATAGGGTTTACAATTTGGCAACTAAGAAAGTTGAAGAAAATGCTCATGTCAATTTCTTAGAAAATAAACCCAATGTTCCAGGAATAGGTTATGCTTGGATGTTTGATTTAGATTATCTAACTAAATCCATGGATTACTACTCTTTGCAAAAGGATTGTCAAACTAACAATGCAGGTAGGGAGTCAAGTGAAACTAATGCAGGTACTCAAGAAGACGTTTCTTCATCAGATGATGATGTTCATGTATATGTGCCCAACATGCCTACTGTTCTCCCATGACTGCAACTCCCAAGAAGCAAACCATGCAATCAAGTAACGATCAAGCCTCCCAGGAGCTTCAGAGGCTTCAAGATCAAGAAAAGAATGCTACATCTACTAATAAGCATTCAGGAGAAGAGTCTTTTGAGTCATAACACTCAGCAGTACATACTACACCTAGCGGTACTTCATCTGCAAGTACTGCTAAGTCAAAATCTGCCAAATCTGTTGACTCACTAGAAGAGATTTTACAAGCCTTGGACGATGAAGACTTATATGCTAGTCCGGCTAAAGGAATCTTCTCCAAAGCTTCATATGATGAGCAGGGTGCAGTAACTGATTTCAACAATTTCGAAACAGAAATTCTAGTCAGTTCTATTCCCACTCATAAAGTCAACAACAACCATCCTACTACACAGATTATTAGTGATCCCCAATCTGTTGTACAAACCAGAAGACAACTGCAAACTAATATTGAAACTCATGCACTAGTGAGTTATGTCAAACAACAGCAGAGAACAAATCATAAAGATACTCAGCATTGTTTGTTTGCCTGTTTCTTATCTCAAGTAGAGCCCAAAAACATCTCTCAGGCTCTTGATGAAGAAAGTTGTGTACATGGCATGCAAGAAGAATTAACACAATTTGAGCTACAAAAAGTTTGGATTCTTGTGGATCTTCCCTCAAGTAAAAGAGTAATTGGTACTAGAAGGGTCTTTAGGAACAAAAAGGATGAAAGAGGGGTTGTTGTGAGGAACAAGGCAAGACTTGTTGCTCAAGGCTATAGACAGGAAATAGGGATAGACTATGATGAGGTTTTTGCACCAGTGGCAAGGATAGAAGCCATTAGGTTATTTTTGGCCTTTGCATCATATATGAGATTTATAGTCTATCAAATGGATGTGAAAAGTGCCTTTCTATATGGTAATATTTCAGAGGAGGTATACGTCTCACAACCTCCAGGTTTTGTAGATCCTAAATTCCCCAATAGAGTCTACAAGGTTATCAAAGCACTTTATGGTCTGCATCAAGCTCCAAGAGCCTGGTATGCAACCTTATCCAACTTTCTGCTAGAACATGGATATAGGAGAGGAACCATTAACAAAACTCTGTTCATCAAGAAGAATGCTAAGGATATCATTCTACTTCAAGTTTATGTTGATGACATCATTTTTGGTTCTACCAAGAAGACATAGTGTGAAGAGTTTGAAGCTTTGATGAAAGGAAGATTTCAAACGAGTTCTATGAGAGAACTAACTTTCTTTTTGGGACTGCAAGTCAAACAAAGAAAGATGGAATATTTATCAGCCAAGATAAATATGTTGCTCAAATCTTAAAGAAATTTTCATGTATGGATACAAGGAGTACAAGCACACCTTTTGAAGTCAAGAAATCTTTATCAAAAGATGAACATGGAGAAGATGTTGACATTCATCTATACAGGTCAATGATTGGTTCATTGATATATCTTACTGCTTCAAGACTAGATATAATGTTTGCTGTGTGTGCCTGTTCAAGGTTCCAAGTTAATCCAAAGGTGTCACATCCACAAGCTATGAAGAAGAATTTTAAATATCTTAAAAGTCAACCCAATTTAGGATTATGGTATCTTAGAGATTCCACCTTTGAATTGGAAGCTTACTCAGATAGTGATTATGCTGGAGAAAATCATGATAGGAAATCCACAACAGGAGGTTGTCAATTCCTAGGCAGAAGACTCATATCATGGCAGTGTAAGAAGCAAACCATTGTTGCTACTTCTACAATTGAAGCTGAATATGTAGCTACTGCTCATTGTTGTGGACAAGTACTTTGGATTCAAAATCAATTGTTGGACTATGGGTTTAACTTCATGAACACCAAGATTTACATTGATAATGAAAGTACTATATGCATTATCAAGAATCCAATATTTCACTCCAAGACCAAGCATATTGAAATAACACATCACTTTATAAGAGATGCTTATGACAAAAACCTTATTCAAGTCTTGAATATTCATACAGACAACAATGTAGCTGATTTGTTGACCAAGGCATTTGATGCAAAGAGATTCGAATTCTTGGTGACACACATTGGTATGCTCAACCAATAACATGCTGCATATGTTGAGGGGAGGTAATGGCTATACAAATTTTTTGTAACTTTTATTGTATAGTCTATGTTTTATGTTTTTGATGTTATTGCAGGTTTATAGAAAAAGATAAAAGAGGTTACATTGTTAGTAGAAAGCATGAACTGGTAAATATTGTGAGATACCGTTGTCACTCCAAGTACCGCTAGCACAAAACCAAGTACCGCTTATGTTCCATGTACCGCTACATGTCCGTTGTACCGTTAAGGGTCTCTTTTGTAAATTTGGCGCTTTCTTCGTGCTTGGGTTTGTTATTTACTTAAATACTTACTCCAATTACACAATTGATTCACCTAATCTTTTATTTTTATCTCTTGATTCTATAACCTTCTCTCTAATCTTTCGATCATCAAAAATATTAATGGCTGCTTTACAAGTAATCTCTAAGCATAATTTGGTTACGAATCTTGCTACGAATGATGACTCTCTTGGTTTCCATGAGATGCTTGGTTTCCTATGTCGAAGTCATATTCGCTTTGCACTCACTGTAAGTCCAGTTGTCTCTATACCCATTGTTGAACAATTTTGGGATACTGCTGTATTAGGTACTCGGGTTGGTCAACCTTGCATTAAGGCTAGGGTGAATCATAGAAATATATATGTCACTGAGGTACTGCTACGAGCAAGTTTGAGATTAAATGATGAAAATGGACTTAATATGCTAAATAATACAGAGATTCATGATGGCCTTACAGCCATGGGCTATGGAGGTGGTAGGGAAAGTCTTACTTTCTTTAAAGCTTTATTTTCACCTCAATGGAAATTGCTTTTTCATGCTATTATTCACTGTTTAAGTTCAAAAAGTACATCTTTTGATCAAATACCTGCTGCATTAGCATCAGCTGGTGTTTGTCTAGAAAATAACAGGGTTTTTAATTTTTCAAAACTAATTTTTGAAGGCATGACTAGGAATTTGGAAGGGACTAAGAAGTTTTTAATGTATCCTAGATTCATTCAGACTTTAGTTAGTGACCAAATACCTAACCTACCAGAGTTAACTGATACATGGGATGTTCCTTCATTCACAAAGAGAACTTTCTCTTTCTTGACCAAACAAGGCAATGCCTTTACAGGAACAGTAACACCATTGTTTGCTCATATGTTAACCCAATCTGCCAATCAAGAAGGTGAGGAACCTAGCAATGCTAGTGCTTCTCAGCAAACTCCTTCTCACCAGAACTCCCATTCTCTAGAAGATTCACAATCTTCTTCTCACAAAGTTGGTGTTCCACCAAACACTAATGAGATGATCCATACACCTGCTGCTTCTATTGCTGCTAGTGGTTCACCACAAGCACAAGCACCAGAGGTGGTGGATGTTGCAAATTTAACTGCTTTGTGTACAAGTTTGTCCCAACAGGTACATGTATTGCAGAAAGAAAAGCTTGTTCAAGACAAGAGAATTGCTGAATTGGAAGCTAGCCTACTCAAGTTAAGGAACAAAGTGTCACCTTGGATGAGGCAATATAGATCTATTCAGAAGTCTGCAATCAAGAAGCATAGATTCAGGAACCACAAGAAAAGGCAACTGAATGCAACCAAACAGGGGAGGAATTATGAAGGACAACAACCTTCTTCTGATAATCAGACAAGGATCTTTGGAAATGACATCAATTTTGAATTGGATGAAGATGTCATGGGGACTTATGAAGATGGAACTGGTTTAGAGACTGGTGTGGATGGACCTTCAAACATGGAGATTCAACATGAAGAACCACAACCTACTCACGAGGAGCCACAAGTTGAAGAAATTTTGGTAACTCAGCCAGCACCACCACCTCAATCACCACTTCAAACTAATTGTAGTGCTTTCTATGAGAAGTTGGAGGAAATTACTATTCAGTTTCCTGTATATTCAACTCCATCACCACAAAGACAAGTATGGTTTCAAAGGAAACAGACTTTGCAAGTACTGTCTAGATCAAGAATGAGCAATGAATCAGACAAGACTGAAGAGGTGCAAGTTGATATGATGGCTTCTATGGAAGAAAGAGTATCTGGGGATACACAAGTGATTGAAGAAACAAATGTGTCTAATACTGGTGAAGTCAACGTTGTTGAAGATCCAAGTACTGCTAAGCCAACTAAGCCGACTGCAAGTACTGCTGACATTGTTGAAGACCCAAGTACTGCTAAGCCAACTAAGCCGACTGCAAGTAACGCTGGTGATCATCCTTTACTAGAAAGTCAAACTCCTTTTGGTGAAGATGAGACTTTAGCCCAATTGCTGCTTGATTTAAGAAAGAAGAATTTAGTTGAGAAGACTAAACAAGCAGAAGTAGAGAAAAAGACACAACAAGAAGTTCTTGCCAAAAAGGATCAAATTCAAGGTAAGAAAGTTCAAGCTTTACACCCTACTAAAGGTATAGTTATTCAACAACAAGCTAATGAAGAAAGAGCTACCAAGCTGAAGAAGAAGCTACCTAAGATTGATCCAAAGGATAAGGGGAAGAAGCAATTATTATCAGAATCTGAAGATGAAAGTGATTCAAATGATGATATAAACAAAGTCATGTACAGATTTAATCAAATAGACCATGATGAGGAATTTTCTTATAGAATGCAAGCACAAATTCATGAAAATGAATTGCAGGAAGAACTTGCAGCAAAGCAGGATTTGCTAGAAGCTAAAAGAATACAGCAAGAACGGAACATACAAGAGTATGATAGGATTCAAGCTGAAATACATGCAAGTGAGTTTCTTGCAGACTCATTGATAGCTGAAGAGAGAGATGCATATGATGAAGAAGAGAAATCAAAATTGATTGATGATCTGGTAAGGGAGCAACAAATATTCTTTGCTAAAAAGAGAAGGAAAGAAAAGATTAAGCCTCCAACTACTATGCAGATTAGAAATCAGATGATGAACTTTCTTAAGAAAGTTAAAGGATTTACTCATATTCAACTGGTCAAGAAATTTTTTGAAGAAATCAAGACTTTATATGAGCATAATAAGAGGACTGAATTGAATTTTGTTGAGATTGGATCTGAAGCAGATAGAAAAGTTGTTGAAAAATTTAAGAGACATTTGCAACAACAAAGGCAATTTGGTAGTACTCCTAGAATTGAGCCAAGTACTGCTGAACCTACAAATACATCTCCACCTATTAAGACCACTTATGTAAGGAAGAATAGAAAGGGGAAGGTAAGTTCAAGGGAGGAAGAGACTGCTCAAAGAATGAATACAGGAGTTGAAACTCAAGATATTGCTCAGACTGAAAATGTACAAGCAGTACATACACAGTCAATAGTACATACAACAATACATATTGAGGAGACGGTACATATAAACTTGCAAGAGGGTTCAACAGAACTTGAGAGAATTTCCAAGGGTGTTAAAAGGAAAAGGTCAACAAAGATAAAGAAGAAAGCTAAGAGAGCTAAATCAACAACAGAGGATAGTGATGATGATGAGAGCTTAAAGAAGTACTTGAAGATTGTGAAATTTGAAGATCAATGTATTGATACAGAGATTTTTGGAAAGAGCGCATCCATTGCTAAGTGGATTTACTCTACAGATCAAGGACTTGAAGCTCATGGAATTCAGAGAACTGATGGCACAACAAGAGTATTCAGACTTTTGGAGGATATTCTTCACATTCTTGACAGACAAGATATTCAAGATCTTTCAAGGTTAGTTCAAGAAGGTAGTGCAGGTAAAACTAAAGTATCACTATTATACTAGGAATTTCTCTTTATGTATGAGCCACACAATTATGATCAAGAAATGTTGAAGGAATTAGAGAATCAGGTTCCTAGTTACTAGAGATATTACATGTCATGTGGATTGCATATTTTGGATGTAGATGATGTTACATACTATATGCTGCAAGAGAAAACTTACCCTTTCAAAAGAAAATTGTTGGAAAGGATGTTAGAACAATTAGAAGTTACAGAAGAATCTGCTGATGCTTTGGAGTTGATCAGAATGGTTAAACAACAAATCAAGGATTTGAAAGATGAGGAAGAAGCTGAGAAAGAGCCTTAAGTGTTTGACTTTCAGTCACACTTCCCAAATGGTTCCCAGTTCACCATGTCTAACACACATAAGAACTGGCTAGTCCATAAGCAAACGGTTTGTGGTAAAGACTTATCAAATCCGTTGAAAGCTGATAGTTTACTAAAAACTATATGGTTCTAACTCACCTTGTTTCGAGACAAAGAGTTGGCTAGTCCTAGACAAACGGTACTAGGTAAAGACTTCATCAAATCCGTTGATGGTTGAAACTTTACCAAAAATTGTAAGGTTTTCATTACACCTTATTCTTTGTGAATAAAGTATTGGCTATTCCAGAGTGTACGGCTAACTGATAAAGAATTTATCAAATCCGTTGATAGCTGGTGATTTGCTAAAAATCATGAAGCCAATACAGATTGGTGTTTGTTGTTAACTGTTTTATTTCAGGTATGAAGATTGCAGGCAAAGAAGTATTTAAAAATAATACTTATAAGGTTTTGTTATCATCAAATCAAGACAAAGGTTCATGATTAAGAGTTCAAATATTAAACTCAAGAAGACAATAACTGATGCTGCAAAGATAAGTGAATGTTTAGAAGACACAAGAAGATCATAGTTTGAAGACAAAGATGATACTCATGATGTTTGAAGATTATCTTATCAGAAGAAGATCTACATTTGAAGTGTTTGGATACATTCAGTTGGATACAAATACAAATTACCAAGTTCAATCCAAGGATGAAAGAAAGACTGAAGACATGTATTTTTAATACATCCAGTACAAGAGAAACAAGAAGACAACAAGTTATCATTTCTTGTTTAGGGGAGAATTGTTGGGAATTATTTGTTAAGTGTCAAATACCGTTAGTATATTCCAAGTACTGTTAGTGTTATGTAAGTACCGTTAGTATTAACGCGGCACATAGTAAGTACTGCTACTTATAAAGTAAGTACTGCTATGATGATTAGGACGAATATATCTTTGTATAAGATATGTCATAGTTATAGTTAGAGTATATCTTAAGTGATATACCTAAATAGTTAGAATATTAATAATATATCGTCTGTGATATAGTTATCTTTATAGAATATTCTAAGGTTTCTAGGGTTCCTTACTCTATAAAAGGAACATAGGTACAATGTCTTTCATGTACCTTATTCAAGTCGATTAATAAGAGAATCGAATAGTTAAAAATAATTCTGTTCTTCTGTGCTTTATAAGTTAGATTCCGCATAACTTATTTAGTGTTAGTAAGAGTGCTCAAAGTGTTTTAGCTTGATTACAAACTATTATACTAATTCTTAACAGAATATAGATCCAACCAAAGGGATCAACAACATGTGTTCATTTTATTTCAAATAGCATGTATCCCTCTCGCGGGTTTTAAAATCATTAAAAACAAGTATAAAGCGAGGCTATAGACTCACCTTAAGTAATAGAAATAGTAACACGAATTTCAACGATTGAAGATGCCCGGCGAACACGAAATTCACAATCTATCAAATAAAACACTCACCTTTAATGACACATTTAAGTAATAATTTATACTTAATAAAATCAAATAAATAATTAAAAATGAAAATTAAACTCATGCCATTCACATTCAAGTGATTCCTATATATTTATATCTGTTACACTTTTACTTTATTATTTATTTCTTTTATTAAAAACCTGCCGGTATATACTAAATGTCCAAACTGTTTTCCCCTACTTAAAATCATCAAATGCTTATGATAATACTTGAGCAACTCACTTAATACATATAGAAAGTCCTCAAAAAGTTTTATCAAATTGTTTTACTTCTAAGTCCTCCTGCCCGACATCTTTAAACTACAAAATCTGGACAGTTTTACGTATTTAACTTACAACATCACGTTGACCTTTATAAACTATTCCATTTATAAAATCGACACCCGGGTTTAAAAATAGACTCAACCTCCTATTTTTATGACTCATAATCAGCCTTTAACCATTTTCAAAAACTCATTTTATATTCCCCGAGATTTGATCCAAATATCGACAACAATTTCGTATTGTACCGATACTCGCCTCCCGGTACACGAATAATCAATCTATCATAACTTCTTCCTCGTTTGGAGTTAGAAGCTCTAATTTATATCAAATAGAAGCTTATGAAATCCTTTACAACAATATCTAATCAACTCATCTCATACTCAAACTTAAGTTTTCCAAAATTAGCCTATAAGCTGCTGGTCTAAATTAACTTCTTAAAAATCACCTAAAATCATATTTTTAACCCATTTTAACATCTTTTTTACATCTATTATCATCCTAACACTATTACTTTCAATTCCTACATCCTATATTTACTTAGATGATCAAATTATTAAAAACCCAATTCAAAAATTTAACATGCAACAAATAAAAATCATACATAACATCATAAACACCTACATACAACAATTAAACAAGATCAAAACATAAGATTTTTCATCAAAAATGGGTTTTTAGAAAAAGTTCATGCGTGTAGCTAAATTTTATACCAATGTGTAGAGAACAAAAAACTAAGATGGGACTTTGATTGGTTTTAATAGATTCAAGTTAGATTTTAAGATGATGATGATTTTGGTGGTGATGGGGGTGACGAAATGTTTAAGAGAGAGGGGAGATGGAGAAATTTTTTGGTTAGTGGGTAATACTGGGTTTTAGTCAGTTAAAAATATCGTTGTTCCAGTATCTTCGAATTGATAACAGTTGAACGTGCGACTCAGTCGTTTTTTGGTGGAAACAATAAATTGGTCGTTGTAGTAAAGTAAATGTGCAAGACTTAAAAGTAAATGACAAGAAATTAAAGCTAAAACTAATTAAAACGTAAATGGTGCAATATTAAAACTTTAAAAGTAAATAAATTTAATGACAAAAATTAAAGCTCGACAAAAAGTAAATTTGACAATAAAATAAAAATGCAAACTTGAAATTTAAAATACAGAAAAACACTTGGTAAAAACAGAGATTTCGGGAAACGTGCAATTTTTGGAAATTAAAATAAAATAATACTAAGTAAATTGGCGGGAAAAGATTAAATTTGAAATAAAAATAAAAACAGGAAATAAAGTCAAAGAAAGGTCAGATCGCAGTTACGATCGCAACCGGCGATCGTACTCTGGATCGTACTCAAGCGATCGTACTCTTGGATCGTACTCCACCACGATCGCAACAAGTGGATCGCAGTGGACTATCGTGACCAAGTGATCGCACCCACAATCGAAGCCTTGGATCGTAGTGAACGATCGGATTCCAGATCGTAGCCACATATCGCAACCACGATTGTAACAAGTCGATCGTAGCTTAGATCATGGTGAATGATCTTAGTCTTGATCGCAGTAATGGATCGCAAGTAGAAACCCTAGGGGTTTATGCGATCGCACTTACTCGATCGGAATGGGTAAATAGCAGTACGATGGGAATAAGAAAAACAGAATAAGCTGAACCAAATAAGCACTTTGACAATAAGCAAATAACAAAAACTTAATTAAAACAAGAATAAGTGAAACTAAATAAACACAAATTTAAAGACTTTCAAGACACAAAATAAGCAAACAAAATAAGCAAACTTGAAAAAGATAAAACTTTGAAGAAAATTTTAAAACAAATAAGCTAAATACAAAATAAGCCAATAAGATTGTCAAGCTTATAGCTTAATTCGTATAAAGGCCTAGATAGAAATAAAAGGATAAACTTTTTAATCAAATAAGCAATAAGATTAAGCAAAATGAATGCTTAATCCGAATCAAATTCAAATCAGAAACAAGAAAAGTAGAATAAGAATGATAATGAGAAGCTTGATTAAAGGAAAATTAAGGTTCAACAATAAAATTAACTTACTTGGAATTAAAAGGCACAAAATTTAAGACATGAAATTAAAGAACAATTTAGTAAATGACATGAAAATGAAAATGGTGCAAGTAATGAAAATGATGGAGAGCTAAGTTGTCAAATTAGCTAACAACATGAAAATGAGGTGAAATGCTTCTATTTATAGGGAGATTAGGGAGGTAAGCATGTGTTGGAAGCTTCCTTCTTTTTTTTCTTTCTCGTCTTTTCGTCTTCTAAATTCTTCGACTTTTTCGACTTTGTCTCGGGATTAATTGAACTCGTCTTGTAATTTCTTCATAAATTAGACTTGAGTTCTTCGGCTTTATTAAACTTTCGTCTTTAGACTTTTTCTTCGATAAATCTTCAGAATAGGCCTTGGACTTCCGTTATTTTTGCACTCTTGATCTTTTGACTTCGTCTTTTGTCTTTTTCTTCGATAAAAGCCCGTGAAAGCCCGTGTTTTCTTCCCTTTTCACATTTTAGTCCTAAATCACAACAAAAACACAAACCACGCATAATTCCGACATTTACGACATAAAATACACGTTTTGGCTTGGTTATTATTATAATTAAGTCGTAAAAGGATAAGTGTTTTCACACTTATTAGTGGGATTATGTGTGTTTTTGTTATTAAAATTTTCTTTTATATGTTGGAAGTTTAGGGTAGTTTTTGCCAACTGTTGATTCTTGTGGACCAAAATGCAAATACTTGTTTAAAAAGTGGGAAATGACTATCAGTCAATTTTCAAAATATTTACGGGTCTCGGGTTTCATGAAAATGCTTCTCAAAACTTAAAACACACTCAAATTATGATATTATATAGTCCCGGCACGGCTTAATACACAATTAAAAGCAAAAAAGTCAAAATATCAAACATCGACATGATTAAAAAAATAAAACCTAAAGTTTCGGGCATCCGTTCATATCGCGATCACTAATAATCCTCATAACTCGTCAAAACGTAAAAATATAACTTTCAACATTCGTTCCACTCAAATCACAAAACATCATGACATTCAATTTCGTCAAAAATTTCAAAAATATACGTAAAAATATAATTAAATAATGACCTCGGATTCAGGTTATCACATCATACCCTCCTTAAAAAGAGCGACGTCCCGACGCTCGACCCACCTCATACTCACACTTTCACGCCTCTAAAACCAATGTGATCTCTTTTCCTTAAGAAATCCTCACGTCTTTCACACCAGTTCAAGTTAATTCTTATAATATCATCATAACAAAGAATACTATTACATTTCAACTTCTAAATTTCACCTTCCAATAATTCCAATCTTTCATCATTCATACTTCTTCTGCATCATTTCTTCAGTTCCGTTTCCTACTTCAATACCCTAAAAGTCTAGCTTACAACCATGTAAAACCTCAAGTTGCACATCCTAATTACTAATATGACGACTATCATCGTATAAAGACTCCATCATCAACTGATTTCGTTTGTATTCGTAGTAAAATATTTAAAACTAACATCATTCCAAGTTTCAATCGCATCTGCACAAGTCCAATCTCCATTGTTCAGATTATCCTATCATTCTGTCCATTAATTTCTGATCAATACGCGATATTCATTCTTGACTCGATTCCTCTTTCTTTCTGTAAAGGTCTCTATAAATCAAAAGTTAACTTCAGTCACTGGGTTATATATTATGTTAAAATCTTTATTACATTCTCACTTCTCCTTACAGCGATTTCCACAAATTCAAAATAATATTGACACTACAACCCGGGGTTATCGATAATTTCATCACTAAATTCTTAGTGATTTCTTTATCCTTCATTCACAGATTGCATCTCGTACCAGTCACCTATATAATTTCCTACGCTCATCTTCCACCTTTATTTAATCAAACAATTACTAACACACTGAACCACTCAACCATTCATATTACATCATTACATCTTTCTTATATCATATATTGTTTAGATAACTCCATTGATATCCTACACTCAAATCTAACCATTAATACATCTTCTTATGTCATTATACATCTTATTCCAACCAGAATGTATAAATACTTTAACTTGTGAAATTCCTCTAATACTACATATATCACTCTCAGCACTCTTTGAAAAATTGAATTCTCTCTAATCTGAAAAATTTATCCAACACCAGCTCTCGTATTCCTAACACATCCTCTTCAAATAGATGATTACAATAATCAGTTTCGTTCCTCTAAAGTATCTCATCTCACTCATATTTACTACCAGTCCATTTCAAAATTTTTGACAACCTGTTGGTTTACTTTTCTTGGCATTTATTTCCATTAGTTCATTAATTCGATCTTTAAATATTTATTCCATTCCATCCACACTTCTCATTATTACCAAGACTAAAAAATCTTAAAATTCAAGATTCAATTCTCAGATACTTTAGAAATTTATAAGCCTTTTTCCTTCTCTTTCCTACCGAGTACTTTAACTACCACACTCGTCTTACAGAACTATAACACATCTCATGATCATAATCACTTTCGAGTATAATTACTAATTATCTCCTTCATTCAACACTAAGTAGTCTTGTACTCATCTCTATTGAAATTCCCAGATGTTAAATATGAGTAAACCTTTATTATTCTTAATTACTACATACTTGATTCCATACAAGTAATATTTCATAGTTCCAAAATAGGTACCACATCTTCGAAACTCAAAATTATATAATTCCCCTTATACTCCTCTAATTAAATCAACACACCACTCATCACTTTCTCCTACCATTTGATAATGTTAAGATATCATCACCGCAGATCTACAATTTCTTCAGATTCCTCCGATACTGGCAATGCGGGCACAGAACTCAACCTATCCTCAGCGTTCATAAACAACTTCCTAGGCTAACGAAGATCAGATCTCAAAACTACAACTTGGATGCATGAATGGGTTTCACACATTTAGTTCTTCTTTGTCAGCTTAATCAATGGTTCAACAATCAGTGAAAATCTTTCGATAAATCTTCGATAATACTTAGCTTAGAAAAGGAATTAACAAGCTTCAGTCGGCTTCGTCGGTATCGACAAATCCTCAATCGCTTCAATCTGGACAAGATTTTCACGAATACTTCATCTATAAATCACACACTCCAGAATATACACTAACTGCAGCTAAAATTCATATTCAAAGAATTTCACACACCATTCCTCTTTCCTTAACAATTTTCATAACTGTTATCAAATACCTTTCCCACCTTCCTTACTGTTAACCAAACAAGAGATCAATCATCAGTAATGGATACCGATTCTTGGTAATCAATTTGTTCAAGCTTATAGCAATCATTTTATTCCCAAAACACCCAGCTTCTTTTCTTGCTTTCAATACTATGTCTCTTATGACTTACCCTTCCAATTTAATTAGATTAGCTTTGTTGTCTCATCCACCCATTTATTACAATTGATCAAATAACCATCCTTAATTTCCTAAAAATGTCAAATGAAAAAACATACAAGCAGCTTTCATAACTTCCAACACTAACCAACATAAAATTTCATTTCCCAAGGCGACAGTGAACTCTACGATTTCGCAGGATAATTACAAAAGACTCGTGAATACGAACTCGTCTTCTCATTCCCTTTCGACTACTACTGATGAAGTGCACTGAGAATATGACATATTACAGTTTCCTCCTACATACCTTCTCATCCTTGACCAAATAAAATCCTTAAATAGAAATCCCACTTATTAATTCTTGTAATCAGTACTCAATTCTTAGCAAAATTTTAAACCAATCATTTCCACCTTTACTTATCATACCCTACAACTTTCATCCTCATTCCAGCAATTCCCAACACAATCCTAGTTCGATTAATTGTGAGATATTACCTAATTTCGTAAGTCCAGGAAATATCTCCTTAATTATAAATAATTATTAACAATCTTTCTATCGGTTAATTTCTCATCTCAACTAATTGCTACTTCTTGCTGATCTCTCATCCTCAGGTCCACTAAATCTAACATCTTCAAATTTTATCGGATATATTATTCCAACAATAGACTAACTCAATGATTATCAAATAAGAATATGCAAATTACAACATCTGAAGCTCAAGACTTATCAACATTTCTAAACATATAGGCTGTAATAACAACAACATTCCTTTCCTATTAATTCCCAATATCTGAACGATTTCTTTGCCCATACTCTTTTTACCACGATGAAAATATTTCACTATTCCAGGAACACTAATTCCTATAACTACATTCCTTGTCCTTCCTTCAGCAGCTCGACATCCAGCTAGTCTGTAGTTACGACAAGTAGATAGACAATTACCTATGTGGTGCAAAATACATCGTTTGCACATTATAATTCCTCTTGCTTTCATAATTTACAATAACAACATGAATACCATCTTTCCTTATCTTAGACTGTTGAACTCTGAATTTATCTTCTGTTAGAGAGAATAAATTTTCATTTCCTATTGTCATTTGCAGAAATACCGTCCTTTTTATCCTTTATGCTACACTTAATTTTCGAGCTAGGATCAATCTTTAAATTACTCTCCATTTCGTCCATTTTTATATTTCCAAATTACTACTAATGTTACGATATATCCATCAGTTACTCAAAATTATCAATCTAATTGTACATTTCCAAACACCATTGGTGTCGTAAGATACCCTTCACAACATTCCTTCTCACTCCTAGGAATCTAGCATACGAACATCCTTTACAATCTTGCAGAATAGCAACAACATCACCAACTGGAACACCAGCATCTTCAGTCTCGGCACCTTGATTCCTTGCAGCACGATCAGCTTCAAACGTTCTAACGATTAGTTCCATAATCATTGAGTCTACCCTAGCGGTTGTTAATTATGGAGACATATTTCAGGAAACTTAGTCACGTGGGGATCCACTAATGACAGAAAATATCTCACTCAATTCTTTTCACTGTTATCACAGATGAAAGAAACATGATAAGTATACACATCGAGATAGAAAGAAGGATCTTTTTATCAAGATATATCATGGATACTACATGTGCAAACAACACAATACTACCGAAATTCACCAATCAACTCAAGAAATAATAAGACACATCAAGATAATAAAGGGTAAAAATAGGTTGCATTCATAAAATCCGACAAAATCGTGACAATATCTGTCACTACAGTCACTTACCCTTATGAACCTAAACGACAACATGTTCCACCACAGTACTATATCATAAAGTCTAAATAATCCAAATACAACACAACAAGTACATAAACTGAAATACAAGAAAGATTCATCAACTTATCACTCCATAGGACATGGCACATCCTTTTCTCCAACTTGACTAGTCTCTGCTTCGTCGTCATCCGCATCCAACTTGATCTGTTGGGTAATGGCACGACGGCTCCTCCAATCCATACTTCAGATACGTACCTTGCCACGACGGAGACCTCATGTAGTGTGAATCAACATACTTCTCATTGTCCTGAAACTTCCAACCCTGTCCAAGATATGGCATAATGTGGGCTTCATAATCACTCAACTTGTGTAGCCTATCTTTCTCTTCCTGAAACATCCTAAAATTAGTACCATAGCTTCTTACCTCAGCCCTAATCTCAGTCTTCTTAATTTCACTCTCAGTCCTCAAATTATCACTCTCAGATTCCACAAAGTCATTCTTATCGTCCTCATCATCTAACCATCCACTTTTACCCCATGGAAATAGAATACCCGGTTTTCCTATAGTATATCCCTGCCTACTGCTATTAGGTGGTATATCGGCCATTTTCTGCAATCACAGAAAATTCAAGAGTACATAAGGTCATTATTCAGAAATATATATGCAATGCATGGTCATGCAAATGCAAATGATTTATGTATGTCAATAAATATGTACGCAATGCAATGCAAATGATAATTATGCAATGCTCACAAAAAGAAATTATGATGAAAGTACTCTACGTTCTTTCATTAATACCAATACCTTATCGTAGTATTTACTTAATAAAAACTCAGGGATTCAGAACAGTTTTGAGGGATACATCTATAATATAAAGCATAACTAAAAATAAATAATCTTACCGGAGCATTGCAGAGAAGTTGCGTTGCTTTTATAAAATATTTTTGACACCAAAGTTATAGTTTAGGACATTTTCAAAAATCGACCTAATTCGCTATAACTAAAAGCTCTGATCACCAATCTTTAACACCCCAAATTACATTGACCTAGCGGAAATACACATTTGGGTGCTAAAATCAAACCTCGTTACTAAAAACACTTGGTACGGTCTCAAAATGAGACATTTAAAACATAAGGTAAAATAATACTATCTTTTAGTCTAAAACTTTCAATTCCAATAAATTGATTTCATAAATATCAGAGTAGCGTTTCGGTCCCCCAAAGATACCTACCAAATAACAAACTTTTTATCAACAATAAGATTTCTCAAAAATGATTTTTATAAGTTCATGAAATCAAAGGATAATATTTTAAAATGACAGGAAAAGAAAACTGTTTCAGACTAAACAAGTATAAAAGCGACACCACAACCTTCCCAAGCAAGCTCCTTGATCAACACATCAGATTACCTGAAATACATGCTTAAACAAATCAACAATAATGCTGAGTGAATCTATAGGTTTAACAAAACACATTTGAACATATGATAAAAATCAATCATAATCGTTTAATAGCATTGTAGCCATACAATCTATTAATCAGGCATTTCATCATATAGCAATAGCTAGTGAATTGTATTAAGCTCATGATACCGACCCCTTAACTTAGTCACCCTCGCCAAATGCCAACATGACTATATGAATTTCACTGCCCATACTTGGGTATCAGTTGCAAGTTATACCACTAATTCTCATTCTCATAAATTATCCTTCCCAGAGGTTACTCAGCGTAAAGCCCTGGTCTCAGATAGGGTCGTCAGCCCAATAGTACTATCATTTGAATAAACGGCTTTTCCCAACTCACAACAAAGAGTTAGAACATAGTTAACGGTTCATGAATTTAGGGAATTTTGCAACTTAGGTACTTATACAACTCAAGGCAATATCAGGCAACATAGGCAACATTCGGGTCCAACAATTATTCATGACATGTGTTCATTTTATTTCAAATAGCATGTATCCCCCTCGCGGGTTTTAAAATCATTAAAAACAAGTATAAAGCGAGGCTATATACTCACCTTGAGTAATAGCAATAGTAAGACGACTTTCAACGATTGACGATGCCATGCGAACACAAAAGTCACAATCTATCAAATAAAACACGCACCTTTAGTAACACATTTAAGTAATAATTTATACTTAATAAAATCAAATAAATAATTCAAAATAAAAATTAAACTCACACCATTCCCATTCAAGTGATTCCTATATATTTATATCTTTTATACTTTTACTTTATTATTTATTTCTTTTATTAAAAATCTGCCGGTATATACTAAATGCCCAAACTGTTTTCCCTTACTTAAAATCATTAAATGCTTATGATACTACTTGAGAAACTCACTTAATAAATATAGAAAGTCCTCAAAAAGTTTTATCAAAAGTTTTTACTTCTAAGTCCTCCTGCCCGACACATCATTAAACTACAAAATTCGGACAGTTTTACGTATTTAACTTACAACATCACGTTGACCTTTATAAACTATTCCATTTATAAAATCGACACTTGGGGCTTAAGAATAGACTAAACCTCCTATGTTTATGACTCATAATCAGGCTTCAACCATTTTCAAAAACTCATTTTATAGTCCCCGAGATTTGATCCAAATATCGATAACAATTTCGTATTGTGCCGATACTCGCCTCCCGGTACTCGAATAATCAATCTATCATAACTTCTTCCTCGTTTGGAGTTAGAAGCTCTAATTTATATCAAATCGAAGCTTATGAAATCGTCTACAACTATATCTAATCAAATCATCTCATGCCCAAACTTAAGTTTTCCAAAATTAGCCTATAAGTTGCTGGTCTAAATTAACTTCTTAAAAATCACTTAAAATCATATTTTTAACCCATTTTAACATCTTTTTTACATCTATTATTATCTTAACACTATTACTTTCAATTCCTACATCTTATATTTGCTTAGATAATCAAATCATTAAAAACCCAATTCAAAAATTTAATATGCAACAAATAAAAATCATACATAACATCATAAACACCTACATACAACAATTAAACAAGATCAAAACATAAGATTTTTCATCAAAAAAGGGTTTTTAGAAAAAGTTCATGCATGTAGCTAAATTTTATACCAATGAGTAGAGAAAAGCAAAACTAAGATGGGACTTTGATTGGTTTTAATAGATTCATGTTAGATTCTAAGATGATGATGATTTTGGTGGTGATGCGGGTGACGGAATGTTTAAGAGAGAGAGGGGAGATGGAGAAATTTTTTGGTTAGTGGGATTATGTGTGTTTTTGTTATTAAAATTTCCTTTTATATGTGATAAGTTGAGTGTAGTTTTTTCCAATTGTTGATTTTTGTGGACCAAAATGCAAATACTTGTTTAAAAAGTGGGAAATGACTATCATTTAATTTTGAAAATATTTACGGGTCTCGGGTTTCATGAAAATTCTTCTCAAAACTTGAAACGCACACAAAATATGATATTATATAGTCCCGGTATGACTTAATACGCAATTAAAAGTAAAAACGTCAAAATATCAAACATCGACATGATTAAAAAAATAAAACGTAAAATTTCGGGCATCCGTTGATATCACGATCACTAATAATCCTCGTAACTCGTCAAAACGTAAAAATATAACTTTCAAAATTCGTTCAACTAAAATCACCAAACATCATGACATTCAATTTCGTCAAAAATTTCAAAAATATACGTAAAAATATAATTAAATAATGACCTCGGGTTCGGGTTATCACATAATCAAAGCCAATGGATTTGAACATGAACAGAATGAAGTCAAGTCCATGGAGATTGGAAGGGACAATGCGTCCTTTATGAAAGCTACGAGCTTCTAAATACTTAAGAGCAATTTTGAGAGATTGGGATTTACACAAAGTGGAAAGAATATGCATGTATTCTCTAGTTTTTCATGATCTTTTTGACTTTCCGAAGGCATGATTAAGTACCTATATACAACACAATTTTTTTTCCACAATCACTCTAATGTTACTTAATGATTAATGATCAAAATCATGAGAATGTGTTTTAATCAATTTCTTCACAAACAAAGGGTTAATCCTTATCATTGCCATTGTTCACAATGTAGTAAATTCATCATTGACTATAACATATGCGCTATGTAAAATCAACCATAAATTTGAACATTGGTTTATCAAAATTCGTTTTTAGGTAAGTATTAACAACGCAATTACCAATTTGTTTATGGGTTCATATAAATTCCATCATTTAACCAAAATAATTTAGTCAAAATACGGATTGTTCTATAAGTGAGTTTTAGTGAAATCGCAATGAATTCAAATCAAAAGAATCATAACATTATAACTATGTCATCCCACACTCCTAATTAGGTTCCAATTCGATTTTAATTTTAAAAATCCCCAATTATGAAAATAAGAACCCTAGAACAAATTGATTGAAATTGAATGAATGTACTTACAGTTAATTGATCTTGAAACCAATTAATCTTGAGTGATTGAAGCTTTTGGAAAATCAAAAATAGTGGTTTTTAATGGAACATGTCGCCTATGGAGAAGAAGGAGTGGGTTTTGTTTGAAAAAAATGATTACAAAATAAAAACCAGATTATTTTAGTCATTTAGTGGGCCATGATTCCTTATTGATATAGAACCGCGCCTTGAGCCGTGACAATTAAGGAACCGCCTACAATGTGCAGTTTAAAATCATGAAAATCAATGAAATTTTCAAAACCAAGTTTTTCTAAAATACTTAAAATATATCTCAAGCCTTTTGGAAATTATTGGACCACTTCAATACTAGGTTATAATGACTTTATGAAGGATTACGAGTTAAATCGAGACCAAAAAAGACTGGATAAGATCGATACTAAAAAACGACTACTCATAAGAAAGAAGCAAAGAAGAGAGAAACCAAGGGAAGTGAATCAAGACTAAGTTCAATACTCATGAGACTAGTGACAATCTTCAAGTAGTAGAAAGAAGAGCTTGTGTCATCTATAGTGGTTTAAGGCGTGCCTTTCCGGCGTTAGTCTAAGCGGCTTTAGTAATGAACCATAGCAAGCAATTTTTTTAAATAGATTAAGATCACTTTCAAGAATAGTCTTAGCCTATTTCAAAATATGAGCAAAGTATAGATTCACTTTCTCTCCCACATGATCGGACAAATACTATTGCTAGGAATTGTAACAACAATATCCTTGGAATATTTCAGTTCCAAATGTATAACATCCTAACTACAACTTATGGAGTAGTTTAGTATCTCAAGGGATTAATAAAGTATCCTAGAGATGAGCTCAATTGCACATATTACACATGAATGAGGACCTACTAACCATATGAGTGCAAACCATGTAAGTCATGCTTGATACTTTAAGCTTCTACTAACTCACTCTACAACTCCTAAGTGAGTCAAGTATCCAAGCAATGAAGGTTTGAGAGGGTACAAGAATAGAATCACATACCACAAACAAATGTCAAGGCATGGATGCCAAGAACAAGCACATAGTCAAGTAATGATCAAAAGAATGATCAATAGGTCATGTGGAAGGATGAAAATGTACCTTAGCCGCAAAGTGCATTCCAATTCTTCTAAGAACCAATGCAATGACCAAACATGACTAAAGTGACTACTAAGTCTTCAAGGAATAGTATCACTCTCATCCATCTTGATATCATCATTCAATGATGTTAGAGATCAAAGAAGATGAGTCTTCAAGAAGTGTAAGCAACTTAATCCACAATCAATTTAATGATTAGTCTTCATGAGTACCTACACATAGCAAGATACAAACTATTAGATACATTTCAAGTGTAAATCTAAAATGTATAAATACTACTAATCTAGATGAGATGGTACATTACCAATTTAAGGTCTAATTTCATTGAGAAAATAGTTTTGACCAAAAAGAAACTTTAGTACAACTAATCCTTCAAATTTCAGGAGACAATAGATCGATCCAAGTTTTTAAGCACAATATACTTCAAAGACCTTGAGTGACCATCGCTCTGATACCAATTGTAAAAACTAGAAGGCAGGGGGGGTTGAATAGTTTCTCTTCGGTTTATTTCCTAATTAAAATTCCTTTCAATTAAGTTTGTCCCAAAACTACCTTTTACTTGAAAGCTAGTTTCATAATGATTAGCTTCAATTCTAATGCATTAACAATGATGAGTAGTAGTCGAATGCAATTTAATAATGTAAGTAAGTAAAGAGTAAGGAATGAAGCAACCTAATAGGGAGACACCAAGATTTTGAGTGGTTCAGCAACGAAGCTCTATCTTCGTTCCTACTCCACTCTTCGAGTACACCTTACTCGAGGTTTCCACTATATCCACAAGCTCCCTTCTTGGCTGAGAAAACCTTACAACGTCACTTACATTATTTCCGACACTAAGCTAAATGTCGAGACCTAATCTTAGCTAGGACCAATCTACACATGTCGCCTACTTCACCATTTTCTGGCACAAGGCTAGATGTCGATTTCTAATTGAAACTAGAACCAATCTTCATCGCCTATCTTATTTTCTGTCAGAAGGCTAGATTTCTAGTTCTAATCCAAAGCTAGAACCAATCTTCACAACTCTTCACTTTGAAGCTAGGTGAGAACTCACAAGACACATACACAAATCACATTGTAGTTTAGTGAGAACTAACAACAACACTTACAACTCAATAAAACATATCCAAGTATACACATGTAACTTTGATCCACACAAGACATATCCAAGTATACACATATATAATGGATTTACACGAGACTAATCTCAGTATTCACTAATACCTTGGATCAACACAACACTAATCCAAGTATACACAAATACGTTGTATCTACACAAGACTCAAATAAAAATGATGAACATGACTAGATCTAAGATAGGTTGATCTTCATCAAGGCTTCATCTTTAATCACATAACAAGTGTGTGAGTGATCTTCTCTTTGGACAAGTAAAGAAGGGGATCAAGAGGATAGTCATAAGTAAATATACTTAACACATTAAGTGAACATTTACTAATGATTAGGATTTAGAAAAGAGAAAGAAGGCATAAAGAATGTCCAAAAAAGGTTCTTGGAAAATGTAGATTTGATCCACTATTTATAAGAGACAAAGCCAACGGCTCTCTGCCTGCGGTTCCTTAATTGTGCTTGCGATTCTTTATTGATAATGAACTGCATAGCCATTTGAGGAACCGTGGGTAGTAGACTCCACTCCTTTTTGTCCTTTAGTGTGAAAGTAATATCTGAGGTAAATTTTACCTTCAAAGGATATTCCTATGGCATTTGGAATATGCCATATTCGAATTTATATTTTTCATTTTAATAAAACATTTTCTTAAAAAGAAAGTATATTTAAAATATTTTGTCACATTTGACAAAATGTAAGTTTTAGGGCTAATCACTTTTTATGACCACTAAACATGATTAAGATATGTTAGTGCAATACTTAAATGATTATTACCTTGATGACAGTGTTTGTTAAATAATTCGTTTTATGACTGTATTTGATGATAAATGTCTTTTTAATTTGTCGTGATCAAAACTAAGAAAGATTAGTTAACACTAATAATGTTTTTAGGCATCACTTGCATTAACAAAGATATTTGAACATATATAATGGTTGATATTATATACGTATATACATATGAACACACAATAAAATGGAACTATTGTTGTTGTACATCTTATAAGGTGCATGAGTCCAATAAAACATCTTATTGAGAACAATCATCTTTAACAGCTTCTTAAACTATAAAGTATTCTTTATTCTTTAAATATGTATTACAACATTGTGCTCAACTGAGCACAATTAGTCCACATGGTTATCATCAAATATGAAATTGTATATGACTAACATTGAGTGTTATCTCAATCAAACTATCATTTATGTCTAAACTATAAATATTACCATGATAATATTTGATGTCTTTCTAAACTTTATGTTTATTAACAATGATAGCTACATCTTATTATCATATAAAATATTCATTACTTGGAACAATTCAAGTTTGTAATGATTTTTCTATTCCAATCGAATCTTTGCATAATATTTGTACTAATAATCTAAATGATTTTCTCTTTAAGCAATCATTATTATCAAATCTTCTTGTACTTATACAAGTTTTACAATTATAAATATACACAATATGCTTTTAATGATAAATCCCTTAATAGACTAGGATTTCAACTCATGTCAACTCTCATCAAATGAGTTATATTCAATGACACCCTCTAAATGAGATTTCATGTTATGTTGGATTTTATTAACCACGAATGCTTATTACAATAACATACATACAAGGTCACATGCTTAATTTCCGAACCCTTTCATATGAAACCTTATTCCAAGTTAAAAATTAACAACTAGCTTAGATGGAATATTTCTTTCCATATGTTATACAACATGCCGATTTAAGAAATAAACATAATACTCTCAATAGCTTTTAAATATACTCACAAGCTATATTAGTTCTAATTAAATGTTAAAACATTGATTTAATAATTAGACTTGAGATACATAAATGAGATGCATGCATTTGTTCATACTTACATTCTTGTATATTGTACACTTCATAAAGATTATTGTTAATTATAAACCCTTTGATTACAACCGTCCTCGCTAATGTAATCTTTCAAAAAGAGTATAAATATCACATTGTCATATTTTTCTTTATAAAACAAACTATAACAATAAATCATCTTTATTTAATTATTGTGCGTAGAACAAAAAATTTAATCACAGTCAAACATGAGTATGATTAAAAATTATGTCACATAGTGTGCATTCATCATGTGTAGATTGTTGTCCATTTGAGTCTTTCATTAGAGAAACTTATTGTCACCTCACATCTAACCGTTCGGTTAAAGATTAATCAAGTTATAAAAAATTGATTATCTTTTATGGAATAACATCTTGATAAGACTCTAATTATACATAGTCTCATCGTTAAAATCGGGCTTAAAATACGGAAAAATATCATAAAAACCATTCAAAATACCTTTGGTTTTTTCATTGTGTGATTGCAGGCTCAGATATAAAAAATTTACCAAAAGATCACAAGAAACTATAAAAAACAAACAGGGAAACTATGCTGCACAAAAGAACTTGACTTGATGTGGAATTTCTAAAAATACCCTTGAAGTTTTTAATATGTACAAGTTAGGCCCCTAATGTTTGGAAGAATTACACGTTATACCCTTGAAAACCTCAAAAATACCTAAAGGGTACCTGAAGTTTGAAGACATGTCACAAATAGTCCTTGAGGAATGAAGAAAATACAATTCTAGTCCTTTTTCAATGTTATATAAAAACACAAGGACTAATTTTGCCACAAATGAAACATCTTAACAAAAGGAACCAAGCAGCTTTTGTTTCAAAAATGTGAAGGACTGAATCTGCCATTACTAATAATAGAAGGATGAAAGCAACCAATTACAAACCCATAATACCTGGTTATAACCCTAGTCCACTACCAAAACCCAATTATCCAGCACATCACTTATATTACCCAAAAACCAAAGCCTAAACCCGTCCAACCCATCACTTAACTTAACCTATTTTTTAAACTTAAAAAACCGCGCTAAACACATGCCCTTATCCCTAAACAGATCAAATGTGGCATTGTTTACCTTAGAACCCTAATCCTAAATCAGACTTAATTCAAAGGGATTTTGTGTTTAAGTGTCCAGATTAACAATTTAATATCTTTGCAACAAAACCACGTGCTCACATTAACTAAATCACCAACCCATGTCTCTAACCGTACCTCCCCTGCACCGAAACATTACCATTTTGGGGAAGAAAACAAGAGTGCAACAAAGGATCAATGGCTCATAGTTTTTACTTGTCCTCTACAACAAAACCAATGCATGAGATTATTTCCATCAACTGGCCACTTCACAAGAAGCTAAGATCATCACATGGCTCCTCATTGACCAATTTCAAATGGCATCAACAAAGCATATCGAAAGAATCTTCAAGGGCATATTTGGAAGATCATGTAGCTAGGGTTTATCAGCATTTCAAGTTCTAGAATTCTCATTAGACTAGTATAAATACAATGTAATAGTCAGCCTTTAAATTTGTTCCAAAAAATTGTAAACCTTTTTTATGAATATTTAAAGTGTTTTGAAAGCCTTGCAATCTTTTATGTTCCACTTAGTGTAATTTTCTTTTTAAATTCGTCCTTTATTTTCTGCAAAATTTATATTTTCAGTTCTACCAAAAAAATTTCAAGGATTTGTTATGTTTTTGGGACCCAAGGCTTTATAAGTTGATCATGGCTATTTGATCTGACAAATCAAGTAGCTGTGAGATTTATAATGTCTTGTTACTTTGTGTTACCATATTTTCTTTGTAAAAAATATTGTTCCAAGTGTATTTTTCAAAAAATCAGTGTTTTGTTTTTTTCAGTTCACCTCACTGCTTGAATAAGCTTGATATAAGCCACCTTATAAGTGTGCTTTTAGCAGGTTCATTCAAGCTTGAATTTCCCTATTTCATGTTGTGTTTACAAGTCTTGTAGAAGCAAAGATTGTTGTAGTCTTTGGGGTTGTGTGGACTATGGTAGTCCTCAACCTGTTTCATAAGTCATTTCACATAGCTTAGTCCATAAGCCCTTAATCAGAAAAGCTCTAAAGCTTTTGCATCAGTGAAGTCTTCTTGGTCTGAACAAGTCCAAGATATGTATTCACTTAGAACTTAAGTTTAGGTTTAAACTAATCATTTTGTGTTTTTTGGTGAATGTTTTGTTGTGATGTGTTCTTTTAGCTTATTATTAAGTTTCTTATTGCTAATTTTTTAGTTGAATTAAGTACTTGTTTCATCTTGTAGATCATTTAAATTTGAAAAGTTTTTGTAATCTACTCTTTTAAGGAGTGTTTGGGTTTCTAGGTTTAAGGGTATTTGAAAACTGTTCTTGACCCTAAATCTGCTTGTGCACCCTTGTTAGGTTAATTTGAGTAGAAATCAGCTGTTCGATTCATACTTGTAGCATAGTAAAACTGTTTGAGTATTTTGCTTATAACAACCTAGTTGTCTGAAATGATCAGTTATTTTGTTTCCTGATAAACTTTGATGTGTTATCTGAGTTGCTTGAACAGTGCCTGTATTTATCTGATATAGCTAGATAGGGTTGAGTTCATTGGACTGAAAACTGAGCACTTGCATTGCACATTTTTGTTGAAAATTGAGCATAAAACATCAAATAACCTTGCTGCTTGAATTTTCATTTTTAGCTTTTGCAGTATAGAATCTAGGTAGTTTTAGTGGTTGACTTCATCTGTTTTAGTAATTCACCTAGTTTTATAGCGTATTTGGACTTTGGTGTTAAGCCAAAGTTCACTTTATTGCATCTAGCTAGAACAACCTTGTTATGCCATTTAGCATAAGACTGAATTTTTTGTATTGTGCCTTTAACTGCTTTATCTAGTGATCGTGTGGTGCTTTTGGTGTACTGATATGTACTTTTGAATTTCCATAACACACCTATAAGCCCAACTGGCTTATAGGTGCTTATCTCTCCAAAAAGAAATAAAAAAGGCCAACTGCCCAACTTGTAACTAAGGATTTACCCACAAATCCTTATCAAACACAACACATTTTACCTTTTCTTAGCTTAGTCGAGTTTATTTTTTAGTTTTGAACACTTATGACCGCGTTGACTTTTGTTGACTTTTGGTCAAATAAGTCACTTATTTTAATTTTTCAGCTTATGCAGTTAATCACAACTTAGTTTTTATAGTCAAAATCCAGTTTCTTATCTTATTAATACTTTTCAAGAGTTTTTTTCAGTTTCGTTTAGATTTTGTTAGCTTTTCAAACTTATTTCATTTTTCAAAAGTGCTTATTGGGTCCCACAGCTTATTTTTGTGGGCTTATTGGACTTTTCATAGTTTTTATAGCTTAATTTAATTATTTCTAAATTTTGCAAAAGAAATCAGGGGGTCTTGAGGTTCCCTAGAACTCAAACCCGACTATTTTGTCTTTTAGTGAATTTAGATTTTTCATTATTTCAACTTATTGAGTAGGTCTTTTTCAAATTTTCTTTTTGTTGTGTTCTTATAAGCGCAAAAGAGGAGTGTTTACTTCATTAAAGCTTATGGAATTGAGTTTTGGCTTATTAGGGTTAAAAGCCCAATAAGGTTTAGCTTATTGTTGATTAAGCCGTGATAAGTTGAGATTCAGCTTTTTGGCTTTTAGAGTTTGTTCTTAAAACTAAATTTTAAGTCAGATAGGACTTTTTCAAACTTTATTTTTCAACTTTTTCTTATTGGGCTTATTCTGGGGCCATTTAGCTAGTTGTTTTAGTTTTGGCTCATTTTTGGGCCCATTAAGCATTTTCAAATTATTTTATTTTCATTTTTAGTTTATTTAAGCAATTTTAAAGTAGTTTGCAAGTTTTTAGAATTTTTTGTAATTCTTTGATTATTTTAATATTATTTTGTCTCGATTTGCGTGAAGACGTAATTCGTCGTAGTGTAATCTCGTCTTTAAATTTAAAACCTCTCTCTTCCAAGAAAGTTACTAATTAAAAGACGTATTATTGGTCATACACACACCTCCTTCGAGAACGGATCTAATTTGTCGGTTTACGTTTACGTTTCCTAACGATTTCGTGAACTAATACTTATTGTTGTGAATTTACTACATCACATCTAATCATTCCGAGTTTTATTTAATCATGATATTCAAGATTCAGTATACATCTATATTGTTAGCAGGTTCATCATGATCCTCAAACTTACATTCCTTAGTATTGAAATATCAATATATCAAGTACTAAAGATATCTTTGAAGATCTATGAATGTGAGTTGTTGATCCCAAATTGATCATCTTCTGTAGCTTGTGAAGTTAGGATATGTAGATTATACTCTAGATACCCTTGATAGAAACTTTGTGTAAATCAAAGAGTATGCGGAATTTACTATTTGATTGTATAAAAATTATGAATATCAACCAATAAGAACAATGTAACTAAACGCTTATTAACCCAATAACAATACGAGTACTCTGAGCATACTAGGGTTCATACAACCTTAAAGCTGAAAATGAACGACTTACTTTACGTCTAACCTAGGATCTCCTTTTTAGTTTATAGCACAAGTAGTCCTTCATAGGATAACTATCAATCTTAACAAACATTTAAATTGTTTAAATAAATAAAATATACACATAATATCTTCTAAATATATTAAACCGTGTTCTTATCTTCTAAACACGTCTTTCCAATGTAACAACACAAACTTTCTAACCAGTAGCATAAAGTAACACCAGTAGTACAAAATCAATACTAGTAGTACTAACTTAGTTAGTACTGTTAGTTCATCTTCAATAGTATAAAGTGTAGAACCCTTATTTCCTAAGAATCCTCCTCTAAACTTATGATTTATCCTCAAATCTATAAGTTTTTTATGTATACCTTTATGGTGAAGATGCTTCCAAACACTTTATTCTTTTCGTTTGCTCTCTTCTTCCATCCTGCAAGCCTCTTCTTGAAGACTTTCAAAAAGAGTACGAGCCATTGGACTATTTCTATCCACCTGGAGCCCTAAAGTCAACATTACGATTATAATAAGAGACAGAGGATATTCTTTTTCGACCATCATACATATGTCTTCTCTAGACTCTATGATAACTTGATGCACACCACAACCATCATATGTCACACCCTCAAATTATCAGAGTACGCGAATACAATAAGGCGTGACTTCATGACTATCATAACACATAATAATATAGAACGGCTATTAAATAAGTCGTTTTAATTGATTTAAAGGATCATAATTGGAAAATATAGTTCGGAAGCATTTTAGTAAATCAATATAAAATAAATAAGAGTTTTCAGTAACACAAGTAAAAGTTCAATGGTTATACACATTTACTTATCCGTGTCAGATGCATCAACCATTGAGTAATTGTCATCACCAATCTCACTTAGAATCATATTAATTGCTTCAGCTTTAGAATCAATCTAAGCACACTTCTCAGTTGTTATGTTGGAATAAGTTTCATCTCAATCATGATCGGACACTTCTTTAGTAGTTGTTGTAGCTGGTTCAGCAAGAACGGTGATTATAGAGAGGACATATAGACCAATGAAAATGAAATGCCTTAAAGCAACACCATTTGGTCTTGTATCAATATATCAAATAAAACGTGATTGCCATTGTGCATATCGACTATGGACAAGCATTGGTGGTCGTTCTTTGTTACCAGCGACCATGAGGTTGTTATTAGTCACACAATATTTTGCTGTAGAATCCATATCGATAGTTTCTGAAATGATGAAGTGAATTCGGATCTTAAGTACATGTGTTATGATTAGATTGTGGTTAAGCTTCCGATAATGCCCATATGATCCAGCCTAAAATAAATTCGAATCTCGGGTCGAAGTTTTTTTTGAATAGCCAAATTTTGAATCGAAATAGAAGTAGCATAAAACTATTTTTTAGTAAACTATGCTTAGAAAATAAGTGTGAGGGTGGCTAAGTCTAAAAACTGATAGAACAAGAATTTGGCATTATTTTTATTGTGGCTTTTTCTGTTATCTCGGCTTTTTGTTAAAATGCTTATCTCGGTTCTCAGCAACAAGGTTATCCCGGTTTTTTTATAAACATTATCTCGGTCTTCACAAACTTGTCATCCCGGTACACCAAAACTTTATCACTGTTTTCGAATAAGTGTTATCTCGGTATTTAAAGAAGCTTATCCGTGCTTATTAAGAAAACTTTATCTCGGTATTACTGAAACACTTATCTTGGTATTTCTCAAGGTTTATCTCGGTCTTTTGGGGTTTTCTTATCCCTGTATTTTTGAAGCCACTTATCTCAGTATTATAGGGTTTATTTATCTCGGTATTTTAGGGTTTTGATACCGAAATAAAGCTGAAAAATACAATCGATCAAAAGATGAGGTATTTGATCTTTTCCAACAAAACGAGTTGTACAACTGGACAATCTAAGTGATAATAGAACATAATAATGCAGACTTTTTTATTTTTAAGCCAAAAATTTTTAAATAAAGAAAAAGTACAAAAAACTAATTTTCGAATAAAAACCTCAAAAAATGATCATTTTGAATGAAAATCAATTTTTTTTTTGTACTTTATAGCTTATTCAAAGATAAATAAACTATAAAGTATCAAACTTTTTCAAATCTAAAAGCTTAAATTTTTTTTGTATGGTTTTACATGAATAAAACCCACGAAAATTAATAGATAACCAAAAACAAATCACAAATCGACCCCGTGGCTCTTATACTAATTGTAATCCCATATATCATCACTTTACCATGGTTGGTTTAGTAGAAAATAGATAGAAAAGAGAAAGAAAAAAGAAAGAAATTTAGAGAGAGAAACTAAAGAGAAGGATGAGAGATTTGTGTGAAATAAAGAAAGATTAGATTAGAAACATGAGACGACCAACCCTCCTAACATGCTAGGAGGGTGTTTATATAATCCACCCGCACGTGGGCTTGTAATGGGCTATATGTTTATGTTGGGCTTGACTAACATACTAAAGGTCTTAAAACGTGACCCTATTAGCTAAACGGCAAGCTCGCAGTACCCGACTATCCTAATACTTATTACAACATTCCTATGGCCGATACATAATAACCTATGACTGACTCACTTTTGTTTGACTCAATAGTTTGAGGCTAACAGTCCCAAATAAACAATAAAATCCACACTAAAAATGAGCATATCTTGTAAATAAAATTTTAAGATATTAGTTGTTTCATTTTTGTAACCTAAAAGTCGGTATGAAGAAGACTTCCCTAGCTTTTGGGTAAAACTAAAAGTTATTTAAAAAACGTGTTTTTAGTGTCGAATAAGGGAGTCATATGCTGAAAGCATGTAGATTATTTTATAAAATTTATTTAGTAACCAACTATCTCAAATTCATATCTAAAACACTTATATAAAAATAATCTTATACATGCAAATACTAGTTCAAATAGGAATTATCAACAACTTAAGCATTAAACCATGATCCATTTTAATGAGCAAACATGATTTATTACTTTAAACATGTGATGTAGCGAAAAAACAAAGATAAATAAATTAAATTTGTTGATTCTAAATAATACCAGAAACAACTCTTCCAACAATCGTTGATTTACACGAATACTTATTATTATGTTGAAAATCAAACAATAAACCCTAAGCCGAATTTAAGTTAATTAACAGAAGACTAAAAAGGCATAGAATTTTATTCATATCTCAATTATCCCATAAAATAAACCCAAGTTCTAATTTTATAGAAAAAAACTAAACTTGGGGAAAAAGATAACAATAGTATTCCTAGAAAACACAAAATAAGAAAACTAAATAAAATATACCACAAAATAAGAAAACTAGATAAAAGATACCACTACTAAGAAAATTAAATAACAAGTTTATTTTTATGTTCCTCCATCATTCTCCCTCACTTCAAAAAAACACGTCATCGAGTTTGTGTCACTCGTCCTTTGTACTCGTAGCATCCAAATTTGTATCCTTGGCATCAAATTCCCTTTATTTATAATAAATTGACTCGAACTTTGATCGTCTTAAAACTAAAATTATCGACCATGGGTGCGGCTTCTTGATATATATATTTTTCAATCATGATACTAACATCCACCCATTTATCTTTTTGCAACCAAATTAACTCATTAGGGTTTGACACAATGAGTTTTGAATAATTAACACTTAATGTAATTTGGATCATTGAAGAACAAAGATCATTAGCCACAACTACAACTTATTCGATGCTGTCTTCTTTCACACTAAATCTTCCTTCCCTAGAAAATCCTCCTTTCTCCTCAATAAAATCTTCAAAATCGATATCTTATAGCATTAATTCTTCTTCTACCCCTAACATAACATCCGGAGATGGCACGTTATTTTCTTCCTCTTGAAAATTCTGATAATTTTCATCAAAATGATACTCTTCTTCCTCGGGTTCTTCATCGGGGCTGCTTCATAATCACCACAAGCGCCGTCATCATCATCATCGTCTTCACGATAAGCAAATAGGCTTTCTGGCTCTTCATCTTCGATACCCTCATCGTTACGATCACCACGCCTGTTCACCATGTAATTCATCCTGTCAGTCAATTGATCAAAGAATTGATCCATTCGCTCCTCCATTTTTGCCATAACACGTTCCTCCACATCTTGTTCATACACTCTCAATTGAAACTTTTTACGCCTCAAAAAAGGGCAACATCCTAAAGATTCTACTTCTCCTTAGAGACATCTTAATCAGGAACTTCAGATCTTGATACCAACTGATGTAGTAAAAAAAGATAAATAAATTGAATCTGTTGATTCCAAAGAATACCAGAAACAACTCTTCCAACAATCATTGATTCACACGAATACCGATTATTAGGTTGACAATCGAACAATAAACCCTAACCCGGATTTAAGTCAATTAGTAGAAGACTAGAAAGTCATTTAATTTTATTCATATCTCAATTACCCCATACAATAAACCCAAGTCCCAATTTTATAGAAAAACTAAACTTGGGAAAAAGATAACAATATTATTACTGGAAAACACAAAATAAGAAAAATAAATAAAAGATAACACAAAATAAGAAAACTAAATAAAAGATACGACAACTAAGGAAACTAATTTATGCTCCTCCATCAACATTAAACTCATTCTTTCTCGACTAGTATGGATCTAATCATCTCTATATTTAGCTATATTAGAAAACTAATTTTATCATAATCATACATCAGGAAAATATTGATTTTAACACAATTCTTTTAGCATTTTATGTAATAACAAACATATAAATTAGACTCGTGATTCCACTATTGAAGTTTAACACATTACATATAGACATCAAGAGTATATATGTGGAAGATGAACGATCACATATGCATAAGTAATTAACATAACAAGAACTAGAAGGCATACCTTTCTTGATCAACAATGGTGGAAACTAAGAATACCAAACCAAGAAACCCCTTTATGTATCAACCACCCGAATCACTAATGTTCCAAAACCCAAAGAGCAAAAGTATGATCTCTCTTAGTTTATCCACACAATACTTCAAGCAACTATCCTTGATTGCTAGGTCATACCATCAAAATAATTAAACAAATAAAACAAGAAAACTTCTTGTTTTCTTCTTGAAGTGGACAACTACAAAAGGGAGAGAAACAACTTTCTAAGTTTTTCAATTTCAAGAAATGAGGTTTAAAACCCTTGGTATTTATAAGAGAAAAAATACGTGTAAGCATACACATTATTTCACTGACAATAAAATCTTTTTCTTGTCTCCTCCTTGTAAACGTCCAATATAAGTGATCTTATCACCTTGGTGTTGAATTTTTTACTTCTAATTTAAGTAATGGTAATTTCCACTAGTTACCTTGAAGTATTAAGTATTTATTGTTAGTCCTTTGTTAAAACATCTGTATTTTAACTAACTATCGTTAAATATTCGTTAGTGGCAGAACATAAATGACTTGATCAGCAAGATGACCACGTCTTGTGTGACACATATTTTTAGACACATAAGCAATAATACTAACACTCTTACATGCATCATCATAATTAGGCAGATAAAACAAGTATAGGCCACAAGACTCACAACCAATGCCCATTATTCTGTTTTGAGTTAAGTCCTAAATATAACATTTATTCTCATCAAAACTAACAAAGATTCTTTCATCATTAATAAGTTTATGAACATAGAGGAGAATAACATAATACTTAGGAACAACCAAGACATCTTACAACATAAGTTTTAACAACTCAAGAAATGCCAAGATTCAACAATTAAGCTTTCAAGATCCACACCCTTGATCACCCGATCTACAAGAAATAACCATAAACCATACTAATTAACCACAATTTGAAGAAGAATCAGATCTGAACCCTAAGAGCACAACCAATCAACCTGTTAACCCAAGATTCAACTGAAATAGGATGAAGCGCACCTAAATAACACATATCCAACAAAATCCCCCAAATTATAAGCAAACCTAGATAATCAATTTTACCCTAGAGCCTTGAGCTCTTCGTACCATGTGAAAATTATAACACACAATATCAACAAACTAAACCAACCATCCCTTAGTCCACATGTATTAGTTACAAATATTTTTCTATACATGATTATAAACATAAAGACAACAAAACTTGTACTAAAACGATTACAATGACAATGATGATAACCAAACTATGGATCAAAACCAAGAAGATTATATGATAAACAAGACTAAGAGAAAATTATGTGTAAAGATAAATGAATATATTTATATATGAACAAATGTAACATATGAACTCTTTATATGCCAAGACTTTTAGGGTTTGCATTCGAGTCCTTAGCTAATTGAATTTGGGTCCCTCTTTTGCTGCACTTTAGTCTTAAAATTTCATAAAATGAAAATACAATCCTTTACATAAAGTGAAAGATAAGAACAAATTCATAACATACACGTTTAACCACTATGATACAAAGTTTGTATTCCCAACGGTGTGAGCTCTATTCTGCCAAAGATTATAGTATGAACTTCTTCATTTAGCGATTTAGGCGTCAATTTTGAAAGTATAGTGTTCAAAGTGAAATTGTTAATGTTTCGATTGAAAGTGAAACGAGGGTTTATCTGGAATGTAAAATGACAAATGGCAGAGGCATATTGAGTGAGAAAGCGGAAATGACCTTAAATCTCTCATGTAAGATGCACGCGTGTCGACCAAATGAGGAACTATAAAAGATCGTATTTTTTCGACAATATTTGCAATTCAAAGTCGATTTCTAAGAATGTAATTTTGGGAAACCACAAACACATTTTTTAGTTTACCTAAAGGAATAATGTTTTTGATACTTGTAACCCACTTTATATTATTCGACCTCAGGTGTACCAGGTTTATATCAACTAAAATGACGGTGAGTTGTAAACTTTTAAGAATTTTTCATCGCGAAGCATGTGTCTAGAACATTTATGGCGTATGAGAACTTTATTCATAACTATTTCATAAATTTTATGACAAATTCGTCGTTAGATCATAAATTCAATTACTCATCTTGTGGTAGAGTACAAATTTATTTTGTTAAATCAATAAATCCAGTTTTAGTTATATGTATATTTTTATGAAATAACATTCTTAACCGCTGTTAGCAAATTTATTCCATTCTTGTATTATTCGACCTCAGGTGTCTCAGGTGTATATGAAGCCTGCTAAAAACATGTGACATCCAGACCTTTACAGGTGTCTCACAATGTAAAAGAAAAAAAAGACGAAATACATGAAAAAAATAGAAAAAATGTTTGTCAAAAGTAATCAAAATGCCCATCTACTCTATATAATTAAATGTTCGTCGTGATGGTGTTTTTTATTTTTTGCTTAACGTTTATCAGTTCAATAGCCACCCCTTTGTCTTAAATTTCATGATTCTTATTTGGGATTTCCTATTTTTAATTGTCAACTATTAGACATAAATATAGAAATTTAATGAAGTTTACCGTATTACTCTTGGTTGAAATTAATTCTTACAAACTTAAAAAAAATAAAATTAGTTACATGTAGAAGTGTCATTCTGCAAAATCTAAGAGAAAAAAAAATCATTAATAATAATATTTTTTTAAACCATCAAATTTTTGTCTGGAAACTATAATTTTATAATTTTAGATGAAAGGATTATTAATTTTGAAAAAGAAAAAGAAAGACGAGTTTGTTTAAAATTAGATAGGGCTGGTCACTTGGTATGCAATGATATATTCGACTGATAGAACTTAAATTTCCTTTTTTTTAATAGTAGCATGGTATTTGCGGAATGTGATGACGAATAACGGTAACTATTTTTTATGTTACATTTTTACCTACTAAGTTTGTATTAAATTAAAGTTAAATTTGTACAAAAGTTGGATACAAATAAAATTAAACCCACTAAAAATGAAAAAACTAAATTTGATAAAATTATGTAAAAATAAATGTTAAACTAAAGAGAACAAAATTTCAGAAAATATAGTGAAATTAGATGATGAAAAAAAAATAAATAGATAAAAAGATACTTCAATTACAAAATAAAAATAATTTCTTAATATTTTGGTACAAAATTTTGTTAAAAAAGAAATAAATTGATGAAATTACTTTGATAAAGTGTGATCTAATGACTCAAATCTCATATATTAATTTTAATTTTTGGTTTGTAGTTAAGTTTGTAGTTAGTAAAGGAAGTATAGATTTAGGTCTGAGTTTAAGATCGGAGTTAGGATAAAAATATACGCCTTTTATATTATAATATAGATATAGTTAAAAAAAACCCATATGATTAACCCTTTTAAGTAAGGTAATACATAACGTGAGGTGTGACGTAATAGTATGATCAAGCCTCACGCCTTATTAGTTATGGGGAGTCACGATGACTTTAAAGCGTGATTTAAACAGACAAAAAAATATATAAATATCAATAAATTATTATATTTATATTATATTTTAAGTATATTATGCAAAAGGTGACATACATGAAGAATGTGCATATAACATTATAACATTGCCTTTAAGTACCTTACTTATTAGTCATTACAAAATTGCATCAAAACCCTGAACAACAATTAACACAAGGCTCTAGCTTGTTCCCATGGCCAATGTACCACCTCCGAATGGTGCTGGAAGCAACCGCACCAACGTGCAAGGATTGAACCCCGTCGAGCAGCTAGTACTGAAAATCAACAACCCGAATCTTCGACAAAACGCAGTTCTAGAACTTTCCAAGGTATGCGTATACGGTGTGGGGAGTTCAGGAAATAGTTATACATAAGTGTTTGAAGTTGCAAGACTGGTGCATTAACATTGTTGTAAAACAAGAGTTACTTTTTCGTTTGGATAAATAATTTTCACTTGGAATGCTAACTTCATACCATATATTAGTTTGCAAGTCAGATTATAATTACACGTACAGGAATCTGATCGATTCTGGTTATGTTGTGCAGATAATGCATAGATATCCAAATTCGGCTGTTTGCGTGTGGCATTCGTTTGGCACAATCGCGATTTTTATCCAGGTATGCCTAAGAATAGAAAAAAGTTGATCGATATCTTTGAATTGATTTTTCGTACTCCTAGTCTCTTTTTAGTTTTAATGCTAATATTTTCCTTTTTCTGTCAAACATAACAAATTATGTAAATTTTGTATTCGCATTTTGCATACTTTGTTACTTAAATTATTGACATTCTTTTGTATTCTTAAACAATTTGCAGGAGATACTTTCAGTTTACCCCTTTTTATCACCATCGACTTTGACGACAGAGCGATCCAACAGAGCCTGCCACGTCCTTACTGTTCTTCAGGTATATAGCATTCACAGTATATACATTTTTATATGCTTACAGGCTTCCGTTTTGCATTCTTGTTTTTTAATTTTAAACGTCTTGTTTACTTATGTCCGTTTATTAATGTTAAACGATCAAACTCTTGTTTGCAGTCCGTGGCCTCCCACCCCGAAACAAAAATGAGGTTCTTGAATGGTAAGTTCTTATAGACATACAACATTCAATCAGATTATCTATTTATGTGATATGTACTTGCTATATGAGTGTTATATATCCTACTAATTTGTGTTCTTTTCAGCTAAAATCCATCTATATCTTTACCCGATTCTGAATATAATAACCGACATAACAACGCCTTTGGAGTACCTTAGGATTAGTAGTTTCGGTGTCATAGGTGATTTGGTGAAGGTAGTAACTTCTTTTTGTATTACTGTACTACAAAGATGTAAATAGCTTCATAGTACATGCAAATTAGTGATAGAATCCATTTATGTTTTTACTAGTTGGTCTACTGAGAAACCCTTTCTTATTTTGTTTCCTAGGATAATGATACTGAAGTCATCCGAATTTTGCTTCCAACAGAATTAATTCCACTGTGCCTCCGCACAATGGAGATGGGCAGTGAAATGACAAAATGCGTAAGTGTTTTTCTTTCCCATGTAAATTTTGCATTGTAAGAAAATTATAACACGCACTTGTCGGTTTTGGGACTTAATCATTTGCTTATAAGTTGGTGGTTCGCCTATGCTAAACTACACCAATGATATGCTAATGAGTTATTCGCTTATAATTTTAAGTTTGCTCAATGTTTTGATGACCAAATCCAGACTGCAACATTTATAATCCAAAGGATCTTGTCAGACGCTAGGGGATTGAACTTCATATGTACAAGTGTTGTGCGTTTCGTTGAAATTAGCAGAGTTCTAAGGCAGATGGTTGCTGGACAGCCTACTCCACGCCTGTTGAAGCAAATCATCCGTTGTTACCTTCTCTTGTCACATAATTCTAGGTTAGTCAAACGCGCACATATGTCTCCCTATTTACATTATGGTAAACTACAACTTATGTGATATATTTATTATTGTAGAGCTTGTAATGCTTTAAAGGATAGTGTTCCAGATGCGCTGCTAGATGGTACATTTAGCACAATTATTTCTGTAAGTGTTGTTGTAGATTGTATTTGACTATTTGCTTTTTCATGGCGTGCTTATAGTTTTAGGATTACCTGAGTACGGGACAAGGTTTATATGACATTATCGACATCTTATGTCTTTGTGTTACAGGCGGACCTGACAACAACCGGGTGGCTTCGTCAGCTTCTTCTAAACTTGCAAGGCCGTCGATTTTGATTATATCTCAAAACATCCCGAGCGTGTGTTTGTGTGTTTTTGTATAATTATCTGTTTTCTATCAATTTATCTTAAAGTCTCTTGTAAGCTGGTTTTCTTTGTTATAGATTTTTAAATGAAACTTTTGCAATATAATATGTTATAAATTTTTTACTCCTGAGATTTTTTTTTTTGCTTAGACTCCCTCTTTTTTCATAATCATATCATATTTATTTTATAAAATATTTTATACACTCTCTCTTTATTAAATTTTTAAATAATACAAATTTTAAACTGTAACATCCCGTACTTAACGTCATCATTTTATCCTAACTATGTAACGTATTTTGAGTTCCTAAGTAATGGTGAGTATTGTTATGTTTGACGGTTTACGTTGAAACCGGTAATGTGTGCATATATTTAATCGTCGTGACGATTGAATAGTACTAATAGTGATCGCGATGCCAATGGATGCCCAAATACTATATTTTAGTATCGATTATTTCGATATTTGATATTTTTGAAATTCTTATTTCGTTTACGTTTTAAGTCGAGTCGAATTTTATTATTTCGTTTTGTGTGCGTTTAATTATTAAAACGATCGATTTAACAAACGAGATTTATATTTTTATGAACCCGGGACGAAACCCGACTCCCGTAAATATTTATAAAATTGACTGGAAGTCATTTCCCGCTTTTTAACTAATATTTACACTTTGGTCCACAAGAATGCACCAATTACAACTTTCACCTTTCCCCACCATATAAAAGGCTTCAACTAACACATACATGCCATAACCACCAAAATTTTTCCTCTCTCTTCTCCCTTTTCTCTCTATGCCGTGACCCCCTCCATCAACAAACACCATCACCATTTTTGATTGAGCTTGATTCAAGAAAAACTAAACAAAGTCCCATTCCCCAAATTCAATGGAGATTCTAATGGTATGATTTTTACTTACATGCATTCACTTTTATTTTTCAAAGATTTTTACTCAAGAACAATGGTGTTTGATCCATTGTTGTGTTGTATAAAGGTGTTATTATTATTATATTTGATTTTTAAAGTATTGCATGTATGATTTGTGTAGTGGGTTTTTATAATATTAATCATGCAAGTGATCTAGGGATGATATGAGATGTTTTAGATGATTAATATAGCATATTTGAGGTATTGATGATGTTTAAAATGGGTCAAATTGGTTGTTGGTATGATTTTTAAAGAGTCATTTTACATCAGTAGGTTTAGGCCCGATTTTCGTACAGTAGATGTTGGATAAGTGTTGGTATTATTAAATATTGTTGTAGTGGTCGCCGAGACGCTCGTTTCGGTATAAGGTAGAGCTTCTAACTCATAACGAGTCAAAAGTTACATAGGTTTGAATATTCGTGTACCGGGAGGCGAGTATCGACGCAATCCGAAATTGTTGTCGATATTGGGTCAAATCTCGGGGACTATAACTTGAGTTTCAAAAATGGTCAAGGGCTGTTCTCAGGCCCTAAACTTAGCATTTTGAGTCTATTTTCATAATCAAGAGTCGGATTTGTAAATGGTTTTGGTTAAGGAGGTCAAAACAGTTTTACGATTCAAGTGTGCAAAACTGTCCGGTTTTTAATGTCTAAAGATATGTCGAGCAGGTGGGTCTAAAATGTGAATCATTTGATGAAATTTTAACTGAGTCTTCTACAGATATTGAGTGAGTTTGTCACCAAGTTTCGTCGAAAACGGAGTTGTTTAAGTATGGTAAAACAGCGTGTACTTTTGGTAAGTACCGGCTGAGTATTTTTGGGAGGTACTTAACCTCGCGTCATAGTTTGAGGCAAGAGGCTAATCTATTAGCTTCTCAAAGTTTTAAAAGGATATAAGTCTTATGTAAGAGTGTATATTCTGAGATTGGAGACCCATTTAGGGTACTTGAGCCGTGTTGATTTGGCATCTTGAGATGGATCAACATCGAAGGTGCTAGTCTTGGAAAGCTAGTACTTGTCGTGGAGTTAGAAGGAATTCACTTGCATTGATTGGTCATGTCTATGTACATACTATTTTGAGTCATTGATTTTATTATACTAAGTATGTTTTGAGGTACTTGAGTATGTTGTTAAGCGCTCACCTTATTTGTTAGGTGGCGGCTTTTGACGTGTATATTTGGGAGGCATCTTCACTTCGGCGATCACTACTACTACTAGCTTCGTGTATCATCTAAGGTGAGTCTATAGCCTCGCCTTTATACTGGTTTTAAATGATTTTAACCCGCGAGGGGGAGTACATGCTATTTGAAACAACTAGAACACAAGTCTTTTGAATGATTGCTTAAACTTAAATGTTGTTTTGATTATAACAAGTACGTTGAGTACAATGGAATTGGTATGTTGAACACCAGGGAATTGTGTTGAAATGGAATTGGTACGTTGAGTACAATGGAATTGGTATGTTGAACACCAGGGAATTGTGTTGAAATGGAATTGGTACGTTGAGTACAATGGAATTGGTATGTTGAACACCAGGGAATTGTGTTGAAATGGAATTGGTACGTTGAGTACAATGGAATTGGTATGTTGAACACCAGGGAATTGTGTTGAAATGGAATTGGTACGTTGAGTACAATGGAATTGGTATGTTGAACACCAGGGAATTGTGTTGAAATGGAATTGGTACGTTGAGTACAATGGATTGGTACGTTGAGTATAATGAATTGGTGTGGACTCGTATACCAACGTAGGGTCACACAAAGGAACCATAAATGAAATTGCTTTTTATATACTTGTGTTCAAATGATGATTTGCAAAACCTATAGATTCGCTCAACCTTTGTGTTGATCCTTTTAAGCATGTATTTCAGGTAATCAAGATGGAGCGCAGCGGAGCATGCAAGGAGGGAGTTGGTGCTTACTTGTCTAAATTTTGTTTATTTTTCATCCTTTTTAAATTAACCATTTCATTCAAGTATTTTGAGGAACATGTTGTGTTGGTAACGGTTTTTGGGACTAAAACGCTACTCTGATGGTATCTTTTGGGATGGAAAATATTTTAGACAAAGTTATATTTATACATTTTAACGTCTCATTTGAGGTCGTTTTCTATGATTGTGTGTGATGTGCTATGAGTAGCGTCCCAAAGTGGTATTCCGCTGCGTGGTAATTTGGGGGTGTTACAGATTGGTAATCAGAGCCACAAGTTATAGAGAACTAGGTCGATTTTTTTTTGAAAATGTCCTAAACTATAACTTTTGGTGTGTCGTAAAAGTTTTAAGCACGCAACTACTCCGCATGGCTCCGGTAAGGCTATTCTTGTATTATTTTATATTTGACTATGATTATGTGAACCTATGTGTATATAGGAATGGTAGTATGTATATGTATGAATATACTATGATATTTAAAGGCGTTGTACGCGGAGCAATGGTCCTTGAATGATTGTTGTACATTTTATAATTCGGCTTTGAATAGGATTTGGCCTCATCGCCAATCACCGATCTTGATAATTATGTATTATGAATACGAGTGTGAAACTCGTTTGATACTTTGGGTACGTGTATATTGCTTCGTAATCTATCGCATATCGACTTGTTTAAGTTCAATCGTTGTCGTCGCATCGTGATGTGCCATTTTTGGACATCTCATATTGAAACGTAATTGATTAACGTGATATTTTTTTTTTCCGTTACTTCTTATGATTTTGAAGAACCATTTATCCAAGGCGACATCTTCTACGTAATGCGACGTGTGATTTGGTTTTATATGACTACGTTTTACTGGCGAAAAGGAGGATGCCAATGTTGGACCTAAGACATATATATCCTAATCAAATATATATAGTTTGGGTACAACAAAGATATGCTCGTAGTAGTCATTCGGTTGAGTGGCTTAATGCCTTGTATCTAATTGGAATGGGACATTTAGATATAGAGATTTTAACTCGCTCAACTATGAGTTGTTTAAGGTTGTCTTATTGAAATGGATTGGGACATTTGAATAAGAAGGTTTTAAACCACTGGACCTTAGATCGTTATGATCTCCTTATTCAAATGGAATGGGACATTTGAATACGGAAATCATGATGTAAGTTTATTTGACACCTTGTATTTATCATGGTATTTGGATATGATATCGTGTTGAGAGATAGTAATACTTGAGTAGGATGACTTATAATCGTCTTGTTGAAATGGATTGGGACGCCTTTTCATTTAAACAAGAAAGTTATAAGTTTCCGAACCATAAATTTATAAACTCTTGTATACATGGAGGGGGACGCCTTTTGATGTAGACAAGGAGTTATAAATGAGTGGGCCCGAGTATGTCTGGCTCGATTTGTGGATTTTTGGTGTGCGTACGTCTTCCTTCGACTCGTATTTCGTTGGTAAGAATCGTTCGATGTTGTCGTCATTATGATGATCGTCGATTATCATCTATGTACGAATAACCCGTTGTACTTCTCTCGAGTTATGATTTGTTTTGATGGACCATTTCTAATGTGTCTCGATGATCGCGAGCTTTATAAACAGATTGTTAAGAACCGTTGACCGTTCCGAGAATAGGCGACTCGCTTAAGCGTCACCATGATTTATGTGTGTACTTGCGGATTGACTGAGGATCAAGTTATCAACGTCAACTTATCGTGGATGTGAAGATTTTGTAATTTTACTTACTACTATCGAAGGGTCACCGAAGAATTTTCTTGATGACGAAACTCTTGGGGCTAGTATGACGAACTAAAAACGAGGAATATGATGCATCACCTTGAGCACTGAAGTCGAAATTATTAGGACGCCTTTGTACGATGAACGCTGAAGCAAAAATTAGTGGGACGCTTTTGTACGTTGAACACGGGAGTAGAACTTAATGGTATGCCCGATATGTTGTGAATTCTCGCCAATGGACCGAATTTCTTAATGACTGGAATTAACAAATTCGTTTTCACTTCGAAGAGTATGTTGTTGCCGACACCGCAAGTGGAAAGACTTTAGAGATCGAGTTGTATTATCAAGGGCTAGTCCAAGGTTTTATCGATGATCAACGACGGAGATTTACATTTGATGTTTATGTTTGACCTTTGTTTTTAGGTACTTATGTGGTATGTGATCGAGTTGAGTGATCGTAAGTTGTGAGAACTTGAGGCGGCATTGTCCAATGACGTCCGATCACGAAGAACGTATACCATATAATATTTTTTCTTTCTCTCTCTCTCTTCTTTTTCGAATTTCAACGACGATGCTTATTGAGACTTTGAATGCGCGTGGGCGGAAGTGAGATGGTGTCCTTGTATTATCTTTTCGGTATGGATCCGCGTGTGAGCACCCTCTGATGACGAAATATTTCCTTGTTATTCCTTTTGATATGTGTCCACGGCTATCCGGCCATTGGATATCCTTTAACTTACAACCTTCCAATTGACTAGACCTACCCGAAGGTCTTGTCAAGTGATCTTATTTATCATGGCTTGGCTATTTAGCAAGCATGAGTTAACCCGATTGAATTTATTTATGTGGCATGGTTTGGCTTTTGACAAACATGTCGTGACTTGATTTTGCGTCCATGGTGTTGTCTTTTGTGTTTGAATTAGATTGTAATGCGTCCGATAGCGCAATGTATACGCCGAAGGATTTCCGTATCGACGAACTTGCATTTGACGAAGTAGGTTGGCATGTTCGAGAATACGCAATAAGGTGATTTTGTACGACTAGTACTAATTACCTCGTCTCAATTCTTTTCTAGAATGTTTTCGATGGAGTTTTATGCGACCCATGCGACTCTCTTTCGTGAATGATTGTTTTTTTTTGTGAGGATCATGAATGGTGGTTTAGATCGCCAGATTGTTGGAATAAAGTAGATGAAGGACAAATTGGAACTGAGACTATTTGGGAGACTACGAAAAGATCGTGCGGATTGATAATTGCTTGTAAACTGTGAGGAGTCGTCAGAAGAACTTTGCCAATAACCGTAGGGAGCCGTTGGAAATCTGAAGTTGGAGACATGGCAATTATTAAGGTATCACCTTGGAAAGGTGTAATCCGTTTTGGAAATGGAGAAAAGTTAAGTCCAAGGTGCGTTGGACCGTTTAAGATCACCCAGCGGATGGGACCGGTTGTTTATAGGTTAGAATCATCGGATGAACTTCGTGCGATTCGTGTAATTTTAGTGTGTCGAGCTCGAATAAGTGTTTGGCGAATAAGGGTTTATTCTTCCGTTTTTGGTGAGATACAACTTGACGACAGGTTGCGTTTTGTAAAAGAACCAGTAGAGATCTTTGATCGAGAGGTTAAGCGTTTGAGACCGAGTAAGATTCTCGTTACGAAGGTGCGATGTATTTCGAGACGTGGAACGAGATTCACGTGGGGATGTGAGGATTTCTGTATAAGAAGTGCCCTCGTTTTTCCTAGGAGAGCGCGATACGAGTATGAGGCGAGGCGAGCGCCGGGACGTCGCTCCTTTAAGGAGGTGAGAATGTAACATCCCGTACTTAACGTCATCATTTTATCCTAACTATGTAACGTATTTTGAGTTCCTAAGTAATGGTGAGTATTGTTATGTTTGACGGTTTACGTTGAAACCGGTAATGTGTGCATATATTTAATCGTCGTGACGATTGAATAGTACTAATAGTAATCGCGATGCCAATGGATGCCCAAATACTATATTTTAGTATCGATTATTTCGATATTTGATATTTTTGAAATTCTTATTTCGTTTACGTTTTAAGTCGAGTCGAATTTTATTATTTCGTTTTGTGTGCGTTTAATTATTAAAACGATCGATTTAACAAACGAGATTTATATTTTTATGAACCCGGGACGAAACCCGACTCCCGTAAATATTTATAAAATTGACTGGAAGTCATTTCCCGCTTTTTAACTAATATTTACACTTTGGTCCACAAGAATGCACCAATTACAACTTTCACCTTTCCCCACCATATAAAAGGCTTCAACTAACACATACATGTCATAACCACCAAAATTTTTCCTCTCTCTTCTCCCTTTTCTCTCTATGCCGTGACCCCCTCCATCAACAAACACCATCACCATTTTTGATTGAGCTTGATTCAAGAAAAACTAAACAAAGTCCCATTCCCCAAATTCAATGGAGATTCTAATGGTATGATTTTTACTTACATGCATTCACTTTTATTTTTCAAAGATTTTTACTCAAGAACAATGGTGTTTGATCCATTGTTGTGTTGTATAAAGGTGTTATTATTATTATATTTGATTTTTAAAGTATTGCATGTATGATTTGTGTAGTGGGTTTTTATAATATTAATCATGCAAGTGATCTAGGGATGATATGAGATGTTTTAGATGATTAATATAGCATATTTGAGGTATTGATGATGTTTAAAATGGGTCAAATTGGTTGTTGGTATGATTTTTAAAGAGTCATTTTACATCAGTAGGTTTAGGCCCGATTTTCGTACAGTAGATGTTGGATAAGTGTTGGTATTATTAAATATTGTTGTAGTGGTCGCCGAGACGCTCGTTTCGGTATAAGGTAGAGCTTCTAACTCATAACGAGTCAAAAGTTACATAGGTTTGAATATTCGTGTACCGGGAGGCGAGTATCGACGCAATCCGAAATTGTTGTCGATATTGGGTCAAATCTCGGGGACTATAACTTGAGTTTCAAAAATGGTCAAGGGCTGTTCTCAGGCCCTAAACTTAGCATTTTGAGTCTATTTTCATAATCAAGAGTCGGATTTGTAAATGGTTTTGGTTAAGGAGGTCAAAACAGTTTTACGATTCAAGTGTGCAAAACTGTCCGGTTTTTAATGTCTAAAGATATGTCGAGCAGGTGGGTCTAAAATGTGAATCATTTGATGAAATTTTAACTGAGTCTTCTACAGATATTGAGTGAGTTTGTCACCAAGTTTCGTCGAAAACGGAGTTGTTTAAGTATGGTAAAACAGCGTGTACTTTTGGTAAGTACCGGCTGAGTATTTTTGGGAGGTACTTAACCTCGCGTCATAGTTTGAGGCAAGAGGCTAATCTATTAGCTTCTCAAAGTTTTAAAAGGATATAAGTCTTATGTAAGAGTGTATATTCTGAGATTGGAGACCCATTTAGGGTACTTGAGCCGTGTTGATTTGGCATCTTGAGATGGATCAACATCGAAGGTGCTAGTCTTGGAAAGCTAGTACTTGTCGTGGAGTTAGAAGGAATTCACTTGCATTGATTGGTCATGTCTATGTACATACTATTTTGAGTCATTGATTTTATTATACTAAGTATGTTTTGAGGTACTTGAGTATGTTGTTAAGCGCGCACCTTATTTGTTAGGTGGCGGCTTTTGACGTGTATATTTGGGAGGCATCTTCACTTCGGCGATCACTACTACTACTAGCTTCGTGTATCATCTAAGGTGAGTCTATAGCCTCGCCTTTATACTGGTTTTAAATGATTTTAACCCGCGAGGGGGAGTACATGCTATTTGAAACAACTAGAACACAAGTCTTTTGAATGATTGCTTAAACTTAAATGTTGTTTTGATTATAACAAGTACGTTGAGTACAATGGAATTGGTATGTTGAACACCAGGGAATTGTGTTGAAATGGAATTGGTACGTTGAGTACAATGGAATTGGTATGTTGAACACCAGGGAATTGTGTTGAAATGGAATTGGTACGTTGAGTACAATGGAATTGGTATGTTGAACACCAGGGAATTGTGTTGAAATGGAATTGGTACGTTGAGTACAATGGAATTGGTATGTTGAACACCAGGGAATTGTGTTGAAATGGAATTGGTACGTTGAGTACAATGGAATTGGTATGTTGAACACCAGGGAATTGTGTTGAAATGGAATTGGTACGTTGAGTACAATGGATTGGTACGTTGAGTATAATGAATTGGTGTGGACTCGTATACCAACGTAGGGTCACACAAAGGAACCATAAATGAAATTGCTTTTTATATACTTGTGTTCAAATGATGATTTGCAAAACCTATAGATTCGCTCAACCTTTGTGTTGATCCTTTTAAGCATGTATTTCAGGTAATCAAGATGGAGCGCAGCGGAGCATGCAAGGAGGGAGTTGGTGCTTACTTGTCTAAATTTTGTTTATTTTTCATCCTTTTTAAATTAACCATTTCATTCAAGTATTTTGAGGAACATGTTGTGTTGGTAACGGTTTTTGGGACTAAAACGCTACTCTGATGGTATCTTTTGGGATGGAAAATATTTTAGACAAAGTTATATTTATACATTTTAACGTCTCATTTGAGGTCGTTTTCTATGATTGTGTGTGATGTGCTATGAGTAGCGCCCCAAAGTGGTATTCCGCTGCGTGGTAATTTGGGGGTGTTACATAAACCATATTTTACAAGTCAATTAAACATGTCTTATACACCATCTTATGCACCTTCTCATCATTTAATTTTTAAATAATATAAATATCAATCATATTGTACAAGTTAATTAAGTATTACCGTCACTTTTATGAAATTAATTTTAATTAGTGCATGTTATAAAGTACATGTTACAAAATTAATATATTAAACACCCTAATTAATAATATATTTAAATAATTCTTAAAATAAAAATTACATCTTATTATACATATTGTACAACTAATAAAACACAAAAAAAAATTCACATAACTTACAAGTTTGTGGTATATATAAAACCAGACTAGGCCAATGAGTTTAATAGAGAACTGGAGTAGCCACCGGCTCGGGTAGCCAGTACAAATCGTGTGAAAAGGAAATGGATATAACCAGAAGAACTCGGCATAAACGGGTGAGACATGTCATACTATGATTATTTTTTTATTATACTCGGATTAAGCAATTTCTCTTTTTATTATGTGACGCATAAACATTAACCACAAAAGCAAAAAAACGGTATTTCATAAAAAAAATCGGGATAATAGTTTGAAAACAAATGATGCAAAGATATGAAATCACAATTGATAATTTCTTTGAACTTATACATATTACACATCATATCATATTATACTAGCTTATAAAATATTTTATGCACTCTCTCTTCATTAAATTTTTAAATAATATAAATTTTAAAGCATATTTTACAAATCAATTAATCATGTCTTATAAACCATCTTATGCACCTTCTCATAATTAATTTTTTAAGTAATGCAAATATTAAATCATATTGTACAAGTCAATTAAAGATTACCGTCACTTTTATAAAATCAATTTTAATTCATACATGTTATAAAGCATATATTACAAGTACACATTAATTAATATATTAATCACCTTAATTTATAATATATATATATATATATATATAAATTATCCCTAAAATGAAAATTACATCTTATTATACATATTGTACAACTGATAAAACACAAAAAAAAACACATAACTTACAAGTTGGTGGTATATATGGTTTTAAAACCGGACCAGGCTAACGGTTTAATCAAGAACTGGAGTGGCAACTGGTTCGGGTAGCCAATACAAGTCGTGCAAAAAGAAAACGGAGATAATCGGGAGAACTCGGTATAAATGGGTGAAACAGGTCGGACTATGATCTTTTTAATAATATAATCGGATTAAACAATTTATCATTTTTATTATGTGACACATAAACGTTAACCACAAAAGCAAGAAAATGGTCTTTCATAAATAAATCGAGATAATTGTTTGAAGACAAATGATGCAAATGTGCAAAGTGCTAATATAATTCTAATATATTAATAATATGTCTATATTTATTTCCACATAATTTTTTGAACATTTAATTTTTCTTTGCATTATAAACACTTTTTGTTTATGTCTTATATCTATGTGGGACAAGTGCAACAAACATAGTTCTTATAAACATGTTTATAAATATATATATTTCATATTACAAGATGTATATTTATAAAACTATTTTTTGTTAACATATAAGAAAGTATATTTAAAGTTTAACACGACGCTCCTTATAAAAGTCATATTTTCTTATTTGGGGTACATTTTTTACGTATAGTATAACTTTACCCACTACCGTCTCTTTATGAATGCAACATCGTGTTAATATTATAAAATTTTAATAATTTAGTAGGTTGATTTTGTTTATCATTTTCTTAAAGTTATGCAAATCCAATATATTTTCATTCTTGGCAATATTACAAAAAACACAAAACTGGAATTATTTTCGCAAAAAAATTATTGCATGATACCCACCACTGTAACGCTCGGGTACCTTACTAGCATATGCAAAGCATGTGGCCAGGTTTGTAACATTATTATTGTAAACATAAATTCATTAAAGGGCGAAATAGTACTGTAATAGATAAATATCGGTTAAAGAAATGTAATAGCTATTCTCTGAGAATTGATCTATTGATGCTAGCCTTTGCCTTCACTCATAACTGTAAAGGTTTTAGAGGGTGTTTGTAAGTGTTAGCTTACTAGACTTAGAGTATCTTTAATGTATGTAAATGCTAATAGTTTTTATTATTCCATAAAGTTATTTGTATGTAATTTTTGGTGTTGGACTAATATTTTTTTATAAAGTTTTTCTAGAAAATTTTGCAAACACAAAATATTTCTTCAAACCTTTTGTTAGTAAATGATATATGCATTTAAAACATTAAATGTAAAAAGTCGCAAGAGGTTGTTTGCATTAGAAACGCTCTTAGCTGGTCTTATGACAAACTTTTTTGAAAATACTAATCTTATGAGAATATGTAACCTTTTAAAACTTATAAGCTAATTTTTTTCTTTTTTCAATAACTGGCATTGCAAGTTAAGTCTTATGTCTTGTTAAAAGTTACAAGCTCAACTTGATAAACAAATAAGCAATAAAAAGTTAGGAGTACAAATTAAAACCTATATTTTTTTAGACGTGAATCGATTCTCTCATAAAATATAACGGTGGCAATCGAGTCATGTTCGTGTTGACGTGTTTGAGTTTGTGGATTCCTGGGTTGGCAGGTTATTCCTCTACACAAACACCACTCATTTAATAATTGTGTCAAGAAACTCGACCCTAATTAAAACTTTCATAACACATGTAACCCGTTGGTGATCCATTTAAGTTGTATAAGTAAATATGTCTAGATGACTGGTGGTTTATCGATATAATTAATTCAAATGCAAAATGATATATAAGAATGTAAATAAATGATAAACATGACATACAAATAATTATTCAAAAATTTCAATGATGTATGAGTTATATTCGCAGTTCACTCCTATTAGCTATATAATAAATACATTTAAGCCATGTTCAACAAAAAATACAAGTTGTAATAATTAGATGCTAAATCGGTTTAGGTGTTGGCGTGTTGAATACTTACTTAACCCAAACATGACTCATTTATTGAATAGGTTATTCTAGTTGACCTATATTTGACCTACACATGTTTATCTTTAACCCAAACCTGTTTAACTTCCTATCGGGGTTCATATCATTTATCGTGTCATGTTAGAGAAACTTCCACCCTTACTAAGATGTAGTGGTTACTTTAAGAGAGAATGAAGTTTTCAACCTTTTTTATGAGAAAACGACAAACTAGACATGAAAAAAATCATCAAATGGTAACGATAAATTGGTAGATAAATTTGTTAGGTATGTTAGTTGGCTCAAACCTAATAATGCGTTTGGTTCCATCAGGTTGTTTAGATTATATTAATCATTATTAAAGCTACATTTGTTATAAATAAAAAACTTATTTCATATGTAATGCATTCAATCTATAAAAGTATTTTGTTACTTTTACATAGTATCAGAACTTCGGGTTTAACTGACACAAAATTGTTGTCCTCTGATCATTGGTTACATGCTAGTGCTTAAGACGGATCCATATCTAGTTACTTTCTTTTGCTTTATATTTTAGCTTTAGTAGTATATTTATCCAATCCAAATAAAAAAACTCTTCAACATAAAACTCTAGCTATCATAACACATATCATTCTATGTTGATTTATCCATCAATGAACAAAATTTATCAAATATCCATTCTTTGTTTGACCGTCCGACAAAATTTTCATTTTTCATGAATAGTTTGTGGCAAAATTTTCGATCTTTACGAAAGGCAAAGCAAGCCTTGATGTAAAAATAAAATATACATCACACAAAGGAGGAAGCGCCTAAACAATAAAAAACTATGTTGCTAAACAAAATTATGCTTTCTTACCCACATACAACAAACAAGACGGTACAAGAAAAGAAGACGTGTCTTAAGTATAATTTTAGTTTGTTTGTTCAAAAGCCTCCTACTAAAACTGTGGAGGAGTGTAAGATATGTTAGTTGGCGCAAACCTAATAATGGGTTTTCGGCTCATTAGGTTTAGGATTTGGATTATGTTTATGATTATCAAAGTTATGTATATAATGTGCATGCATACGGTACCTCATATTTAACGCATTCAAATAATAAAAGTATTTTATGTATTTTATAATATTTCATACTACATGCGTACTATACACGTGAGAGTCTATATAAAATCAGCATAACATAATATATAAAACATGTAGAGATACAAATGGATTTTGTAACAGATTAGTTATAACGTCATATCTAAAAACGATATCCAAGTGTAAATTTTTCGTCGTATAGCGATTGTAAACATACAATTTTAATACTTTTTTAAAACACATCTCAAAACATGTGAATGTACTATAGAAGTGGGTTACATGTGCTAGCAACACGAAAGTGTCCATTGTTACCTTTGTTCTAAATGAAACGAATATATGAAAAACATTTTAAATCTCATAACCACTTCCCAATGTGGGTTCACATTCCTTGTGAGGTGGAATATGTTACGCGAGAAGCCAAAAGAACATGTGTTGATCAAAGAGATCTGGTGTGTGATCGCGTAACCATTGGATAGACGAAGTTTAAAAACTTGTTAACACAAATAATCATGTAACAATGTTACTTATAGTTTTTGATGTCTCGTTGTCTTTATTAGAACTAGGTATAAAACCCGTGCACGCACGGTTTTTTTTTTCTAAAAGTATAAATTAAGTATTATTATTAAGTAGAAAACAAATAAATCTTACATGTTCGAAGTAATTTTACTTATCGGAATAAAAATGAAAAATCTTGAGTATATATGTTTTTTTATTGTTTTTAGGTATGATTTTAGGCTGAATTTCTTTCTTCCATTATTAAAAGAATGGCATGAAAACTTGGAGCCACTTAACATATAAATTCATACTATATGTTATATACTATAAACTTTCAGTCCCTTTTCCATATATAAAAAACAGATTTCCTTACGTATATTCCTACAACAAATAATCCAATGTACTTGAAAATTAGTATGGAATTTTCCAAATTAGTACTACGAAATTTGCTACATATTTGAAAAGTAGTTACGATTGTAGTTACAAAATTTGTTTTAAACGTTATGAGGCACCTAAACAAAAGATAAATTAGAATTCATTAGAAGAATTACAATGACGATGCTCTTAAACCTGTGCGTTGTATTAGGTTTGGTAAGCATATCTGATCAAGACCTGGTAATGATCAAATCATATGATCATTGTGAGTGTACAACAAACTCCATGCTTAACTTAGACTAAATTTACCTCACTTCACGCTAATGGATTTCTTGGTTTTTAGCTTCTGATCTAGCACATAAAATAACATGTGGAATAAAACATAAATTATCTAGGCGTCCATTTTCTTCCATTATTGCTCCTATATCTTTCCGCGCCCCACAAACGTTTGAACAGAAACTTGAGAAACTTAGTGAATCCCACAAAAATAATATCTAACAAAAATATGCAATACATACGTTGTGACTAAAAAAAATAATCACAAAATTGTAAAACCCATTCATTCTTTTCCTTATTCATTTACATTATAAGCTTGTTACACAAAGGATGATATGACTAAGATCTTCCACCATCTTTGATCCTCTATCCAATGTCATCGATATGAATAAGAAAATAATATGAACAGACTGCGAACTTTCTTGAAAAAGTTGCTCTTGATACAACGATGTTGCAAGCATGGTACCTGTAACATAATATTCATAGAACTTCCATGAGATCGTTAGAACCTTAGGACCGTTATCACAATCTATTACGCACTATGAACCTAGTTTACACATAGAACAGTTTGGGGCAGTGTTCGAATGAAGCATGTTTGTGGCTTTTATGGTTATTGTATTAGTTTACACATATCGCTCATTCAAGTTCAGGGGTCCTATTTGTGGAAACCTTGGTTTCCGGATCTTTGAAGCTACTAGGAATGATCATTGTTCATATGATTAAACAATCAAAGCGGAATTAGAACAACAATCATTAACAAGGTGTTTAGGCACGAATAACATGAATTAAAACAAAAGGGATTGCTCATTATATTAATAACGAACAACCACTAGGTGTGTGTACATTGAATCCCACACCTAGTCGACACACACTTTAGGTTTACATTGTATATGAAAGTTATATTTAAAACCTAAGACCCTTGGTTCCTTTTATAGTATAAGGATTAGGGTTTACAAGAGATAAGAATGAATAAACAAGTAAATCTTCTATTTAAATAAACTTATGCAAAATATCTTTGCATGTTTATCTAAATAGAAGCTTCCATAAGCTTCTTTGTCTACGTTTTGTCAATGCTTGAATTGCATGTAACAATGCTTAGATTGTACATGACAACTCTTGAGCCAACAACGCTGGATTTGTTCTTGTCAACGCCTAAATTGCTCTTGACAACGCTTAGACAAAATCTTCATGTTTTCTTCGTTTTTGAGTTTCTGCCACATCAACTTTTTGACCCAACAATCTTCCCCTAGTTGATAGTGGCAAAATTCTATGTGTATCTCTTGTAAGTTGTACAAGATCTTCAAATTGCTTCCCCTCAAGTGTAGCATGTATTGCTTCCCCTCAAGTGTAGCATGTATTTCTGGAGTTGACATGATGTTGTTTAGGTGTTTTTGAGGAAATTAGGGTTTTGGTGATTTCTAGGGTTCTTGTGTTCTTTAAGATCAAAAGTTTCTCAACAAGCTCTAATACCACTTGTTGATCCCAAACTTAGATCGATTAGCTTCGTGTATTACTTGATCTAATCTCGTATACACAAAGCTAATCGATCTAAGTTTGGGATCAACAAGTGGTATCAGAGCTTGTTGAGAAACTTTTGATCTTAAAGAACACAAGAACCCTAGAAATTACCAAAACCCTAATTTCCTCAAAAACACCTAAACAACATCATGTCAACTCCAGAAATCACCAACTCTTCCTCCTCACCTTTACCAAACATCAAGATTCCTATGCTTGATGCAACCAACTTTGATCAGTGGAAGTTTAACTTTGAACAATATCTGGGGATCTATGACTACACACTCTGGGAGGTTATTGAATATGGAAACACATTTAATAAGGCTCAAAAGATTCTTAATGCCATTGCTGCAAGAACAGCTGTTGCTGGATGTTCAGAAGCTGACAAGAGGGAAAAACCTGATGATGGTAGAGCTGTGTCTGCTGAAGACATAGCAAAGAGAAGGGTTGACATGAAAACCCTAAATATTCTGAAGCTCTCTTTGGGACAAGAGAATCAGCATAAATACAGAGGTTATGAATCTGCTAAAGACCTTTGGGAAGCTCTTGAAGTTTCAAATGGTGGCAATGCAGACACTAAGGAAGAAAAGAAAAAGCAACTCATGCATGATTATGCTGTCTTCAAAGCTCAACCCAATGAGAAACTGAGTAGTGTGAGAAGCAGATTGCTTGACATTAAAAGCAAGTTGTCCTTCATGGGGACACAAGTTGGTGATGTTGACATTAATGCTACCTTTCTTAAAAGTCTTGGTGAGGTATGGAAGATTGAGGCAAGATCTATTCTTGCCAATAATACTTACAAGAGCTCCTCATTTGATGACATCTACAACAAACTAAGGCTGTTGGAGGATGAAACTCTTTTAGAGCATGGAAGCAAGTCTACCACCAGCAACATTGCCTTCTTCTCTCATAGTGAAGGCCAATTCAATCAGAAGGACTCTTACATTCATCCAGTTACTGGATCATCATATGTCAGTGCTGGAACAACTCCTGTCAACGTCTCCTATTCAGACGCTGACACATTCAACAGTGACTCCCCAAGAGTTAAACCTGCTGGTTTGGATTTGGATACTGTTTGTGCTTACATTGCTTCCTTGCCCAATGGTTCAGTGATTACATATGAGGACCTTGAGCAGATAAGTGATGAGCACTTGGAAGAGATGGACATCAAGTGGAACATGGCTCTTGCTAGTATAAGAGCAAATAGATGGAACAGAAGGTTTAAGAAGAAAATGACCTTCAATGCTAAAGACACAGCTGGATTTGACAAATCCAAAGTTGAATGCTACAACTGCCATCGTATGGGGCACTTCATGAGGGAATGCAGATCTCCTATAAGATCTGACGCTGGTAAACCTTCAAGTCAGGTTGTTAAAGCTCAGGATTCCAAGGCCATGGTTGCAGTTCAAGGAATTGATGGTATGGGATGGGATTGGAGCTATCTGGCTATGAATGTTGAAGAGGACAAAGCTTTGGTTGCTGATATTGAAGAAGAAGAGCATGTTGAATATGCTCTCATGGCACACTCCTCCTCTTCATCTGATAATGAGGTATATGATGATGCTTTTTGTAACAAAGGCTGTAGGTTAAATACAGAAAGACTTAACAAAGAGGTGTTAAGATTATTAGATGATATGAGCACTGAAAGATGTAAATTGTCTAATTACCAACTAGCTCTTACTGAAACTGAGAAAACCGTTTCTGAATATAAGAAAATGGAATTTGACTTAAAAGATAAAATCAATATCTTAAAACATGAGTTAGATGCTAGTATGGATATTAGAAATATCATGGAAAGGGTTAATGGTGAATTACAAGCTAAGTTAGATGAGGCCATTAAGAACAAAGATAATGTTGGCCTTAAAATTCAAAGATTTGATAGAGCCACCCAAACCCTAGGAGACTGTGTAGCTAAACAAAGGGATCCTAAGGACATGACTGGGATTGGGATGAATGATTACTCTTTGGTCCTACCACCAGCTGGTGACTTCTATGGTGTCCAACAAAAGGACTTATCTTGGACTGGTTTGCCAGAGCTCCAAGAGGAGGAATTCATTCCTCCACCAAGAGTTGTCACTCCAGTTGAAGAGTATCAACAAAAACTGACTGACCTGAATGAGTGGAAAAAGGCTAACCCTACTTTATTTGTCAAGGGTGGCTTGCTATGTGAAAGTCCAAATGAGTCAACACCCATTAAGGTCACTAACCCAATCACTGGTAAAGCTGTTGACCTAGGCTCAAACGCTGATAGAAAACCTAGCATTAAATATGCAGAGATGTATAGGAATACTAGGTCACCCAAGAGCCAAGTTAGCAATCATGGAACAGGTTTCTTCTCTTCTAGACCTAAGTTTGTGTCTAAGAAAGCCTGATACACTTGTGGTGGCTTTTCACACTTGGCATACAAGTGTGTCAACGCTCCCAAAGCCAGCGCTGACAGGAATAATTTCAGCGCTGACAGGAACAAAGTCAACGTTGTTAGGAAGTCAAACGTTGTCAGACCCAAACCTTGTGTGCAGCAAAGTCCACAAGTGATTAGACCTCCCCCATTCTTTACTAGAGGGTCTAACACTCATGGACAAAGACCATTTAAAAAGACAAACACTTGGTCAAACAGGCAATGGGTTTCTGTAGCAAACCCTAGGTTCGACGCTGACAAGGGTAATTTCAGCGTTGACAGGTCAAATTCTAACGCTGACAGAAACGTGACCAGACCTAAATATTTGCAACCACAAGGTAAGGGGTCTAAAGCTTCTTCAAGCTTAATATGGAGACCCAAGAAAGATCAAAACCCTAATGATAATGGGATTTCAATGACCTACAATAGATTTAATTATATTTCAAAGGTCATTACAAAACCTATTGAGGTTAACTGGGTTTTTCATCCTAAAAAGGATGAAAATGGGGTTGTTGTGAGAACTAAGTCTGTTCTCATTGAACAACCAGATGAATCCAAGTCTTTTAAGACTTGGGTTCCCAAAGAAAACTAATTTGTTTTCTTTATGTGCAGGGCATTCAAAGACAGGTCAATGATTATGGATATTGGGATAGTGGATGCTCAAGGCACATGACAGGAAAGGAAGACTATCTGACGAACTTCTCTCCTATTAAAGATGGTGATAAGGTTTACTTTGGAGGTGGATATGGTACTATCACAGGCAAAGGAACCCTTCTTACCAAGAATCTGCGTTTTGAGAATGTCTTCCTGGTAAAAGAACTTGATTATAACCTGTTTAGTGTATCACAAGTTTGTGATAACAAAAATAAAGTTCTTTTTACTGATACTGAGTGTTTGGTGTTAAGCAAGGATTTTAAGATCCCTGATGAGAAATATATTGAGTATAGAACACCTAGGCATAAGGACATATATAATGTGAATTTAAATGAGATTAAAATGAACAACAATATGTCTTGTTTTTATGCTAAGGCCTCAGTAGATGAGAGTAATTTGTGGCACAGGAGACTAGGGCACATAAATTTTAAAAATATAAATAGACTTGTGAGGCTTGGTTTAGTTGATGGTTTGCCTGAGAAGGCCTTCCACAATGACCACTCTTGTGTTGCATGTCTTAAAGGCAAGCAGCACAAGGTCTCATTCAAGTCCAAACAGGTGCATACTAGTTCTAGACCTCTTCATATGCTTCACATGGACCTCTTTGGTCCAACCAATATAGAAAGTTTGAATGGTAAGTCATATTGCTTTGTTATCACAGATGACTTTTCTAGGTTTACTTGGACATTCTTTCTAGCTATGAAGAGTGACACAGCGGATATTCTAATTAATTTTATCACTCAGATTGAGAAGAGGTCTGGCAATGAGGTTAAAATGCTTAGGAGTGATAATGGTGGAGAATTTAGGAATAAGAAGCTAGATGATTTCTGTGCTAGGAAAGGAATTACTAGGCAATTTAGTATTGCTAGAACCCCACAACAAAATGGGGTTGCTGAGAGGAAAAATAGAACCCTAATTGAAGCAGCCAGAACAATGTTGGCTGATGCTCACTTTCCTATAGCCTTTTGGGCTGAGGCTGTTAATACAGCTTGCTATGTGCAAAATAGAGCATTGGTTAACAAAATTCAGAACAAAACACCTTATGAGTTACTTTGGGGTAGAAAACCTAATATTGGTTTTCTCAAACCTTTTGGTTGTGATGTAGTAGTGTTGGATACTAGTGATGCCTTAGGGAAATTTAGTGCAAAAGGTGATGAGGGTTACTTCATGGGGTATTCAGTGCAGAGCAAGGGATATAGGGTTTATCTTAAAGAGGACAAACGTATAGTTGAAAGTGTAGCATGTATTTCTTCCCCTTTTTGTCACATCAACAAGGAAAGTAAACAATGTATGCAATCTTTGAAGATTCTCCAAATGTAGCTCTTTGTAATGATCTTGAAGAACAATTAATATAATATTTTTGATGTAGAAGTAGAATAACCCAACCTTGTGTTCCATGTCTTGTACTATCCACGTGATAAAGAACTTATACCATTAGCATTATAAGCAGACCTCGATCTCTTGTCAATATTCTCATCCTATGTGAGACACTGAGCACGATAATGTAACTCCTTCAAGTGTTATGACAAGCCTTCATCACCAACCATGTAAAGCACGAACAAGTTACCTTTAAAGTCTATGAATGGGAGTGCACGACTTTAAGATATGATAGAACATAAACTTGCGAAAATCTTCTTCAATCATCAAACTTATCATAAGAATTCTTCCCCTTAAGTCAACATCTCTTCATGATGAACCAATATCTTTGTATGTAAAAGTTAACAACGAATAACTCTTTCACAAGGCTATCCCGATTACATACTCCAATAAATTACTTCATGAATTGTTGCTAACTTACTTTAAGATCATTAATTCCTTTTAAAAAGATCCGAGCCATAAATATCAACATGATATTCTAGATTAAAACGGAGATTCCATGTACCTTCGTGTGTAATTTCCACCTTTTTGTGTGCTTAAAACGTACCAATTTTCTCAACAGCAGCAATCCTTGTGTTGTCCAATATCCTCTTCTGTCCAATATCTCTATCAGTTGTATTGTCCAATATCGGACAATACTTATCAGCGCTTGAAATACCATATATCGGACAACACTGTCAACTCTATCAGCGTTGACTTATTCTGTCAGCGTCAAGTTACTTCCTGTCAGCGTCAATTCCACTCATGTCAGCGCCTCTTTCGCTGACGTCATCTAGGGCAACAAATCTTTTTGATAGCAACGAACAGTAACATAATAACTTTTATCTTTGTTCCATAATAGCAGCTATCAAAAATATATCTAAGGATAATTATAATCCCTAAAAATCAACTTCATTATATATACACACGTTTGTAGAATTCCCTGTAGATTAGGAAACCCTTCTTGTATTCACGTATCATATATTGTCCAAAATAAGAACATATATTACGCAACCATCTTTGACCCCATATCTGTGTATTTGCTGACTTTTTGACTTGCATCCCATGTTACTTCACGAGCCAACCATGCCAAATCAACCGTGTGAACACAACCATGTGAACACAAAGATATATCTCGTGTGAACACCAAATTAAATAACCAACCAATCACGTCTTTGGTCTTTGCTATGAACCACTCCTTCTTTTTGCAACTCACGTCAACAACTTTTCTTTAACACTTTTGCACAGATAACAAAAGTACTTTTGTGTTAGACCCTTTGCATGTTGCTGACATCTACGTCCTTTATATCTTTGTACTCGCATGTCTTCTTTTATTGACTCAAAGCAAAACAACTTTTTACCTTGTCTCATTGACCCACAAACAGCCAAATACCTCATAACGTTCAGCTTTTTATGTCGATCTAGGGTTTGAGAAACCCTAGTTCATGATTTTATGTGAAAGCAAAAACATTAATACCTTTACTGCAGCGAACTTCGACGAGCTATAAATTTTTCTTGAGAGCTGAACTCGACGATCGCTTCGGTGAGACTCTAGACATAAGTGCCAAGAATCTACAGTCCAAAAATCACGAAGATCCAACGGTTAACGAAGGAGAAAACGTGTTTTGACCATGGCTGTCCACAGAAAACTGCATATACTCCCTGCTGACTTTGACGCTTAATAACTTTTTTCTGGGGATGAAACTTGACAATCCCTCCGGTAGATGTTTAGATATGTGTATGAAGAACACACATATAAAATTTCGTGACGATCCAACGGTTCAATAAAAAGTTATGGCCTTCTGAATGCTGCTATGCACACAAAAACGTCCAGAAAAACCCTAGTTGGATTTTTCTTCTTTTCACCATACACGAACACCTTGTTGGTCCTAGCATCACGAGCCACGAGGCTCTGATACCAATTGTGGAAACCTTGGTTTCCGGATCTTTGAAGCTACTAGGAATGATCATTGTTCATATGATTAAACAATCAAAGCGGAATTAGAACAACAATCATTAACAAGGTGTTTAGGCACGAATAACATGAATTAAAACAAAAGGGATTGCTCATTATATTAATAACGAACAACCACTAGGTGTGTGTACATTGAATCCCACACCTAGTCGACACACACTTTAGGTTTACATTGTATATGAAAGTTATATTTAAAACCTAAGACCCTTGGTTCCTTTTATAGTATAAGGATTAGGGTTTACAAGAGATAAGAATGAATAAACAAGTAAATCTTCTATTTAAATAAACTTATGCAAAATATCTTTGCATGTTTATCTAAATAGAAGCTTCCATAAGCTTCTTTGTCTACGTTTTGTCAATGCTTGAATTGCATGTAACAATGCTTAGATTGTACATGACAACTCTTGAGCCAACAACGCTGGATTTGTTCTTGTCAACGCCTAAATTGCTCTTGACAACGCTTAGACAAAATCTTCATGTTTTCTTCGTTTTTGAGTTTCTGCCACATCAACTTTTTGACCCAACACTATTTCCTGGTTTTGAATGTCAGAAAAAATACATAGTGAAATATGCATGATGAAAGTAATAGTCAAAAGGTAAACATGTAAATTATGATCTCTTATATTCGAAAAAGATAAGGAAGCTTACACTTTTACGTGATTTAGTTATACTTCCAGGCCATCAATAACCCTTTTGAAAAACCATTCATTCATGGAGTTGTTTGGCCATAAATTAGATTCTTTCACTTCATATATTTCCTGCGTCAAAGAATGGGTGTTTTGGATTTGGTTGCAATTTGAGTCATGGCTCGGTCTATAGCTGTAACATTTGTTCTCTGGGTCTTTTTAAGAGCAAAATATGCCTCACAAACAGTGCCTACGATATGAGGAATCGAGAGTTTATGTGCTTTACTGTTGTTGCCTGCATATTTGACGTTCATGGATGAGTTAACTTCCTCATGAGGAATGGGCCAGTCCGTGCAGAAAACGACCCATTTTAATACATTACCCATTCTGCCCAATTTTGCCAATGTGCTATGTAGAAGTATACAATGAAAAATTATAAAAGAAAAAGATAAAAAGATATAAACTGAATAGATTTATGTGTCGCGTACCAGGGGATGTTCCAAGAAGCGAGACTCTAATGATGAACAACTCGGCTATTTTTGTCGTGATCCCTGATATCAGTTTCTGAAGAAAATATAACATAAAATATAGATAAAAATTTAATGTTACTATCATGAGATTAAATACTTACTGTACGTAAAGTAAAAATAAATATCATAAGTAATAAGGAGTGGTTGGGTTATCTACTGTTGCAGCACCGATTTCAAAGTAAGGGGTTTTTTAATTTGTCCAAAGCCGCTTACGGGGTGTTTGTGTCTCTGCAGGTTAATGGGTATAGTTGTTGCAACTACATTTGTATGGGTGCTCGGATCTCTTTCCTGCGAATGTGTAGCTCTAAGGGGTCTGTAATCAAGTGAGGCTCGGATCTGTGAATAACCAAGTGTTACCAAACAACCAATGTGGCTGCCACCACAATATGGTGTCCGTGCCCTGCCAAGACACGTGGCTCAGTAAACTACGCTTATAAACTTTATAAAAATACCAAGCATAACTCAAGAGTTAACACAAAAATCCGCCTAACATCCTTTTTTTAAAGAAACAACCAAACACCCCTTAAGACAGATTTGTGATTTACAGGTGAAAAGTTTAAAAACTTCCTTCGCACAACAGTAACAGCAGATAGCACACACCATAAGCACAGATAGTCGTCGTTCCTTGATGTTGGAAATACGTTTTACGTATATAGAAAGTCTCGGTCACTCCAACAATGTAGTTATAGGCTCATAGTAATGTTTAGTTTCATTTATTAAATAGCCCGACCCATGAGCATGTTCATGGGCCGGAGGCCCAAGTCCTTTAAGGACTTGGGGTATTTAAACCTCTTTCCACCATGGAAAGAGGTGTTGGTTGTTTCATTTCATGTTTTCCATATAACAAAGTTCTCTCATTTCTCTCTCTAAGTTTCTCTCTCTAGAAAACATCAACCCCCTTGTTTCACAAAGATTATCATTGTTCTACAATTGGTATCAGAGCATGGGATGAAATATAGGTTTGTTTTTAGTGTTACGTGTGTTTTATAAACATTTCGTAGGGTGTTGAGTATTTCTTGTTGAATCTTCAAATTTTTTTTTGTGTTTGATCGTGATTTCAAGTAGTATAACGTAGTGATTCGTGTTATAGTGTTTTTGGTATCTTGGTTTTGGTTAAAACACAATCTTTCTTGGATCAAAAGTGCAAAAAGTTCTTGTGTTCTTCATTCCGAAATTCAAGCAAACATCACCATCGGAAAGTACAAGTGAAAAGGGGCTTCCATCGCAATAACCATCACCATCGGAAAGTGACTGGTTCCACTTTGTGATATTTGAATTTTGATACTTATTCCGATCTGGATATTCCGATCGTTCATTACGATCTGGATTCCGACGGTTATAAGGAAGTTTTAAGTCGTTACTCTGCCTAAATTTTGTCAGCTATATTCCGGTCTGAATCATTCCGACATAACTTTGCGATCTGAGCATTCCGATCTGAATCATTTTAACAGCACTTTGCGATCTGAATCATTTTGACAGCTTTGCATTGCCATCTAGGCATTCCGATACCATCATCATTCCGACAAGGTTACATTGCGATCTGAGCATTCCGATCTGAATCATTCCGACAGCACTTTGCGATCTGAATCATTTCGACAGCTTTGCATTACGATCTAAGCATTCCGATAGTAAGACATTCCGATCTGGGTATTCCGACAGAAAGAACATTTCGATAAAACCCGTTTTGAAGTGGATTTCTTCTATTTGGCATTTAATTTGGTAATTTGGTAAATTTCAAAAGCAAACACAACAACAAGATAACAACATCTTTTAGTTAACAACACAAAAAACTCATAACCTTATTTCATTTTTCGATCATCTTTGATAATCTTTTTTCAAGGGATCATAAAATGAATTCACATTCATTTATGCCAACTATGACTTCACTCACCGATATATCGATCATTTCGGGTACCGATACTCGCCCGCCTTTGCTCATCAAAGATTTATTTGAAGCATGGCAAGGCCGTATGAGAACGTACATCATGGGCAAACAAAATGGTCGACTTATGCTTCAATCAATTGATAAAGGACCATTAGTATGGGGAGAGGTTACCGTCAACAATGTGACAAGGCCAAGGGAGTATCATGAGTTAACCGATGCCAATAAAATCATTGCAGCTGTCGATGAAAGGTTTGTTCATACAATTCTTCAAGCCCTTCCACCCGATATCTTTCTAATGGTAAGTGAACATACAGTGGCAAAGAATCTTTGGGATCGACTTGTGGTTTTTTGCTACAAGGGACATCTCTCACTAAGCAAGAACGAGAGTGTCAACTGTATGATTTGTTTGATAGGTTCACATACCTTCCAGGGGAGACACTTCATGATTTTTACTGGCGTTTTACCACTTTGATGAATGACATGAATGTCTATAATCTAAGGATTGAACAGTTTCAATTAAACACCAAGTTTTTGAACACACTACCCCCTGAATGGAGTTAATATGTGACTGATGTCAAGATGATTCGTGATCTACACAAGTCCAATTTAGATCAACTTTATGCTTTCTTACAACAACATGAGAAGCATGTGATCCAAAACCGAATTTCTTAAGGACCTTATCATGAACCAATGGCATTATTGGCAAACCATCCTACACTATCATACAACAACTCTCAGCTTGCTTTAGGACACAAATCTTCATATCAACCTGTGTATCAAACACCAAGCTTCCCACAGTACTCGATTCTACCACCGTCGCCTACATCTTATCACCAACCAGCAACATCATCATCACAAGGAGATTCACACCCATTACCTTATGCTTCACACCAGTATTCACCGTATCAACCTCCCACCAACCTTGCTAGTACCTATCCACAACTTGAGGCTCCTCAACCTCATTACTCACAACAAGTCAGTGCTCCAACCAATCAGATTGTAGCTCCAGCAGCACCAGCATTCTACTGTGAAGATGACATCCCTGTCCCTGAATTTAGACAAGGAGATAGCCCCACTGATATCCTTGCTCTAATGTCTGCTTATTTAAGTCAAACATTAAAAAAACGAGGTTATAGAGGTCCAGCAACAACTAACAATCAGTTAAGGAACTCGTCTAACTCTCGACAACAGGCAACAATTCAGGACGGAAGAGTCATGGTGCAACCACTTCAAGGGAGATCTAATTTGTCTACTGCTGGTGCACGTTCATCCAATACTACTTCTATAAGAGCAAACGGCACTGGTAAAATGAAGATGGTTATTTGCTACAACTGCAAAGGGGAAGGGCACATGGCCCGAGAGTGCAAGCAGCTTAAGAGGAAAAGGGACGACACATGGTTTCAGGAGAAGATTTACCTGGTGAATGCTCAAGCCCAAGGTCGTGAACTTGATGAAGAAGAATTGGCATTCCTTGCAGATCCGGGAGTAGCGAAAACTGATGGTCTCGCAACAGTCATCACCAACAATGCTGTATATCAATGTGATGATTTGGATGCATATGACTCTGATTGTGATGATCTTAACACCGCCAAAGCAGCTCTTATGGCAAACCTTTCACTATATGGAGCTGATACAATTTCTGAGGTACCACATATTGCTACAGATACTAGTATTGTACCTTATCAAGTTGAGCAAATGTCTGAGTATTCGGAACAGCCTCCGGTGGTTAGTAACTCAATCGACGAGACAAAAATGATAGCAATATCAGTGAAAGTCCTCAGACTTTGAGTGAACCACAACCGGGAGCTATTGCGACTACCAATTCGTCTGCTCAACCTGATTTGCTTATGGTCCCGGCATCTTTGCTTAGCCAAATGAATAATGCGGTCCTTGAAACCCTTAATGCTAATCAGACTTTATCGGCCGAGCTTGCTTTGCATAAGGACAAGGTTAAAACCCTGGAAATGACTCCTGTGTCCACTACCTTAACCAATCCTGAATTTGATAGGTTTAGGAAAGTTCAAATGGACAATCTGCTACAAATTGAGAGTTTAAGAACAAATCTTTTGAATGAACTTAAAGAAAAAGAGTCATTCGTTACTAATTTTCAACAACTTCAAACGGATTTTGAAATTCTTGAGTCCAAACAGATTGAAATGGAAATTAAGACGTCTGAAAGAATAAAGGAAACGGAACTTAAGCTTTTAAAACAATATGCCGCTTCACATCTAGTACACTTGTTTCATGCATCATTTAAAGAATTCAATCTATCGCGTCTTATAGACTTACCACCTAACCCGGGGTATGCAAAGCAAGCGCTTAACCACAACCCACGACTTTATGATGCAACCAAGTTAGGATTGGTATTAGATCCGATTGTGTTCTCAAATGATTCTGAGAGTATGACACCATATGATGAAAAACGGTTAAAATTACTTTCTACATATCCTGAATATGATTATGCTCAAATGAATGCAAAAAATGCCACAGTAGATCTTAGAATTCGTTTTAATATGCAAAAGAGAACTTTCCAAACATCCACTTTCATGCCTACTAGAGAATGCCTTAGTATAATTCATACACTCGTTAACTCGGACCAACCAAAGGAAATTCCTAAGAATCTTCCACCGGTTAGTACGGTAAAGCTCAGCTTGGAAGAGATTGGGCAATACCTTATCGAGTTTGACAAGGTCATTCTGGAATGTACGACTTCAACGGCTCAAACCGCTGGAGAATGGGCGTTCGAACACATGAAAACGGTGTTTGAGAAAGAGATCGTTCCGTTTGTGGACCATATTAAACAAGGAGTCTATGATCTAGCGTGTAATTTAAGTTTTGAAATTGGTGAAGTTCAAAAAGTTTTCATTAAAATAAATGATGCTTATGAACAACATTTAATTGAAAAGGAAAAGATTTTATCCGAATATGACAGTTTTTTAGAACATATGATGTCTCTCGAAGTGATGCAAGTTGTTACTGTTAAATATACTCATGAAATTTCATCTATTGTGAATATTTGTGATGATGTGCATGAATCTGTGAATACTGTTGAACATGTAGATACTGTAGATAATCATTCTTGTCATGAATCCAACGTTGAATTTTTAAAGCTTCAAGATTTGTATAATACACTTTCAAAAAGTTTTAATGAGCTTCAACAACATTCTATATCTCTTGAAATTGAGAATCAATCTAAAAATGAAACTCTTTCAAAACTAAATGATGGTGGAAACTCCGTTGAGACAAGTGACAAGATGATTCAGATGGTTCAGAATTTAGAGGAAGAGATGATGAGAATTAAGAGAGAATTACTAGAAACAAAAACGGAACTAGAGGCCGCAGAGACTAAGAATCATGTCCTAGAAAATAGAATTAATTCTATACTAGGAGAGCGTGAACAAGTAAGGCAGGTTGACTCACAAAATTCTGGTTCAATAGAAGAACGCCTTGCTTTTAATGCGACAGAACAAAAGTCATTAATTGACAAACTAAACAGGAAATGTGAAGAATCCTCTGACCTAAAAATTCAGCTCATAGACAAAAACATGGTTATAGCAGAATTAAAGGAGACACTTCAACTCAAAGGACGAGAAAGTGTTGATAATCCAGTTACTGTCTCTGCCTCGACCTCTAGTGCTCCCAAACCCAACCCACGTGTGCTATATCGGGATCCAAAATTTAAGAAAAGTCCCACTAAGTTTGCCACGTATATGAAAAATGCCTTAGAACATGCTGATCTCGCTAGAGAGATTGTTGATGAAATGCATGAATGTGATCCCACAAGTCATAGTGTATATGAGCTTTTATTATATGTGGATCGCGTTCAGGATTGTTTAGCAAATTTAGAGTACATTGGGCAACCGATATCTGTACCATCTAAACAACAAACCACCATTGCCATTACTCCATTCAATAAGACCCCAGGAGCTAAGCCTGTTCTAAACACACCCATCAAGGCTAAGTCAAAATCTGTCACTAATGTTCCCTTGGCTTCTACAGGAGTAACTGTGCCCACTAAGGCTAAAGGATCTCAAGACAAGAAAGATAGGATCAAGCCTTCCACTAATAGGACTGAGAAGAAGAAAGTAGAAGTGCACCCTAGGAATGTTATTTCAGTTTCAAATAAAAAGAATCATGTAGCTAAGACAAAAGTTTCTCTTTATGAGTGGAAACCTAAGCAAAAAGTGAATTCTAATGCGAAATGTTGGAATTGTAATGAATGCATGTTTTCTCAGCGTCATGATTTATGCCTTGTTGATCACGTGAATGAAATGTATGCTATTAAGAACAATCTTGAATGGATTCCAACGGGGAAGAAATTCACCTAAGTTGGTTGGCAATGGAAACCCACTGGTAGGACCTTCACTGCTAATGGAACTAAGTGCCCTTTAACTAGGATCACATCCACGGAAGTTAGGTCTAAGCGTCCTTTAAATAGGAACACTAGAACTAAGAAATGGAAAAAGCGCCCTTTAACTAGGTTTGCCCCCACTATTGTGCCTACCAGTGGTAATGTCCCCAGTCAAAAAGTACCTCAGAATACTAGACAACTAGAATCTAAGCTAACCACTAGTAAGAAAATCTGGAAGCCTAAAGTTTCGTCTGATAGCAAATCTAAGATAATTATATCTGTACCTGCTAACTCAGAGGAACAATTAGAATCCGATACATCGTCTGTGTTTGGTAATATTTTCAGGTCATCCAAATTATTCTTTGGTATTTGGACTCGGGGTGCTCCAAACATATGACTGGAGACCGCTCGATGCTCAGAAATTTCGTCAGCAAGTTTCTAGGAACGGTTAAATTCGGCAACGACCATATTGCAAAGATTATGGGTTATGGTGAATACCAAATTGGGAATGTTACGATTTCAAGGGTTTATTACGTGGAGGGACTTGGTCACAATCTATTTTCAGTGGGACAATTTTGCGATTCAAACCTTGAAGTAGCTTTTCGACAACATACTTGCTTCATTCGCGATCTTGCAGGAAATGATTTGTTAAAAGGTTCTCGAGGGGATAATCTATACACACTATCTATTCAAAACATGATGGCCGCCTCTCCTGTTTGCCTTCTCTCCAAAGCATCTAAGACCAAGTCATGGTTGTGGCATCGACGGTTATCTCATCTTAACTTTGATGCTATTAACCATTTGGCTAGAAACGAACTTGTTCGTGGTCTTCCAAAACTTAAGTTCGACAAGGATCATTTATGTTCCGCGTGTTCTTTGGGGAAAAGCACCAAGAAATCTTACAAATCTAAAGCAGAAGACACCAACCAAGAACCACTATATCTTTTGCACATGGATCTTTGTGGGCCAATGCGTACGGCTAGTGTGAGTGGTAGAAAATACATCCTCGTCATCGTGGATGATTTCTCAAGGTTTACATGGGTAAAATTCTTAGCATCCAAGGATCAAGCACCAGAGTATATCATTACTTTCTTAAAGATGATCCAAGTACGTCGTAATGCTACTGTTCGCCGCATTCGGACTGATAACGGCACTGAGTTCGTTAATCAGACTCTTTGAAATTATTATGAAAAGGTTGGTATTTCTCATGAAACATATGTGGCTCGCACTCCACAACAAAATGGTGTCGTTGAAAGACGTAACCGTACACTTATGGAAGCTGCTAGAACTATGTTGATTTATGCGAATGCTCCTTTATTCTTATGGGCTGAAGTAGTGGCAACCGCATGTTATACCCAAAACCGCTCCATCATTCGCAAACGTCATGGTAAAACTCCATATGAGCTACTTCATGGACACAAACCCGATATTTCATATCTTCATGTGTTTGGTGCACTTTGCTATCCAAATGCAAATAGTGACAATCTGGGAAAACTTCAACCGAAGGCTGATATTGGAATTTTCATTGGTTACTCGCCTGCAAAGAAAGCTTATCGAATTTATAACCGTCGTCTTGGCAAGATAGTAGAAACTTTGGATGTCGATTTTGATGAGCTGACAGCAATGGCTTCTAAGCAACACAGCTCTGAACCCGCATTACACGAGATGGGAACCGGTACAATCAGTTCTGGATTAACTCCCAACAATCCTACTTCTCCATCATTTATACCACCTACAAGGTCCGAGTGGGATAAGTTATTTCAACCTATGTTTGATGAATTCTTTGATCCACTGAGTAATGATTCTCCAGTACCTATAGCAGTAGCTCTGATTCCTGAAGTTGTTGCTCAAGATAATGGAAATCTATCTGAGGCATCTACTGTTACTCTTGAACCAGATGTCCCATCCCCCACTAATTCACAAACAACACCTGAATCTTCACCCCCACTCGTTCATAATGATGTTGAAGAGGATCTCTATGATCACGATTTAAAATATGCTCACTTACAAGAGCTTCCCTTCTTTGGTTCACATATACCTGAAGACCCTACCGGTGCGTCTACCTCAGAGGAAGCTCCTGCAATCGTTCACTCCCGACCACCACGGATTGAAACTCACAACACTAAATGGACAAAGGATCACCCAATCTGCAATATTATTGGTGACATCGATCGACCAGTCTTAACTCGCCATCAACTCCAAGAACATGCAATATATTGCTATTTTGATGCATTTCTTTCAGATACTGAACCTAAAAACTGGCAACAAGCCATGACCAAATCATCATGGATTGAAGCCATGTAAGAGGAACTTAATGAATTCCAACGTCTTGAAGTGTGGGAATTAGTTCCGTTACCCAGCAACGTTGAAATCTTGACATTGTTGTGGGTATACAAGGTCAAACTCGATGAGTTAGGTAGTGTGCTGAAAAACAAAGCTAGATTGGTTGCTAGAGGTTACAAACAAGCTTTAAGTATTGATTTTGAAGAATCCTTTGCTCCTGTTGCACGATTGGAGGCAATTAGACTATTCCTTGATTATGTTGCTCACATGAATATGATCGTCTACCAAATGGATGTTAAGACGGGGTTTCTCAATGGTGAATTAAGGGAAGATGTCTATGTAAGCCAGCCGAATGGATTCGTCAATTCAGAGTATCCTAATCACGTGTACAAGCTCAAGAAGGCTCTTTACGGGTTGAAACAAGCTCCACGCGCGTGGTACGATCTCTTATCGTCGTATCTCATCTCCAAAGGCTTCTCCAAGGGCAAAGTGGACCCAACATTATTCATTCTCAAGGAGGAAAACGACATGATACTGGTACAAAATTATGTTGATGATATAATATTTGCTGCTACTAATCAACGTTTGTCTGACCGTTTTGAGAAAATTATGTCCACACGCTTTAAGATGTCGATGATGGGAAAATTTTCATTTTTCTTAGGGTTGCAAATTTCTCAGAATCCCAGAGGCATCTTCATTAATCAATCCAAATTTGCTCTTGAATCATTAAAGAAATGTCACTTTGAAAACTGTGACCCCGTGGATACTCCAATGGTGGAGCGATCCAAGTTAGATGAAGATAAGGAAGGGATAGCTGTCGATCCTAAACTTTATCGTGGAATGATCGGCACCCTTCTCTATCTGACTGCTAGCAGGCCTGATTTGCAATTTGCTATTAGCATGTGTGCCCGGTATCAGGCTCGGCCTACCGAAAAGCACTTACATGTTGTGAAAAGTATCTTTCGGTATCTAAAAGGAACACTTCATCGTGGTATGTGGTATCCGAAGGATTCCTCTATTGCACTAATTTCATATGCAAATGCGGATTATGACGGGTTTCAAGATACCGGACGTAGCACTTCTGGCAGTGTGCAACTTTTTTGAGATAGACTTGTTAGTTGGGCATCAAAAAGGCAGAAAGCGCTGTGATATCTAGTACGGAGGCTGAATACATTGCTATGTCCGGTTGATGTGCTCAAGTTCTTTGGATGAGATCACAATTGACTGACTACGGTCTTGGATTCAACAAAATCCCGATGTACTGTGATAACAAAAGTGCAATCGCTCTGTGCTGCAACTACGTTCAACATTCTCGAGCAAAGCACATTGACATCCGCTACCACTTCATCAAGGAGCAAGTGGAAAATGGAGTGATCGAACTGTACTTCGTCAACACTGAGTATCAGCTGGCAGATATTTTCACAAAGGCCTTAGATCGAGGACGTATCGAGTTTTTGATCGAAAAGCTAGGCATGAAATCATTTTCACCAGCGACACTGATGAGACTGTATTTATACATAGTCTCATCGTCCAAATCGTGCTTAAAATGCTTAAAATATCATCAAAATACCCCAATATATGCCTGTGTTTGTTCATTGTGTATTTCAGGTACGGATATCGTGAATTCACCAAAAGATCAAAGGAATCAAGCAAAAACGAACACGGGAAACGAAGCCGCACAAAGAACCGGGCCCAAGTTTTGAATTTCCAAAAATACCCTTGAAGTTTGAAGAATTGGCAAGTTTGGTCCCTCAACTTTTGAAGATTGACACTTTATACCCCTCAAATATTCATAAATATGAATAGGGTCCCTAAAGTTTGAAGACTTTACACATCTAGTCCTTGAAGAATGCCAAATATTGCACATATGGTCCTTAATACAAGTTTATAAATTGGTTGTTCCAATTTTGACAAGTTGGTGAAACTTGTACCAAAGGAAATGGAAGTAATCTGCTTGAAGTTTGTTTTGACACATATTTGGGAGTAGGGAGACTTATTTGGGCAGACACACAAACTTATCCTAGCCAACCCACACCTGCCACGTCACCCACTACCTAAAAACACCCAATCACAATGCACCCCTCATCCACGTCAGAGTCCCACTCACGTTTTAAATAAAACTGATTTTAATCAGTTTTTGTTTTGGTGGTAAACAAGTTTTTAAAAACTAATCACCCCTTTCACCAGATTAAACCACCCCTGCTTTCCCCTAATCACCTTGAACCCTAGAAACCTAATTCCCTCTAATCAAAGGGTTAATGGCCAATTTTTTCCAGAATGATAATTAACTTGGAGTTAATCACAACCCACCAACAAACACAGCCAACCCGTGACCACAAGAGGGTCCCCCATACTCCCCTGCTTCACTAAAAATGGCAAAGAGAGCATCTTGGCAGCAAATCAACGACTTAGGGCCAAAACTTGGTCCCAAAGCATGGATAGACGCCCCAGATCATTTCATGATAGCTGGACAACATCACAAGATCACATGGGATTCTTTGACAATTTTTGAACTTCTTTGACCAAGGGCATAAAAGGAAAAGCAGTAGCTAGGGTTTTCTTTATTTTATTAGTTCTAGTATCTTCCAATTATCAGTATATAAGGGGTCGACATGTGACCACCTTAGCTTGTTCCAATTTTTGTAAAAGTTTTTATTAGTAATGAAAATGAACGTTTAAATATTTACAAATTATTGAGTTCCATTTTAAGTGCTTTCTTAGTATAACTTAGTGTAAGGGATCTGTTTAGTAAACTTAGTAAAAGGGATTTAAGTTGTTTTTATCTCAACTGATTTTTCAGAAATCAGTCTTTGAAGTTCTTGGCAAAAAGTGATAAAATCTTGGAATCTATTTTAAAAGGAAGTGAAAGTGGAGATTTAAAATGGATGTACTGATTTTGTTAGTTTGAGTCAATAGATTTTCAAAAACTTTAGTTTGGTTTCATTGGTTCTAAAATTCAGTTTCAAAGTTTTTTTTTTTTTCTCACTCTTACTGTAGCATAAGCTCATCACAAAGCCTGACAAGCTTGTGATAGGCTCATGCTACTTGGATATTTTTTTCTTTGTTTGCTTGTGCTTGTGCAGGAACAAGAAACAAGACCATTGCATCATTCATCTTTCCACTTTTCTGTTTTGAAGATATTGTTTTCCCTTAGTTCTGTTATTGAACTCCAACAGGGGTCTCTACACTTTCAGAAGCTCACAATAAGCTCCTACAAGCCCTAAAAACACCCCATTTGGAAGGCATCAGCTTGGTAAAGGCTTGAACCCCACTTGGCTATTTTTTTGTGTTTGATATGAATTTATGTGATTTTTGTGTTTGAGTTGCTACATGATAGTTTTTTCTGTTTGATATTGCTTAAATAGAGTTTATATGCATGTTTAGATAGCTGGATTTCAGTTTGGTTAGGATTGAAATACGTTTGGTGTGTTAATTGGTGATTTCTGATTTTAAAGGGGTGTTTGGCATTAGAGTGTTAACTGGTTTAGGGTGACTTCAAACTAGATAATATGGCCTAAACACACTTGGTTTATCATTTGTTATTATTTATCAGTCATTGCTTTAAGTGTTGACTTAGATTTAGGGAATTGCATGCTCATTTCTTGGTAAAAATAGCTAAATCTCAGTAGGTCCCTTACTTGACTGTTTTTGGTTGATTTGGTTCACCAAGTTCTCAATTCTGTTAGAGTTTAACATCACCTAGGGTTTTTAATTAGTTGAATGTTAGTTTCATAGGTTGTGTGCAAGATTTTGGCTTGTAAAATCCATATTTGTGCCATTTTTGACAGATCACTGTTCATCAGACAGTCAACCCATTTACAGTCACTTCATTTGCCCCATTTGTGTGATTTTGTGCTTGAACTTGTTTATTTTCTTGTATTATTGACTCCCCACAACCCAACTGGTTGTGGGGGTGCCTTATTATCCAAGAATAAGCCATCAAAAAGCTTTCCTAAGCTTTTCATTAAGCTATCATTTTATTTGCACTAGCAGTGGGAACTTCATTACCCCTGCTAGTGCTTTTGTTTCCACTGCTTGCACAAGAAGACAGAAATAGTCCAAGTGTCACTTTCAGGGTTTTAATTTTTTGTCTTTAGTGAAGGAAAATAGGAGTTAAGACTTAATTCTTTTTTCTATATTTTTCTTATTTTAATCTTGATTTTTCTGTTTAATTATTTTTCAATTTACTGTTCATTTGATAATTTTTGGATTATTTTTTATTTTTAATTACTTTTTATTATTCAGTTTTTGTCATTTAGTGTAGAAAATTAATATTTTTCACTTTTAAAATTTTTCTTATATTTAGAAAAGTATTTTAAGATTTTTAGTTTAAAAGTTTTTCACTGTTCATCTTTTTAATCATTTTTTAGAATCAAATTAGTTTAATTAGGGTTTAATTAGTATCGACATGATTTTGTTAGGGACGTTCTTTACGACATATGTAGGCGTGCTGGGATCTCCGCCAAAAAAGAGGCACCTGTGAATTTCTTGACCGACCCGTCAGATGGAAGATCCACACTGAGACCCGCTGATATTTTGGTTTTTGGATGGGTTGGAGGTAAACATGCGTGCGTTGATTTGACAGGTGTTTCTCCTCTCGTAGGGCTAGGCAGTCGAGATTTTACAGCGGGTCAGGCTGCTATAAAAGCCGCCTCGTGCAAAGTGACTAAACACGAGAAAGCATGTGTTGAAAATCAACATGTGTTTATTCCTTTCGCGTTTGATACATTTGGTTTCCTTGCACCTGAGGCGGTGGAGCTACTTACGAGAATACAACGTGTTATGAATAGTAATGTTTTGACTCCTAAATCCACAAACGTTGTATTTAATAGACTTGGTTTTGCTATACAAAAAGGGCTAGCGGCGCAGCTTGTTGCCCGTTTGCCTTCTCATAATATGTAAATTATAATTATTAATAAAAAATAAAGAAACTAAAAGAAAGTACAAGAAATAGTACAATTAGTAAATTGTTTTGTCTTTTAGTGCCAATTTTTATATTTTTCAAACTTTTTCAATTTTCTGCTGATTCATTAGGGTAATTTAGGATTTTTAAAATTGTTAAATTAATTTTGGCATTATTTTATTATTTTTTTTATGATTATTTTAATTTAAAAATAGTTTTAAGTCATTTAAAAATAGAAAAATAGTTTTTAAAATTTAGGAAAAATACTTTTTAGTCTTTAAATAATATAAGTTAGTTATTAGTTCAATAAAATAATATTTTGGGCATTTTGTTAATTATATTTAATTTTTGGGCTTTAATTAGCATTAAAAATTGAATATTTTATTAATAAAAGGTTTTAAAATACATTTGTGGGATTTTTAATCTTATTTATATTATTTAAGACTTAGTTTAAACTTTTAATTAATTTTTAAGTTTAATTTTTAATTTCGTCACGTTTTACGTATTTACGTTCGCGTTTTACGTCAACGTCGTAGTTTAAATCGTAGTCGTAGCTCGTCTTTAATTTTTCTCTTTTAAACCAAAAACGTCACTAATCCAAACATTGTTATTTTATATATTGGCACATTAATACACACACCTCCTTCGAGAACGAACTTGGAATTTATTCGTCTTCGCGGTTTTCCTAAATCGTGTCGATTAATACTTACCGCATTTATACTCGTCTTTCCTAAGACTTGTATATACAAAATCACAACTATCAGACACTTAAGGAGTTGGCAGAAGTATCTGAAGAATAGTAATGGTAAACTATTCTCGAGTATCCTTTGATCGTGATCTTGTATATTATCGTACATATTTAAACCATCAAAAGCAAAATACAAAAATAGAAAACATAGAAAATCCATAAAAATATAAAACATAGAAAATCCATAAAAAAATATAAAATCAAGAAAATCCAAAAATATTTTTATTATTATTTTCAAATCGGGCATGTCTTTTAGTACGGTAATATTTACGGCTTTAGAAATGTCGATTAATATTGACAGGCGCCATAAATAGAGTCCGTATAAAAGTTGTACATGTTTTTAAAACATGCCCATTATGGCTTGTAGTTATTTCTGACTGCAACCCGCTTTTCGCATTAAAGTCACATATTTCTTATGAAAACGTTGGCTCACAACGGGAATTAATTTTCTCGGGCAAGGTTATCTTTAAAACCTTGTAAGGGACTAAGTTTACTTCATAACTTGGTCTAACACAAATTCGTGTACGTATCAGTGCACTTATTTTGTCAAAATAAGAGAAATCTTATTGCCACCAGAATCGTTCCATAGAATCACTTAACCAGAAAATGTCCTCATTAATATTTGTATCCTTAAAATCATTGGCTACAACTCTTTAAATAGAAAACGGGTCCGGGTTTAAGGGGGGGGGGGCAAATATTAAATCTTCGTGGAATCAAATTTGGTCTTTAAAAAAGGATTGTCAGGAAATATTAACTATTTATCATCAGTTGTTTTGCTATGTGTGCCTTGTGTGGTATAGAAAATCATGAATAGGTTACTGAATTTTTGGCGTTAAGTATTTGTGGTCGTGTTTGTGAGCGGGTTGGTATTTTAGTAAGTTGATTTGGTTAAATCAAATTAACTTTAAATTAACTAAAATTCAGGGGGACCATTCCTGCAATTTTGGCAAAATGGTGGGTGTATGTGTTAACTTGACCATATTTTGACCAAGTCAAAACTTCTCACCCCCCCACTTCCCCGTCTCTACTGCAAACACACACAACACATTGTTTTTCCACCATTGTTGATACCTTGCACACCATTTGATCTTTTTGTTTATGATTCATCATTTTCTGTTCATAATCTAGGTATTATATCTTGCTTTATTTGCTCTCATTTAATCCGTTTCATCGCATCTCATCAAAACAGTGCCATTAGATCATTACAAGATTTAGGGTTTCGTGTTTTGCTATAGAAATGGAAACTAAGTTGTGGGATTTGTTCTATATGATTAGATGATCATTGGGTTTTCCCAGAATCACTTAAAACATTGCCTAGTTCCTGGTTCGAGAAGTCAATGTTTAAGATCGGATCCCTGTCACGGATTTCGATGAACATTGCGACACCATCATTGTGATGCCTATCATTGCGATGACTCATTGCGATGGGCTATTGCGATGAGTCATTTTGATGGCTCATTGCGATGGCTCATTGCGATGTGTCATTGCGATGGTTCATTGCAATGGGCTGTTGCGATGGGTCATTCCGATGGCTCGTTGCGATGGCTCATTGCGATGGGTCATTACGATGGCACATTGCGATGGCATATTGCGATGACGCATTCCGATGCGTTATTGCGATGGCTTCGCAGTAGGTATTGCGATGGGTCATATTGCGATGGATTCTCATTTTTTCCGATGGAAATGTACTTATTGCGATGGACATAGATATTGCGATAAGACTTTAATTCATTTGGATTACGATGTTTAATTCATTGCGATGGCTTCATTAGGATTACGATACTTGATTCATTGCGATGGCTTGGTTAGGATTCCGATGGATTGATACATTGCTATGGACTTAGGATTCTTATGATTCCGACACTTTATAACTATGCTATGGAATTTTAAGTATTATGCACTTGCCTTAGACTATCTAATGAGTTCGGCATAGTTTGCACTATTTCCTCATTAGGTTTTTCAGTACATTAGGGCCACTAACACGAAACCAAGTTTTATTGAAACGAGTTAATTTTTATCTCTTAAGAATACTTGAACGGTTTCTTATTACAGAAGTTCATCTTATTTAATAAGTTGATTCCTATGTAAACAAAAGAGATACAAATTACTTAGTCAATGTCTTGTGTTTTGTTTCCAGGCCATGGAAGACAAAGCTTCATCTTTGTTCAAGCCCACTATATTTTGGGTTGAGGATAATCCTACAATTCCTGACGTAGTGGTTGAAACTAAACCAAAACCCACTGAAGTTTTGGTTGAAACTAAACCAAGACCTACTGAGGTGTTAGTAGAAATCAAACCTAGACCTACTGAGGTTCTGGTCATGACCACCAAGAAATCCAAATATTTTAAGAACTAATGCTAGGTTGTTATCTCTTTAGAATAAAAATGTCTTTGGCATATCTGTCATTTTCCTAAGTGTGTTGTTAAATGTAAGGACCTTGTTCATCTGAACTATGTTTGTATGTTCTTTTTCTATAATATGTGGTTATAATTGTTATGGATTTTTTCCTAAGATTCAACTTGGCATAGACTTCAGATATATATATATATATATATATATATATATATATATATATATATATATATATATATATATATATATATATATATATATATATATATATATATATATATATATATATATATATATATATATATATATATATATATATGTGGTGTATATCATTTGTGCTTATGTCATCAAAGCAGGAAAATGTCAACCACAGAGGAACAACAACGACTTCGTGATCTTGAACTTGTTTCGCTCAGCAATAGACTTCCATATGCCGAGAACAACTCTCGATTACAAGATGATTTTGATCCGTCCTTACCAGCTTTCAAAATCGCCACGGATATCCTAGACATATCACCCATCAGAGACACACTCAGATGTACTGCATCTGTTCCCGAAGTCTACATGCATGAATTCTGGAACACTACATCTTTCTCCAAAAAGACTATCTCTTTCCAACTGAACAAGACACCAAGGGTACTCAATTTGAGCATTTTTCGGAAATTGTTTAAACTTCCTAGGTTGGCACAAGGAGAAAAATTTGTGGCTAACCCAAAGAACGATGAAGTGCTTCGCATCATTCGTGCCATGAATTATGGAGGTGAAATCTACAACCTATCACAGTTTAACACCTCACACATAGGGCAACCCTGGAAAGCACTTATCACCATCATTGTCAAGTGTCTTACTGGAAAAACTAGGGGCACCGATGCAATGAGACCACCACAGGCTCACTTATTTTGGGGATTGTATACTGCATCTAAAGTAGACTATGCACTTCTTCTCTGGCAAGAATTTTGTTATCAGTTTACTGGAACGAAGAAGAAATCCGTGCATCTTCCATTCCCGAGATTCACCAAGCTCATTATATACCATTTTATGAAGAATGACCCAACCATTGACACTCTATGTGATTCTCTCAATGAATGCAGACACTAATTCCACAAAGTATGCATTACTGCCTGCCCTAGTACCCGACACAATGCTTAATGATGGAATCAAGGAGAGTGATAAATACCAAGAGATGCTTAATGATATTGACGCACAGTTTAAACGTACAAATTCACATCCTTCAGAGAAGCAAAAAGGTAAACGCAAGAAAAGAGTTTCAAAGCGCCAATCAACTGCTTCTTCCAAAGATAAAGGCCCAGGAAAAATGCAAATTGTTGATGAAGATGATGAAGATGAGCTGATCCATACTGAAGAAGAACAGGAAGAAGTACCACTCCGCAGGCCTAAGAAAGCAAGGAAAACTAAAGGCAAAGAGGCAAGTGTTGCTCCAAATGAACCTGCTCAACAATAAATTTCTGAAGCCAAAAGACTGCGTATTGTTCTTCAACAAATCCGACAGGAAACTTTTAGAGGATCAGGCTCAAGAGTGTTTGAAGACTTAGCAGATTTTGGTAATCCTGATGATGATATGGCATTTTATGACGATCCTACTGAGGAAGATACTTATGAAGATGCATATGAAGATGTTGCTAACTATCATTTTGAAAGTCGTGAACAAAGTGAAGAACGTGAGAGCAGTGCTGGCACTGATACAAGTTTGATGTATCGAGATGCCAATATCACCACATCTTTACCACAACCGACTCACATGGTGCTAAATGAAGATGATCATGCAAATTTCATACCAGAAACGCAACTTTAAAGTAAGTCTACTTCAAACTCTGATGATGTTATGAAATATCTCAATTTAGAAGGGGAGGGTGTCGAGGTCACAAACACTGATCCGTCAACAAATGAAGGAATAGTGGATGTTCCTATAACTACTATCACATCTACCACCACTCCTCTACTATCCACCCCGGTCATCAGTGAGGTCATAACAACCACCATCTCACCCGCACTTGTTGAACAACCAGTATCAACCACCACCCTCACCACTGAATCTACACCGTCATCCACAGCCAAACAACCTGTATCAACCACCGCCCCTATCACTGAATCTACACCAACACCTATCCCTGTACAACCAGTATCATCCACCACCACCTTAACGGTTATGGTTACACCTCCACCAACAGAACCACAAGTATCATCAACATCCAATCCCTTCCTCACAGTCAATGATCCACTGATCCAGTCTCTTCAACAACAGCTAGAGGCTCAAGCTACACAAATAGCTACATTGACTGAAAGGTTCACCACTCCTCCCAAGGAACCGCAACCTGATGAGCCTACTCTTTAGAAACTAACAGACAGAGTGTCCAAACTTAAAGAACAACATAAATCATTTCTTAAGGAGAAGAAAAATCGAGATAAAGAAAATGCTGCTTTTCTCGGGTCCATTGACGAGCAGATGACCACGATCATTCGACGAGAAGTCAAGTCTTATGTTGATCAACAACTACCAAATCTTGTCGGTAATGGTTTATCTACTCTTCAACTAATGACATTGTTACAGACATGTCTGCTAGACATGAAAGCTCATAAATCGAAATACAAACGAAAAGTTCTGCAATATCTCAACAAAGCAATTCTTGAAGAGACACCTGCAGACACTACCGACTCTGAGTCTAACGATGAAGAAGAACTAGAGGAAGAAGATGACGAGGGTAACGGTGAAGAGGATGATGGTAACAATGATCAAAATGAGGATAAGGATAAGGAAGGAGATGAGGAGGAAGAAGAGGATGAGGGGGAAAAGGATACGGATAAGGATGAAGATGAAGATGAGGACGAGCATACAGATGATGATCAGGATGACGATGATGATAATGACAAGGGTAATGGAATCAACAAGGGTGATAAGAATGACGAAACAGGTACAAATGCCGAAGAGTCAAACAAGGATGACAATGATAAGGCTACTGAGAAGGGTTTCGAGGAAACTGCAGAACACATTGCTGACACCACAGCAAAGACGCTGGAGTCAACAGTACCAGAAACTCAGCAAGTTGCTACATGTATATCTACTGCACCAGAACTTACTACTGATTCTCACATTGAATATGTAGAATATATGCAAGCAGAAGAACCGACAGAGCCAATGCTTGAAGAAGAACCTCACGATGATATACCGGTGATGCAAAATCCACCTTCAACATCATCTGCAGATCAGCATGACGTTGATATGGAAGTTGAAGATTTAAATGTTCCAGAACCGACATTTGTTGAATCTCTTATCATCGATGATACTGTACAAGAGCAACTTTGGCTAACCAATGCAGCACCACAGCATCCCTTTGACACTGCAACTGAAATGGAGCTGACTCAATTCCTCAACAACCCTATCGATTTCTCGGCTTTTCTAAGGTATTCTCATGGGAAACCGACGATGACTCTGGATCTGATCAAAATGGCAGCTGCAAATGTGGACTTCTTTGACACGTTAAAGATCAGCCATAATGAAGCAGAATATCACCTGAATGAGCTTACAAAGGCAATGAGAGCAAAAACTATAGGAATTCAGACTCCCATGTTGCGACCTCTTACACCAACGGTCATCACCGGTTCTGCCACTATCCCAATAGAGCATTTTGTCTCTCATGATCTTGAATACCTTGAAAATGGAGCAAAGAAATATGTCACGTCACTAACAATGCTCAAGGCTGTTAACTTGGAGAATGTTCCATGGATAGAGGATAAAGTGCCTGACTCAATATGGAGAAAGAAGTTGCTCAAGTTTTATGATACCTATGCTTCGCTTGGCATTTCTCACTGGACTGCAAAGAAAAGGTTAGCCTACAATCATTTCCATCGTCCTAAGAGAGGTTCCTCTATTGTCTCAGCTCACAGAATTAAAAGCATCCAAGGAGCAACCACTCAGACTGTCTTCTGTTATGATTACTTGAATGTAATTGTGTTCAAACGTACCGATGAGAAAGAATACCGCATTGACGAAAGTGATCTCCAGTACCTTCAACTTGAAGACATCGAAGATCTTTTGTTGCTATTGGCCCAAGAAAAAGTTGATCATCTACCACCAGAGATTGTCATAGCCATGAGCTCCAACTTTCGTCAATATGCCAGGAAAATCGTCATTCAAAACCGGGTGGAAGACTTTCAACTTGTAGTAGAAAGCTATCAGAAGAAGCTTAACCTGGAACGTCCCCATACGACTCCACTCAGTAATTTCCATAAGAACAAGAAGGTTTACATGGGGACCACAACGCCGGAAGCAGGGATCTTTTATCCAAATGAGACTGGCGTCATGCAATATATGCGATTCTCAGAACTGCACAAATTCAGTGATGGAACGCTAAAGAATGTTCGAGATGATCTGTCGGTTCTCAATGCCAACTTACCTCTTCTGGCAGTCAAATACACCTGGACAACCTAGTGCAAAAAGGGAGCATCGTACGCAATTAGGAAGATTGAGGAACTTCTAAGGAAGCGTCGGTTGCTACGAAGTATAGAACGATTCGTCGGTGGACGACCATATGGAGCTCACCATCAGTTCACGGAACGAACCAATTAATTATGGTTCGTCTTATAACAGGTCAACTCCATATGTCTATAATTGTGAATATGTTACTTATTTACTTTATCAGCTTTTGTGGCTTGTTGTAGTGTAAAAGTATGATATTTTTCAAGAATTTCTCTCGAGATTATAAATCTTTCAAACAAATCATACTCACGCACTACAACTAACCCTCATTAATTTGAGGGGGAGCATTAATATGTTCTTTGGCCAACATCTAATTTCATTTTATTACCCAAAAACCGGTTAATCCATTAATATCCAAAATATTGATGGTTAACATTTTGGAAAGGGGAGAAAATGGGATTAAGGAGACTTAATGATATTTGGCTAAAACAATGAAAAAGGCTTAAAAGATAAACCAACTTAACTTGTGTAATGCACAAGTTAAGGGGGAGCGTATTTGATGATCAAAACACTTAAGGCACAAAAACTTTGATTACAATATCACAAGTGCTTTAAGTGATTTTCAAGGATTTTTCATGGTGACTATATCAACCCAAAACACACTTAACTCACGACGGATGTGGTGACAAAAGGGTGGTAGGTATAGGTATTAGTCCAATGATTCATCAGAACCGATGGAATCTTCCCAAGGACAACTCCCTAGATAGAACTAGAAGTCCTAGGAAAGATGGAGAATGAATGTGAACGTAGCTGAATGCCAACCAAGTACTTAAGCTAGCACTGGAACAATCACAACAAGGTGCTAGTGATGACGTATTGGTAAGCATTGAAGGGGTTGAAGAATGAAAAAGAATTGTAAAGATAAAGGGTGTAAAGAAAGAAGCCCTCCTTACAACTTTAGGCAGAAACCGGGTCAATACATATGCTATTGAGATCATTAGTTAATGATTCTCGATATTGAAGAAAGCCATCATGGACCCAGTGATGCAATGCATAACCCTCCCCAGCTAACTCAAATATCTCTCAAAAGGTATTTGTTTCAATCACACGGAGATCAACACGTTATTATTGGTTTATTCACTCCGAATAGACTGGTATTGAATAGGTGGCACTCCTCTCCAGCCATCGATCACTAAATCAAAACGCACTATCGAGTCTAGAGCCACGAGATCATCAAAAGTCTCATTAGGACACTTTCTATTTATTCCTTGCTTCTTCACACACTGTGAAAAGTAAGAGATCTTTACGAGTCCTACGCAGTATTCTTGTAATATTGCCAGAACATCCGAGTGATACGCAAGTATTACAGTGAAGATGGAAATCCTGCTTGAGCCAACATCAAACAAGCTCATGGTAGGTGACACGTGCGGTTCTTTAAGAACTAATCTTGTGACAACTGGAAAGAAACAGTAGTTTAATTCTTAATTGAACTTAAACTCGTTCAAGGCCTCTACGCATTATCGTATGATCTTGCCAGAACACTCAGAGTGACACTCTTTAGTGTTCACAGTGACGAGTGGAAATCTTTCTAGTGTTAACATCAAACAGCACTTGGTAGGTGACAAGCAAGATTCAATTTGAATTAAGTTTGTGACAACTGGAAAGCAACGATGGTGAATATCTTAATTGAAATTCACTTGTTCCAGGTTTCATGAATTGACGGCTTCAATCATAAGGATTTTTAATCCAAATGATTCACTCTTTATGTTCGCAGTCAGCTTTGGACGGTCGAATAAAGAGAACGGGTTTACCCGCGAAATCCTGTCAGGAAGTTACTTAATTGAAACTATCCGTCACGGGTACGATATCTAATATCATCCAATGGTCTTCACCGACCGGAGGTAAAATGCTACCGAATTAGAATAAAATGTCAAAGCCATTTTATTCGTGTCTTATTATGTTGCTGCATTCGAAGACGGTGGCGTTGCTGTGCACCTGTTGAAGACGGTGGCGTTGCTGTGTACCTGTTGAAGACGGTGGCGTTGCGGTGTACCTGTTGAAGACGTCCTCACATGCTTATTCCTTCTGCATCAAATACTCCTGCAAATTCAAGAAAGTATGACCTAAAAGTCTTCCGCTGTATCGAATCTGAAACTTTCAAGAATTCAACAAAGGATAAGTGTGTGGGACATGAAGTCACAAAGAGGTAAACATCACAAGAAAATAAAGACTGCACGTGAAAGGCCAAAAGAACGCGTTTCAAGCAAAAGGCTGATATTATTCAATACATATTCACAAAAGGAAGAAAAAGAAAGAAAAGAAGACTACGAGCTCAAGAACAAGATCTAACATGCTAGATTAGGACTTTGTAAACTTGGAGTGACCTCCCTTTGGGGGAGATTGTTGGAAATATGTTTTACGTATATAGAAAGTCTCGGTCACTCCAACAATGTAGTTATAGGCTCGTAGTAATGTTTAGTTTCATTTATTAAATAGCCCGACCCATGAGCATGTTCATGGGCCGGAGGCCCAAGTCCATTAAGGACTTAGGGTATTTAAACCTCTTTCCACCATGGAAAGAGGTGTTGGTTGTTTCATTTCATGTTTTCCATATAACAAAGTTCTCTCATTTCTCTCTCTAAGTTTCTCTCTCTAGAAAACATCAACCCCCTTGTTTCACAAAGATTATCATTGTTCTACACTTGATAGCATGGACCTTTGTTATTCAGTGGGCCTCAAGTGTTAAATCTACAAATCAAGACGGAAGATTCACTTAGCCGTTAGATCCTTGTGTTAAATATTATGAACAATACATAACATCGGTCATAAAAGTAAACAATGTTGAGCTCAAGAACCGTAAGTACTTCAACAATCATAACATTAAAAATCGCTGTGTCAAGTCACAAAATCTACTTCTAGCCAAAAACTTAAAATTTCTCATTTGCTTCTAAACACCTTTTTCAAACGATTCTACATTCACGATGGTGATACTATTTTGCTTTGCCTCTGTTTATCACGGACAAAATATGCAAAACGTGGGATAGATATGAATCAGATAGGTTGTGTAATTGGGTCATGTGCCAGGGGTTTGTTCCTGAGTGGCTTGCTCTTTCTTAATTAGTTGTTGTTATGGTTAACACCTTCTACTACATCTTTAGAGATACGTGTGTACAAAAATGGATTGAAAAATATGGATACCCGTTATTTAAATCCCAAGTTTTGTATATGAAAAATGCACTGGCCTGCGCATGATCTTATTTTTTTCTTGCTACAGAGACTACTACTGCTTGGATACTTTGTGAATCTGATCCGCTGTAATTTTCTTAGAAAGGCAAGACCTTTTTTATAACTACAATAATAATGGTCATAAGGATTCAGAATTCATAATATATCATGAGTGCACACTAAACGGCCGAAATATGGAATATAAGTGTAGATGTATTCGTACACAAAAGCATTTCTTAAAAATTTATGGGCTAAAAGGATTTCAGTCTCCTCAATGCCTTTTGTTTCCATCCAATGTCACCACATGGACTGGAGTTCCCATCGTAACGTAGGTGACGTGCTTGGATAAAACAAAGAAATCAATTTGCTGTAAACATAACATTTAAATGTTGTAAGAAACCAAAAGAAAGATTCAGATTACTATCCATTGCAAACAATGAACAAAACATTCCAAGGCATACAACCACATCAATTTGTCTCTTTTTGGTCTAAAACGTTGTTTGTTCTAACTTTCTTTTGGAGTTATGAGCTTATTTGGTTCGGGTAAAAATAGATAGATGTTACCACTCACAAAAAGTGTATACAAAAGGTGATAAACATAAGAATAACCTCGGAGAAGCCTGAATTCGAGGAGGTCCATGAGTTGCTTTATGCCATATTGCGACCACCTGTTATAATTGTGGATGCCGACATTGGAGGTTGTTGAACAGGGAGTAAAAGGTTCATAGCAAATGGTGTAGCCTTCTGGCACAACCTGAATAGCAATAGAAAAACAAAAAGATTCAATCCTGGTACTAATAACACAATAAAGAACTCAGAGAAGTTAAAGAAGGTACAATGGGTCTCACATAGCGGGGTCCTTGGAGAGTCTGTGCCAAGCGGTGCACACTTTCTGGGCATTCTCGAGCTATTTTTTAGGCTTGAGATTTGGCTTGAGCTTGATAAAAGCTTAGCTTGACGGAGCCAAGCTCGAGCTCAAGCTCGAGTTGTTTGATAAAAGCTTAGCTTGATTGCGGCCCTATAATAATATGTTAGTACAACAGCCTCAAGTTCATTCGAACATCCCAAATAGGTGCAAGCCTATGTACAAACTTAAGATTTAAATATGCATACTGTGGAACTTATGTACAAAATAAGTGTTGAACTTATTTTGAAAATATACCTATTTTTAACGAACAATGTTAAGAAGGATCTTCGACGAAAAATGGGTCATTTGACATTCGAATATAAACAATCTGCTATGAATATTATGTTGCGAAACGTGCATTTATAGAAGCTTATCAATTATCAGTTGGTTGGATAAGTAAGAAACCAATAATGTATATAACAAACCAAGTTATGTTCAAAAGCATTAATACTAAACTTGCAACATAATAATAAATCATGCGACAACCTAGGTTAGTTAGAGGTTGTACATGGCAACAAACCAAGATATTCGAGTGATTTTAACAACAAAGCTTACACGCGCACACTGGTCCTTGTTTTACAGTTCAAACGCGACCATCCCATAAGAAGTCTTCCGAAACCTCATTCGCGACGGATATCAAAATAGGGTGGATGCTCTCTGGAGGGTTTAACCCCAAGGACGAAAGCCGATTCCAATGATCCAATCTTGTCATCCCTACACAGGACCGTACGCCATGTTAATATGTCAAATTGCCTCAACATCTTTTCACCGCATCACGCTTCTTTATCAAAGTATAGAAACAATAACAAACATCAGGAAAAAAACAACACCCTGAGACACAGGAAAAAGTACAAATTCGAAACAACACGGTATATGATGGAACATTTGTCAAACAAATCTGAGCCGGCCAGCTGCCAGTTGTTGCATCTAAAACCTGACACCCATATTTTGAGGCTGCATAATGTTTATTAGTCATTACTTAGCATGTACTTATTAGTCATTACTTAGCATGTATGGGCTGATTTACACCACCATAGCTTGCCCCACAGTAATTGGTCTCACACCAGGTGGACGGTGGACCATTATGTCTCTTATGCGGTCTTAAAACACTCTCACATGGCATCAAAATCTAGAGACCATGGTTTTACCCCTTGCAGCTTTCAAAGTGACTGGGATTTTGCTTGGGTTTTCCAGTTCTTTTATTTCGGTTTATGGCTCTAAAGTTGATCCTTAAAACTAATACTATTAAACATACGAAACAGTCGTATTTGGACTATAGCATATTCTTATACTATTGGTTCATAAAACCTTATTCAAGCCCTACAAAACTTCCTCAAGAGAAATATGTCGGATGGTATACCTTTCAGTATCCAAGCATAAATTAAGAAAAGCTTCCATTTACCACATTCACCACACACACACACTATTTACTTGTAAAAATAGATTTGCTATAAAAAAAACACTACTTTTGCTTAATGAGAGGAGTTCTACCATCCATTAATGATGATGTTTGGAAGGTATTTCTATCAAATCACTGTAGATTAGTTTACTTTATATAATGATTAATTTTTTATAACTATATTGATGCTTTTGTTATATAGAAGTGTTGTAGAAAACGGGTCAAATCGGTTTTGATGGACTCCTAAATTCGATATAGATATTTGGATTGCTTCTCATGCGTACGTCTTATCATTATCGAAATACTTTTTGCTTACCAATTTTTTTTTGTATTTGCTAATTTGCACCAAAAGCCATATTAGGAGCCATAATACCTTCTTTCACAGTTTTGCCTCAGCTAATCTCTAAATTCAATAATTTTTCCAAAAAAATAGCTACATGTTTAACAAAAGCTATGGCTAAATTAAATGAGTATGGACTAATACCTCACCTCCATTTGCATAAACTTGTTACTATTAAATAACTACGATGTGATAAGCATCAACATTAACATTTAACTAACTAATGAAACGCCTACAATATCATAAGTGTTCATTACCTTGCATGTATAGGCTGGTTTACACCACCATAGGGTACTCAACAAAAGTTCGTCCTACGCATGTGGACACATTATGACTCTCATTCGGCCTTAGACACTTCCAGACTGGCCCCGACGTAGACACCATGGTTTTACCTCTTGCAACGCTTAAAGTCACTGGGGCTGTCATGGTTTTTCGAGTTATTTTATAACTGTGAGGATCGTATAAGAATATGCTACGGTCCAATTCAACAATCTGGCAAGTAATAAAGATTAAATAACTATTAAAAACACACAACTTAGATTTTTACTTGATAAATAATGAGTTTCTAACATGATGTATGTGCATAAGAAGATGAAGGAGACATACAAATCACTTGCTATAGCAATATATAGTTACTAAAGGTGCGTTTGGGTTCCCTTATTCGGGCTGCTTATAAGATTATTGTCGTGTCATTTTTCAAAATATATTAAGTTCACGAGACCACCAACTAAATTAAAAACGACTTTCAAAATTAAAAAGGCGCAACTCTTAAGGGGTCTTTGAGATTGCGTTTAAAGACAATGTGTTTTCAAACATCAGGTCCAAATGTTTCTCAATATTGCATTCATTATCTTAAAAATGATCTATTTCTCATATGGTTTGTGCTTTTAGCAAATATTTCAAGCGGAGTATTAGATGACAATATCCAAAAATGCAATCCTAGAGTCCTAGACAAATGCTTAATATAAAATATTTTTACCACAAATAACTACTTAGACACATCAAACTTTCATAAGATCGTCAACTAATCGTAGTCGTCAATATAAGATACATGTACTGTCACCTCACATATTTTACGAACAATTCAATGAAAAGATAAGTAATTAATTAACCAATGTATGTTAGACCTCAGAATGCACATCATACAACACTAAAATTAGGGAAAACAAAAGCTTAAGCAACTTGCCTTTAACATGTCTTTGGAGTTCGACTTCATGGCGTTTATAATTCGTCTTTTCACATAGCAACACCAGTTGATAACAATTATTCAATATACTAATATAGGACTTAGGAGGTTGCATACATTACAAACATGCCTTGTTACAATCGGTTGTTATTTTTATATAATAGTTGTTTATGGTTCAATGGTTCATATGAGCATTGATTAAGAGTAATTAATTAAGGTTTATAATTAACTAATTAACACTAATAAATAAACAGATACAAAATTGACAATACCTTTGAGATCAAACTGCCCCATTCAACAAAACCCCTCAATCAAAACTAAATTTTGATTAATCTTAACTAAGGCGTGCAATTGATTAATTGTGTCTCAAAGAAATACGTTCTGCTGGTTTGGGCGAAAACTGAGCTCCTTTTGTGACGGTGGCCATCATATGTTCTGCTGATTTGGATGAGATCCTTCCTGTTGTTATCAACCAATACTTCTGACTTTATCCTTTTCTAATATAAAATCGTCGACCGAGGGATTTAAGATTCAAAAAACAAAATTTTAACCTTAAAGTTTAATAAATGATAGTTTTAACCCAAAGGTTTTTAATATTACATCCGCTTTTTTAACAAGTTTTTTTCTTGCGTTTTTGGGACCTAAGTTTTTTACCTTATTTTTTAATTTCATTAAAAAGACGAAAATTAAAGATTTTTTACTAAATTAAGGAACAGTTACACTTTTTAAAGGAATAAATAAACTAATTATTTCTTATTAAGGAAAGAATCTAATGAAAAAATCCTCACTTTAGGTTTTGCTTTACAAAGAAAAAGATTACTAAACCAAATAAAAATAAAAATTTAAAGGTATCAACTAAAATTTCAATTAAAATGAAATAACATTTTAATTTAAAAGGTACAAAGAATTATAATTCAATTACCCATATTTATAAAGTAAACAAACCATAAAATAGTTTCGTAATTCTAAATAAACTCAAAACCCAAAACTTGTAAAATAAGTAAAATAGTTTACCAATATACCAAGCAACCCTTAAAGTTTAAGACACATTTTAAGATTTTTTATTATGGCTTAAAATCCTTCATCTATATTAAATCAAATTACAAATCCCAATATTATCTCCTAAAACAAATATCTTTTGATGGTTTTATTATTTTGGGGGTTTTACATAATTTGTCATTGTTGAATAATTTATCTTAACCAATAATGTAGTTGATTGCAACATGTCAATTTCTAAAAAAATTTCATTAAAGATACACGATGGTGATGTGTTTAGAAAGACACCAAATTATGTATATAATGGTGGGAAGGTAAATTGGTTCGATCAAACTGATTATGATGGTCTTTCTATAGCTAATGTATCCCGCATGTTAGCATGCTTAGGTTATATGAAATCCAGAATAAAATATTGGTATAAAATCCCAAATAAGAATTTAGAAAAGGGTCTTGTATCATTAAGGAATGATAGTGATGTATTGAAGTCAATTAAGTATGTTGATAGGTTTAAACTCATGCATTTGTATGTCGTGCACCTAGTTGATAAGACTAAACCGATTGGAAAAAATGAAAATCCTAATGAAGAAGAGGATTTTGACCGACATGTTTACTACCTAGACACTGATCGTGTTGAACCAAATGCAAGTGAAAGGCCTGATGTTGGCGAACCTAGTGAAGTGCCTAATGTTGGTCTACCTAGTGAAGTGCCAAATGTTTGTGTAGCCAGTGAAATGTCAAATATGGGTTATCAATGTTAATGGAATATTGTTAATGAACAAAGTGACAGGTATTGAAGACAGCGAGGACAATAGTTAGAGGATATGATTAATGATGTTTAGGTAGATATGGGTGATATTAGCTTGTACGCTATTGAAAATGTTGAATAGGTAGGATGTAATGGGGCCCTATTTGAAGATAATGAACCATTACTGTAATACTCCAAGTTTTTGAGATTGACATTTTATTCATGTTTCGTTCTTCATTCTACTTTTGAGTGAAATGTTATGTTTACGGTTTACTCGATTTGCGTTTTTTCGCGTTTCTACTTATTTCAAACCATGGTTAGGGATTTTAACCATTTTTTAGTCTCACATACCCTATACTATTTTTAAAATAGTCCAAAGAATTATAGAAGTTAACTTTAACATTTTACTTCACTTTTTGCATTTTTATCGCATTTTGTCGAAAACTACGCATTGTAACTTAAACCGTCAAACTTTTTGTTAAACATTTACCTTTTAACATTCAAATACATAAATTAATAATTCATATGAATTTAAGTTATTATAATTTTACAAACTTGGGTCACTTCACTTTTCAAGAGTTCTATGTTACCCGGTAAGCCCGATTTTACGTTAAAACTCGTGTTTGTGCACTAATTCATTTAAATTATGCACCATAAACTATATTCACACCAAATACATAATAAGAATAAGATTTTTACTCCCCTTGGGACCTTAAAAACGTGCATGCCTGCTCCTAGGTCCAATCAAAGTCATTTACTTCTCTTTTATCATTTACAACACCCAACACACATTTACTCCTAAATATTTCTCTCTCTAAAATTCAGAATCAACCATCTCATCTTCCTCCCCACTTCAGCCACGAAATTATATCAAATCACCATCATAAACATCTTATTTTTAACATGCAATCATAATCCACCCTTTATAATCAATAGAAATTAACCTATGCGAAGTTTGAAGCCTTGAATCGAAGAAATAAAGAAGTTGTGTAAAAATCTTTTGAAAAGGGTTCAAGGGCTGGAGTCATAGAATTAATAGAAGTGTTTTCTTATGATTAAAATCACAAAGGAGTTGTGAATTTGGTCTCTTGGGTCGTTCGAGTCAAAACAGCCCCAATGGAGTGGGTGACTAAATTGTGTTTTTCTTTAATTAACCTCATTGTAAGCCCTAAACCATGTTTAATTACTTTTTATTTTTAATTGATGATTTATTATTTTGATTTCTGAGATTTATTGATGAATGCATGCATTTAGATGATCATGAAAGTGATATGGCATTAGGTATTAGTTTGAAATTGATATTGGGATATGATAGATTGGATTTAAAGTGATGTTTGGATTAATAAAATTGGGACAGCAGGTGATCTGTTGTATTCCGAATTATTTCTGACTTGGGGTCTATGAGTTTATGACTTGGTTGGATAGAGAGTAAACTAAGGTATAAGTGGTGAGTTGTATGGTTCCGTAACTCATCCGGAAGACCAAGTTATGATCAAAACGATTTTACTAGTTTTATTGAGTGTTTTTATAGTGTTGTGCAAATAGTTCAGCACTTTGGTTAATATTTTTGTATTGAAGCCTATTGTATTTTTATATAAATGTATAGGTTATAATCTCAGGTCCATTTGGTGAATTGGATGGAGCCGTATATCTTCCGGACGAGTGAGATACGTCTAAATTAGCAAGCTAGTCTTAAAAACGAACTCAGAATTTACTAAGCAGATTGTTTGTCCTAAAACGAATTATTTTTACATTGGGTGCTACTGGGTATTTACATTTTTGAACAGTACAATATATTAGGACCATGTGGTTCCTTGGGTAGAGCCGTAATCCTTCCTGATGATGGAGTTATGACTAAAATGGCTTAAAGAACTAAAAATGGTGTCCAGATTTTCAAATGGAATTATGTCCAGGTCTTTTCAAAGTGAGTAACCTATTTTATTATTCAAAACAGTAGTAATTAGATAAAATTTGACTTGAGCTTTTGTTTCATGTTAAAAGGAGTTATGGTTTTGGAATTACACTAAAAATGGTTAGACGTAAAAACATTCTAAATAATCAGATTTGACACTTGAGAGTAAAATGGTAATTTTACCTAGGATCTGAACACTTTAGGTTATTTTTCTTGTAACATCAGTAAGCTAAATACTTATATCTAATTTGAGTCGAAAACCTCATGTCCATACCTATTACGGATGTTGAGTTATAGTTTCATTAAGTTGGGGTATGGGCAGAATTTTTATAAAGGCATGTTGTTCAAAAGGAGTTAAATAATGTAAATGATTTATAAGTAAATTGGTTAAGACCTATAGATAGATGATAATGTAATTGGTTTATATCAAGTCCTAAAAGAGTGTTTGGGTAAATTTAACTTGGTTTAGAAAGTACTTAGAAACGCCATATCACGATCATTGATTCTTCTTGCATCTTTTGTTTGTTTCTGTCATGTGTGTTTATTTATTGATGCTAAGTCACCGTTTCTTCTAGGATATACGTAGGCGACCGTTGTTTCGCATATTCATTGATATAACTTCAGTACTTCTACTTCATCATTCTCGTTGACTTAAGGTAAGTTCATAGCCTCGCATTAAACTTATTTAGAAATATTTTATAAACCCGGGAGGGGGAATACATGCTGTTTTATAAATTGAACACAAGTTGTTTTCGGTATGCTAGACCCGAATGTGATGATAAATGCATAAGTACCATTGCCTTATGAAGTCCCTGAATTTCATGCACTGTTAATTACCTTACGAGGTAAACGCTAATACATATGGTAGATCTATTTGGTTTGACAAACCTTACCCTAGGGTATGTATCCTTGTGAGCACCTGAAAGGGGTATTAAGTATAAGAGGTCATTGGTATATGGCAATATTACCTGTTAGTAGGGGCGCCGTAAGTGATTCGGTTGGACGTGTTGGTTAAGGTTCAGTGGCATGAGCTTAATGCATTAATAAAAATATAACTTGTCTATGTGATAAGTTTGAGATGATTAAAAATTCTTGTGTTCACCTAAGTTTTATTTAAACTCTATGAATTTACTCGACCATTGTGTTGACAGTTTAGCATGTATTTTCAGGTTTAAGAGTAGCTGGAGCATGGAGTCGCACGGGATATCTTGAAGGCAATATAATTACCATTCGATAAACCTTTTGGAACTATTAATTATTACGTTATTGTTGGGACCTGTTGTAAACTCTGATTTTAATATATCGAATGGATTAAACTCTTCTGTTTAAACTTCTCTTTTTGAGTCGTTCTCTATGTGCAAGTGCTTGTTATTATGAAGTAGCACCCCAAAGTGGTATTCCGCTGCGTTATGAAATTGGGGGTGTTACAGAGTGGTATCAGAGCCCTTGTTATAGAGAACTAGGTCGTTTTTCAGAGCCTAGACTATAACAGCTCTTTTGTAAAATGATTTATATTGCCTTGCATCCTCAACCGTGCGCTCGTGCCTCCTGAAAGCTGGTAACTATTTTACTTAGCGCTATGTTTATATAAAGGATTGTTATATAAATAGTAAACTTTTCAAGACATTGCGAGTGAAGCAATGGTCTTTATAATGGTTTAATGACTGTTGTAGAATGATTTTCATAAGTCGATTATGAACTTACCGATGTTTGATATCCCCGCGCGTAATATTTTTCGATTCTTTATGTGTTTTATGTTAGATCTTTAATTGTATATGTTATACCAAATGCGTGGTACAAATGGTAATAATATATGTACCGTACATGTTATTCGACGAATCGCTATATCTCTGTATATTCTTTTCGATCATCGCTATGCGCGTACTTTCTTGTTGTACTATATGCAATATATAGGTTACGGTATTATATAGATTGAAGCATGGTTAGAGTTTTGGTTTGTGTTTTGGTTTGTTTGTTATATACTGAGCCGCGACTAAGGAGCAAAGGAACAAGGCGATATTATTCCTTCTTCGATATTTCTTGGTAAATTATTAAAAGTAATTTCTATTACTATTATAATATTTGTTCTTGCGATTTAATTTGCTATTGATAAATTCTTGTCATGACATCCGCCGAAAACTTGCTTAGAATAATTTGAAAAGAATTGTTGGGAAAATTTAATGATTTTAAAACCATGTATATGTGGGTTTAAATTTGATATAAATTGATTTTTTTTGATATAATTTTTTTTTTTTAATATTTTGCCCGATTTGTAATACACGGTCTTGAGTGGAAAATTAATCACGTATTTCGGGTTCGAAATTCTTAAAAACTTATTTTTAATTATAAGATAAGCTCAAATTATTTTTACACATTTTTTTTATAAGATGGAGTTCGTAACTCGTTATAATATAGAAACTGGAGTAAAACGAATATATAAACATTAAACGAAAATTTTATATGCTTGTAATAATTAAATAAAAGTTGATAAAATTTTAAAAGAGCGATTCGAGCACTTTTGAGTCACTTTTAGCCATCCGCCAAAATACGAAAGTTGTTTGAGGTGTCGTTTTACCTTTGGGACTAGTAATAATTTTCTTTTTAGAAAAAGTATGAAATATATGTTTTAATAAAATATCTTTAGGATCCAAGTCACGAAAATGTAATATAACATGTTAGTATTGAAAAAAAAAAGTACATATATGTTTATTCGAAAGTCAAATTTTAATTTTTAAAGTTAATTGGGCTATGTTAAGTCTTGTTGGGTAATTAATTATAAACATAACCAATTTTCATTATTTTTTTATCATATACGTTAGGGAATAAAAATAGGATGTCAATTAAATGTGGCATAAGCATCAAGATTTTAATTCTAAAAATTTTATCGATTATGATAATCTGGTAACCGAGTCTATTAAATGTAGTAAGTTTCTTGAAATGGTAACTTTACAAAAATAAAAACGTTATAAAAATTAGGAAAATGACAAAGATAGGAAGTTTTCAATCATGTAACGTAATTTAAATACGTAAAAAAAAAGTTCCCTTTCCAATATGCTAAATGACATTAATTATAATGCGCAAGTGGATTTCTCATCGAGTGCAAAACTTGTATTATTTAATTATATGTAATATATATATTTAATGTTTTTAGGAACGCATGGGTCGAACATACGTTATCATTCTCTCTGATTTCGCGAATCCGTTATCGAAACCTGAGTAGTCCTCCCAATTTTCGCTTTTGATCTTTTCCTCGTTACCCTAAAAGTCTTGACATATATTAGGAGTATCTTGACTCCTAGTGTAAGTAATTTGAGTTAACCAATATACCATCCGTATACCTCATTCGATATCATTGATTCTTGATTTTTTTTCTATTCGTTGTACTTGCAATGCCTTGATTTCAAACCACCTTAGCGTCATTTTATGAATAATTTAGTCCAAGAATATATATTATTATATGAAATGTCTTATCAAACAAAATAAAATTGCCTCAATTTTACACAAGACAAACAAAAATATGTTTCCCTAAAATGAGTAAACAATAGTTGATGTGTTTATCGGAACGACGGTAAAGATAAATTTCAATTTCTATTTCTATGTCAAGTGATTTACTTATTTTCAAGAAGAGGTCAAAGACTCTCATAATCATATTTGATGTGTAATACTAATATTTGTGTCGTCGCATGGTCCTCAATTATGCACAGCTTAGCTAACTATGCATAATTCGGGAGGAGCCACGTTATGTCAGATGTGTCGTTGCTTGGTCCTCAATTATGCACAACCTAGCTAACTATGCATAATTCAGGAAGAGCCACACCATGTCAATTTGATGGTCGTTTTTAAACGAGTTGTTTTGGATAAATATATGAGTTACAACACTTTAAAATGGTGGATCCTTATGCAAGTAATCCTATTCGATTCGATTATTTTGTTCCTTGGAATCTTTTATTTCGATTGGTGTTGACTTAGAAAGTCACTTGGAGCGAGTAATTTTGAAAAATACTTTTATGTGTTATGTGTAACGTACGAATTCCATCAAAATCACTACATTACTGATGAAATAGCAAGGGGCCTCATAACGACTGTGAGAAGAAATTTTACCAAAAATAGGAGACTGCCAATGTGGAGGAAATCCGAGTTCGAGTAACTCTGAGGGAAATGAAGAAGACCTCTCCTACATCTAATGTATAGTACACTAGTTATTTATTTTTCTCGTTCTTTTGTTATGTCGAGCGACATCCGTAGCGGAAAGTTCCTTTTTCGTTAAACCGTGGATTGTTTGAGTTTAAGGTATTTGATTTGTTTCTATTCTGCCTTGTGAACTCGAATACCAACGTAGAGTCACACAAGGATGGCTCAAATAGGAGAGCTTTCGGCTCAAGAGCTAAGCACAGTGGTCGGATCCTATTAGATAAAAGTGGTGTCATCTGTCATCCTAATCTATAGGAACAAAAAAATGGTACGCGATAGACAATTGATTTTGTCGACTGCACATCGGTAGATGAAAGACAATCCTGTTTTTCGTCTCCGTTTATTCAATTTACGAATCCTTTTTGCTTGACTCGATACCATTTGATCATTGATGGTTAACGACGGATAACCATAGTTGAATAGTTTTGTGTAAAACCTTGCTTGTTATGTGTTTAAGTTATATGTGATTTAGTCGAGTGGTCGTACGTTGTGCGATCTCGAGGTGACATCGTGAAATGATGTCCAATGGTGGGTATGTGTACCCTCTATTCTTTTGGGTTTGGATCCGTTTGTGAGCACCCTATGATGATAAAAATATATTTTGATAAGCATCTATGGCTATTAGGCCCGTGACATTACAAATTTTTTTTCACTAGACTTATATGAAATTATGCTGATTTTTTTTATTATTATTATCATGTCTTGGTTATTTAGCAAGCATGAATTAACTTAAATAAACTAATTGATTTGTCATGGCTAGGCTATTTTGCGAGCATGTCGTAATGTGGTAATATATGCTTAATTATAACTTTCATGTTTTGGATTTATGCCGTAGTGCTTTCGATGGAGTAAAGTATACACCAAATGATTTCTACGTCGATGTATTCTCTTTCGGCGAAATATGCTTGCTTGTTAACAATCACGTGATTAGATGATTTGGTTCGACTAACAATAGTTTTCTTGTTTTGAGTAATTTTGTAACGCTTTCGCTGGAGTTATGTACTCTCTAACGTTTTTTTTTCTTATGACGCGATCTCTTTTAACAAGTTGTATTGGGTGATATGTGTTTCGATTTGATCGGTGTGATAATATATGGTTTTGAATTAATTTTCGCTTTGAAAATTTTCTAAATGCGCCTACTTCTTTCGACTCGTGAATTTTTATATGGATTTATTTTCGAATGTGCATCGACAGTCACAAATCATATGGAGATAAGTCGAATTGAGCACCGGGGCGGCGCTCCCTTAAGGTGGGTAGAATGTAATACTCCAAGTTTTTGAGATTGACATTTTATTCATGTTTCGTTCTTCATTCTACTTTTGAGTGAAATGTTATGTTTACGGTTTACTCGATTTGCGTTTTTTTGCGTTTCTACTTATTTCAAACCATGGTTAGGGATTTTAACCATTTTTTAGTCGCACATACCCTATACTATTTTTAAAATAGTCCAAAGAATTATAGAAGTTAACTTTAACATTTTACTTCACTTTTTGCATTTTTATCGCATTTTGTCGAAAACTACGCATTGTAACTTAAACCGTCAAACTTTTTGTTAAACATTTACCTTTTAACATTCAAATACATAAATTAATAATTCATATGAAGTTAAGTTATTATAATTTTACAAACTTGGGTCACTTCACTTTTCAAGAGTTCTATGTTACCCGGTAAGCCCGATTTTACGTTAAAACTCGTGTTTGTGCACTAATTCATTTAAATTATGCACCATAAACTATATTTACACCAAATACATAATAAGAATAAGATTTTTACTCCCCTTGGGACCTTGAAAACGTGCATGCCTGCTCCTAGGTCCAATCAAAGTCATTTACTTCTCTTTTATCATTTACAACACCCAACACACATTTACTCCTAAATATTTCTCTCTCTAAAATTCAGAATCAACCATCTCAAATTCCTCCCCACTTCAGCCACGAAATTATATCAAATCACCATCATAAACATCTTATTTTTAACATGCAATCATAATCCACCCTTTATAATCACTAGAAATTAACCTATGCGAAGTTTGAAGCCTTGAATCGAAGAAATAAAGAAGTTGTGTAAAAATCTTTTGAAAAGGGTTCAAGGGCTGGAGTCATAGAATTAATAGAAGTGTTTTCTTATGATTAAAATCACAAAGGAGTTGTGAATTTGGTCTCTTGGGTCGTTCGAGTCAAAACAGCCCCAATGGAGTGGGTGATTAAATTGTGTTTTTCTTCAATTAACCTCATTATAAGCCCTAATCCATGTTTAATTACTTTTTATTTTTAATTGATGATTTATTATTTTGATTTCTGAGATTTATTGATGAATGCATGCATTTAGATGATCATGAAAGTGATATGGCATTAGGTTTTAGTTTGAAATTGATATTGGGATATGATAGATTGGATTTAAAGTGATGTTTGGATTAATAAAATTGGGACAGCAGGTGATCTGTTGTATTCCGAATTATTTCTGACTTGGGGTCTGTGAGTTTATGACTTGGTTGGATAGAGAGTAAACTAAGGTATAAGTGGTGAGTTGGATGGTTCCGTAACTCATCCGAAAGACCAAGTTATGATCAAAACGATTTTACTAGTTTTATTGAGTGTTTTTATAGTGTTGTGCAGATAGTTCAGCACTTTGGTTAATATTTTTGTATTGAAGCCTACTGTATATTTATATAAATGTATAGGTTATAATCTCAGGTCCATTTGGTGAATTGGATGGAGCCGTATCTCTTCCGGACGAGTGAGATACGTCTAAATTAGCAAGCTAGTCTTAAAAACGAACTCAGAATTTACTAAGCAGATTGTTTGTCCTAAAACGAATTATTTTTACATTGGGTGCTACTGGGTATTTACATTTTTGAATAGTACAATATATTAGGACCATTTGGTTCCTTGGGTAGAGCCTTAATCCTTCCGGATGATGGAGTTATGACAAAAATGGCTTAAAGAACTAAAAATGGTGTCCAGATTTTCAAATGGAATTATGTCCAGGTCTTTTCAAAGTGAGTAACCTATTTTATTATTCAAAACAGTAGTAATTAGATAAAATTTGACTTGAGCTTTTGTTTCATGTTAAAAGGAGTTATGGTTTTGGAATTACACTAAAAATGGTTAGACGTAAAAACATTCTAAATAATCAGATTTGACACTTGAGAGTAAAATGGTAATTTTACCTAGGATCTGAACACTTTAGGTTATTTTTCTTGTAACATCAGTAAGCTAAATACTTATATCTAATTTGAGTCGAAAACCTCATGTCCATACCTATTACGGATGTTGAGTTATAGTTTCATTAAGTTGGGGTATGGGCAGAATTTTTATAAAGGCATGTTGTTCAAAAGGAGTTAAATAATGTAAATGATTCATAAGTAAATTGGTTAAGACCTATAGATAGATGATAATGTAATTGGTTTATATCAAGTCCTAAAAGAGTGTTTGGGTAAATTTAACTTGGTTTAGAAAGTACTTAGAAACGCCATATCACGATCATTGATTCTTCTTGCATCTTTTGTTTGTTTCTATCATGTGTGTTTATTTATTGATGCTAAGTCACCGTTTCTTCTAGGATATACTTAGGCGACCGTTGTTTCGCATATTCATTGATATAACTTCAGTACTTCTACTTCATCATTCTCGTTGACTTAAGGTAAGTTCATAGCCTCGCATTAAACTTATTTAGAAATATTTTATAAACCCACGAGGGGGAATACATGCTGTTTTATAAATTGAACACAAGTTGTTTTCGGTATGCTAGACCCGAATGTGATGATAAATGCATAAGTACCATTGCCTTATGAAGTCCCTGAATTTCATGCACTGTTAATTACCTTGCTAGGTAAACGCTAATACATATGGTAGATCTATTTGATTTGACAAACCTTACCCTAGGGTATGTATCCTTGTGAGCACCTGAAAGGGGTATTATGTATAAGAGGTCATTGGTATGTGGCAATATTACCTGTTAGTAGGGGCGCCGTAAGTGATTCAGTTGGACGTGTTGGTTAAGGTTCAATGGCATGAGCTTAATGCATTATAAAAATATAACTTGTCTATGTGATAAGTTTGAGATGATTAAAAATTCTTGTGTTCACCTAAGTTTTATTTAAACTCTATGAATTTACTCGACCATTGTGTTGACAGTTTAGCATGTATTTTCAGGTTTAAGAGTAGCTGGAGCATGGAGTCGCACGAGATATCTTGAAGGCAATATAATTACCATTCGATAAACCTTTTGGAACTATTAATTATTACGTTATTGTTGGGACCTGTTGTAAACTCTGATTTTAATATATCGAATGGATTAAACTCTTCTTTTTAAACGTCTCTTTTTGAGTCATTCTCTATGTGCAAGTGCTTGTTATTATGAAGTAGCACCCCAAAGTGGTATTCCGCTGCGTTATGAAATTGGGGGTGTTACAATTACAATAAGAACTTTATAAAGAAGTAGATTTGGAAGATTTCTAGAGTACTAGTGACTCAGATGACATAGAGAGTAATAGAAAAAAAATCCTTAAATAAGTTAGCTAGAAAACATGGGCTTGTAGATGGGACGTTACACAAAAAAATTATTATGACCAAACTTTTGCTAACAAAAAGCGGATTAATGAGATGGTTAGCAGACTTGTTGAAAATATGAGGCATTTACATTTGAAAATAAATTATAAGGTGAGAGTTAGGGCTAGGTTTAGAGGTATTGTGCCAACCTTTAGTAATAAAGATGGATCACTGTCACATTTTGGGTCAAATGGACCAAGTGGTTCAATTAAACCAAGTGGTAAGTCTAACATGAACATGAAAAAAGTGACAGATTCCCAAACTCAAAGAAAGACCAAAACAATTGATAAACCAAAATTATTGGTAAAAGATATCAGTTATGTTCATGGTTGCTACACTATTTATAAATCTATTAAAGAGGAAATTTGGTCGGTTTAAAGATTTGATGATGGGCATATATGTCTATAATCCATATTCATGAACAAGTGCACATCTATGTTTTTTTATCAAACACGGTTGAAGAAACAATAAAACCAAACCTAAAGAAACCTTGGCTACCTAAAATACTATTTGCAAAAGAAATTTTAAGTGTGCATTCAAACACCAAGGTGTTTAAAGCAATACATATGGCACATGAAATGGTTATTGGTGATTATGTCCAACAGTATGCTAGGTTAAAATATTATGCCTTAGGATTGCAAGGAAAGTTCCATACACTACGATCAAGATTGATGTGGAAAGAACATGTGAACCGGATAGTGACATAAGGAAATATAATAGAATTTATGTTTGTTAGGAGTTTTAGTTCTCCTGGGTTAGATGGGTGTTTCATGTCTTGATCAAAACTAGGACATATCTTAACTATAGTAGTTGTTGATCCGAATAATGGAACTTACCCTTTGGATTATGTAGTGCTTGATTCTAAAACCAAAGATTCTTGGATATGATATCTTGATTGTTTAAGAGATGACATAGAGATTTTTAGAAATTTAAACTTCACTTTTGTAACAAATAGACAATAGGTGCCAACTAGTCCTTCATATTTTATAATTCTTCCTTTCACAATATTCATGATATATACCTATATAAATTTTTATAACATGTGAGTGACTCATACTTACTCTCCAAGAAATGTACCTATCTATTGAACATAGATATAGTATGAAACATATTTGTGACAATATGAAGTTATCATGGAGGGGAAAGCATACAAAGAGCTATTGTGGAGGTGTGAGATTGCCACAACAAAGGTACTATTTGAAAAAAAAACATGGATGAATTTATAAGAACTAATAAGGATGTTTATGATTGGTTTAAGTTGATTCCACCTCAACATTGGGAAATGTCTCATTCTTTGGTACATAGTTTAAGGATAAGCACTTTCATTCATATTGATATCATGGAATATTGTCATATGATATATTCTTAACTAATACAGTTTTCATCATTAGTTTTTTTAGGAAGGCCTAAATGTGATGTTTTATTAAATAATACGTGTGAGGTTTTCAACACACAACATTTGGATGACAAGGATAAACCCATCATCACTTTTTTTGGAGTTCTCAGACAATATCTCAATAAAAGGATAGTCATTGTGCATAAACTGAGCAACAATAGCACTGGTACTATCACACCAATGTCACACTCATTTTCAATGAAATAAAAAGAAGGCTCTTCAATGTACTATCACATGGAATGGAGGAGATTTATATGAATCAGTTTGTCTTCGTCAGACCTAATTGTTTGACACGTGAATCTTAGAACATGATCATGTAAGAAGTGTGAGCTCACAAGAATTCCATGCAAGCATGGAGTGTCATTAATATAGTAGTAAAGTGTTGTCGAGGGTTGATTTACAAGTACTTGAGGATAAGGAATTATTAATCTCCCTGGTATCATAAATTTAAAGGCGAGAAATGAATAGAAAATCACGTTTATGTCTTAGTTGAGGTTTAATATCTTTTAGAAAATGAAGTATTAACACCCATTTAAAACTAATGACCTTCGACTTTTTCTCTTTAGACACATTTTTTATAGAGGTATTTAAATACAAAGTTTATTTCTAATTATCTCTCCCACTTTTTCTCTTTGAAATAGTTAGATCTCAACCTGACTTATCGAAATTTTAACACCAAATTATCCCTTTTTATTTACTCCCACTTTTTCTCTTTACAAATTCCAAGTTTTAGTTTAATTAATCTGAAAATCACTTATCAAAAATCCATCTTTTCAATTGCTTTTTCAATCCACAAGTCATTTAACAAGCATATAATTACTAATCATATATTTTTAACCACTAAATCAAAAGCCTCCAACATATTAGTTATTCTACTGATTATGCTACTTATTATTTTTACATTTGAGAAGAGATCAAATTTAGAACACATATTCTTAACAACGAATAACTCCTCGATCTAATAGGTGCTTAGTTACGGCTAAAGTTTATATCTTTTAAAATAATTATTTTAGTATTAAATTAATAAAGTTGTCAACTTTACTAATTAATTACTTTACTAATTACTTGTAAAACTTATAACTTTAATCAATAACTAAGTCAAACGGACCCAGAAAGCTCCACTCCACGAAGATAGAAGGATGATAAAATAAGATTAGCAAACAACATGATTAGGATAAAACAATTATATAATTATCTAAAAGCTAATTAATTATCCTAATTGAAATGTAAAGACAATAATTAAAAACTTTAAATAAAATATAAAAATATTACACACATAAGCTCAATAACTCATTGGCTTTTATTAAATAAGCTATCTTATTTTAAGAGATTATTATAAATTATTTCGAACTAAACAAGATAAGAAATATGCTTAAATGTTTATGAATATATTAAAGAAAAGAAGAATGGGATACAATAATCTCAATAAGTACTAAGGCTTAATCAATAATCGAGCTTATCGAGAGCTTATTGAATAAGCCACCAAATATAAGCTAAAAATAGGTTATATATATTTTCAAAAAATAAGCAAACAAAGTTAAAGAAGATGAGAAATCATCACATAAGTTATGCTAGTCTAACCAAACATTCTTATTGATCAAAGAGTGCTTATAAATAAGCTATATCAATAAGCTCAAACGATTTTCTACAAATAAGCTAATCGAATCATTGTTGTGAAAAAAACCTACACTACTCTATATTATAAACTAGTAAGAAAAAATGAGCCTAAGAGGGGTATTTAAACACAAATACGCCATATGAGTAGAATCGTCATTTCAGGCCGAAATATCCTCTCTTTCTTTAAATAAGAGAGTATAATCATCCTTTACTCCCTTCTTCTGGAGTCATTTTATATATATTCATTACCAACCCCTCTCTCTCACCTTTGTGACTAACATGCTCTGGATGCCACTATACCTCGTAATGACACACTCATGTGCCACATGACACAATGCTATTGGGCAACCGCATGTGAGTGTACCTCATACTAGACCTCAAACTGAAAGTTATCCTCATACTGCATTTATTTACCTATAATATTTGGTTTTTTAAGTTCTTTTTTCTCAGTATCTAATCGAATTGATTTAACAATTTTCAAGTGGACTAAATTGTTTTTGGTTCAAAAATGTTATTTGGTATTCTATGTCTAATTGGCAAGAAACATGTAAAAAGGTAAAAATACTATTTATACTACATATACATACTAAACTAAAACAAATTGCAATTACCACATTTATTTCACAAAATACAAATTTAACAAAATATAAGAAGTAAAATATAAACACTCATAAAACGAGGTAAAAAAAACTACTGTAATATACTGAAAATATAAATGGGTCTAAGGGTTTAAATCCTAATGGCCTTATCTATATTACACTACTTAGTACAAAATAAACAAAAAAAATTAAACTAGTAAAAGTCTAGCTAATCCAACGAGTACATAAGCCCACAAACGAGTACATAAGCCCACAAGTTTTCTAGCCCAAAAGAAAAATATAATGATAAGAGAATTTGATTATAAAGAAAACAGAAAGCGTTTTCTATCTCAAAGATGATACAATTTCGAATGTAAAGCGTAGCTTATTTAACTCTCTATTACTTTTGAACTCTTGCAAAATATTAACAGTGTACATAAGTGGAAACCATGTTAAACTAGATTTATATGAAAACTTTTACAAGAAAAAAGTCATGTACAAGTGGTAAGCCTATGTCCTACTTTTCTAAAGGTCTTTAGTTCGATTCACGGCTATTACTTTTTTTCTTATTTGATTTTCTAATGACAAGCTTTTTAATGAGCTGATTATCTAGCTAAACAACTACGCTAGTAGAAATAATACTAACAGGGTTTATACTTTCGTATCTTACCAAGACTACAGCAAATCACTAACTATAGAAATAAATCTAAACAACCATACCATTAATATACTGCTAGTGCACTAACTATGATCAATCCAATTGTGGAGCTCTAAACCTACTAAACTTAAACTAACTCTCACTACCTACTGTGTAAAGAAATCAAAGTGATAACAACCTACAGAATAACAATCCCAAACACTCTATATAAGACAGTTAGTAAAATTTGGAAAGCTAAATAACTAAGATTAATGCAGTAAGCTAAAACAAATATCAATCAATACTTATTAGAGCTAAATTGACATGTAGCATTCAAAATTACACTACAAACGATCAACTAGCAGATTACACTTAAAAATGGCAGAAAATAAAATGTGCTTGACCTGCGTCTTCCAGGCCAAGTCCGTTGTGGGCGAGTGCTATCGAACTAGAAATGATATCAAATGCACCGTAACCGGGTACAAAAGTCAACTGAAAACAACTATCCATGCGCCAACAGCTTATACTCCATAAGTGGAACAAAACTTAAGCTAGCAATCTCATAAGTTCATAAGTTGTGAGCTTATGAACAGACCAGCGGATTAAGGAAATGGAATTAAGAGATAGACTATCTACTAGCTGAATCAGGGACTAAATTGAATTTAAAACACCAGCTGATCTGCTACTGAACTCCAGCTTATCCTTTACAGTTCCAAAGCTCAAAAGAAAAGGACAGCAGAACAAGCAGCTTATTAGACTAGCAACTCAAACGGAACTTCTGAATCTTGATTCAAATTCTGTAATCTTTGCTGCATAGAAGCTAATCTACACTAAAACCAATATTAAAATCCTCTGAACATCTAACTCCTACTCCTATAAACTGTAACAGAATTTGGAGTAGAGGAATGGGAGAACAAATTAACTATTTGTAATAACTCCTACTCCTAATTACTAACTAACTGTGTGTATTTACACCTACACTAACTGCTCCAAATGAGAGGTTGAGAGAGTATTTATATCCAAGGAGTGAGTGAGGGGAGGAAAAGTGACGTGGTAAAACCAACCAGAATCATCCACGTGGATGATTAGGGTTTATAGGATTTGGGGGATTTTGGGGAAAACTTGTTTGATGAATGATTCTTCAATTAAACTGTATAGCCGAATTCTTTATTGCCTCGTGATCATTTTTCGAGTTAGAAGTTCTTCCTTGAATGTTCTCATTCGATTTCTATTGAGTTGTGAAGGAAGATGACATGTGGTGAATTAGTAGTGGTGGAACTGAGAAGCTTTGGATCATAATCTGAAACGTTGAGCATATATCCAACTTGAATGGCTGTGATGGGCTTTGATGGCAATCCATGTTATCACTTTTCCTCTCTTCTATTCGTCCATCTGGCAACCTTTAATTCTTCTTTCAGCACTTGTCAAGTATAGTCCTTGTAGTTTCTTTCTTTTGGAAGACTGAATTATACTTGTAATAAACTTTTGAAGAATGACCAAGATAGTCCTTGATTCTTTGTTTACATGTCAGATTTGGTCCTTGAAGTTTTGTTTTGTCTTTTCTTCATCTTTTCTTCGTCTTTTCTTCAGATTAAACCCGTGAAAGCTCGTCATTATCTCAAATGTATCTGTTTTCCCTGAAAATACACAAACATAAAATACACGCGTAATTCTGATATTTTAAAGTTAAATATAATGTATATGGTTGTGTTTTATGTGGTTTTTGGGTTATAACTGATGAGTGTTTTCACACTTATCAACCCCCCTCCACTTGACCATTGCCATGGCCTCATGCAATACAGTATTTCAAAGCTCTAGAGTACACTTTTCGCATAGTTAATCCACATTGTCCATTTTATGATTTAATATACTATGCTATACTGTTGATCCCTTTGGTTGGATCTATATTCTGTTAAGAATTAGTATAGTAGTTTGTAATCAAACTAAAACAGTTTGAGCACTCTTACTAATACTAAATAAGTTATGCGGAATCTAACTTATAAAGCACAGAAGAACAAAATTACTTTTAACTATTCGATTCTCTTATTAATCGACTTGAATGAGGTACATGAAAGACATTGTACCTATGTTCCTGTTATAGAGTAAGGAACCCCAAAAACCTTAGAATATTCTATAAATATAACTATATCACAGACGATATATTATCAATATTCTAACTATTTAGGTATATCACATAAGATATACTCTAACTATAACTATGACATATCTTATAAAAAGATATATTCGTCCTAATCATCATAGCAGTACTTACTTTATAAGTATAAGTACTTACTATGTACCGCGTTAATACTAACGGTACTTACATAACACTAATAGTACTTGGAATACACTAACGATACTTGACACTTAACAAATAATTCCCAATATATACTACATGATGCATGATTTTAATTTTTACAATGCATTGCAAAGGAAATGATTTTATTAATATATTTTTGATTTTTTTTCTTGAAATGGTTTTGATGGAAATAACTCATAAAGAATTCAAAGACTTTGATTAGGGCTTTGGTATCATGAACACTTATCATCCTCAAGTTTCGCTTTCCCTATACCAAGCTTAAAAACAAGATAATCGTTACCCACAAGTGAAAGTGCATCGACTTATTCATAAAGATTAATTGTGTTACTATTATACCCCCACTTATTATGCCTCTAAGACCGGTTATTATTTGAGCAAATTAATTTTGGGAAAATTTGTCATTATTTAAAGCGTGAAATATAAGAAGTGTAAAATCTCAAAATAAGGAAGCACGGTTTTAATCCTAAGTAACCATCTTATCCATTACTTGAAAAACCGCTCACAATTGATATAAGTCCGACCCAAAATAATAAGTCATTCGCCTTATATGTAAAATCCTTATGTCATGCATTAATAAGTAGCTACACACTCTCTAAGGAAAGAAAAATAAAACTCACGCAATAATTTATATCCGCCGCCTTTTTGAGACCTTGGATCTTCAATCCCGCAACCCGTCAAGGTAATATTGGATTGGAGAAACTATCAAATCCCCGCAACCCTTGTGAGAGTAATATTGGAATTTAATAGCTACTATAATTAACACTTCACCGCCCCTCTTGGGAGTCTTGTATAATTATTCTTTTTCTTTCTTTTTTCTTTTTCTTTTTTCTAGCCACTCATTTTTTTATAAGCCGCTCTTATTTTTCTTTATTCCTCACAAAAAATTGAAAAGAATTAAAGGAAAAACACCCGCTAAGTATTAAGCATGACATAAATATAGTACACATAAAACGTTCTAACTTAGAATCTTAAGATGTACTTATACCAACCACGAATGATTAGTAAAAAATGCATAAGAGACTACAAACCGATTAAAACCGTTCTTGATTATTTATTAACATATATACATACGTTAACAAGAAAGTAAAGGTTACGAAAGGGGATATAAAAGACACAATTAATTGATATGAGGTTTATCTATCCCTTAACACTTACTTCAAACTCTATCATCTCTTGTTCTCCATAGTTTAAAATCTCAAATAATGAGACTCGTGGATGCTTAGCCTAATAAACCAATGAAGGTATACATGGTTAAAGATACTAGCTAGAGTAAGCTTGGATAAGCAAACTCGGGTTGAGTCAAAATATTCATGGCGGGCCTAATATGTCAAAGAAGTCTAGACTTGTTAAACCGTATCCTTTATTATATTTTTTCCTTTATCATTTTTTTAAGAACAAAAGAAATAAAAGACAATGCAAATTTGTTATGCAAAATGAAAAATGATTAATGAAAAAATTATGAATGCATATTTTATGTGGCCAAAGTAGATCAAAAATTCGAAAAATGTTTGAAAAATTAATTTCGAAGTTATCATGAAGTCAAGGCAATGGTCTAGGTAAGGTCACTTCGATAGAAGAGCCCCTACACTAAAGATAAACATTGTCCTCAATGTTTAAGAGTATTGGAGGAAACTCCCGTACACTTATGACATTGCGTACTTTGCTTAACTCGAGCTAAGGAAAGGTCAACTAAAGTGTATTCATTTTAAGCACAAGTGTTGAATATCACAATAGCAAAAACTAATCAAAGTGAACCGGATACACGGGCCTCCTCCATAAGCTCCATGAATGAAATTAGAGAGAGAAACCCTTGAAACAAACAACAAAAGACGAAGAAAGGTCACCCCTCCACTTCAACTCTACTATAACACCCTCTTTTTAAACCTATCCTATTTAGATCTACACTATGTTTTCTAACCTACTTATTCAATGCTTGATTTTTTTAACCCTAAGTCTCTAGCTCGACTCGGCCCCGAATTAGGTTGTCCTTGGGGAAACCATCATGGAGTATAAAGGATATCCACTTTGAAGCACATCTCACATGATACACTCAAACTTAGCACATTTCCATTTACTATAAGATTTACAATATCTGCCTCGATAAATGGAACGGTCCAACGTGTCTCAAGTTTGTCCAACATAGAAAGCTCTCATATAGAAAGCACCCCATGATCAAATACATAGTTTCCATCTCTACACTCGAACAACTCCAAAGTAGGGAGCATCAACAAAGTAAGCTCATACGAGAAGCCCATATCAATAGAAGTCACACTCTTAAGTGGAGTAGATGAAAACCAATATTTCCCAAACATACGTATCCCAGGATCAAAAACCTTTCCCTTCATTGTAAAATAAGAAGATGAACTCGTATCAATCATATAAGATTCCCCTTGAGTTATCAAAGCATTATGGGACAATGAAGGTGTAGGAGTCAAAACATTCATAATAAGTATATCCATGTGGTGCTCCTCATCATCATCAAAAGGTGGAGAATCATCCATAGAAGGCATATTGAAAGGAGGATCAAAATTAATAGTGTCTTGTGAAGGAGGTGTAGGTTTTATGTTCCCAAAACATGTTCTCAATAAGACGAATATCCTCTTCCCAATGAGAAACACTATCATCGACCTCAATATCAGTATTAGCAAGATCAGCCTCTATGATGGCATAAATATCCATAAGAGAATCCATATCAACGGTTTTTGGTTCTAAATTTTCCTTGGGTGAAATGTTATCAATCTCTAAGGGAATAAGATCTTCATCAATAACCAATTCCATGGGTGAAAAGGTGGGACTAGAAGTCTCAAAAGTAGGTATATCAATGAGAGAATCACTCTTAGAGTGGGGGGAGTGGTAGCTGCTAGGAGGGTTGGTAGCCCTTTGGCGCCAGACCCTCGTTGGCGCACTACTCCTGGCCTCACGCCAAAGTGGCTCGCGTCAACAGCAACAGCTCACGCCAAGGATTTTTGAATTTTTTTTTGTTTTGTTTAAAAAATATCCGTTAGGAAGGGTATATTTTTGCAATATTTTGAAAACAGCACCCCTAAACTAGCCGTTTAAAGGGGTTAAAATGTAATTTTTTTTAAAAATTTTTTTAAAAATAGCCGTTATAGGGGCTAAAAAAACTAATTTTTCAAAAAATACCCTAACTTCATTCTATAAATTAAACTTCAAACCGTTTATTTCATATCCCAAATACATCTATTACTCTAGTTTTTTCCAAAATGGATCCTTATCAAAACACTGTTTACGAATACGATGAATATTTTGGTAACGCCCATGAACGTTACAGTCGGAGCTTGGAAGAGTATGAGACATTTGTTGGTATGTGTAATCAAGGATCCGGTGGATCGGGTTCCGGGAATACGAGGGCATACATACCTCGTGATCGAGAAGATGCGAGTCGAAGATTGCTAAAGGACTACTTTGGTGATGACGAAACTCCTACAAAATATACGGAAGAGAAATTCCGTTGAAGGTATCGTATGAGTTCAAGGCTTTTTAGGAAAATTGTCAATGCTATTTTAACTCATAATGCCGACCCTCTTCCTAAATACTTTGCTTATTTTTGCACTGGGCTAGATGCTACGGGTCGGTATAGTATTCATCCCGTTTTAAAATCACTTCGGCATTTCGTCAATTGGCGTATGGGTCATCACCCGATGCATTTAATGAGTATTTGCAAATAGCCGAATGCACTGCTAGAGAATATCTGCTTCATTTTACTAAATGCATTTATGACTTATATGTTGAAAAATATTTAAGAAAACCTACGCCCGCGGATATAGAAAAAATATATGAATTGCACAATGAGAAACATGGACTCCCGGGAATGCTCGGGAGTATTGATTGCATGCACTGGGATTGGAGAAATTGTCCCAAGGATTTACAGGCTCAATTCAAAAGGCGGGATCATAAATATCCAACTCTTATGTTAGAAGCAGTGGCGGATCAACAATTGACATTTTGGCATGCATACTTTGGTTGTCCTAGGGACAACAATGATCTAAATGTCTTATATGGTTCACCTTTATTGGATGATGAGTTAGCTGATAAGGTTCCTGATTCTCCGTATGAGGTAAACGGAAAAACATACAAAAAAGGTTATTACTTGGCTGACGGTATTTATCCCGAGTGGTCTACTTTTGTGAAAACATTTTCTGTTTCAAGGGATGAAAAAACATTACGGTATAAAAGAGTTCAAGAAGGTGCTAGAAAAGATATCAAACGCGTTTTCGGTGTCTTACAAGGTCGTTGGGGAATTATACGACAACCCGCTCGTGCTTATGAAATTAACCACTTGAAACGGATCATGTATTGTTGTATCATGTTACATAACATGATATTGGAAGACGAAGGATATACATTGAATCCTAGAGATGTTTATGTTGATCCACAACCGAATATTGTTCGAAGATGGGTCGAAAGGTGTGAAGTGCAAGAGAGGAAAACTAAAGAAATTCGAGACCGAAGAGTGCACAACGTGCTTCGAGCCGATCTTGTGGAGCATTTGAGCTGCAATCATTAAATTTATGTTTTTAGTTGTAATGTTTTTTATTGTAATGTTTTTTATTAATAAAGTTTTTATTTAAGTTATTTTGTGTGAAATTTTTTTTATTATTTTCGTTGCCACCAGAAAATCTAGTGCCGACGGTTACCCCTGAAATGTGGTGCCAACAGGAATCTGGTGCCAAAGGCCCAGAATCCTACGTGGCGCCTTTGGCACCACTTTTTGGTGCCAACGGCTCCCAGCTCTCTTAGGGATGATATGATCATGAAAACCAATAGTTGTATCCTCAAAAACTGGTGAAAATGATCAATCAAGGGTTCTTCTTCTATAGACTCATTATTAGGTTCTTCACACTCCTCAAAAATTAGGTTATCAAAGCATGTCTTAAAAATAGGGTTTGAATGCATCATAAAATCATTTGGAGGAATAGGTGAAGGAGTCATAGAAGAAATGGATTCATCATCAATAGTAAAGGACTCGTCACTATCATAATGATCATCAAGGGGTTCTGATAGGTCCCAACCAGAAGCTTAAATTAAAAGGATAGAATTCTCTTAGGGTGAGAATGAACCACAATTTTCTTGATTATAATCTTCTTATTTCTTCCATATTATTCACGAGTTTAAATACAAAAAGAAAGACAACCCAAATGGTATAACTATCTTATGATTAAACTAGGAAGACCAATAGAACAAGTATTAAACTAAGAATTTAATGATAATACACTTAATGACATTATTTGTACTCATCATTACCCTCCTCTTGAGAAGAACCTTGACCTCAAGGTTCACGTCACTTCTTTCCCTTTCTCTTGGTAAGCTGTACGTAACCACCACCACCATTGGTTTGCTTCACCTTGCAAATGGTATGAAGCTAATGACGCCTTTTGTGTTACGGGGTTTCCTTGGTATTTGAAGAATTGATCAACTATCGTGAACCATCCGGTAGGATCCTCATCACCATGGTACGTTGGAAACTCAAGTTTCATCAATTTCGAATAAAACATAGACTTCCCTCCATGTTTGTAGTTATCACCATCTTTTCTAGAAAGAACCGCATCAGAAAGTTTTGTGACAATGTCCTCCAAGTGTTGACACTTATCGACAAACCTAATTTTCATCTCAGCAATACGATTTTGGAGTTGTCATAACGTAGCCTCCAATTTTTCAGTTCCATCATTGTTTGATGCCATAGCTCTGGTACCAATAGATAGGTCCCAACCAGAAGCTTAAATTAAAAGGATAGAATTCTCTTAGGGTGAGAATGAACCATAATTTTCTTGATTATAATCTTCTTATTTCTTCCATATTATTCATGAGTTTAAATACAAAAAGAAAGACAACCCAAAGGGTATAACTATCTTATGATTAAACTAGGAAGACCAATAGAACAAGTATTAAACTAAGAAGTTAATGATAATACACTTAATGCCATTATTTGTACTCATCAGGTTCATCACAAGAATCATCAATCATGGTATCAAGATCATAAGGTGGGAGAGGAGAAGGATCCACATTTCCTATAGCAACAAACTCTTCATCCAAATTAGGAATGTTATCTTGACAAGACAAGTCATCGGATGATATCTCATAAGACGTATTGCTAGAATCACATTCATCATCCTACATTTGTGGTAAGTCTTGCAAAAACTCTTCCTTAATCTCATTATCCCTTTCCTTGAACAGGTCATCAAGATTGAAATCACCAAAATCACTAGTAGTAGCATGAATGTCATCATGTGATAAAATCTCAATGTGATCGTGAGGAGAAGAGGTATCAATACAAAGCACATCACATGGTTCGTTGGAAACACCCTCAAGCTCTCTTGGGATTGGGATAAGGTTCTCAACACTAGAAGCGGTGAATTCATCCGAATCGGTGTTTGTGTTGGTGCTAAGAGGCTCGTCCCACATGATTAAAGAGTTGTTGGGTTCCATGTGAAGGAAAGGTGATGAAGGTGTGTCATCATTAAGTGTCATACAAATCGAAGGTTCCTCATCATCGTCATAAAAGAATGGATAATGCCTACAAGCACAAGCAACAAGACATTCTTCTTCTTCTTTTTTATCAATATTAAAGAGTAAATCATCTAAATTTTTCTTGAGGAACCGAGAGGAATTGTTCAACGATTCACTATATGTAGTAATTCTCATTTTTCGGGTCAATATTTATAACCTGACTTTTATTTAACATCTTTGTTTTTATAATTTTTTTTATATATATTGAATTCTCGATTAACCGACAAAGTTAGGGTTTTAAATAAAATATAGTTATTATTTATCTACAATGTCTATGTCCGTCATCGACCATAAATAATAGAAATATTCTCTATTATCGTCGTAATGATTTTTTCGTTTTAAGGGCATTCTTCGTAAACTTATAATAAACCTTTAAGTGTTGTTCGCTTATATAACCTGTTATTATTTATTAAATTATAAGTCTTTATTTTTATATCAAAATGTTAACATGCTCCGAATGTCGATGTTTTTACTTTATATCGAGCGCTTATTTTTCGTGCTTTTATGTGTATCTTTCAAATCACGTATCTTTAAAAATAATCGGACTTTGATAATCCCCGCTTTATATTACAGAATTAAATTTAAATAATGATAAAATTCTTTATCTTTTCTTGTACACGTCTCAACTCTTTATCACATCTCAAATACACGTGTTCGTCAATGCATGATATAACTTGCTTAATATTTTCTTCTTTATTCACTTCTTTTTGTAAAAGAAAAACAATTTCACACATTCTCCTCTTTGCTTTTGGTTTCTACGAGCAACAGAACAAACACAAACAGAATCACTATTTTGAATTTTGCTAATAAATAACATCATATACAATTGTTCATGGTGCTACTTAAGGTACTTGTTTTACTTTTATGTAAAACTACATTAAGTAATGTATTTTGATGTCACTTGAGGATTTGGTGTATTTTTTATATATTTTGACATGTATTTTTAAGCTAAAACAAGTTGTATGTACAAATTGAGATTTAAAAAATTAGATCAGAAACAAAACGAGTTTTATACAATGAAACAGTAGGTTTAATACTTTTATGAGTCAATATATGAGTAGAAAAATGTTATATGAAGATACTTCGGGTGGCCCGTTTCATGACGACACTCGATGAATGATTTATAGCCAAAATACTAGAAGATGTCCAAAACAGACACGTTGATTTTCAAGGGAAAAAACTCATGAAACTTGTATACTAATCTATGGATATGTAAAACTAGAAGATGTTGGTAATATGATATAGAACTTGTGCTCAACTGATGGTTTTCTACGGATCCATGGCGGACATTTTCGTAAACCCGAAATATTGTAAAAATGACCATATTTAACTTATAGTTACTTATCATATCAATATACAATGATATACCAAATCCTCGGTATACATAAATTTTATAATTGTTTTTTTTTCATTTTAATATGATAATATTGTCTTAAGTTTAAGACACATCTCATCATTTTAGGTCTCGTGAAGTCGTGTGTCGACTATTGGACGTTTGTTCCTCGATCAACGTGTAATAAATATATAATGTGAGTTCATAGCCTCGCTTTTACTACTTTAATTGTTTTATTAAACCCGCGAGGGGATACATGCTACTTTATACGAATGGACTCAAGTGCTTGAACTGTATGCTTATCATGTCATTATCATTTACACTAAGGAACACTATTACCCACAACAAGTCCCTTTTAGTCATGAACCGTTAATTACTTGGACCGACTGTACTGGTCGAGTAAACACGAATGCTTTGAATAGATCTATTTGGGATTGACATCCCTGTCCGGGTAAGTCGCGCTTACTTGACCGACTGAACTGGTCAAAAGGACACATTGTATTTGAGAACTCTAGGTAATGTGGCAAATTACCTACTAAGGGCAAACTCATCTGAACTCTGTTAACGTATCGGTTTCATGAGCTTAGTGCGATAATTGACACAATCTGACTTTGGGAACTGAATACTTGAAATCTTGTGGTCCACTATTTTTATTTGCAAACCTATGAATTCACTTAACCGTTGTGTTGACTTATTAGCATGTATTTCTTAGGTACTCAGATTTAAGAGCAGCTGGAGCATGGAATCGCACTGGACATTTTAAAGGCAACAAAATACTGATTACCATTCGATAAACATTTTAAAATTGTTTATATTTACATTATAGTTGGGACCTGCTTGTAAACTCAAATGTTTTAATAATCGAATGGATTAAACTTATCAAACGTCTCTTTTTGCGTCGTTTTCTGTAACTTGTGTGTTGTGCTATGAAGTAATACTCCCAATGACCCTTCCGCTGCTATCCGAAATTTGGGAGTGTTACAGATTGGTATCAGAGCACTTGTTATTGAGAACTGGGTCAATTTTATGAAACCTGGACTATAACAGCCTTTGGATAAAACGATTTTATTGCCAAGAAAATCATCCGTGCGCTCGTGCTACCTGAAAGCTCGTGAAATATGTATATTGGTATAGATATTTGTTTTTCATTAGTATGTTTATATGAAGGGATTATTTATATAAACACCGAGCTCTTTCAAGACATTGCGAGTGAAGTAATTGTCTTGGTAAAGTTTTGATAACTTCTATGATAACTATTTTATATAAGCATGAACTCACCGCCAACTGCTGATTCCGCTAGTTATTTACCTTCTGCTTTCGAGTTTGAATACTCTTCTTGTGCTTTATAATCGTAAATGTTGTTTCATAGACCGTCTTTGTAAAGTCTTCCAGTTGATTATAGTGCGACTTTGAGTTGTCACCTTCTGATATGCCATTTTTGGGCACCTATTTCTTTCAAACGCGGTTTAATTGTGCTCCTTCATTTTCTTATCACTTTGAATGATTCTAAAGAATCAGGCTGTGAAAGAGATTTTTCCTTCTATGGAACATTGATTTAGTGTTGATCTCGTGCTTTGCGCAAACGATGCTTAGGTAGGATAATTTATAATTATCTTGTTGAAACGAATTCGTCACTCGTTTTAACAAGCAAATTATAAATTACCGACCATTAATTTCTAAATCTTAATTAGATGGACTTGACGAACTCATGTAATGAATGATTTGTAAATAAGTGGGCTTAAGCATGTGGCATTCACACAGTGTTTCTTTTCGACTCATCGTTTAATTGAACGGCTCATCCGTTGTCTATCTCTATTTTAACTCGTATCGTTATTATCTTGTACGAACGACTCTTTAATTTTTTATTTTTTTTATTTTATATTTTTGATACATTTATATGGATTATTCCGAGCGTGTATCGACTCTTGTAAACTTAAAATTACTCTCACATTTTGTCGAACGTATCATGAACATGTAAGACAATCAAACTCTGGGACAGAGTTCTTTTAAGATGGATAGACTGTAGTAATTCTCATTTTTTGGGTCAATATTTATAACCTGACTTTTATTTAACATCTTTGTTTTTATAATTTTTTTTTATATATATTGAATTCTCGATTAACCGACAAAGTTAGGGCTTTAAATAAAATATAATTATTATTTATCTACAATGTCTATGTCCGTCATCGACCATAAATAATAGAAATATTCTCTATTATCGTCGTAATGATTTTTTCATTTTAAGGGCATTCTTCGTAAGCTTATAATAAACCTTTAAGTGTTGTTCGCTTATATAACCTGTTATTATTTATTAAATTATAAGTCTTTATTTTTATATCAAAATGTTAACATGCTCCGAATGTCGATGTTTTTACTTTATATCGAGCGCTTATTTTTCGTGCTTTTATGTGTATCTTTCAAATCACGTATCTTTAAAAATAATCGGACTTTGATAATCCCCGCTTTATATTACAGAATTAAATTTAAATAATGATAAAATTCTTTATCTTTTCTTGTACACGTCTCAACTCTTTATCACATCTCAAATACACGTGTTCGTCAATGCATGATATAACTTGCTTAGTATTTTCTTCTTTATTCACTTCTTTTTGTAAAAGAAAAACAATTTCACACATTCTCCTCTTTGCTTTTGGTTTCTACGAGCAACAGAACAAACACAAACAGAATCACTATTTTGAATTTTGCTAATAAATAACATCATATACAATTGTTCATGGTGCTACTTAAGGTACTTGTTTTACTTTTATGTAAAACTACATTAAGTAATGTATTTTGATGTCACTTGAGGATTTGGTGTATTTTTTATATATTTTGACATGTATTTTTAAGCTAAAACAAGTTGTATGTACAAATTGAGATTTAAAAAATTAGATCATAAACAAAACGAGTTTTATACAATGAAACAGTAGGTTTAATACTTTTATGAGTCAATATATGAGTAGAAAAATGTTATATGAAGATACTTCGGGTGGCCCGTTTCATGACGACACTCGATGAATGATTTATAGCCAAAATACTAGAAGATGTCCAAAACAGACACGTTGATTTTCAAGGGAAAAAACTCATGAAACTTGTATACTAATCTATGGATATGTAAAACTAGAAGATGTTGGTAATATGATATAGAACTTGTGCTCAACTGATGGTTTTCTACGGATCCATGGCGGACATTTTCGTAAACCCGAAATATTGTAAAAATGACCATATTTAACTTATAGTTACTTATCATATCAATATACAATGATATACCAAATCCTCGGTATACATAAATTTTATAATTGTTTTTTTTTTCATTGTAATATGATAATATTGTCTTAAGTTTAAGACACATCTCATCATTTTAGGTCTCGTGAAGTCGTGTGTCGACTATTGGACGTTTGTTCCTCGATCAACGTGTAATAAATATATAATGTGAGTTCATAGCCTCGCTTTTACTACTTTAATTGTTTTATTAAACCCGCGAGGGGATACATGCTACTTTATACGAATGGACTCAAGTGCTTGAACTGTATGCTTATCATGTCATTATCATTTACACTAAGGAACACTATTACCCACAACAAGTCCCTTTTAGTCATGAACCGTTAATTACTTGGACCGACTGTACTGGTCGAGTAAACACGAATGCTTTGAATAGATCTATTTGGGATTGACATCCCTGTCCGGGTAAGTCGCGCTTACTTGACCGACTGAACTGGTCAAAAGGACACATTGTATTTGAGAACTCTAGGTAATGTGGCAAATTACCTACTAAGGGCAAACTCATCTGAACTCTGTTAACGTATCGGTTTCATGAGCTTAGTGCGATAATTGACACAATCTGACTTTGGGAACTGAATACTTGAAATCTTGTGGTCCACTATTTTTATTTGCAAACCTATGAATTCACTTAACCGTTGTGTTGACTTATTAGCATGTATTTCTTAGGTACTCAGATTTAAGAGCAGCTGGAGCATGGAATCGCACTGGACATTTTAAAGGCAACAAAATACTGATTACCATTCGATAAACATTTTAAAATTGTTTATATTTACATTATAGTTGGGACCTGCTTGTAAACTCAAATGTTTTAATAATCGAATGGATTAAACTTATCAAACGTCTCTTTTTGCTTCGTTTTCTGTAACTTGTGTGTTGTGCTATGAAGTAATACTCCCAATGACCCTTCCGCTGCTATCCGAAATTTGGGAGTGTTACAGATTGGTATCAGAGCACTTGTTATTGAGAACTGGGTCAATTTTATGAAACCTGGACTATAACAGCCTTTGGATAAAACGATTTTATTGCCAAGAAAATCATCCGTGCGCTCGTGCTACCTGAAAGCTCGTGAAATATGTATATTGGTATAGATATTTGTTTTTCATTAGTATGTTTATATGAAGGGATTATTTATATAAACACCGAGCTCTTTCAAGACATTGCGAGTGAAGTAATTGTCTTGGTAAAGTTTTGATAACTTCTATGATAACTATTTTATATAAGCATGAACTCACCGCCAACTGCTGATTCCGCTAGTTATTTACCTTCTGCTTTCGAGTTTGAATACTCTTCTTGTGCTTTATAATCGTAAATGTTGTTTCATAGACCGTCTTTGTAAAGTCTTCCAGTTGATTATAGTGCGACTTTGAGTTGTCACCTTCTGATATGCCATTTTTGGGCACCTATTTCTTTCAAACTCGGTTTAATTGTGCTCCTTCATTTTCTTATCACTTTGAATGATTCTAAAGAATCAGGCTGTGAAAGAGATTTTTCCTTCTATGGAACATTGATTTAGTGTTGATCTCGTGCTTTGCGCAAACGATGCTTAGGTAGGATAATTTATAATTATCTTGTTGAAACGAATTCGTCACTCGTTTTAACAAGCAAATTATAAATTACCGACCATTAATTTCTAAATCTTAATTAGATGGACTTGACGAACTCATGTAATGAATGATTTGTAAATAAGTGGGCTTAAGCATGTGGCATTCACACAGTGTTTCTTTTCGACTCATCGTTCAATTGAACGGCTCATCCGTTGTCTATCTCTATTTTAACTCGTATCGTTATTATCTTGTACGAACGACTCTTTAATTTTTTATTTTTTTTATTTTATATTTTTGATACATTTATATGGATTATTCCGAGCGTGTATCGACTCTTGTAAACTTAAAATTACTCTCACATTTTGTCGAACGTATCATGAACATGTAAGACAATCAAACTCTGGGACAGAGTTCTTTTAAGATGGATAGACTGTAGTAATTCTCATTTTTTGGGTCAATATTTATAACCTGACTTTTATTTAACATCTTTGTTTTTATAATTTTTTTTATATATATATTGAATTCTCGATTAACCGACAAAGTTAGGGCTTTAAATAAAATATAATTATTATTTATCTACAATGTCTATGTCCGTCATCGACCATAAATAATAGAAATATTCTCTATTATCGTCGTAATGATTTTTTCATTTTAAGGGCATTCTTCGTAAGCTTATAATAAACCTTTAAGTGTTGTTCGCTTATATAACCTGTTATTATTTATTAAATTATAAGTCTTTATTTTTATATCAAAATGTTAACATGCTCCGAATGTCGATGTTTTTACTTTATATCGAGCGCTTATTTTTCGTGCTTTTATGTGTATCTTTCAAATCGCGTATCTATAAAAATATCGGACTTTGATAATCCCCGCTTTATATTATAGAATTAAATTTAAATAATGATAAAATTCTTTATCTTTTCTTGTACACGTCTCAACTCTTTATCACATCTCAAATACACGTGTTCGTCAATGCATGATATAACTTGCTTAATATTTTCTTCTTTATTCACTTCTTGTTGTAAAAGAAAAACAATTTCACACATTCTCCTCTTTGCTTTTGGTTTCTACGAGCAAAACAACAAACACAAACACAATCACTGTTTTGAATTTTGCTAATAAATAACATCATATACAATAGTTCATGGTGCTACTTAAGGTACTTGTTTTACTTTTATGTAAAACTACATTAAGTAATGTATTTTGATGTCACTTGAGAATTTGGTGTATTTTTTATATATTTTGACATGTATTTTTAAGCTAAAACAAGTTGTATGTACAAATTGAGATTATAAAAATTAGATCAGAAATAAAACGAGTTTTATACAATGAAACAGTAGGTTTAATACTTTTATGAGTCAACATATGAGTAGACAAATGTTATATGAAGATACTTTGGGTGGCCCGTTTCATGACGACACTCGATGAATGATTTATAGCCAAAATACTAGAAGATGTCCAAAACAGACACGTTGATTTTCAAGGGCAAAAACTCATGAAATTTGTATACTAATCTATGGATATGTAAAACTAGAAGATGTTGGTAATATGATATAGAACTTGTGCTCAACTGATGGTTTTCTACGGATCCTAGGAGGACATTTTCTTAAACCCGAAATATTGTAAAAATGACCATATTGAAGTTATAGTTACTTATCATATCAATATACAATGATATACCAAATCCTCGTTATACATAAATGTTATAATTGTTTTTTTCATTGTAATATGATAATATCGTCTTAAGTTTAAGACACATCTCATCATTTTAGGTCTCGTGAAGTCGTGTGTCGACTATTGGACGTTTGTTCCTCGATCAACGTGTAATAAATATATAATGTGAGTTCATAGCCTCGCTTTTACTACTTTAATTGTTTTATTAAACCCACGAGGGGATACATGCTACTTTATACGAACGGACGCAAGTGCTTGAACTGTATGCTTATCATGTCATTATCATTTACACTAAGGAACACTATTGCCCACAACAAGTCCCTTTTAGTCATGAACCGTTAATTACTTGGACCGACTATACTGGTCGAGTAAAAACGAATGCTTTGAATAGATCTATTTGGGATTGACATCCCTGTCCGGGTAAGTCGCGCTTACTTGACCGACTGAACTGGTCAAACAGACACAATGTATTTGAGAACTCTAGGTAATGTGGCAAATTACCTACTAAGGGCAAACTCATCTGAACTCTGTTAACGTATCGGTTTCATGAGCTTAGTGCGATAATTGACACAATCTGACTTTGGGAACTGAATACTTGAAATCTTGTGGTCCACTATTTTTATTTGCAAACCTATGAATTCACTCAACCGTTGTGTTGACGTATTAGCATGTATTTCTTAGGTACTCAGATTTAAGAGCAGCTGGAGCATGGAATCGCACTGGACATTTTAAAGGCAACAAAATACTGATTACCATTCGATAAACATTTTAAAACTGTTTATATTTACATTATAGTTGGGGCCTGCTTGTAAACTCAAATGTTTTAATAATCGAATGGATAAAACTTATCAAACGTCTCTTTTTGAGTCGTTTTCTGTAACTTGTGTGTTGTGCTATGAAGTAATACTCCCAATGACCCTTCCGCTGCTATCCAAAATTTGGGAGTGTTACACTATACATATCACCAATTTTCTTGTTATTAAACCTCTTGTTCCTTACACCATCCTCAAGAGACTCAATTTCCTCCCTTAACCGCCGATACTCTTATCTCATTTCCTCGAGGCTCATTTCTTTCTTACGAGTAAGAGCCTTTGAAAAATATGCATTGTCTCTTCGTATTTGCTCGAATATAAAATAAAGCTTATTGGAAAAATTAGGGGCATAAGAAGGCGTATCCTTTGTCGACAATCATAACCATAATGGGGTTCTTTTCCACATAACTCGCACATGTAAGTCGAAGAATAGGGTGGAGGTGAATTTCTATAATTAGGTGGATTATAGTTTTGAAAAGAGTCATGATTATGAAATTTCTCATGATTATAACCTTGAAAATTCCCTTCATTTTGAAAACCCTCATAATGTGAAAATCCTTGATTTTGAAAAGTATCTTGATTATAGCATCGAAAATTTTCATCATTTTGAAAGCCTTCATTATTTGAAAATCCTTGATTATGAAAGTTTTCTTGATTATAGCCTCGAAAATTATCATCATTTTGAAAACCCTCATGATTGGAAAATCCTTGGTTTTGGTATGGCCCATTAAAGGTTTGATCATGAAATGATGGTGGATTTTGTGATGAAAAGCCTGAATATCCCATATAATCATTACAAGTATAGTCCATGTGAAAGTTAGGTTGAAAGTTGGGCTCCTTGGTTCCATTATAAGCATATCCCTCCCCATAATAGCCATTGTTTTGATCACATAAATACATATCATGTGGACCACCACAATTCGAATAAGGTGAATAATTAGCATTGGCAGATCGTTGTTGCAAAATCTCCAACATGGAACGAGTATCCATGTGTAGCAAGGTGGCCGAATGTATATATAAGTGAATGACGTTTTAAACACTTCCTCGGGGTAGGAAGTAATACACCAAAGGTGGTATGGTTACACGCGTGCGAGTACACGTGTAAGTAAACTCTAGGAGTGAGAGAGGAGCTCTCAGCCGACTTTTGAGAGAGAAGAGATTATCTCTCTCGAGGTTCGATAATTAATATCCACAAGAAAATATATAGATATGTAGTACTAATTCGGTGGCACACCACTCACTACTATCACCGCCGAAAGACCCACAAGGAATCGGACAAACGAGGCGGCGCGTAGCACTTAAGAGCCTGCTTCTTTAGAATGTGAAATACACTCGCCTTATACCCCACACACAGTGGCCACTTTCTCAAGTTCAAGTAGATCGCAGTAAGTATCTTGTGTCATAATTAAGTTTGATCGATACGCGTAAGTGGCACCGGAACGCCGCCACAAACGGTGTATTGTAATGCAATACTTATGGTAATAGGTATATTGGTTGTTCGTATCTACGTATACTTATTTACATATAATAATATACAGAAAACAATTTTGTATTTATTTGATTTTTTAAAGAAAATATAATATGTACGAAAAAGAGACTGAAAACAATCTCTACTCCTTTATAAAGGAAAAACACAAATGGTTGAAAGTTGAAAAACTAGCATGGTTGAAATATTGTGGGTCCCACTAATCACCACCACCCAAAATGCAAAAGTATACAGCCACCCAATTTTTTTTTTTATCTTTTCTCTAAACCAAAACCCTAAATCAATATTCACTGCCGCCGCTACTTTCACAAATCACCACCGCCACCCAAAATATTCGATTACTAATTGGTTATGGGTCGGCTGCTATTGATTCGATCCCAGGAATTATTATTTTGATCTCAATATTTGACCAATGGTATGTGTTTTATAAATATTAATCACTTTTGGCTGGTTTTAAGTGTTTTTGGTGCAATAGTTATGAAAAGCAGGTATGAGAAAATATTCAAGATTTGTGTCTTTTTTTATATATCTCTCTCTAACCTACAATAATATCAAATATTTTCATCACCGCAGCCGGAATCTCTCCGCCACCACAGAACCTGACAACCACTTAAAGGGGGTATTCGCGTTTTAAGGTATTTGTTGTTTTTCATATATCTATAATTATCAATCAATTTTGAAGGTTTTCTTTTTTGAATTTGAAGGTATGGAATCTGAACATAAAGCTATCTTGCTTTGCTAAAAAAATCCATAAACACAAAAATTGATTGTTTAAATTAGGGTAATATCATAATTTGGGGGTTTTATTTAATTACAGTTTTTTAGGGGTTTCTATAAAGTTTAGGGTCTTTTTTTGTGGTTCGTATGATTTGATTTTGGATGTTGGGAGTGTTCATGAACTAATTGTGACTGAGAAATTATATTTATGTATGTATCTGCTAATGAGCTTATTGCCTTTTTAAAATATATACAGGTTTGTGAGGAATTACAGATTTTAAATAAGTGTGGGTGCTTATTTTAAGTGTCTTTGAGCTATAGAAAAAATACATACTAAGTTTTACGTTCTTTTCTTTGCAGTACATTGTTGGTGCGCAGGAATTGCTCATCGCAGCGTTGATGGTGAGTTTATTTGTTTGTTTGGTTATTTACTTAGAGTGTGTTTGGGATTGGTTTTTTTGTTTATCATGTTTTTCTCGTTATTCTGAGGTAAAATAAGAAACGTAGCAACTAGGAATTTTCTCATTTTTAAGTGCTTATTTTAAACGAAGTTTATCCCCTTTAACTTAATATTAAACCTAAGACTTGTTATAAATTCATATGATTGAAAATGTTCAACGAATTATTACTACTGTTTTCGAGTGTTATTGCATGTTCAACGAATTATTACTACATCTGCTGCCAATTATTCTTAAAGCTTAAGAAATGATAATCGGGTCTTAATCCACTTAACATTTGTATCTTTTGTTTTAGCCCCGGAGTTGGTGAATTGGCTCTAAATCCGCTCATGTTTGGAGCATCAAGCAGGCTACTAAAATGCTAACCACTACGATGTCTACTTTAAAGGCATGCCTTCCGGGAATGAGAAGGTAATCGAAATCGTGTCTTTGCATCTAAAGCTATATGGGGTGTAAGGGTCTTTGGATGTGCATTACTTGATTTTAAATAATCAGAGTAAGAATTATCAGTTCTTATATCAGATAATCAAATGGTTGTGAAAGAAAATTGAACTTTATAAAAAACGGATTGATAGTTTAAACAAAGTGACTATTTTGTAAAGAAAGTAAGATGGTTTGTAATGACTAATGAGTATTAAACTCCTCGAAAGGTTTAGAAGTAATCAAAATTTAGCCTTAGATATTCAGCTTATACCACCAAAATGAGCATTGGTGGGGCTGTTTGGTTTAGCTTATATAACGTAAGCTCATTTCACTTTATATTTCATAAACTCCAATTTTGTGGCTTATTTTGAGACTTATCAACTTATGTAAGTTTATTATGATATGATAAGTTATATAAGCCCTTAAGTTTCCAAATAAGCTTAAAAAATTGAAGGTTATGAAATATAAGCCAAAACATGGCTTATTTTGAGGCTTAGGGCTTATATAAGTTTTTCATGATATATTAAGCTTATTTAAGCCCATATGTTTCCAAATAAGCCACAAAATTGGGGCTTACGGGTTATATAAACCGAAATGGGTTTAAGTTATATTAGCCAAACCAAACACCCCCTTAATAAAGTGATCCTGCCACACTACTTTTGTTCCTCTTCTTTTTCGCCACTAGCTACAGAGTATAAGCTAACGAGATGTTTAGGTGCACTACATGATAGTAGCATAATTAGCTTTATATGTTTAGTGAATGTGCATGGCGCATTTATATGCTTAGTAACTGTGCATGGCGCATTTATATGTTTAGTGCATGGTTGCACTGAGGTGGATTATCTATTGTTATAGTCATCAAATAAGTTTGCACTGTCAGTAGCTGTAGTAGAAAATAGCTCGCGACCCTAACAGATATGATTCAAGTTAAGAGTAAGCGTAAGCACCAGAAGTCTACAACTTGTTGGCTGTTGCTTTGGAGAACTTCTTATAAATGGAAATATATGTTGACCATGACGTGAATGTCAATCAGGCTTGAGAAACGAGCGTGGACAATTTTTTGCTTGACATGAACGCCTATTGCCCTGCCATAACATGCCCGTCAGCCTACTCATAGATTTGGACAGATTTTAGGATTGACCAAGCACCCATAAGAAAGTTCAAAAGGCGTGTATCCTTTATTCCCCTACTACTGACCTACAATCAATACAGCAAAAATGTTCCTAAACAATACACTTTTTTAAATGTTCACGGTCACTATGTACAATAACAAAGAGAACCCTTAGCATGTCCAATGTTAGCCACAAGATTTCTTGCTACGTAGTATTAGATAATAGTTTTTAATCGTCACCACAAAATTGATTATATCACGAATGAAGTAGCTTTAAGTTTGGCGAAAGGAATTTGGTTTTCTTCACTGAGTGAAAGATGTAAGAATATCATATATTACCTTATTTATTGAAGTGGGCTTTAAGTTCAGTGAAAATTCTCTTATGATCCTACATTCATGTGATATAGAAAGGTCTACTTATGATTATGATAATAGTCTTTTTCATGACATTCACTGTTCCGTGTAAATGTTTGCTTATCGCTCTATGCTCCATGTCTAGCTTGTACGTCAAAAAAACATACATTTAGAAAGATATATAATAATGTAGGAGGTTTATGTGTTTCTGATTAAAAGTCGTTATCATTGTTAAGGTTAAGTCAAAGGTTTTAACTTCTGATATTTTATGACTATGACACGACAAAAGTTTGTCTTATTTGTATATACAAGAGTTGTTCGACTAAAAAAAGTTGCAGGCAATGTAGCACTTGACTTACTGTGGTAGAACTTTTCTTCTAACTTTGGCAATTTGCAGATCTGTAAGAATTATTGATCATAGTCTTTAGTATTACTTTATTAAATACTCTTATAAACTGTATTTGTAATTGAAGTTAAAGATTTGTATTAAAAAATGCTCAAGAATCAGTAATCTGAATCTCCGTATTCTTTGTTTTGAACCGCCACAGATAGGATGTAACTCGGATCAACCCATTTATAATATATTAGTTACGGATATACTACATAATTGGACTTATCAAGCGAAGGGAATGCCTTTTTTCTTCATCTTGTTAGCATTGATTTGTGTCTGTATATTCATGTACTTAATCGAATTATTTATATGCTAATAGTGACCCTTGTGTGAGTTTATTGTAAGAGGCGTTTTTGGAAGCCCAGAATTGACTCCATCAGATCTATCACTTTTGTTTATGAATGAGCAGTTATCACATCTTTAAGAGTAAATCAAGTTCAGTTAGAGTGACAAAAAAGTAGCGTCTGGATGCTATTACTAAGTGACGTATAGGAACTGATAAGTCAAAGGTTACAAGATATAGCATCATGTGATCTTCAGTTTAAAATTAAGAAGAACAAAAACTGCATATCTAAACAAGTTCAGTCGCATTGTTCTAAATGGACTGTTACTTTTTTGTAGTGCGTTTCGAGGAAGACGACAAGGACCCCAGCATCTGGTTTCTTGATCACAACTATCACGAAGCTGTGTTCTCTATGTTCAAGAGAATTAACGGTAATGCTTCTTTTTTTAGATAACAGTAGAACAGCAGTGATTGTCGCTTCTTTGCTTTCTACTTCCTCAAGAAGTGTTCCGCTTTGCAAGTCCTAATAATTTGAAAGTTGTTGCAGCTAAGGAAGATGTGGTTGGATGGTATAGCATCGGTCCAAATCTAAGAGAGAATGATCTTGATGTTCACGGTTTATTTACCGAGTAAGCAACGCCATCATAAACTAAACTTTGTAGCTTTTATTTTTAATTTTGAGGCAAGATCATTGCACAAAGACTTGCTCTTTTATGCATGAAGCTGCATGTGTATATTTATAGGTGTCATTTTAGCATCATATCTAATTTTACATTTGGATAATTCATGCAGAATGCTACCCAGAAAAGCCAGAAGGTCTTTGTTCACGTGTCCTCTGAAATTGCTGCTCGCGAAGTTGAAGAAATTGGTAAGATTCAATTGCGATTTCTCGTTGGCGTGTGAGTTTGACACGACGTATGTTTCACATATCTCTCATTTTGCATCATTTTGATATGGCAAGTCGATAGTTATGTTTTTCGCTAATTATGTTTATTGTGTTTTTCAGAGCCTTCACCATTGCATACCACCACAATTGCGAGTTTTTGAAGGATGGACGGCTTCCCACCAGGTCTTTCTCTTTTTGCAGTCACGTTGCTGCACACAAATCTTTGAAAACGTTACTAATGCCATTGGCGATTGAGATCTTTCCATATCTCTTGACGTGGACTACATGAAGGCACCTTATACTTTTCAGAATTTTGTGAAATAAAAAAAGAGTGCGGGCAGTTAGGTTAAAACAGGAGCCAAACACCCCTTCTACTTCAAAACTGGTGTTTGGCTGTTGTTAAAACAAAAGCCAAACACCCTTATTACAGAAAAATGAGTATTGAAGTTCGATTTTTTGTTAACCCATCCATTTCAAGAATAAGATAGCAACATGTGTATATAGTAAAAGATGAAAATTACAGTCCAAACAAGAAATGGGTCAAATTACGGATATATAAAGCGTAGAAAAACAACCTATAATACCCGCCATTTATAACTAAACATTTTAATCTTACCGAGATGATTGTTATGAAGATTCGTTTTCTCATTCACCCAAGTTTGAATTTGAGTTAAGTTCACATAATTTGTATGTTTTTGTTGAATATATTGAGAGTTCTTTAGATCATAATGATTTAAAGTCAAAGGCCGATGAGGCATTGGAGACAAGGAAAAATAATGCTAAAAATGCTCAAATTAGAGTGCGCATCTGAGCAAAAAGGACAGGTATGTTATAAGTAACTTTTTTCTATTTAATATGCATTCTACCATATTGTTGTAAATAGTATACCCAGTTATGATAAGGTATCTTGACAGTGTGTTTCAACGTAAACTCATTTTATATAGAAGTGTCATTTAAGAAATTATATGGTGGCAACCAACTTGATGTTCATATATACTCATAATATATCTGAACATAAAATGGTCTAAACACTCAATATCTATGATTCTTAGAATATCCATAGTCATTTTTAAGAGACATTTTCTCATAGCTTTAAAAATGTAGAATCTGTTTGAAAACATAATCCCAGAACCCCTTAAACGCATGTTGAATTTATAATAGATTGTTATATAACTATAATGTAACCGTAATCATGGTACATGACCCTTTACTTGTCATATCTTTTACTCACGCAGGTTCGAATCTGATGGGATCCTGGTCACATAAGGCAATGAGTTATCTTTGTTTGATACATGCATTCTTTTAAGTGGACCAGAAACAGATGTATAACACAAAGTTACCCACGTCAAAGATAATGTGGTGGTGGCTAAGGGCAGAAGTGGTATGTGCAACATAATTTACACAGATCCTGAGAAGAGAAAGAAGATTTTCGTGATTTATGTCAGAAGAAAATAATTCACTCTAGCATGCGACTTACATACCTCAACTTTATTTGTAATATCGAAATCTTTTTTTATTACAAAGTCATGTCTGGACTATTTGTCACAACCCAGTGTTTCTCATGCCTTTTGACTTGCAACAAAATTAACATAAAGGGTGGGGAGCGCGGGTTTAAAACTTTGTTAATGCAAAACATTGTGTAGCATTTGTAAATTGTTACTCACTAGGTTGATTACTACTATAATTAGATGGTGTATGGAAAAAGTTTTATTACATTGCTCGAATATTTGTTACGAAAAATGTTCATAAATTGATCTGTAATTCTCCTTTTATTTTTTGTTTATATACAACTTACCACGAAACACTTACTTACCATATCGTTAATTATCCGCCGTTAGGTATTTTCGTATATCGTTAATTATCAGACGCTAGGTATTTCCGCAGCTATGCGCGGGTACTCGTCTAGTATATACAATATATTTTGGTGTAATCTTTTAGGAAAAAGATTACTTTTGTATTTTTTTTGTTCAATTCTTTAGGAAAAGAATTGATTTTGTGGTTTTTTATTTTTTATATTTTTATCTTTTTTATTTTTGATTTTTTATGTTTTTTATTTAACAAAAATAACATCCACAAAGTGAACGGGTCCCAAAATCCAATACCCCACTCGAAACCGTTAATCTTCACGAAAATAACCGGCAGCGACGCCATTTAATATTTGGTTTTTTTAAGTTTGTTTTTCTTGGTATCTAATCGAATTGATTTAACAATTTTCAAATGGACTCAATTGTTTTTGGTTGAAAGATTGTTATTTGCTATTCTATTTCTAATTGCCAAGAAACATGTAAAAAGGTAAAAATACTATTTATACTACATATACGTACTAAACTAAAACAAATTGCAATTACCGCATTTATTTCACAAAATACAAATTTTAACAAAATATAAGAAGTAAAATATAAACGCTCATAAAACGAGGTAAAAAACTATTGTAATATATTGAAAATGTAAATGGGTCTACGGGCTTAAATCCTAATGGTCATATCTATATTACACTACTTAGTACAAAATATAAAAAAAAATTAAACTAGTAAAACTCTAGCTAATCCAACGAGTACATAAGCCCACAAACGAGTACATAAGCCCACAAGTTTTCTAGCCCAAAAGAAAAATATAATGATAAGAGAATTTGATTATAAAGAAAACAGAAAGCGTTTTCTATCTCAAAGATGACACAATTCGAATGTAAAGCGTAGCTTATTTAACTCTCTATTATTTTTGAACTCTTGCAAAATATTAACAACTTACATAAGTGGAAACCATGTTAAACTAGATTTATATGAGAACTTTTACAATAAACAAGTCATGTACTAGTGGTAAGCCTATGTCCTACTTTGCTAAAGGTCTTTAGTTCGATTCACGGCTATTACTTTTTTTCTTATTTGATTTTGTAATGACAACCTTTTTAATGAGCTGATTATCTAGCTAAACAACTACGCTAGTAGAAATAATACTAACAAGTTTATACTTTCGTATCTTACCAAGACTACAGCAAATCACTAACTATAGAACTAAATCTAAACAACCATACCATTAATATACTGCTAGTGCACTAACTATGATCAATTCAATTGTGGAGCACTAAACCTACTAAACTTAAACTAACTCTCACTACCTACTGTGTACAGAAATCAAAGTGATAACAACCTGCAGAATGACAATCCCAAACACTCTATATAAGGCAGTTAATAAAATTTGGAAAGCTAAATCACTAAGATTAATGCAGTAATCTAAAAAAAATATCAATCATTACTTATTAGAGCTAAACCTACATGTAACATTCAAAATTACACTACAAACGATCAACTAGCAGATTACACTTAAAAATGACAGAAAATAAAATGTGCATGACCTGCGTCTTCCAGGCCAAGTCCGTTGTGGGCGAGTGCTATCGAACTAGAACTAAGATCAAATGCACCATAATCGGGTTCAAAATTCAACTGAAAACAACTATCCATGCGCCAACAACTTATACTCCATAAGTGGAACAAAACTTAAGCTGGCAATCTCACAAGTTCATAAGTTGTGAGCTTATTAACAGATCAGCGGATTAAGGAAATGGAATTAAGAGATAGACTATCTGCTATTGCTGAATCAGGGACTAAACTGAATTTAAAAAGCCGGCTGATCTGCTACTGAACTCTAGCTTATCCTTTACAGTTCCAAAGCTCAAAAGAAAAGGACAGCAGAATAAGCAGCTTATTAGACTAGCAACTCAAACGGAACTTCTGAATCTTGTTTCAAATTCTATAATCTTTGCTGCATAGGAGCTAATCTACACTAAAACCAATATTAAAATCCTCTGAACATCTACTGAAATCTACACCAACTCTCCAAAATAACGTGTATCCAAGAACAATAGGCTGTGATCCGCCTTAATCCACAACTCAAGATCAACTGCAGCTTTCATTAACAACCGTAAAACTAATGCTAACAACTTTAACTGCCTCCAACCGATCAATGATCTACTGAATAGGAACTCGTACGCTGCTACTACTATGTCACTTGCAGAATTGAATCTAACCACATGAATTGAACCAGGAGCATCACGTCATATTTTAGCTACTAATCTCTCCTAAAAAAAACAGCTACTTCCAAACCAGGAACATCATAGAAACATACTTGCAGAATTCGTAAAGAGTGATGATCAGAATTGAATGAAAAAGGATTAAAAGCTTCGAATGAATTTCATAAATGGCAGAAAATAAAATGTGCTTGACCTGCGTCTTCCAGGCCAAGTCCGTTGTGGGCGAGTGCTATCGAACTAGAAATGATATCAAATGCACCGTAACCGGGTACAAAAGTCAACTGAAAACAACTATCCATGCGCCAACAGCTTATACTCCATAAGTGGAACAAAACTTAAGCTAGCAATCTCATAAGTTCATAAGTTGTGAGCTTATGAACAGATCAGCGGATTAAGGAAATGGAATTAAGAGATAGACTATCTACTAGCTGAATCAGGGACTAAACTGAATTTAAAACACCAGCTGATCTGCTACTGAACTCCAGCTTATCCTTTACAGTTCCAAAGCTCAAAAGAAAAGGACAGCAGAACAAGCAGCTTATTAGACTAGCAACTCAAACGGAACTTCTGAATCTTGATTCAAATTCTGTAATCTTTGCTGCATAGAAGCTAATCTACACTAAAACCAATATTAAAATCCTCTGAACATCTAACTCCTACTCCTATAAACTGTAACAGAATTTGGAGTAGAGGAATGGGAGAACAAATTAACTATTTGTAATAACTCCTACTCCTAATTACTAACTAACTGTGTGTATTTACACCTACACTAACTGCTCCAAATGAGAGGTTGAGAGAGTATTTATATCCAAGGAGTGAGTGAGGGGAGGAAAAGTGACGTGGTAAAACCAACCAGAATCATCCACGTGGATGATTAGGGTTTATAGGATTTGGGGGATTTTGGGGAAAACTTGTTTGATGAATGATTCTTCAATTAAACTGTATAGCCGAATTCTTTATTGCCTCGTGATCATTTTTCGAGTTAGAAGTTCTTCCTTGAATGTTCTCATTCGATTTCTATTGAGTTGTGAAGGAAGATGACATGTGGTGAATTAGTAGTGGTGGAACTGAGAAGCTTTGGATCATAATCTGAAACGTTGAGCATATATCCAACTTGAATGGCTGTGATGGGCTTTGATGGCAATCCATGTTATCACTTTTCCTCTCTTCTATTCGTCCATCTGGCAACCTTTAATTCTTCTTTCAGCACTTGTCAAGTATAGTCCTTGTAGTTTCTTTCTTTTGGAAGACTGAATTATACTTGTAATAAACTTTTGAAGAATGACCAAGATAGTCCTTGATTCTTTGTTTACATGTCAGATTTGGTCCTTGAAGTTTTGTTTTGTCTTTTCTTCATCTTTTCTTCGTCTTTTCTTCAGATTAAACCCGTGAAAGCTCGTCATTATCTCAAATGTATCTGTTTTCCCTGAAAATACACAAACATAAAATACACGCGTAATTCTGATATTTTAAAGTTAAATATAATGTATATGGTTGTGTTTTAAGTGGTTTTTGGGTTATAACTGATGAGTGTTTTCACACTTATCAACCCCCCTCCACTTGACCATTGCCATGGCCTCATGCAATGCAGTATTTCAAAGCTCTAGAGTACACTTTTCGCATAGTTAATCCACATTAGCCATTTTATGATTTAATATACTATGCTATACTACATGATGCGTGATTTTAATTTTTACAATGCAATGCAAAGGAAATGATTCTATTTATATATTTTTGATATTTTTCTTAAAATGGTTTTGATGGAAATAACTCATAAAGAATTCAAAGACTTTGACTAGGGCTTTGGTATCATGAACACTTATCATCCTCAAGTTTCACTTTCCCCATACCAAGCTTAAAAATAAGATAATTGCTATCCACAAGTGAAAGTGCATCGACTTATTCATAAACATTAATTGTGTTACTATTATACCCCCACTTATTATGCCTCTAAGATCGGTTATTATTTGAGCAAATTGCTTTTGGTCAAACTTGTCATTATTTAAAGCGTGAAATATAAGAAGTGTAAAATCTCAAAATAAGGAAGCACGGTTTTAATCCAAAGTAACCATCTTATCCATTACTTGAAAAATCGCCCACAATTGATATAAGTCTGACCCAGAATAATAAGTCATTCGCCTTATATGTAAAATCCTTATGTCATACATTAATAAGTAGCTACACACTCTTTAAGGAAAGAAAAATAAAACTCTCGCAATAATTTATATCCGCCGCCTTTTTGAGACCTTGGATCTTCAATCCCGCAACCCGTCAAGGTAATACTGGATTGGAGCAACTATCAAATCCCCGCAACCCTTGTGAGAGTAATATTGGAATTTAATAGCTACTATAATTAACACTTCACTGCCCCTCTTGGAAGTATTGTATAATTATTTTTTTTCTTTCTTTTTTCTTTTTCTTTTTTCTAGCCACTCATTTTTTTATAAGCCGCTCTTATTTATCTTTATTCCTCACAAAAAAATTGAAAAGAATTAAAAGAAAAACACCCGCTAAGTATTAAGCATGACATAAGTCTAGTACACATAAAACGTTCTAACTTAGAATCTTAAGACGTACGTATACCAACCACGAATGATTAGTAAAAAATGCATAAGAGACTACAAACCGATTAAAACCGTTCTTGATTATTTATTAACATATATACATACGTTAACAAGAAAGTAAAGGTTACGAAAGGGATATAAAAGCCACAATTAATTGATATGAGGTTTATCTAGCCCTTAACACTTACTTCAAACTCTATCATCTCTTGTTCTTCACAGTTTAAAATCTCAAATAATGAGACTCGTAGATGCTTAGCCTAATAAACCAATGAAGGTATACATGGTTAAGGATACTAGCTAGAGTAAGCTTGGATAAGCAAACTCGGGTTGAGTCAAAATATTCATGGCGGACCCAATATGTCAAAGAAGTCTAGACTTGTTAAACCATATCCTTTATTATATTTTTCCTTTTTCATTTTTTAAGAACAAAAGAAATAAAAGACAATGCAAATGTGTTATGCAAAATGAAAAATGATTAATGCAAAAATTATGAATGCATATTTTTGGTGGCCAAAGTAAATCAAAAATTCGAAAAATGTTTGAAAAATAAATTTCCAAGTTATCATGAAGTCAAGGCAATGGTCTAGGTAAGGTCACATCCATAGAAGACCACCTACACTTAAGATAAACATTGTCCTCAATGTTTAAGAGTATTGGAGTAAACTCCCCTACACTTATGACATTGCGTACTTTGCTTAACTCGAGCTAAGGAAAGGTCAACTAAAGTGTATTCATTTTAAGCACAAGTGTTGAATATCACAATAGCAAAAACTAATCGAAGTGAACCGGATACACGGGCCTCCTCCATAAGCTACATGAATGAAATTAGAGAGAGAAACCCTTGAAAAAACACCAAAAGACGAAGAAAGGCCACCCCTCCACTTCAACTCTACTATAACACCCTCTTTTTAAACCTATTCTATTTAGATCTACACTACGTTTTCTAACCTAGTTATTCAATGCTTGATATTTTTAACCCTAAGTCTCTAGCTCGACTCGGCCCCAAATTAGGTTGTACTTGGGAAAACCATCATGGAATATAAAGGACATCCACTTTGAAGCACATCTCACATGATACACTCAAACTTAACACGTTTCCATTTACTATAAGATTTACAATATCTACCTCGATAAATGGAAGGGTCCAACGGTTCTCAAGTTTGTCCTACATAGAAAACTCTCATATAGAAAGCACCCCAAGATCAAATACATAGTTTCCATCTCTACACTCGAACAACTCCAAAGTAGGGAGTACCAACAAAGTAAGATCATACGAGAAGCCCATATCAATAGAAGTCACACTCTTAAGTGGAGTAGATAAAAACCAATATTTCCCACACATACGTATCCCAGGATCAAAAACCTTTCCCTTCATGGGAAAATAAGAAGATGAACTCGTATCAATCATATAAGATCCCCCTTGAGTTATCAAAGCATTATGAGAAAATGAAGGTGTAGGAGTCAAAATATTCATAATAAGTATATTCATGTGGTGCTCCTCATCATCATCATCAAAAGGTGGGGAATCTTCCATAGAAGGAATATTGAAATGAGGATCAAAATTAATAGTGTCTTGTGAAGGAGGTGTAGGTTCTATGTTCCCAAAAAACATGTTCTCAATAAGACTAATATCCTCTTCCCAATTAGAAACACTATCATCGACCTCAATATCAGTATTAGCAAGAGCAGCCTCTATGATGGCATCAATATCCATAAGAGAATCCATATCAACAGTTTTTGGTTCTAAATTTTCCTTGGGTGAAATGTTATCAATCTTTAAGGGAATAAGATCTTCATCAATAACCAATTCCATGGGTGAAAAGGTGGGACTAGAAGGCTCAAAAGTAGGTATATCAATGAGAGAATCACTCTTAGAGTGGGGGAGTGGTAGCTGCTAGGAGGGCTGGTAGCCCTTTGGCGCCAGACCCTCGTTGGCGCACCACTCCTGGCCTCGCGCCAAAGTGGCTTGCGCCAACAGCAACAGCTCACGCCAAGGATTTTTGATTTTTTTTTGTTTTGTTTAAAAAATATCCGTTGGGAAGGGTATATTTTTGCAATATTTTGAAAATAGCACCCCTAAACTAGCCGTTTAAGGGGGTTAAAATGTAAACAAAAAATTTCAAAATTTTTTAAAAATAGCCGTTATAGGGGCTAAAAAAATTTAATTTTTCAAAAAATACCCTAACTTCATTCTATAAATTAAACTTCAAACCTTTTATTTCATATCCCAAATACAACTATTACTCTAATTTTTTCCAAACTGGATCCTTATCAAAACGCTGTTTACGAATACGATGAATATTTTGGTAACGCCCATGAACATTACAGTCGAGGCTTGGCGGAGTATGAGACATTTGTTGGTATGTGTAATCAAGGAGCCGGTGGATCATGTTCGGGGATTACGAGGGCATACATACCTCGTGATCGAGAAGATGCGAGTCGAAGATTTCTAAAGTGTGACAATCTGTAAATTTCAGGTCATTATTTATTCTCGATTTGTATTTTTATAAGTTATAATTTTCATTTTAAAGAATTTACTTGAAATTTGCTGAGAAAACGGGAACCCTAGTGCGTAAACGCATAATTCACGACGAACTGGAAAAATTCAACTTTAGGCATCGATAATTATATCATTAGAATGCCATAGAAGTAATTTCATAATGTTTGTTTCATTTTTCATATTCCGAGACTATTTTTACGTTTACGGGAAAAATTTACGTTTTTAGGCCGTCCCGCAAATCGAGGCTTTTAGCACACTTAAGCCCAGCATTATACATACAAAATAAACAAAAAAAAAAATATATTAACACTAATCTAAACCCCCATTGGGGCATACCAAACAAGGCACAAAGCCCTTGTTGGATTGGTCATTTGGTTGGCTAGTTAATGTGTATACTCTATTTTCTATAACCTCCTCACACACACACTTTTAACACAAGTAAAAATTTATTAAAAACTCTCTCTTGGCCATCTTTGTGGCTGCTCAAAACAGCAACAAACACCAAATTTATAAACCTTTTGAAGATTAAATACATAAGTACACTAGTGAATATGACTACCTAGTGTGTTTGTGTGCATTTAGAAACACTTAAAAAGGTGTTTTAAGGTTGTTTTGCTTATTATTTGGGGCTGATGTTGAAGGATACTTTAAAAATCAAGAATCACTTCATATATAGGAGGTTTTTAGTGGTGGTTTAGAGTGAAGAAGCTATATTGGGTTGAAGATTTCAATCCTTTTTGGTTGTTGGTTGATCTAACCAACTAGTCTTCATTTTTAAAGGTATAATGTAAAACCTATCATACTTAGATTTCTTTTAATTTCATATGAATATATATATATATATATATATATATATATATATATATATATATATATATATATATATATATATATATATATATATATATATATATATATATATATATATATATATATATATATATATATATATATATATATATATATATATATATATATATATATATATATATATATATATATATATATATATATAAATATATATATATATATATATATATATATATATATATATATATATATATATATATATATATATATATATATATATATATATATATATATATATATATATATATATATATATATATATATATATATATATACTATATATATATATATATATATATATATATATATATATATATATAATATATATATATATATATATATATATATATATATATATATATATATATATATATATATATATTGGGTTATTGTAGTGTAATACCTTAAAGTTGTTAAAATAAAAAGTCATAATAACCATTGATTTTATCAATTAACATGTGATTTATTTAAGATTAGACACAAACTAATAAATATTATACATAAAAATTTGATATAAAACCACTAAAAATTTTATACGTTAAAATTTACAACTGATACATATGATACATAGTTTTGCTTCACAAAATATTATTAAGATAAATAATCATTTTATTCGAAAATTAAGTGATACATTATCAAAAATTACATTAGAGTTGACAATAAATTGTTAAACTATGAGACACAACTGATACACGAGAACTAGTAACATTAAAAATCGTGAACCGACTACTCGTACACGAACTAAAAGTTCCAAGAATACTCGTACACGAACCAAAACTAATCAATAATGTAACATTTAGCCATTTTTTATTGCTTCTTATTTTAACAACTTTAAGCACCTACACCATTTTATCTAAATTCTATATATATATATATATATATATATATATATATATATATATATATATATATATATATATATATATATATATATATATATATATATATATATATATTATATATATATATATATATATATATATATATATATATATATATATATATATATATATATATATATATATATATATATATATATATATATATATATATATATATATATATATATATATATATATATATATATATATATATATATATATATATATATAATATATTATATATATATATATATATATGTGTGTGTGTGTGTGTATATAAATATGCATTGAAATTTATTTTATCAAGAAATTATAAACTTGATTAGATATATGGATAACTAGCTAAAAACAAGAAAGAAAATTTATAAAATTCGTGGGCTGTGAATAGTGGGTTTTTCCAGAAAATCATAAAAGTGACCATATTTATTTTTCACCCTAGACCTGTAGACAAATGTTTTGTGGTGATTTTGGCGGCAAAATCACCTAATGAATCCAAATATTGAGCAAGATATAGCCAAAATACGATAAAGACTAAATTCTGGACTAACAATTTTGAACGGACTTTTACTTCATATTTTTGAACTATAAAGTATACTTTTTAAAAAATTTAGATTTAGTATACATCATAACTTAAACATGGCCGCTGACCTTGCGTCTATTACTATCACGGATTGTGATTTATGATCAAAACGGGTAGGGTAAACTTTGGGGTGAAAAATCTGATTTCACCACTTATTATTAAAAACTAGGTTGCTGTGGTTTGGTAATGAATAAAAATGATTGGTTGTACATTTTGAAAACTAGATTTATGAGGCTTTCTAGGGGAGAAACCTTCATGTTTATAGCCTTCATGGTTTGGGAGAACCACTCCCATGAAGGTGGACCAAAACAGTTTTTCACCAAACTTTAAACTTGCTCACTGTTGGTTTTTTGAACATTTAGAAAAATAAGTAAACCTTCAGGTTGACTAGACAATTTTTCTAGAAACTAGATTTCAATACCTTTCCAGTGGTAAAAACCACAAGGTCAATGGCTTTATGGTTTGGGAGATATGCCCTCCCCAAGTCAGCCTTGTCGGGAATGCTTTTATGACTTTTACGTCTAGAGTTATCTTAAACTTGTGGTGTTTTGTTGTGCAAACCAAAAGAAAATTATTTAATGGGGATTTAGAATTATAAATTGGGATGTAAATGCAGGTTGTAAACTATATTGGATATGGTTACACCTTAGCTTGTTTAATGGGGGCAATGTAGCTTATGTATTGCATCATATGGAACATTTTGCATCATAGTTTACGTATTCATAAAACGCGTATTTAAGGCCGTGATCCCGTTTGTAGGTCGCGGATAATCCTGGGGACAACTTTTTCATTTCTCTACAGTCCGGTTCGTTCATCCGTTGTATCGCACTAAGGTGAGTCTATAGCCTCGCTTTTAAATTCTTAAAGATGATTTTATAAACCCCGCGAGGGAGATAACATGCTTGTTTTAATAATAGAACACAAGGGACCCGTTATAGATGCCTTGATTATTATAAGTTGCTTATTCGCTGAATAAAAGTCCCAACAAATATATCATGAATTGTTAGCTACCGAGTAATGGTAGACGCTTATACATGGAATAGTACTATTCGGGAGGACCGACCTCCTCCCGTCCTATGACGACTAGCTATCGTTGAGGCACGTTGAGGCCTAATTATGGGATATATGTATGAGAGTATAAAATGCACTTAGCGAGGTGTATAGTGGGAAAATATTATGGTAACGTTTCAATGTCATGATACTTATAATAAATCTTAGTAACTTTGTTTGATCCACATGGTTATGGTTGATGGTTTTAAAATTTACTTGTGTTCGGTATGGTTTATATTAAACTCTATAGATTCACTCAACTTTTGTTGACAAATTTAGCATGTTTTATCTCAGGTCCTTGAAGGTAATGGCGAAAGAGGGATTCGGATGCTTGCGAAAAATAAAGTTGCAAAAGACTCACTATTTTCTGGAAAAATCGTTCATTATCTTTTAAGTGGGAAAATTTGTAATCTTTTGTGAACTTATATTTGGGGACCATTTTATGAATTACTTATTAACTTTTGTTAAACTTGAATGATAATATTTAAAAACGATTCTTTTGAATCGTTTTCTATTGCTTGAGTTGTTATATTATGAAGTATCACCCCATATGAGCTTCCGCATATGACCCGAAATTGGGGGTGTTACAGATTGGTATCAAGAGCTTAAGTTATAGAGAACGAAAAGATTTTCCAAAATAATTTTTTTGAAATCTTTTAGCTATAACTATCGCAAGTGAAATCTCTGAATTACCGATGGGACCGGAAAGAGAATATATATATATATATATATATATATATATATATATATATATATATATATATATATATATATATATATATATATATATATATATATATATATATATATATATATATATATATATATATATATATATATATAATATATATATGAAATATGTATATCTTATAAATTTGGATTAATTGTACTTGTAAATTACAAGTCATATTTCATTTATTTAATTATAAATTTTATTTTATATACTAATTTGAGATATTAATTCGACGCAGATTGTCATGGAGAACCCGAATGTTCCTAACGTCAACGTCGAAGCAATTCCCGAAGTCAATCTTGCCATTCCCGAACCAAATCATGTCGTGGCAGCCTATGAACCAAATGACTTAGGAGACATTCCCGAGGACGATGAGGGGGCTGAATATGATGACGAGGAGGAACCCGAAGAGGATCCCGAAGAGGATCCAGAAGAGGAACCCGAAGAGGATCCCGAAGAGGATCCCGAAGAGGAACCCGAGGACGAGGCAAATGACTTGATTGAAAATCCCGCTGAGGTCTACCTTCCATATGATGGGGTGGATGACCAAGAGCTTCCACCATTGGCCAATCGTGCCGAGCCCGAATCTGATCCTAATATCGAGGGTGCCGAAATCATACCCGAGATAAGGGTTGCAGCTCGTTTTCAAAGACCTCCTGCTGTCCGTACTTTTCCAAGGTGTTTCTATGAGAGGGGAGAATCCTCTAATGCTCGTGACCCACTTCACACGAGTGGACTTGAGCCATGGATCATAAGGCGTGACTTGGAGGCTACAATTAAACGCCTAAGATTGACCGAAGCCGAATTGGGAACATGCCGAACTCAGGTAGCTCTCCTTAACTCCAAAATAATATTGGGGAAAGAGAGAGAATATTGCTCGACCTTGATCTAAAGGAAAATGGGCGTGTGTTGGAAAATGTTCTTAAAAAGTTGTGTGCTTTGGAAAGTGGTGAAAATGCGGTTTTGAAAAAGAAATTGGAAGAATATGAAATTAGGCTTGAAATGGCTCGTAGGGATCGCGAGAGGGTTGAAAGAGAGTTGCACGATCAGCGAATGTGGAATGGAAACTTCTTCTCCGCAATGGTTGCAAAGGGGTATGTTCCCGAGCCACCAAATATGGAAGATACCGAGGGCTCTAGGAAGAAAGCAAAGACATCACCTTCTGATGAGACCGAGGGCCCTTCCAAGCCACCTGGATCACCTCGTGACTCTTAGATTTCTTAGTTCATCATTCTAATATCTTTTGTAATCACTAACTAAACTGTGACATCAGTTAGTAGCACTTATCTTTTGGAGTTGTATGTCATTAAATGATGACGATCTTTAATGTATGACTATGCAACTTGTATTTGTTAAGTGATTAATGAAATGATGATCTTTTGTTTCAAAATTCCTATATCGTGCTATTATTGTTGTCTATTCCTTGTGCCTTAATATATATATATATATATTTTTTTTGTGTTAGACTAATAATGCTTAAATAAGGTGATTTATCGTTATCTTGTAGAAATAAATTGACCATTTATTTGAACAAGGGAATTATAAATTATTGAACCATTTATTTATGAAAACTTATTTGCATAGGTTTGGTCGACCTATGGAAATAAAGGTTTATAAATACATGGGCTTAAACATATGACGTTTTACATAAGTAAAAATATGATTGCTCGCTATGTAAAAAAATAAAAAAAATTATCGTGCTTCTGTTTCGATTTCTTCTCGATCAATTAATTATTAAATTAATTAGTTCATTATCTTTATTCCATTCTATATTCTTTAACCCTTCTAAAATTCTTATTTCTTATGTTATCTAATACAATCATTAAATGAATACTCATTATGATCTGATTTGTATTGTAACAGAATCATGCCACCAAAGACTATGACTGAGGCACAAATGCGCACAATTATCAGTGAGCAAGTTGCACCAGCTATGACAGAATTTATGGCAAATTTTACCAATGGGGCCGGTGGTTCGGGGGGTGTTGGAGGTTCTGGAGGAGCTGGCGGTTCTGGTGGGGCTGGCGGTTCCGGTGACGGAGCTGGAGGTTCTGGAGGAGCTGGCGGTTCTGGTGAGGCTGGCGGTTCCGGGGACGGAGCTGGTGGTTCTAGAGGAGCTGGCGGTTCTGGTGGGGCTGGTGGTTCCGGTGACGGAGCTGGCGGTTCTGGTAGGGCTGGCGGTTCAGGTGGTGGAACTGATGGTACTGGGACTAATGGTGCTGGTAATGGTGGAATTGGGGCAAATACTAGTGGTGCAAACTTACCTAATGAACCTGTAGTAAGAGGTTGTGATTACACTACATTTATGAAGTGTAAACCACAAACTTTTAAGGGAACTGAAGGTGCTGTAGGGTTGTGCCAGTGGTTTGAGAAGCTGGAATCTGTCTTCCGGATAAGTAACTGTGTTGAAGCTGATAAGGTTAAATTTGCAACACCACTCTTCAAGGTCGTGCCTTGACTTGGTGGAATGGGAGACTTTCCTCTATGGGTATTGATGCTGCCTATGAAACACCATGGGTTGTGGTAAGGAGGTGGATGACTGAGGAATTCTGTCCTCGCAGTGTGATTCAAAGGTTGGAGCAAGAATTGTACAACCTAAGGCTAAAAGGGACTGACATTGATGGGTATACCAACCGTTTTCACGAGTTGGCACTTCTATGCCCAAGAATGGTGGAACCTGAACATGTTAAGGTGGAACAATATATTCGTGGTCTGACTAAGAACATCCTTGGTGATGTGACTTCATTTGAACCGGCTGACATCGATAAGGCAGTCCGCATGGCTTATCAGCTCATGGGACAAATTATTCAAGATAAAGTTGATGAGGTTACATTTGTGAGAAGAGAAAGGGTGATGGAGACCGTGGTGGTAGCAGTGACAACAAACACGACCATAGCCGTCAACAAAACCAGAAGAGAGCCAATGCAACTGATATGGTTAATGCTACACCAAACAACAAGGATGCTTGTCCGAATTGTAAAAACAAGAAGCATGCTGGGGATTGTTGGAAGTGTGATAGTTGTGGTAAGTTGGGACATAAGGCTAATAAATGTCGAGCTCTTGTAAAAAATGTGACTTGCTTAAACTGCAACGAAAAGGGTCATATGAAAAAGGATTGCCCGAAACTGAACAAAGGTGGCCAGGGTGGAAATAACCGTGGAGCTGCTTTTCAGTTGAAAGTTGTTGAGGCTCAACAAGACCCGAAAGTTGTTGCTAGTACGTTCTTACTCAACAATTTTTATGCTTCTGCTCTGTTTGATTCGGGTGCCGATAAGAGTTTTGTATCTACGAATTTTAGCGCCCTTATTGATATTGATCCCGTTGAGTTAGATGTTAAATATGAAATTGAATTGGCCGATGGAAAAATAATAAGTACCAATAGCATCCTAAAATGGTGTACTCTAAATCTATTGAACCATTCCTTCCAAATCGATCTTATGATAATTGAACTAGGAAGTTTTGATGTTATAATTGGGATGGATTGGTTGTCTTGGTATAACGCATCTATCTTGTGTAGTGAGAAAAAGGTTAGGATTCCCTTGAATGACAAAACCTTAGTTATCAAGGGCGACAAGAATAATTCTAGATTAAAGATCGTATCATGTATTAAGGCCCGAAAATACATTGAAAGAGGTTGTGAATTATTTTTAGCTCAGGTAACCAAAGTTGATTCTGAAAAGAAACAAATTGATGATGTTCCTGTCGTGCGTAATTTTCCTGATGTATTTCCTGATGAACTGCCCGGACTTCCGCCACCAAGGCAAATAGATTTTCGTATTGATCTTATTTCTGGTGCTGCACCTGTGGCGCGTGCGCCATACCGTTTAGCGCCATCTGAAATGAAAGAATTATCGGAGCAATTGCAAGAGTTATCCGGGAAAGGCTTTATTCGATCGAGCTCGTCACCATGGGGAGCTCCGGTATTATTTGTGAAAAAGAAAGATGGGTCGTTTCGCATGTGCATCGACTATCGAGAGCTGAATAAATTAACTATCAAGAACCGATACCCTTTACCAAGGATCGATGACTTATTTGATCAGTTACAAGGTTCTAGTGTTTATTCAAAAATTGATCTATGGTCCGGTTACCATCAACTTCACGTTCACGAGGAGGATATTCCAATTACAGCCTTTAGAACTCGTTATGGACATTACGAGTTTCAGGTGATGCCGTTTGGATTGACCAATGCACCGGCGGTGTTCATGGATTTAATGAACCGTGTGTGCATGCCATATCTTGATAAATTCGTGATCGTGTTCATTGATGATATTCTGATTTATTCCAAGAATAAAGAGGAACATGGCAAACACTTGAAGACTATCTTGGAGTTGCTAAGGAACGAAAAGTTGTATGCAAAGTTTTCAAAATGTGATTTTTGGATTGAATCTGTACAATTTCTTGGTCATGTGATTGATAGCAATGGAGTTCACGTCGATCCCGCAAAAATCGAAGCCATTAAAATTTGGGTTGCACCTACTACTCCAACCGAAGTGCGGCAATTTTTGGATTTGGCCGGTTACTACAGAAGGTCTATTGAGGGGTTTTCGTTAATATCCAAGCCATTAACGAAACTTACTCAGAAAAATAAGCCGTGCGTATGAGGTGACGATGAAGAGGAGGCATTTCAAACGCTGAAACTTAAATTGTGTAGTGCGCCAATCTTATCACTTCCCGAGGGCAGCGAGGATTTCGTTGTCTATTGCGATGCATCTCTAAAGGGATTTGGGGCTGTTTTAATGCAATGGGAAAAGTTCATTGTGTATGCTTCTAGGCAACTTAGGAAGAACGAAGAAAAATACACCACCCATGACTTGGAATTGGGCGCGGTGGTCTTTGCTCTTCGCTTTTGGAGACATTATTTGTACGACACTAAATGTACGGTATTCACCGACCATAAGAGTCTACAGTATATTATGGATCAAAAAGAGCTAAACATGAGGCAACGTAGATGGATCGAGCTTTTAAGTGATTACGATTGTACCATTCGTTACCACGCTGGAAAAGCAAATGTGGTAGCCGACGCGTTAAGCAGGAAGGAAAGGGATAAACCTCTCCGAGTGCGTGCTTTAGTAGTAATGGTAAATAATAATTTACCGGAACAAATTCGAAAGGCACAAGCGGAAGCTATCAAGGCAGAAAATATTAAATCTGAAAACTTTCGTGGTGAAGGCGAACCCTTTGAAATTAGGTCTGATGGTACAAAATGTTTAATGGGACGAGTATGGTTACCATTATTTGGAGGATTGAGGGATCTAATCATGTTGAAATCTCACAAGTCCAAGTATTCCATCCATCCCGGATCGGATAAAATGTATCATAATTTGAAGAAGCTATACTGGTGGCCGAACATAAAGGCGGATATTGCAACTTATGTTAGCAAGTGCTTGACATGTGATAAGGTCAAGGCTGAATACTAAAAGCCATCTGGACTGCTTCAGCAACCGGAGGTTCCTATTTGGAAATGGGAACGCATTACCATGGACTTTGTTACTAAGCTTCCAAGGACCCCATCTGGTTTTGATTCTATTTGGGTGATTGTGGACCGATTGACCAAATCAGCCCACTTTATCCCGATAAATGAAAAATTCAAGTTGGAGAAACTCGCCCTTATTTACTTGGAGGAAATTTTTTGTAAACACGGTGTGCCTATATCTATTATCTTAGATCGTGACAGTCGTTTCACATCAAAATTTTGGGGATCACTTCAAAAATCATTGGGGACTAATCTGGATATGAGCACTGCTTATCATCCTCAAACCGATGGGCAAAGTGAAAGGACAATTCAAACATTAGAAGACATGTTGCGCGCTTGTGTGATTGACTTTGGTAGTAGTTGGGATAAGCACTTACCATTAGCAGAATTCTCCTACAATAATAGTTATCATGCTAGCATTAAAGCAACACCTTTCGAGGCTCTTTACGGAAGGAAATGTCGATCACCGGTATGTTGGAGTGAAGTTGGGGATGCCCAACTCACCGGACCAGAATTGATTCGCGAGACTACCGAAATGATTGTGCAAATCAGAAATCGTTTGTTAGCCGCTCGTAGTAGACAGAAAAGTTATGCCGATGTGAGACGAAAACCTTTGGAGTTCGAGGTAGGTGACAAGGTTATGCTAAAAGTATCACCATGGAAAGGTGTTATACGCTTTGGGAAGCGTCGGAAGTTAAGTCCCCGCTATATTGGACCATTTGAGATCATATCAAGAGTGGGTCGAGTAGCATATAAACTTGAATTACCTCGGGAGCTGCAAGGAATCCATAATACTTTTCACGTGTCGAACCTAAAGAAGTGTTTGTCCGATGAAGACCTCATTATCCCAATGGATGAAGTTAAGATCGATGACAAGCTGCACTTCATCGAGGAACCCGTCGAGATCATGGATAGGGAGGTGAAGCAATTAAAGCAAAGCCAGATCCCTATTGTCAAGGTCCGATGGAACTCAAGGCGTGGGCCGGAATTTACTTGGGAACGTGAAGATCAAATGTGGAAGAAATATCCGCATCTGTTCAACTTCAACAAGAAGCCGGACTCTAAGTTGAATTGATCTTCAGGGACGAAGATCCTTGTTAGATGAAGATGCTGTGACAATCTGTAAATTTCAGGTCATTATTTATTCTCGATTTGTATTTTTATAAGATATAATTTTCATTTTTAAAGAATTTACTTGTAATTTACGAGAAAACGGGAACCCTAGTGCGTAAACGCATAATTCATGACGAACCGGAAAAATTCAACTTTAGGCATCGATAATTATATCATTAGAATGCCATAGAAGTAATTTCATAATATTTGTTTCATTTTTCATATTCCGGGACTATTTTTACGTTTACGGGAAAAATTTACGTTTTTAGGCCGTCCCGCAAATCGAGGCTTTTAGCACACTTAAGCCCAGCATTATACATACAAAATAAACAAAAAAAATATATTAACACTAATCTAAACCCCCATTGGGGCGGACCAAACAAGGGCACAAAGCCCTTGTTGGATTGGTCATTTGGTTGGCTAGTTAATGTGTATACTCCATTTTCTATAACCTCCCTACACACACTTTTAACACAAGTAAAAATTTATTAAAAACTCTCTCTTGGCCTTCTTTGTGGCTGCTCAAAACAGCAACAAACACCAAATTTATAAACCTTTTGAAGATTAAATACATAAGTACACTAGTGAATATGACTACCTAGTGTGTTTGTGTGCATTTGGAAACACTTAAAAAGGTGTTTTAAGCTTGTTTTTGCTTATTATTGGGGCTGAAGTTGGAGGATACTTTAAAAATCAAGAATCACTTCATATATAGGAGGTTTTTTGTGGTGGTTTAGAGTGAAGAAGCTATATTGGGTTGAAGATTTCAATCCTTTTTGGTTGTTAGTTGATCTAACCAACTAGTCTTCATTTTTAAAGGTATAATGTAAAACCTATCATACTTGGATTTCTTTTAATTTCATATGAATATATATATATATATATATATATATATATATATATATATATATATATATATATATATATATATATATATATATATATATATATATATATATATATATATATATATATATATATATATATATATATATATATATATATATATGTATATAAATATGCATTGAAATTTTTTTATCAAGAAATTATAAACTTGATGCATGCATAAATCTTGATTAGATATATGGATAACTAGCTAAAAACAAGAAAGAAAATTTATAAAATTCGTGGGCTGTGAATAGTGGGTTTTTCCAGAAAATCATAAAAGTTGCCATATTTATTTTTCACCCTAGACCTGTAGACAAATTTTTTGTGGTGATTTTGGGCAAAATCACCTAATGAATCCAAATATTGAGCAAGATATAGCTAAAATACGATAAAGACTAAATTCTGGACCAACAGTTTTGAACGAACTTTTACTTCATATTTTTGAACTATAAAGTATACTTTTTAAATATTGTAGATTTAGTCGACATCATAACTTAAACATGGCTGCTGACCTTGCGTCTATTACTATCATGGATTGTGATTTATGATCAAAACGGGTAGGCTAAACTTTGGGGTGAAAAATCTGATTTGACCACTTATTATTAAAAACTAGGTTGCTGTGGTTTGGTAATGAATAAAAATAATTGGTTGTACATTTTGAAAACTAGATTCATGAGGCTTTCCGGGGGAGAAAACCTCATGTTTATATCCTTCATGGTTTGGGAGAACCATTCCCATGAAGGTGGACCAAAACAGTTTTTCACCAAACTTTAAACTTGCTCACTGTTGGTATTTTGAACATTTAGAAAAATTGGTAAACCTTCAGGTTGACTAGCCAATTGTTCCAGAAACTAGATTTCAAGACCTTTACAGTGGTAAAAACCACAAGGTCAATGGATTTATGGTTTGGGAGATATGCCCTCCCCAAGTCAGCCTTGTTGGGAATGCTTTTATGACTTTTACGTCTAGAGTTATCTTAAACTTGTGGTATTTTGTTGTGCAAACCAAAAGAAAATGATTTAATGGGGATTTAGAATTATAAATTGGGATGTAAATTCAGGTTGTAAACTATATTGGATATGGTTACACCTTAGCTTGTTTAATGGGGCAATGTAGCTTATGTATTGCATCATACGGAACATTTTGCATCATAGTTTACGTATTCATAAAACGCGTATTTAAGGCCGTGATCACATTTGTAGGTCGCGGATAATCCTTGGGATAACTTTTTCATTTCTCTACAGTCCGGTTCGTTCATCCGTTGTATCGCACTAAGGTGAGTCTATAGCCTCGCTTTTAAATTCTTAAAGATGATTTTATAAACCCCGCGAGGGAGATAACATGCTTGTTTTAATAATAGAACACAAGGGACCCGTTATAGATGCCTTGATTATTATAAGTTGCTTATTCGCTGAATAAAAGTCCCAACAAATATATCATGAATTGTTAGCTACCGAGTAATGGTAGACGCTTATACATGGAATAGTACTATTCGGGACGACCGACCTCCTCCCGTCCTATGACGACTAGCTATCGTTGAGGCACGTTGAGGCCTAATTATGGGATATATGTGTGAGAGTATAAAATGCACTTAGCGAGGTGTATAGTGGGCAAATATTATGGTAACGTTTCAATGTCATGATACTTATAATAAATCTTAGTAACTTTGTTTGATCCACATGGTTATGGTTGATGGTTTTAAAATATACTTGTGTTCGGTATGGTTTATATTAAACTCTTCAGATTCACTCAACTTTTGTTGACAAATTTAGCATGTTTTATCTCAGGTCCTTGAAGGTAATGGCGAAAGAGGGATTCGGATTCTTGCGAATAACAAAGTTGTAAAAGACTCACTATTTTGTGGAAAAATCATTCATTATCTTTTAAGTGGGAAATGTAATCTTTTGTGAACTTATATTTGGGACCATTTTATGAATTACTTATTAACTTTTGTTAAACTTGAATGATAATATTTAAAAACGATTCTTTTGAATCGTTTTCTATTGCTTGAGTTGTTATATTATGAAGTAGCACCCCATATGAGCTTCCGCATATGACCCGAAATTGGGGGTGTTACAGTAAAGGACTACTTTGGTGATGACGAAACTCCTGCAAAATATACAGAAGAGAAATTCTGTCGAAGGTATCGTATGAGTTCAAGGCTTTTTAGGAAAATTGTTAATGCTATTTTAACTCATAATGCCGACCCTGTTCCTGAATACTTTGCTTATTTACGCACTGGGCTAGATGCTACGGGTCGGTATAATATTCACCCCGTTTTAAAAATCACTTCGGCATTTCGTCAATTGGCGTATGGGTCATCACCCGATGTATTTGATGAGTAATTGCAAATTGCCGAATGCACTGCTAGAGAATGTTTGCTTCATTTTACTAAATGCAATTATGACTTATATGTTGAAAAATATTTAAGAAAACCTACGCCCGCGGATATAGAAAAAATATATGAATTGCACAATGAGGAACATGGACTCCTGGGATGCTCGGGGAGTATTGATTGCATGCACTGGGATTGGAGAAATTGTCTTAAGTCTTTTCAGGCTCAATTCAAAAGGCGGGATCATAAATATCCAACTCTTATGTTAGAAGCAGTGGCGGATCAACAATTGACATTTTAGCATGCATACTTTGGTTGTCCTGGGGCAAACAATGATCTAAATGTATTATATGGTTCACCTTTATTTGATGATGAATTAGCCGATAAGGTTCCTGATTCTCCGTATGAGGTAAACGAAAAAACATACAAAAAAGGTTATTACTTGGCTGACGGTATTTATCCCGAGTGGTCTACTTTTGTGAAAACATTTTCTGTTTCAAGGGATGAAAAAACATTACGGTATAAAAGAGTTCAAGAAGGTGCTAGAAAATATATCGAACGCGCTTTCGGTGTCTTACAAGGTCGTTGGGGAATTATACGACAACCCGCTCGTGCTTATGAAATTAACCACTTAAAACGGATCATGTATTGTTGTATCATGTTACATAAGATGATACTGGAAGACGAAGGATATACATTGAATCCTAGAGATGTTTATGTTGATCCACAAACATATATTGTTCGAAGTTGGGTCGAAAGGTGTGAAGTGCATGAGAGGAAAACTAAAGAAATTTGAGACCGAAGAGTGCACAACGAGCTTCGAGCCGATCTTGTGGAGCATCTGAGCCGCAATCATTAAATTTATGTTTTTAGTTTGTAATGTTTTTTTTATTGTAATTTTTTTATTAATGAAGTTTCTATTTAAGTTATTTTGTGTGAAAATTTTTTTATTATTTTCGTTGGCATCAGAAAATATGGTGCCAACGGTTACCCCTGAAATGTGGTGCCAACAGGAATCTGGTGCCAAAGGCCCAGAATCCTACGTGGTGCCTTTGGCACCACTTTCTGGTGCCAACGGATCCCATCTCTCTTAGGGATGATACGATCATGAAAACCAATAGGTGTATCCTCAAAAACCGGTGAAAATTGATCAATCAAGGGTTCTTCTTCTATAGACTCATTATTAGGTTCTTCACACTCCTCAAAAATTAGGTTATCAAAACATGTCTCAAGAATAGGGTTTGAATGCATCATAAAATCATTTGGAGGAATAGGTGAAGGAGTCATAGAAGAAATGGATTCATCATCAATAGTAAAGGACTCGTCACTATCATAATGATCATCAAAGGGTTCATCATAAGAATCATCAATCATGGTATCAAGATCATAAGGTGGGAGAGGAGAAGGATCCACATTTTCTATAGGAGCAAACTCTTCATCCAAATTAGGAATGTTATCTTGACAAGACAAGTCATCGGATGATATCTCATAAGACGCATTGCTAGAATCATATTCATCATCCTTCATTTGTGGTAAGTCTTGCACAAACTCTTCCGTAAACTCATTATCCCTTTCCTTGAACAGTTCATCAAGATTGAAATCACCAAAATCACTAGTAGTAGCATGAATATCATCATGTGATAAAATCTCAATGTGATCGTGAGGAGAAGAGGTATCAATACAAAGCTCATCACATGGTTCATTGGAAACACCCTCAAGCTCTCTTGGGATTGGGATAAGGTTCTCAACACTAGAAGCGGTGAATTCATCCAAACCGGTGTTTGTGTTGGTTCTAAGAGGCTCGTCCCCCATGATTAAAGAGTTGTTGGGTTCCATGTGAGGGAAAGGTGATGAAGGTGTGTCATCATTAAGTGTCATACAAATCGAAGGTTCCTCGTCATCGTCATAAAAGAATGGATAAGGACTACAAGCACAAGCAACAAGACATTCTTCTTCTTCCTTTTTATCAATCTTAAAGAGTAAATGATAGGTGTGAAAACACCCATCCTTTTACCACTTAATTATAATAATAACTAAGCCAAACGTGTATTTAATGTCGTAAAAGTCGGAATTATGTGTGGTTTGTGTTTTTATTGTGTTTTAGGACCAAAATGTGAAAAAGGGAAGAAAACATGGGCTTTCACGGGCTTTTATCGAAGAAAAAGACAAAAGACGAAGTCAAAAGATCAAGAGTGCAAAAAGAACGGAAGTCCAAGGCCTATTCTGAAGATTTATCGAAGAAAAAGTCTAAAGACGGAAGTTTAAAGAAGTCGAAGAACCAAGTCTAATTAATGAAAAAATTAGAACACAAGTTCATTTTATTTATCGACAAATCCCGAGACAAAGTCGAGAATGACAAGTTTATTGTCAAAGACGAAAGACGAGAAGACAAAAGGAAGAAAGAAGAAAGCAACCTACTCCTCCCTCTCCCCTATAAATAGAAAACTTAAACCTGATTAGTAGGTGTTAGCTAATTCGACAAATTAGTTCTCCATTTTATTTCTTATGCACCTTTTCATATTGTCATTTATATACTTGTCTTTAATTTCAAGATTATTTCAAGTAAGTCTTTAATTTGTGTTGTTGAATCTTAATCTTTAATCAAGCTTTTTTAATCATCTCATTCTACCTTTCTTGTTTTGTTTAATCTTATGCTTATTGTTATGCTTATTTGATTGTTATTTATGATTTTAAGTGTGTGATGTTTTAGCTTATTGTTCTTATAGCTTTTTGTGTGATTTTCTTAATTTTAATTAAGTGTTTTTAAAAGTTATTTTATAAAAAGTTGATTTTAAATATTTTGATTATTTATTGTTTTTAAAAGTTTTTAAATTTTGGCTTATTTGCTTTTTCTTAAAGTTGATTTGGTTAAGTTTTTAGATACGTGCTTATTGGTTTTTGCTTGTTTTAGCTTATTTGCATTTTCCGAGTTTTCCGGATTACTAAACCCTAGTAACTCGAATTAAGTTTAGATTTCTCTTATTCCGACTTGTGCTAAATTCACAACATCCCGGATTGCATGTAGGATTTCATTTCCCGAACTAGATATAGGACTGCATTCCGGATTATATAACAAATCTGCATTCCGAATTACTTGTAGTTTGCACATTCCGGATTACATATAGTACAATCATTCCGAACAAGGTGAGAACAACACATTCCGAACTCCTATCCGAAATCCTTGATTCCGGATTAGGTCTAATCATATCCCGAATTGTGTGTGATTTTGGTATTCCGAATTAATTATTCAGACAGATTCCGAATTAGGTCAAGGACCTGTATTCCGGATTATATGAATGATGTGTATTCCGGATTGTAATCATCGTATGGATTCCAGATTATATCTTGGACCTTGATTCTGAATTAAGTTTAGATAGAGGATTCCGGATTGTGTGTTGAACACACATTCCGGATTAGGTCTGGTATTTTGTTTTCCCGAATTAGGTTAGAGTTTGTGTATTCCGACTTATCTGTTGATTTAGGTTCCCGACTTAGTTTTAAATTGTTATTTTTTCCCGCCAAATTTCTTAAGTGTTATTTTAATTGTTTTGTCTTAGATTTATTTCAAGTTTGTATTTTTATTAAGTTTTCAAATTTACTGTTTGTCAAGCTTTAATTTCTCGTCATTCACTTAATTACTTTTAAAGTCTTTATTTTTAGGTTTATCTTTAAAGCTTTAATTTTTCGCCATTTACTTTTTAATCATTTATACTTAATTTACTTTGCCTTTTACTTAAAAGTTTGCAATTTTATTTTACTCAACGACAACATTTTCTTTTATCCACCAAAGACGACTGAGTCACACACTTTCAACCGTGATCAATTCGAATCGAGTCGCGACGATTTCAACTTAATAAAATTCAGTTATTAAAATGGCACCGCTGCCGAGGATTAAGAAACACTTTATCCTTAGTTTTAATAAACATTTAATAACTAAATTTTATTAAACACTTAATAAAATAATCAAAGTCCAAAGGAGAAAAATTAAATTTTATTAACTGAATTTTAGTTTGATTATTAAGTTATTAATAACTAAATTTTATTAAGTGTTTATCCTCCTTTGGACTTTGATTATGGTCTTTATCCTCCTTCGGATATTAAGAAACCCGTTGCAAAGGAGAAGAAACCGGAAGACACCGACATCCGCAGTACTTATGTTTTGACACCTCTCTATCCACCTTCGTCGGATGAGATTGTGCGATTTATGAGCGGTTCTTCTTCAAATTCTACTAAGCCTGAGTCTTATTTTCCCTTAAAGGAAAAGGTGTTCGATCCGGGTATCGGAATTTTTAAGCCATCTCAGTATCCATCTGATGCAATAAAAGGAAATACTTTTGGAAACAATGGAGATATTGTTAGCCCTATAATTTATATAGTCGAACAAGAATGTAATAGGTCATCTTAGTCGTTAAAGGTCTTGTATTGTAATAGGTTAGATGGGTTAACCGGGCTTGGACTTTAAGCTAATATTGTCTAAGTTAGGGGCGTAAGCCCAAGTGTAAGCCAAGCCCGGCCCATGGAAACAAACCCACGGCCCATGGAAACCCATTGGTTCGTGGGTATATATACCCTCTTCCATGTGTGGAAGAGGGTGTTGGTTACCATTTTGTTTCTCTCTCTAAAAGTGTTTAACCTTCCACCATCTCTCTTGTTTCTCTCTCTACTTTTCTTCTACTTCTCTCTCTAGAATCTTGTGTTATGGATTAATATGGGATTAACATTTGGTATCAGAGCCTATAGTGGATAGGTGATTGAAGATTCATGTTTGTGTTCTTGATTTTCGTGCCTACTTTGATCCATATCATTCGAACCAAAAATCTTTTTTGTGTTTTTTATGGTTTTTTTTTTCTTGATACAAATCTTCTACATAGTTGTGGTAGAGATTTGGTATATTCACTTGGACTAAAAACACAAAAATTTTGGGTGTTTCGATCATTTTTGGCTTAAAATCTCGAATTGGTTGAGTTTTGTCCGATAAAAGTGGGAATTTGGTACTATTCCGACAGGTTTCATCGGAAAGGGGTTTTATATTCCGACGGATATTCCGACAGAATTCCATCGGAAAAGGGTTTCTACATTCCGATCATTATTCCGACAGGTATTCCGATAGAACATTCCGAAGGAACATTCCGACAGAACATTCCGACAAAACATTCTGACAGAACATTCCGACAGAACATTCCGACAGTTTATTCCGATAGGACATTCCGACAGTTATTCCGATAGGAAATTCCGATAGGTATTCCGATGGAAATTCCGATGGAAATTTTGTTCGAGTATTTTTCAGACTTAGCCACTATCTAGACTAGTCCCGGAACATAGTTTACACGAAAAAAAAAGAGTATTTTGGCGAAAAAACCTTAGAAAATTTTATTTTTTCCTAGACCATTTTTAGGCCATTAAAGCTTCAATTTCAATTTGGCGAAACGAAAAAAATTTCGACCAAAAATTCGATTTTTCTAACCAAAATTCAAATTTTTTAGGCCATTTTAGGTTTTATTTTTTTGTCAAAATTTTTCACTTTTCAAATTTTTTCCATACTAGTTATTGGCTATTTCGAACACGATTTCAAAATTTGGCGATTAATAATTTTTCGGCTTACCGTTTTGTCGGATTGAGGAATTTATTGTCGGACTGAGAAAAAATTAGAATTTTTGGAATTTTAACCACAATCAAATCACAACACATCCACTAAGATCCGTAATCCATACACATCATATCCTCTTCGAGACATCCGTTCAATGGACATCTTCGTGGATTCAACACCAACAACGTCCATGACTGAGATGAATAAAGAGAAGATGCAGAATCCAGAGGTTCAGACAAATACTGAGACTCCAATCAGTAAACCTTCTAACAAGGATTCTACCACCAAAACCGTTCATGCAATCAAATACAAGATGTCGAAAGCAAAAGAAAGATGCATGGAACACATAAATTTGCTTCATTCACACCTTCAGGTTCTTTCAATAGAAGACCTAAAAGGCACTCGTCTTGAAATTGGATTCAAACGGGTATTCTTTCTATTATTTGGTCAAGATGTTGAGACATTCATCAGAACGATGCTACTTAATGTGGACCATCTTCAACAAGAACTTAACAGAGATGATTTTTACGAGATTATATCCATGGATGTCCTTTTAGCTCTCAATAATCAGTTCCAGCAATTCTTTGACTCAAGTGGCTTATCTAAAAACGATCGAGAGTTCACAAGCATATACTTTACCAAATATATTCTCGTAGATCTTCAAACATTCAAAGAGACACTTCTTCAACATATGAGCAATATAAAGAAGTCAATTGCTGAAAGAACACGCCATCAAAGGCACTTTCAAAGAAGGGTGAATCAAAGACTGATGCAGACGAAAGAGAGCACTATCGATATAGATCAAGCATTGGATGCTTCTTCGGTTGATACAGAGAGCAGCGGGACAGAATCAGAAACGCAACATATCAGTACCAGCTTAGGGAATGATCAAACAACCAATGATGCGGATATCAGACCCATTTATGATTATCAGCCAATGGCTATGGTACATTTAAATGCCGAATACGATGTTCCTCAACATACTGAGCAATCTAAACCCATTCTTGACACGTATCTAGTGGAAAAGGTTAATAGCAATACCACACCTGATTCATCAGATACAAGTACTAATGAAGGAGAGACTTCTCAGGATGTTGATTCTAAGATTCACGAGCTTGAAAGTCTATTAGCTCAGAAGACTAAAGATTTTAAGGATGCCAAACTTGATTTTTCAAAGAAAAATAACAAATTTGAGGCTTACTTTGAAAAACTTGAGAAAGCAAATGTTGTTCTTGAACAAAAATTGGATTATAAGATTAAAGATTTTAACGCGGAAAAGGAACATTTTGTGAAACAAATAAATTTGTTAGAATCAAAGTTGGCTTCTCAAAATCCAAGTCCTCCGCCTGCTTCATTAACTGAATTATCTGTGCAACCTATCGACACTATAGACAGTAATGACGCGAATTCTGAGAACGACATATTTGACAATATGATTATTAAGTTAGAACAACGTGTCACTCAATTACTTCTACAAAATGAGCAATTAAAGGCTCAAATTCAGGAAAAGGTTTTTGCACTGACAGCGGTGAAAAATGAATTAAGGAAACTAAAAGGAAATAGTGTGGATACTAAGTTAGCAAAACAGTCAGTCTTGGGGAAACCTCCTTCTCAACCAGTCAGAAACCGCCCATTTGCTAGACAACCGAATGCGTTTAAATCTGAACGACTCAAAACGTCGAATCTGAGGTTTGCATCCCAAGTTGACGTGCGTAGCAATTTTCCTAAACCAGTCACTCCACAATCTAGACCCTCCTTAAGAAAATCCGTTTCTGCAAAGCCCGATCACATGAATGCTTCAACCAACTCTAGAAATAGCTCCAAGAACATGCCTAGGCGTAGTTCAAATGACACAGGTCACAAAAGCTATCTAGAGGATGCTAAAAACAAGACACAAGCAAGAGATATGACCAAACCACAATCTAGGAGCGTTGTTCACACATCTAGGAATTCTTAGACCCTTCTATGATGTGCACAATTCTGCCAACCCTAGGAACTCTAGAGCCTTCTCAGATGCTAAGCACTTTGTTTGCAAGAAATATAACAAATGCGTGTTTAATGCCATTCATGATGATTGTATCACCAAAGTCCTGAACAAGGTGAACCAAAAAGCTAGATCACCTCAAAGACGGAACCCTAAAGGAAATAGGTTTTCTCTAACTAAGCCTTCCGCTGTGCATGAGAAACCTATCACTCCTAGACCCTGTTTTAGGTGGATACCAACGGGTAGAACCTTTAAAACAATTGGTCTTAGGTGGGTTCCTACTGGAAATATATTTTCCTCTAGCACGAAAAAGGTTCAAGGTGAACCTCAACACGGTTCTCACAAAGATATCACTAACCCACAAGCAAGCATACCAACTACTGATAAAAGTGTAGGTAATAAAGTAAAGGTTCAACAAGAACACAAAGGTTTTCTATATTCATACCGTTCAACAAAAGACACTCTTAGAGTTTGGTTTCTGAAGAAGCAGATATCAGAGAAATACGTGTCTCAGGGGTTTCACAAGTAAGATTCAAAATGACTTGCAGTCACATATCAGACTGTAACTCGAACGTCAAAGAAAGGGAACTTTATCTCTTCAACGATAAGTTACCCTCAAAACAAGAAATTAATATTTCTCGGACACGATCATCTCTTAAAACTATTCAAAAGCTTTTAGCTCGTGTACATGGCTTATAGTCAAATTACAGACTGTAACCCGGGCTCACAAGACAGGAAAGTTCATCCCGAGGATGACTTATCCTCAGAACGAGAAATTAAGTTTTCTCGGACATGAGCTATCTGTAAAAACATTCAACGTTTTTAAGCTCATGTACAAATACTTACAGTAACATGTCAGACTGTAACTCGTGCTTTAAAAATAGGAAAGCTCATCCCGAGTATGACTTATCCTCAAAACGAGAAATTCGATTTTCTCGGACATGAGCTTACAATAAAACTATTCGAAAGTTTTAAGCTTGTGTAAATGACTTCTAAGTGCATCACAGCTTAGGAATCGAACCTCAAATAAGGAAAGTTTATCACGGATGATAACTTATCCTTCTCAACTAGAAATACATATTTCTCGGTCATGAGCTTCTCATAAAAACAATCAAAGTTTTTAAGCTCATGAAAAACGATTTCTAAGTAAATGTCAACTTAGAACTCACACTTAAACTTAAGGAAAGTTTATCACGGATGATAACTTATCCTTCACAAAGGGAAATTTATTTTTCTCGATCATGAGCTAGTCACAAAACAATAAAAGTTTTGAGCTCATGAAAAACAGACCCGAAAGGGAAGTGTACGTTTCAGTGCGCTTTCCTTAAGCAATAGAAGAGAAGTCTTCTATCCTGATTATTTTAAAATCGTTGAACACAATTTTTCAAGAATTTCTCAGTTTTTCTAAATCATTCAAAATTGTGTGTTCAACACTCCCTTCCTCATATGTGGTTTTTATATCTCAAAATTGTCATATGCTATTTTGATCAATTTTTGAGGGGGGCGTTTTAAAATCAAGCCTTTAATGTTGTTGGGGAACATCTCTGAAATTGTCATATTTTATGTATCCAACACATTTTGAAAATGATATGAAATTGTCAAATGTAATATATAATATCAGAAAAGGCATCTCATCTCCGTACCTCAACATATTTTGTGGTATCGTTTTTCCAAAATTTTATCAAATTTTGTCTCAAGTCACACATATATTGTTGAGGGGGAGCAACCCGACTTAATGTTCCATGATTCATGCGTGCACACATGTTTCTCTTCCAATCGGTTTTTTCAGAAATTGTCACATTTTAATAAATTGGTATCTCTAATATTATGTTTTTATATTAGAGATAGGGGAGAAAATGTGATTAAAATGTAATATATTGCAACATGTGATCTTAAATACTTAAGTGCAACTCTTTCCTTCACATGCTAAACCATTTCATATATCGATGCATGTGTGTAGGGGGAGCTTTTCGGAAATGTAAACATTCAAGTGTTAAAAGTTTTGATTTTTATCAAGCACTTTGAATGGTTTTCAATGGTTTTATGGTTGCGATCTTTACCCAAAACAACCTACTATCCACGACGGAACGATGGAGCCAAAAGGTGGTTTAGAATAGGAAACTGAGTCCTATGATCCAACGAGAACCGGAGGGATCTACCCAAGGACATTCCATAGCTAGAAATAGTTGTCCTTAGGAAAGATGGAGTTGAATGAAGCTGAATGCAGACCAGTTACTTAAGTTAGCACTGGAACAATCACAAAGTGCTAGTGATGATGTGTTGGTAAGCATTGAAGGAGTTGAATATTCTATGCAACTTAAGCAGAAACCGGGTTAATACATCTATCGAAGACAAGTGTCATGGACCCAGTGATGCGATGCACAACCCTTCCCCAACCATTCGAGTTTCTCTCAAAAGAAACTTGTCTCATTGTCACGGAGATCAACACGTATCTATTGACTTTCTCACTCCGAGTTAGTTAATATTGAAAAGGTGGCAGTCTGCTCCGGCTTTCGATTACCAAAATGCACTTATTGAGTCTAGAGCCAAACGAGATCTATCTATCATCTCATTAGGACACAATCGAGTCCTACGCATTATCCTTGTGATATTGCCAGAACATCTGAGTGATACGATTCACAATGAAGATGGAAATCCTACTTGAGCCAGCATCAAACAAGCTCATGGTAGGTAACTTGTGTGATTCAACACGAATCAAACTTGTGAGAACTGGAATGCACCTAAGTTTGGATTCTTAATTGATTCAAACTTGATTCCAGGTTTCTTCACAAAATCCGTGTGATCTTGCCAGAACATTCAGAGTGACACTCCTTAGTGCTCACAGTGACGAATGGAAATCCTTCCAGTGTCAACATCAAACAGCACTGCGGTAGGTGACTCGCAAGATTCTCTATGAATCAAACTTGTGACAATCTGGAAAGCAACAATGGTGCGATTCTAATTGAATCAAACTTGTTCCAGGAATTCTGAATCGATGACTCTAATCAGACGGATAATTTATCCTTATGATTCACTCTTTACGTTCGCAGTCTGCTTTGAGACGGTCGAGTAAAGAGAACTGGCTACTACCGCCGGGAAACCCTGTCAAGGAGATTCTTAATCGAATCTACCCGATCACAAGTACGGTATCTAATACCGTCTAAACGGTCTTCACCGACCGGAGGTAAAACGCTACCGAATTAGGATGAAATGTTCAAAGCCATTTTATCCGTGTCTATATATGTTGCTGCATATCAAGAATGTGGCGTAGCTGTGTAACCGATGTCGATTCAGAAGTCACAAGAGCACAAGATGGTGATAATCAAGCTACTTAAAAATGTAAGAATGTAATAGGTCATCTTGTCACAAGAGCTCAAGATGAACACTATCAAGAATAGATTGAAGATCTCAAGCACTCAAAGTCAAATGACAAAGGCTCAAGATAAAGATCACAAAAGCATGAAGGAACAAAGCCGTTACAAACAAGATCAAGACCAAGATACAAGACCAAACCAGGAAGATCTCCTCTACAAGAATGTATTCACTCAATCATCTTATGCTTTTTAAGCTTTTTAAGATGACCGATACATTGGGGGAGATTGTTAGCCCTATATTATATATAGTCGAACAAGAATGTAATAGGTCATCTTAGTCGTTAAAGGTCTTGTATTGTAATAGGTTAGACGGGTTAACCGGGTTTGGACTTTAAGCTAATATTGTCTAAGTTAGGGGCGTAAGCCCAAGTGTAAGCCAAGCCCGGACCATGGAAACAAACCCATGGCCCATGGAAATCCCATTGGTTCGTGGGTATATATACCCTCTTCCATGTGTGGAAGAGGGTGTTGGTTACCATTTTGTTTCTCTCTCTAAAAGTGTTTAACCTTCCATCATCTCTCTTGTTTCTCTCTCTACTTTTCTTCTACTTCTGTAAAACCCGCATGCTTTTACCATGAATAGTACCCTTAAGATCGTATGTACTAGATTAAAACTTTCCTTTTATAGTATGATTACTGATGAGATGGCATTTGTACATGATCTCATCGTTCTTTTCGGGCTTTAAATGCATTAAAATGTCATAAAATACCATATATATGCTTGTATTTGTTTACTTGTGTGTTTTATGTACGGATATCATGAAAAGACAAAAGACACAAGAAACAAGGAAAAACGGACACGAGAAACGAAGCCGTACAAAGAACCGGGCCCTAGTCATGATTTATCCAAGATTAACCCTTGAAGACTTGAAGATGTACAAGATTGATCCTCAAAATATGAAGAAATGACACTTAAAAACCATGTATATTCATAATTACAAGTTTGGTCCCTTAAGTTTGTCAAAATTACAAAATGGTCCTTCAAATTTAAAGAAATGGAAAAATTAGTCCCTCAACAATTCTAATTTGTCAAATATGGTCCCTCATGAAGTCAAAGAACCAATGAAGACCTTTGAAGATCAAGAAAGTCCAAAAATCAGTCCTTCAAATATTCAATATTGGCAAAACAAACCCTTGTAATCTTTTTGGAAAAGTTATGTGCCAAAAGTATGAAACGAGAAACTTACTTAACAAAGGGAAGTAAGTTTAATGGGCTAAAATTCTTTTTATACACCTTTTGCCAAAGAACAAGGACTTAAGCTCCAAGTTTAAAAGTTTAAACTCCTAAACACGCGCCAAACACCTCATCACCCCTAAATCGGATCAAAAGGAGTTACTGTACCACGTATGAGCCCAGAATTTACTTTTTACCATCAAAGGGTTAAATGAAATTGGTTGTTCCCCCGTGTGATTCACCTCACTTGAAACCCATCCCAACATTAATTCCTTCTTCTCCACTCACCAATGGACCCTACCATCCAACACGTCACCCAATCACATCACAACTTGCTCTCCAAGGCAATACACGTGGCCAAATCAACAGCCAAGACTCAATGCTTAACCCCAAAGCTAAAATGAACGGTTTTGATGCATTTGGACAGCTCACAAACATCAAGCACTCAAGGGCATTCCTGGAAATTCATAGCTAGGGTTTTCATGTATGTTAGCATTCTAGAATCGTCTACTAGTCCTATATAAGGAGACCTCAATTTGTGAGAGTCCCTTGTTCCAGATTTTAGCTTTAAATCTTTTTTATTCCTTTTTAATAAATAAAAGTTGGATTTTTTGAAAATTTGTGATTTCCCTTTGTGTTTTATAAAAGTTTGGTATTTGATAAGCTAAGATTTGAGTTCCATATTCATGTTTGATGGTTTTTGAGGCAAGGTTTTAAGCAATAAAGCTTGTGTTTCAAATATCAGAAGTTTCATATTAGTTGTTCATCATTGTGGTTTGTTGATCTTAGCAGGTACAAGGAAGCTGGTGCTTGTTTTGCTAGCACCTCAGCTCAAACAATCCAAGGCTTGGATGTAAGTCTTGGAGGTTTACATCCCTTTCCCTTTCCCTTTTTCTGATTTTCATTGAATTTTTGGTGATTTTTCATGTTTTATTGTGAATCTGTGTTTTGCGGCTTGATTTGGGTTTCTGAGGTTGATTATTAGTTGTTAGGGTGGATTGGTTCTTGTTTGATAGGTTAAAACACAACAATCCTTTGGAAGATTGAAAAATCAGATTCCAAAGGGGTGTTTGGGTTAACTGATTCAAAGGTATTTAAGCCTTCCTTTGTTATTGTTCTTTGTTATATTGAGGTTGTGCATGCTTATCTGTTGTTAAGTGTTCATTATATGCAAGTTTTGTGGTTATTAACACCTAGATCCATAAATAGGCTATAAAATCTTGATTACTTGGTTAAATTGGCTGAAATTTAGAGGACACCTAGATCTAATCATAGACTAGGGTTAACAAGTGTTAAATATAAGTTAATACAACCAGAGAAGTAGGATTTGAGTGCTAAAATTGGATTTGTGGTCATCTATATCAGATAAGGCATTTGTGTTCTTAAAGTTCATAATCAGAAACCTGTGTAATCTTTGATTCAGTGATTGGAATAAGTTTGTTTGTGCTTATTAACAGTTTTTATAGCTTGTGTATGCTTTTGGATCATTCTGGTTGGCTTATTCATGCTAAAACTGCTTATTAGTGCATAAATGCTTATTTGCTAGGTCTGTGCAATATATGGGCATTGTTGGCTTTTTCTGTGCTTATTGGCTTATTGGAAGTGTGATTATTTGCTTGATTGTGTCTCATTGTAATTCAATGATCACAAGGGTGCCCTTGTTTCCACTTGAATCCAACTGGATCTCTCACAAATCACAGGTCAAAAAGTCAAAGCAGTGGGAACTCCTTTCCCCTGCTGCTAGCCACTGCTAGTGTAATTTTGTGTTCAGCTTATCAATAAGCTATTCCAGCTTATTCAAACGTGCAACAACTTTAATTTTGTAATAGGTGCTCATTATTTGACCCATTTGTTCATACTGGAGCATTTGGTGGGTTGACTTTAGGGTTTGACTAGAAAACCAACTCACTTGACTTATTCATAAGTGCTTATTGGCTTATCCAGCTTATTTGGATTTGCTTATTGAACTTTTCTTGATTGTTTTGGCTTAATTAAGTTGTTTAGAGTCTATTGCAAGTTGAATCAAGTCCTGAGGTGGTCTAAAACTCCAAGTCGACTATTTTGTCTTTTTTGTGAAAATCTTCTTGGCTTATTTCTGGCTTATTGAGTGTGCTTTTTCAAAATTTATTTTCACAGATCTCTTAGGCATCTCAAAATAAGGTTGTGTGTTTAAGCAGAGCTTATGACATTGGCTTATTTCTTAATGGGCTTATTGGCCCAATAAGAATAAGCTGTTTGTTATTTAAGCTGTGATAAGCTCATATTAAGCTTTTGGGCCTTCAGACTTTTGTACTTAGAATTAAATTTTGAGTAAGATAGGGCTTTTTTAGGTCATTTGGGCCTTGTTTGACTTTTTGGGCTAAAAAGCCCATTAAGGTTGACTGATTTTACTTTTAGCCCATTTGGGGGCCCATTAGGGGTAATTTTGTAATTTCACTTTCATTTTCTGATTATTTAGGTTAAAATAAACTAGTTTGCAAGTTTTTAAATTTTTTATAATTTTTGGATTTTTAATATTATTTTAATATTATTTTATTATTATTTTTCAAATTTCACATTTTTGCACTTTTTATATTTTTCTTAGCTTTAGTACATTAAAATAGGATTTTTACAACTCTTAGATTATTTTTATCATGATTAGATTAATTTTTATAATTATTTTAAGTTTTAATAGTTTTTAAATCATTTTAAATAGTTTTTCTTAGCTTAAAAATTTCTAAAAATAGTATTTAATCTTTTTAGGTCATTTTAGAGGTTTACCAATTGAAAAATCTTCATTTGGGCTTTCTGATAATGAATTTGCTTTTTAGGGCTTTAATTAGCATTTAAAAATTAATATTTAATTAATTAAAAAGTTTGAAAAAGTTTTGATCATTGGTAAACTCTTAGTTTATTTATTTTGATTTTTGGTAATTTTTTGGGAATTTCTAGAATTAATTTTTATTTTAGCTATTTTTACGGTTTTACGTTTAGTCATCGTAGTAATTAATTTCACGTCTTCGTCATTCTATTTTCTCATCCCCTTCTATCCAATATTAATCTCAAATCTTGTTACATTTTATTCACACACATATACCTCCTTGGGAAACGAACTTTCACATCATTTCACATCATAAGGGTCATTTGTACACGGTTTTCCTAAACCGTCGTATTTAATACTTTTCCTACTTTACGCTCTTTGTTTTCCTAAACAAGAGTTGTAATTTACTAAAATCAATTACGTTCACGTATAAGAATTGTAAGTATTACGTACGTGTTAGAACACGATAAGTATTTATTACGTATGAACACACAATAATTATTTAAACAATAATTAATCACGAACATGCGATCATGAAATCATGAACGTAAATTAATCACGAACTAATATTAATTACGTATATATATATTTATTACGAACACGAATAAATATATTAGGTCACGGTTAATAATTAACCAGAACACATAAAACACGAACACGATAAAACACGAACGAACACTAAAATAACTAGACTCGGAAAAAGGTACGGGTTACCCCAAGTGGGGCCCCTACCCGCGGCTACACCAAGAAGATGGGCCAAGCCCATCTAATTTTTACTAACAAAGGGGTTAAGGTAAATCTTTTGGTCATTTTTCACATTACAGTAAAATAACAAAAACCCTAAAAAGATTTTCTCCTTCTCCTTGCTCTCTCTTTGGCCGCCGGATATAAAGACACAAAAGGGGGTGTTCGATTTGATTTTGATCTTGATTTTTGTACAAGTATTGGTGTGTGTTCATCCTCGTTTGATCCACGTATTCAGTATACGTTTTTAATCCTTTTCTTTTATGTTTTGATTTAATAATTACATAAGAACATGATGTTTTTAAAAAGCTAATTAAAAACATTAATTAAACATGTAAATGGTTATGGGGTAAATCAAAACAAGGGATTTAGGGGTGTTTGATGTGGCCGGCTCCTAAACCGAACCCCAAGGGGTCTCGGTTTGGCTTGCGAACCACCATCGAGACCTCATGGTCTCGGTTTGGTGGTGTGGGTCCCACGGCAGCAGCAAACAGGGGGGAACCCAGAAGTGGTTCGGGGTATGGTGTTGATTACGGGTCCGGTTCATGGTTTCTAGTCACGATCCGGTTCATTGTTTATGTTAAGGCTTATGATTTTGATAATCATATGTTAAAATTAAATTTATAAAACATGAAATAATTAATTTAATAAACATGACTTAGGTTATAATTTAATTATTAGATCATGAATTTTTAACCTAAGTATTTATATTTTCTAGAATTTATAATTAATTAATTATTAAAAACCATGTCTATAATTAATTAATTAACATGACTTGGGTTATATTATTAATAATTAATAATACATGTTTTAACCTAAGTATTTAACTTTATTTAATTAAAAACATGATATATTTAATTAAATACTTTTAACCTATAGTTTATTTAAAATTACATGTAATAATTAATAAACTATACCTTATATCAATATGACTTAAAAAAATAATCAGAAGACACTTAAGCTTATATAATTAGCTTATTTAACCAGCTTATATCTTTTTATGGAAACTTTCTATTTTTAGAAACTTATTTAATTAAGGCAGCTAATCTATTTATGGAAACTTTCTATTTTTAGAAACTTATCTATTTTAAGCAGTAATTCTATTTTTGGAAACTTTCTATTTTTGGAAACTTTCTATTTTCGGAAACTTTCTATTTTTGGAAACTTTCTATTTTTGGAAACTTTCTATTTTTGGAAACTTTCTATTTTTGGAAACTTTCTATTTTTGGTAACTTTCAATTTTTGGAAACTTTCTATTTTAGGAAACCTTCTATTTTTAGAAAGTTACTTATTATTACATAGTAAGTATAATAATACATGAAATACAAGTAATACTTAATCAGAATAGACAAAGTATAAGATAAACACAGTTTAAAGCTTAAAACAGTAAAACATGACATGAACGTATAAAATAAGCTAAGACATGACATAAAACCAGTTACGTATTTAGTAATCAGATACTTATACACGTATGTATTTATGTAGCATTAGTGATACCGAAGTAGGACTCTCTTCAGTTCGTCTTCTTCGTTCACTGGACATAAGGTACAGATTCCCGTCCTTTCAGTATGGACATTCTTTCAATATTAGGATTTCCCGTATGCAGCCAACTGTTTTCCCGTAGTATAAGTTTATATGTTTGATTTGCTTATGTTTAATTTAGAATACCTCTAGCCATATACATGCATGACCAGTTTCACCTAGTTATGGAGGTTCCATAACCATAACACTAGAGGCACTGGTGTTATGACTTCCCCACGGCGGAGTGATTGCTCGTGGCGTCCCTTCAGCTTTTGGCCATATTATTATATTTATCATGTGGGGCGTATGGGTGCATCCTAATTACATGTTTTTCAGCAGATTACTCAGTGTGAATGTGGTGTGTGCCTTGCATCCTTCACAAGGAGCTGATTCCTCCTACTCAACCCAGTATATTAAATTATAGGCAGCCCCTCTAATTTGCATGATGAGGTCACCCCTCCAAGTATTCATGCACGGTGGATTTTCCTGACCTATATTGGCTAATGGTAGATTATGTTAAACAGTTTTTATAAGATAAACATAAGGCTTTTCAAACTATAAAACCAGTTTTACCAAGACTTAACCGGGTTATTCGGGACTTAGTTTCTTCCGCTGTTATATGCTTATATGCTTATATTGTTCATGCTTTATTGTACATCCGTGCACTGAGCGTATTGCTCAGCCGTTTTCCTTTTCTATGTTCCCAAAACGGCAGGTACTCAGGGACGCTCGTAGACTTTAAGCGTACGTGCATATAGACTGGAAGCTTTCTAGCCTTTCTTTACTTTATGCATTATCTTTACTTTGATACTCTTGCCATGGATATTGTTTAGTCCTTTCATTTACAATACTTATGTTTGTGTGTGATGAGCTTTACTTTTGGACTATCGATGTTTGATTCCGGTATTTTCCTTTTATGGTCATGTAATGTTTAGACATTTATCCTTGTATGCTTTGATGACACGCCATAATTACGCGTGACATTCCATTATCAAAATGGGGTGTTACAATTATGGTATCAGAGACAAGGCTTCGACCTATAGGCTCTCAAAATATGACCTGTGATTAGTGGGTAGCCACTATGGTCTTCCTAGAACGGACAGTCGTTTTCATGCATTCATCATTTTTATGCATACATATATATGTCATTGTCGCAGGTTTATGACTAAGTAATGGTTGGTACAGGACTGTCCCTATTTAGTCGCATGTGTTTTATCGAAACTTTTAAATTTGGGACCGACCCATAGGCGTCCCCTCGCCATGTCTTTTATTTTGGGTGAACTGACCATAGGCATTCACTCTCGAGCATACAAAAGTTTTCATAAAACTGCATCATGCATTCATACACAAATTTTCTTGCATAAAATTTTCCTCTTGATTTATTGGTATATTTTTTTTTCATGTATATATATTTTATGTTTTGATCGGTTTAATCATATGTTTTATGTTATACTGTCAGATGGCAAACACAAATAATCTTTGGGAGATGTTTGTAGCTGCTGATGCAGAAATGTAAGACATCCTTCATCGGAACGACAACTATCCTCTCCCGCCTAACATTTTCCCATGGAAGGAAGGAATCGGCTCATGAGGGAATACTATACCATTAGACAGCGACCTGACGAAGACAACAATGACTTCATGCAGCGTTTTCTTCGTTATGTCGGTGTCCTGAGAGCAGCTGCGGGCACCACTGAAGAGCAGGCACTACATTTTCGTTGGGCTCTTAATCCAATGATCGCCAATAACTTAGCAGGTGCTCCGTTGGATACGGTAGCACAAGTGGCCGATGCGGCACGTAAGCTGGAGATGCTGCATGAGAGAGATGAGTTCGGGGAAGCTGAGAGACCCGAGAAGAGGTAAACAATCGTATTGAAGCGGTGACCAATCCGTATTCTTTCCATATATGTCAATTATTCATATCTTAAATTGTATCTTCCAGGCAGAAAACTGGGGACCGGTCTCAGCCGACTACTCAACAGCAGCCTCATCAGCCCAAGGGAAACGGTCAGACTAACGACCGTTCTGCTATGGATAGGCGTAGCGGTAATGATAATTACCGTAACAACGCTGGACACTCCAACGGCAGCAGGTCCTAATACTTACTCATTTTCTTATGATTTCATGTTATAACTCATATTCTGACACTCTAGCAAATCTTCTACCAGGAACAATGGAAACGGTAGGGACCAGAACTAGAGAGGTTCACAACCTAGCCGTCCAGCTATCACTGGTATTCAATCTTACGATTATTCGCATTGTCCTTTGTACCCTATTATTATGTCTCATGTAAAATGTCTTATCAGGTCCTCAGCCAGCCAGAGCACCTGCTGGAGGATATACTCATCCTCTTTGCTCTACTTGCCACCGTAGGCACCCAGGGCCATGTCGTCGTAACACTGGCGCATGCTTCAAGTGTGGTCTTCCTGGCCATATCATGAAGGATTGCCGTAAGGGCGAGATGGAGGGCACATCGGGACATGCTGATACCAAGCCGCCTCCTACCACTGGACGTGTCTACACGACATCTCGAGACCAGGCCAATAAGTCTACAGGTACCATCAATGGAATCTTGTATATGTATGGTCAAGCTGCGTGTGTTCTTTTCGATACGGGTGCTACTCACTCGGTCATTTCTACTGCCTATGATAAGAACATTAGGATGTGTTGGGAATAAATTATAACCAGTCTACTTGAGCGCTGACAAGAGTAAAACAAGCGTTGATAGGAAGAAAACAAGCGCTGACAGATCAAGCGTTGACAAGAAGAAGTCAAGCGTTGTTACATTGAAGACAAGCACTGATGGAAGGATATGATCTACGCGTTTATTATGTTCTAGATTACTTCTAGCAAAGATAGGAACAACAATGTATTTCCTATATTTATCTTTACCTAGAATAGTTGATACGTAGATTATTGTACAAGGCTTCTTATGTCTATAAAAGAAGACCTTTAGGTTATTGTTCATAATAAGTTTTCATACGTTAAACACTTTCATTGTAAGCAAGTTTGTTATCATTAATCAAAGTGAAAGTTTGTTTACATATTTGTGTTCTTGTTTAAGTGTTAATTCCGCATAACACTTAGATTGTCATATACATATACAAAGGTTTCTCTACGTGTTCTTTAGTCCATGTTGATCCTGCAAAGGTTGAAGCCATTAAGAATTGGTCTGCACCGACAACGCCAACGGAAGTGCGACAGTTCTTAGGATTGGCTGGCTATTATAGGCGATTCATTAAAGAATTTTCTTTAATAGCTAAACCCTTGACTAAGCTTACCCAGAAGAATAAACCTTTCGTTTGGGGAAGTGATGAAGATGGAGCATTTCAGACATTGAAGCAAAAATTATGTAGTGCGCTAATTTTATCATTACCCGACAGGAGTGAAGATTTTGTAGTATATTGTGATGCATCTCTTAGAGACTATGGAGCTGTTTTGATGCAGCGAGAGAAAGTGATAGCTTATGCTTCTAGGCAGTTAAGGAAGAATGAGGAGAATTATACTACTCATGATCTTGAGTTAGGAGCTATAGTCTTTGCTCTTAGGTTATGGAGACATTATCTGTATGGCACCAAGTGTACGGTATTCCCCGATCAAAAAAGCCTACAGTATATTCTCGATCAGAAGGAATTGAACATGAGGCAACGAAGATGGATAGAGTTGTTAAGTGATTATGATTGTGATATAAAATATCACCCAGGAAAAGCTAATGTTGTTGCCGATGCATTAAGTACGAAAGATAGAGAGCCTATCAGTGTACGTTCTCTAGTCTTGACCGTGCACAATAATTTTCCTGAGCAAATTAGAAAGGCGCAAATAGAAGCTTGTCAGAAAGAAAATTTTATAAATGAAGGGTTCCGAGGAGAAGGAGATCCTTTAGAGGTTAGAGCTGATGGAGTGAAATGCTTAAGAGGTCGTATGTGGATACCTAAGTTTGGAGGCTTAAGAGACTTGATTATGTTAGAATCCCATAAATCTAAGTATTCCATTCACCCGGGATCTGATAAGATGTACCATGATTTGAAGAAGTTGTACTGGTGGCCGAATATGAAAGCTGATATTGCTATGTATGTTCTTCAATGCTTGACTTGTGCTAGAGTTAAAGCTGAACATCAAAAGCCATCAGGACTACTTCAACAGCCAAAGATTCCTGAATAGAAGTGGGAGCGAATTACGATGGACTTTATCACCAAGCTTCCTAGAACATCATCTGGAAACAACTCGATTTGGGTTATTGTCGACAGACTGACCAAATCAGCACACTTCATTCCGGTTAAAGAGCAGTTCTCACTGGAGAAGCTGACTCGTATATATCTTGAGAATGTTGTATGCAAGCATGGAGTGCCTGTATCGATCATTTAAGATCGAGATCCTAGATTCGCATCGAATTTTTGGAAATCTCTCCAAAGATCTTTGGGAACGAATCTCGACATGAGCACTGCTTATCACCCCCAGACTGATGGGCAGAGTGAAAGGACGATACAAACACTAGAAGATATGTTGAGAGCTTGTGTGTTAGATTTTGGTAAGAATTGGGATAAACATTTGCCTTTAGCAGAGTTTTCGTATAACAATACTTACCATTCTAGTATTAAGGCTGCACCGTTTGAAGCTTTGTATGGTAGGAAGTGTAGATCTCCTGTATGTTGGAGTGAAGTTGGGGATACCCAGCTCACGGGACCGGAATTGATCCGGGAGACTACGGAGATGATAGTTCAGATTAAGAATAGGTTGTTGACTGCCCGTAGTAGACAGAAAAGTTACGCGGATGTGCGGCGGAAGCCGATGGAGTTTAAAGTGGGTGACCGAGTAATGTTGAAAGTATCGCCATGGAAAGGCGTTATAAGATTTGGAAAGCGAGGGAAATTGAATCCCCGTTATATTGGACCCTTTAAGATTTTATCTAGAGTAGGTCCGGTGGCTTATAAACTAGAGTTACCCCCAGAACTTCATGGTGTTCACAACACATTCCATGTATCTAATCTGAAGAAATGTCTAGCAGTGAGTGATGAGAAAATTTCATTGGATAAGGTTTGAATAGATGGGAAGTTGCATTTTATCGAAGAACCCGTAGAGGTTATGGATCGTGAGGTAAAGCAACTGAAACAAAGTCGGATACCTATTGTCAAGATCCGATGGAATTCAAAGCATGGACCGGAATATACTTGGGAACGAGAGGACGAAATGTGGAAGAAATATCCGCACCTCTTTGATTTCAATAAGAAACAGACATCAAAATGAAATGGATCACGAGGACGTTGATCCCTTTTAGGAGGAAAAGCTATGACAATCTAACATTTTTAGGTAGTGTGTTAGAAATACGTTTTTAACGTATATTAGAAGTATCGGTCACTCCACGATATTATTAAATGTTGTATAGCTCGTAGTTAATATTTGGTTAGTTTTTTACTTTTCATATTAATAAAACACACATTTCTCTCTCACTTTCTCTCACTACTTTCTCTCTCTAGAAACCTTCAACCCACCTTATTGATTCATAAGATTATCACTATTCTTCAATTGGTATCAAGAGCCATGGGGTGATTTAAGGTAAGGATTAGTGTTGTTTTTTAGTTTTTGAATGTATTAGTGATTTTTAGGAAAATCAATCTTGAATCTTGTAATTTTTGGTGTTTTTGTTGTTTGGATTAGTAGATAAGTGTTGGGTTTAGCTTATTTTGGTAGAAATCACAAAACTTTTTGTGGTTTTTGATCAAAAATCGGGTTTAGAATCGTTTAAAGTTGGTTTACTTGGTCTCGAAGTATTTTGCCAGTTTATTCCGGATCAACAAGGCATTCCGAATCAACTGTTTATTCCGGATCAACAAAACATTCCGAATCAACAGCTTATTCCGGATCAACAAGGCATTCCGAATCAACTGTTTATTCCGGACCAACAAAACATTCCGAATCAACAGTTTATTCTGGATCAACTAGGTATTCCGAATCAACAGTTTATTCCGGATCAACTAGGCATTCCGAATCAACAGGTTATTCCGGATCAACCGTTATTCTGGATCAACCAAGTATTCCGGATCAACCAAGTATTCCGGATCAACCAAGTATTCCGGATCAAGGTAATTATTCCGAATCAAGATCTTTTTCACATTAAGGTATTTATTCCAAATCAACTTAATTATTCCGGATCAAGGGGTATTTTACGAGTTTTTTCGACGATTTTTTAGTGGATTTAATCTTGGTTTCTTACACACACTTTACTTCAACAACACAACACAACTCACAACCTTACTTCACTGCTCGATCAACCGATAATCTTTGATTCTTTAAAGTGATCAAAATGAATCCGAGTTCATTAATGCCTCAAATGACATCACTTACGGATATTTCCGTCATCACGGGAACGGATAATCGCCCTCCAATGCTCATTAAAGAAGTCTTTGAAGCATGGAAAGGCCGTATGATGTCATACATTAAGGGAAAACCGACATATGGGAGGCTTATGGTCAAGTCAATTCAATGTTCCACTTGATTATGGTACCATCGTTGTTAACAATGTGACTCGACCACGGGAGTTTGAAGAACTTACACCAGCTCAACAACTTATTGCCGATGCAGACGAAAAGGCTCTTCAAACCATTCTCCAAGCTCTTCCACATGACATCTATCGAACGTTAAGTCAATATACGGTTGCAAAGGACTTATGGGAACGTCTAAAGGTTTTGCTACAAGGTACGTCTCTTACTAAACAGGAACGGGAATGTCAGTTGTATGATCTGTTTGATAGGTTTACGTACAGTCCAGGGGAAACGCTTCACGACTACTACTTCAGATTCACTACTCTCATGAATGATTTGAATGTATACAATCTCGTGATTGCTCCATTCCAGGTTAACACCAAGTTTTTGAATACTTTACCTCAAGCTGAATGGGGTGAGTATATTACCGATGTTAAGTTAACCAGGGATTTGCATAAGTGCAATTTGGATCAACTCTATGCTTTTCTCCAGCAGCATGAGAAACACGTGATCATGCACCGTTCACCTCGAGGTATGTACCCTGAATCTTTAGCTTTGATGGCAAAACAACCAAGCTTGTCATATAACAACACTCCTTATATCATGGGACACCAAGCTTATCATCCATCACCGTACATGACTCCAAGCTTCCCCCAATATTCGATTCTACCGTAACCACCCACCTCACATCAGCAACAATATCGGTTTAATGCACCTTCGTCTCAGAGAGAACCACAAGCATCACAATATGCCTCACAACCTCACCCATATTCACCAGCAAGCATTGCACCTTATGCTCAGTCATCATACTCTTCTTATCAAGAAAATGCAGCATATTCATCTATTCTGACCACATGAGTATTCCTTCTAGTGCTTATGCCCCTCAACAAGACCAAGCAATGTATTGTGATAATGATGAAGTTCCCATTCCTGAATTCAAACAAGGAACTGACCCAGTTGAAGTGTTAGCCACTATGTCTGCTTATCTCACAAGGACATTGAGCAAACGAGGATTTAGAGGACCAGCTCCTACTAACAATCAGCTGAGGAATTCATCCAATTCTCGACAACAAGCTACCATTGAGAATGGCAGGGTAATGGTTCAACCTATTCAACCTTATCAGGGGAGACCCACTACATCAACCACCAATGCACGCATGGTCAATCCTGCTCCAATGCTCAACACTCCTCCACGGGCTAATTCTACAGGTAAGTTGAGACTGATTACATGCTACTACTGTAAGGAAGAAGGTCACATGTCTAGGGATTGCACAAAACCCAAGAGGAGAAGGGATGGTCATTGGTTTGCAGAGAAGATTTATTTGGTGAACGCTCAGGCACAAGGACAGGAACTTGATGAAGAGGAGCTTGCATTTCTTGCTGATCGAGGGATTGCGGAACAAGAAGTTCTCACTACACAGAATGCAGCATACCAAGAAGATGATCTGGATGCTTACGATTCAGACTGTGATGATCTTCAATCTGCTCAGGCAGCTCTTATGGCAACTATCTCTAGCTTTGGGTCAGATAAAATATATGAGGTACCTACTAATACCACTGATACTAGTATTCAATCACATCAAGTTGGGCAAGAGGGTGCTGATCCGAATGAGTCTTCGGTGGTGAGTCTTTCAAATGAGGAGACAATCAATGATAGCAATATCAATGCAAGTCCCCAGACTTTGAGTGAATCACAACCGGGAGTCATTTCGCATACGCATACTCCTGCTCAACAAGATTTGGTCATGGTTCCTGCAAAATTACTTAGCCAAATGAATACTGCACTCTTAGAAACCCTAGCTACGAATAAGAATTTGTCTGCTGAGCTTGCCTTGTGCAACGAAAAAGTTCAAACTATGGAATTAGTTCCTTCGTCCAATGTTCTAACAAATCCCGAATATGATCATTTTCGAAACAAAAAAATGGGTCATTTGCAAGAAATTGAAACCTTAAGAGCAGATCTTTCCAACGAACTTAAAGAAAAAGAGTTAGTAGTCACTAATTTTCACAAACTTCAAACGGATTTTGAATTACTCGAGTCTAAAAAGAATGAAATGGAAATTAATGCGGCTAATAAGATTAGAAGTTTAGATTATTTGCTTTTAAGACAATACGCTGCCTCTCAACTAGTGCACTTATTTGACGCATCGTTTAGAGAGTTTAACTTATCGCGTCAAAAAGACCTTCCCCCTAACCCACGGTATGCAAGACAAGCTTTTATCCATAATCCAAGACTTTATGATGCAACCAAATTAGGATTGGTCTTAGCTCCGATTGTTATTTTCGAGGATCGCACGAATAAGGATCTAGTTGATGAGAGTCGGTCATACAACTTTGCAAAATATCCACAGTGTGATTATTTTAAAATGAACCAGGAGCTTGCAAAAACAGACTTTAGAATTCGCTTCCATATGGATAAAGATCTCATCACAACACCAACCTACATGTTAAATGAAGAAAACCCTAGTACACTTCCTACACTTGTCAACATGGAAGGACCTAAGGAAATTCCAAAGGATCTTCCACCTATTAGCACTGTATGGATAAACTTGCAAGAGATTAATCAATACTTTGCTAGTTTTGACAAGGTCATCCGGGAATGTACGACTTCAAATGGCTTAAACGCCGGAGAATAGGCTTTCGAACACATGAACGAGGTGTTTAAGAATGAGATCAACCCTTTTTTCGAAAATCTAAAAGGAAGTTTTGCATCTCTTTCGGAAAATCTCGATTTTGAAATTAAAGAAGTTCAAAAAGTGCTTTATGAAATGGACACCGCTTACGAACTACAATTAATTGAAAAGGAAAAGATTCTATCCGAGTATGACCGATTCGTGTCCCAAGTAATTTCGTGTGATGTGCTTACTACTGTGAATGTTAATTATTCGAATGAGCTTACATCCGCTATGAATAACTGTGATGCTGTGAATATATGTGATGATGTGCATGATCTCTCTGTAATATTGCTGAGAATGTAAATGAGGTAAATAATCATCCTTGTCACGAGTCTAACACTGAATTTTAAAGCTTCAAGATTCTTACAATTTACTTACAACAAGCTTTAATCAACTTGAACAACATTGTATATCTTTAGAATTAAAACAGCAAACTCAAAATGAGGATCTTTTGATAACAAATGTTTGTGAAAACAGTGTTGAGACGAGTGACAAGATGATTGAGATAGTTAAGGCATTAGAGGAAGAGATTATGAGATTAAAGAGAGATGTGTCATCGAACGAAACACTAAAATTGGAACTAGAGGCTGCAGAGTCTAAAAACTAGTGCTTAGAAACTAGAATTTCATCTATTCTATGGGAGATGGATCGGACAAGACAGGGACTATCCGCTCTTTATGGTTCAATAGAAGAACGCTTAGCTTTTAATGCAGCACAGCAACAATCTTATGTTGAACAACTGAACCAAAAGTGTGAGGAAATCTCTGACTTAAATATCCAGCTCATTGACAAAAACATGGTCTTGGCTGAGTTAAAGGAGACACTTCTTCTCACCCGACAAGAAGTTGTTAATAACTTAGCTACCAACTCTGCACCGTCCTCTAGTGCTCCATCAACCAATTCAGTAGTGATCTATAAGAACCCGCGCCATAAGCAAAATCCGGATACTTACAATGTTTATATGATGAATGCAATTAAGCATGTGGACCTTGTTAGGGATATTTTAGATGATTTGTATGTGTTAGATCCCTCAAGCAGTCACTATTATTCAGCTCATGCATATATTCAGCGAGTTCAATATTGCTTAGCATATTTGCAATACATAGGAAAACCAGGTTCTGCACTACTCACTAATTGACCCATTGCTGTAACTCCATTCAATAAGACCCCAGGAGCAAAACCGTCATTGGAACCATCAACTAAGGCACCTTTAAAATCTGTTGCTAATGTCCCACTTTGCCTTCTACAGGATTAAAAGAGTCTACTAAGGCTAAAGGATCGCCACTCAAGAAAGATAAGATCAAGCCCTCCACTAGTAGTACCATCAAGAAGAAAGTAGAAGCTCACCCTAGGAATGTTATTTCAGATTTAAATAAAAAGAATCATGTTGCTAAGACTAAAAGCTCTGCGCCTGTGCAGAAGCCTAAACCATTTGTGAATTCTAATTTGAAATGTTGGAATTGTAATGAATGCATGTTTTCCTAACGTCATGTTTTGTGTCTTATTGATCATGTGAATGAAATGAATGCCATTAGGAATGATCTTGAATGGAAGCCAACTGGGAGAACTCGTACCCAAGTTGGATGGCAATGGCGTCCCACTGGTAGGACCTTTACACTAGATGGAAAAACGTGCCCTTTAACTAGGAATGCATCCATTAAGGTTAGGTCTCAGCGTCCTTTAATTAGGCACACTAGCACTAAAGTATGGAAACCGCGCCCTTTAATTAGGTCAGCCCCCACTATAGTGCCTATCAGTGAAGAAATACCTCAGGATTTAAGCCAACTTGAATCTACACCACCAACTAGGAAGAAGGCTAGGAAATCTAAGAAATCTAATGTTAGCAAATATAAGATCATTAAATCTGTACCTGCTAATAACAAGGAACATTCAGATTCCGAAACCTATACATTGTCCTCGTCTGGTGATATTTTCAGGTGGTCCAAATCATCCTCTGGTATTTGGACTCCGGTTGCTCAAAGCATATGACCGGAGATCGCTCGATGCTCCGAAATTTCGTTAGCAAGTTTCTTGGAACGGTTAAATTCGGTAATGATCATATTGCAAAGATAATGGGGTATGGTGAATATCAGAATGGAAATGTTACGATTTCAAGGGTATACTATGTAGAAGGTCTTGGTCATAATTTATTTTCAGTAGGACAGTTCTGTGATTCCAACCTAGAGGTTTCTTTTCGACAACATACTTGTTTCATCCGCAACTTTGAAGGAAAAGACTTGTTGAAGGGGTCTCGTGGTGCAAATCTTTATACTTTGTCCCTACAAGACATGATGGCCGCCTCTCCAGTATGTCTTCTCTCCAAAGCATCTAAGACCAAGTCATGGTTATGGCATCGCAGATTATCTCATCTCAACTTTGATGCTATTAATCATTTGGCTAAAAACGAATTAGTTCGTGGTCTTCCAAAGCTCAAATTTCACAAGGACCATTTATGTTCCGCGTGTTCAAGGGGGAAAAGCACCAAGAAATCATACAAGCCCAAAGCTGAAGACACCAATCAAGAAAAAATTCATCTTTTGCATATGGATCTTTGTGGGCTAATGCGAACCGAAAGTGTGAGCGGTAAGAAATTCATTCTTGTTATTGTGGATGATTTCTCCAGGTTTACATGGGTTAGATTTCTGCGTACAAAGGATGAAGCACCGAAGGCTATCATCACTTTCCTGAAATTCATTCAGGTACGTATAAATACTACTGTCCGCCGTATTCGTACTGATAACGGAACAGAGTTCGTCAACCAGACTCTTCGTGATTACTATGAAGAAGTTGGTATCTCACATGAAACATCCGCTGCACGTACTCCACAACAAAACGGTGTCGTTGAAAGACGGAATCGTACGCATATGAAAGCTACTCGGACTATGCTGATTTATGCGAACGCTCCATTATTCTTATGGGCAGAAGCTGTATCTACTGCATGTTTCACCCAAAACCGTTCTATCATTCGGAAACGCCATGGAAAAACACCTTACGAGCTTCTACATGATCGTAAACCCGATGTTTCATTCTTTCATGTGTTTGGTGCTCTTTGTTATCCAAACATTAATAGTGAGAATTTGGGTAAACTTCAACCGAAAGCCGATATAGGTATTTTCATTGGTTACTCACCTTCCAAGAAAGCATACCGAATTTACAACCGTCGTCTTGGTAAGATAGTAGAAACTATGGACGCAGATTTTGATGAGCTGACAGCGATGGCTTCTGAGCAACGCAGCTCTGAACCCGCGCTTCACGAGATGGGAACCGGTGCTATTAGTTCCGGATTAGTTCCCAATAATCCTACTTCTACATCATTTATACCACCTACAAGGCCCGAGTGGGATAAACTATTTCAACCTTTGTTTGATGAATTCTTTGATCCCCCAAGTGATGAAGTTCCAGCACCTGTAGTGATAGCTCCAATCCCTGAAGTTGTTGCTCAAGCTAATGAAGCTTCATCAAATGCATCTTCAGTTAACATTGAAACATATGCACCTTTACCAAGTAATTCTTAAACTACACCTGAATCTTCACCCTTACTTGTGCCTAATGATGTTGAAGAGGATTCTGTTGATCACGATTTGGAATAAGCTCACCTACAAGAGCTTCCATTCTTTGGTATACCGATACCTGAAAACCCTTCAGCCGCGTCTACCTCAGAAGAAGCTCCTACAATCGTTCACTCCAGACCACCACGAATTGAAAATCACAGCACCAAATGGACAAAAGATCACCCAATTAGGAATATTATTGGAGGTCTCGATCGACCAGTCTCGACACGCCATCAATTACAAGAGAGTGCACTCTATTGCTATTTTGATGCATTTCTCTCCGAAGTTGAACCTAAAAACTGGCAACATGCTATGACTCAATCATCTTGGATTGAAGCCATGCAAGAGGAACTAAATGAATTCGAAAGACTTGAAGTATAGGAATCAGTTCCTCTCCCTGACAAGGTTAACATCCTTACTTTGTTGTGGGTTTATAAGGTTAAACTCGATGAGATGGGTGGAGTCTTGAAGAATAAGGCTAGATTGGTTGCTATAGGATACAAACAAGCCATGGGTATCGACTTTGAAGAATCTTTTGCTCCTATTGCAAGATTGGAGGCTATTAGACTATTCCTTGCGTATGCTTCTCATATGAACATGATCGTCTATCAAATGGATGTGAAGACGGCATTTTTGAATGGTGAACTAAGGGAAGAAGTCTATGTTAGTCAGTCAGATGGGTTCGTTAGCACGGAGTTTCCTAATCATGTGTACAAGCTTAAGAAGGCTCTCTATAGGTTGAAACAAGATCCTCGCGCGTGGTATGATCTCCTTTCAACATATCTCATTTCGGAAGGCTTCTCCAAAGGCAAGGTGGACCCCACTCTATTCACTCTCAAGGAAGACAACGACATGATACTGGTACAAATTTATGTTGATGATATAATATTTGCTGCCTCTAACATAGAATTGTCAAACCGCTTTGAGAAAATAATGTCCACGCGCTTTCAGATGTCAATGATGGCAAAAATTTCATTTTTCTTAGGATTACAAATTTCTTAGAATCCCATAGGCATCTTTATTAATCAATCCAAATATGCTCTAGAATCATTAAAGAAATATAACTTTGAAAACTGTGACCCCGTGGATACCCCAATGGTGGAGAAATCCAAGTTAGATGAAGATAGGAATGGGATTATTGTCGATCCGAAACTCTACCGTGGGATGATCGGCACCCTTCTCTATCTGACTGCTAGCAGGCCTGATCTGCAATTTGCCGTATGCATGTGTGCCCGGTATCAGGCTCGGTCTACCGAAAAGCACCTACATGCTGTTAAAAGGATCTTTCGGTATCTCAAAGGAACACTTCATCGTGGTCTTTGGTATCCGAAAGATTCCTCTATTGCTTTAATATCATATGCAGATGTCGATCATGCTGGGTGTCAAGACACGAGGCGTAGCACTTCTGGGTCTGTGCAACTCCTTGGAGACAGATTGATTAGTTGGTCTTCAAAAAGGCAGAAAAGCGCTTCAATTTCTAGCACGGAGGCTGAATACATTGCCATGTCCGGTTGTTGTGCTCAAGTCCTTTGGATGAGATCACAACTGACTGACTACGGTCTTGGATTCAACAAAATCCCGATGTATTGTGACAACAAGAGCGCCATTGCCCTTTGCTGCAACTACGTTCAACACTCCCGGGCAAAGCACATCGACATTCACTACCATTTCATTAAAGAGCAAGTGGAAAACGGAGTGATCGAGCTGTATTTTGTCACCACTGAGTATCAGCTGGCAGATATGTTCACCAAAGCCTTAGATCGAGGACGAATCGAGTTTTTGATCGACAAGCTTGGTATGAAATCCTTCTCTCCAGCGACTCTCAAAGAGTTGGCAGAAGAATCAGCAGAATAGTGGTGGTAAACTATTCACGTGTATCCTTTGTTCGTGATCATGTATATTATCGTATATATATAAACCATAAAAAGAAAAATACAAAAATATAAAACCTACAAAAACCATGAAAAATATAAAACCAAGAAAAACCATAAAAAATATAAAACCAAGAAAAACCATAAAAAATATAAAACCAAGAAAAACCATAAAAAATATAAAACCAAGAAAACCCAAAAATATTTTCGTCTTTTTTAATCGGACATGTCTTTTAGTACGGTAATATTTACGGCATTAGAAATGTCGATCAATATTGACACGACGCCATAAATAGAGTCCGTATAGAAGTTGTACATTTTTAAAACATGCCCATTATGGCTTGTAGTTATTTCAGACTGCAACCCGCTTTTTGCATTAAAGTCACGTATTTCCTTGGAAAACGTTGGCTCACAACGGGAATTAATTTTCTCGGGCTTGATTTACAAGCCAAATCATGCAAAGGGATCAAGTTTACTTTATAACTTGGTCTAACACGAGTTAGTGTACGTCTCAGTGCATTAATTTGTCAAAATAAGAGAAATCTTATTGCCACCACGAATCAATCTTTTCAAGACATTAATTGGAAAATGTTTTCATCAATATTTGACTCTTTAAACAATGACTACAGCTCTTTAAATAGAAAACGGGTCATCGTTTAAGGGGGTGAAAATGTTAAATCGTCTTCGTCATCAAAAAGGTCTTCAAAAGTTTTCGAGGAAAATTAATTGGCTAAATGGTTAATGACTGGAATTGCTTTGGTATTCGTCTTGTATTCGTTCGTGATTTTTCGTGAATAGTTAAGTTGTGTGATCGCTAAGATAGGTTAAGGTGGTTAAATCGAACGATGGTTAGGGAGTTTAACGATGGTTAGTGACTAGAAACGAAAAGAAAAGGAAAAGAAAAGAAAAACAAAAAGTTAAGGGATTAAAAGTAACAATCTTTGAAACTTTTAAGAAAAGTTTTGACCAAGTCACCCCCCCCCCACGTGTTCTCTTTCCCTCTTTCTCTTTTCTTCTTTCTGTTTTCTCGTATCCGCCATTAACACACACAACAAAGCTCTCACAATCGTCTTCTTGCTTAATTAATCCATATCAGTCGCAAAAACTAAGGTACAATCATCATTTTAATATCTAATTCATCTAATTCGTTTTTAAATCTATCTAATTAACTCGTTCTAATTCAATTATTCTAATTAGGGTTTCTGCACTATTTAGGCTTTAATTGATTAGGGTTTTAGGTGGGTTTGGCTTGGATTAGCATTAGAAAGATGTGTGTTGCCTTAGAATGCTATAAAATTCACTCATGCGCTTAGATTAATTCATGATAGAATGCGTTTAAGATCATTCCGAATGAGCACATTTTTAAGTTATTCCGAATGAGCATGTTTTCAAAGTTATTCCGGATGAACGACCTATTCCGGATGAACCGTTTTGCAAAAACATTCCGGATGAATCATTTATTCCGGATGAACCATTTATTCCGGATGAACCAAATATTCCGGATGAACCAAATATTTCGGATGAACCAATATTCTGGATGAACCAATATTCCGGATGAACCAATATTCCGGATGAACCAATATTCCGGATGAACCAATATTCCGGATGAACCAATATTCCGGATGAACCAATATTCTGGATGAACAAATATTCCAGATGAAACCAATATTCCGGATGAACCATTATTCCGGATGAACCATTATTCCGGATGAACCATTATTCCGGATGAACCATTTATTCCGGATGAAGGGTTTATTCCGGATGAAGGGTTTATTCCGGATGAAGGGTTTATTCCGGATGAAGGGTTTATTCCGGATGAAGGGTTTATTCCGGATGAAGGGTTTATTCCGGATGAAGGGTTTATTCCGGATGAAGGGATTATTCCGGATGAAGGGATTATTCCGGATGAGATGTTTATTCTGTATGAAGTGTTTATTCCGAATGAAGGTGTTTTTTGCTTAATAACTTGTTAAATGTTTGAGTGTGTTCAATTCTTAAGGGATTATGTCATTGGATTAGGTATAAATTCATAATGGTATTCATATCTGTATGTATCAACTTTTATGTTTTATCTCAAGCAGAAAGAATGACTAACCCAACCGTGCAACAAATACAAGACGATAGAGCAGCAGCCATTGAAGAAGCCAAAACCCTCAAGTTCATTCCAAACAACTACCGGTTGAAGGAGGTCTCTAATTCCACTCACAATGGATTCAAGGTAGCTTCAGCCATTCTTGACAATTCTCACTTCAAGAAGGCGCTAAGGAGAAGTGCTTCGGTGCCCTTCGACTATATGTACGAATTCTGGGCAACCAAAGAGAAGATGTCAAACAAGATCACATTCTTCCTGGACAACAAGCAACAGACTCTCACCGCGTCAGACTTCCGCAAGATCTTTGGTTTTCGGGAGTCACCCAAAGGTACAACATTCTCAGCGAACCCGACCAAGAACGAGCTCATGGAGATGTTCTCTGCTATTGGATGTGCGGACTTACGAATAGTGTCCGATTTCACCACAGCCAAAGTGGGTCAACCTTGGAGAGCGATATTTGGTATTCTCAGTCGATGTCTCACTCCCAAAACGACTAGGTATGATGTTGTGCGTTCGCCAATCATCAATATGTTCTATGGTATGTTCAAAGGTATTAATATTGATTATGCATCATTGTTGTGGGAAGAGTTTATTTTTCAACTCTTCACAAACACGAAGACTAAGGCTAAAGGTTACCAGTACCCTAGGTTCATAAAGCTAATCATACATTATTTTATGGAAAATGATGCGTCTATTGATAAGCGTGCAGGTAGCCGTCACCACACAATGGATGCTGATGATCTGGTTGATTTAAGGCAAAAAAGTCACTCCAATGTTGTTATCCCTGGTCCTATTCCCAGTCATCTCCTGACAGATAAGATTATCGCTTCTGCTGATTACAAGAACATGCTAAGAGAAATCGAGAATCAACAAGCAAGCATGCAAGCAGGAGAAGACTCGTCTACCACGGTTAAGAGTAAAGGTAAACGCAAGCAAACAGCTTTACCTGAACCCAAAACCAAGAAGAAAAAGACTGTGGCTAAGAAGGGTAAGAGCACGGCTGACGAGCTTGTTCTTCACGATGAAGAAGATGTTGATGACGATCCTACTCCTGAGCTAACTCACAAGATTGAGAAAAAGTTAATGAAGAAGGCTATTGAAAAGAGTAGGAAAGACACAGGCGGTAGTGGTTCGGGTGCACATATAGATGTTGAAGAAGAATACGAGGAGCCACATTACATTAGTGAGTTTGGATCACCCGAACTTTACTCAGCATCGAAGGAGACATCCATTGCTGATACAGCAAGTGTTGAGAAGGTGTCCAGTGCTACAACAATCATTGTGACTACACAGCCTCTCGTAACTCAACCTCCACCAATCCAGCCTTTACCAACCTGACCGGTACCAACACCATTCCCTCCACCTCCACCTACTTCCGTCATGAGTACTGTAGTCACAACCGTGCCTCTTCAACCATCCCAGAGTAGCCCTGCACCATCTTCAGTGGCTGCATTTGTAATGGCAGAATTGTTGGATAAACACATGGACAGTCAAAGAAAAGAGATGGCTCAACTTCAAGAAGAGCTATTTCGACGAGTGCAAAGTGAAGAGGCATCCAAGAAAGCCCAAGACGAGATGCTAGCTAAGTTCACTGCAGAGATGGAGTTGACACATAAAGCTCATGCAGAAGAACTTGCTTAGGTCAAACAGGCTGAAGCTGATAAGAACGAAGCCCGATTTACGAGACTTCGAGCTATAAAGGATAAATATAAGGAGCAGAAAGAAACACTTGAAGCTTCTATTGTAGAGAGAGTGAATGAATCTGTTGAGTCCCTTATGCCAAAGCTGCGTGATGAGATGAGGAAACTTGCGGCTGATAACTTGATGATTAAGTCGTCCAACCCTTCCGAGTCAGCCTACAAAATTGCATATGACTTAACGGATTTTGAATTAAAGAAGATCCTCAAAGCTCGCATGAAGGAAGTTGGATCTTTTGACAATTCTAAAATTCAGAGGACACTTTACAAAGCACTCAATGAAGCTATCTTGGAGGATGATCGATAGTTTAAGATGTATGGAAGTGTGGTACCTTACCACATTTTGGATGAGGAGGAAAAGGAAGATAGTGAACAAAAGGAGGATGATGGTGAAGAAGAAGAAGAAGATGATGATGATGATGGTGATGATGATGGTAATGATGATGATGATGATGGTGATTGTGATGATGATGGTGATGGTGGTGATCAAAATAAGGAGAGTGATAAGGGTAGCAACGGGGATGATGATGAGGATGATGGTGGTAAAAGTGACCAGCCTGATCAGTCCAATGACGATGAAACAGGGGACAAGGCTGCCAGCAAAAAGAAACCATCCAAGTCCGGTACCAAGTCTCAGAAAGATGCTGCCCGAAAGGAAAAGTCCACATCTACGGAGTCAGGACGAACCAAGTGACGCCATGATGTGAATGCTGCTACTGCATCATCGATTCCCGGTACATCTGTTTCTATTTCTATACATGTTACCACTAATCCTGTTAGTTCTTTTGTTGCTCCTGTGATTGCAGAACCAGTAACTGAACCTGAATCTGCACAACACTCGCCCGTTCATGATACCGCCGAAATTCCTGAATCAGAACCAACAAGTGTTCATGTTTCTACTCCTCTGCAAAAAGAACCAGAATCTACTGTTCCCGAGTCAAGCACACGGGACTGGGCGGATACATTGGAGATTGATGAAACTGCACCGCCACAAGCTTGGATCACGGCAGCTGCAAAAAATATGATCCAATCACAGACGCTGATAGAGATGTTCTATATCTCCGTATCCGTAGTCCGATAGACTTGTGTGCATTTTGGGCTCATGAGTTCAAATCTTCGGTCACTCCGTCTTTGGTAAAGAGAGCGCTAAAGGACAAGAGACTTCACGCCAAAACCAGGTTAAGCCGCATGGTGTACGAGTATTATGCTGAAGAGGTCCTGAAAGCTCTCAATACCGTTCAAAGTCCAGGCCTGTAGAATATTGATAACCTATGAATCTATGAAGTGGGTTGATGTTTCTAGAGAGAGAAACTAGAGAGAGAAAGTGAGAGAGAAACTATGTGTATTTTATTAAGTGAAACTAGAAAAATGACAACAAACCAACCCCTTTCCATGGTGGAAAGGGGTATTTATACTTCCAAGCTACATTGGGCTTGGGCCGGTCCATGACAAGCCCATGGACCGGTTCTTACTTAACTAAATAAGTAACTAATAACTATTTGTTAACTACGAGCTATTACAACATAAATAATATTGTGGAGTGACCGATACTTCTAATATACGTAAAAACGTATTTCTAACAATCTCCCCCTAAGGGAGGTCACTCCACGTTACAAAGTTCTAAACCTAGCATACTATACTAAGTCTTTGTTCTTTAGCTCGTAGTCTTTTCTTCTTTTCTTTCTTTTATTGTGAATATGTTGGTTTGATCTTTTAGGCTTTGAGTTGAGAGCATTGTTCTTTTGGCCTTTCACGTGCGATCTTTTGCCTTCTTGTGAATTTTGCCTCCTCGTGACTCCATGTTCCACATACTTATGTCTTTTTGTTGAATTCTCGAAAGTTTCAGAGTTTGGTACAGCGGAAGACTTTATCTTGTACTTTCTTGAATTTTTGCTAAACTTTGATGCAGAAAAACATAAGCATGTGGGAACGACTTATACAGGTACACCGCAACACCACCGTCTTCACTGGTACACAGCAACGCCACCGTCTTCAACAGGTACACAGCAACGCCACCGTCTTTAACAGGTACACAGCAACGACACGAATAAAATGGCTTTGAACATTTTATTCTAATTCGGTAGCATTTTACCTCCGGTCGGTGAAGACCGTTGGACGATATTAGATATCGTACCCGTGACGGATAGTTTCAATTAAGTAACTTCCTGACAGGATTTCGCGGGTAAACCCGTTCTCTTTATTCGACCGTCCAAAGCTGACTGCGAACATAAAGAGTGAATCACTTGGATAAATTATCCTTGTGATTTGAAGCCGTCAATTCATGAAACCTGGAACAAGTGAATTTCAATTAAGATTTTCACCATCGTTGCTTTCCAGTTGTCACGAGCTCAATTCATAAAGAATCTTGCACGTCACCTACCAAGTGCTGTTTGATGTTAACACTAGAAGGATTTCCACTCATCACTGTGATCAATAAAGAGTCACTCTCAGTGTTCTGGCAAGATCATATGATAATGCGAAGAGGCCTGGAACGAGTTTAAGTTCAATTAAGAATTAAACCACTGTTTCTTTCCAGTTTTTCACAAGATTGGTTCTAAAAGAACCGCACGTGTAACCTACCATGAGCTTGTTTGATGTTAGCTCAAGCAGGATTTCCATCTTCATTGTAATACTTGCGTATCACTCAGATGTTCTGGCAATATTACAGGAATACTGCGTAGGACTCATGAAAATCTCTTACTTTTCACAGTGTGTGAGAAAGCAAGGAATAAATGGAAAGTGTCCTAATGAGACTTTTGATGATCTCTTGGCTCTAGACTCGATTGTGCGTTTTGATTTAGTGAGCGATGGCTGGAGAGGAGTGCCACCTTTTCAATACCAGTCTATTCGGAGTGAATAAACCAATAGATAACGTGTTGATCTCCGTATGATTAAAACAAATACCTTTTGAGAGATATTTGAGTTAGCTGGGAAGGGTTGTGCATTGCATCACTGGGTCCATGACGTCTTTCTTCAATATCGAGAATCATTAACAAAAATGATCTCAATAGCATATGTATTGACCCGGTTTCTGCCTAAAGTTGTAAGGAGGGCTTCTTTCTTTACACCCTTTATCTTTACATTTCTTTTTCATTCTTCAACCCCTTCAATGCTTACCAATACGTCATCACTAGCACCTTGTTGTGATTGTTCGAGTGCTAGCTTAAGTACTTGGTCGGCATTCAGCTACGTTCACATTCTTTCTCCATCTTTCCTAGGACTTCTAATTCTATCTAGGGAATTGTCCTTGGGAAGATTCCATCGACTCAGATGAATCATTGGACTAAACCTATTCCTACCACCCTTTTGTCACCACATTCGTCGTGAATTAAGCGTGTTTTGGGAAGGAATTGCCACCATGAAAAATCATTGAAAATCACCTAAAGTACTTGTGATATTGAAATCAAAAGTTTCGTACCTTAGGTGTTTTTGATCATCAAAAACGCTCCCTCTTAATACGTGCTTTACACATATTAAGTTGGATTATCGTTAAGTCTTTTTCATCTTTTAGCCAAGTATCACTTAAGTCTCCTTAATCCCATTTTCTCCCCTTATCCAAAATGTTAACCATTAATATTTGGGATATTGAATGGATTAACCGGTCTTTGGGTAAAAAATGAAATCGATGTTTGGCCATAGAACAAGTTAATGCTCCCCCTTAATTTAATAAGGGATATTTGTAGTGCGTTAGTATGATATATTTTGAAAGATTTAGAATCTCGTGAGAAATTCTTGAAAAATTATCATACCTTAACACTACATCAAGCCGTACAAGCACAATATTCACAAATATACATATTCACAATTGAAACCCAATATAAAGTGGACCTGAAATGTACGACCCATTAGATGGATCGTTGCAGTAGCTTGTGGTGCACTAAATATGGTCTACCACCAACGAATCTTTCCAAGCTCCTCATCAATCTACGTTCACGGAGCTTTTGATCAATCTTCTTGATCACATACTTCGCCATCTGCCGGTAACCCGGATGCCAATCCTCCGTCATCTCTGGCAAAGTCCCACCCGAGTTAAGATGCTCCAACTTTCCTCTGACTTGTAGAAGAGTCCCATCACTGTACTTATAAAGCTCACCCACCCTCATAAACTTCATTAAACCTCGACTGTTCAAGTAGAAAATGCCGCAATTCGGAACAGAAATGCCGATATAAGGACATCTATCCACATGTTGAGGTAGAACTTGATTCACTGGACGGGTTAAGTTGAGCTTCCTTTGGTAGCTTTCGACTCCCAACTGAAGATCTTCAACTCTTTTCTTGATAACAACGCTTCGTGTGAACATACGAAGTGCTGTATTCAAGGCAATGAGGTCTTCACGAGGAATATGTGTAAGTTGATCTCGGGTCATCAGAAGCAGCATATCTTCGATATCCTCAAGGCGAATGATAGAAAAATCTCCCTGCTGGATTTTGTATTCTCGGTCATCCTCCCTTTTCAAACGAATCTCCGTCACATGATAATAGCCGTTCTTGGCTTCAGTTTTTAACCCTAAGATGCTGGAGATGCGGATATCGGATCTAACGTTGCTTCCAGAATTGACTAGGCAGCAACCCCTGTACGCCCTTCGGATTCGTTCGTCCCAATGAGATGCACCTATAACAGCATACATATCATAATTACGAGTTACCCTTGGGACCCAGAGTCTGTTTACCTTTTCCTTGATCCAGGGTATTGTCCCCCAGTTGGCAGCTTTCAGCAAGGTCAGGGATGTTGCATACTTTGATGAACCCTTCAGAAGATACTCAAGATCATAGGTGACGAAGAAGTCGAGAGCTATCTGATTATCTTGAGTAGGATCAAGTGGAGGTGGAGCTCTTTCTGATTCATGAAGACCTGGCCGTTGAACGGTATTCAGAGCCTTCAGGATCTCATCGGCATAATACTCGAACTCCATTCGGGTTAACCGGGTTTTGGCGCGAAGTCTCTTATCCTTCAGCGCTTTCTTCACCAAAGATGGAGTAACCGAAGTCTTATACTCATGAGCAAGAAATGCACATAAGTCAATCGGACTGCGGATACGGAGATACAACACATCTTTGTCAGCGTCTGTGATCGGATCATATTGCGCTGCTGCCGTGATCCAAGCCTGTGGTGGTGCAGTCTCGTCAATCTCCAACGTGTCTGCCTAGTCTCTTGTGCTTGGTTCAGGAACCGTAGATTGTTGTGCTTGTTGTAGATGAGTAGAAATGCGAACATCTGCTGGTTCTGATTCAGGCATTTCGGCAGTGTCGTGAACGGGTGAGTGTTGTGCAGCTTCAGGTTCAGTTACCGATTCTGCAATCACAGGAGCAACAACAACAGAACTAATGGGGTTAGTGGTAATAGGTAAAGATACAGCAATAGAGGTACCGGGAATCGATGACGCTGTAGTAGCATTCACATCGTGGCGCCACTTAGATCGTCTTGATTCCGATGATGTTGATTTGTCCTTCTGTGCTGCATCTTTCTTGGACTTGGTTCCAGACTTAGCAGGTTTCTTGGAACTGGTAACCTTATCTCCCTCTTTAGGCTGTTCACCCCCATCATCATCCTCATTGTTATCCCCGTTGCTCCCCCTAGCACTCTCCTCATTACCATCACCACCATCATCGCCATCATCATCATCATCATCATCATCCTCATCCTCATCATCATCATCATCACCATTATCGTCATCCTTTTCCTCTTCTTCTCCTTCTTCTTCCTCTTCCTCTTCACCAGTACCCTCTTCCTGTTCACTATCATCTTTATCCTCCTCAGGTAGAATGTGATAAGGTACCACATTTCCAAACGTTTTGAATAACCTATCATCCTCCAGGATAGCGTCATTCAGGGATTTGTAAAGAGCCCATTGAATCCTAGACTTATCAAACGATCCAAGTTCCACCATACGAGCTTTGAGGATCTTCTTTAATTCAAAATTTGTTAACTCATAAGCAATTTTATAGGCGGATTCTGAAGGATTGGATGACTTGATCATCAAATTATCAGCTGCGAGTGTCTTCAACTCATCACGCAGTTTTGGCATAATGGACTCAACAGATTCTTTCACTCTTTCTTCAACAGAAGCTTCAAGTGCTTCTTTCTGCTCCTTGTATTTATCCCTCATCGCTTGAAGTCTGGTGATACGTGCAGCATGCTTATCAGCCTCAGCCTGCTTAACCCTAGCTAGTTCTTCTGCATGAGCTTTTCGTGTCAATTCCATATCTGCAGCGAACTTAGCAAGCATCTCTTCCTGGGCTTTACTAGATGCTTCTTCACTTTTAGCTCGTCTATGTAGCTCTTGGCGAAGTTCATCCATTTCTCTCTTGTGATTATCCACATGTTTATCCAACATTTCGGCCATCACCAATGCAGCCATTGTAGATGTTGCAGAGCTGCTCTGGGTTGATTGAAGAGGCTCGGTTGTTACGACGGTACTAAGGATGGGAGTTATAGGTGGTGGAAGGAATGGTGTTGAAGCTGGTCTGGTTGGTAAGGGTTGTATTGGTGGAGGTTGAGTTGCTAAAGGTTGAGTTACTAACGGTTGAGTAGACACCATGATAGTAGGAGCACCAGACTCCTTTTCAACACTTTCTGAAACCGGGATGGATGTCTCCTTCGAAGTAGAATACCTTTCAGGTGACTCAAACTCATCAATATCCTCTGGCTCCTCGTAACTTCTTCAATATTTACCCTTGCACCTGAACCACTACCGCCAGTATCTTTCCTACTCCTTTGAATTGCTATCTTCATCATTTGTTTCTCTGCCTTGTCAAGAGTAGGATCAACAACATCTTCTTCGTCACGTAGACGTAACTCATCAGCCTTACCCTTTCCCTTCTTAACCTCAGTCTTTTTCTTCTTGGTTTCGGGTTCAGGTAAAGCAGCTGGTTGCTTGCGTTTACCTTTACTCTTCACTGTAGTAGACGAGTCTTCTCCAGTCTGAAGGTTTGCTTTTAACTTCTTGATTTCTAGTTGCAGTAGTTTGTAATCAGCAGAACCTTTAATTTTATCCGTCAGAAGGTAATCAGGAATAGGACCAGGAATCACACCACCAGAATGTCCTTCATGCCTTAGATCCACAGTATCATCAGCTTCTTCAGTGTGATGCCGACTTGCTGCACGCCTATCAATAGTAACATCATTCTTCATAAAATAATGAATGATAAGCTTGATAAACCGAGGATAAGGAAAGAAATTTGTCTTCAGCTTCTTGTTTTGGAAGAGTTGAAAGGTAAATTCTTCCCATATCAACAATGCATAATCTGCATTTGCAGCTTTGTACATGCCATAGAAGAGGTTTATAATAGGACTGCGCAAAGCATCATGCCCACTTGTTTTTGGTGTAAGACATCTACTGAGAATACTCAACAATGCTCTCCAAGGTTGTCCTACTTTAGCAGTGGTAAACTCAGACGCAACTCGTATGTCAGGACATCCAAGAGCCTCGAACATCTCCATTAGTTCATCTTTAGTAGGATCCCTCGAAAATGACATGCCTTTGGGTGTATCCCGTATACCAAAAATCTTACGGAAGTCTGAAACTGTGAGCGTCTGCTGCTTGTTGTCGATGGTGAAGGTGATCTTGTTTGAAGTACTCTCCTTGGTAGCCCAGAACTCATACATGTACCCATAAGGCACCGAGGCACTACTTCTTAAAGCATTCTTAAAATGGGATTGATCAAGGATTGCTATGGCTACTTTAAAACCATGGTGAGTGGATTTTGAGACCTGCTTCAACCGGTAATTGTTTGGTATGAACTTGAGGGTTCGTGCTTTAGCAATAGCGGCTTCTCTAGAGTCTTGGATTGCTTGTACTGTTGGATTAGTCATTGTATCTGCTTAAGATAAGACATGAAAGGTTGATGCACAAAAACATATAGATATATATCATTCTTACTTCTAAGCATAACACATTTCATAACATAATACAACAAGTACATATAACAGGCAAACAATATTAATCAAACAACTCTTCATCCGGAACTTTCCTTCATTCGGAACTTCTTCATTCGGAACATTCCTTCATTCGGAACTTCCTTCATTCGGAACTTCCTTCATTCGGAACTTCCTTCATTCGGAACTTCCTTCATTCGGAACTTCCTTCATTCGGAACTTCCTTCATTCGGAAGTCCTTGATTTGGAAGTCCTTCATTCGGAAGTCCTTCATTCGGAAGTCCTTCATTCGGAAGTCCTTCATTCGGAAGTCCTTCATTCGGAAGTCCTTCATTCGGAAGTCCTTCGTTCGGAAGTCCTTCGTTCGGAAGTCCTTCGTTCGAAAGTCCTTCGTTCGGAAGTCCTTCGTTCGGAAGTCCTTCGTTCGGAAGTCCTTCGTTCGGAAGTCCTTCGTTCGGAAGTCCTTCGTTCGGAAGTCCTTCGTTCGGAAGTCCTTTGTTCGGAAGTCCTTCGTTCGGAAGTCCTTCGTTCGGAAGTCCTTCGTTCGGAAGTCCTTCGTTCGGAAGTCCTTCGTTTGGAAGTCCTTCGTTTGGAAGCCCTTCGTTCGGAAGTCCTTCGTTCGGAAGTTTTTTCATAAAATTCCTTCATTCGGAAGTTATTATCCATGTTCATCCGAAACTTAAAAACACAGCCTTTGATGACTTAATCTATGCTCGTTTGTGAGTTCTAATGCAAACTAAGGCAATTAAACATCATCTAAAGCTATTCCGACCAAAACCCACCACAAATCCTTAGTTAATTAACCCTAAATTAATCATAAACCCTAATTTGATTTAAACGAGTAATTTAACAAACTTAAAGGATGAATAAGGTGAGTTATAAGTTAAATATAGATGATAATTACCTTTTAAATTAATGAATCGGATTGGATGAATAAACGAGAGGTTTTAGATCTTGTGTGTGTGTTTTAACAATGGCGACAAAGTGAGAATAAACAGTGAAGGATATGAAGAAAAATGGAGGCGGGGTGTTAGCTTTTGACTTAGGTCAAATTTTACTACTTCCACAATTATCACCTTAAGTCCCTATATTCTCCTATTCTTTTCCTTTTTGTTTATAACTTTTTCATTTCATTTTACCTTTCCATTGAAAAGCTTAGTCAACTTAATTTTGCTTAGTTAAACTAAACTCGACAATCTCACACAACTTAAGTATCGCATCCAATTAGCATATCTCCAAGATCTAAAAGCAATGCCTATCACATAGAACGAACACAAGTCGTATTCTAAAGCAAAACCACTCAATTACCATTTAGCCATTAATTTTTCACAATCACTTTTGAAAGTCAATTTAATGACGAAGATGATTTAATATTTTCTCCCCCTTAAACGATGACCCATTTTCTATTTAAAGAGCTGTAGTCATTGTTTAAAGAGTCAAATATTGATGAAAGCATTTCTAATTTGTATCTTGAAAAAGATTGATTCGTGGTGTCAATAAGATTTCTCTTATTTTAACAAATTAATGCACTGAGACGTACACAAATTCGTGTTAGACCAAGTTGTAAAGTAAACTTGATCCCTTTGCATGATTTGGCTTGTAAATCACGCCCGAGAAAATTAATTCCCGTTCTGAGCCAACGTTTTCCAAGGAAATACGTGACTTTAATATGAAAACCGGGTTGCAGTCTGAAATGACTACAAGCCATAATGGGCATGTTTTAAAAATGTACAACTTTTATACGGACTCTATTTATGGCACCGTGTCAATATTGATCGACATTTCTAAGGCCGTAAATATTACCGTACTAAAAGACATGCCCGATTTAAAAACGAAAAATATTTTTGGTTTTTCTTGATTTTATAATTTTTATGGTTTTTCTAGGTTATATATTTTTTATGATTTTTGTTGGTTTTATATTTTTGTATTTTCTTTTTGTGGTTTATATATTTACGATAATATACATGATCACGAACAAAGGATACTCTGAATAGTTTACCACGACTATTCAGCTGATTCTTCTGCCAACTCTTTGAGAGTCGCTGGAGTGAATGATTTCATACCAAGCTTGTCGATCAAAAACTCGATTCGTCCTCGATCTAAGGCTTTGGTGAACATATCCGCCAGCTGATACTCAGTAGTGACAAAATACAGCTCGATCACTCCGTTCTCCACCTGCTCTTTAATGAAATGGTAGCGAATGTCTATGTGCTTGGCCCGGGAGTGTTGAACATAGTTGCAGCAAAGGGCAATGGCGCTCTTGTTGTCACAATACATCGGGATTTTGTTGAATCCCAAACCGTAGTCAGTTAATTGTGATCTCATCCAAAGGACTTGAGCACAACAACCGGACATGGCGATGTATTCAGCCTCCGTGCTAGAAATTGCAGCGCTTTTCTGCCTTTTTTAGGACCAACTGATCAATCTGTCTCCAAGGAGTTGCACAGATCCAGAAGTGCTACGCCTCGTGTCTTGACATCCAGCATGATCGGCATCTACGTATGATATTAAAGCAATAGAGGAATCTTTCGGATACCATAGACCACGATGAAGTGTTCCTTTTAGATACCGAAAGATCCTTTTAACAACATGTAGGTGCTTTTCGGTAGGCCGAGCCTGATACCGGGCACACATGCATACAGCAAATTGCAAATCAGGCCTGCTAGCAGTCAGATACAGAAGGGTGCCGATCATTCCACGGTAAAGTTTTGGATCAACAATAGTCCCATTCCTATCTTCATCTAACTTGGATTTCTCCACCATTGGAGTGTCCACGGGGTCACAATTTTCAAAGTTATATTTCTTAAGAGATTCTAGAGCATATTTGGATTGATTAATAAAGATGCCTCTGGGATTTTGAGAAATCTGTAATCCTAAGAAAAATGAAATTTTTCCCATCATCGACATCTGAAAGCGTGTGGACATTATCTTCTCAAAGCTATTTGACAATTCTATGTTAGTGGCAGCAAATATTATATCATCAACATAAATTTGTACCAGTATCATGTCGTTGCCCTCCTTGAGAGTGAATAGAGTGGGGTCCACCTTGCCTTTGGAGAAGCCTTCCGAAATGAGATATGTTGACAGGAGATCATACCACGCGCGTGGAGCTTGTTTCAACCCATAGAGAGCCTTCTTAAGCTTGTACACATGATTAGGAAACTCCGTACTGACGAACCCATCCGGCTGACTAACATAGACTTCTTCCCTTAGTTCACCGTTCAAAAATGTCGTCTTCACATCCATTTGATAGACGATCATGTTCATATGAGCAGCATACGCAAGGAATAGTCTAATCGCCTCCAATCTTGCCACAGGAGCAAAAGATTCTTCAAAGTCTATACCCAAGGCTTGTTTATATCCTCTAGCGACCAATCTAGCCTTATTCTTCAATACCGCACCCATTTCATCAAGTTTAACCTTATAAACCCATAACAAGGTAAGGATGTTAACCTTGTCAAGGAGAGGAACTAATTCCCATACTTCAAGTCATTGGAATTCATTTAGTTCCTCCTGCATGGCTTCAATCCAAGATGATTGAGTCATAGCCTGCTGCCAATTTTTGGGTTCAACTTCAGAGAGAAATGCATCAAAGTAGCAATAGAGTGCACTCTCTTGTAATTGATGGCGTGTAGAGACTGGTCGATCTAGATCTCCAATGACATTCCTAATTGGGTGATCTTTTGTCCATTTAGTGCTATGATTTTCAATCCTAGGTGGTCTGGAGTGAACAATAGAAGGAGCTTCTTCTGAGGTAGACGCGGCTGAAGGGTTTTCAGGTATCGCTACACCAAAGAAAGGAAGCTCTTGTAGATGAGCATATTCCAAGTCGTGATCAATAGAATCCTCTTCCACATCAATAGGCACAAGTAGGGGTGACGATTCAGGTGTAGTTTGAGAATCACTTGGTGAAGGTGCATCCGGTTCAATGTGAATTGAAGATGCATTAGATAAAGGTTCATTAGCTTGAGCAACAACTTCAGGAATTGGAGCTATCACTGCGGGTGCTGGAACTTCATCATTTGGGGGATCAAAGAATTCGTCAAACAACGGTTGAAACAGTTTATCCCATTCGGGCCTTGATGGTGGTAAAAAGGATGTAGAAGTAGGATTATTGGGAATTAATCCGGAACTAATAGCACCGGTTCCCATCTCATGAAGCGCGGGTTCAGAGCTGTGTTGCTCAGAAGCCATCGCTGTCAGCTCATCGAAATCTGCGTCCATAGTTTCTACAATCTTGCCAAGACGACGGTTATAGATTCGGTATGCTTTCTTGGACGGTGAGTAACCAATGAAAATACCTATATCGGCTTTCGGTTGAAGCTTACCCAAGTTCTCACTATTAATGTTTGGATAACAAAGAGCACCAAACACATGAAAAAATGAAACATCGGGTTTACGGTCATGTAGAAGCTCATAAGGTGTTTTTCCATGGCGTTTCCGAAGGATAGAACGGTTTTGGGTGAACCATGCAGTAGATATAGCCTCTGCCCACAAGAACAATGGAGCGTTCGCATAAATAAGCATAGTCCTAGCAGCTTCCATAAGTGTACGATTCCGTCTTTCAACGACACCGTTTTGTTGTGGAGTGCGTGCAGTGGATGTTTCATGTGAGATACCAACTCCTTCATAGTAATCACGAAGAGTCTGGTTGACGAACTCTGTACCATTGTCTGTACGAATACGGCGGACAGTAGTATTCAAACGTACCTGAATGAATTTCAGAAAAGTGATGATAGCCTTCGGTGCTTCATCCTTTGTACGTAGAAATTTAACCCATGTAAACCTGGAGAAATCATCCACAATCACCAGAATGAATTTCTTACCGCTCACACTTTCAGTTCTCATTGGCCCACAAAGATCCATATGCAAAAGATGAAGTTTTTCTTGATTGGTGTCTTCAGCTTTGGGCTTGTAAGATTTCTTGGTACTTTTCCCCCTTGAACACGCGGAACATAAATGGTCCTTGTGAAATTTAAGCTTTGGAAGACCACGAACTAATTCGTTTTTAGCCAGATGATTAATAGCATCAAAGTTAAGATGAGATAATCTGCGATGCCATAACCATGACTTGGTCTTAGATGCTTTAGAGAGAAGACATACTGGAGAGGCGGCCATCATGTCTTGTAAGGACAAGGTATCAAGATTTGCACCACGAGATCCCTTCAACAAATCTTTTCCTTCCAAGTTGCGGATGAAACAAGTGTGTTGTCGAAAAGCAACCTCAAGGTTGGAATCACAAAACTGTCCTACTGAGAATAAATTATGACCAAGACCTTCTACATAGTATACCCTTGAAATCGTCACGTTTCCAATCTGATATTCACCATACCCCATTATCTTTGCTATATGATCATTCCCGAATTTAACCGTACCAAGAAACTTGCTGACGAAATTTCGGAGCATCGAGCGATCTCCGGTCATATGTTTTGAACAACCGGAGTCCAAATACCACAGGATGATTTGGACCACCTGAAAATATCACCACACGAAGACAATATAGAGGTATCGGAATCTGAGTGTTCCTTGTTATTAGCAGGTACAGATTTAATAATCTTAGATTTGCTAACTCTAGGTTTCTTAGATTTCCTAGCCTTCTTCTTCCTAATTGGTGGTGTAGATTCTAGTTGGCTTAAATCCTGAGGTATTTCTTCACTGATAGGCACTATAGTGGGGGCTGACCTAATTAAAGGGCGCTGTTTCCATACTTGAGTGCGAGTGTTTGATGAGATGACATTTATACATGATCTCATCGTTCTTTTCGGGCTTTAAATGCATAAAAATGTCATAAAATACCATATATATGCTTGTGTTTGTTTACTTGTGTATTTTAGGTATGGATATCGTGAAAAAGACAAAAGATCACAAGATACAAGGAAAAACGAACACGAGAAACGAAGACGCACAATGAACCGGGCCCTAATCATGGAATTTTCAACAAATACCCTTGAAGACTTGAAGACAAACAAGATTGATCCTCCAAGAATGAAGAAATGACACTTAAAACCCTTGTATATTAATAATTACAAGTTTGGTCCCTTAAGTTTGTCAAAATTGCAAAAAGGTCCTTCAACTTTAAAGAAATGGCAAGATTAGTCCCTCAACAAATCAAAATTGCCAATAATGGTCCCTCATGAAGTAAAAGACACAATGAAGACCTTTGAAGATCAAGATTGTCCAAGATCAGCCCTTGAATTATTCAAAAATGCCAAAAACAACCCTTTGAAACCTTTTTCCAAAAGTTTGTGCCAAATGTGTAAAAAGGGGAAAGTTATTAACAAAGGAATCAAGTTTTTATGGGCTGAAAACATGTTTTGCCAAAAATACCAAAAGATAAGGGCTGAAGGTGTCACATTGAAACATTTAAACTCAAAAACGCGCCTAACAACCTTCTTTCCCCCAAATACGGATCAAAACTTTTACTGTACACCCTTTTCACCCCCAGGTTTTACCTTACTTAAAACTTGGGTAAATTGCAATTAACTTTGCACATGCTTGATTCACACACATAGAAACAAATCCCACGCATAAAACCCTCACCCCATTCACTGTGGACCCCACCCCCAAATTCCTTCTCAACCAATCAGAACGCTACTTGGTCCCCAAGCAAAGTGACGTGTCCCAAATCAACAACCATGATTTATTGCTTCCTCACAACGCAAAAAGGAACGTCCAGGATCAAATTTGACAGCTCAACACCAAAAATGCGTCAAGGGCATATTTGGGATTTTTCTTAGATTAGGGTTTGTGTTTAAGCCTTCTAGAGAGTTCTGAGAGTAGTATAAAAGGAGGTCCAACCTGTGGAAACCCCTTTGTTCCAGTTTTTCTTCAATTAATCTTGTAATTCCTTTTAATTAATATAAAATTTGGTTTTTGTTAAATAAGCAATTTAATTCCTTTTTATGATTTCTTAAAGTTGGTGTTTATTGTTGAAGAGAAACTGAGTTCCATTTGTTAATTGGTGAAATAATTTTGTGTTTCAAAATTATTTCAAGGCTTTGAAAATCTGAGAATTTTTGGAAGAAATTGTTTCAGGTTTTTGGTGTTAAGAGTTCATTAGTAATTGGTAATATAGTGGTTTCAAAACATTTTGAGAAGTGTTAAAAGTTTTTGGAAGATTTTTAGAAAGAAAGAAAGTGAACAGAATATATATTGCTTGTATTTGTGCTTGCTTTTCTTTGATTGTTCTTAAACAGGTGGAAGATATTTGGTTGATCATTGATCTGCACAGGCCTCCAGCCTTGTGGGAGGTGGATTTACATCCACTAGAACCCTGGATGTAAGGTTCTAAGGTAACTACTTTTTACCTCTTTGAAAATTTCAAAAAAAGTGAAGTGTCATGATATTTGTTTGATTTGGTGCTATCAGTGTGTTAAGGTGTTTGATTTGAGTTCTTTTGAGTTGGTATGCATGTTAGATGTTATTAGGATCAGTTTGAGTAGTTTTTGAAGTGTTTTGGTTTGTTAGAAGTTGGAAAACAGATTTAAAGTGGTGTTTGGATACATGTTTTAGCAGGGTACTAATTCCTTGATTGTGGTTGAAAACGTGTTTAAGTCACTAAAACGGATTGAGATAGGTTGCATATTAGTAATAGCTTAGAATAGAACAGGTTTTCAGCAAGTTTGAGTGATAAAAAGTGAAAACATAGCTAGAAATCTGCATATCAATTGTGCTGCTTATTTTTCATGAAAAATTGTGCTTGATCTTGTAATTCTGTTAAGTGTTAGTGCTTATTAGGATTATAGTTCATTTGTATGCTAGGTTGTAAGGTTGTGTGCAAGATTTGAGAGATTGGATCTCATTAGTGTGCATTTTGTTTGGCATTAAGTCCACAGACCTCTCATTTGTGCATCAGCAACTTGAATTTGCTAGTGAGTGCTTTGATTGTGATTTGTGATTGAGTTGAGTGCCTGCTTTGTACTTGTACTTGACTCCTTGTGCTTCAAAGAGCACAAGGGTGCCCCCCTGTCCAACAAACATCCACCAAAACAAGGCATCCAAGCTCCTCTTGGTGCTTTTGTCACCTGTGAAGAAAAGCAAGAACACAAGCAAACCTGCTTGTGTTCAATATTCAACCTGTCCACGTTTTGTACTTAACCTAGGCTTAATCTAGTTTAAAAAGTGGAATTGGATTGAGTTTAGAAGCATATAAGGTGTCAGTTTGGATTGGGAAAAGAAAAAATAAAAAAGAAAATTTTGGCAAAAAGCATACCCGTAACGGACTCAAACCCTCGACCTGCAGCTCAGGAGTAAAGGGCTCTACCGTTAATCTAGATAGCTTTTTACGTTCTCCTTTCATTTCATTACTCTTTTAACCTATTATTTCTTTCTAGCTTATTAATAAAGCCGTAGCTTATTTCCATCTTTTCCAGCTTATTTAATTTGTGTTTTTGGCTTATTTGATTTTTCCTAGGACCTTATTAGACTTTAGGATTTTTCTAGATTGGTTTTAAAATTTTCCCTTTATTAAATTATTTTCTAGCATTTATTTATTAGCCGTATTTTGAAAAATCATTAAAAAATAGAAAAAAGAGTTTTAATTTTTAGGAAAAATAATTTTTAGCTTTTAAAATAATATTTTGAGGTTTACATTAGGTTTTGGTTTTATAAACTTTTATTTTTAATTTTATATTATTTTAAGGTTTTTTATAAACTTTAATAATTTTTATAAAATTATAAAAAAAGGGTTTAGGAACTTTAGTTTGCATTTTTCTCTTAGGTAGATTATTTTAAGATTTTAGAAATTTTTTAGAATTAATTTTATTAACTTTTTATTTTTAGTATTATTTTAATATTATTTTATTATTAAAAATTCAAAGTTTTATTTTTATTTCTTTTTCATTTTTCTTAGATTCTTTAGCATTAATTAGGACCTTTTCCATTTTTAGAATAATTTTATAGCTTTTAGATTTATTTTTATAATTATTTTAAGTTTAATTAGTTTTTAGTTGGTTTAAATCATTTTTAGAGTTTTAAAAAATAGTTTTATTAGCTTTTAATTTTTAGAAAATTACTTTTTAGTCTTCTAATAATATAAGTTAAGTAATTATTCAATAAAATCATATTTTAGACATTTGTATTAGTTGTATTTAATTTTAGGGCTTTAATTAGCATTTAAAATTAAATATTTAATTAATAAAAGGTTTTAAAATATCTTTGTTGGATTTTTGTCTTTATTTATATTGACTTCTTTTTAATCTTTTATTTATTTTGTTTTTGGTTTTAGTTAAATTTTTAATTTGGGTAGTTTTTCACGGCTTTACGTTTACGTCGTAGTGTAATTTTAACGTAACCATCTTTTCATCCTTTCATCCCCATTCTTCTCAATATTAATCTCAAATAATTACAAGTTAGAACACACACATATACCTCCTTGGGAAACGAACTTTCTCTCTTTTTATTTGATTGGGTCATTAGTGTTGATTTTTCCTAAAATCATCACTCGATACTTATCGCTCATATACGTTCTTTTGTTTCCCTAAACAAGAGTCGTATTTTTACCTACAATCATTTTGGCGCCGCTGCCGAGGAGGTGTGTTGTGCTTTAATTTGGAAGCTTTTGTTTTTGATATTATCCATAATAAGTATTTGTGTTAAGTGGAACTCCCTTAACACGTATTATCGGTTTTCTTTGTTTTTCTTGTACAAATATTATTAATATATTGTATTAAGTATCACAATCAATATACAATATCTCCAAAAGTGTGAAAACACAACCTTAATTGGGATTTGATCTCCTAATTATTGTATTCGAATCTCAAACAAAAAGAAAAGGCAAAAAATAGATAAATACTTTCGTGAAGCTCGATTTTGAAAAATACAAACTATAAGGTGGGTATAAGGCGGGTATTATAAAATATACCCTAAGGAAAAAGGCTCTTAAGTGCTTCGCGCCGCCTCATTTCCCCGCTTGCTTGTGAGTATTTTGAGATTGAAGGCTAATCGAGGGTTTTGCCGCCCAAAGTATTATTACGTATACTATATTTGCTTGGTTTCTTTGTGATTAAACCCTCTTGAACAATTTGGTTTTCACCAAAGTTCTAAAGTCATTCGAAGGCGTTCACTCCACGTGATCGTTTTCATTCTTTTGAGGCTTCTTTAATCAAGAGTTTGATTCGAGGAGAGATTTTGTAGATTGTTGTCTACGAAGATACACCAAAATCCAAAAAAATTAAATATCATCAAAAACACAAAAAAATTGAAAATCCACAAAACACCCAAAAGAATCTTCTTTGCTCACCTCCCATTCTTCGTGAAGTTTATGATCACTCGTAATCAAGCAAAACGAGCTCGTAAACGTCTTCAAAAACAAGCCAATCAAGGATCGTTAATTGTAGAAGAACCTCCAATTGTTGAACCTATTGTAGAACAAGAAGTCGTCATGGCTAATCGTACTATGATGGAGTTGCTACAAACACCCACCGAGGGTTTTGGAGAGGCTATTGTGATTCCCGCCATCCTTGCGGAAAATTTCAAGATTAAGACGGGTTTAATGTCGATGTTGCAAGCAAACAAGTTTAGAGGTCACGAGAAAGACAACCCGCATTACCACATTATGAATTTCAACCGTCTCACCGCCACTAGCAAATTTAAGGATGTTCCACATGACGCCATTAAGATGATGTTGTTTCCATACTCGTTGGATGGTCCCGCAAAAATTTGGCTCGAGAAAGAACCGCCAAATTCGATTTTGACATGGGCCGATCTCGTTTCTAAGTTTGTGAACAAGTTTTTTCCACCATCTAAAACAACACACTTAAAAAATGAGATTTCACGATTTGTGCAAAGAAATAATGAAAGTTTTTCAATGGCATGGGAACGATTTAAAGAGATGTTACATGAATGTCCACACCATGATTTTACGGAATTGCATCAAGTGGATACTTTTTATAATGGGCTTAATGATCATGAACGAGATTATTTGAATGCCGTCGCGGGTGGTAATTTTTTGTGCAAGACGACAAATGAGGCTTTACAAATCATTGAAAATAGATCTAAGGTTTATAACCCTCGTAACACACCGAGTGTTGCCAATATGGGTTCGTCATCTTCGTCACAATCATCTCGTAGCATCAACGCCTTACATGATGAAGCTAATGAGGAAAATCGGTTTTTTGATAGATTTGCTAATCTAATGTCCCATTGGAAGGCTCAAGAAGCTTCCAATTCCGCTTCGGTTAAAGCGGTTGCTAAGAGTTGTTTATCTTGTGGGGGAGCTCATGATCTTTCCGAGTGCATTACCGCGGATGGTAACACTTCGAGTGCTTATGTAGCAACGGGAACTTATAACCAAAACGGCCAAGGTTCCCGCCAAAATCAAGCTCCACCAAACCAAAATGTTAATAATTATCGAAACAACAACCAAGGTAATTACCAAGGCAACACACGCAATTACAACAAAGGGAATTATCAAAGTGGGAATGGACAAATCTCTAATCAAAACCAAAACCGTGATTTTCAAAACACTACACAAGGTTTTCAAAATGCTCACACTAAGAATTTGCAAGGAGAATTTTTGGATTATGCAAAAGCAAATGATGCTAAATTTGATAATATGCAACGTGAGATGATTAGCTTAAGATCCGAGTTGAAAAACGAGCTTAAAAATGAACTTGCTAATGAACTTAAAACTCATGCTAACAAAATGGAAGGAAATGTCCAACGTCTTCAACAAAACCAACAAAAGATGGAATTAGGACAACATGAGATTAAGCAAGAGTTATTAAAAGCGGATGCTAGGCAATCAAAATTTGAGGACCGAATGGCTAAGATGTTTGAAGCAATCATGTGTAAGCCCTCTTCTTCGGGTGGTCTTCCTAGTGATACCATTGCAAACCCGAAGGGAGAAATGAAGGTTATTACTACACGAAGTGGTAAAACTTTCAAGGAACCAATCTCTCGTCCAAGTACTTCCACGGAGAAGGAAATCGAGAAAGAACCCGAGGTGATGGTCGAAAAGGAGCATATTACAATCCCACGAAGTACCGCTCAAACCACACCTACGGTTGAACCAATACCAATTGTGGAACCCGAGTTTCCAAGGCCGTTGCCTAATGACCAACCCACACCACCTTTACCCTACCCTTCAAGACGAAACAAAGAGAAGTTGCAAGAACGTAACAAACAACAAATCGAGCTTTTTATAAAAATGTTTCAACAAGTGCATTTTGATGTGAGTTTAGCCGACGCGTTGTTGTATATGCCTCGTTTCGCTTCCACTTTTAAAAGTATGATGAGCGATAAAGAAAAGCTTTCAAAGCTTGCTAATTGTTCTTCGGTTTAACTTAACCGCATACCGGAAAAAGTTGGTGATCCCGGAAAGTTTCTCATTCCTTGTGACATACAAGATATGAAAGAATGCCTCGCCTTGGCCGATCTTGGTGCGAGCATTAATTTGATGCCATTTTCCATTTGGAAATCGCTTTCGCTTCCGGCTCTCATTCCTTCGAACATGTCCATCGAGATGGCCGATCATTCTACGATTATGGCATGTGGAATAGCCGAAGATGTTTTCGTGAAAGTGGGGAAGTTCTACTATCCCGTTGATTTCATAGTAGTTGACATCCCCGCGGATCCTCAAGTTCCTCTAATTTTAGGTCGTTCATTTTTAGATACTTCGAGATCGCTTATCGATGTTCATGCGAGAACTATCACTTTGAGATTCAACGAAGAGGAACTTGTTATAAACGCTACTCAAAACTCGAAACCTTCTCATGTTTATGCAATCGCTACCATCAATCACATTGACATCGTTGATGTGGTTTGCGATGAGTTTTCACAAGAAGTGTTAGGTTTTTCCGATAGCTCGTCAAGTGGCAATCCCACTATTTTGGATCCGATTCTTGCTAATTCCACACCAAATCTCACTCCATTCCAAGGAGGCGATCTCACTTCAAATGAAATCGACAATGAAGATGAGGTGTTGATTAGTGATGATACTTCTATTCCACCATTTCTTTCGCCGATGGAAGTTATGAGTGTTGAACAAAAATCTTCAATCGAGGAACCACCTATCCTCGAATTGAAAGATCTTCCTTCTCACCTTGAATACGCATTCTTGGAAGGTGATGACAAGTTGCCGGTTATTATTGCAAAAGATCTTGCTAATGATGAAAAAACCGAGCTCTTGAAAGTTCTTAAGGCTCATAAAGGGGCAATTGCGTGGAAAATATCCGACATTAAGGGTATTGACCCAAAATTTTGTACTCACAAGATTTTAATGGAGGAGGACTACAAACCCGCAATTCAAAGTCAAAGAAGGGTGAATCCCAAAATTCACGATGTCATTAAAAAGGAGGTCCTTAAACTCCTTGACGCGGGAATGATTTATCCTATATCCGATAGCCCATGGGTGAGCCCAATCCATTGTGTCCCTAAAAAGGGAGGAATGACCGTTGTGCCTAATGAAAACAACGAGTTAATTCCCACTCGTGTTGTGACCGGTTGGAGGGTGTGTATTGACTACCGAAAGTTAAATGACGCCACTCGTAAAGACCACTTTCCTTTGCCCTTCATGGATCAAATGTTGGAGCAACTTGCGGGAAATGAATTCTATTGCTTTTTAGATGGTTTTTCCGGTTACTTTCAAATCCCTATCGACCCTCGTGATCAAGAGAAGACTACGTTTACGTGTCCTTATGGAACGTTCGCTTATCGTAGGATGCCTTTCGGACTTTGTAATGCACCCGGTACGTTTCAACGGTGTATGATGGCGATTTCTCACGATATGATCGAGAAGTCGATGGAAGTGTTTATGGATGACTTCTCGGTGTTTGGTAATTCGTTCACGTCATGTTTATCTAATCTCGAACAAATGTTAAAACGTTGTGAAGAAACCAATCTTGTGCTTAATTGGGAGAAATGTCATTTCATGTGTAAACAAGGAATCGTCTTAGGACATAAGGTGTCGAAGGCGGGGATTGAGGTCGATAAAGCTAAGGTAGACGTCATCGCCAAGTTACCTCATCCCAAAACCGTTAAGGGAGTTCGTAGTTTCCTAGGCCACGCGGGCTTTTATCGTCGTTTCATCAAGGACTTTTCGAAGATTTCTCGTCCTATGACACACCTTCTCGAGAAGGATGCTCCTTTTAACTTTAATGAGGATTGTGTTAAGGCTTTCGAAACTCTCAAAAGGAAACTTACCGAAGCTCCCATTCTTGTTGCTCCTAATTGGGAATTACCCTTTGAAATCATGTGCGATGCAAGTGATTATGCTATAGGGGCCGTCTTAGGGCAACGTTATGACAAGCATTTTCGTCCTATCCACTATGCTAGTAAAACGATGACCGAGGCTCAATTAAAGTACACCACAACGGAAAAAGAATTCCTTGCCGTGGTCTATGCTTTTGAGAAATTCCGACCTTATCTCGTCTTGACTAAAAGCATCGTGTATACCGACCATTCGGCTATCAAGTATCTCTTAGCTAAGCAAGATGCTAAGCCGAGATTGCTTCGTTGGATGCTCCTCCTCCAAGAATTTGATGTCACCGTGCTTGACAAAAAAGGAGCCGAGAATCTAGCGGCCGATCATCTCTCTCGTCTAGAAGATCCTCACAAAGATGTTTTCGAGAACAAGGAAATTACCGAAACATTTCCTCTTGAGACTCTCGGTGTAGTGAATTCTAAAGACACCACCCCATGGTTTGCCGACATTGCAAATTACCATGAGGGCAATTTCATAATCAAGGGTATGACGACACAACAAAAACGAAAATTCTTTCGTGACGTCAAGTTCTATTTTTGGGACGACCCTTATCTCTTTCGGATTTGTGCGGATCAACTCGTTCGACGTTGTGTGTTTGGTACCGAAGCTTCTAATATCCTTAGAGCTTGTCACGAGGGACCCACGGGTGGTCACCACGGTGCTAATTTCACGGCTAAGAAAGTGTTCGATGCCGGTTTCTTTTGGCCTTCTATCTATCGTGATGCACACGCACTTGTGAAGTCGTGTGATTCGTGCCAACGTCAAGGAAAATCGTCTCAACGTGATGAAATGCCGCAAAACATAATTTAAGTGTGTGAGATTTTCGACATATGGGGAATAGACTTTATGGGGCCGTTCCCATCGTCTCATGGCAACAAATATATCCTCGTCGCGGTGGACTACCTTTCTAAGTGGGTGGAAGCTAAGGCTTTGCCTACTAATGATGCTCGTGTGGTAGTGAAGTTTTTGAAGCAACTATTCTCTCGGTTCAGAACCCCTCGTGCTATTATAAGCGATCGTGGAACCCATTTTTGTAATGACCAATTCGAAAAGGTTCTAAAGAAATATGGGGTTACACATCGTCTTTCTACGGCTTATCACCCGCAAACGAGTGGGCAAGTCGAGGTTTCGAACCGAGCTTTGAAGAGGATTTTAGAGAGGTCGATAGGAGAGAACCGTGCTTCGTGGTCCGACAAACTTGATGACGCTTTATGGGCCTTTAGGACCGCTTATAAGACACCTATCGGTTGCACTCCTTATAAGTTAGTCTATGGGAAGAATTGTCATTTGCCCATTGAATTGGAGCATAAGGCATATTGGGCCCTTAAGCATGCTAATTTTGACTTGAAGACCGCGGGAGATCACCGGAAAATACAATTGAATGAATTGGATGAATTAAGGGATAATGCTTATGAAAATTCATTAATTTTTAAAGAAAAGACTAAAAAGTTTCATGATTCAAAGATTAAAAACCGGGTTTTTAACGTTGGTGATCAAGTGTTGCTTTTTAACTCTCGTCTTAAGATATTTTCCGGGAAATTGAAATCTCGTTGGTCGGGTCCGTTCACCATTACACAAGTGTTTCCATATGGGACCATTGAGCTAGCTCAAGATGATGGTCCCAATTTCAAGGTGAATGGACATAGGCTTAAGCACTACTTTGGTGGGGAAATTCCTTCAATGGTTGCCCCCGACCAAGACACCTTCCCCAATGATAATTAACATTGAGGGGACTGAGTCGAGCTCATGACTCGGTAATCAAAAACGAGGTGCCTCGTGGGGGAGATCCCATGCTTATCTTTATGCTTACTATTCACTATTAAGGGGACTTGTACCCTTTCAACTCGTTGTCTCGTGGTTGTTTGTGATTGTGTTATCTAGATCATCATCATCTATGATTGAAGACTCTCGTGTTCGTTTACGTGAGCCTCCATCGTTCGTTTGAAGAAGTTTTTCACGATTCCATGACATATCCTTTATTGTTCTAACAATTATCTTTTAGCATAATTAATAAACGGCTTTAGATATATTGTTGATCACCCTTTCCATGCTAGATCCTAAGCATTCGATTCTTCGTCTCTAGTATGGGGGTGCTCCACCTTTAGACTCGAAACATTGAGGACAATGTTTACTTTTAGTATGGGGGGGTGAATAGGTACTTGCTTTGCTACGCCCTCACGCTTTCCAACTTTCAATGTTTTGTTTTGCTAATAAGGCTAAAAATGGCCAAATTTTAAAATTTTTCTTAGTTTTCATAAGTGTTTTTAAGACACGAATGTATATTTTCCGTTGGATAGAATAAGAGTTAATTTTTGACTTGATGGGCATTTGGAGCCATTTACATTCCTTAACCCGCTCAATTCAAGTTTTGCTAGACTTTTATATAGGGAGCTTTAAAACGCGAAAGTCTTAATTCATTCGGGTTAAGAACAAGAACTTTTCGCAAGTTCCTATAACTGATTCTAGAAAGTCACTTATCAAGGGAACTTTAAAACGCATTCTCTAAGCTTGAAAAAGTCCAAGAAAGTGCAAGATCCTATAGGTGGCTTGAAAACCCAAAACTTTGATTTGATATAGTCTTAATGAAAGCTAATCCAAATTTGGCTTAATTTTGACTTGCATGGCTAAGTATTCACGAGTCTCTTTAATTAGAGGTCTTTATATAGTGAAGAACGAGAAATGATAGAGTTAGACAAGTGATCATGCTAAACGTAGAACATGAAAGTGTTCTTTCAAAAACTCATATGTTTTTAATTGTGGCTTTTTCTTCCCATAAGATCAATGCATTAGGAATAAATCATAATTGCAATAAGTAAGGTCGTACGATTTGAAAGGTTACTTAGCCTCTAGCGCAAGATTGTTTAAAAGTTGCTCGGGGTTGAATAGAGTTCATAGCCAAGGCATAACTTATTGAAGCGGGACGCGAAGATTGGCGATTATCCAAAAAGGCCCTAACAAGGCATGAGGAGCTCTATTTTTGCTAAAGATCCAAAGATGATGTGAAGTATCATTATTCCTAAATCAATATGAAGGATCGAGACACACGACGAGAAGCAATTACTCCCCTAAAGAATGGAGAAAGTCTATCCAAAAAGACCCTAACAAGGTATGAGGATAAATATATCCAAGTCTGAAAAGGAGGCGGATCGTTGTATATCAAAATCCAAAGTAAAGATTGAAGAAAAATGATGAAGTCGTGGTCCTATATGAAGAATCTCTCAAAAACGTCAAGTGAAGAAATTCCAAAATAAGAAGAGAAGACCATAATTTCAAGAACGTCTTCCCAAGATTTGAAGTATGAAGTACATGCCAAATATCGGTCCGAGAAAGGTCTCAAATCGTGAAACGAGTTATGCCAAGATATGAACTTAAGGAGATACACGAGAAGCCGTTTTAAAAGATTTTGTCCTTCGGCTAACTATTGATCAAATCGTGCTACTTTGCTTTCGGACTAATAACTACTCAAATAAGTCAATATGAATCACTTGTGATCCATGACAAATAGATAAAAAATGCTAGTAACCCATTTCCTTTTATAATAACTAGGATCGCGGGGAGAAAAAGTATTACACAATTTGGACGTATGAGTAGTGTTAGCATCGTGACTTGTACCAACAATGATCTTGTTTTTACACTTAGCATGGAATGTATGACAATCAAGGATGACGAAGTTTACTCTAAGGGACATTAACTTGTTTCTATTCTTTGACCCTAAAAGTCACCTTTTGGTGATGAAAATCATACATTATGTCTTTACACATTCTCGTAGTATGTTGCAAGTCTTTTACTCTTCAATAAAGGTTAATAAAATTGAATTTTGGTGATGCTTAGATACTTTATTCTAGCATTGCGTGAGGGCACGACAATGGCTTAGTATGGGGGAGTGATGAGATGGCATTTATACATGATCTCATCGTTCTTTTCGGGCTTTAAATGCATAAAAAAGTCATAAAATACCATATATATGCTTGTGTTTGTTTACTTGTGTATTTTAGGTATGGATATCGTGAAAAAGACAAAAGATCACAAGATACAAGGAAAAACGAACACGAGAAACGAAGACGCACAATGAACCGGGCCCTAATCATGGAATTTTCAACAAATACCCTTGAAGACTTGAAGACAAACAAGATTGATCCTCCAAGAATGAAGAAATGACACTTAAAACCCTTGTATATTAATAATTACAAGTTTGGTCCCTTAAGTTTGTCAAAATTGCAAAAAGGTCCTTCAACTTTGAAGAAATGGCAAGATTAGTCCCTCACAAATCAAAATTGCCAATAATGGTCCCTCATGAAGTAAAAGACACAATGAAGACCTTTGAAGATCAAGATTGTCCAAGATCAGCCCTTGAATTATTCAAAAATGCCAAAAACAACCCTTTGAAACCTTTTTCCAAAAGTTTGTGCCAAATGTGTAACAAGGGGAAAGTTATTAACAAAGGAATCAAGTTTTTATGGGCTGAAAACATGTTTTGCCAAAAATACCAAAAGATAAGGGCTGAAGGTGTCACATTGAAATATTTAAACTCAAAAACGCGCCTAACAACCTTCTTTCCCCCAAATACGGATCAAAACTTTTACTGTACATCCTTTTCACCCCCAGGTTTTACCTTACTTAAAACTTGGGTAAATTGCAATTAACTTTGCACATGCTTGATTCACACACACAGAAACAAATCCCACGCATAAAACCCTCACCCCATTCACTATGGACCCCACCCCCAAATTCCTTCTCAACCAATCAGAACGCTACTTGGTCCCCAAGCAAAGTGACGTGTCCCAAATCAACAACCATGATTTATTGCTTCCTCACAACGCAAAAAGGAACGTCCAGGATCAAATTTGACAGCTCAACACCAAAAACGCGTCAAGGGCATATTTGGGATTTTTCTTAGATTAGGGTTTGTGTTTAAGCCTTCTAGAGAGTTCTGAGAGTAGTATAAAAGGAGGTCCAACCTGTGGAAACCCCTTTGTTCCAGTTTTTCTTCAATTAATCTTGTAATTCCTTTTAATTAATATAAAAGTTGGTTTTTGTTAAATAAGCAATTTAATTCCTTTTTATGATTTCTTAAAGTTGGTGTTTATTGTTGAAGAGAAACTGAGTTCCATTTGTTAATTGGTGAAATAATTTTGTGTTTCAAAATTATTTCAAGGCTTTGAAAATCTGAGAATTTTTGGAAGAAATTGTTTCAGGTTTTTGGTGTTAAGAGTTCATTAGTAATTGGTAATATAGTGGTTTCAAAACATTTTGAGAAGTGTTAAAAGTTTTTGGAAGATTTTTAGAAAGAAAGAAAGTGAACAGAATATATATTGCTTGTATTTGTGCTTGCTTTTCTTTGATTGTTCTTAAACAAGTGGAAGATATTTGGTTGATCATTGATCTGCACAGGCCTCCAGCCTTGTGGGAGGTGGATTTACATCCACTAGAACCCTGGATGTAGGGTTCTAAGGTAACTACTTTTTACCTCTTTGAAAATTTCAGAAAAAGTGAAGTGTCATGATATTTGTTTGATTTGGTGCTATCAGTGTGTTAAGGTGTTTGATTTGAGTTCTTTTGAGTTGGTATGCATGTTAGATGTTATTAGGATCAGTTTGAGTAGTTTTTGAAGTGTTTTGGTTTGTTAGAAGTTGGAAAATAGATTTAAAGTGGTGTTTGGATACATGTTTTAGCAGGGTACTAATTCCTTGATTGTGGTTGAAAACGTGTTTAAGTCACTAAAACGGATTGAGATAGGTTGCATATTAGTAATAGCTTAGAATAGAACAGGTTTTCAGCAAGTTTGAGTGATAAAAAGTGAAAACATAGCTAGAAATCTGCATATCAATTGTGCTGCTTATTTTTCATGAAAAATTGTGCTTGATCTTGTAATTCTGTTAAGTGTTAGTGCTTATTAGGATTATAGTTCATTTGTATGCTAGGTTGTAAGGTTGTGTGCAAGATTTGAGAGATTGGATCTCATTAGTGTGCATTTTGTTTGGCATTAAGTCCACATACCTCTCATTTGTGCATCAGCAACTTGAATTTGCTAGTGAGTGCTTTGATTGTGATTTGTGATTGAGTTGAGTGCCTGCTTTGTACTTGTACTTGACTCCTTGTGCTTCAAAGAGCACAAGGGTGCCCCCCTGTCCAACAAACATCCACCAAAACAAGGCATCCAAGCTCCTCTTGGTGCTTTTGTCACCTGTGAAGAAAAGCAAGAACACAAGCAAACCTGCTTGTGTTCAATATTCAACCTGTCCACGTTTTGTACTTAACCTGGGCTTAATCTAGTTTAAAAAGTGGAATTGGATTGAGTTTAGAAGCATATAAGGTGTCAGTTTGGATTGGGAAAAGAAAAAATAAAAAAGAAAATTTTGGCAAAAAGCATACCCGTAACGGACTCGAACCCTCGACCTGCAGCTCAGGAGTAAAGGGCTCTACCGTTAATCTAGATAGCTTTTTACGTTCTCCTTTCATTTCATTACTCTTTTAACCTATTATTTCTTTCTAGCTTATTAATAAAGCCGTAGCTTATTTCCATCTTTTCCAGCTTATTTAATTTGTGTTTTTGGCTTATTTGATTTTTCCTAGGACCTTATTAGACTTTAGGATTTTTCTAGATTGGTTTTAAAATTTTCCCTTTATTAAATTATTTTCTAGCATTTATTTATTAGCCGTATTTTGAAAAATCATTAAAAATAGAAAAAAGAGTTTTAATTTTTAGGAAAAATAATTTTTAGCTTTTAAAATAATATTTTGAGGTTTACATTAGGTTTTGGTTTTATAAACTTTTATTTTTAATTTTATATTATTTTAAGGTTTTTTATAAACTTTAATAATTTTTATAAAATTATAAAAAAAGGGTTTAGGAACTTTAGTTGGCATTTTTCTCTTAGGTAGATTATTTTAAGATTTTAGAAATTTTTTAGAATTAATTTTATTAACTTTTTATTTTTAGTATTATTTTAATATTATTTTATTATTAAAAATTCAAAGTTTTATTTTTATTTCTTTTTCATTTTTCTTAGATTCTTTAGCATTAATTAGGACCTTTTCCATTTTTAGAATAATTTTATAGCTTTTAGATTTATTTTTATAATTATTTTAAGTTTAATTAGTTTTTAGTTGGTTTAAATCATTTTTAGAGTTTTAAAAAATAGTTTTATTAGCTTTTAATTTTTATAAAATTACTTTTTAGTCTTCTAATAATATAAGTTAAGTAATTATTCAATAAAATCATATTTTAGACATTTGTATTAGTTGTATTTAATTTTAGGGCTTTAATTAGCATTTAAAATTAAATATTTAATTAATAAAAGGTTTTAAAATATCTTTGTTGGATTTTTGTCTTTATTTATATTGACTTCTTTTTAATCTTTTATTTATTTTGTTTTTGGTTTTAGTTAAATTTTTAATTTGGGTAGTTTTTCACGGCTTTACGTTTACGTCGTAGTGTAATTTTAACGTAACCATCTTTTCATCCTTTCATCCCCATTCTTCTCAATATTAATCTCAAATAATTACAAGTTAGAACACACACATATACCTCCTTGGGAAACGAACTTTCTCTCTTTTTATTTGATTGGGTCATTAGTGTTGATTTTTCCTAAAATCATCACTCGATACTTACCGCTCATATACGTTCTTTTGTTTCCCTAAACAAGAGTCGTATTTTTACCCACAATCAGTGTTCCTAACTAAAGGACGCTCAGACCTAACCTCAATGGATGCATTCCTAGTTAAAGGGCACATTTTTCCATCTAATGTAAAGGTCCTACCAGTGGGACGCCATTGCCAGCCAACCTGGGCACGAGTTCTACCCGTTGGCTTCCATTCAAGACCATTCTTAATGGCATTCATTTCATTCACATGATCAATAAGACACAAATCATGACGTTGGGAAAACATACATTCATTACAATTCCAACAATTCAAATTAGAATTCACGAATGGTTTTGGCTTCTGCACAGGCGCAGAGCTTGTAGTCTTAACATGATTCTTTTTATTTAAAACTGAACTAGCATTCCTATTGTGAACTTCTACTTTCTTCTTTTTGGCACTACCAGTGGAGGGCTTGATCTTATCTTTCTTGAGTGACGATCCTTTAGCCTTAGTAGTCTCTTTTAATCCTGTAGAAGGCAAAGTGGGAACATTAGCAACAGATTTTAAAGGTGCCTTACTTGATTGTGCCAATGAGGGTTTTGCTCCTGGAGTCTTATTAAATGGAGTTACAGCAATAGGCCTATTAGTAAGTAGTGCAGAGCCTTGTGTACCTATGTATTGCAAATATGCTAAGCAATATTGAACTCGCTTAATATATTCATGAGCCGAATAATAGTAGCTACTTGAGGGATCTAAGGCATAAAGATCGTCTAAGATATCCCTAACAAGATCTACATGCTTAATGGCATTCCTCATATAATCATCGTAGGTAACCGGGTTTCTGTTATGAAGCGGATTCTTATAAAGCACTACTGACTTGGTTGTTGGAGCACTAGTGGATGGTGCAGAGTCGGTAGCTAAGTTATCAACAACTTCTTGTCGGGTGAGAAGAAGTGTCTCCTTTAACTCGGCCAAAACCATGTTTTTGTCAATGATCAGGATGTTTAAGTCAGAGATTTCCTCACATTTTTGGTTCAATTGTTCAACATAAAATTGTTGTTGTGCCGCATTAAAAGCGAAGCGTTCTTCTAGTGAACCATAAAGTTTGGACATTCCCTGTCTTGCACGATCCATCTCCCCTAGAATAGACGAGAGTCTAATTTCTAAGGCCTGGTTTTTAGACTCCGCAGCCTCTAGTTCCAATTTTAATGTTTCATTTGATGACACATCTCTCTTCAATCTCATAATCTCTTCCTCTAATGTCTTAACAATTGCAATCATCTTGTCACTCGTCTCAACACCGTTTTCACAACCATTTGATATCAAAAGATCCTCATTTTGAGTTTGTTGTTTTAATTCTAAAGATATACAATGTTGTTCTAGTTGATTAAAGCGTTTTGAAAGTAAATTGTAAGAATGTTGTAGCTTTAAAAACTCAGCGTTAGATTCATGACAAGAATGATTATCTACCTCATTTACAGTATCAGCAACATTTACAGAGAGATCACAAACATCATCACATATATGCACAGCATCACAATTAATCATAGCGGATGTAAGCTCATTCGAATAATTAACATTTACAGTAGTAAGCACATCACACGAGATTACTGCAGACAAGAATCAGTCATATTTAGTTAAAATCTTTTCTTTTTCAATGAGTTGTAGTTCGTAAGCGGTGTCCATTTCATAAAACACTTTTTGAACTTCACCAATTTCAAACACAAGATTTTCCTTAAGGGATGCAAAACTTCCTTTTAGACTTTCGACAAACGGATTGATCTCATTTTTAAACACCTCGTTCATATGTTCGAAAGCCCATTCTCCGGCATTTAAGCCATTTGAAGTCGTACATTCCAAAATGACCTTGTCAAAATTAGTAAAGTATTGATTAATCTCTTGCAAGTTTAACCATACAGTGCTAACAGGTGGAAGATCCTTTGGAATTTCCTTAGGACCTTCCATATTGACAAGTGTAGGAAATGTACTAGGGTTTTCTTCATCTAATATGTAGGTTGGTGCTGTGATGAGATCTTTGTCCATATGGAAGCGAATTCTAAAATCCGTTTTTGCAAGCTCCTTATTCATTTTAAAATAATCACACTCGGGATATTATGCAGAATTGTATGACCGATCCTCATCAACTAGATCCTTACTTATTCGATCATCAGGAAAAACAATCGGGTCTAAGGCCAATCCTAATTGAGTTGCATTATAAAGTCTAGGACTATGTCTTAAAGCTTGTTTTGCATACCGTGGGTTAGGGGGAAGGCCTTTTTGACGAGATAAGTTAAATTCTCTAAACGAAGCATCAAATAAGTGTACTAGTTGAGAAGCAGCGTATTGTCTTAAAAGCAAGTAATCTAGACTTCTAATCTTATTAGTAGTATTAATCTCCGTTTCATTCTTCTTAGACTCGAGTGATTCAAAATCCGTTTGAAGTTTTTGAAAATTAGTGACCACTAACTCCTTTTCTTTAAGTTCATTAGAAAGATTTGCTCTTAAGTTTTCAATTTCTTGCAAGTGACCCATTTGTTTGTTTCGAAAGTGATCATATTCGGGATTAGTTAGAACACTAGACGAAGGCACTAATTCCAAAGTTTGAACTTTCTCGTTGCTTAAGGCAAGCTCATCAGACAAATTCTTATTCTTAGCTAGGGTTTCTAATAGTGCAGCATTCATTTGGCTAAGTAATGTAGCAGGAACCATGACCAAATCTTGTTGTGCAGGAGTATGCGTATGCGAAATGGCTCCCGGTTGTGATTCACTCAAAGTCTGGGGACTCACATTGATATTGCTATCATTGATTGTCTCCTCATTTGAAAGACTCACCACCGAAGAATCATTCGAATCAGCACTCTCTTGCACAACTTGATGTGGTTGAATACTAGCATCAGTGGTATTATCAGTGGTATTAATAAGTACCTCAGATCTCTTTTCTGGCCCTAAGCTGGAGATAGTTGCCATGAGAGCAGCCTTTGCAGATTGAAAGTCATCACAGTCTGAGTCATACGCATCGAGATCATCTGCTTGGTATGCTGCATTCTGTGTGGTGACAGTGTCTTGTTCAGCAATCCCTGGATCAACAAGAAATGCAAGCTCCTCTTCATCAAGTTCCCTTCCTTGTGCCTGAGCATTCACTAGATAGATCTTCTCTGCAAACCATTGTCCATCCCTTCTCCTCTTGGGTTTCTTACAATCCCTGGACATGTGACCCTCTTCCTTGCAGTTGTAGCATGTAATCATTCTCAACTTGCCTGTAGAATTAGCCCGTGGAGCAGGATTGACCATTGGAGCCTGATTGACCGTACGAGCATTGGTAGTTGATGTGGTAGGTCTCCCCTGATATGGTTGAATAGGCTGAACCATTACCCTGCCATTCTCAATAGTAGCTTGTTGGCGAGAATTGGATGAATTCCTCAACTGATTGTTGGTAGGAGCTGATCCCCTAAATCCTCGTTTGCTTAAAGTCCTTGTGAGATAAGCAGACATAGTGGTTAACACTTCAACTGGGTCAGCACCTTGTTTGAATACAGGAACGGGGAATTCCTCATCATCACAGTACATTGCTTGGTCTTGATGAGCTGCATAATCACTAGAAGGAATACTCATTTGATCAGGGTAGCTTGTTGGATATGCTGCATTCTCTTGATAAGAAGAATATGAAGATTGAGCATAAGGTGCAATACTTGCTGGGTGAGGTTGTGTAGCATATTGTGATGAAGGTGTACTAAATCGATATTGTTGCTGATGTGAGGTGGGTGGTTGTGGTAGAATCGAGTATTGGGGAAAGGTTGGTGTCATGTAAGGTGATGGATGATAGGCTTGATGTCCCAAAATATAAGGTGTGTTGTTGTGAGACAAGCTTGGTTGATTCGCCATCAAAGCTAATGAATCAGGGTACATACCTCGTGGAGAACGGTGCATGATCACATGTTTCTCATGCTGCTGAAGAAAAGCATATAGTTGATCCAAATTGCACTTATGCAAATCCCTGGTTAACTTAACATCGGTAATATACTCACCCCATTCAGCTTGAGGTAAAGTATTCAAGAATTTGGTGTTAACCTGGAATGGAGCAATCACAAGATTGTATACATTCAGATCATTCATGAGAGTGGTGAACCTGAAGTAATAATCGTGAAGCTTTTCCCCTGGGTTGTACGTGAATCTATCAAACAGATCATACAACTGACATTCCCTTTCCTGTTTGGTGAGAGACGTACCTTGTAACAACACCTTTAGACGTTCCCATAAATCCTTCGCCACCGTATACTGACTTACCATCCTATAGATGTCATGGGGAAGAGCTTGGAGAATGATTTGAAGAGCTTTTTCGTCTGCATCGGCAACAAGTTGTTGAGCTGGTGTAAGTTCTTCAAATTCTCTTGGTCGAGTCACATTGTTAGCCACGATGGTACCATAGTCAAGTGGACCATTTAAAATTGACTTAACCATAAGCCTCCCATAAACCGGTTTTCCCTTAAGATAAGACATCATCCGGCCTTGCCATGCTTCAAAAACTTCTTTGATGAGCATTGGCGGGCGATTATCCGTTCCCGTAATGACGGAAATATCCGTAAGTGATGTCATCTGAGGCATTACTGAATTCGGATTCATTTTGTTAACTTCAAAGAGACAAAGATTATCGGTTGATCGAGCAGTGAAGTAAAGCTTTGTGAATTGTGTTGAGTTTTTATTGTAAGAAACCAAGATTAAATCCTCTAAAAAATCATCGAAAAAACAAGCAAAATAACCCTTGATGCGGAACTTTTTGTTGATTCGGAAGATTTGGCTTGGAATTACCTTGATTCGGAACTTTTGGCTTGATCCGGAACTTTTCCTTGATTCGGAACTTTCCTTGATCCGGAACTTCTTGGTTCGGAACTTCTTGGTTCGGAACTTTCCTTGGTTCGGAACTTTCCTTGGTTCGGAACTTTCCTTGGTTCGGAACTTTCCTTGGTTCGGAACTTTCCTTGGTTCGGAACTTTCCTTGGTTCGGAACTTTCCTTGGTTCGGAACTTTCCTTGGTTCGGAACTTTCCTTGGTTCGGAACTTTCCTTGGTTCGGAACTTTCCTTGATCCGGAACTTTCTTGATCCGGAACTTTTTCGTTCGGAACTTCTTGGTTCGGAACTTTTGGTTGATCCGGAACTTGTTGGTTCGGAACTTTTGCTGGGTAATCAGAAGTTTGTTACGATGAACAGTCGACCAATAAAAATGAAGATTAAACCCAGATTTTTACCAAATGACCCAAAAAGTTTTGTGATTTCAACAATAATAAGTAAAAACTAATACTTATCCACTAATCCCAATCACAAAAACACCAAAAACTCCAAGAATCAAGATGAACTTCTTAAAGAACACTAATACAATCAAAAACTAAAAAACCACACAAATCATTACCTTAAATCACCCCATAGCTCTTGATACCAAATGTAGAATATTGATAACCTATGAATCTATGAAGTGGGTTGATGTTTCTAGAGAGAGAAACTAGAGAGAGAAAGTGAGAGAGAAACTATGTGTATTTTATTAAGTGAAACTAGAAAAATGACAACAAACCAACCCCTTTCCATGGTGGAAAGGGGTATTTATACTTCCAAGCTACATTGGGCTTGGGCCGGTCCATGACAATCCCATGGACCGGTTCTTACTTAACTAAATAAGTAACTAATAACTATTTGTTAACTACGAGCTATTACAACATAAATAATATTGTGGAGTGACCGATACTTCTAATATACGTAAAAACGTATTTCTAACAAGGCCTTCATGAGTCAGAAAGAGCTCCACCTCCACTTGATCCATCTCAAGATAATCAAATTGCTCTTGACTTCTTTGTCACCAATGATCTTGAGTATCTCATCAAGGGTTCATCCAAGTACGCGACCTCCCTGACTTTGTTGAAAGCTGTTAATTGGGGGACAATACCTTATATCAAAGAAAAGGTCAACCGCCTCTGGGTCCCAAAGGTAAGCCGTAATTATTATATGTATGATGTAATAGGTGCATCACATTGGGACGAGCGAGTCCAAAGGCCGTACAGAGGTTGCTGCTTAGCCAATTCAGGAAGTATCTTCAGATCCAATCTTCGCATCACAAGTATTTTGGGACTGAAGATTGAACCCAAGAATGGCTATCATCATGTGACGGAGATTCGTCTAAAAAGAGAGGATGACAGAGAATACAAGATACAGCAGGGAGACTTTTCTATCATTCGCCTTGAAGATATCGAAGACATGTTGCTTATGATGACCCGTGATCAACTTATCCATCTTACTCGTGAAGAAATCATTGCCTTGAATACAGCACTTCGTATGTTCACACGAAGCGTTGTTATCAAGAAATGAGTTGAAGATCTTCAATTGGGAGTTGAAAGCTACCAAAGGAAGCTTAACTTAACCCGTCCAATGAATCAAGTTCTACCTCAACATGTCAAAAGATGTCCCTATACCGGCACGACCGTTCTGATGTACGGGATTTTCTACATGAACAGTCATGGGATCATGAAGTTTATGAGGGTGGGTGAGCTTCATAAATACAGTGATGGGACTCTCATATACGTCAGAGGAAAATTGGAGCATCTCAACTCTGGCGGAACATTACCCGAGGTGATTGAGGATTGGCATGCGGGTTATCAGAAGATGGCGACATATGTGATAAAGAAGATTGATGAAAAGCTCCGGGAACGTAGATTGATGAGGAGCTTAGAAAAATTCGTTGGTGGTAGACCATATGGAGTGCACTACAAGTTACTGCAATGATCCATCTAATGGGTCGTACATCTCAGGTCCACTCTATATTGGTTTTATTTGTGAATATGTAAATTTTGTGAATATTGTGCTTTTACGGCTTGATATAGTGTTAAGGTATGATAATTTTTCAAGAATTTCTCACGAGATTCTAAATCTTTCAAAATATGTCATACAAAAGCACTACAATTAACCCTTATTAATTTAAGGGGGGGCATTAATATGTTCTATGGCCAAACATTGATTTCATTTTTACCCAAAGACCGGTTAATCCATTCAATATCCCAAATATTAATGGTTAACATTTTGGATAAGGGGAGAAAATGGGATTAAGGAGACTTAAACGATACTTGGCTAAAAGATGAAAAAGACTTAACGATAATCCAACTTAATATGTGTAAAGCACGTGTTAAGGGGGAGCGTTTTTTTTATGAACAAAACACTTAAGGTACAAAACTCTTGATTTCGATATCACAAGTACCTTAAGTGATTTTCAAGGATTTTTCATGGTGACTATACTTTCCCAAAACACGCTTAATTCATGACGGATGTGGTGATAAAAGGGTGGTAGGAATAGGTATTAGTCCAATGATTCATCAGAGCCGATGGAATCTTCCCAAGGATTCCCTAGATAGAATTAGAAGTCCTAGGAAAGATGGAGAAAGATTGTGAACGTAGCAGAGTACCGACTAATTACTGATGCTAGCACTGGAACAATCACAACAAGGTGCTAGTAATGATGTATTGGTAAGTACTGAAGGGGTTGAAGAATGAAAAAGAAATGTAAAGATAAAGGGTGTAAAGAAAGAAGCCCTCCTTACAACTTTAGGCAGAAACCGGGTCAATACATATGCTATTGAGATCATTTGTTAATGATTCTCGATATTGAAGAAAGACATCATGGACCCAGTGATGCAATGCACAACCCTTCCCAGCTAACTCAAATATCTCTCAAAAGGTATTTGTTTTAATCACACGGAGATCAACACGTTATCTATTGGTTTATTCACTCCGAATAGACTGATATTGAAAAGGTGGCACTCCTCTCCAGCCATCGCTCACTAAATCAAAACGCACTATCGAGTCTAGAGCCACGAGATCATCAAAAGTCTCATTAGGACACTTTCCATTTATTCCTTGCTTTCTCACACACTGTGAAAAGTAAGAGATTTTTATGAGTCCTACGCAGTATTCTTGTAATATTGCCAGAACATCCGAGTGATACGCAAGTATTACAATGAAGATGGAAATCCTGCTTGAGCCAACATCAAACAAGCTCATGGTAGGTTACACGTGCGGTTCTTTAAGAACCAATCTTGTGAAAAACTGGAAAGAAACAGTAGTTTAATTCTTAATTGAACTTAAACTCGTTCCAGGCCTCTACGCATTATCATATGATCTTGCCAGAACACTCAGAGTGACACTCTTTAGTGTTCACAGTGACAAGTGGAAATCCTTCTAGTGTTAACATCAAACATCACTTGGTAGGTGACGTGCAAGATTCTTTATGAATCAAGCTCGTGATAACTGGAAAGCAACGATGGTGAAAATCTTAATTGAAATTCACTTGTTGCAAGTTTCATGAATTGACGGCTTCAATCACAAGGATAATTTATCCAAGTGATTCACTCTTTATGTTCGCAATCAAGCTTAGTGATCGTCGAATAAAGAGAACGGGTTTACCCGCGAAATCCTGTCAGGAAGTTACTTAATTGAAACTATCCGTCACAGGTACGATATCTGATATCGTCCAACGGTCTTCACCGACCGGAGGTAAAACGCTACCGATTTAGAATGAAATGTTCTAAGCCATTTCATTCGTGTCTTATTATGTTGCTACGAAGACGGTGGCGTTGCGGTGTACCAGCTAAAGTCGTTCCCACATGCTTATGTTTTTTCTGCATCAAAGTTCAGCAAAATTCAAGAAAGTAGAAAATGAAGTCTTCTGCTGTACCAAACTCTAAAGCTTTCAAGAATTCAACAAAAAACATAAGTGTGTGGAACATGGAGTCACGAGGAGGCAAGATTCACAAGAAGGCAAAGATCGCACGTGATTGGTCAAAAGAACAATGCTCTCAAGCCAAAGCCTAAAAGATCAAATCAACATATTCACAACAAAAAGAAAAGAAGAAAAGACTACGAGCTGAAGAACGAAGACTTAGTATAGTATGCTAGGTTTAGAATTGTGTAACGTGGAGTGACCTCCCTTAGGGGGAGATTGTTAGAAATACGTTTTTAACGTATATTAGAAGTATCGGTCACTCCACGATATTATTAAATGTTGTATAGCTCGTAGTTAATATTTGGTTAGTTTTTCACTTTTCATATTAATAAATCACACATTTCTCTCTCACTTTCTCTCACTACTTTCTCTCTCTAGAAACCTTCAACCCACCTTATTGATTCATAAGATTATCACTATTCTTTATAGTGAATTATTTTCTCGTATAATATTTTGAAACTTATTTTTGTGTTGGTTGATGAACTCACAATTTACGGATTTAAATTTGGGCTTACGTGCATAATTTAGCGTCCTTTACGACTAAACCGGAAACCTTAAGATTACGTATTTACGTTTTTGAACTCTGTTTTTGATGAGACAATTTATATTAGATTCGTTTTGTGCCGTTGATTTATAATTTATAAAAACGTTTTTCGTAAAACGACCCGAGGGCACGCAAATCGAGGAAACTAGAATCGAGGAATACCCGTAAATTAGCGGGATGGGACAAAATAATTTATCCCACCCCACTATACAAAGGGACGGCCAAAACATGGACACCACATCAAAGATGTGGCACCCTTATAACACTTAGCTTACAAGTGTAAGCTTAGCCTTACACTTAAGCTACCAAAAACCACAAAACCACTAGCTAACTCATTTCTACCATTTCACACACGCAAACAACTCTCAAAACTCTCTCATCTCACCCCATTGCTGTCCCACTTCAAGAACAAACACCACCACTTGATCTTTTCTAGCCACAAGTTACTTGTTATCTAGCTATATTATGGAGTAACCTTGAATCCTTGATTGCTTGGTGGCCATTTTAACAACAAAGGAGGTGATTTGCTTGTGTTCTAGGGCTAATTTCTCAACAAACTTTCTTGGTGTTTGATGATCTTGGAGATATATTTGGTGTTCATCAAGTTGTTGTCTTCCAAAAACAAGATATACTCTTGGTTGGTAAAGAAGATCATCCTTTCCATTTCTCTTGTTATTTTTGTAAAGATCAAATGTATTTTCTTTCTTGTTGTATATGTATATGATTAATATATGATGATAAAAATGTTGTGTGCGGATCAAGTGTTGATAAATATGCTTAAAAAGATTAATAACCATAAGAAACAAGGCTAAAATCATGATTAAATTTTTGGCTGTATAAAAACAGTAAGTAACCAAAACTTAAACTGATAAAATTGCATGGTGGAATCCATTTACAGTAAGTATAAGATGTCATACACATGTGAGAGTTGGCCATGCAATGGAATCATTAAAATGAGTGAGATATGATCAAAACAAGATGAGTGTGCTAATTTGAATAGTCTGTTTTGTAGGGACTGTTAAGGGTAGTTAAACATAGAATGAGCAGTAGCTATAACTAACTTAATTGTAGCACATAATATGAAGTTCATTCCATCCAAAAATAAGCTTTTAATTCATTGTAGAACTCTAGATATGATAAAAATGGTGAAGATGAAACTAAAAATCAGATTTTAAAAAATTAATGTTTAATACTATTATATAAGCACTCAAATTATATAGTATAAAATATGAAATTAAAACCCACTAACTAATTAATTTCATTTATATAAATATTTATAAGGTTAAATAAATGGACAATTTATAAAAATGGTAGTTGAATAATATTTATAAGTTATAAAAACTATAAACATGATTTTTACGACTTTTTCGGCTACTACCGTAAAATTAACGTTTTCCGCCAGTTAAAACTTAGACGATCAAACCCGTCTAATGTAAAGTTTTTAAAAGTCATATACTGATATATAAGTATCTAATGCAAGTAAAAACCGATAAAACCCGAACTATAGGACATACGGACATTAACGAGCTAAGTTAGCATATTGGACTAATAATTGGACTAAATAAGTTAAACACTTATAAAAAGTACTTATTGGGCTTAACCCATTTGGGCCCAACATGTAAAGTATAAATACTGATAATACAAGTATAAAATGGACTAATACAAGTTAAAGAACTTATAATAAGCTTATTGGACTTAAAAACATGTAAATAAGTAAAACTAGTAAACTAGTAAAAAGTTACCAATACATAAACACTAAATTGAGTAAATAAGAATATGTAAACCCACTTGATCATCATCATATGTACAAAATCATCATATGTATATTGTTATTTTTATAAAGTCATTGGACAAAAGTCTAAGACCGATTATTATTTATATAGGTTTCCGTGACCGAAGCACGCCCGTAGCCGATAATCCGCCTTTCATTATCAACGTGAGTTCATAGCCTCGCACTCTTTTAAATGTTTTATAAAATGATTTGTAAACCCGCGAGGGAGATAACATTCTAGTTTTTGATAAAAATAGAACACAAGTAGTCCCGATGGTATGCTTAATGATATGGACCCGAATGATGCTATGACCCTATAAACGAGATAAAAAGGATTATTAGTAGTTAGGTTATGTCACTCAAAGTCCCATTAGCATGAATTGTGAACTACCGGGATTAGGTAGACGCTTATGCATATGACAGTAATATTTGGGGACGATCACCCCAGTTCGCGCCTTGACGGTTGATCCCCGTCGTACCACATTGATTGGTAAGCGAATTTATATATGAGAAGATTTACATAGCGTGGTGACGACACGCTAACTTAGATGGGCAAATTGTTTGTCGGGTTCGCGGCCCGTTGTTTTCATAGTAAGGTAACAATGTCATGCGGCTAATAATAATCCAAATGTAATCCAATAACGATGCTAATAACGATAATAATATTACCTATAATGGTAATATTGAGGCTACGGTCTCATGGACGGTTTAAGATGTATGCTTGATTTATATATTGCCTGACTAGCAATACGAGGACTTACTTCTGATATTATACTTGTGTTCTGATTTAAAGATTGTTTTTATATAACGGTTTTATTAAACTCTATGAATTCACTCGGCATTCGCTGATATGATTTTTGCATGTTTTTATCTCAGGTGCTTGAAGGTAATCCGGATGGAGATCGACTATGATGGCCCACATAATATTAAAAATGTTCATTCGATCTATGTTTTGTAAACTTAATGACCTGTATAATTTGGGACCTGTTGTACACTTTAAAACTTTTTATCGAATGAATGTATGTTGAACCTTGTACAACCATTTTTATGTATTGTCTATGATTGGAGTTATTGTGCTATCCCGTAACACTCTAAAAGACCCTTCCGCTGTACCGATACGAAAATTGAGAGTGTTACAAAACGCCCCTAGGGCTTACATAAGTTTCACAGTTTGTCATTTCTAGTCCTTGTGGTTTCGGTCAAGTTTTTAGAAATATCCCCAAGTTACAAAACAGCCCCCTAGGGCTTGTACAAGTTTCGGCTAATTACAAACAGCCCCCTAGGGCTTATACATGTTTCGGCTATATACCAAACAGCCCCCTAGGGTTTATAAAAGTTTATTAAGTTGGCAAAAGGGGTCCCTATGGTTTCGGTTAAGTACCAAAAAGGCCCAAAAAGTAACTAGTTTGTTTATAAGTTTCCATAATGTCGTTTTAAGTCCTTTAAGTTTCGAATGTGGCCTCAAAAGGCACGAAAATATTTTAGGGCTTGCAATATGTTTTCAAAGCGGCACGTTTGGTCCTTGGTGTTTAAAATATGTCTTGTCTATATGTAACCGCGACCCTACACTTTCTAGTATGGCAAGTTTAGTCCTTGTACTAGTTCCAAGTTTCGAAAGCCCTTAGGTGAGTTTCACAATTTGCCATACTCGACATGGGGAAAGCTTTATTTACATAAATGGCCCGAAAAAACTCCCATGCTATTTTATAAAGTGTTTAATGGGCTAGGGTGGCCCATTAAGGCTCGGCTAGGGTATTAGGGCCTAGTGGGCTAGATTTTTGGGCTTAGCAAATTAATAAGGAGGCTAAACTTGTCCTAACTAATTCCACCAAAATACCACTTGGGCTTTTTAGGCTTATAACTCGCGGCTTATATAAGCTTAAGGTTTATATGATTCGTGGCTTATAGGTTATTTGGTTTAAACACTAGAGGTGCTTGGTTTTCCACTAGATCTATCATTTTCATGCTTATTAAATCAAGAAACTTGAAATCAAGTCGTGATCTATCTTGACTCATAATTTGGCCGAGAGACATAGGTTCCTTGGCAAGCAAAACTTGTGTAATCTCTTAGCCTATAGTACATGTTTATATACATAAACATGACTCAAGTATAATCATAAACATGCCATATGTTTGTTTGGACTACTTTACGTGTGCATGCATAAGGAGCTACGTGAATGCCATGTACACGAAGTAAATTAAACGAGATGGAAAAGAAGGGAGTGGTTACTTACTTGCTTAGACTAGAGTAGTGGTGACAAGACAAACACAAATCGAGGGTATGCAAGGTTGTAGTTTAGCCGTGAACTAGGATTAGGTTGAGAAGATCTTTCTAGTCAAGGCTTGAGCAAACCGTGCCTTCTATCTTCTTCAATGCTAGATTCGACACTTCAATGCTAGGGAGATCTTTGTGTGAATGATTAGGAGTAAATGCTTAGGATATTTTTTATGTGTGTGTATCCGAATGTAGTAAGTTATAGGGGAGTGGGTTTGTTGTTCAACCACAAGTTGTGTAAATCTTCATGTGGTTTGGGAGCTTGCTACGTCAAGAGAGAGGCAAGGGATGGGGGTTTTCCCTAGGTTGAGTACAAGGTAAATCTCACAAGTTGATCTTCCTAATACATGCCATTAATGGGAGTGTGTAGTACCTTGGCTTTTGGGAGATCCTTAACCGTCGGCTAGCAAGGAGAAAAAGGGGCAAGTGTTGTGCAAACTAGATGCATTAATGAAGGGGTGTTGTACAAGGATGGGGAGAATGGTTTTTCGGCTAGGTGGTGGTTTTGTGGAGACAAGAAATACCACCATTAAATGTAGGGATCCTAGTACCATAGATTTGGCAAAAAGGATATTTGTAGTGTTGGTTGGGGTTTTCCTAGCCGTGTGTTGTATAACACATATGGGGAAAACATAGTTTTCAAAATATCTAGTATAAGTTGAGTGTTTAAGTAGTGTTTAGTAATAGGTTTGTGTCAAATGTAACTTGTACATTAGTTCCTAGCCCGGTAGTAAATACAAGGTCTCATGATTAAGTAGGAGTTAAGTGTGATTACTTGGGTATAATCAAGGCATAAGGTGGATGGAAACCTTCTAACTTTAAATATATGACATACACTAAACGTGTGAGTTGTGATTTTAGAAAGATTAAATAAGACGGAAGTTTGTAAATATACTAAATCAACAGTATTATTTAATAAGAGATTGAAGTTTCATAGAATTAATAGGGTGAGATTTCATTAAGTTCAAATAGCTTGTGCATCCATTGGGACAAAGTCAAAGCTAAAAACAGGGGTTTTACACTATTGTACAAATTCTTAACAAAATATAGATCCATTCAAAGGGATCAACACTAATGGTTGTAGTAAACCACTAGATCGTTGATGCTCAATCTTAACCTGCTGGCAGGTAAGACATTTGGAGACAAAGGTAGCAACATCCTGCTTCATACCACTCCACCAGAAATGCTGCTTGATGTCATGGCACATCTTGGTAGAACTAGGATGAATAGAGAATAGGGAGCTATGAGCTTCAGTCAGCAAAGCCTCCTTGACTGTAAGATCATTAGGAACACAAAGTCTAATGCCCTGCCATAAGATACCATCATCATCTACCCAGAACTCCGTTTACTAGTCGATGTTCTGAATAATCGCCTAGATTTCACCATCATCCTTCTAAGCTTCCTTGATCCTGGAGAGTAATTCAGGCTCAACGCTAAGATTAGCCCAGTAGCCATGTTGTCCACGTACCAAAAACTCGATGTCTAGTCGTTCTAAGTTACGTATGATTTCCTTTTCTATCTTAATGTCGTTGATCATACCCAACTTCTTACTGAGAGCGTCTGCCACTACATTCGCCTTGCCGGGATGATACTAAAGGTTGATGTCGTAGTCCTTCAACAACTCTAACCACCTTCTTTGCCTCACGTTCAGTTCACGCTGGGTGAAGATATATTTCAGGCTCTTGTGATCTGTGAAGATATCACATGATTCTCCATACAAGTAATGGCTCCAAATCTTCAGTGCAAACACAACTACTGCAAGCTCCAAGTCATGGGTAGGATAGTTTTCCTCATAAGGCTTAAGTTGTCGTGATGCATAAGCAATCACTTTCCCATGTTGCATGAGAACACAGCCAAGACCCTTCTATGAAGCATCAGTATAGATCTGAAATCCACCTGTGCCAGATGGGAGAGTAAGAATAGGTGCAGATACCAACTTCTGATTGAGTTCTTCAAAGCTCTTCTCTCGCTCTTCAGTCCAGAAGAATTTCTCCCATTTGGGCATCAGTTTGGTCAATGGCAGTGCTAGTCGTGAAAAGTTCTCCACGAACTACGGTAGTAACCAGTTAAGCCCACAAAATAGCGAACTTCAATCGCCGACGTCGGTCTTGGCTACTTGGTAATAGCCTCTACCTTCGCATGATCCATGGTTATTCCCTCTGCGGATACGCTGTGGCCTAGAAACGCCACTTTGCTCAACCAGAATTCGCACTTGGAGAACTTGTCATACAGCTGCTTCTAGCGAAGTATCTGTACTGTAGTACTGTACGAAGATGGTCTTCGTGTTCCTCCTTGGATTTAGAGAAAATCAGAATATCATCAATGAAGACGATAACAAACTTGTCCAGAAACTCATGGAAGACACGATTCATCAGATCTATGAAGACTGATGGAGCATTGGAAAGTACAAAAGGCATGACTACTGGTGAGACTATAATTATACATAGTCTCATCTTCCAAATCGGGCTTAAAACGCTTAAAATATCATCAAAGTACCCAAATATATGCTTGTGTTTGTTCATTGTGTATTTTAGGTACGGATATCGTGAAATTAACAAATGATCACAAGAATGAAGCAATAACGAACACGGGAAACGAAGTCGCACAAAGAACCGGGCCCAAGAATTGATTTTCCAAAAATGACCTTGAAGAATTGAAGAATGTCAAGTTTGGTCCCTCAACAATTGAAGATTGTCACTTTATACCACTAAGAATTCCATATAAAAGGGGTCCCTAAAGAATGAAGAGTCTACAAGAAAAACCCTCTAAGTTGAAAAGAAATTACACCATTATTCCTTAATCCCATATTTGTTAACAAGGACTAATGGTGCAAATGCTTAAAGTACTAACGGTGAAAGGGGACATGGACTATTTGTGCAAAGCTGTCAAAAGGGTAACATAACTAGGGGGTCATTTCTGCCAAAACCCAAAACTATTTAACTAAACTTCCCATTAACTCCATCCAGTCAACCCCCACTCACTTCCCTTACCCAATCCCTGCCTTCCACGTCATTCCCCACTTAAACCTCCACCAATCATAAAACACCCACCTTCCACGTCACTCCCCACCCTTATTAACTGATTACTTAAATCAGTTAAATAAGCTTCCCTCCTTAAACATGTTTTTAAAATTAACCCCCCATCTAAACAGATTAAACCCCTCTTTTCTACCTCATAAACCCTAAATCAAACCCAACTTAAACCAAAGGGGTTTTGGCCCCAAACCTCCAGAACTATAATTAAACCCATCCTCACCTTAACCCACCGCTAAAACCTTGCTCACATGTGACCTTGGACCCCACACGTCCTTCCCCTGCTCATGGTTTGTTCAAAAATAGCAAAAAACTAATCCTCCAGTCAATCCAACGTCCTCAGCTCCAAACTTGCTCCCTAAGGGTCCAAATGAACGCACAAGATCATCACAAACAGCTTTCAATCACATGGAGGCAAATTTGACCACTATTCAGTCAAGACTCAAAGGGCAATTTCGGATTTTCAGTACAATTAGGGTTTAGGGTTTTATACCCATTGTATTATTTTATTCAGCTTCTAGTATTTTCTATAGGGTAGTATAAAATGGGTGGTTTGTACCCATTTTACTCCTTGTTCCAGTTTAATTGTAAAATTTTTAAATGATTAATGACAATGAAAGTTTTTAGTTTTATTCAATAGGGTGAGTTCCATTTTTAATTGTTTTCTTAGTGTAAATTTTAAATTCAAGCAAATTAGTTTAAGGTCTTTTAAAAAGGTTTTCAGTTTATGCAAACATTTTCAGAAAACGTGTTCTAAAGTAATCACTTGAGAAAAAAAGTTTTTATCAGCTTGATTTCACACCCACATGAAGTGAAAGTGGATTGTAGGGTTAATCAAGCTTTGTGTTTAATCTTTGTCTCATTTAAGTTTGGTTTCAACAAAGTTTTTTTTAAGAAAAATCAGTTTATTCATTTTTTTTACTACTCTCATGTTACTGTAGCATAAGCCACAAGCTTGCAGCTTGTGGCCTATTGCCTACTTGAAGTTTGCTTTTGGTCTTGTGGTTGTGTGCAGGGAGCAAGAAAGCAGCAAGCAAGAACATTCATCCTTCTCCATTTCATATTCTTCTCATCTTTTGAAGATATTTAGGCTTAGGGTCCACCTTGGATTCCTCCAACAAGCCATCTTTACACATGTTTCAGAAGCTTTCACAAGCCCTCATCCCACCTTTTTGAAGGCATCAGCTGATCTAGGTTTGGCTTGAACCCAAAAAGCTAGGAAATTGGAGTTTATGTGATTTTTGAGAATTTTGTGTATACTTGTTGGCATTAGTTGTTTAAGTATTTGATAATGCTTGTTATTGGTTGATATACTTGCATTAGTTGATAGAAATCAGATTAGTAAGGTTTTGTGAATCATTTCTTTGTTAATTTTTCAAATTCAGAAAAGTAAGGGGTGTTTGGATTTGGGTTTTAAGGCAAGAGTATGACAACTTCTTGGGTTTAAATCCAGTTAAACACCTCCCTCATGTTGTTTTAGTTCTATTTATTGCTTTGTGCTTAGATTAACAAGGCTTTCTAAAAGTTTGCAAGTTCATTTTTGAGTTATAACTAGTCAAAATCAGTAAGTCCATTTTTTTGTTTGTTTTAGTGTAAATTTGCCTTGAAAGCTTGTTAATTGCTAGATAATAGGTCAAGTTAGGTTGTGTGACTAGTTAGTAGTTGCTTGGTAGTACATTGAGTGAGTTTGAAAGCTTTGAAATCCATTTTGGTGTCATTTGCATCAGTCATAGGACTCATCAGACCACCATAGCATATCAGTAACTGGTTTGAGCAATTTGTGTGATATTTTTGTAAGTGACTTGTTTTTTTTCTTGTTTATGTGACTCCCCACAACCCAACTGGTTGTGGGGGTGCCCTTGTTTTCAGTTAAAACCAAGAATCAAGCAATCTACACATCAAACTTTGCCCAAACCCACGTTTTTGTTAAAGTAGTGGGAACCAAGTTCCCACTGGCAATGTTAAACTTACCCCTGCTTAGCTAACTGACAAAAGAAGTCCCAAGTGTCACTTTCAGTTCTTTAAACTTTTGTCTTTAGTGGTCTTTTTAAGAGTTTTTCTTTGATTTTAATTTTATTAATTTTCTTATTTTAATTTTGATTTTTCTGTTTAGTTTATTTTTCTTTTATTGTTCATTTAGTATTTTTTAGATTTAAGTGCATTTTAAATTAGTTTTTAATTATCTGTTTTTGTCTTTTAGTGCAAGAAATTAGTATTTTCAGTTTTAAAAATTTTCTTAGATTTAGAAAAAGATTTTAAGATTTTTAGTTTAAAAAGATTTTACTGTTCACATTTTTAAGTATTTTTTAGATTTAATTTAAGTTTAATTAGTTTTAATTATAATCTATTTTGTCTTTTAGTGAAAATTTTACTTTTTTCAAACTTTTTCATTTTTCTACTATTCATTAGTATAATTTAGGATTTTTAGAATTGTCAAATTATTTTTAGCATTATTTATTATTTTTAATTATTATTTTAGTTTAATAATAGTTTTTAGTGTTTTAAAAATAGAAAAATAGTTTTGAAAATTTAGGAAAAATACTTTTTAGTCTTTAAATAATATAAGTGATTTATTAATTCAATAAAATTATATTTTGGGCTTTTTCTTAATTATATTTAATTTTAGGGCTTTAATTAGCATTTAAAATTGAATATTTAATTAATAAAAGGTTTTAAAATTTATTTATTGGATTTTTATTCTTATTTATATTATTTTAGACTTAGTTTAAACTTTTAATTAATTTTTAGGTTTAATTTTTAGTTTTGTCACGTTTTACGTATTTACGTTCGCGTTTTACGTTAATTCGTCGTAGTGTAATCGTAGTCGTAGCTCGTCTTCAATTTTTCTCTTCTAAACCAAAAACGTCACTAATCCAAACTTTGATTTTATATAATTGGCACACTTAATCCACACACCTCCTTCGAGAACAAGCTTGGAATTTATTCGGTTTTACGTTTTTCCTAAAGCGTAACGCTTAATACTTGCCGCTCATACGCGTTTTTCCTAAAACGTGTACGATTTACTACCATCAATTTTTGGCGCCGCTGCCGGGGAGGTGTTTTTGAGTTGCCATTATTAGTATCGTGTTTGTGTGAGTAGTGCGTTTTTGCTTTTCAGTTTTTGGAAAGCGTAAATATCGTACATACTCATTTTTGTTATTTTTCTCTAATATATTATAGTATCCAAATAAATCATGTTTAGTTTTCCTAAACTAAACACAAAACAATCCTTTTACTATATTGTAGATATCCCATTATCGTTTTCGTTTTTCTTGTGAATATATTACTATATTGTACTACGTAGAACAATAAATATACAAGTACTCCAAAAGCGTGAAAACGCAACCTTGATTCGGGATTTCATCACTCGATCATTGTATTCGAATCTAAAGTAAAAGTTTAAAGGCAAAATAAATAAATACTTTCGTGAGGCTTAATTTCAATTATCACAAACTATAATGTGGGTATAAGGCGGTTGTATTTCACGACCTAAGGGAAAAAGGCTCTTAAGTGCTTAGCGCCGCCTCGTTTCCCCCGCTTGCTTGTGCGTGTTTTGAGAAAGAGGGCTAATCGAGGGTTTACCGCCCAAGTATTATCTACGTATATTATATTTTCTTGTTTTCAAGATTAAACCCTCTTGAACGTTTTGGTGTTCCACCAACGTTCTAAAGTCATCGAAAGCGTTCACTCCACGTGATCGTTTTCATTCCTTGAGGCTCTTTTAATCGAGAAATCGATTCGAGGAGAGATTTGTAGATTTGAGTCTACGTAATACAACAAAAATCCAAAAAAAATTAAAAAACAATCAAAAACCAAAAAAAAAAATTGAAAAATCGAAAAACCCCAAAAAGAATCTTTTTTGCTACCACCCATTCTACGCTTAGTGCATGCGCACTCGATCGAAGGATTATTCTAATTCTAGCGACGCTTTGAATCGACGCAATCGTAATCGAAGGAATAAACGACGTAGACGAGATTTAGAAACCGACGTTCCTAATATCTTTGTTGAAGAGACCGTAGACGAGATGGCCGACAATCGTTCGATGATGGAATTGCTCCAAGCACCCACCGAGGGTTATGGAGACGCGATCGTAATTCCCGCTATCGAAGCGGAGAATTTTGAGATTAAGAGCGAAATGCTTTCGTTAATCCAAGCTACGAAGTTTCGAGGTCGTGAAGCCGATAATCCTCACGACCATATTCCGAATTTTGATCGTCTTTTGGCCACGAGAAAGTTTAAGAACGTCGACACCGATGTCGTCAAGCTTATGCTTTTTCCGTACTCGCTCGATGGTGCCGCCAAGGATTGGTACGAGAAAGAGCCACCTAATTCGATAACTACATGGAAGGATCTCGTCTCCAAGTTCGTTAATTACTTTTTCCCACCGTCTAAGACGACGTTTTTCAAAAATGAAATTACGAAATTTGAGCTAAAAACCGAATGAATCTTTTAGAGACGCGTGGGATCGTTTTAAGGAATTGCTTAGGCAATGTCCTCACCATGGTTTTTCCGAGTTGCACCAAATCGATACGTTTTACAACGGTCTTAATTTTCAAGAACAAGATTCGTTGAATTCCGCTGCCGGTGGCAACTTTTTGTGTAAAACTCCGAAAGATGCATTGATAATTATCGAAAACCGATCCAAGGTTTACCAACTCCGCAACGCACCGAGTGTTGCCAATGTCGCCAATCTTAGTAATTCTAATCGCGACATAGAGAGAGTTGATCCGAAAGTCGAAAAGTTGACGAATGTGTTTACGTCTTTTCTCGTTGAGATGCAAAAGAAAGACGCTCCCGCTACGGTGAAATCGGTTGAGGTTTCGTGTACGTTTTGTGGTGGACCTCATAATTAATACGAGTGTGCGGCTACGGGTGGCCAAACGTCGAATGAGAGTGCGTTAAATAGAAACAACAATTTTCAAAATCAAAATAACGCGGGTCCATCACAACAAGGCAATTATAACCAAGGCAACAATTTTAATCAAAACCGAAACAATTTTCAAGGAAATAATCAACAAGGAAATTTTTCGAATCAAAATCAAGGTTGTAGAAACTAGAAGGGGGGGGGGGGTTGAATAGTTTCTCTTCGATTGGTGACCAAATTAAAATTACTTTCAATTTGGTTTGTATCAAAACTATCTTTTACTTGAGACTAAGTTGCATAATGATTAGGTTCAATTCAAATGCACTAGCAAGGATAATAGGTAAGTATAATGATAATGAAATAAGTAAAGAGTAAGGAAAGAGACAACCTAGTGGGAAGACACCAAGATTTATAGTGGTTCGACAACGAGGCTCTATCCTCGTTTCTACTCCACTCCTCGAGTACACCTACTCGAGATTTCCACTATATCCACAAGATCCCTTCTCGGCGGAGAAAACCTTACATCGTTGCTTACATTATTTTCCGACACTAAGCTAAATGTCGAGACCAATCTTTAGCTAGGACCAATCTACACGACGTTGCCTACTTCACAATTTAACGACACAAGGCTAGATGTCGGGTTCTAATCTTAAGGTAGAACCAATCTTCACGACGTTGCCTACTTCACCATTTTACGACACAAGGCTAGATGTCGAGTTCTAATCGAAAGCTAGAACCAATCTTCACGACTCTTCACTTTGAAGCTAAGTGAGAACTTCACACAACACAACTACTAATCACTTTTAAGTTTAGTGAGAACTCACAAGACACAACCACATCACTTTATAGTTTAGTAAGAACTCCTAATCAAATCTATTACAACTCAACTAGACTTATCCAAGTACACACATGTAGCTTGGATTTACACAACACAAATCCAAGCAAACACATATGCAATGGATGTACACAACAAATCCAAGTATCCACAAATAACTTGGATGAACACAACTAGTCCAAGTATTCATAAATACATTGGATTGACCTAAAACAAAAAAAGGGTATCATGATGAATATGACTAGCTCATAGATTCATCTTTATCACAACACTAGTGAGTGAGTGATCTTCTCATTGGACAAGGTAAAGGAGGGGATCAAGAGGATAATCATATGTAAACATTCTTAACAATTTAAGTGATCATTTACTAATGATTATGCTATAGAAAATAGAAAGAGGGCTGAGAAAAACGTCCAAGAGGCTTACTGGAAAATGAGATTTGACCCACTATTTAAAGGAGACAAAGTATAACGAATCTATAACGGTCTTCTGTGCGCGGTACCTTATCTCACCCTGCGGTACCATATCGCTAAGGTACCGCGTAGGTACTTAAGGTACCGCCACTAGACTCCGCTCCGTTTTTTTTCTTTTAGTGGGGTGGGAATATTTGAGGTATTTGAACCCTTCAAAGGATATTCTAACAGCATTTGGAATATGCCATTTTCAAATTTTCATTTTCCATTTTAATAAAACATTTTCTAAAAAAGAAAGTTTATTAAAAAGTGTTTTGTCATATTAACAAAAGTGAGTTTTAAGGATAATCATTTTTATGATCACTAAGTATGATTAAGAAAGGTTAGTGATATGATTATTACCTTGATGATAGTGTTAGTTAAATAATTCATTTTGTGTTTTACACTAAATGTGTTGTATGGTTTGTTGTGATCAAAACTAAGAAAGATTAGTTAACACTAATAATGTTTTTAGGCATCATTTGCATTAACAATCTCCCCCTTTTTTATTACGACAAACGATAAACTCATTTACGTAGAAACACAAAATATGGAATTATTAACTAGTTTATCACTATCATTTCTCCCCCTTTGTCGTAGAAAAAAGGTTAGCACAAGTCTTTGAGGAACATCGAACTTTGCTAGTAGCTCCCCCTTGGTGGTTGCTCCCCCTTGCTTGGGGCACCAAGTTTGTGAGCTAAGTTGACATGCTACATAAAGGTTAGTAGAAAGGAAAGAAACACCAATGTATATATGATCACTACCTACTAAGTAACTTGAGAGGGAGAAAGAGAAGAAATCTCAAATTAGAAGCAAGTATTTTGCTAGGTATGTCCAAAGAGGTAATTGACAAAATCAAACTTCAATCCAATGAAGATGATAAGCTTGTCAATGGGTTAAATCTTTAGAATTGATGGAATCACCCATAAGCAATTGTAAAAAAATTAACCAAGATCAACTCAAAATAGAACTAATGAAATAGGACACAAATAACACAAAGGTTACATAAAGAAAAAAAAGATACAACAAAGAAGATAGTCATACACATAGTATGAGTATCTAAAAGCAATAAATATGGAAAATAAACCACTAAGCATAAGCTAGTCTAATCGTGATATTTTCCAAGATTGCTAAAAAAAAGAACTAAAAAGACGACGATGCATCATTCGAAGTTTTGTCCATCGGAACGAAAACTTGAATGGGAGGTCGAGTGAGGAGGAATTTAAGAAAATTTAAATTCTCATACACATGAGCAAGTTCAATTTGTTGAAATCGGCAACAATCACACGAGGATCCATGATGCAACACAAAATCGTTTGATGGGGGTATGGCATCAAACTTAGGGTTTGGAGGTGGTGGGGTAATGGGTTTGGGAGTGTTTTCACAATGCCTTGAGAGGTTTGGGAAGGTTGAAAGGTCATTGAGTTGGGGGGTATTGAAGGATTGTGGTGGTGGTGGAACATTTTATTTAGCTCCGGTGATGGGGTTTATGGTATAAGTCTCATTCCAATACTTGATTGGAGAGAAGGTAGGGTTTTTGGGTGGTTTGGACGGAGATGGTTCATTCTTCTTAACCCAAACAGGTCGAACCGAGATTTTCGGTTTCTTTGAAAGCTTAGATGAGGAAGCTTTGGGTGAGTGGGGTTGTGACAAAGAAATGTCAAGGTTAGGAATGTAGGAGTTAGGCATTGTGAGAGTGTGAGAATGATATCTCAAGGTTATGTGAGAAGGAATTCTCAAGGTTAGGAAGGTGTGAGAATGAAATCTCAAGGTTGGGGTATAAGTAAAATGTAATCAAGGTAAGAATTTGAATACAAAATGTGTAGTGTCAAGGAATGTTTAGTCAATTTGAGTAAACAAGGAATCTTGACAGGGTATAGGGCTTTAAAAGTTTTGACCAAAAATTTGTCAAAAGCCACTTACTGGCCGCGGTACCTTATAGGGGCCGGCGGTTCCATATCACTAAGGAACCACGGGTCTTTAAGGAACCGCGTCCAGTGGAATTTAAACCATGTTTTTCCTGGGTTTTGGGAAAAACTAAGACTTTTTCAAAAAGTTGCAAATCTTGGAATTTTACCTCTATTAGAACCAAAATATGCTAGGGTTGCATAAAGCAACACATTCACAAAGAATGTCTTGACAAAGGGTGACAAAATAATTTAGATATCATTTTGAACCAATTTTAGTCAAGTTTAGGGCTTGTGATAGATTTAGGTTCAATTTTAATTTCAAATTAAAGTTGATTAGTGTGCACAAAAGGATAGAAACACACAAAGCTAAATCCATAAGTCAACAACAAGAAACATTCATTAAGGATGCAAGTACAAGGACAAATAAAAACTAACTAATACATAGCTAGCTTAACATAAATCTAGATAAGTAGTTTTCTTAGGCTTGGTTTTGTTAAACAAGGCAAGCAAGAACTCTTGCAACCTCCTATGTAGTCCATACATATCCATCCTTAGGTTATGGATGATGTAGTGGTTGTAGAGACAACATGGACAACTAGGACCATGAGTTTGTTGAAACCCATAGTAAGGATCACCCAAGAGGATGGAAAGTGGAACACCCAAAATTGGGATGTTTGAGTTGGGTGGAGGTGGAGGAGGCAAGTTCTCCAAGGGTGATGTGGGTGAAAGTGGAGGCATGTTCCCTAAAGGGGGAAATGGGTGAGTGTGGAGGTAAATAGTCCAACGTTGGTGAAAGGGGTGAGTTGAGAGGGTTAAATGGTGAAGTCACCAAAGTGTCATAAAAGTCATTCCCAAAAGGAATGCTTTGGATTGGTTGGGGTTGTGTGGTCACTTCCAAGGGTGCACTTGGAGTGAAGGGTGAGGAGAGCTCATTCATTCTTGAGTTGAATGAAGAGGAAGTAGAACCAATGGAGTGGTTAGTACCATGGGTGGATGAAGTCTTGCATGGTGCAAGAGGTGGGGAAGGTGATGAAGAAATGAGAATAGAAGCCATCTCATTCTTAGGTGTGTGGAAAGGTGAGGAGTTAGGCTTAGCTACCTTAAACATTATTTTGAGTGTTTTCCTTGGGGTGGAGGTTTTGGAAGTGTTTGAGGTTTTGGTACACACCATGGTTGATTAAGGTGGTTTAAGGTTTAGTGAAGTATGTTTGATGTGAAGAACATGGCAAACAAGGTGGGTTTAAATGGGTGAGGGGATGATCCAAACTAGTAATGGGTTAAAATCATTTTAGGTGAATAATGAATTTAGGTAACCTAGTTTAGGAAATGTGCAGTTTATTTCTGAAAATCATGCAAGGTTTACATAAAATTAAGAAAACAGTGTAAAGCAAAGATGCCGTCGTGCACAGTGACCGGCGGTACCTTATCGATAAGGAACCGCGGGTCGATATGGAACCGCGACCAGTGGGTTTACAAAAATTTCCCATCCCAGATATTGATACCTAGATTTTTCCCAAAAGTTTCACAAGCCAAAGTTAACTACAGATCATAATCTAATAAGCTAACTATCATAAGGCATGCACAAAGCTATGTAAAACACAAACATTATTGCATAAGCAACAATAAGGATCAAAATAAATAGTAATCCAAACAAGCAACACAAGTTAATAAACAATTAAACCAAAGAGTTAATAACCAAATGTTCAACCATCAAATCCAAACTTTGACACAACTTCAAAGTCTTCACCTCCTTTTCTTTCCTAAACCCTTGATCATCTTTCCCAAATACTTGAACCCTTTTCTTGACTCAATCCGGTGTTCATACAAATCACCTCGGGTTCGAAGATTTTGACGGTAAATTTCCTCTAAATTGAGATTACTAGGAATTTCACTAGAGGAATGGTGAGGAGGGGAAGCAATGTCATGTAACCCATCCACGAATGAGTTTGTGGAGTGGTGAGAAGAACTCGAAGAGTCAATGGGAGCACTTGTGCCAATGCCATCACCATCACTTGTTGGCATGTTCGTGTCCTCATCATTGAACTCTAGTTGGTCGAATTTACGATCAGATCTTGTCTTTCTCTTATATACCTCTTGAATAGGTAGCATGACCCGTTTGACAGGTTGAAACTGAGAAAGATCAAGATTTAGAAAATCACGGCCAACCCTTTTAAAAAGGCGAGTGAGAAGCATTGCATAAGGAAGGTTTGTTTTGGGTTTGAGAATAGCATAATTGATCCGTTGAGCGATAAAATATGCCAAATTGTACTTGGTGTTGGTAAAGATGCAATATAACATATGCACTAAACACGCCGGAACATGATCCCGGTTTCCACCAAGACAAAACACATTTTCCCTAAGAATATTGGTCCATTGAACCATATTAACATTAAGGTCCCTCAAGAGAACCTCATGACGTTTCACCGAACGTACCTTAGTATGAAGGCTTCTCTTAACGGGTCGATTACGCTTTTTGGAGACGATGTCGACAATGAAGTCAAGATCAATTTCCTCATGATCATTTGGAGGACAATTGTAGGATTCAAGGAGAGCACTAAGCTTCCATTTATCCGTGAAGCGACAAGTGCCTTCAAATGGGACATCAAGAATTTGACCAAACACTTCGAGAGAGTATTGAATGAGTTGATCTTTCAAGATGAACCTAACAAATATTCCATCATTGTTTTCAATGACGGAGTATGTGCTAAAGAACTCCAATAGGAATCGAGGATAGATGTCTTCCTTAATGTTCAACAAACAGCCAAATCCAATGTTTTCAAACATGGACTTGATGTAAACATAATCCTTGATATCTTTTTGGACAACTCTACCCTCATGAAAGCAACGAGATTGAAGTGAGGAAAAAGTATGGGCAAGGTGAGTTGAGTGACAAAAGTCGGATAGGTTAGGCATATATTGTTTGGTGAGTTGATGATCCTTTTGGTATTGTGAAGGCATGACTAGTACCTAAATAAACACAAGCCAATATTTCTCCAATCACTCATATGAAAAATAAAAAATAAAGATAAAAAATATAAGAATGCAATTTCTTGACAAACATAGGATTGAATCCATGTCATTCTCATGTCCACAATGTGTCTATTCCATCATTAACCAAGAACACATGATCTATGCTAGATCAACAATGGATTAGAACATTGGTTTTTCAAAACAAGGTTTTTAGGTAAGCATTAACAATGTCATTACCTTCTTGTTCTTGGGTTCATCTCAAATCCATCATTAAACCAAAATCATTTAGCCTAAATTAGGATTTGTTCGACAAGTGGGTTTTAGTGAAATCTTAATGAATATCAACCTAAGGAATCATTGTAAGATAACCATGTCAACCCACATTCCTATTAAGGTTTTAATTCAATTTCAATTTTAAAAATCCCCAATTATGAAAGGATGAACCCTAGAACAAAATAGATGAAATTGAAAGAAAATACTTATAATTAATTGATGTTAGATGAAGGATGAGTGAAACCCACAACTTGGAATCAATTAATTTAAGTGATTGAAGGTTTTGGAAGCTTCAACAATGGTGGAAAAGGTGAAACCCGTCGACTGTGTGTTTTTGGGAGAGAGAGAGAGTTTGGTTTGAAAAAGAATAAAAAAATCAAACTGGCGCTCTGACAAAAGTTACTGCCCGCGGTACCTTATCGATAAGGAACCGCGGGTTTGAGCCGCGGAGATAAAGAACCGCCTATAGAGGCAGGTTTTTATCTCTGAAAAACGCCAAATTTTGAAAATCCAGTTTTTCTAAAATACTTAAAATTAAATCATGAGCCTTTTAGAATATCATTGGATCATCATAACACTAAGCAATATGCCTTAACGAAGGATTACGAGTTAAATCAAGATCGAAAAGAACCGAAACGGACAAACGACTACTCATAGCAAAACGACTAAGTGGAGAGAGGTCAAGGGAAGTGAATTAAGACTAGGATCAATGCTCAAGGGATTAATTACAATCTTCAAATAGTTGTAGCGAAGAGCTTGTGTCATATATAGTGGTTTAAGACGTGCCTTTCTGGCGAAACGTTAAACGGCTTTGGTAATGAATAAGCACAAAGCAAGTATTCAAGTATAGACTAAGATCACTTTCAATAATAGTCTTAGTCTAAACCAAAATATGAGCAAGGTATTAATTCACTTTCTCTCCCACAAAGGGCCTACTAACCGCATGGGTGCAAACCATGGAAATCATGCTTGATACTTTAAGCTTCTACTAACTCACTCTACATCACCATAGTGAGTCAAGTATCCAAACAATGAAGGTTTGAGAGGATAAAAGAAAAGAAACACAAACCACAAATAAATGTCAAGGCAAGGATGCCAAGAACAAGCACATAGTCAAGTAATGATCAAAAGAATGATCAAAGGGCGTGTGGAAGAACGAAAGCGTACCTTGGCCACAAAGAGCAACCCATGAAGGAATAAGTGCTATGCCCAATAAATGACTATGATGAGTACTAAGTCTTTAAGGACTAGTATCATTCCCAATCATCTTGGTATCATCATTCAAAGATGTTAAAGATCAATGAAGATGAGTCTTCTACAAGTGCAAGTAACTCAATCCACAACCAATTAAATGATTGATCTTCATAGTACCTACACAAAGCAAGATGCAAACTAGTAGATACATTTCAAGAGTATATCTAAAATGCATAAAGGCTACTAATCTTAAGTGGGATGCAATATTATCAATTAAAAGACCTATTTTCAAAGAAAACATAGTTTTGACCAAAGAGAAACTTTAGTACAACTAGACCTTCTAATTTGAGGAGACAATGGAACGATCCAAGTTTCAAAGTACAATATACTTCAAAGATATTGAGTGACCATCGCTCTGATACCAATTGTAGAAACTAGAAGGGGGGGGGGGTTGAATAGTTTCTCTTCGATTGGTGACCAAATTAAAATTACTTTCAATTTGGTTTGTATCAAAACTATCTTTTACTTGAGACTAAGTTGCATAATGATTAGGTTCAATTCAAATGTACTAGCAAGGATAATAGGTAAGTATAATGATAATGAAATAAGTAAAGAGTAAGGAAAGAGACAACCTAGTGGGAAGACACCAAGATTTATAGTGGTTCGACAACGAGGCTCTATCCTCGTTTCTACTCCACTCCTCGAGTACACCTACTCGAGATTTCCACTATATCCACAAGCTCCCTTCTCGGCGGAGAAAACCTTACATCGTTGCTTACATTATTTTTCGACACTAAGCTAAATGTCGAGACCTAATCTTTAGCTAGGACCAATCTACACGACGTTGCCTACTTCACAATTTAACGACACAAGGCTAGATGTCGAGTTCTAATCTTAAGGTAAAACCAATCTTCACGACGTTTCCTACTTCACCATTTTACGACACAAGGCTAGATGTCGAGTTCTAATCGAAAGCTAGAACCAATCTTCACGACTCTTCACTTTGAAGCTAAGTGAGAACTTCACACAACACAACTACTAATCACTTTTAAGTTTAGTGAGAACTCACAAGACACAACCACATCACTTTATAGTTTAGTGAGAACTCCTAATCAAATCTATTACAACTCAACTAGACTTATCCAAGTACACACATGTAGCTTGGATTTACACAACACAAATCCAAGCAAACACATATGCAATGGATGTACACAACAAATCCAAGTATCCACAAATAACTTGGATGAACACAACTAGTCCAAGTATTCATAAATACATTGGATTGACCTAAAACAAAAAAGGGTATCATGATGAATATGACTAGCTCATAGATTCATCTTTATCACAACACTAATGAGTGAGTGATCTTCTCATTGGACAAGGTAAAGGAGGGGATCAAGAGGATAATCATATGTAAACATTCTTAACAATTTAAGTGATCATTTACTAATGATTATGCTATAGAAAATAGAAAGAGGGTTGAGAAAAATGTCCAAGAGGCTTACTGGAAAATGAGATTTGACCCACTATTTAAAGGAGACAAAGTATAACGGATCTATAACGGTCTTCTGTGCGCGGTACCTTATCTCACCCCCGCGGTACCATATCGCTAAGGTACCGCGTAGGTACTTAAGGTACCGCCACTAGACTCCGCTCCGTTTTTTGTCTTTTAGTGGGGTGGGAATATCTGAGGTATTTGAACCCTTCAAAGGATATTCTAACAGCATTTGGAATATGCCATTTTCAAATTTTCATTTTCTATTTTAATAAAACATTTTCTAAAAAAGAAAGTTTATTAAAAAGTCTTTTGTCATATTAACAAAAGTGAGTTTTAAGGATAATCATTTTGATGATCACTAAGTATGATTAAGAAAGGTTAGTGATATGATTATTACCTTGATGATAGTGTTGGTTAAATAATTCATTTTGTGTTTTACACTAAATGTGTTGTATGGTTTGTTGTGATCAAAAATAAGAAAGATTAGTTAACACTAATAATGTTTTTAGGCATCACTTGTATTAACAAAGGTCATAATCAAGGTCGGAATTTGAATTGGCAAAATCGAGAAAATAATCAAAACTCGAATTTTTCAAACAACAACAATCAAGGAAACAATTTTTCAAGTGGTAATCAAGGAAATTTTCAAGAAGTAATCAAAACCAAGGGAACTTTAATTCAAATCAAAATAGTTCATCAAACGATTTTCAAAATTACATGAAAACGAATGAGAGTAATATGAGACGATTAGAGGGAGAAATTGGTACTTTGAAAAACGACTTTACTAATACTTTGAAATTGCAAAACACAAAGATTGATCAAGGACAAAGTGAGATTAAAAAGATGTTTTCGGCCATAATGAGCAATCAAGCGAGTTCGTCTTCAAGTACGTTACCTAGTAACACCGTACCAAACCCGAAGGAACAATGCAAAGTCGCCAAAACGTCAATTGGAAAAGGTCGTATGATTACCCCTTACCTTGATGGATTTAGAGTTGTTCCTTCTTCTCAACCCTCGACTTCTAAGACGTCTTATTGTTCGAAAGTCGATGGGGTGAACGTGGCGACCAAGGAAAAGAGTGCACACCCTCGTGTACCTCAAATTCCATCCACGGTTTAAAAAGAGAGCTTTATCGACCTAACCAAAGTAACCCTTGAAGAAACTCTTGCATCGATCCTTCTTAAAAAACCCAAAAGGCATATGCCAAGAAAGTAAGAGGGTTCGGGCCAATTTCTATTACCTTGTGATTTTTCCGAGATTGAGGGATGTTTAGCCCTTGCCGATTTAGGTGCTAGCATCAATCTTATGCCTCATTCTCTTTGGAAATTGATGAGATTGCCTAACCTTACCCCCACGAACATGACTATCGAGCTTGCAAATTGTACACCACTTATACCAATTGGAATAGCCAAGGATGTCTATGTTAAAGTTGGAAAGTTTGTTTTTCCCGTGGATTTCGTCATATTCGATTATGAGTGTGACCCTAAATGCCCATTATTTTAGGCCAACCATTTTTATCGACGGCTCGAACCGTAATCGACGTTCACGAGGGGAGACTAACTATGAGATATGGGGAGGATAAAATGGACCTTTTCACGAGTAAATCCCAAGTGTCTTGTGATAATGAAAAAACCAAGGTTTCAAAACCTAATGTTTCTAAACATAATGATTTCAAAATTTACACTTTAGCGGAAAGAATGAGGCTTAATGCATGTTTTGAAAAAATTAAGAAGAACGGTTTTAAAGATGATGATTTTAATGATATAGAATACGTGTACCTAATTCAAAAGGGTATGTGTAAATTTATGAATGAAAAATCACTTTGGGATGTATTCGATGAAACAAGTGAAATACCAATTCCGAAGGGCGACGTTCGTGCCATCACGATAATGACAAAAATGGACTCGTCTTCACCACCTTCGAAGGACTACGTCTTTGAGGCTTTAACTTCTAACTCCATCGAAGTGCCTCCTTTTCCTAGCCCAACACCCGTTGAGGCTAAAGGTTTTATCGACATCGATCCTCTGGTTTTAGAAAAGTCACCTAAGCATAGTCATTCGACTTGTAAGACTATGGTTGTGAGTGCTCACATCGACTCTTTCTTCGACGACGACGATAGAGATTTTGCCGAGATTGATCACGTACTTCGAAATCCACATGCCATTTTTGAGGATTCTCCTAAAAAGACCTCTTCTCATGTGAAGTACGATGATTACGAGTTTGATCCTGGGATTGAGGAAATTATTGAACGAGAGCTAGCTCTTTTGCCTCCACTTCCACCTACGAGTGAGGTCGATCTTTCCAAAATCGAGGATGAACTAAATGAGTTGGAACGTCTTATTTTCAATGATGAACCAACTCATGTGACCACTAAAAATCCAATTCTCGAGGAGTTACCTAATCAACACTCCTTAAATGAGAATTACGTTTACCATATTCGTGAGGATTTAACTTATCAACAATCCCCACAAATGGATGATGGTTTCGTGCTTGATCGTGATCTTTTCGAGAGAGTTTCTAAGATACTCAAGGAGGGGAATGACAAACCTTGGTTTGACAAGCCTATCTTTGATGAAGAAATCGAAGAGATCGACGTTCATAAGGATGACGAGTATGTAGACCCCGAGGGGGCGGTGCTCTTTATTGATAAACGTTTTGAGAACTTATATAATCCGCCACCCCCTCCCACCAAAGACTTAAATGTGAGGATTTTTAGCGCGACTAATTTTAAATTTGACACGCCAAATATTTTCGACATTATCAAAACGGGTTTTCAAATAGAGTTTTTAAACGATGAAAAAGGAAAAGATTTTAAAAATGTTTTAAAAGATTTTTCTACAAGTTTAACTCCGTCATCATCGCGTTTTATGAGTGCTACCACCTCGTCTACTCCTTTTGACGACGGTTGGTGTGGATCTAGTGTGGGGGAAGCCCCTTATGTTCCCTCCCATTTCTCCACCGAGGACGAGATTTATGATCCCGGAATTGCTTGTAAAGGGAAATCTCGGTCTTTCACCGATGCAATAAATGGAAAATCTTTTCGTTTGCTTGGTGTGAGTCTATCTCGAGTAGCTCATTATGTTGACTTACCCATTGCCCCACCTTTCTACTTCTCATCTCTTTTCTTCTACCCCTTTGGGGTTTTACTATCGGTTGGAGTGGCGTTGTTTCGTCTTTCATCCGAAAACGAAGACGCTATCTTTGACCCCGGTATACGTTTATCGAGTTTTTAAAGTACTCCATGTACTTTTGGGCACTGTTTATCATGTAAGCCACACCAAAATGACCATACTATGATTATCCCTAAATGATCACATTTATGGGGATTCGATTCGAGCTTTTGACTCGGTTATCAAAAACAAGGTGCCTCGTGGGGGATTCTCATGCTTATCCTTGTAAATATTATCGATTTCTTAGTTAATGTAACGAGGGGACTTGTTCTCTTCCAACCTTTGTTTCGTGGTTGTTTGTGATTGTGATTCATTAGGTTCATCGTCATCATTGAAGCCTCTCGTGTTCGTTTTACGGATCACTCGAGCTTCGATCGTTGCCTTTGGAGATTCCGATATCCGATGATATCCTTTTATGTTCTAACGTTTATCTTATTAGCATAATTCATAAACGGCTTTTAGGTTATTCGTTTTACCCTTTCCATGCTCGAGATTAAGCATTTGACTTCGTCTCTAGTATGGGGGTGTTTTCACCCCTAGACTCGAAACATTGAGGACAATGTTTAGTTTTAGTATGGGGGGGTGAGTAGATACTTCACCTTGCTTACGTCACCACGCTATCCAATATTCATCTTTTTGTTATCGTTTTATGCAAAATAAGGCTAAAAATGGCCAAATTTTAAATTTTTTCTAGTTTTTCATAAGTGTTTAAGACACGAATGTAGGTTTTCCGATGGTGAGAATGAGAGTTATTTTTGACTCGACCGTGCGTATTGAGCACTTAGCTTCGATTCCTTAACTTTTTAGGCTAAGTCTCTTAAATGAGTTCGAGAAATGATAGAGTTATTTATAAGTCTCGTAATCGTCACGATCTCATGTGTAGTAATTATTAGCTTATTCTCCCCACGCTTTTGTATAATAAATTGTTAATAAATATTGATTTAGCGGTTTAGTCACTATTGTTGGTTTCTAATTTGTTTTAGTAGCTTCCATGTAATTAAATTGGAAAAACATTGAGGATTCGCCAGCGTCACGGTTTTGAAGTATTGGCAACCCGAATAATCGAAAGCTTCACCTAATAATAAGATTTCAAGTGCTCGCCTAAAATAAGCAAAAATTTGAAGCTCACAAGGCCGAAATATCTATGCCCGAATTGAAAGTGAATTAAGCCTTAATCTTTGAAGCTTTAAAGATCCAAAATTCGCTTTAGCGTGAGGATATACGTCTTTGTCTAATAAAACCACCGATGAGGCGGATAATAAAAGGCAAGGCAAGACCGAAGTCATAATAAAAGCTTCATGGCGAAGTTGAATAAAAGATGGAGGTAAACCTATGATAATAAGGCCCTTCCGTTAGGGGGCGTACAAAAGTCTTGGTAATAAGTCTCATGTTCAAAACCGTTATAAAACCGTCTTTATCGATCCTTCTTGTTGACTTAATGTTTTGACATCGTTGTCTATTAGGATGAATAATTAATTTAATGATTTTGGTTACACCGTTAAGACTCTATTTTTAGACCTAATCTCTATTCACGCATAAGTCAATGATGTATCCTCGTGATCATTAAGACAAAATAAAATATAAGAGATACCAAGTAGGAATAAGGGAGTTTAGGTTCGTAATTAACACTCATGAGATATGATCGTGTTGCTAACTTATAATAACAATGATCTCGTTACACGCTTAGCATGGAATTGGGTGAAAATCGAGGGCGACGAAATTATTTCTAACGAAGCATTCACGTGTTCTTGTTCTATGATCCTAAAAGTCACTTAATTGTGATGAAAACAATATATTATGTCTAAAACACGTGTAGTAGTTTATTTAAATTTATGTCTTCAATAAATGTCATCATAAACTGAATTTTGGAAGTGCTATGATACTTAATTCTAGCATTGCGTGGGGACACGACAATGGTTTAGTATGGGGGAGTGATGAGACTGTAATTATACATAGTCTCATCATCCAAATCGGGCTTAAAACGCTTAAAATATCATCAAAATACCCAAATATATGCTTGTGTTTGTTCATTGTGTATTTTAGGTACGGATATCGTGAAATCAACAAATGATCACAAGAATGAAGCAATAACGAACACGGGAAACGAAGTCGCACAAAGAACCGGGCCCAAGAATGGAATTTCCAAAAATGACCTTGAAGAATTGAAGAATGTCAAGTTTGGTCCCTCAACAATTGAAGATTGTCACTTTATACCCCTAAGAATTCCAAATATACAAAAGGGGTCCCTAAAGAATGAAGACTCTACAAGAAAAACCCTCTAAGTTGAAAAGAAATTACACCATTAGTCCTTAATCCCATATTTGTTAACAAGGACTAATGGTGCAAATGCTTAAAGGACTAACGGTGAAAGGGGACATGGACTATTTGTGCAAAGCTGTCAAAAGGGTAACATAACTAGGGGGCCATTTCTGCCAAAACCCAAAACTATTTAACTAAACTTTCCATTAACTCCATCCAGTCAACCCCCACTCACTTCCCTTACCCAATCCCTGCCTTCCACGTCATTCCCCACTTAAACCTCCACCAATCATAAAACCCCCACCTTCCACGTCACTCCCCACCCTTATTAACTGATTACTTAAATTAGTTAAATAAGCTTCCCTCCTTAAACATGTTTTTAAAATTAACCCCCCATCTAAACAGATTAAACCCCTCTTTTCTACCTCATAAACCCTAAATCAAACTCAACTTAAACCAAAGGGGTTTTGGCCCCAAACCTCCAGAACTATAACTAAACCCATCCTCACCTTAACCCACCTCTGAAACCTTGCTCACATGTGACCCTGGACCCCACACGTCCTTCCCCTGCTCATGGATTGTTCAAAAATAGCAAAAAACGAATCCTCCAGTCAATCCAACGTCCTTAGCTCCAAACTTGCTCCCTAAGGGACCAAATGAACGCACAAGATCATCACAAACAGTTGTCAATCACATGGAGGCAAATTTGACCAATATTCAGTCAAGACTCAAAGGCTAATTTCGGATTTTCAGTACAATTAGGGTTTAGGGTTTTATACTCATTGTATTATTTTATTCAGCTTCTAGTATTTTCTATAGGGTAGTATAAAATTGATGGTTTGTACCCATTTTACTCCTTGTTCCAGTTTTATTCTAAAATTTTTAAATGATTAATGACAATGAAAGTTTTTAGTTTTATTCAATAGGTTGAGTTCCATTTTTAATTGTTCTCTTAGTGTAAATTTTAAATTCAAGCAAATTAGTTTAAGGTCTTTTAAAAAGGTTTTCAGTTTATGCAAACATTTTCAGAAAACGTGTTCTAAAGTAATCACTTGAGAAAAAAAAAGTTTTTATCAGCTTGATTTCACACCCACATGAAGTGAAAGTGGATTGTGGGGTTAATCAAGCTTTGTGTTTAATCTTTGTCTCATTTATGTTTGGTTTCAACAAAGTTTTTTTTAAGAAAAATCGGTTTATTCATTTTTTTACTACTCACCTGTTACTGTAGCATAAGCCACAAGCTTGCAGCTTGTGGCCTATTGCCTACTTGAAGATTTCTTTTGGTCTTGTGGTTGTGTGCAGGGAGCAAGAAAGCAGCAAGCAAGAACATTCATCCTTCTCCATTTCATATTCTTCTCATCTTTTGAAGATATTTAGGCTTAGGGTCCACCTTGGATTCCTCCAACAAGCCATCTTTACACATGTTTCAGAAGCTTTCACAAGCCCTCATCCCACCTTTTTTAAGGCATCAGCTGATCTAGGTTTGGCTTGAACCCAAAAAGCTAGGAAATTTGAGTTTATGTGATTTTTGAGAATTTTGTGTGTACTTGTTGGTATTAGCTGTTTAAGTATTTGATAATGCTTGTTATTGGTTGATATACTTGCATTATTTGATAGAAATCAGATTAGTAAGGTTTTGTGAATCATTTCTTTGCTAATTTTTCAAATTCAGAAAAGTAAGGGGTGTTTGGATTTGGGTTTTAAGGCAAGAGTATGACAACTTCTTGGGTTAAAATCCAGTTAAACACCTCCCTCATGTTGTTTTAGTTCTATTTATTGCTTTGTGCTTAGATTAACAAGGCTTTGTAAAAGTTTGCATGTTCATTTTTGAGTTATAACTAGTCAAAATCAGTAAGTCTATTTTTTTGTTTGTTTTAGTGTAAATTTGCCTTGAAAGCTTGTTAATTTCTAGATAATAGGTCAAGTTAGGTTATGTGACTAGTTAGTAGTTGCTTGGTAGTACATTGAGTGAGTTTGAAAGCTTTGAAATCCATTTTGGTGTCATTTGCATCAGTCATAGGACTCATCAGACCACCATAGCATATCAGTAACTGGTTTGTGCAATTTGTGTGATATTTTTGTAAGTGACTTGTTTTTTTTCTTGTTTATGTGACTCCCCACAACCCAACTGGTTGTGGGGGTGCCATTGTTTTCAGTTAAAACCAAGAATCAAGCAATCTACACATCAAACTTTGCCCAAACCCACGTTTTTGTTAAAGAAGTGGGAACCAAGTTCCCAATGGCAGTGTTAAACTTACCCCTGCTTAGCTAACTGACAAAAGAAGTCCCAAGTGTCACTTTCAGTTCTTTAAACTTTTGTCTTTAGTGGTCTTTTTTAAGAGTTTTTCTTTGATTTTAATTTTATTAATTTTCTTATTTTAATTCTGATTTTTCTGTTTAGTTTATTTTTCTTTTATTGTTCATTTAGTATTTGTTAGATTTAATTTCATTTTAAATTAGTTTTTAATTATCTATTTTTGTCTTTTAGTGCAAGAAATTAGTATTTTTCAGTTTTAAAAATTTTCTTAGATTTCGAAAAAGATTTTAAGATTTTTAGTTTAAAAAGATTTTACTGTTCACATTTTAAAGTATTTTTTAGATTTAATTTAAGTTTAATTAGTTTTAAATATAATCTGTTTTGTCTTTTAGTGAAAAATTTTACTTTTTTCAAACTTTTTAATTTTTCTACTATTCATTAGTATAATTTAGGATATTTAAAATTGTCAAATTATTTTTAGCATTACTTTATTATTTTTAATCATTATTTTAGTTTAAAAATAGTTTTTAGTGTTTAAAATAGAAAAATAGTTTTGAAAATTTAGGAAAAATACTTTTTAGTCTTTAAATAATATAAGTGATTTATTAGTTCAATAAAATAATATTTTGGGGTTTTTCTTAATTATATTTAATTTTAGGGCTTTAATTAGCATTTAAAATTGAATATTTAATTAATAAAAGGTTTTAAAATTTATTTATTGGATTTTTATTCTTATTTATATTATTTTAGACTTAGTTTAAACTTTTAATTAATTTTTAGGTTTAATTTTTAATTTTGTCACGTTTTACGTATTTACGTTCGCGTTTTACGTTAATTCGTCGTAGTGTAATCGTAGTCGTAGCTCGTCTTCAATTTTTCTCTTCTAAACCAAAAACGTCACTAATCCAAACTTTGATTTTATATGATTGGCACACTTAATCCACACACCTCCTTCGAGAACGAACTTGGAATTTATTCGGTTTTACGTTTTTCCTAAAGCGTAACGCTTAATACTTGTCGCTCATACGCGTTTTTCCTAAAACGTGTACGATTTATGTAATAACCCGAACTTTCAAATCAACATTTAGACTGAGATCTAATCTTATTCCTAGTAGTCAGATCAATATTTAGTACTCGACTTTCATTTGTCATGTTTGTTCTACGAATAATACTGATTAATCGGCTAACCGACAAGGTTAAGGCTTTAACATATCGAATATGTGTCATTTATTATTTATCGACAAAGTTTATGTTCGTCATCGACCGTGAACATTTTCATTATGACATAGAAATATTTTCTTTTGTCGTCATTTTAATTTCTCATTTTATGAGAATTCTTGATAATTTACGTTAAGCCTTTAGGCGTCATTCGTTTAGGCGACGCGTTGACGTTTATTTTATTATAAGTCCTCCTTTATTTATTAAAATATCAATGTTCTTCGAATGTCAATGTTTTTATTTTATATTGAGCGTTTATTTTTCGTGTTTTACGCATATCTTTCAAATCGCGTAACTTTTAAAATATTGGGTTTCGATAATACCCGCTTTAACATATTAGGAGTAAATTTTATTAACAAAATCAACCAACACTTATCACATAATATTGAAATGTGTTAAACTATGGACCAGGTGTCCTTTGTTTACTAGTTTCAACTTAGATATGTATGTGCATACATTTACTTAGATTTAATAACCTTTCTATGACCTCATTGTTTACAACACGTCATATCTATATTTCCCTCTAATGTTTCCGCCTCCCTCAAGCACCATAATAATGTCTTTATCTCAAAAAGTTGGCTAAATATTTGTTATACGATGAAGGTTTTTATTAATCATCTAAAGTTCTTGGTTAGTCTTTATTAAACAAGGAGATTTGAGATGGCTTTATAGTTTCCACCACTCATTTGTAAGAATCTTTTTATCATTTATATGCCCATTCTTTTATTTCTATGAATTATTACATATGTATTACCTGTAAAATAATGTATATGTGGCTGTTTATGTAATATTTGGTTTAGTTTGGATATTGAATATGAATTTGAAACCATTAAAACTAGCCAAAACGAGCCTTAAATGATTGTTGTGAATTGGTAATATTTAATCAGTTGAAAAACGTGAGTCTTATAGAAAATAAGTAGGTTTTGGGCATTATATAAAACAATAGAGAGATAGCCCTGTGTTTTGTGGCAATTTGGCTGGGTGGCTCGTCCCGTGACGATACCCGATGAATTAGATATGGCCGAAACGATAAAAAGTGCCTAATCTGAACATGCTGTATAAACAGACAAAAAACTACAAATATTTGTATACTGACCCCTAAATATATATGACTATAAGTTGTAGCTAAACATATTTATAACACACACGAATCGGATGGTTTTCTACGGATAAACGGTTTGGAAATGACGACCAAAACGATAAGAATGAGTTCGACTGCCAAAAAGAGCCAACTCTCCTAAGTGATAAAAGGAGTAATTGAGCTATGATAAATATAAATTAGGGGAACTGAACTTATAATAAGTAAACTATATAAGTTAATAATGACTTTGGTAAAAATAACTCATCTATATTTTCGGTTTAGGAGAAGCGACCTAGTCTACGAGGGATGTCAGACCCACTTATCGGGATATATAAACTTATTTATATACTGAAAATTAGAATAACCAAGACCCGACCATCATGAAATATTAAGTCGACATCATTTTGGGGCGTTTTAGAAACCCTGAAAAGCATATAAAGTGGACTTGGGCCGCAAAAGCCCAACTTACAATTATAATGACTATTTGGCCATTATTGGACTTGAGATTAATAATGTATTTGGAGATCAATACTGAGTTTGAAATGGACTTAGGTTATATAAATGTGTAATGGGCCACTAATGAGCTAGAATTAGCTTAATTGTCGAAATAAGAAAATAGATGGTAAATTGTTATCAAAAGTTTCATAAAAAGTTTTACAAACTTATACAATGTCCAAACTTACTAAAGTAAACTATTTACATATATATATATATATATATATATATATATATATATATATATATATATATATATATACTAGTGGTAAAACCCGTCCGATGGACGGGTATGACTTCTAGTTGTCCTTTTTTATAACCTGTAAATATTTGTTTGTAATGTTCTGTTGGCATGTAAAACTATTGATTGTTTGATATGTGATTTTTGTTTATAATGTTTTAGCTAAATATTGACGTTAACATTTTTTAAAAATATGAATATTTTTTAAAACGTCGTAGCAATGCTTGATAAGTTTGTTTGTACTTATATAGACTTGTATATTAGGAAATAAAAATATTAAAAGTTGTTATTTTTAAAACCTCGGTTTAAATTGTATAGTTTTTTTAATAAAAATGTTTTGAATTAAAAATTTCACAATGTATAGTTTATATAAATCGCAATGGTTACGAAAGAATGAAATTTCGTGCAGTCCACTCACTTTTGGAATTTTAAAGTACTTTGTATATCACTTTTTTCTCATTAATTACGTTTCCGGCCAAAAAAGGGTCATACTGAACCGGGTTTCATATTTTCGAAATCTAGTTAGATCTGCCGAGTTTAGGTGACCTGGGTCAACCAGGTATTCGAGATCCGGTCGGGTTTGTTCTTTTTTAAAAAAATATACATAAATTTTACGTATTACAACGAATTTCTTGAACATATTATATTGGTTGGTAAAAAATTTATATTTTTAACATACGAAAGTTTTCATGATTTGCACATATAAATTTTGTTAATTATTAATATATATATATATATATATATATATATATATATATATATATATATATATAAAGAACCAAGTTAACTCTGGCTGATTTGGGTTGACCCGGACCCGATGACTCAACCGGATTGATTTAAAAGTTAGGTTTCATGACATTTGTTTAAAATTTAAAATAATGTAATTTTTTATCTTTGTTGTAAAAAACAAATGTTAATAAAATTTACAACTTGGTGAGTGTTATGTTCCATACACATCTTTTCACACACATACACATCTTTACAACCAATCATACCGTAACCCTATATCTATACTATTATATAATCCGATCTTAACTCCGATCTTAATTCCAAACCTAAAATTTCCACATCTAACTTCAAACCAAAAATTAAGATATGAAAGTTAAATTTAAACTCTTATATCATATTTTGTTAAATTGATCTCATCCATCCATATGTTTTTATAACAAACTTTTGTAACAACCTTAATAAAAACAATTAAAAAAACTTTTAACTTTAAACTGAAATATCTTTTGATATATTTATTTTTTTTATAATTTGATTTCACCATATTTTCTAAAATTTTGTGCTCTTTAATTCAACATCCAATTTGATATTATTTATTAAATTTTAGTTTCTTCGTTTTTTATTAGTTTATTTAAGTTAATTTAATTCTTTTACTACTTTAACTTTAATTTAAACCTTAGTAAAATTGTAATATTTGTTCGCTAAAAAAGTAGTTATCGAGTACTCGCCGTTGCATTGCGAGGATACAATGCTAGTTGTTTATAATGATTCTCTAATATTGTTTACAACCAATCATTCTCTGATATTGTTTATAATCATACCGTAATTTTATTATTGTTTTTCATCCAATAAGTATTTAATCAAGCCATATATCTTGAACTGTGTTGACTTTGGGATTCGATACAACAAAGGGATAAATATGGTCTTATGACACACGGTCATACATTTGATTTTGCTTGAACACTCCTACATAATTGAACTACTTTACTTTCAATACAATGTAAAAAAAAATTAGTTGAGAGCAAAACACATTTTAATTAAAATCAATAGGATCATTCGTTACATAAACAATAAGATATTATCAAATTTAGTGTGTTCTTATTGGGCTATTGGCCTTAGCTTCGTTGAACATCAGTTCTTAAACAAAAAACCTTACCAAACACCAAGTAACCTCCAACTTGCGTGATAACCTTAGACAATAGTGGTAACAACACCATCGCTATGAGCAGCAGTATTAAACACGTGAGCAATGAAAAATACCAAACCTTTTACCAAAATCTTTTCCATTGTATGAGATGAGCCTATGACATTATAATCATCTCAACCATCGCAAGGTCAAATCAAGCTACTACTACTAAATACAGCTCCTAGCATCTTCAAACAGGTGACATAATACAGACCCATTCAGCAAAGGCAGCTGTAGCATATCCAAACGTGGTGCAGATTCACGCCTACAATTTTGGGTACACGAATTACATCTGAATCAATATGGCATATGGAAAAGTAGTGATGTTGATCTTATATAATATAGTGGAATACGTAGAGGCCTATTAGAGGCTGCTAGGTCTCCTAGATTCATTTCAGTAAGTATGCAGGAAGTGAGGTTCATAGGTTTCTCTACCTAGTGAACTTGTTGACCATCAAACTCATGTGTTTATAACTCTACAAGATGAGGGTTGGATGGATCAACTCGATGTGTTGCTTGTGGGAGAGGACCCTACACAATCTTATGCACTTATATGTGGTAATTGTCATATGCAAAAAATGTAAGCAGATAAATAAGGCTTCACGCCATCACGTATTATATTAAGAGGGTGTTATCAAGAATATCTAAAAGTATAGCAGCACGCCATGTGGTCGCCCTAACAATCACAAAAAAAGCATCAAAAGAAGTACATAATGAAACGGGTTGGGTCAGGGTAATATTAGCAAAAAGATAAATATATACACGTGCTTAGAAGCCCGTGATCAGCAACACGCTGATCAGTAACTCACGATCACCAATAATTTATTGCCTTTTCTAGACCATGATCGTCAACACGCCATCGGCAAGCTACACCTCGAGTAGCTGCAAGGACAGTAACAAAATCTCATTTTTTGTTCATTTTCTTCCATTTTGGCTGGCTGTTGTTATAAAGAAGGTTGAGTAAAGCAGTCAAACCAGAAACCATTTAGTTTGACTAAACAAAAGTAAATTGCCTATATTTATTCTTTACTGTAGTAACCTTTACCATGGCCTTTGGCATTACCTCGTAGAAATTGTGTAGCTAATAACATCAACGGATAATATACTGATCTTGGAAAAATTATTTCTGAAATCAAGTACAGTCTGGACAAAGCAGTACTCCATACTGTTCAAGTAAGCCATTTGTTCAAATATACTGCTATATCAACCATTCTTATCTTTCAACCATTTCATACACGACATCATCAACAACTATTTGACCAGTCAGCTCAGATGTGTCCTATCAACAAATGAAATAGACATCGCTCAAATCACAAAAGGAAATATACCATCTTGAAACGACTTAATATTCTGCAAATGACTTAAAAGAAAGGGTCAAAACCTGATGAACAATTTTCCTCTCCTTAAGCCAATCACTTGCTGCCATGAATCTACGCAAAAATTTAATCCAAACCTATGAGATGAAAATTTCATCCCCATTTTAAATAAGTCAAAAGAGTGAACTTCAATTAGCTTTATACTTATGGTGTCTCTTATATTTGATCATAGTTTCTGGCTTTATCGTTGTTCTTATACATTCATTATCCTGAAAATAGGCCATGAAGCTAAATGAGGTTTAGTAATTGGATGCACATTTAATCATCGAATAACCGATGCATACTCAATCATGTTCTTCATTGCATGGGCAGAAATTGCTTAATCAAAAAAGATTTCATGTCTTCCATCTTTTAGGTGTTCCATGCATAAACCAAGACGCCCATCTTTGATACCTTATACATCCCTATATCGATTCTTCCTCCACCACGGTCTTATTTACCAGCGAATCCCCTCGTTAGCTACATATACAACATTGAATCTAAAGATATCGCTCACCTCTAATCAAATTCAAGTTTGAATGGAAACCCGAAAAAAGTAAGCTTGAGTCCTTCATTAAATTTCTTTGGAAGATAAAAGCAGAGTGTGATGATGGGCATGACACGTGCAAGATGGGCGTTGTATTCGATGGGAGAGAAAGGCTAGATAATAAAACTAACCTAGACAAATTCTCTTTGTCTAATACCAAGTCTTTATCGATGCAAAACTACTTTTAAAATGTACTTTCTATCCCTTATGGCGAGGCGAATTCAAGTGCACTTAAGGAAATGCCACTCAACCTAGTAGCTGACACGATCCATGAGAATTGCAGCAACCCGCACCAACGGTTACAAAGATATACACAAAGATATACACAAAGATGAAAGAAACTGATGGTGAAGCCGTTGTTGTGTCATCCGGACAGCGATTCCCAATTGAAAGCCTTAACTTTGGATGGGGTAAGCCAGATTTTGGATCGTATCATTTTCTGTGGGGTGGCCAAACTGGGTACGTGATGCGAATGTCGAATGTGAGCAAGAATGGGGATTTGATAGTTTATATGCATCTCCTTCAAAAGCATTTGAACTTGGTCGAGAGTCGAGACCATGGGAAGAAAGGTTCTAAAACCGCTTACTCCATCTTATTTGGACCAATAAATACTTAATTATCGCAGTACCCCAGCTAAACCAAACTCGAACACCAGAAAAGGAAAAGTTCAGAAGTTTGAGGTTCTATGTATAAATTTTTAACCTCTTGAAGATAAAAAGATACAAATTATGATACCATATTTGAAGTTTTGGTTACCTGATCAAGTTGATCACCCGCAATAGTTCGATCAACCACCAACATGAATGCCAAACCACATGCCGCAATACAAACATACAAAACACACAACACATGTGCATAGTAAGAAGGTGCTTGGATGTCCGTTATTATTCGCTAAGACTAAATGCAAGTGATAGTGCATAATTAGTACTCCGCGTCAAATAATTACCTACGATAAAACGTTAGCCTGTATGGGCGAGTACTTGAATGGGATTATGGTGTTTTTGTAATAATCAGTCCAACATCTATTTGTTAATATTTTTTGCCATTATATATTCAAATTTACAGAAACAATATTCTTGCATCCATTTGAGCAATTTATACATGCACAGATACACTACAGAGAGACCTGTTCGACTAATGTTTATAAACCAAATTTGCTTTGAAAACATAATCAATATTTTGAATATCACATTAACAAAAAATCACAACAAAAAATCATGCATCCATAACTCCTTAGACAATAAACTAACTTTCCTTACCTCTGCTTCATCCCAGAATATCAGCGAGAACCAATAGCATCATACATCACAATCAAAGTAAACCCTGAAAGACACCAGAAATAATGAATCTTTACTCCACGACATATAGCCACCAAAGTAATCAAACTTGTGCATAAATCTGTATGTTTGTTGCATCATTGATCATCTGTAGGTAGGAACAGTTACATCACCGTCTCAATAATCAATTTAAACGGGTCAAAAAATTCTATGAAAAAAATAACAACCTTACCTTGTTTTGTTCACAATAAATCTGATAAAAACATAATCAACCAATAAACTAATCAATAGATTCAATTGCATCGCGATGTAAATAAATTTAGAATAGATACATCCGATTATGATATTGAAGCATCAGAGATTGTTTTAGGGTTTTTGTTGATGAGAGCTATTCTTGATTTTTCTATGTGTGTTTACAAAAACTAAAGAACCAAACCAATTTGCCCATACTCCAAATCTCTATACACAATAAATGGATACATAAATCCTATTAATCAATTAGTAGTTTGATTAAATAAGATTATAAGATCAAAAAAAAATAATTAAATACGCAGGCATCTCTAAGCTCACGAATTCAAGGTGGAATGAGAACGAATCGATAATTATATAACCGAATTTTTTTAAGCAGCTATGTCTGGTCTTATAGGGTGCGATTAAGTTTATTGGATTCGGAAATTTGTAAGCCCAAAACGTAAGCCCATGTGCTGACTAGGATTAGTGCCTTGATTGATGACGTGGCAAATCCCTCCTCTTATATATAATGTAAGATATATATATATATATATATATATATATATATATATATATATATATATATATATATATATATATATATATATATATATATATATATATATATATATATATATATGACTTATGTATAGTCTCGAGCCTAAGACGCGTCTCGTTATATTAGGTCTCGTTCAATTATATGTCGACCGTTGGGCATCTCATTCTTGATCAATGAGCGATTGATATCTCGTGAAGTTGTGTATCGACTATTGGATGTTTGTTCCTCGATAAACATTGATAGCTATATCAGGTGAGTTCATAGCCTCGCTTTTACTGCTTTATATGTGTTTATAAACCCGCGAGGGGGAATACATGCTCTTGGTATAAAAATATATGATGTTTATATATATATAGTTTTGAGAGAATACATGTTTATGAATAAACATGTGGTTTGCTATATGCTATGAACGAATACATGTTGTTGTAAATGAATGTAAGATAGTTGATTATATGATTTTGAAAGATGAACACAAGCGTTGATTGTATTGATTGGGAACCGCTATTTTCTAAGTGTTGTATTGCCAAAATTTGGAAAGTCCCTATAAACCCATGAACCGTTAACTACCTATGATGGGTAGGCGCTGGTACAGACGGATGGATCCATCGGGGATGGCCCCCACCTAGGCAGGTCGCACCTGTGGGTTGGAGGCTCGGCCAGGTGTGTTGTATTAGAAGTAAGGGGGTATTCGGCAAAATACCTGACTAGGGCATTATTATACTTAAGGCTTCGGTGTCATGGCTTAGTAGAATAGCGCGGACTTTGAGTATTGTATGTGTTACAATATTGACAGTGGATGATATTCTTGTGTTCAAAAGCTTTATGGTTTAATTAAAAACCCATTATTGTTTATTAAAAACCTATGAATTCACTTAACCGTTGTGTTGACATGTTAGCATGTATTCTCAGGTGTGTAGGTTTAAGAGCAGCTGGAGCATGGAGCCGCACAGGATAAAGTAAAGGCAAAACAAACAATTTCCATTCGATACATTTGACAAATCTTTGATATTTCTTAAGGTTTGTATAAATTGGTGGGACCTCTTTTTTTTAGTTAACTCTGATTTAATAAAATTATCGAATGGTTTATTTTATAAAACGTCTCTTTTGAGGTCGTTTTCTATGACTGTGTGTGATGTGCTATGAAGTAACGCCCAATGTTGATATTCCACTGCCTTGTGAAATTGGGGATGTTACAGATTCGTATCAGAGCAATAGTTATAGCGAACTAGGTCATTTTTAAAACCTAGACTATAACTGCTCTTTTGTAAAATTGTTTGATTGCCTTACAAAGTATCCGCGTGCTCATGGCTCCTAGAAACCATTTCTTGGTTGTGATAATGTGATCCTATGTGTATGTAGAAATGGTTGTATGTATATGAATGTATATACTATGGTATTTAAGGGTATTGCGCATGAAGCAATGGTCCTTGCGTGATTATCGTACATATTATGATATGGTTTTATAGAGAGTTTGGCCTCGCCGCCAATCACCTTTCTCGATAATTAATTTATTATTAGAATGCGAGTATGGAACTCGTTTGATATTTTGAGTACATATATATTGTTTCACAATATATCGCATAACGACTAATTTAAGCTCGATTGTTGTCATCGCATCATGATGTGCCATTTTAGGACATCTCCTTTTGAAACGTAATTGATAAACATATTATCTTATTTTTATGCTTTTTATGATTTTGAAGAATCATTTCTTCAAGGAGACATCTTCTACGTAATAAGACGTTTAATTTATTTATTTTTGATTACGTTTTGTTGGCGAAAAGGAGGATGCCAGTGTTGGACCTAAAATATCTATATACCCAATCAACTATATATAATTTGGGTACAACAAAGATATGCTCATAGTAGTCATTAGTTGAGCAACTTAAAAATTTGTATTTAAATGGAATGGGACATTTAAATATAGAGATTTTAAATCGCCCAACTATGTGTCGTTTAAGGTTCTCTTATTGAAATGGATTGGGACATTTGAATAAGAAAGTTTTAAACCACTGGACCTTAGATTATCGATGATTTCTTTATTCAAATGGTAAGGGACGTTTTAATACAGAAATCATGGAGTAAGTTTGACACCCTATACTTTTCTTGGCATTTAATTTAGTTATGATATCGTGTTATGTGACGGTATTACCTGAGTAGGATGACTTATAATCATCTCGTTGAAATAAATTGGGACGCCTTTTTATTTGAACAAGAAAGTTATAAGTTCCCGAACCATAAATTTATAAATTATTGTTTAGATGGATTGGGACGCCTTTCGATGTAAACAAGAAATTATAAACAAATGGGCTCAAGAATGCTTGACTTGGTTTGTGATTATTTTTGTATACGGATGTAATTCTTCGACTCATGTTTCGTTGGTACGAGTCGTTCGTTTTCGTCATCATTATGGTTATTATTGATTATCGTCTATGTACGAGTAACCCGTTAGTCTTCTCTCGAGTTAGAATTTGTTTCTATGGACCATTTATAGTGTGTCCTAACTATCGCGAACATTATAAGCTAATCGTTAAGAACCATTACCTGTTCCGAGAACATATGACTTGTTTAATCAACACTAGTTGTGTACTTGTGGATTGAATGAGGATTAAGTTATCAACACAACTCATCGTGAATGAAAAGATCTCGAGATTCTTTCTTGTTATTATTGATGGTTCATCGAAGAATTTTAAATGTAACGAGAAAATATTTTGGGTATGGATCCATTTGTGAGCACCCTGTAATATCTTTTGGGTATGGATCCGTTTGTGAGCACCCTGCAATGTCATCCGGGTATGGATTCGTGTGTCTGCACCCTATGATGATGAAAATATTGTTCTATATGCATCTATGCAATGAACATCGTGAACATCCTTTAACTTGCAAACTTTCCTTGACTGGACTTATCTGAAAATCCTATCAAATATTCTTACTTATCATGACTTGGCTACTTAGCAAGCATGATTTAACTTGATTGCACTTATTTGATTTGGCATGCTAGGCTATTTTGTAAGCATGTCGTAATGTGATTATATGTGCCTAATGATGGCTTTTATATTTGATTTGGATCATAGTTCCTCCGATCGAGTAATGTATACTCCGACGATTTCCGTGTCGATGAATTCGCTTTTGACGAAATAAGTTTCCATGTTCGAGATCAATGCTATTAGGTGATTTTGTATGACTAGTACTAAATACCTTGTCTTGATTATTTTGTAACTTTTCGATGGAGGTCTGTGCGATTCATGCGATTCTCTTACGAAACTTTTTTTTATGAGACCCTTGGACGATATCTATTTTGATTTGGTCGATGCGATCAACAATCTTTTGAATTGATTATCTCATTGAAAATATTTTAAATGCGCCCACTGTTTTTCCACTGTTTCTGACTCGTCACTTGTCGTGAGTAAGTGTTTTGAGCTCATATAGATCGTCACATGTTTGATAAGCTAGTAGTAATGTACCTTGAAACACTTCTAAAAATTCACGATTTGTCAAGTTTTTGCTTCGAATGGCTTATTCTTCGAGTTATGTATTATCCTTTTCTTATAAGGATTGAAGCTACATTTAAACTATTCACTTTTGTACTTTAAGTATTATCGTTTATTTGATTTTTGTTTATCCAACCTTCGCTAGGAATCTCGGCAATGATTTTTCTATTCCTCACATCTTCGCCTTTTAACCGAAGGCTATTGAGACAAATTAAGCGCCGGGACGTCGCTTCCTAAAGGGTTAGATGATGTAATAACCCGAACTTTAAAATCAACATTTAGACTGAGATCTAATCTTATTCCTAGTAGTCAGATCAATATTTAGTACTCGACTTTCATTTGTCATGTTTGTTCTACAAATAATATTGATTAATTGGCTAACCGACAAGGTTAAGGCTTTAACATATCGAATATGTGTCATTTATTATTTATCGACAAAGTTTATGTTCGTCATCGACCGTGAACATTTTCATTATGACATAGAAATATTTTCTATTGTCGTCATTTTAATTTCTCATTTTATGAGAATTCTTGATAATTTACGTTAAGCCTTTAGGCGTCATTCGTTTAGGCGACGCGTTGACGTTTATTTTATTATAAGTTCTCCTTTATTTATTAAAATATCAATGTTCTTCGAATGTCAATGTTTTTATATTATATTGAGCGTTTATTTTTCGTGTTTTACGCATATCTTTCAAATCGCGTAACTTTTAAAATATTGGGTTTCGATAATACCCGCTTTAACATATTAGGAGTAAATTTTATTAACAAAATCAACCAACACTTATCACACAATATTGAAACGTGTTAAACTATGGACCAGGTGTCCTTTGTTTACTAGTTTCAACTTAGATATGTATGTGGATACATTTACTTAGATTTAATAACCTTTCTATGACCTCATTGTTTACAACACGTCATATCTATATTTCCCTCTAATGTTTACGCCTCCCTCAAGCACCATAATAATGTCTTTATCTCAAAAAGTTGGCTAAATATTTGTTATACGATGAAGTTTTTTGTTAATCATCTAAAGTTCTTGGTTAGTCTTTATTAAACAAGGAGATTTGAGATGGCTTTATAGTTTCCACCACTCATTTGTAAGAATCTTTTTATCATTTATATGCCCATTCTTTTATTTCTATGAATTATTACATATGTATTACCTGTAAAATAATGTATATGTGGCTGTTTATGTAATATTTGGTTTAGTTTGGATATTGAATATGAATGTGAAACCATTAAAACTAGCCAAAACGAGCCTTAAATGATTGTTGTGAATTGGTAATATTTAATCAGTTGAAAAACGTGAGTCTTATAGAAAATAAGTAGGTTTTGGGCATTATATAAAACAATAGAGAGATAGCCCTGTGTTTTGTGGCAATTTGGCTGGGTGGCCCGTCCCGTGACGATACCCGATGAATTAGATATGGCCGAAACGATAAAAAGTGCCTAATCTGAACATGCTGTATAAACAGACAAAAAACTACAAATATTTGTATACTGACCCCTAAATATATATAACTATAAGTTGTAGCTAAACATATTTATAACACACACGAATCGGATGGTTTTCTACGGATAAACAGTTTGGAAATGACGACCAAAACGATGAGAATGAGTTCGACTGCCAAAAAGAGCCAACTCTCCTAAGTGATAAAAGGAGTAATTGAGCTATGATAAATATAAATTAGGGGAACTGAACTTATAATAAGTAAACTATATAAGTTAATAATGACTTTGGTAAAAATAACTCATCTATATTTTCGGTTTAGGAGAAGCGACCTAGTCTACGAGGGATGTCAGAAAATTGTAAGAATTGGACTATATTAAATTAACGTTTAACGTGACAATTTTTATAAAAACTGAAGTGGTAAGACCCACTTATCGGGATATATAAACTTATTTATATACTGATACTTAGAATAATCAAGACCCGACCATCATGAAATATTAAGTCGACATCATTTTGGGGCGTTTTAGAACCCTGAAAAGCATATAAAGTGGACTTGGGCCGCAAAAGCCCAACTTACAATTATAATGGCTATTTGGCCATTATTGGACTTGAGATTAATAATGTATTTGGAGATCAATACTGAGTTTGAAATGGACTTAGGTTATATAAATGTGTAATGGGCCACTAATGAGCTAGAATTAGCTTAATTGTCGAAATAAGAAAATAGATGGTAAATTGTTATCAAAAGTTTCATAAAAAGTTTTACAAACTTATACAATGTCCAAACTTACTAAAGTAAACTATTTACATATATATATATATATATATATATATATATATATATATATATATATATATATATATATATATATATATATATATATATATATATATATATATATATATATATATATATATGACTTATGTATAGTCTCGAGCCTAAGACGCGTCTCGTTATATTAGGTCTCGTTCAGTTATATGTCGACCGCTGGGCATCTCATTCTTGATCAATGAGCGATTGATATCTCATGAAGTTATGTATCGACTATTGGATGTTTGTTCCTCGATAAACGTTGATAGCTATATCAGGTGAGTTCATAGCCTCGCTTTTACTGCTTTATATGTGTTTATAAACCCGCGAGGGGGAATGCATGCTCTTGGTATAAAAATATATGATGTTTATATATATATAGTTTTGAGAGAATGCATGTTTATGAATAAACATGTGGTTTGCTATATGCTATGAACGAATACATGTTGTTGTAAATGAATGTAAGATAGTTGATTATATGCTTTTGAAAGATGAACACAAGCGTTGATTGTATTGATTGGGAACCGCTATTTGCTAAGTGCTGTATTGCCAAAATTTGGAAAGTCCCTATAAACCCATGAACCGTTAACTACCTATGATGGGTAGGCGCTTGTACAGACGGATGGATCCATCGGGGATGGCCCCCACCTGGGCAGGTCGCACATGTGGGTTGGAGGCTCAGCCAGGTGTGTTGTATTAGAAGTAAGGGGGTATTCGGCAAAATACCTGACTAGGGCATTATTATACTTAAGGCTTCGGTGTCATGGCTTAGTAGAATAGCGCGGACTTTGAGTATTGTATGTGTTACAATATTGACAGTGGATGATATTCTTGTGTTCAAAAGCTTTATGGTTTAATTAAAAACCCATTATTGTTTATTAAAAACCTATGAATTCACTCAACCGTTGTGTTGACGTGTTAGCATGTATTCTCAGGTGTGTAGGTCTAAGAGCAGCTGGAGCATGGAGCCGCACATGATAAAGTAAAGGTAAAACAAACAATTTCCATTCAATACATTTGACAAATCTTTGTTATTTCTTAAGGTTTGTATAAATTGGTGGGACCTCTTTTTTTAGTTAACTCTGATTTAATAAAATTATCGAATGGTTTATTTTATAAAACGTCTCTTTTGAGGTCGTTTTCTATGACTGTGTGTGATGTGCTATGAAGTAACGCCCAATGTTGATATTCCGCTGCCTTGTGAAATTGGGGATGTTACAATTTACTACCATCAACTACAAATTCGTAGTGTCCATAGCGTGTACGGAAAGCAGTCTTGGAGATATCCTGCTCTTTCACCCGTAGCTGATGGTAGCCAGACCTCAAATCGATCTTAGAGAAATGTTTGGCGCCTTGTAGTTCTTCAAATAGATCATCCATGTGTGGCAAGGGATATCGGTTTCTAATTATGATCTTATTAAGCTCACAGTAATCAACGCATAGACGTATACTGCCATCCTTCTTCTTCAAGAACAACATCGATGCACCCTATGGAGATACACTAGGGCGGATGAAACCTCGCTCCAAAAGTTCCTGCAGCTGCTCCTTTAACTCATTAAGCTCAATGGGAGCCATGCGGTAAGGAGCCTTGGAGATTGGCTCAGCTCCTGGGATGAGCTCAATACCGAACTAGACTTCATGAGCAGGTGGTATGCCTGAAAGCTCTTCAGGAAAAACATCAAGAAATTCTGACGCGATAGGTTGATCCTGAATGGATGGAGATTCAACCTCAATATCAGGAACAGTAGTTAAGAAACCCTCGCAACCATGTGACAGTAAGGCACGTGCCTGCAAGGCTGAAATAATTTGTAAAGACTTTCCTGGTGTTAAACCATTATAAATGTACTCTAGCGCGTTAACATCACCGAAAATAACCCGATATGAATGGAAATCTATGGTGGTGTGGTGTTTGGATAACCAGTCCATGCCTAATATCATGTCAAATTCGCACATGTCCAATGGAAGTGCGTCAACTGAACGAATTATGTCGTCAAACTCAAGGGAAGATCTCTGTACCCATGTGTGATGCGTACAGAGTCTCTCAGGGGCATGGAAATGTTTAAGACATTTTCAAGTGGCATAGGGGATATCTAACACGATTTGCATAAGTAGTGGATATGACTGAATGAGTCGCACCCGTGTCAAACAAAACACAAGTAGCTTGACCATACATAAACAAGATTCAAGTTATGGTATCTGATGATTTGTTTGCCTTGTCCCGTGTGGTAGTATACACACATCCAGTAGTTGGAGGTGGTTGGAATCAGCATGCCTAGAAGTACCCTCAATCTCACCCTTCTTGCAATCTTTCATCATGTGGCCCTGCTGGCCACATTTGAAGCAGGTGCCACTACCACGGAGGCACAACCCTGGGTGTCTGCGATTGCATATGGTGCATAGAGGGTGAGTGTACCCTCCAACAGGTGCTCTAGCTGGTTGGGAACCTGTTTCAGGAAGTATGCGTGAGATATGATTATTGGGGTACAAACATGACTACACGGGAAGTTTAGATTGTAATACCATATGAAGCTGCATGGTTGGGCTGTGAACCTCTGTGGTCCTTATCTCGTCCGTTGCCAGTGTTCCTGGTAATAGATGCTGAAGTGTCAGAATTTATAAATCATAAACTAACATAACATAGAAATGAGAGATTTATAAGGACCTGATGTTCCCGGATGTGTTGCCGTTGTTACGGTAGTTGTCACTACCGCTACGCCTATCGAATGCAGAACGGTCCTGAGTCAGACTGTTTCCCTTAGGCTGGTACTGCTGGGTGGCCGATTGGGACCGGTCCCCATTCTTTTTCCTGAAAGATGCATTTGTATAGAGAATGATATAAAATGGAAGGTACTGAATTGAATGAAATGATTAACGTTTGATGACTGAGATATGCCTCTTCTCAGATCTCTCTGCTTTACCAAACTCGTCTCTCTCTTGTAGCATCTCTAGCTTGTGGGTTGTATCTGCCACCTACACCACAGTAGTAAATGTAGCACACACCAAGTTGTTGGTGACAGAAGTAAGAAGAGCCCAGCGAAAGTGATATGCCTGCTCTTCTGCAGTCCCGGCTGCTGCGCCAAGGAAACTAGCAAGTCTAATGAATCTCTGCATAAATTCTGTACTATTCTCTCTAGCTCTCTGTCGAATTCCATGATGCTCCCTCTTGAGCCGATCCTGCTTAGCTTTCGGAAAGAACTAACCCAGAACCAACTCCTTAAACTACGCTCAAGTCAAGCCAGTAATCCAGTCGTCACCTCCATTCTACTGCTTGAGTGCTTTCCACCATGCCAGCACGTCTCCCTCAAATTTGTAACAAGCAAGCCTCGCCTTGAAGACAGGATCACACACCATGGCGTTGAAAATCTTCTCAACGTGTGCAATCCAACTCTCAGCCTCAGATGGACTGTCAGTCTGCTCGAAGGATTTAGGTCGCTGCTTATTGAACTTTTCCATCCATGTGATTAGAGTAGCCGGTGGAGGAGAAGGAGGGTTGTTTTGATTATGGTGCTGATTATGGTGCTGATTATGAGTGGCTTGAACCTCAGCACGAATCTCATTTATGAATTGAGGAAGTAAAGCTCGCAGAGCATCTTGGATGGCTGCCTGCGTATCTTTTTGGGTAAAGGGATTTTGAACATCCCCAGTAAAATATACTACACCAAAAACCCGTTAAGTACAATGGAATGAGGCTGAAATGCCTCATTAACCTCAAGCTAAGCTTGAACCTCTAAGTCAATGAATGTGACATGCCACAATACATTAACAAGCCATAACATAACCTATAACACCAATAGGAAAAGACCACTTAGACCAAACAAACCCCCCACTAGCCCTAAAAAAGACTAACATAAGGGTCAAAAAATACTATCCGGGAGCTCCCAAAGGCGTTTGAACTCCAAAGCACCCCTAGACTTCTTGAAATTGCAAGATAAAAGCTTAAGCCGTACCGAAGACTTAACATCTGACAGTTTAAAACAAAATGTAATAATTAATCTGATTAAAACATAAGATAAACATAAGAAATGATGCATGAAATAGTTTATGAAGGCATAGCCAACAAAAATGACATGAGTTTGGGTGAACGCCTATGGGTCGGTTCACCAAAACAAAAATTGACATGACAAGAGTGAACGCCTATGGGTCGGTTCACTAAAACAAAATTAACATGGAGAGGGTAAACGCGTATGGGTCGGTTCAGCAAAACAAAATGATTCGAATAAAAGCACATGCAACTAAATATGGCCAGTCCTGTACCAACCATTACTTAGTCAAAATACCTACAACAATGACACATGAAACAAATGCATGAAAACAAACTGTCAGTTTTTAGGAAGACACTGATGACTACCCACTAGTCACATGTCAAGTTTTTAGAGCCTACAGGTCGAAACCTTGGCTCTGATACCATAATTGTAACACCCCATTTTGATAAATGGAATATCAAAGGATAATTATGGCGTGTCATTAAAGCATGAAAGGTAAATGTCTAAAATAAATGACCATAAAGGGAAATACCGGAAACAAACATTGGTAGTCCAACATATGCTCACACACATGAATATAAGTACTGAAAGGAAAGGACTAAACAATGTCCGAAAGAAATAATGTATGAAAATGCATAAGGTAAAGGAGGCTGGATAGCTTCCGTCCAGATGTACATACTCTCAAGGTCCTAAGTGCGTCCCTGAGTACCTACCGTTTGAGAACATGAAAAGGAAACTGCTGAGCAAAACGCCTAGTGAACGGATATATAACATAGTATGAACGACATACGCATAATAAAGACTAATAATAGCGGAAACGTATAAGTCTGGAAAACCTGGTGCATGTTAATAAAACTGGTTTTATAGTTTGAAAAGACTTATGTTTTTATATGAAAACTATATTTTAATTAGCCAAGAGCCCATATAAGTCATGAGGTATCATCATGCATGAATACTTAGAGGGGTGACCTCATCATGTAATTAAAGGGGTTGCCTCTAATTATATTGGTCTGGGTAGGAGGGATCAACTCCTTATGAATGATGCACAGCACACACCACACTCATCATGAAAATCCAGTAAAACATGTAACTAGGATGCACCCATACGCCCCACATGATAATATAAATAAATGGCCAAAACTGTAAGGGACGCCACGAGCAATCACTCCGTCGTGGGGAAGTCATAACATTGGTGCCTCCAGTGTTATGGCTATGGTACCTCCATAACTAGATGACGTGGCATGCATGTATATATAGCTCAGGCATTTAAAAATGTGAATGCAATGATGCCTAAAAATGTTACTTACAATTTTTCGGTCTCACTTTGTTTTGATTAAGAGAATATGTAAAAACAAGCATTTACGAAAACAACGAAAAATGAATTCTTGAGTTCAAGTATTTTTCATTTCTACCATTATCGCTTAAGGTATGTACAAACAAGTACCCATCCTAATTAAGTGATCAAGGATTTAATCTTTTCTTAAATCTCACTTTTTATTAATTGTGAAAAGTTTTTATTAAACTTTATTTTTAAGAAAATGTTTTATTAAATTAATTATTTGAAAATTTGAAAATTTGAAAATGGCATATTCTATCTTGGTTTGGAATATCCTTTTAGGATATTTTAATCACCATATTCGAACCATACCACTAAAAGACAAAAAGGAGCGGATTCTACTCTGGCGGTTCCTTAAGTGGCTATGCGGTTCCTTATCGATAAGGAACCGCGGACTGCAATAAGAACCGTGGGCAGATATAGCCGTTGGAGCCTTGTCTTCTAAATACTGGACCATTCTCATATTTTCTCTTCACCTCTTTTGCACAAATAATTCTAGATTCTTTCATACTTCTAAAATCACTCAAATCCTAAAATCACTCAAATCCTTAGTCATTTGGTTGATTACTACTTGTTTAGAAGTGAATCTTTCTTCTCCCATCCCTTCCTCACCAAGTGAAAAGAGAAGAACACTTTCATCCTTGAAGTATTTTGTCTACATTAAAGATCCATTGAAGATCAAATCTTATTTAGTTATTGTTGTGTCATAGTTGTGAAGATCCGAGTAGTTGTGTCTATTTGGAAGTTGTGTATGTACTAAGGTTTATACTTGGTCCTCAAAGTATACTGTGTAGATTGGTCCTAGCTAAGATTAGGGCTCGACTTTTAGCTTAGAGTCGGAAATTGGATAAGCAACGTTGTGTACGGTTTCTCCACCTTAAGGAGCTTGTTGATTAGTGAACTCTCGATTAAGGAGTACTCGAGGAGTGGAGTAGGGACGAGGAGTGAGTTTCGTTGCCGAACCACTATAAATCCTTGGTGTATGGTTTGATCTTTCTTTCCCTATCTCTTTACATTCATTATTCTTTATACTTGTGATTATCAGTTTAGTTGCACTATACCTTGTTCATATTGTGTATACGAAGGTTTCACATAATCACTTAAGTCTAAGTTTTTGAAAAGTATTTTTAAAAACCATCTTTTGACAAGTAAATTTTAAGAAACTATTCACCCCCCCCCCCCCCCTTTAGTTTCTACAATTGGTATCAGAGCGTGGTTGCTCAAGCCTTTTTAAAATATATTGTATTTTAAAACTTGAATCGATTTATGGATTCCAACAAGTACCTAGAAGGGAAATCCATGCAAAGACCACCTGTTTTTGAAACTGATAGTTTTATTTATTGGAAAAATAGATTTGACACTTATGTGAAATCAAAAGATTTAGATCTTTGGCAGGTTATTACCCATGGTGATTTTTGCCTTATCAATATAATGAAGTTTCTAAAAGCAAAGAGATAGTCACTTTTGACAAAGCTAATGATGACACTAAAAGGAAACTTGCTAAAAATAATGAGGCTAAAATGGTGAATTATAATGCTTTACCAAAGAAAGAGTACGGAAGGATTTTTATGTGTGAAACCGCTAAAGATATTTGGAACACTCTTTTAGTAACCCACCAAGGTAATAGCCAAAGTCAAAGAAAGCAAAATCGATCTTCTTGTTCAACAATATGAACAATTTGTAATTGCCCATACACAATTACAATCATCAGTTGAGCCCTAATTCTCTTTCAAACTATGGGTGACCAAAACAGCCGCCATCTCTAATTTTCTAATTTCGATTCTTCCTTCTGTGATTGATTCCTATGCATTACAACTAATTGTCTAATCACGTCTTTTTGATGTATTAACAGTCATTATTTTTGTGGCGGAACCTTTTACATCTAGGGTTTTGATTTTATTTTAGGGCAGGGTTTTCCAATTAGTTTGTTAGGGGGGGGGGGGGTTGTGTCTTTGTGATCTATTGTTTATATTGTATTTGATATCATGGAGGCTGGTTAAAGGCAGGAAGATCAAACCTTATTTGATAAAACCCAACTTGGGGTTTTATTAGATCTATTTTGTGGGTATTGTTTAGGTGTGGTTTATTTAGTTAAGAGAGGGATGGATAATAGCTATGATCCGGTGGATATGGATGCACTTAATGCACGTATGATACGGTTGAGAGAGCAAATGGCAGGTAACGGAGGTGGGTCGAATTTGGGTGCTGCTAACCCTAATTCTGATTTAGTTCACAATCGTGGGCATGCTGATGGTACGCTGGGGGTTTCTCATCATCAGGGTTCTATGCATAGGGGCTGCTGAAGTGCAACATGAGTCAAGATCTGATGAGCATGCTAAAACTCTCAGTTCGATTCTTGCTGATGGTGATACGTCACAGAACCTAAAGCCTGTAATGGAGACGTTTAGGGTTTCTACGAATGATGATGCTCATGACAGTCATACGAAGGGTTCTAGGCATGGTAATGGAGGGAGTATGGCGTCTAGTCCCTTGGCATCAGATGTTCATACGGCTGAGGTTGCAACGGCTGGTGTAAATCATGAGCAAGGGGGAACTAATGTGAATTCCTTTGCATCGATTCTGATTAACAAGGCTATCCCTAATAAGACTAATACTAAGATTATGAAAATCTCATAATTAAGGTGTGACGAGAATGTTGAGGGCGCACGTATTGGAATTCCTTATATTGCTGTTGAAGAGGTTGAATCACGATTCGCGCACACGCTATATGGGCACTATATTGGTAAACGCTTAGCTTTTACGCTTGTGGAAAACTATGTCAAAAATGTGTGGGCACGGTTTGGCTTAAAACGATTTCAGCTTCATGAAGATTTTTTCCTTTTTCAATTAAATTCGAATAAAGGAATGGAAGGAGTTCTTGAAAATGGCCCATGGTTGATCAGAACAGTTCCTATTATCTTGAATATTTGGTCGCCTACTACTGATTTGAAGAAGGCGGAGATCAAGAAAGTACCAGTGTGGGTTAAGCTTCATCATGTTCCGATTGTTACTTATTCGGAGGTTGGACTTAGTCTTATCACTACACAAATTGGTACTCATATTATGTTGGATTCCTACACGAGTCATATGTGTGCTAACTCGTGGGGTCGAAGTACCTATGCTCGGGCGCTCATTGAGGTTTCTACTAATGTTGAATTATTGGACTCGATGGTAATTGTTGTTTCTAAAGGACGAGATAAAGGACATTCATTGGTTACGATTGATATTGAGTACGAATGGAGAACACCTAGATGCTCTACATGCTTGATCTTTGGTCATACTAATAATATGTGTCCGAAATTTCCCAAGGAAGTGGTTTCTCATGCTACTAATGATGTGGTGGATGATGGTTTTGAGGTGGTAAAGAAAAAGAAGAATAAAGGTAAGAATAAGCAACCACAAGTTGCAGGTATTAAATTAAATAAACCAGCTCTTAATTTTCAATATCGTAATGTAGAGAGAGGCGAAACCTCTAGAGCGAATGCTACGGGTCATCCTAAGAAGGCAGTTCCGATGCTTAAGAAGAGTTTTGATAGTAGTAAAAATACGTCTTTTAGGAAAAAGAGCGTATAAAGCGGTAAGCACTAAGCGTACTTTTTGGAAAACGTAAACACTTATGACCCTTGTTGTGAGTTCGTTCTCGGGGAGGATTAATGTGTGTGTTAAACTTGATGATATTTTGAGATTAATATTGATAAGACAAGGAAAAATGAAAATGATGACGGTTACGATTAAAATTAAACTACGACGAATGATAAAACGTAAAACGTAAAATCGTGACGAAATTAAAAATTACTCTAAAAATTCCCAAAAAATCACAAAAAAAAACTCCTAAAAATCCAATTAGGGTTTACAATGATCAAAACTTTTTTAAACCTGTTATTTAATTAATATTTAATTTTTTAATGCTAATTAAAGCCCTAAAAATCAAATAAATTAATAAAAAGCCCAAATAAAAGATTTTCAACTTGTAAACCTAAAAAATGACTTAATTAAACTAAAAAAGTATTTTTTTTCCAAAATTTTAAACCTATTAAATCTATTTAAAATAATTAAAAACTAAAATTAACTATTAAAATAATATTAAAAATTCAAAATTTATAAAAATTTCTAAAAACATGCAAACTAGTTTAGTCTAACCTAATAAAACAAGAAATGAACTTAAAATGACCTAAATACCCCTATTGGGCCCTCAAATGGGCCAAAATCAAAAACAGTCCAAATAAATGGGCTTTTTGGCCCAATAAACAAAAAGTCAACCAAATAAGCCCAAAATCTCTAGTCTTACTTAAATTTTGATTTTAAACAAAAAACTCTAAAGGCCCAAAAGCTGAAAGTAAGCTTATCATAGCTTAATAAACACCCAGCTTATTCTTAATGGGCTATAAGCTGATGCCATAAGTTGAAAATTTAGACACATCCTTCTCTTGAGTTAATAAAGATGTTTGTAAAAAGAAATTTTGAAAAAGCACACTCAATAAGCCAGAAATAAGCCAAGTATGTTTTCACAAAAAGACAAACTAGTCGTTTCTAGAAATAGACCACTTTAGAACTTGATTTAACTTACAAAAGACTCTAGATCACTTAACTAAGACAAATCAACCAGAAAATACCCAATAAGCTAAGCCAAATAAGCTGAATAAGCTGATAAGCACATGTGAAAAAGACAAAAGAGTTAACCACTCAAGGGTGGCCTAGTGGCAAAAAGATTTGTGGCTATCACTCCAAAGTTTGTGAGGTCTCAAGTTTAATTCCCACTAGGTGCAAACAACCTTGAAGTGGCCATGCTAACCTCTTGAAAAGGGAGGGCTTTACCTGGTTTGAGTCTGTGTGGTGGTGGGCTCAAACCCCGTGGATTAGTCGGCCAATGAGTCAGAAATCACGGTTACCAAAAAAAAGACAAAAGAGTTTGTTTTCTTGTAAAACCCTAAAACTAAAAGCTGTGAACTTCAAAACTAGCTTATGAGATGAAAATAATAAGATTGATTACAAAAAGTAAGTTGTTACACAAAGAAATAAGCTAGAATAGCTTATTGATAAGCTGACCTAGAATTATAACTATCAGTGGGAAGCTTCAGTGGGAAAGTAGTTCCCACTGATGAAATGAAGAATGTTGTTTTTAGCTTGATTTACTTGATGATTTTGGGCAAATAAGGCACCCCTACAACCAGTAAGTTGTAGGGAGTCACAAACAAGCAATAAAAACACAAATCACACAGCCAATTGATACAGTTTAATCAATAAATGCTCAGACATGAAAGAACTAGGTCTGATGTTTATCTATCTGATGTAATTGACCTAATTATGAACTTTGGAATATTAAATCTAGCAACCTAACATACAAGAATCCAGATTAAAGGCATACAACCCTAGTTAAGTATGATAACTAACTGGTGACCAAGTTTTAGGTCATAAAAACCTAAAACAAACTTGTTTTAGTGCTATGATGTAGTTTAAGTATTTTAAAACACAAGTTATGCAATTTTTACCTCTAAAACATACCAAATCAGAACCAACAAGAGTAACCTTTAAACCCTACTCAAATTCCACTAACACTTGAACAGACTACAATCCAAACACCCTTTTAAACTGATTGGCAAAATTTTAACAAAGAAAAAGTATTTAGTGAACCTAAAACAACCTAGAAAAGCACCAATCCATGCATAATATCACCTAAGAACAGATTTAATCAAACTAAAACACAAGCACATATCATGTAACCCAATTTCACATAACCAAAATTTCAAGCAAGAAATTTAAAAAAGAGAGAAGAAATTTGAACCTGCCTTGCTTTACATCCAAGCAAGGCCAGCAATGCTCCTCTAGCTTATTCAACAGTTGAATACAAGCTAGGGGTGTCTTGACTGGTATAAGGGTGTGATGAGTATGCTTGGTGTGGCTCTACAGTAGAACCAAGCACCAAGTATTGGGAGTGGATGAGAGTACCTGTTTAAAACACAAAACCACAAACACAAACAAGTAAAATGGAGCACTCAATCTTGTGAATCACTTGATTTACAAGCTTCTCCCCAAATATTGAAGCAGTTAGAACAATAAAGATGAACAAGTCTTGGTGATTTTGAACAACCCCACAAGTTTTTCAGTCCAAACTTATGTACCCACTACACCCTGATTATCTCAATCATGATGCTATGGTCATACATATCCGAACTCAAATCAAAAGGGACCTTCTTTTTCAACCAAAGACCTCAGAAAAAGCTTTAACATAACTTGAAAGAAAAAAGTATGAAGAAGGACAACTTTTGAAAATGGTTTGAGAACAACTTCCAATCAAATATGGTGAACTAAAAATACTCAGTAACAAACAATAAACATAAAGAGTGGCACTTGGAATTCGTCACAAAACAATACACTTTTTTCATTCATGAAACAAAGGCTTTACAATGTTTTTGACCAAAAGAAAACCAAGAACAGCTTGAATGAAAATGCTAAGTGTCCTTATATAGGGACTACAAGAACTACAATACTAGTAAACCCTAGTTGCTAAGTTTCTAGAACTGCCCTTGAGAAGATCCGCATCTTGGTGGTTTTATGCCCAGATTTGAAAACGATTTTGGCTTCATGTGACTACCCCATGTGAATTTGAAGCTTGAAAACTGATCTTGGACGTCCAAATGAGCGTAGGGGAAAAGCTAATAATGTGGGGCGTTGATTCACTGTCACATTTTTGTCTTCATCTCAAAAGTGTAGCAGGGGAGGGTTGGGGAGACCACATAGCTGATGTGGCAGCACATTTGGGGTGGGCTTGTGTTTAGGGGATGATTAATTAACAATCTGGAGACAATTAACTAAAACCCCTTTGATTAGAACAAATGGTAGATTAGGGTTTATAAGGTATATGAATGATAAACAGTGAGGTTTTAGATCGATTTTAGGGGTAAGTTGTGTGTTTGGCGCCAGGATTATGATTAAATAATCAGTTTAAAAATTGATTATTAAATCAGTTAGTGGGTTGGGACGTGGAGGGTGGGAGTGATGTGTGAGTTTATGATTGGTGGAGGGTGTAAGGTGTCAAGGTCTGAGTGGTGGTTTAAGTTTTCATGTCTGCCAGTTTTAGCCCCTCACTTTTCCATTTTGTTTCATTTGAAGTTGTAACAGCCTAAACCCACAATCCTTTGTTAAATAAGTTTTTGTTTTTGCAATTTGGCCACAAAAACTTTTGTAAAATATAATCAAGGGTATTTCTTGCCATTACTTGATTCTTGAAGGGCTATACTTGACATATCTTCAACTTTGAAGGTCTATTCTTGTATCTTTGACTTTGTGGAGGACTAAAAGTGAAAAGTCTTTATTTTGTAGGGACCATTCTTGCCAATTCTTCAAAGTTGAGGGTCCTTTTTGACAAAATTTAGGAACCAAACTTGTAATTATAAATATAAAAGGGTATAAAGTGTCATTTCTTCAATGATGAAGGACATTTCTTGTACATCTTCAATTTTTCAAGGACTTTTTCTTGGAAATTCAACACTTGGGCCCGGTTCATTGTGCGGCTTCGTTTCTCGTGTTCGTTTTTTATTGATTTTTTTGTGATCTTTTGTCATTTTTTCGATATTCGTACCTAAAATACACATTGAACAAACACAAGCATATATTTGGCACTTTTTATGATATTTTCACCATTTTAAGCCCGTTTTGGATGATGAGACTATGTATAAAAGTAGTCTCATCAGGTTTATTGAATAACAAAACATCGACTTTTGTTGCTAAGACTAGTGATAAGGAGAAGAGTTCTCGTAACTCTTTTGGTGCTCTTTGGGATAAAATGGATGATGGGACGGATTGGGAGGATGGTTTTAAAACCAAGGATGATCTGGTTAATGCTAGTGATAGTGAAGTTGAAGAAGTCATTTCGATTGATGATCGGCATGGTTCTCGTCAGCCTGATGTTCGCTCTAAGTGTTAGCTTTGATGTCTTTCTATTTACATTGTTCATGCGCCTTTAGGTGGTTCTTTCCTATTGGTGTTATTTGTTTTATAATTGTTTGGTAGGATCATATGGCATGTCATATGATGTAGTGGTTGTTCAAGCTTTTTCTTGAGGTTAACGTAGCATTGCAGCTACATTCCATTGTACTTCAGCGCTTTTGGGAATATATTTTACCGGGGATAGCCCCCTTTACCCAAAAAAATATGAACAATTTGTCATCTTAGAAGATGAAACTATTGACAGTGCATTTGCTAGATTTAACACTATTATCACTAGTTTAAAAGCACTTGATGAAGGTTTTTCTAGCAAGAACAATGTTAGGAAGTTTCTTAGGGCGTTGCATCCAAAGTAGAGAGCCAAAGTCATGGCGATTGAAGAATCAAAGGATCTCACAACATTATCAATCGATGAACTAATTGGCAACTTGAAAGTTCATGAGATGATAATTTTGAAGGACTCCGAATTGGTGAAAACCAAGAGTGAAAGAAAGTCTCTAGCACTTAAAGCCAAGAAGGCACAAGGTGACCATGAAAGCTCTTCGGATAGTGATGATGAGGAATATTCCATGGCGGTTAGAGACTTCAAGAAGTTCTTCAAAAGACGAGGTCAACACGTGAGGCAACCAAGCAACGAAAAAGAAATCCTTCTCCAAAAATCGTTTTACCAAGGACGACAAAGGTGATAGGAAATGCTTTAGATGTGGTGATCCGAATCATTTCATCGGTGATTGTCCTAAGCCTACACGTGACAAGAACCACACAGCATTCATTGGAGGTTCATGGAGCGATAGCGGTGAAGATGTTGATGACAAGCCCAAAGATGAGAAATGTCTCATGGCTCACACTTCTAAAGAGGTACATTCCGAAACCGATTACTATAGTAATAACAGTTCTTCTCAAGACGATATAGAATTAGAAGGCCAATAAATAACTTACACAAACTTAGCCTTAAATTCATTGAAAAGAACAAAGTGCTAAAATCAACTAGAACTAAGCTTGAAAATGAGATTAGTGAGCTAAGAGAGAAATTAGCTAAGCTTGAGAAAAACAAAGAAGTTGATTTAGGTTGTCTAAAATGTAAAAACCTTATAAAAATAATGAAGATCTCAAGATTACTTCCATTAAATTGGAAAGGTTCATGAAAGGTACTAGTGCCCTTGATGATATGTTAAACAAACAAATTCATTCTAAGGAAAGACTTGGGTTGGGTTATAACACTAATGAAGCATATACTAGTGAACCTAAACAAGTTAGGTTTTCAAAAAAACGAACCACTGTACGCGGTACGCCAGTATATGGCGCGGTTCCTTATTGCTATGGAACCGCGGTTACTGATTACCAACCACGGACAGAGGACAGTTTTTGTAAAAATCCTGAACTTTCTGAAAAGTCTATTTTAGGTGAAGGGCTAAAACATATTCTTATTAACAAGGTCAAAGTACCTATTATTGAAAAGCCTACTCTAGATAAATTCTACAAGCCCTTGAGTAAACCTCTAATAGGAACTAGAAACTTAACTAGACAAACATCTACTCCTCCAAGAGTACGAAATGAATCAAAACCTAGAAGTAGAACACCTATACCAAAAAGGGACGATCAAACTAAGTCACGACCTAGAAGTAAAACTCCAACACCTAGAAGAAATAACAATAATTCAAGATCAAGATCAAAGACACCTAGGAGAAACAATGGACAACAAAACAACCATATGAATTGGAACAATTACCAACAACAATACTTTTCCCCATGGGGAATGTCTCCTCCATTCATGCATCCCAACCAAATGCAAGGGATGTTTAGAACTAACAACTTCGGACCCGTGAGATATTAGGGACCAAATGTTTGATCTTGCGTGTTGTTACCTAGATATGCTTGGGAATCTATTTAGAGCCCGACGAATGGGTTAAGGATAGTGGATGTTCTAAACACATGACGGGTAATCGAAGTTTGTTCTCACTCTACAAATCATATGATGGAGGTAACGTTACATTCGCAAGTAATCGACGTGGTAATATCATTGGCAAAGGTACGGTCTCTCTTGACTCTATGACCATAGAAAACGTAGAGCATGTAGATAACTTAGGTTTTAACCTTTTAAGTATAGGTCAAATTTGTGAAAATAAGTGTAAGGTCATCTTTTCGGAATATGACAGTGAAATCGTAAAAGATGGAAAGGTCATTGGAAAAGGTGTTAGAAAGCATGGGCTTTACATCATGAAGGTCAATAGGAAGTCAAAGGACAACTTATGTCTAGCTACTTTAGATGATAGTTCTACTCTTTGGCATAGGAGATTAGGTCACGCTAATATGTGTTTAATTCAATCTTTAGTCTCTAAGGAGTTAGTAAGACATCTCCCCAATATGAAGTTTGATAGTCACTTTTGTGATGCTTGTAAAGTTGGGAAGCAAGTTCACTCAAGTCACAAAGACAAGAATTTGGTTTCGACCTCTCGGTGCTTAGAGCTCCTACATATGGATCTCTTTGGACCTTCCACCATACGGAGTTATGGAGGTAACCTTATCCCCTAGTCACAGTTGACGACTATTCTAGATTCACTTGGACAAGATTTTTGGCGTCAAAGAATGAGGCTTTCAATCACTTCATAATCTTTGCTCGAAGAATCCAAAATCAACTAGGATGTTCAATTGTCTCTATTAGGACGGATCATGGTAGGTAATTTGATAATGACGTGCAACTCGGTGCCTTTTGTGAAGCTCATGGTATTACCCATTACTTCTCGGCTCCCCTCACTCCTCAATCAAATGGGGTAGTTGAAAGGAAGAATAAGACCCTCCAAGAGATGTGTAGGACGATCTTAAATGAGCAATCTTTGCCTCAAAAATTTTGGTGCAATGCCGTGTACACATCGACCTATATTCTCAACCGAATTCTTATTCGACCTTTCCTAGGAATGACCCCCTATGAGATTCTTAAAGGTAAGAAGCCCTCATTGGATTACTTTAGGGTGTTTGGAAGCAAGTGCTTCATTTTCAACACCAAAGATTACCTTACTAAGTTCGACCCAAAGTCGTACGAAGGTATGTTTTTAGGTTATTCCCAAACTAGCAAAGCCTACATAGTCCTCAATAGAACCTCGGGTGTAATTGAAGAATCACTTAACGTGACATCCGATGAAACCCCTCCTTCATCTAAGACATCACCTTTGGTAGATGATGACTTAGATGGAATAGACATAGTCAAAGCCAAAGATGTTAGAAACATAGGAGTTGAAGAGCTTAATGTTGAAAAGGGAGTAAACATTAAGGAGTCAAAGGATCATGCTATCGACAACGTCATAGGCGAATTAAATCAAAGGACCCTAAGATCTCAAGTCCAAAATCAAAGTAACTTCTTTTGTTTCGTCTCCTTGATTGAACCAAAGAATGTTAAAGAAGCTTTGATGGACGAGAGTTGGGTCATCGCCATGCAAGAAGAATTGAATCAATTCATTGCTAATGACGTTTGGAAACTTGTTCCTCCACCTAGATGTTCGACCATCATAAGAACCAAATGGGTATATAAGAATAAGTTAGACGAAAAGGTGTTGTATCTCGTAACAAGGTTAGACTTGTAGCTCAAGGCTATAATCAACAAGAAGGTATTGATTATGACGAGACATACTCACCCGTAGCAAGATTAGAATCCATTAGAATCCTTTTAGCCTACGCTTGTGCCTTAGACTTTAAGCTTCAACAAATGGATGTAAAGAGTGTCTTTCTTAACGGTTTGATCAATGAGGAAGTATATGTGACTCAACCTCCCGGCTTCATTGATTTTGAGAAACCGGATCATGTTTACAAGCTTAAGAAAGCTCTTTACGGTCTCAAACAAGCACCCAAATCTTGGTATGATAGACTTAAAGCATTTCTTGTAAAACATGAGTATACCATGGGGATGGTAGACAATACGCTCTTTACAAAGAAGAAAGGTTCTCACCTCATTATCTTACAAATATATGTTGATGACATTATATTTGGTTCAACTTGTCAATCATTCTGTGATGACTTTGCCAAAATAATGCATGATGAGTTTGAAATAAGTATGATGGGAGAACTTAACTTCTTTTTAGGACTCCAAATTAAACAATGGACGATGGTATTTTCTTTAGTCAATCCAAGTATGTTAAAGAAATGCTAAAGAAATTTAGATTAGAAGACTATAGACCAATGAAGACCCCTATGGCCTCGAATACTAAACTCACCATAGATGATAATTGTGAGTCGGTAGACAACACCGAATATAGAGGTATTATTGGTAGTTTGTTATACCTAACGGCAAGTCGACCGGATATCATTTTTAGTGTTTGCCTTTGTGCTCGCTTCCAAGAGGCTCCCAAAACCTCTCATCTTGAAGCGGTTAAGCGTATCTTCCGTTACATTAAGGGCACTATACATTTAGGATTGTGGTATCCTAAAGGAACCGGCGTAGAAACCATTATCTAGATGGACTCGGATCATGCGGGAGACTATGAGGACCGGAAAAGCACTAGTGGAGTTTGTACCTTCATGGGTTGTTGTTTAACTTCTTGGTTCTCCAAGAAACAAACCACTCTTGCTATATCCACCACGGAAGCCAAGTATTTAAGTACCGGTAAAGCTTGTCAACAAGCTCTATGGATGAAACAAGCGCTTGTTGATTACGAGATTTATCTTGATGATGTTCCCATCATGTGCGACAATAAGGGTGCAATAGACCTTAGCAGGAATCCCGTGCAACATTTGCGAACCAAGCACATAAAGATTCGCCACCATTTCCTTAGGGATAATGTTTAAAAGGGGAACATTACGATTGAGAAGGTGCCCTCGGTAGAAAACTTAGCCGATATCTTCACTAAGCCACTTAAGAGGGAACCTTTTAATTATTTGCGTCTAGGTCTAGGTTTAATGTAATATATTCCTTAATTGCGCATTTTATTGATCGAGTCTTTTTCTTTTTTGAGTCTCTTCTTTCTTTGAGTCATTGATTCTTGTGAACTCTTTTTGGAAAACCTCTCTTCTCTTTTTCAAAATTCTCAAAGTTTCTTTCGAAAATGGTCGAGAAATGTTTCTACATTGTTAATTCAATCTAAAAACGTTTTTCCTAGCTTCTTGCTATTAATCATGAGCTTAAATAATTCATATGTATGTGTCTCTCAAATATAGCAAGAACAAAATAGAACTATGGAAGATCATTGTGTCATGACTTATTGTCTAGCTCTACACACCTCCAACATCGATTTTCTTTAAAATCCATGTATTTTGGTCAAAACTTTGTTTGGTGAGTTCTTGTGTGTTTTCTTTGTCTATCTTTGCTTTTTAGCATATCTCTATGATTAGTTAGACTAGAAAAATAGGATTTACTGAATTAGAAATTCCTCCCTCATCACCAAAATCAACCCTCTATGGGAGGTTCTTTATAGAAACCGTCGTTGGAGAAAAGGAACCGCGTACAGTGCTTCCTATTTCGGGTATTTCTGAAACTCCAAATTTGTTCCAACACTTTTTGGAATCTATGTTTCAACCCTTTGACCACCCTCAAAATAACTTGAGCTTTCTCTATTTAACCCTAAGCATTTTGTATCCTCTCTCAAATCAAAATGTCTTATTCTCCAAATGAAAGCCTTGATTCTCCTCGATTTTCTCCAATTGCTTTCAATCCCAATTCACCCAAGAACACTCAAAATGACATTTCTTCTCCTTCTAAGAATGTTGATTGTGGAACTTCTTTTCTTCCACCTCTACCCTTTAGTGTTCTTCCTCCTTCACATGATAATGCCATGCATCATGGAACATATTGTCATTGTTGTCAATATCAACATCTTGCTATGGCTCATATCTATGAGGAGTTGAATTACATCAAAAGTCTTTTAGTCAAATCTTCTCTTCACTATGACTATGAGATTACTACCAAGCCACCACCACCTCCTTCCGCCACTACCTTGTCTTTTAGCTAAGAATTAGTTGCTTATTGATATGAGCTTAATTACTCATATCAAATATATCTTAAAAAAATGAAATAATGCTATTAATGTATCAAAAATGCCTTGTATATGCTTGTTTCTTGTTTGAATGTGTGTAGGTACCAAGTTCGCGAAAACCGGCAATTATCGACACGAGTTTGAAGATAAAGATCAAAGAAGCCAAAAATCGAGTTCGAATTAGCGGATTTCATATTTATTGAAGTTTATGGGCCAGGTGGGTCCCACAATGGACTAATGGGCTCAAAAGCCCATTTAAGTTTCAAGCTAATTTTATGATGTGTTTGTCGAATCATACGGCCCAAAATGGAAATTATAAACGAATCATAGGGCCCAAGATGAATCATGGAACAAATAAACGAATTGGGCCTAGGGTTTTTGCTATATAAACGAATTATGATTCATTTTAGCTGGTCAAACTCTCTAAACCATTCACACGTTTTTATTTTATTTCCATTCATTTAATCACACGTCACATTCCACCAAGTAGATAAATAATCGTTTTCACCCACTCAAATACCCACACACGTTTTCATTTTTCCCACACACACTTATTAAATACTCTCGATATATCCTATGTTCTCTTTCTTCCTCCATCTTCCCCAAAAAAATAAACCAGACGAAAATTCACTATTCCCACAAACCCTAGATGGGTAAAAAGTTAATTTTATTTAGGGCTTTTATTGCACACGTGTAATTCACGTGATGGGGAATAAAACCCCCATGGTTTAAGGAAGAGAAAGTGAAGAACGAAGAAGCTACGTGGCAACAAATCATTGGATATGACACCTCACTCTTCCTATTCAACCAATCAAATTGCTAGAAAGAAACACAACTAACACACGGATGCCACGTTGGCAATCCGTGTGCTAATATGTGTCATTTAAACCATTCGATCAAAGGCAATCATGAGAGAGAAGAGAATATGATGATCTAAGGGCAAAGAATGAAAAGGGATATTCCCTTGGAGATGCGGATATACCCCTCATCAGCAGCCTGGGATGGCTATAAAAACCCACCCAATCTATTGTAATTTCTATCCTTTCTTTTCTTTAAAGTTATTCTGCAAAAATAGGTTTAGGGTTAATTTGTATTTCGTTTGATTAAATATTGTAATATTTCTTAAATTAATGAAAGTTTATTCGTTTTAATTTGAATTCGTGTCTCAGTTATTTACTTTTCCTGCTTTAAATTGATATATGAATTAAATCTATTTACTATTTTGCAATAATAATGTTTGAGATGTTGAATATAAGCTAAGTAATAGCTTATATTTAACATTAAAAGTAAAGTTTGGATCCACATTTATCCCCACTGTATAGATAATAAATTGAAGCAGTGAAGATTTGCTTGGTTCGATGTGTGATGATGGTTCGGATGATGTTCTTTGGTGGTCCGAATGGTGCTTGGTGGTGTAAGTTCGGTTCATAGGTTGCTCAGCGCAAACCTACATCTCAAAGGAATACTTCAAAAAGGTGCTATTCTCTTTTAGTTTATATGTTTAATAGATTAAAATTTTGTTTAAATAATAATATGAATTAGTACTTGAGTGGTTATGGCATTTTAGTATCTGCTTGATGATTTGAATCGTTTGCTGATGTTTAATGAGTCTAGAATGTTTAGTTAAACCTGATAAGCTTTTGTAATGTTATTTAGTTTTTAATAAGCTGTTAGACTTCGAGGTTTTTACTGATTTATTGATCTGTGTATTGGTTTGAATCTACTTTGTTTGTGGTAGTTGGTTTTTCTGAATTTCAAGTTCCATAAGGCTGCTATAAGTTTTGAATAAATTCTTAAATCAGTCATATTGAATCTGTCTGATTTGAGCAGATTAATTGGGATTGAGATTTTCTTGTAGGAAGGGTTGAGTTTTAGTTATCTGTGTATGAAATATTTTGAGATTTTGTTGAACATTTGCATACTGCTGATATGATAGGTGTAAGTTTAAGATTGTATGCTGATTTGAGGTTTTATTTGATTGCTTTGTATTATTAATCGGTTATTAAGTTTCGTTTTTCTGATTAAATTGTTCAGTAGTTTTTGATCTTTGCTGAGTTAGTTTTATTTTAATTTGATTCGCTTGAATTGTTGGTCTGAGATATTATTTACTGCTACTGAATATTGTTCAAATTTTCAGCTTATCAGATCCTAATGATCTGATAAGCCCAAATGAGCCGTTACCTAACAGCTTATGGTTATTCAGCTGCTCCAATAGTCACTCCTGTGATTCGTTTTATCTAATTTGTCCAAAAAATAATTAATCCAAAATTATGTCCCATCTGGGACTCGAACCCTTGACCTCAAGGGTGTGGGTTTAGCGTGTTAACCACCTGAGCTGGTGGTTCTTTTGTGTTTTAATTCAGTCAACATAATTCTTATAGATAGGTGAAATAGAAGCTGTCAGTTTTGTAGTGTATTTAAATACATAGTTTTTCTCTAATTCCAATTTAAATCTTTTCTTTTATTAAGATTACAATCAAATAAATAAATAACAGGATAAAAAAAATTGTTTGTTTTAATTTTAAAAGTTTAAAAAAAAAGTTTATGTTATTAATTAATTTTTTATAATAGTAGATTTAAATAAAATTAATTTTTAAATAGATTTGTTTTAAAGTAATTTTTAATAAAGTAAATTAGTTTAAAAAAAGTTTAATTAGCTTTTTAAATAGATTAAAAGTAATTAAATAGATTTATTTTATAGATTTTTAAATAGATTGATTTTTAAATAGTTTTTTTTATTTTAATCAAGTAACTGTTTTAGATTTTAAATTCAGCGGGGTTTACGATTCATGCACTTTAGGCTTATTTTGAATAGTTTAAAACTGGTAGAATTTAATTGTAGTTTAAAAACCGAAAACCAATTCAAATCAATTGTCCAAATCAAAACGAAACGTCTCAAATTCACTCGATCTTCGTGTACAACGAACTTGATTCACTCACGTGTTTAATTGAATTCGTCATTGGTAATATTAGTCTATTACTTTTTCCTAAAGGTAATTTTCTAATTTACCCTATAACGTAATCTCAAATTATCACTATACTATCGATGACACATCAAAAATTTTGGCGCCGCTGCCGGGGATCTTGTGTACGATTCGCTTTTATGGAGATTTGTTGATCGTTGATTTGAAGACCCTTTCCGTCCTCGGAAAGTTTTGTTATTTTTCTATTATATAGTATGTATCGTTTTTCTCGTTTTTTGTGAATAATATATTGTATTACGTAGCACAATCAATTTACATACTTTTCAAATAAGACCTTAGTTGGGATTTCATCACCTAGCTATTGTAGTCGAATCCAAAACAAAAATAAAAGGCAAAATAGATAAATACTAATAAGAAGTTTGAACTCGATTTATACAAACTATAAGGTGGGTATAAGGCGACGTGCTATAAAAGGCCGTCTAAGGAAAAAGGTTTTTAAGTTCTTTGTGCCACCTCGTTTCCCCGCTTGCTTGTGCGTATATTGAGAGGGACAACCTATTATTGGTTTGCCGACTCAAGTAGTAATAAATCTTATTTTTGTTGTTTACTTATTGAACCTCGAGACGTTTAGGTTTTCACCTATCGTTTCAAAGTCGACCGAGGGTAATTTACTTCCATAGTAGTTACCCTTATTCCTTGTTTTTTATCGATCATTATTGATTGAGCAATACCAAATAAAAATACCAAAAATAATCTTCTTCTTGTCTAATTTCTTTTCTTCAATCCTCTAAATTCTCGTCTTTGTAGTGTATGCAATTACGTTCTTCTCGTCTTGTGATTGATTTTAATAGGCTTGAAAATATTCCTCGTAGAAATAGAAATCGTCAACAACGAATAGTGGAACCCGAGCTTCCACCTATTGTTGTAGAGATGGCCGATAACCGAACAATGGAGGAATTGCTCCATGCACCCACCGAAGGGTATGGGGAAGCAATCGTTGTGCCGGCTATTTTGGCGGATTATTATGAGATTAAGACGGGTCTTTTATCGCTCATTCGTGCCGACCAATTTCGTGGCAATGAGACCGATAACCTGCACTCTCACATTCGGAGTTTTCTTCGAATTACCTCGACTCTCAAGTTTAGAGATGTGCCGAATGACGCGATTAAGCTTATGCTTTTTCCGTACTCGCTCGAGGGTAATGCTAAGATTTGGTATGAGAAAGAACCACCGGGTTCGATCTTAACATGGGATGATTTAGTGTCTAAGTTTATGAATTATTTCTTTCCACCTTCTAAGACAACACACTTTAAGAATGAGATCACTAGATTTGAACAAAAAGTGCATGAATCGTTTGGGGTTGCATGGGAAAGATTTAAAGATTTGTTGAGACAATGTCCACACCACGGTTTCTCGGAATTGCATCAAATAAATACTTTCTATAATGGGCTTAATATGATTGAACAAGATTCTTTAAATGCCGCCGCGGGTGGTAATCTTTTAAGAAAAACTCCTAGAGGCGTGTGGGGAATAATTGAGAATAAATCTAGAGCACAATATTCACGAAACACATCGGGTGTTTCCAATGTGAATTCATTTAATCCCGAGATTGCTAGATTGGACTCTAAGATTGACACGATTTTGAATGAGCTTAGGAAGAATCATCATGGATCCATTAATATGGTTCAGAATGTTTGTGTATCATGTGGTGGAGCACATCCTAATCATTCTTGTTTAACCACAGGGTTTGATCAAGCTAGTGCTTTTGCCGCGACGGGAACTTATGGCTCCAATGGTCAAGTTCCTCGTCAAAATCATGTTGCTCCACCGGGTTTTCCACCGGTTCAAAATAGGTACAACAATGGAAACAATGGGAATAATTTTAACCGTGGTAACCAAGGGAATTTCAATCAAGGAAATGGGTTTAATGCTAATCAAAACAATCAAGGTTTTCAAGGTAATAATCAAAATGAGTTGTCAAGCTATATCAAGTCAAATGAGGCAAATATGAAAGCTTTTCAAAATAACATTCAAGGGAAAATTAATACTTTGAAACTCGATTTTCAAAATACGATTAAAGGGCAAAACATTAAGATTGAGCTTAATCAACAAAGGCTAGAGCAAAACCAAAATCGTATGCAACAAAGTATGGAGCAAAGTCAAAACAAATTGCTTTCGATGTTTGAATCTTTTATGACCAAACCTTCCTCGTCTTCGGGTGGCTTACCTAGTAATACTATTCCAAACCCGAAGGGTGAGATGAAAGCCATAACCATACATAGTGGTAAAGCTTTAGACGGACCTTTGCTTCCACACGTGAGTACCTCTACGGTGAGGGAAGTGGAGCAAGAACCCGAGGTGGTTAAAGAAAAGGAAATTCCTATTCCACCAAAGGTAGACCAATTGCCTATTCCAGAACCCGAGCTTCCGAAGACTAAACCCACACTACCCTACCCTTCGAGACTTAACCAAGAGAAGCTCCGCGAAAAGTCCAATGCTCAAATGGATACTTTTTTAGAGATGTTTAAGAATCTTTATATTAATGTTAGTTTCGCGGATGCATTGCTTTACATGCCTAAGTTTGCTTCGACTATTAAGAGATTGATGAATGATAAAGGGAAATTGGTTGAAGTGTCTACATCTTTAGATGCTAATTGTTTCGCGGTTCTTACACAAAAGCTTCCCAAAAAGCTTGGAGACCCGGGCAAGTTTGTGATACCATGTGATTTCCCTAATATGGAAGGATGATTAGCTTTAGCCGATCTAGGTGCTAGCATTAATTTGATGCCTCTTTCCGTATGGAAAAGGTTATCACTTCCCGAGCTTACACCTACTAAGATGACTCTCGAGCTAGCGGATCGGTCGATCGCCTTACCAAAAGGTATAGCCGAGGACGTGTTTGTCAAAGTAGGGAAACTCGTCTTTCCAACGGACTTTGTAGTTTGCGATTATCCCGAAGATTCTCGTGTACCACTAATTTTGGGAAGACCGTTTTTTATGACGGCTAGTGCTTTAGTTGACATGAAAGCGGGGAAATTGACTTTAAGAGTTGATGATGAAAATATCACGTTTGATATTGGTCATATCTCTAAATTTTCTTCTAAGTATTACGAGGAATCAATTAATCAAATCGATGTGATTGATGTTACTTGTGAAGAATATTCTCAAGAAGTGCTTGGATTCTCGGCTAATTCCGAAAGTGGCAATCCTTCTTTATCGGATCCTATTATTGCCCTTTCGTCTCCACCCCTTACTCCATTTGGGGCTAGTGATTTTATCTTGGAGGAGGTGGATGCTTTTCTTAGCACACTGGATTTGCTATCTTCATATGATGAGGATTATCATGATATGGAGGGAGATATCAATTTACTTGAAGCCTTTTTGAATGAAGATCCTTATGAATCGCCACCTATGGATTTGAAAGTTGTGAATGAAAATGAGACTAAAGTGAAAACATCTATTGAGGAAGCACCCGAATTAGAACTTAAGGAGTTACCCACTCATTTGGAGTATGCTTTTCTTGAAGGAACGGATAAGTTACCGGTGATTATTGCTAAGGGATTAAAAGAAAATGAAAAGGATGAACTTATCAAAGTGCTTAAGAAACATAAACGGGCCATTGCATGGAAAATCTCCGACATTAAGGGTATAGATCCCAAATTTTGCACTCATAAAATTATAATGGAGGATGATTATAAACCCGCTATCCAAAATCAAAGAAGGGTCAATCCAAAGATTCATGAGGTGATCAAAAAGGAAGTCACTAAACTTCTAGACGCCGGAATGATCTACCCTATCTCGGATAGTCCATGGGTTAGCCCCGTGCATTATGTTCCAAAGAAAGGAGGGATGACGGTTGTTACTAAAGAGGATAATGAATTGATTCCTACTAGACTTGTGACCGGTTGGCGTGTTTGTATTGATTATAGGAAACTTAATGATGCCACTAGGAAGGATCATTTTCCATTACCTTTTATGGATCAAATGTTAGAGAGACTAGCGGGGAATGAATTCTGTTGCTTTTTGGATGGATTTTCTGGCTATTTCCAAATCCCCATTGACCCTCGTGATCAAGAAAAGACCACATTCACTTGTCCTTATGGAACATCTGCTTATCGTCGCATACCTTTTGGACTATGCAATGCTCCGGGAACGTTCCAAAGGTGAATGATGGCCATTTTCCATGATATGATCGTGAAAACCATGGAAGTCTTCATGGATGACTTTTTGGTTTTTGGGGAATCTTTCACTTCATGTCTCTCTAACCTTGAAAGAATGTTGCAACGTTGTGAGGAAACAATCTTGTGCTTAATTATGAAAAATGTCACTTCATGTGCAAAGAGGGAATTGTGTTAGGACATAAGATCTCTAAGGCCGGTATTGAGGTTGATAGGGCTAAAATCGACGTGATTGCCAAATTGCCTCCACCTACCACCGTTAAGGGAGTAAGGAGTTTTCTCGGCCATGCCAACTTCTATCAACGTTTATACAAGACTTCTCTAAGATAGCTCGGCCTATGACCCATCTTTTAGAAAAAGAGACTCCTTTCATCTTTTCGGATGAGTGTATTCAAGCCTTTGAGATGCTTAAAAAGAAGTTAACCGAATCTCCAATCTTAGTTGCCCCGGATTGGGATCTACCTTTTGAAATTATGTGTGATGCTAGTGATTATGCGGTAGGTGCGGTTTTGGGGCAACGTAAGTTAAAACACTTCTTGCCTATACACTATGCAAGTAAGACTATGACGGATGCTCAAACAAAGTACACTACAACGGAAAAGGAGTTACTTGCCGTTGTGTATGCTTTTGAAAAGTTTAGACCATATCTCGTCTTGTCTCAAACCATAGTGTATACGGACCACTCGGCTATCAAATATCTTCTTAATAAACAAGATGCTAAGCCGAGGTTGCTCTGGTGGATTCTCATCCTTCAAGAATTTAATGTCAAAATTCTAGACAAAAAAGGAGCCGAGAATCTCGCGGCCGATCATTTATCTCGACTTGAGAATCCTCACCAAAGCGATCGAGAGAACAAGGAAATCAATGAAACATTTCCTCTCGAGACGCTTGGTATGATTGCTTTTCATGGTGATGATAGTACCCCATGATTTGCGGACATCGCAAATTACCATGCGGGGAAGTTTGTGATAAAGGGTATGTCGTCCCAACAAAAACGAAAGTTTTTCAAGGATATCTCCTACTACTTTTGGGACGACCCCTATTTGTTTCGTGTGTGCGTGGATCAAGTGATTCGTAGGTGTGTGTTTGGCAAAGAAGCTCAAGATATCCTTAAATCTTGTCATGAGGGACCCACCGGGGGACATCATGGTGCTAACACCACCGCGAAGAAAGTCTTTGATGCCGGTTTCTTTTGGCCTTCCATATATCGTGATGCCCAAGACTTGATCAAGACGTGTGATGCTTGTCAACGTCAAGGAAAGAACTCACAAAGGGATGAAATGCCTCAAAACATTATCCAAGTTTGTGAAATCTTTGACATGTGGGGAATCGATTTTATGGGGCCATTCCCATCTTCGAAAGGAAATAAATACATTCTCGTAGCCGTGGACTATTTGTCTAAATGGGTTGAAGCTAAGGCTTTGCCCGCGAATGATGCTCGAGTTGTGGTGAACTTTTTGAAACAACTCTTTGCTAGGTTTGGAACTCCGCGGGCCATTATAAGTGATCGTGGGACCCATTTTTGTAATGAACAATTTGAAAAAGTTCTAAAGAAATATGGTGTCACTCATCGACTTTCTACGGCTTATCACCCTCAAACGAGTGGTCAAGTGGAGGTTTCAAACCGTGCTCTTAAAAGGATTTTAGAGCGTTCTATTGGAGAAAATCGCACTTCATGGTCGGATAAATTGGACGATGCATTGTGGGCTTTCCGTACGGCTTACAAGACGCCAATTGGTTGTACACCATTTAGGTTTGTCAATGGAAAAGCATGCCACTTGCCAAATGAACTCGAACATAAGGCGTATTGGGCTCTTAAGCATTGTAACTTTGATTTTAGGACCGCGGGTGATCATCGCAAGGTTCAATTGAATGAACTAAGTGAATTAAGGGATCAAGCTTATGAAAATTCTTTGATCTATAAGGAGAAGACTAAGAGGATTCATGATTCTAAGATCAAAAACCGCATTTTCAATGTTGGTGATCAAGTCCTCTTATTCAACTCTAGACTCAAGATTTTCTCGGGCAAGCTTAAATCCCGTTGGTCCGGACCATTCACCATTGCACAAGTTTTCCCTTATGGCACCGTTGAGCTAGCTCAAAAAGACGGGCCTAACTTTAAGGTGAATGGTCATCGTGTGAAACACTACTTTGGAGGGGACATACCTACGGAGGTTGTCCCGGATCTTCAAACTTTCCCTAAGGACCAATGAATGCGGGGATCGAGTCGAGCTCATGACTCGGTTAACAAAAACGAGGTGCCTTGTGGGGGAGTCCCATAGATTCTATCTTCTTCCTTTTTCTAACATCTAATAAGGCTTGATCTTTCAAGCTTGTGCTCGTGTTTTATTGTGTTGTGATCTTAGGTATGACCCTAATTTTTGAAGAGTCTCGTGTTCGGTTTTTGCCGGTCCACTTGATCTTCTATTCTTTGAATGCCAAAAAGGGGCACACTTTCTTTACCCTTGATTTTTATCGACTAACGTTTTATCTTGAGGCATAATTAATAAACGGCTTATAGATTTGCGTGCTCTTTCCATGCTAGGATTTTGCATTAGACTCTTCGTATTTTAGCAAGGGGGTGTTACTCTTGAGCTAAGAAACATTGAGGACAATGTTTGGTTTTAGCATGGGGGAGTCAATCGATATAATCGCTTGCAATTGCTTTTGTCGTGTCTAAACGTAGTTGTTTTTCTCATTTTTCAATAAAATTTTAAATTTTTAGTGTTATTTTTAAGTTTTAATAAATAAAATAAGTGTTTTTGACACGAATGTAGGCTTTCCGTTGGTGAAAATAAAAATAGTTTTTGACTCGACTCGGTTTTTAACCTTAGCTTTTCCTTAACGTATTTGAATTAAGTTTTGCTAGGCTATTATATAGGGAGCTTTAAAACGCGAAAGTCTTAATTCATACGAGTTAAGAACAAGAACTTTTCACAAGCTCCTATAATTGATCCTAGAAAGTCGTCTATCAAGGGAACTTTAAAACGCAAATTCTAAAACTTGCAAAAGTATAAGAAGATGCAAGATCCTATAGATGACTTGAAAACCCAAAACTTTGATTTAATAGGCTAAGTATCCATTGATTTCACATTCTTGAAAATTTACAATATGGAGAACAAGAGATGATAGAGCCAATTATAAGTTTGGTATTCTTTTGGGAATTTATGTGAGTTAATTATAAGCCTATTCTCCCATCGCTTGCTAATAAAGTTATCTGCAATAAATAAGGTTGAACGATTTGAAAAGTTACTTAGCTTCTAGCCCAAGATCGTTTAAAAGTTGCTCGGTATGGATTAGAGTTCATACCCAAGGCATAACTTATTGAAGCGGGATGCGAAGATTGGCGAGTCCAAAAAGGTCCTAACAAGACATGAGGGCTATATTTTATTGCTAAAGATCTCAAGTGATGTGAAGAATCATTTATCAAAAATCAATATGAAGGATCGAGACACACGACGAAAAGCAAATACTCCCCAAAAGTCATGGAGGATTCTATCCAAAAAGACCATAACAAGGTATGAGGATAAATGAAGCCAAGTCCAAAAAGGAGGTGGATCGTTGTATATCAAAAATCCCAAATAAAGATTGGAGAAAAATGAAGAAGTCGTGGTCCAAGTATGAATCTCTCAAAACTTCAAGTGAAGAAATTCCTATATGAAGAGAAGACCATTATTTCATGAACGTCTCTCAAGGTTTGAAGTATAAAGTCGCTGCCAAATATCGGTCCGAGAAAGGTCTCAAATCGCGAAGCAAGTTATGCCAAGATATGAACTTTATGAGGTCCCGAGAAGCAGTTTTAAAAGATTTTGTCCTTTAGCTAACTATTGATTAAATCGTTCACTTTATTTTCGGCCTAATAAATTATCGAAATAAGTCAACAATGCATCCTCTTGATCATTCAAGACAACAATAAAATATAAGAGATACACCTAGGAATAAGGGAGTCTAAGTGAATAATTGGCCAACATGAGTTCGTGTTAGTCTACCAACTTATAATAACAATGATCTTGTTTTTGCACTTGGCATGGAAAAGTGAAAAGTCGAGGACGATGAATCTATTTGAGTTTTAAAGTTATATTATGTCTTTGCAAAATAAAGTGTCATAAGTTGAATAATGGTGTAGCTAATGTTTAATTTTATCATTGCGTGAGGACACGGCAATTGCTTAGCATGGGGGAATTTGATATGAGCTTAATTACTCATATCAATTATATCTTAAAACAATGAAATAATGTTATTAATGTATCAAAAATGCCTTGTATATGCTTGTTTCTTGTTTGAATGTGTGTAGGTACCAAGTTCGCGAAAACCGGCAATATCGACACGAGTTTGAAGATAAAGATCAAAGAAGCCAAAAATCGAGTTCGAATTAGCGGATTTCATATTTATTGAAGTTTATGGGCCAGGTGGGTCCCACAATGGACTAATGGGCTCAAAAGCCCATTTAAGTTTCAAGCTAATTTTATGATGTGTTTGTCGAATCATACGGCCCAAAATGGAAATTATAAACGAATCATAGGGCCCAAGTTGAATCATGGAACAAATAAACGAATTGGGCCTAGGGTTTTTGCTATATAAACGAATTATGATTCATTTTAGCTGGTCAAACTCTCTAAACCATTCACACGTTTTTATTTTATTTCCATTCGTTTAATCACACGTCACATTCCACCAAGTAGATAAATAATCGTTTTCACCCACTCAAATACCCACACACGTTTTCATTTTTCCCACACACACTTATTAAATACTCTCGATATATCCTATGTTCTCTTTCTTCCTCCATCTTCCCCAAAAAATAAACCAGACGAAAATTCACTATTCCCACAAACCCTAGATGGGTAAAAAGTTAATTTTATTTAGGGCGTTTATTGCACACGTGTAATTCACGTGATGGGGAATAAAACCCCCATGGTTTAAGGAAGAGAAAGTGAAGAACGAAGAAGCTACGTGGCAACAAATCATTGGAGATGACACCTCACTCTTCCTATTCAACCAATCAAATTGCTAGAAAGAAACACAACTAACACACGGATGCCACGTTGGCAATCCGTGTGCTAATATGTGTCCTTTAAATCGTCCGATCAAAGGCAATCATGAGAGAGAAGAGAATATGATGATCTAAGGGCAAAGAATGAAAAGGGATATTCCCTTGGAGATGCGGATATACCCCTCATCAGCATCCTGTGATGGCTATAAAAACCCACCCAATCTATTGTAATTTTTATCCTTTCTTTTCTTTAAAGTTATTCTGCAAAAATAGGTTTAGGGTTAATTTGTATTTCGTTTGATTAAATATTGTAATATTTCTTAAATTAATGAAAGTTTATTCGTTTTAATTTGAATTCGTGTCTCAATTATTTACTTTTCCTGCTTTAAATTGATATATGAATTAAATCTATTTACTATTTTGCAATAATAATGTTTGAGATGTTGAATATAAGCTAAGTAATAGCTTATATTTAACATTAAAAGTAAAGTTTGGATCCACGTTTATCCCCACTGGATAGATAACAAATTGAAGCAGTGAAGATTTGCTTGGTTCGATGTGTGATGATGGTTCGGATGATGTTCTTTGGTGGTCCGAATGGTGTTTGGTGGTGTAGTTTCGGTTCATAGGTTGCTCAGCGCAAACCTAAGTCTCAAAGGAATACTTCAAAAAGGTGCTATTCTCTTTTAGTTTATATGTTTAATAGATTAAAATTTTGTTTAAATGATAATATGACTTAGTACTTGAGTGGTTATGGCATTTTAGTATCTTCTTGATGATTTGAATCGTTTGCTGATGTTTAATGAGTCTAGAATGTTTAGTTAAACCTGATAAGCTTTTGTAATGTTATTTCGTTTTTAATAAGCTGTTAGACTTTCTAGGTTTTTACTGATTTATTGATCTGTGTATTGGTTTGAATCTGCTTTGTTTGTGGTAGTTGGTTTTTCTGAATTTCAAGTTCCATAAGGCTGCTATAAGTTTTGAATAAATTCTTAAATCAATAATATTGAATCTGTCTGATTTGAGCAGATTAATTGGGATTGAGATTTTCTTGTAGGAAGGGTTGAGTTTTAGTTATCTGTGTATGAAATATTTTGAGATTTTGTTGAACATTTGCATACTGCTGATATGATAGGTGTAAGTTTAAGATTGTATGCTGATTTGTGGTTTTATTTGATTGCTTTGTATTATTAATCTGTTATTAAGTTTCGTTTTTCTGATTAAATTGTTCAGTAGTTTCTGATCTTTGCTGAGTTAGTTTTATTTTAATTTGATTCGCTTGAATTGTTGGTCTGAGATATTATTTACTACTACTGAATATTGTTCAAATTTTCAGCTTATCAGATCCTAATGATCTGATAAGCCCAAATGAGCCGTTACCTAACAGCTTATGGTTATTCAGCTGCTCCAATAGTCACTCCTGTGATTCGTTTTATCTAATTTGTCCAAAAAATAATTAATCCAAAATTATGTCCCATCTGGGACTCGAACCGTTGACCTCAAGGGTGTGGGCTTAGCGTGTTAACCACCTGAGCTGGTGGTTCTTTTGTGTTTTAATTCAGTCAACATAATTCTTATAGATAGGTGAAATAGAAGCTGTCAGTTTTGTAGTGTATTTAAATACATAGTTTTTCTTTAATTCCAATTTAAATCTTTTCTTTTATTAAGATTACAATCAAATAAATAAATAACAGGATAAAAAAAAATTGTTTGTTTTAATTTTAAAAGTTTTTTTTAAAAAAAAAAGTTTATGTTATTAATTAAATTTTCATAATAGTAGATTTAAATAAAATTAGTTTTTAAATAGATTTGTTTTAAAGTAATTTTTAATAAAGTAAATTAGTTTTAAAAAAAAGTTTAATTAGCTTTTTAAATAGATTAAAAGTAATTAAATAGATTTATTTTATAGAGTTTTAAATAGATTGATTTTTAAATAGTTTTTTTATTTTAGTCAAGTAATTGTTTTAGATTTTAAATTTAGCGGGGTTTACAATTCATGCACTTTAGGCTTATTTTAAATAGTTTAAAATTGGTAGAATTTAATTGTAGTTTAAAAACCGAAAACCAATTCAAATCAATTGTCCAAATCAAAACGAAATGTCTCAAATTCACTCGATCTTCGTGTACAACGAACTTGATTCACTCACGTGTTTAATTGAATTCGTCATTGGTAATATTAGTCTATTACTTTTTCCTAAAGGTAATTTTCTAATTTACCCTATAACGTAATCTCAAATTATCACTATACTATCCACGACACATCACTTATCTTCAAGACATCTAGTTCAAGTAAATCTTAGAGTTCTAGTTTAACTAGTATTAAATTTATTCTTTTGGCTTGTTTTATTTTACATACATCTTTGTATGTTTTGTTTCCTTGTATCTTTTATTCATGTTTTCCTTTTAACATGGCTTATCTTGGATCTTGGTCTCTTCTCTTTTATTTTATTTTTGTATGACCTTTGCTATATCTTGTTGGGTGTTTCTTCTCTTCTACTAACCCTTCTATGTAGCTTGTCACCATATCTCGATTCCTTGGTGCCCCAAGCAAGGGGGAGCAAGCACCAAGGGGGAGCATTTGCAAAGTTCGATTCTTCTCTTCTACAAAGACTTTTGCAACCTTTTTGCTTCGACAAAGGGGAGAAGTGAAATAAACTCGTCTTCGAAAATCTTGTTTTTCTTGTGATTGAGTTTATGTATTGTCAAAATCAAAAAGGGGGAGATTGTTAATGCAATGATGCCTAAAAACGTTACTTGCATTTTTTTGGTCTCGCTTTGTTTTGATTACGACAATATGTAAACCAAACATTTACGAAAACAGCGAAGAACAAATTCTTGAGTTCAAGTATTTTTCATTTCTACCATTATCACTTAAGGTATGTACAAACAAGTACTCATCCTAATTAAGTGATCAAGGATTTAATCTTTTCTTGAAACTCACTTTTTGTTAAGTGTGACAAGTTTTTATTAAACTTTCTTTTTAAGAAAATGTTTTATTAAATTAATAATTTGAAATTTTGAAAATGGAATATTCTATCTTGGTTTGGAATATCCTTTCAGGATATTTTAATCACCAGATTCGAACCATACCACTAAAAGACAAAAAGGAGCGGAGTCTACTCCGGCGTTTCCTTAAGTGGCTATGCGGTTCCTTATCGATAAGGAACTGTGGGCTGCAATAAAGAACTGCGGGCAGATATAGCCGTTGGAGCCTTGTCTTATAAATAGTGGACCATTCTCATATTTTCTCTTCACCTCTTTTGCACATATAATTCCAGATTCTTTCATACTTCCAAAATCACTCAAATCCTTGGTCATTTGGTTGATTACTACTTGTTTAGAAGTGAATATTTCTTCTCCATCTCTTCATCTCCAAGTGCAAAGAGAAGAACACTTTCATCCTTGAAGTGTTGTGTCTACATTAAAGATCCATTGAAGATCAAATCTTATTTGGTCATTGTTGTGTCATAGTTGTGAAGATCTAAGTAGTTGTGTCTATTTGGAATTTGTGTATGTACTAAGGTTTATACTTGGTCCTTAAAGTATATTAGTGTAGATTGGTCCTAGCTAAGATTAGGGCTCGACTTTTAGCTTAGAGTCGGAAATTGGATAAGCAACGTTGTGTATGATTTCTCCACCTTAAGGAGCTTGTTGATTAGTAAACTCTCGAGTAAGGAGTACTCGAGGAGTGGAGTAGGGACGAGGAGTGAGCTTCGTTGTTGAACCACTATAAATCATTGGTGTTTGGTTTGATATTTCTTTCCCTTATCTCTTTACATTCATTATTGTCACACACCACCATGGCAGAATATGGGGCGCGACGTATGGATATCATCACAACAATAGCGTGTCTATATAGATAACTAATTAAAATAGTAATTTCATAAAAAGGTGACACAATGTCATGACAATATCTCAGACAATGCAGGCGTCTAGGTAAATAGGTAACAGGCCTACCTCTTACCAAAGACAAATAAATAAACAAACATCAAACATAGAGGTGTCTAAAATGTACCACTTATTAAAACATTAAATAAAAACTAAGAGGAAATGGATTCCTCCTAATGCAGTTCTAGCAGTCTCTAAACTCTAGCCACTTCTAACACCATCCTTCTCAATTATCCCACCTGAAAATGACACTAAAATCTGTCAACATAAAGTTGGTGAGAACATAGGTTTAACTTATCAAAACATCTTAAGTAACCTTGTCAACCGCTGTAAATAAGTTGAAGAAAACAAGCTAAAGCAATGGACCATAATGTGATAATCATGTCAAATGCATCTACAACAAAACTCAATGCAAGTACCAATCACATCTACAATTCACAAAGCACACTAAACAATCAAGAAGTATCTCGTCACACACAATAGAACAATCCACCACACTATCCGGATCTGTCCCACACCACTAGTGGAAGATGAACCATATCCCCGTCGAGATATCTTGCCTCCGAGGAGACGATGCATAAGTACTCAAAACCAAGAACTTAGGACGGATCGTGCCCCACGCTCCACACACATCACAATTGGTCTCATAGACGCCCATACATCTATGTACCATACCAAAACATAACCCAATCATGATTCACATATCAGATCACATACCATAACACATAACAGAACACATAAGCACGCATGTCACACAATAACACATCTATGTCAAAAAATTTATAAAAACATAGTACCAAAACATTTTAAGAACACCACAAGTGTCAACTCCATCCCATACTAGAAGAAAACATTTAAAAAACATAGTTAAAATGGGATTATGAACTCACCTGATAACACAGCAAGCTAGCACTCCTGCTAACCTATAAAATCATACGACACACCCTTAGTTCAGGTCTTAACACCCAAGTTAAGTAACAATCAATGAGATGAATCTAATCCCCAATCCCCACTATCTAGTTCTCCCACTACAAGCTATTCTATACGTAAAAATCCAGTTTTCCCCCGGTACGGTTTACTAGTCATTAAACGACCATATGAAGTGAACTTAACACCACACTTGGCTTCTACCCTACTGGAATTATGTTGTTATATGATCTAAGAACTCCAAAAACCAATTTTACTTTCTACTTACACGTTTAACTCTTTCGTTTAGTGTCTACACCAAAAGTCGTTTTCACCAAAACTGATTTTCTGAACATGCTAAATGTTTGTCATCAAAAGCCCGACCTAAGAACCATAACTATTATTGAAAACCTCCAATACTTTCATATATATTATAAAGAGTTCTCAAATCGAAAATATTTGGCTATCTCATTCGTTTGGTTAGGTTTTGACTCACATTCTCGAAATCCAAATTTATTCCTGAACAGCGTCCTGTTTTTGTAAAAATTGTTTGACGACATTCCCGAACTCCATTTTAGACCAACCTTACATTTTTTAAAAGTACTCTCTGAAATTAATTTCAGAAAAATAAAATCGACCAAAGGTGATACCTACTGCCCGAAACAGTCAACATAAGACAGGCCTAAAAATCAGACTGTTTTACGCCTTTATGCACTAACCCTCTAAACATAATTAATTATCCCTAAATTTTTAACACAACCCCCAAAATCATTAATGGATATAAATAACTATAATTCCTAAAAAATTAACAAAACCCTAATCATCTAAATGATGGTTAATTAACATTGTAAACATGATTAATTAATAAAACATAAATTAAATTAAGGTTTTAAATGATCACTTACCTTGAATCAAGAAAATTAATGAAAACCCTAAAACTCTTTGTTAAACGTCGACCAAGAAAACCAGAGGAAAAAAATACGTGTTTCAATTTGTATTTATACTAAAACAATGAGAATCCTAGCCCAATACAAATAATACTTTACTTTTTTTATTTTTTCCTTTTTCTTTTTTTTCCACCGTCCTTTATAAAAAAATTTTTACCAAACATAATATATTTTTTTTATTATTAAATTCGTATTTTAATAATTCTTTCCTTAATTATTTTTTATTAATCTCTTAATTAATTAATTACACCTACACCTTTTAACTAGTCAATTTTACACGATTACCGTAAAATACGTAAAATATACAGTTTTATGAAAATTCTTAAAATATGAAATAAACTTTATAACTAAGTCCTAAATGACTTAAAACCATCCCGTAAATTATTCCCGTGACTAAATACCTCATCCGAGACCTCAAAATGCTAAACCCTAAATCGTAAAAATTACGATTTACTATAATACATATACATACACATAAAATCCTAAAATATCACCGCATTCTATCATAGTTACATCCAAGTGAACTAATGAGCACGAACTAACCCCATCATAACATTATATAATGTACCACGCAATACATGAACGATGACTAACATCCAATCCAAGGCTCATATATAAACATATTGCTAGTAAACGCACACTAAGCACATAATCAAAGTCAAACAGTCAAAAATGACAAATCCAAAATCTAAGGTTGTCACATCACTCCCTCCTAATAGAAATCTTGTCCCGGGATTTACTCCCAACCTCAAACTTATTCTCAACAAACAAACAAGGATACATATCCCTGATAAAAACCTTCACGTTCAAGCGTGAACTCAGTTTATACTAAAATAATCTCAACCAACAACACATGAGCCTTAACCATCCATGGGGAAACTTATTATAACCATAAAGTTATGTAACCAACCTAACTAAATCTCGCAACTTATCAAACAAGAACTGTCTTGAAACTAAGTTAAGAGCCGTCACATAACTCGACGGGTTTAAAACTGTCACCCCGATTTCAGTCTTACTCATAAATACCATAAATTAAAACTCATCAAAATATAACCACGTATTCTACGGTCTAAAGAACTCTTAAATTCCATCCCAACTCATCTCTATGTTAACCCTCCAAATGTTCATTACCCCAAAATACCCAAAATATAAGTTTAAACCATGTTGTCCGAAAATTAACCTTGAACTGACACTTGTACAGTTAAATCCACCAAGCTACTGACTTCCAATTACTAAACTTTCTGAATATTTGAAAAGTACGTTCCGAGTACATAATATTAAGCTTTTGAATCACCCAAAAACCTTTAAAAACGAATAAGTTATGACCAAAATAATTTTAAACCCTAAAACCCCTTATTAATTACCAAATTCGAGCCCTAATTTATTTTAATGCCAGAAGATTAAAAACTCTCACCCACCCTATGATTAATTATATGATTTTAACATATTTAGTTAAATAAGAACAAAAATTTAATTAAAGATCATTAGCTTTATGTGATCAAAACCAATTTTTTTAAACAAGTCATGCTTATATGTTAAAGAATTTATATTCCATCTTATTTCAAAGACGGTTCTGGCACTTTACCCTTATTTCACCGACTACCAACAACTATTTTAACTATTTTTAAATTCCATATTTTTTACCATGTAAGACTCAACACAAAAGATACTGTTATCCCAAACAAGCGAAAACGAAAAAAATCTTAAACTATCTCAATAGCCTCTACACCAAAAGTACCGTACAAACAAACACGTGAAATGAGGACTCGATAAATGCGCTACTACAGAAGTTGAACATCCCAAAGACAAAAGAGCTAGCAAACCATCCAAAGAATACAACTGATAACTAGAATGGATATATACATATATAGGCATATGCGTACATACACTCAAATCCATCCAACACATACAATACAAGCATGTATTAAACCCTCTTTCATGCAACCATACTTAGGAATTCACTGATGTCGTGGTACTTGCATAACTATGTTGGCCACCATACTTATACCAGTCCCCTTTCACTAATGCACTCCTCCTATGATGACACTTATAAGAATTAATACTACACATAACACATCAGTATACCAACTCAAATAAGTACATAGATCCTGAAACATATCATAAGGTCCAAAATTCCATGTATTAAAATAACATAGCCAATGCATGAAACACATAAACTCGTAATCCAGCTGAACCAGCGTAGACAAAATTCAAAATGTATAAAGAACATGAAAACATAATTAAACGAAATCCAACAATGACTAGTGTATACGACTACGGTTCAACCCGCACTAGTCAAAACTCGTAAAGAAAGTAACATGTAGCTAAGTATGAACTTACTATGGTTCAACTCATACTAGTCAAAACATCGTAATAAATAACATCCAAACACATCAATTAATATAAAATGCACACATACTCCTATGACGCCTGTATGTAGGGACGCTTAAGGTATAGACTAGGCTACGCGACTAGGCAACCTAATTCTCTATAACCATTCGCTCTGATACCATTCTGTCACACCCCACCATGGAGGAATATGGGGCGCGACGTATACATATCATCACAACAATAGCGTGTCTATAGAGATAACTAAATGAAATATTAATTTCATAAAAAGGTGACACAATGTCATGACAATATCTCAAACAATGCAGGCGTCTAGGTAAGTAGGTAACAGGCCTACCTCTTACCAAAGACAAACAAATAAACAAATACCAAACATATAGGTGTCTAAAATGTACCACTTATTCAAACATTAAATAAAAATTAAGAGGAAATTGATTCCTCCTAAGGCAGTTCTAGCAGTCTCTAAACTCTAGCCACTTCTAACATCATCCTTCTCAACTATCCCACCTGAAAATGACACTAAACTCTGTCAACATAAAGTTGGTGAGAACATAGGTTTAAGTTATCAAAACATCTTAAGTAACCTTGTCAACCGCTGTAAATAAGTTGAAGAAAACAAACTAAAGCAATGGACCATAATGTGATAATCATGTCAAATGCATCTACAACAAAACTCAATTCAAGTACCAATCACATCTACAATTCACAAAGCACACTAAACAATCAAGAAGTATCCCGTCACACACAATAGAACAATGCACCACACTATCCGGATCTTTCCCACACCACTAGTGGAAGATGAACCATATCCCCGTCGAGATATCTTGCCTCCGAGGAGATGATGCACAAGTACTCAGAACCAAGAACTTAGGACTGATTGTGCCTGATGACGTATAGTCCCCAGCCGGGTCAGGAACCCGGCCCACGGGTACTACCCGTATCCTGCCCATCACAGATGGGTGGGAATAATGTAATTTGAGCTTATGTGCTTGGATGAACAGTAACCGCACACATGTGTGCGGCCCACGGCCCGACATGACTGGTACAGGGTTAGACATAATCATATTCTATCTCTGAATAGGATTCACCCCAAAGAAGAGGATATTCACTCACCATGATTAGAAGATAACAATCAATCTAATTCTGGTGCTTATCCTTTCCTTGGGGCCGAAGCATCAGTGACAGCCCATTAGGGATTCACTGCCTATAAAAGGAACCCCAAGGGTTCCACAAAGGTATTACGTTCTATACTCTCAACTCACTCGACTCTCATAAACCCTAAACCAATACTTACTCTCACGTTGGAGTCTAATCGTGGGAAACATTCCCACGGTAAGCCTAACGCGTGTTGTTTAGTGTGCAGGTACCTAACCATACAGTTCACTTGGTGCAGGAGACGGAGCCCAGCCAACCCGAATTAAGCCTAATTCGGGTCTAGCAAGGATAACCCAACTTTTGCATCAACAAGTTGGCGCCATCCGTGGGACCTATTACACTAAGCTAGAGAAAAATCTCATCTGGAACTCTCAATGACGAAGGGGCATCCACAAGCTAATCCCAGGAACATAAATCCTGGAAATCGGAAGTCCCAAGGGGAAGGGATACTCATCCCAATCAATCCCCTAGCCGTCCGACGGGCGGACAGAACAACCGTAGTGGTTTTCAGTCTATGGGAGTGACGAGCACGATCTCTATGACTCCTCCACCTACTTCGACCCTAGACAACCCTGACCCAGGGAGTGCGCCCAATCCCCCTAACAAGGAGCCGCGTAGACCATCGATTGAGGAAGAAGTAGAAGTCCAACCACTTAGCGAGGAAGATCTCACTCGGGTTCTCACGCAGAACTTCGATAGGATCATCCCAGGGATTGCATCAAGGTTGAATCTAGGAAGGAACCTCCAATCCAGACTCAACTTTGGCAACGCCGGACCAAGCACCTCTTCCCAAATCAGAGGAAAAGGAAGGCCCGGCCTCAGGAGCGGGGCCTCTTCGAGGAAACTCCCCAACCTAGGAATGTGTTTGAGCGCATAGGAGACCGCCTCATGCAGGAATTAACGCAGTATCGGGAAGGAGAGAAGCCCGACGGTTCACCTGAGCGACCAGATCTGGAACTGACCAGAGCCACTCACCGCACAAGTGTGTTGGATAGAATGAACACTGGAAAGAAGGCTCCTAGCTCTTCTCAAAAGAGCGGTCCTCACCCAAGAGATGGGGCACCACCCCCCTCTCCAGATCCATCAGGAGAGGACTCGGATGACCATTCGCCCAAGCGTCGCCGACCTAGGCATACCCCTCCACCACCACCAAACAATTATGAGTATTATGGAGGACCCTATTATCGAGAGGCAGAAGCGGAGGATCTTTCCCGCTCGTGGTGTGACCCATGGGAAGACCCTAGGCTCACCCGTCCATGGGCGGATCCCAGGGAAGATCCTTTTACTCTCCGTATACGGAACTACTCCGAGGACACAAAACGTCGCATGCCGGCGTGTGTCAAGACCTATGATGGAAATGGTGATCCGGATGATCACCTCAAAATATTTGATACGCAGGCTAAAATTGAGCGATGTCCCATGCCTATATGGTGTCAAATGTTCAATTCAACCTTGATCGGCAATGCCCGTGACTGGTTTGAGGGACTCCCTCCACGAAGCATTGATAGCTTCACGGGACTACGCACTGCGTTCAAGAATAATTATACTCAGCGGAAGAAGTATAATAGGGATCCGGTCTCATTGGCAACTGTCAAGCAACGGTCGGGGGAGTCTACAGAAGCCTTCACTAAACGCTTCAACGACGAGTGCACACGCACAAAGACAATGCCGGAACTCCTGAAAATCTCCGACTACATGCACGCCATAACAGATAGGGAGTTAATCAGGCGTCTCAATGACAAGCATCCGGAGAGATATGATGATCTCATGGAAAGGGTCAGAAACTTCATAGAAGGAGAAACGGCGGTTGCCGCGGCTTACCCTTAAAAAGGAAACGGCTACCGATCAAACGACCAGTCCAGGAGGCAATCGGGCGGTCAAAGCAATCAGAACAATAGTAGGGGCTCAGACTATAAGAGCCAGAACAAAGGAGGACGGCCGGACGATAAGTTTACCCCCCTAAAGATGTCCTACCGGGAGATCTTGCTGACGGAAGGGGCAAATTTTCCGAGGCCTCCCCCAATGACAACTCCGCCGGACCGTTGGCAAGGAAATCGCTTCTGCGAGTTCCATAATGACAAGGGCCATGGCACGGAGGAGTGTATCCAGCTCAAGAAGCACATTGAGTCACTGATCAAATCAGGTAAACTCAAGCATTTGGTTAAGGATTGGAAGGATGGAAAAGACAACAAGAAGTATGACAAGAAGGATCCCCAAAAGGACAAACCTTCGACCATATACATGATCCAATCCAGACAACGCCGCACGAGGCAGAAAATTGGCCAAAAATTTTCACGCGGCAGGGAAATCTCATTCCCTCCCATCACAGCAAGCGATGTGATTGATGCGCCTCTCACTATTGAGATAAGCATTAGAACACACAATGTTCGTCGCATGTATGTGGATGGAGGGTCATCAGCAGAAGTACTATACGAACACTGTTTTGTGCAGTTACGGCCAGAAATAAGAAGCCAATTAGTACCGGCCACGGCGCCGCTCACTGGCTTTAGTGGAGACACCATCTGGCCGATAGGGCAATTACGTCTGCTTGTAACCATTGGGAATGAGGAACACTCCACTTCTGCGTGGATGAACTTCATGGTGATACGCTCACATTCTCCGTACAATGGGATCATAGGCAGACCAGGTATTCTGGCTATACGGGCGGTACCTTCTACGGCACACAGAATGATCAAGTTCCCTGTTGAGGGGGGAATCGTCACCATTTACAACACAATCGTACCATCATCCGAGTGTCATACCGTGACAACGTCGGCTCCACCTGTTCCACCCAAGGATGGATCACCACCTCCCAATTGGAGGGTGGCAATCCATCCCGACTATCCGGAACAGGAGGTATCCATAGGGGGGCGCTCTCGGATAGCGGCAAAAGGGCCATGTGCTCTATTTTAAGTGCAAATCTAGATATATTCGCATGGGAGCCAAAGCATATGACAGGCGTACCACGCGCGATAGCAGAACATAAGCTCCAAATCCGCCAGGGGTACCAACCCGTCAAGCAAAAGAAGCACGGCCAGGCGCCTGAGCGCAGCCAAGTGATATTGGAGGAAGTACGGAAACTAGTGGACGCAGGTATCATGCGCGAGGTATACTACCACGAGTGGTTATCCAATCCGGTCATGGTCAAAAAACATGACGGAAGTTGGCGCATGTGTGTGGATTTCACGGATCTGAACAAAGCCTGTCCACAGGATTGTTACCCGTTACCAGAGATTGACTGGAAGGTGGAATCCCTATGTGGATATCCCTTTAAGTGCTTCCTAGACGCATATAAAGGATACCACCAAATCCAGATGGCGGAGGAGGACGCAGAAAAGACGGCGTTCCATACTAGTTAAGGCGTATATTGTTATACGAAAATGCCGTTTGGACTAAAGAACGTCGGTGCTACATACCAGCGGCTTGTGGACAAAGCCTTTGACTCACAGATAGGCCGCAACCTGGAAGTCTATGTGGATGACTTAGTCATAAAGAGTCATACGGAGGATACACTTCTCCGGGATGTCCAAGAGACATTCGACACACTTAGGAGGATTAATATGAAGCTAAATCCAAAGAAATGCACGTTTGGGGCAACGGAGGGGATGTTCCTTGGATATATGATTGACCCAAATGGCATCAAACCTTGTCCAGAAAAAACGGACGCAGTAATACAGCTGCCATCCCCTCATACACGGAAGGAGGTGCAATCCTTAAATGGGAACTGGTCGGGCTAAATAGGTTCCTATCAAAGTCCGCAGAGAAGTCATTACCCCTATTTAAGACACTCAAGAAGTGCATTAGGAAGGGAGACTTCCGGTGGACAAAGGAAGCCGAGGAAGCCTTTGGCCAACTCAAGCAGCACCTTGCATCTCTCCCTATGCTAGTAGCTCCCCGGCCAAAGGAGGAACTCATTATGTATCTCTCAGCCACACATGGAGCAATAAGTGCGGTACTCATGACGGATAGGGATACGGTACAAACTCCGGTCTACTTCATAAGTAGAACATTACAAGGGCCGGAGTTGAATTACTCCTCTATGGAAAAATTGGTTTTGGCACTAGTGTTTGCTACAAAGCGGTTGCGCCGATACTTTCAGGCGCACCCAATTGTAGTCATTACGGACCAACTAATAAATAAAGTCATCTCTAGACTGGATGTGGCAGGAAGGCTACAAAAACAGAGCATTCTATTGGGGGAGCATAATATATCTTATAGGCCAAGGACGGCTGTTAAAGGCCAGATCTTGGCAGATTTCTTGATAGAGAAGCCGGATGAGGAAGGACCAATCGTTAAACAAGACGAGACTCCAACATAACCATGGGTGTTATTTACGGACGGATCTTCATGAACGGATGGGTCAGGAGCTGGTCTCATCCTCACAAATCCGGAAGGAATGGAGTTTACGTACGCCCTCCGTTTTGAGTTCACAGCCACCAACAACGAAGCGGAATATGAAGCATTAACTGCGGGTTTAAAAATCGCCGCTAGAATGGGAGTCCGCAACCTTGAGGCCTACGTGGACTCACGGCTTGTCGCGAACCACATTCTAGGTGGATATGTGGCTAAGGAGGACAACATGGTCCGATACTTGGAGAAAGTCAAGTCACTCATCGCGGCTTTCAGCAAGTTTTCCATCAAGCAGGTGCCAAGAGGTGAGAACAAGAAGGCGGACGCTCTTAGCAAGATCGCATCCACAAGCTTCGCCCACTTGTCCAAGCAAGTCTTGGTGGAAATACTCAAGGAAAAGTCTATAACAGAAGGGGAGGTCGCTACTATAGTTGAGGAGGATGGACCTACATGGATGACCCCGATCATCAACTATTTGACTAGTGAAAACCTTCCGGACGATGAAAAAGCGGCGCGGCACATCAGAAGGAAGTCGCAGCACTTCGAACTTTGAGAAGGTATCCTTTATAAGCGCTCTTTCTTGCAGCCGTGGTTGCGGTGTGTTGGACCACGTCAGGCTACTTATGTAATTAGTGAAATACATGAAGGGTTATGCGGCATGCATGCAGGTCCACGATCTGTGGTAGCTCGAGCCTTACGGACAGGATATTATTGGCCTACCATGCACATGGACGCGCGCGACATGATTCGCAAGTGTAGTGATTGCCAGGTGCATAGACCAGTGCCGCGACATCCGCAGCAGGAGCTTACACCTATTACATCCCCATGGCCATTCTATAAGTGGGGAATCAACATCGCAGGACCATTCCATGTAGCTGCGGGGGGAGTTAAGTTCTTGATTGTCGCGATGGACTACTTCACACGATGGATAGAGGCCAAGGCAGTCAAATCCATTACCGGCAAACAAGTTAAAAAGTTTGTTTGGGAGAACATTGTGTGCCATTTTGGCCTACCAGGGGAAATCATCTCGGACAATGGTAAACAGTTCGCGGATAATCCATTCAAAGACTGGTGCGCATCATTGAATATCAAACGGCGCTTCGCGTCTGTTAAGCACCCGCAGACAAATGGCCTTGTGGAACGAGCAAATAGGAGCTTGGGAAACGGCATCAAGGCACGTCTGGCGGAACGAAGTGCCAAATGGGTGGATGAGTTACCACATGTTCTATGGGCGCATAGGACTATGATCAAAACAGCCAACGGAGATACTCCATTTGCGTTGGCCTACGGCACTAAAGCTGTCATACCAGCGGAAATCGGAATGCCTACCATCCGCACGACGGAGGTTAATGTCGTCACGAACGACGAGTAACTGCGGATCAACCTGGATTTGTTGGAGGAAAAAAGAGAGATAGCAGCCATTAATGAGGCTAAGTCCAAGGCTAAAATGAAGGCTTATTATGACGCAAAGGTTAAAGGTGTTTCTTTTCGACCGGGAGATTATGTCTATCGTGCTAACGATGCAAGTCGAGCGGAGAATACAGGAAAGCTGGGTCCTAAGTGGGAAGGATCGTATGAGGTCACGGAAGCCTTAGGACAAGGCGCGTACAAGTTACGTGACATGGATGGCCGCGATCTGGAACGCACATGGAACATCTCCAATCTCAAAAGGTGCTATCTTTGAAAGTTACGGCTTCCGCATGGGTACTTCGCTGTATGTGGCTTTAATGAAGATCCATGTACTTTATCTGTTTTATTTCTTTTTTTTCTAGGTTCCCTTTTTGTTCTTTAGGACTTACCATTCTTGTTCAAACAAAAAATGTAAACGTTCTAATAAAATGTCGTGGTGCCTAGCTAGCTCCACGGCTTGTTTTTTGTGCAAATTATTTCTTAGGATTTTGTTAGTCATATGAATTTTAGTTATTATTATAATATGCCATGTCTCATTCGTATGCATTCATTCAATCACTGTACATGTACTATACACCTCTAGGCGGGGTAAGAGGATTAAGTGAACCTACTAATTCAACTTGCCGCGTAAGAGGGATGCAACCCCAGCGGCGCGGATCATGTATCCTTACTAGACACCTTACTCACAAGACGTTGTGATAAGTTTCCGTATGTCGTACCCACGTAGTGTTTTGCATAATAAAGACGCACGTCGCATGTCTAGTAAATTATAGACTTGAATGTATTTTCCCTTTTGTGTAAGACGTGACATGTCATGCAGTATCGGTATACGATATTTAACAAAATAAAAATACACAAGTTTCCAAATCATAACAAAATGGCCGTGGTTATCACGGACTTACTAACAAAAGAGAGTTATTTACCACATCAGTCTTAGCCGTGTACATGCACGGACGAATAAAAGCTACAAATGTTTACAAGATAAATTACAAGGGAGGTAGGAATTCCCCTATGTCTTTCTTTCTTTCTTCGACCAGAACACGAAGGGCCTCCCCGTGAGCGTCCTTTCCACCCTGCGCTTTGATCACAATAGCATCCAATGCCTCAGCAAGCAGCTTTTCACCTTTCATCACTTTCGATACAGAGTCGTAAGTAGGCAAGGTCAATTGGATGGGATCCGCAGTAATCTTGGACATAACCATCTCGTTCGGAGCATCCTTAAACGCCTCGAGTTCATCCAGAAGGGGGTGTTGGATTGCCGCCAGTGCATCCATCGACGCGGTCATATTGACCGCAGCTGAAGGGTTATGGTAGGGATGCTGCATAATGTCTTCGTTTTTACCTATCAATTATGCACCCTTGACCAATCCCTCATGCCTACCACGGTCGATTCCATCCGACACGACCCCGGCGAATGCTTGCAGCAGGTGCGGAGCTTCCATGACCTTGCTTACGGCAAGGCGCATTCCTTGTCCAATCATCCACCTACGTCCAGCTATGGCAGATAGCAAGGGAGGACACATTCTTTCGGAACAACTTGTGGCCATTTTGCTCAGCTCTTCCTCAGCCGTTGCAGCTTGCTCTTCCAACCTGGTCCGCGCTTGTGTTAGCTCATCCTTCAGCGCATCGCGCTCTTGAGCGATGTGGAAGGCTTGTACGGTTACGGCCTTGGTAGAAGCTTCGGCCGCGGACACCTGCATATGGAACTTCGAGTTATCACAAGGATAATATGTTTTTTCTCTTGGGTCAAATAAAAAATCGAAGGAAAAATATATGTATCATATTTTTCGAAAGCATACCTTCTCGTTCGATGCGGCTACAAGGGCCTCGAGCTCGGCGAGGCGTTTTTCTCGGCTGTCGGCATGATGAGCTTGCTCTTTCACTGTAGCTTCGGCCGTCACCAGCGCCGCTTGCAATGACGCGATGGTCTTCTCATTCTTCACGACCATTGCCTCCCGGCGAGCTATCCTTTTGTCTGCCCGCTTCACATTCGCCAGGGCCTTGATCAGACGGCGTCTTAGAGCGGCACCCACCGTCACTTGATGCGCGGACGACACATCAAACTGCTCCAGCAGGGATTCATGATCCAGCTCATCTAAGTCTTGTGCAAGGGCTGGAGGGGTAATGTGCTCGATGAATTCCGAACACTCAGATTCCGCCTCCAACCTTGTTAAACTCGAGAGATTCCATGCTAGGCGTAGGCTATTTTCTGGTCCTTCGGGGAGTGGCTCCTCGACGTGTGTCGCAGGAGGGGATGGGGGCCTGTTTGAGTGTGCGGGGGATGGATTCCTCTCCACTTCTTCCTCTTGGGCTACGGCCGACGGATCCGCCCTGTTATTGACATTGCAACTTTTGTTTAGGCATTATATATTTCACAAGCAAAATGACACGACTGACATACGAAGGGTACTTACGTGGTACCAATTGCAGGTTCTGGGGCGGTAGGAGCTACGGCACTCACAGGGGTAGCTCGCCAGACTTGCTCTTCCATGTGCGGGGTAGGGTCGGCATGGGCAGTCGCAGTACCACGTCCCTCCTGGTACTGCGGATGGACCTTCCTCAGCTTCTTTGGGGGAGCATTCGAGGCCCCGGCCTCATCCCCTATCGTCTTTGCCACCCTCCTGGTGGTCTTTCTCTTTCTAGATGTGGGCGGAGCGGACCCGGAAGCTTGAGTGATGTCTTCGTTCTCAAGGTTGAGGAAATCGTTTTCATCTTCCTGGTGCGTTGCGGTTCCCTCCAACAGTAGCTCTCCACCATCTTCATTATGGAAGTCCAATGGGGATTTCTCGATGATAGGCTCCTCTTCATCTGATCTTTGCTCGGACGTTTCTTCGAGTGGAATGGTGCGATCTACGGTCGCATCGAGAAGGGGAAGTTCATTCTCCTTCAGAGGGCGGAACCCTTCAGGCACCTTCATTGGGTCGCCCTGGCGTAATAATCCGTGTAGGTTCATTTCTGCGGACATTTATAAATACACGGGTTAGTACGGTTCTACAATACAAATGAACGTTTCTTACATTTACAAAAGTATAGAGTGCACCTACCATGTCCACGCTCCGTCAGAAAGCACGGATATAAGTTCTCCCTCCCATAATAACGACGACTTAATCCTACTAAGCACAAGAAATGTTCCGGCAACCCCTTATGGAACTACGTGCGGTGGGTATCTAATATTTTCAGGTCTCTGCTGCTATAGTATTTGGATTTGGGCGGAGAATATTTGGGTACCCTAGTTTTAAGGACGAAGGGAGTGGGGAATACTTTTTCATCCACAAAAAAGTAATGGTCGTACCAGTTCTTAAGGGAGTCTAAGGGCTTCCTATACGTCATGGGGGCATTCCCGGATCGTTTTTTAAATGATAACCACCCATTCACTAGTTGGGGGAGTAAAACGCCCTAAATAGGTTCACGATCGGGGTTACGTCGCATGTATGGCATGTAATTTCAAACTGGTTGATTTTACACGCCCCTATGCAGTGAAGCTGGGTTATGTGGAAGTCATAATATAAAAGCAGATCTACCAAGAATTTGGACAGGGGGATACGGTAGTTGGCCGAGTCAAATAGGCGCGTGTACACGCCTATCTTTCCCTTTGGTGCATCCGTAATTGCCTCACCTTCACCTGGATAGGTGGGGTGTACGCTTTCGGGAATGTAATACTTCGACAAAAAGTCTATGTATTTTTCCGTCGACATCACGTTCAGGACATCCATGATAAGTGGGTTGTCCTTTACCATGTGTTATAAAAAGGGTTTGAAAGGCGTGATGATCTAACTTGCGGCGGAGGAAATCCGTGGAATAGAAGGCAAAAGTTTGGAGGATGGAGCTTGGAAATAACAATGGCGGAAGAGAGTATGTATTGTGTGTGTAACAAACACACACACCAACTCTTATATAGGGTTTCCTCGGTTTCCGAGGTAACGTGGATGTTTGACACGTATAGGCCACTACGCCTATCCAACGGATGGGATTCCTGACACTTCTACAAAAGTCAGAAGGGGCCCACGGGTCACTTCTTAGCAGTTTTACGTGGCTCAATGGTGGGCATTAATGGTGCACTTTTGTAGAAGTGTGGCTGCCAGTTGACTATCATTAATGCATTTATTCTTGTGTTGGAATATGCGGTCTTACGTACGACAATATTCAATGCTACATTTAATTTGTCTCGGCCGTTACGCGTGGCTGAGGTTCTATTGGAATAATATTCCTAGCCAGGCAGTCACGTGCGGCCGAAACAAAATCTTACATATCTATCATTCCCTAGGTCTTTCTTGGTACGTCCGGGGAGCATCTTGATAGTCTAGAGGTTACGCCTACGGCTGTAACAACTAGACTGGGGGGACATGATGACGTATAGTCCCCAGCCGGGTCAGGAACCCGGCCCACGGGTACTACCCGTATCCGGTCCATCACAGATGGATGGGAATAATGTCATTTGAGCTTATGGGCTTGGATGAACAGTAACCGCACACATGTGTGCGGCCCACGGCCCGGCATGACTGGTACAGGGTTAGACAGAATCATATTCTATTTCTGAATAGGATTCACCCCAAAGAAGAGGATATTCACTCACCATGATTAGAAGATAACAATCAATCTAATTCTGGTGCTTATCCTTTCCTTGGGGCCGAAGCATCAGTGACAGCCCATTAGGGATTCACTGCCTATAAAAAGAACCCCAAGGGTTCCACAAAGGTATTACGTTCTATACTCTCAACTCACTCGACTCTCATAAACCCTAAACCAATACTTACTCTCATGCTGGAGTCTAATCGTGGGAAACATTCCCACGGTAAGCCTAACACGTGTTGTTTAGTGTGCAGGATCCCAACCATACAGTTCACTTGGTGCAGGAGCCGGAGCCCAGCCAACCCGAATTAAGCCTAATTCGGGTCTAGCAAGGATAACCCAACTTTTGCATCAACAGTGCCCCACGCTCCACACACATCACAATTGGTCCCATAGACGCCCATACATATATGTACCATACCAAAACATAACCCAATCATGATTCACATATCAGAACACATACCATAACACATAACAAAACACATAACAAAACACGTAAGCACGCATGTCACACAATAACACATCTATGTCCAAACATTTATAAAAACATAGTACCAAAACATTTTAAAAACAACACAAGTGTCATCTCCATCCCATACTAGAAGAAAACATTTAATAACTTAGTTAAAATGGGACTATGAACTCACCTGATAGCGCGGAAAGCTAGCACTCCTGCTAACCTATAAAATCATACGAGACACCCTTAGCTCAGGTCTTAACACCCAAGTTAAATAACAATCAATGAGATGATCTAATCCCCCAATCCCCACTATCTAGTTCTCCCACTACAAGCTATTCTATACGTAAAAATCCAATTTTCCCCCGGTACGGTTTACTAGTCATTAAACGACCATATGAAGTGAACTTAACACCACACTTGGCTCCTACCCTACTGTAGTTATGTTGTTATATGATCTAAGAACTCCAAAAACAATTTTACTTTCTACTTACACGTTTAACCCTTTCGTTTAGTCTCTACGACAAAAGTCGTTTTCACCAAAACTGATTTTCTGAACATGCTAAATGTTTGTCATCAAAAGCCCGACCTAAGAACCATAACTTTTATTGAAAGCCTCCAGTACTTTCATATATATATTATAAAGAGTTCTCAAATCAAAAATCTTTGTCTATCTCATTCGTTTGGTTAGGTTTTGACTCAAATTCCCGAAATCCAAATTTATTCTTGAACAGCGCACCGTTTTTGTAAAAATTGTTTGACGACCTTCCCTAACTCCTTTTTCGACCAACCTTACATTTTTGAAAACTAGACTCTCTGAACTTAATTTATAAAAAAGAAACTCGACCAAGGTGCTACCTACTGCCCGGAACAGTCAACACAAGACAGACCTAAAAATCAGACTGTTTTACGCCTTTATGCACTAACCCTTTAAACATCATTAATTATCCCTAAATTCTTAACACAAATAGGGGTGAGCAGGACCGATCGAAACCGAATGAACCCGACCGAACCGAAAAAATTGAATTAACCAAGCCCGAAACCGAGCTATTCGATTCGGTAATCGGTTTCAAAAATTACTACTTTTCGGTTTCGGGTCGGTTCGGTACTAAAACCGAGTTAAGCCTGATATGACCCGATATGCCCCAAGCGCATTTTCCGTGGCTTTTTTTATATATTCTTTTAGCTTCAGCCACTGTTTTTATCTCAACCCATCTTTTTATCTCAGGCCCTCTTTTATCTCATCTCCAATCTCTGTCTCGACATCATACTCCCACGATTTTCAAGATCTATTAGTAATATTTGAGATAATACCCACTGTTTCAAACATCAATCCATCTTCAATCTCTATCAAACTTCAATGAATCCGAAACCTCCATCTTCAAGATCTTATATTGTCTTCAAGATCATATATGTATGTATGATTTGGTTAACAATGGAGTATTGAAAGATGATTTTGAGACAGAGATTGGAGATGGTTTGTGAGATTTTTTTGATTCGATGGTTGAACAAAGGAGTATACAAAGATGATTTTGAGAGATGATTTGGGAGTATAGAAAGATGGGGCTGTGAGAAAATAAAGAGATAAAATGGAGGCGGAGTAAATGAGAAAAAAAATATAAAGGATAAGATAGGGTTTATTTCGGTTTCGGGTTGAACCGATTCAAAACACGACAAAACCCGAGATGAAACCGAACCGAAACGATATTTTCAGTTTCGGTTTCTGTTCAAGTTTTAACCCTTTTTCGATTTCGGTATTTGTCGGGTCGAGTCGGGTCGGTTCCGGCCAGAAGCTCAGCCCTAAACACAAACCCTAAAATCATTAATGGATCTAAATAACTATAATTTCCAGAAAATTAACAAAACCCTAATCATCTCAATGATGGTTAATTAACATTGTAAACATGATTAATTAATAAAACATGAATTAAATTAAGGTTTTAAATGATCACTTACCTTGAATCAAGAAAATTAATGGAAACCCAAAAACTCTTTGTGAAACGTCGACCAAGAAAACCAGAGGAAAAAAAATATGTGTTCTAATTTGTATTTATACTAAAACAATGAGAATCCTAGCCCAATATAAATAATACTTTCCTTTTTTTATTTTTTCCTTTTTCTTTTTTTTCCACCTTCCTTTATAAATATTTTTACCAAAAATAATATTTTTTTTATTATTAAATTTGTATTTTAATGATTATTTCCTTAATTATTTTTTTATTAATCTCTTAATTAATTAATTACACCTTAACCTTTTAACTAGTCAATTTTACGCGATTACCGTAAAATACGTAAAATATACAGTTTTATGAAAATCTTAAAATATGAAATAAACTTTATAACTAAGTCCTAAATGACTTAAAACCATCCCGTAAATCATTCCCGTGACTAAATACCTCATCCGAGACCTCAAAATGTTAAACCCTAAATCGTAAAAATTACGATTTACTATAATACATATACATACACATAAAATCCTAAAGTAGCACCGCATTCTATCATAGATACATCCAAGTGAACTAATGAGGACGAACTAACCCCATCATAATATTATATAATATACCACGTGATATGAGTGATTTTACTCATATCAATTATATCATAAAACAATGAATAAATGCATATAATCAATGAAAAAGGCCTTGTATATGTGTCTTTGTTGTTTCATGTGTAGGTACCGATGATCACGAAAACCGGCGAAAACGACACGAGATTGAAGAAAAGATCGACAAAGCCAAAGTCAAGCTCGTTTTTAGCGGATGTAATCTTAGATGAAGTTTATTAGGCTTGTGGGTCCCACTTATGATTAATGGGCCCAAAATCCCAATAAGGAGTTCAAGTTATCCACCTTGAGGATCATAAGCCCATCAAAAGCCCATGACATTTTTCTATGATTCGGATTGAGATACTTTGGGCCCAAGCCCAAAGTTTAATAAACAAATATGGGACGAAGTAGAAGTAAGTTGGGCTTTTCCAGACCCATTAGGGAATTGAACAAAAGGAACGATTATTTAACTTCTTATTTTGGTCAACAATTCACACACCTCATAAACTCTTCGATATATCCTATACAAACACAACTTTTCATCCCTCATCTCCCTCACCCAAATAAACAGACACATCCAATCCCAAACCCTAGTTACATAAAGTAAAATTGGGGCTTTTACCTTTTAAGGGCGCGTGGAAGCACACGCGTCCTAATTAAATCCCAAGTTTTTCGGGAGATGGAAGATGGAAGCTGTTTAGGTGACGTGGCCCTTTCCCTGAATCTGATTGGATGCAACTACATCATCCATCATCACTCTCCGATAAGGAGGTGACAAGTCATCAATCAACAAGCACAAAAAATACAAATCCTATCCACGGTGGCAATCCGTGTGATGATAAATGGATTACAGCCCTTGGATGGGATTTGAGAAGAAAGAGAAAAGGAAGATGCTAATTGAACGGCCCAAGATCGTTCTTCTTCACCAACAAGCTCAACCCCTCACCCCTCGGGTTCTCCTATAAAAACTCCTCTTTCCCGGTAATTTTGATCATTTATTTTTCTAGAGCAATGTTATAATGTTAATTTGTAGTTAGGATTATTTTCAGTTTTGTAATTCAATTTTCATTTTAATAAAAGTTTAATTTTCTATGCGATCTCTCTTAAGTTTTTTGTTTATGTTATTTTAATGCTTTGATAAAACTAGCTATTGAATTACCTTATCATTCGTATTAATCATTTGAGCTTATTTATAGCTTAGATGGTTAATTTTATCTAGTTGAAGGAATTAACGCGCTTAATCCCACTGATTAAGCTTAAAAACAGGTGTATACTGCTTATGTTCGTGATTAGATGATGATTTTATGGCGAGGTTTTAGTGTCGAGGGTCGACAATAGGATAGATTAGGCTGATAAATAAGGCGTGTAGCTCGTGGCTCGTCAGCTACAGGCAGAAAGACAAGCTCTATCGAGAAAATCTTGAGACCTTCTGTTTGGCTGAAGGTCGAGGTACCTTGTTCACCTTTAATATAATGTTTAACTTTGTTTGAATGCGATTAATCTGATAAATAATTGAATTTGAAAGGTTATGAATTGCTGATGACTTTTACTTTCAATTCCTTGCGATTTAATGAGTTATTTTCTTCTGTTTGAGTATATTGTAATGTTAAAGTTGATAGTTGATTTTCTGTTTTGTTTGTAGTTGGATCTGGTTTCGATTTGTGTTTAACTGATATTGAAATTTGTTAAGCCACTAATAAACTTGTTCTTTGTTAATGAAATATATTGATGCTGGCATGTTATATGTTTCTGCTCATTTCGTCGCATGATATCCTGTTTGCTGCCACATATCATTATGATAGATGTTCACTTGAAGTTTGTTGTCATGTTCACGTGAGTACTTGTGGCTGCTTAATGATGTAGTAATCTGTTAGAATATCACTACTTTGGTTTTAACTTTCATGCCAATTTGGGTTTTCTGCTATAAGATTTTGATATAGTTAAATTTAGACTGCTGCTATTTCCTTTCGAACTAGCTGCTAGCCAGATATTTGCTGTCTATATATCAACTGTCTCATATAATTTTAGTGTGTCGGCTTTTATGTTTTGGGGGTTTACCTGTTTTTCTTATAAGTATCGATTGCAGCTTAAGCTATTCTAGATTGAAGTTTGATTTACTTTAAGTGTTGTTAACTGAATCTATCATTTGGATAGTAAAGTGTTTTTTTTTATTTTCCTTTTTATTTTGCTTGACGTATTAGTTTGGTTGGTAAGAGACTTCATAAATTATTCTTTCCTGTACCTTTAAATTGAAAGGCTGCTATCCTTTTCATTATACGAACGGTGTAGCATTCTTTGAATTACTGGATTTTTATCTCTGATTAAATTTTAGTGATGTTTTGAATGAGATTGGAGTTTTTACTGATTTTGTTATTTGTGTAATTTGGTAATTGTGTGTGCTTTAAAAATGGTAAGAAGAATTTTAGTTTTTTTTTCTGATAGATTTCTATCAAGTGCATGGTTTTAACTTTTACTGATTTATCTTGTTTCATTATCATGCTGTCTATTTTGGCTTAGCAGACTTTTGCTTTATGCTTATCTGTAGTGTATTGTGGTAGTACTGTGTTTATGTTTGAGTAGTCTGGGTCTCACTGTGAATTTGATATAGTTGGTTTCCTTTTAAATTTCGTTTTAAAAAAAATAATAATAATATCAAAATATTGTCCATAGCAGGTCTCGAACTCGAGACCTGCATGTTATATGTTCAAAGCACTTACCAACTGGGCTATCTCAATGTTTTTGAATACCTTTGCTTTAGGTAACTAATATACTATTATGACTTTGAGCTGTCAGTTTAATTCAAACGTTTTCTTTAATTTGTCAAGTTATTAATTTTAGATAATAAGTAACAGTATTTATTTTTAATAAATGAAAGTTTTATTATTTAGTTTCAAATCATTTAAAAAAATAATAAAAAATATTAAAAAAAATGTTTTAATTAATTTTTGAAATTTAATTAGTTATAAATATTAGTTTTAAATAAATTAGTTTTATAAATTGATTTTGTTTAGTAAAAGTTAATCTTTAAATAGTTCAAATTTATAAATAGATTTAATTTCAAATAATTGGTTTTAGATTAATATCGAGGAACGATTCATGCACTTAGGTTTAATTTGTAAGATTAATTTTAGTTTAAAAACCGATAACCCATTCAAATCAATTGTCCATATCGAAACAAAACGTCTCAAATTCACTCGATCTTCGTGTACAACGAACTTGGTTCATCATCGTGTTTAATTAAATCCGTCTTTGGTAATTTTAGTCTATTACTTTTTCCTAAAGGTAATTTTCTATTTTACCCTATGACGTATCTTAATTAACATACATTCGACGACACATCAAAAATTTTGGCGCCGCTGCCGGGGATCTTGTGTACGATTCGTTCGTGGAGATTTGTTCATCGTTGATTTGAAGACCCTTTCCATTTTGGAAGGTTATGCTTATTTTTGTTTTATCATCATTATGTCTTCATCTATCATTTGCGTTAAGTGTGGGGGTCCATTGTATGATGGCGTGTGCCCTTGTTTACAAACGAAAGACGACTCCTCACAACTTTCCATCGAACAATTACTTATGCTAGAGCAAATGAATTTTTACAAAGATTTTTTCAAAGATGATATTTTGGTGAACTATAATTATGACAATGATGACGATGATGAGGATATTTTTTATCTCACTCCATCTCATGACATCACCACTCCTATTCATGATTCTTCCACCATGGAACCCAAAAATTCTCTAAGCAAGGGGGACGAGTATATTAACACTATTCCGGACACGGAATCGGACGAAGTAATAAAGTCTAGTGTTGAGATCCTTGTCCAAAATCCAAGAGAGTTCGACAGTATTTCCAATGAAACGTGTGATTTGCCACAATGTGATGACTCTACTTCTTCCATTCACGTTGAGATTTTCTCTAATTATAATGATGAAAATTGTGATGGAACTGAAGATTTTGAGAATGATTCGACTTCTAGTGAATTTTCTAATGAGGAGTTCTCCGATGAACTTTCTTATAAAGATGACATTCACGACTCGGATTTTGAGGGGTTAACCGATGAACCTACTCTTCCTCACCCATTTCCACCGGGAAATGAGGATGATAGTGATCCGGTTTTTCAGAGGTTCACTTTTGAACTTGCTCCTTTAGACCCATTTCCACCGGGAAATGAGGTTGATTTGACTATTCCGATCCTTGAGAAGTTCACCGATGAACTTACTCATTTAGATGTGGAAGACGTGATTCTTCGTGAGAAGTTATCAAACGTCTATCTTCTCATTTCTAAGATCGAGACTTTGAATTCTAAGCCTAATGCCAAGTCTTTCTCTCCATCTCCTATTCCCGTTGAGGATAGTGATCCGTTTATGGAGGAGATTGACATGTTTCTTGCTTCTAATGATTCGATACCACCGGGTGTTGATGAAATTGACCCGGAGGGGGACGCTCTCTTTTTAGAGAATTTACTTGATGATGATTTCGTCCCAAGTCCTCCTCCCACCCACTTTGACCTTAATGTGCGGGTTTTTAATGTGTCTCATATTGAGTATCATGACCCGATTGATCACATTTCAAAGGGTGAAATGGTCGTTAAAGCTAAGAATGTACATTCCATTATGGATGAGACTTTCACCACACCTTTACCATGTGCTTTATATAATCTTGGATTAGCATGGGGGGACGACACCGTTTTGTCCATTCCTTTCTCTCCCGAGGACGAGGTATTCGACCCCGGAATCATTGATTTAGGAAAATCTCGGCCTTTCACTGATGCAATAAATGAAATACTTTTCGATCATCTTGGTGCGAGTTTATCTCGGAGAGCATGCTATATTCATTTCATGATTTGTGACTACCATCTCTTTTTGGAGATTTATGTTGGTGTTTTATCCTTTCGTTTGTCATCCGACAACGAGGATGTAATATTTGACCCCGGCATCGTGCTTTATCATGGATTTTATTTCATTATGCCGGTTTTCACCATTTTCCCTAAGGACCAATGAATGCGGGGATCGAGTCGAGCTCATGACTCGGTTAACAAAAATGAGGTGCCTTATAGGGAAGTCCCATACATTCTATCTTCTTTCTATTTTCTAACACTAATAAGGTTTGATCTTTCAAGCTCGTGCTCGTGTTTTGTTGTGTTGTGAATCTTAGGTATGACCCTAATCATTGAAGACTCTCGTGTTCGGTTTTTGCCGGTCCACTTGATCTTCCATTCTTTGATTGCCAAAAGGGGCACACTCTTTATCCTTGATTTTTATCGACTAACGTTTTATCTTGAGGCATAATTAATAAACGGCTTATAGATTTGTGTGCTCTTTCCATGTTAGGATTTTGCATTAGACTCTTGTTGTTTTAGCAAGGGGGTGTTACTCTTGAGCTAAGAAACATTAAGGACAATGTTTGGTTTTAGCATGGGGGAGTCAATCGATATAATCGCTTGCAATTGCTTTTGTCGTGTCCAAAACGTAATCGTTGTTCTCGTTTTTCATAAAAAATTAAATTTTTAGTGTTATTTTAAGTTTTAATAAATAAAATAAGTGCTTTTGAAACGAATGTAGGCTTTCCATTGGTGAAAATAAAAATAGTTTTTGACTCGACTCGGTTTTTACCTTAGCTTTTCCTTAACGTGTTTGAATTAAGTTTTGCTAGGCTTTTATATAGGGGACTTTAAAACGCGAAAGTCTTAACTCATACGGGTTTAAGAACAAGAACTTTTCGCAAGTTCCTATAATTGATCCTAGAAAGTCGTTTATCAAGGGAACTTTAAAACGCAAATCCTAAAACTTGAAAAAGTATAAGAAGATGCAAGATCCTATAGATGACTTGAAAACCCAAAACTTTGATTTAATAGGCAAAGTATCCATTGATCTCACATTTTTGAAATTTTACAATATGGAGAACAAGAAATGATAGAGTTTAATCATAAGTTTCTAAGGTTAATACTTCTTTGTGTAAGTATTTTTGTGTTTGATTTAATCTCCTCGTATTTATTTTCCACACTTGAATAATAATTGCTTAATAAATGAAGTTTTTAGCGGTTTAGGTTTGATATCTTAACTCGTAACTCCTTCTTTTTCTTCCCTTGTAATTAAAGTGAGAACACATTAAGGGTGTCAGCGTCATGGACTTTTGATCATGGGATTGCGGAAATTTGGCCTGCTATACATATCATATTAATAAAGAAGAATAAATAAAAACATGTTCTCTATGAGCCTTCGGGTGGGAGTCATGTAGCACTAACCTTGTCATTAGAGCCTTAGGGTGTATGGCAAGGGGACGTGTTGAATAAAAATTGTTTCACCATCATGAGCCATAAGGTGGGATGGTGAATGTCAATTCCCTTATTTTTGTCCAAGGAGCCTTCGGGTGTGGATTTTAAATAAGGAGCACAATTGCATCTTAAAGAGCCACAAGGTGATATGATGTAGTTGTTGCTAACTCCATAAATAAGGTCATAATTGACTTTGGAGGTTTTTTTTTGTTGCTTTTAAGTAGACCTATTAGCCAAATTTCGGGTCCGGGGATTTATCCCTCAAATCGTGTTAAGTTATCCTTGATGTGGGCTTTCTTTAGTGACAACGGTTTTTGAAGTCGAGGTTATGTTTTGAGTGTTGAGTTTACACCGTTCTTGCCTTCATTTCTGGACTAATAAATATCAAATAAAGTCAAATGAGCCTTTGGGTGAATGACAAATAAAATCTAGAGATACAATTAGGAATAATAGGAGATTGAGTTTAACACAAATTACTTGTATGAGTTGTTTTAATTTTGGGGCTTATGATTGACAATGATCTTGTTTTTACACTTGTCATGGAAAAGTGAAAAGTCGAGGACGATGAATCTATTTGAGTTTTATGACCCTAAAAGTTATTTTTCAGTAATGAAAGTTATACATTATGTCTTTGTAAAATAAAGTTACAAAAGTTGAATAAAAGTGTAGTTACTGTTTTACTTTGTCATTGCGTGAGGACACGATAATTGCTTAGCAAGGGAGAGTTTGATATGAGTGATTTTACTCATATCAATTATATCATAAAACAATGAATAAATGCATATAATCAATGAAAAATGCCTTGTATATGTGTCATTGTTGTTTCATGTGTAGGTATCGATGATCACGAAAACCGGCGAAAACGACACGAGATTGAAGAAAAGATCGACAAAGCTAAAGTCAAGCTCGTTTTTAGCGGATTTAATCTTAGATGAAGTTTATTAGGCTTGTGGGTCCCACTTATGATTAATGGGCCCAAAAGCCCAATAAGGAGTTCAAGTTATCCACCTTGAGGATCATAAGCCCATCAAAAGCCCATGACATTTTTCTATGATTCGGATTGAGATACTTTGGGCCCAAGCCCAAAGTTTAATAAACAAATATGGGACGAAGTAGAAGTAACTTGGGCTTTTCCAGACCCCTTAGGGAATTGAACAAAAGGAACGATTATTTAACTTCTTATTTTAGTCAACAATTCACACACCTCATAAACTCTTCGATATATCCTATGCAAACACAACATTTCATCCCTCATCTCCCTCACCCAAATAAACAGACACATCCATTCCCAAACCCTAGTTACATAAAGTAAAATTGGGGCTTTTACCTTTTAAGGGCGCGTGGAAGCACACGCGTCCTAATTAAATCCCAAGTTTTTCGGGAGATGGAAGATGGAAGCTGTTTAGGTGACGTGGCCCTTTCCCTGAATCTGATTGGATGCAACTACATCATCCATCATCACTCTCCAATAAGGAGGTGACAAGTCAGCAATCAACAAGCACAAGAAACACAAATCCTATCCACGGTGGCAATTCGTGTGATGATAAATGGATTACAGCCCTTGGATGGGATTTGAGAAGAAAGAGAAAGGGAAGATGCTAATTGAACGGCTCAAGATCGTTCTTCTTCACCAACAAACTCAACCCCTCACCCCTCGGGTTCTCCTATAAAAACCCCTCTTTCCCTGTAATTTTGATCATTCCTTTTTCTAGAGCAATGTTATAATGTTAATTCGTAGTTAGGATTATTTTCAGTTTTGTAATTCAATTTTCATTTTAATAAATGTTTAATTTTCGATGCAATCTCTCTTAAGTTTTATGTTTATGTTATTTTAATGCTTTGATAAAACTAGCTATTGAATTACGTTATCATTCGTATTAATCGTTTGAGCTTATTTATAGCTTAGATGGTTAATTTTATCTAGTTGAAGGAATTAACGCGCTTAATCCCACTGATTAAGCTTAAAACAGGTGTATACTGCTTATGTTCGTGATTAGATGATGATTTTATGGTGAGGTTTTAGTGTCGAGGGTCGACAATAGGATAGATTAGGCTGATAAATAAGGCGTGTAGCTCGTGGCTCGTCAGCTACGGGCAGAAAGACAAGCTCTATCGAGCAAATCTTGGGACCTTCTATTTGGCTGAAGGTCGAGGTACCTTGTTCACCTTTAATATAATGTTTAACTTTGTTTGAATGCGATTAATCTGATAAATAATTGAATTTGAAAGGTTATGAATTGCTGATGACTTTTGCTTTCAATTCCTTGCGATTTAATGATTTATTCTCTTCTGTTTGAGTATATTGTAATGTTAAAGTTGATAGTTGATTTTCTGTTTTGTTTGTAGTTGGATCTGGTTTCGATTTGTGTTTAACTGTTATTGAAATTTATTAAGCCACTAATAAACTTGTTCTTAGTTAATGAAATATATTGATGCTGACACGTTATATGTTTCTGCTCATTTTGTCGCATGATATCCTGTTTGCTGCCACAAATCATTATGATAGATGTTCACTTGAAGTTTGTTGTCATGTTCGCGTGAGTACTTGTGGCTGCTTAATGATGTAGTAATCTGTTAGAATATCACTACTTTGGTTTTAACTTTCATGCTAATTTGGGTTTTCTGCTATAAGATTTTGATATAGTTAAATTTAGACTGCTGCTATTTCCTTTCGAACTAGCTGCTAGCTAGCTATTTGCTGTCTATATATCAACTCTCTCGTATAATTTTAGTGTGTCGGCTTTTATGTTTTGGGGGTTTACCTGTTTTTCTTATAAGTATCGGCTTCAACTTAAACTATTCTAGATTGAAGTTTGATTTACTTTAACTGTTGTTAACTGAATCTATCATTTGGATTAGCTGCAAGTTTAGTAAAGTGTTTTTTTTATTTTCCTTTTTATTTTGCTTGACGTATTAGTTTGGTTGGTAAGAGACTTCATAAATTGTTCTTTCCTGTACCTTTAAATTGAAAGGCTGCTATCCTTTTCATTATACGAACGGTGTAGCATTCTTTGAATTACTGGATTTTTATCTCTGACTGAATTTTAGTGATGTTTTGAATGAGATTCAGTTTTTACTGATTTTGTTATTTGTGTAATTTGGTAATTGTGTGTGCTTTAAAAATGGTAAGAAGAATTTTAGTGTTTTTTTTTCTGATTATGGATTTCTATCAAGTGCATGGTTTTAACTTTTACTGATTTATCTTGTTTCATTATCCTGCTGTCTATTTTGGCTTAGCAGACTTTTGCTTTATGCTTATCTGTAGTGTATTTTGGTAGTACTGTGTTTATGTTTGAGTAGTTTGGGTCTCACTGTGAATTTGATATAGTTGGTTTCCTTTTAAATTTCGTTTAAAAAAAAATAATAATATCAAAATATTGCCCATAGCAGGTCTCGAACTCGAGACCTGCATGTTATATGTTCAAAGCACTTACCAACAGGGCTATCTCAATGTTTTTGAATACCTTTGCTTTAGGTAACTAATATACTATTATGACTTTGAGCTGTCAGTTTAATTCAAACGTTTTCTTTAATTTGTCAAGTTATTAATTTTAGATAATAACTAACAGTATTTATTTTTAATAAATAAAAGTTTTATTATTTAGTTTCAAATCATTTAAAAAAATAAAATAAAATAAAAAAATAAAAAAATGTTTAATTAATTTTTGAAATTTAATTAGTTATAAAAATTAGTTTTAAATAAATTAGTTTTATAAATTGATTTTGTTTAGTAAAAGTTAATTTTTAAATAGTTTAAATTTTTAGATATATTTAATTTCAAATAATTTTTTTAGATTAAATATCAGGGAACGATTCATGCACTTAGGTTTAATTTGTAAGATTAATTTTAGTTTAAAAACCGATAACCCATTCAAATCAATTGTCCATATCGAAACAAGACGTCTCAAATCACTCGATCTTCGTGTACAACGAACTTGGTTCATCATCGTGTTTAATTAAATCCGTCTTTGGTAATTTTAGTCTATTAATTTTTCCTAAAGGTAAATTTCTATTTTACCCTATAACGTATCTTAATTAACATACATTCGACGACACATCACCACGCAATACACGAACGATGACTAACATCCAATCCAAGGCTCAAATATAAACATATTGCACGTAAACGCACACTAAGCACATAACCGAAGTCAAACAGTCAAAAGTGACAAATCCAAAATCTAGGGTTGTCACAATTATTCTTTATACTTGTGATTATTAGTTTAGTTTCACTATACCTTGTTCATATTGTGTATAAGAAGGTTTCACATAATCACTAAAGTCTATGTTTTTGAAAAAGATTTTTAAAACCCATCTTTGACAAGTAAATTTTAAGAAACTACTCATCCACCCCTCCCCCCCTTCTAGTTTCTACAAAAACAAAACATAAGTATTCAAAACATATAAAATAACTGGGGAAAACAGTTGGCTGCAAACGGGGAATCCTAATCATACATACGAAGGAATGTCCATACTGAAGGACGAAATATCCGTACCTTATGTCCAGTGAACGATGAAAGGTGAAAAGATGGAAAGTCCTACTCCGACTACACAAGTGCTACATAAATAAGGGATATGTATGAGTTGTCTGATTACTGAGTGTGTTACTGGTTATGTGTGTTCTTAACTTATTTTATATGTTCTTGTCATGTTTTACTATTTTAAATGTTATCTTGTATTTATTCATGTATTATGATTATATATTTCATGCGTTATTATATTACTATACTTGTAGTGTAATAATAAATAACTTTCTAAAAATAGCAGGTTTTCAAAAATAGAAAGTTTCCAAAAATAAAAAGTTTCCAAAAATAGAAAGTTTCCAAAAATAGTAATTTTCTAAAAATAGAAAGTTTCCAAAAATAGTAAGTTTTCTGAAATAGAAAGTTTCCATAAGTCTAAAAATATAAGCTAGTGCTTATTAATCATAAGTTATAAGTCATGATAGTTTATTAGTAAAGTCTATTAATTTAAATACTTAGACTAAAGTTATTATTAATTAATAATGATAAAGCATGGTTTATTAACTAATAAACTGTCATGGTCAAGTTAATAAACTTTACCTTATACAATTTAATTAAATTAAGTCATGGTTTAATTTAATTAAGTCAAATAAATACTTAAGTTATGTCATGATTTATCTAATTAAATAAAATAACCTAAGTCATGAATTAATTAATTAATTAAAGTTAAGTAAAATAATTAATTAATAAAACAAATGTCTGAATAAAAATACTTAGGTCAAAACATGTATTATTAATTTTAATAATATAACCTAAGTCATGGTTTTAATTAAATAATCTAACTAGTCATGTAAATTAATTTAATTAAATGATTAATAAAATAATAGTTAATAAAATGTATCCCGAGCCCCGAAACCCGAGACCACAAAACCGAGCACCAACCACCACCACACAACCGGCGGCTGGTGGTGGTGGCCGGCGGCTGTAGCCACTGCCGAGCCACGGTTCACACCGGCATTCCCATGCCCTGCTTGCGTACCCACTGCCGCACCAAGGTACCCGTCGTGGGTGCCTTGGTTGCCGCTGCTCCAGCCAAAACCACACTGAGCCCCAAAGGGGGTCTCGACTATTGGTAAAAACAGCCACCGAGAGCCTTGTGCTCTCGGTTGGTGCGTCGGATCAAACCAAAAACCAAACGAACCCTTTTCCCTTGATTTAATTATTCCATACATATTTTAATTAATGATTTAAAAACAAGTTCATGATCATAATTCATTAATTAAAATAAAGATTAAAAGAAAAAGGTTATGGTTATACCAAATGCGTGATTGAAAAGGGAATTGGAACACGCACACGTACAAATCAAAGATAAAAAACAACTGAATCGTCTTTGTGGTGTTGATGGCTGCCGCGGCTACAAGAGGAGAGGGGGCTAGAGTTTCTTTTTCTTTTTTGAAAATATGTTATGGTAAAATTCCCTGGAGAATAATTGTTTACCAGTTAATTTTCAAAACGGGCTGGGCCCCTTTCCTTTCTCCTTGCCGCGGGTAAACAAAGCCCAAACACAAAACAATAACTTTTTCGTGACCAAATATTATACGTAATGCATTCGTGTTCATCCGCGTTTTAAATGTTCGTGAATTAAATATTATACAATAATATTTATCATGCATTAATATATTACTTAATACTTGTAATTTAATGTTCGTGACACGTGTCATATTTTATAAATGGAAAGTTTTATTTTATTCGTATTTTTACGTAGTGTACTGTTCATGGTATTTATATGCGGGTTTTACATTATTCGTAGAAGTTCGGTAGCGTTAACCTCCAACATTGTAAGGATTGTTTTAGCGTACAAATATCGTACCTGTGATTAGGTAGATTCATTGAATCGTTTTCTTCTTCTTGTCTCGTGTTCGTTTTTCCGTTTCTTTATCGTTTTATTGTGATTTCTTGATATTCATGCCTGCACATACACAAACAACAAAACACACATATACAAGGCACATTTGATGATATTTTAATCGTTTTAGTCCGGTTTACGAGAAATAAAGATATGTGTTTAAACACATATCAGCCAACGCGACGACATCAAAACCATCAAGAGACTTTGTTAGGATTATTGGCGACGTGTTAAAATGATGCGGTGGAAATTAACCCTAGAAGTCGATGCAAGGTGATGACGTTAGGATTATAACCTTAGGCGGACCCAGGATATTTTATCGGGTGTTGCATAAATTTTTTTTTGAAAGCATTGCATATCATTTCTTCATCATAAATAATAAATTTTACATCATAAACATGTTTTAGCCTAAACCAAAGTAGCACAAAATTTTTTGGGTGTTGCACGTACTAAAAAATCAATATTTTTCAGAAAAATTTACACTTCGTATCTTCAAATTGGGTGTGACCCGTGCCACACCCAGCTCCCATGTGGATCCGCCCCTGATTATAACCCGACGTCGTCAAAAGGATTTTTCTTTATATATTATTGCAATATTTTCATTAACTTGTGTAGAACTTTGAAGGGTATTTGAGAATTGACAATTAAACGAATTTCATGATTTTTTATGCCCTTGGTACCTTATACATTAACATGTATCATTGATGACGTCTTTCAATTGTTTGAGTGTATGTTAGTTAAACATCTTACCATATCTATACATCTATTAAAGTGTGATTATTTTTAATAAATTTATGTAGGTTGTTAACTTAGGCGGATATTTTTTGCATGAGACATCTAATGGCAATGGTGGAGCTTGACGCTACATTATGGGAGGGCTAGAAACATAAATAATATAAAGTCAAAGGACCAAAATTAAAAAAAACATATTGTCAGATGAAAGTTGCCAAGATTGTGAGAGGGCCACAACTCCTCTTAGTTTCCAAGAAGCTCCGTCGTTGTCTGATGAGCATGCACACTCCACTTATTTATTTGCACACTCAAATTGTATTTGTCTTAACATTTATGCCCTTACATATTTTAGTTGTGTGTGTATATATGTTGGGCCAATTCAGTGCCTGATTCGTCCTTTGCACATGATTTGGATGTAAAGTATCCTAGGTAGTGTTAGTCACTGAACTTCGTATGTTATAAGTTCAGTGTGTCATTCTTTAGAGTTATTTAGAGTCTACGAGATAGACTCGTCATTAGCTGAGGCGAATCTCAGTAAGTGTGCAAAGAATCAAGGATGATGGAGTTAGTAAGTGATGACATAATAGCTTGCTAACTCCTCAAGACTATTACTGATTACAAGACCTGGAGATGTTAGAAGACCTGAAGAAGTGTCTGAAGTGTCTGTCTAAAGTATTAGTGGAAGACTACAAGGTGGTTACTTGTACTTTAGTTAAAGTTTCTCAAGGAAGCTTCACACCCCACTATATATATGTGGTCCTTGTAATAGAATAGGCTAATGTTTCCCACCACAGAAAACACAATGTAACACTTTAGTGGATAGGGGTTTCATCCTCCCATGGTTGCATAAGCTTAGCTAGCTATGAACATGGGAGTTTAGTTTGTCATTCATCACCCGGTTGTTATTCCACAAACAACCGGACAAGTCTTGTATATTTGTTGATTCATTATTAATAAGATATACATACGATGAAAAGTACAAGCTTTGTTATTAGTTAGTCAATTGGTTTAATTGTGCAAATGTTCTTCATTTATTCTTATTGATTCGATGTTTGCACAAGTGTCGTGGACCATCAATATATTAAGGGTATAATAGTCATGACACACATATTTTAGAGTGTACCAATCACTTTTTGGAATGTGCAAATCACCACCCCTATTTAAGTGATCATATATACGTGGGCCTAACCAACCGTTAGTTGAATTATAGAATACTCTTTCTGACTTAAAATTATTATCTTTCGATAAAAACACGCAGTTTAAGAAAAATATATTTATTTCTATCTCCGTCCCATATTTAATGTCCACTTTCACTTTTTTCGGTCTTTTATTTTAATGTTTGACCGTAAATAATTTTATGTGTGCTATATAATACTTAACATTATACCAATGAAAGTACACTTAAAACTCAATATATTTATATATTTTGCATCAAGTATTATATAAAACAAACAAAATATTTATAATCAAAGTTAAAAAAGAAAGACCGAAAAAAGTCCAAGTGGACATTTAATATGGGACCGAAAAAAGCGCAAGTAAACTTTTTAGCATAATGATAATTTTACTTTCAACTAATTAATTTAATCTTTTTAAATTTTGTAATTACAATTTCAAGCAAAGATACGGTAAACTTCATAAAATTTCTCTATCTATTTTTTACTAGACAATAATTTTAAAACAATACAAAATATAAAAATGAACAATAATTTTGAAAAAAAATTACTTCACAATACATTAATAATAAGGGCATCTCCAATGCATAGTATAATACAGAGTTCAATAGCTTTTACGTCATTTCCACATCAACATACCAACACTCTTATAAAACTTCCGTAATGCATTGGATTGAACCTTAACAAAGTTTAATGAACTAACACATCATTAATTTTTTCTTATTCACCTAATTATATTGCATTTAAAAGAGAGTGCTATAATTGATGGAATTATTAAAATGAACGAAAAGGACTAATATAAATATTTAATTATTAAAATAACTAAAAGAATAATAGACAATGTAACGAGCACATGTACAGAAACATACCAACAACCAATATACGTGCATAGGTGGATTTTCACAATGCATTGATCTGTTACTCATCACCTATTGATCGGATAATAGCATTCCATTGTAGATGATCTAAGAACACGATAAATTAGATAGAATAACTAGTGCGCAGTGCGTCATAAATGATGAACACTCTTGTTTATTTATACAAACTTTTATAACTTTTATATTTTTGCATAATTAAAAGTAATTTTAAATTACTTTAAGAGTAAAGTTATTTTGGATACCATATTTATCATGGATACCAAGGGACTCATCCGCACCATCCATCCTCACCATATCTAATGGTTGAGATTAAAAGTATTTAATTATTTCACTTATTTTTAAAACTTAAATATTTTTTAAACCGTTAAGTGTTAAACGGAAAAAAATATACCATCGCGACGAGCATTTAATTAGCTTTCTACAGATATGCAAATATGATATACTTTTGAAGAAAAAAAAATCTTTTTTTTTTTAAAATTTGCGTAAAATATCATATATGATAATAGTATTTTATCATATATGATATTAGTGTTATGTTACAAATTATTACAGAATCATATATGATATTGGTTTATATCATATAGAATAAGTTATATCATATATGATACCAGTGTTACTATCATATATGATATTCAGTATCATATATGATAGATTACGGAAAAAACAAAAAAAAAAATTTGTCGAAAGTATATCATATAGCATATCTGTAGAAAGATAATTAAATGCCCGTCGTAATGGTATATTTTTTTTCGTATAACGATTGACGGTTTAAAAGATATTAATGTTTGAAAAAAAAGAGGAAATTAGTTTTATGTTTAATCTTATCCATTAGATTAAGATGAGGATGAGTGGTAGAGATTAGTCTCTTGGTATCCAAATAAAGTTTGGTATCAAATGAACTTAAATCTTACTTTAAACATATAAAATATAATTAAAAATAAAATAAAAATAAAGTTGATATAAAGAAGAAAACGTTTATCCTCAATTTCCAAAAAAAAAAAACCTCTCTTTGGAACGATATAAATAAAAATGTTCCCACTTAAAAAAAGTTGAAAATTCCTCCTCCTCCCCCAAAAGCCATAAAAATATTGTGTACATAAAAGAAAAAAAAATGTCAAGAACAATGGCAGCAACAGATGGTGACGATGATTTAGATCTGCTTTTATCTCTTCAAGATCGAGTCCCTGAAACCCCTCCTCAATCTCCTCAACATGGTATTCTTTTCTTTTCCTTTTCATAAACCCTCCCTAATAATGTTTCATTTAGTTTACCTAACTACACTACAAATTGGTCGGTATTTTAAGTCGTGGTTTAAGAATACTTATAATCTCCATTCAATTTAATATTAGACTACTTCATGTGAATAAGGAGTTTTAGTGTTTATCTCTTACTTAGTTTTTTACAACAAAGTTAGACACCCTACTGCTTAACCTTTTTTTTGCAGGATATCTCTCTGATGATGGGTCAGCCAGAAGGCCGAGGGGACAGGCAGACATGTCTGTCTTCAGGACTGCTGTTGAGGATTGTCTTGATTACCAACCCGAAACCTCCAAAAAGAAAAATGTCAGCCGCTCAACTCACGAAATTGAACACTTTTCTGGTTTAAAAATTCGGTAGCCACTTCTAATTCTAGTTTCAACCACGATTACTATCTTCATTATCACACACTTGGTACCTAAATTTGAATTTGTACGTCATTGCTAATTATCACCTGAAACTTTTGATAACCACACAATTGGGCATACGAGACGGTATTATGTTCTACTAAATCATCAAAAGCTAACACTTTACAAAGAAATAATATTGTTCAAGGCATATAATAAGTTCTTTCTAATTCGACCTAGTTAGACTATTATACTTACGGTTATACACACCCCTAATCATTTCAGAAACCAAGTGGTCTCACGAACAGAATTGAGTGATCGAATTGCAGATATTCGATTTGTTCGCTTAACAACAATAAAGTACATCACTAAACTTCACTGATATTTTTTTTTTTGTTTTCGTCACATATCATATTGATAACTGATACTATAACTTTTGTTCCACTTAGGACTCTTTTATCAGGGGACACTCTTTCTGGTTGTTGGGCAACTGCAGGAGTTTTATGTGAAAAGGGTGAGAAACGGATTAGCTCTACAGGAAAGCCCTATGCGATATGGCAAATTGGATGCTTAGATGAAAAACTCATTTCTGTTTTCTTGTTTGGAAATGCCTACCAAAAGAACTGCAATGAGGAAATTGGGACAGTTTTTGCTCTTTTTAACTGTGATGTTCGGAAGAATGCAAAATCGGTAATAGTTTTTAATGTGCTAGTGATATTTCTTTCGTTATCGTATTTTTGTTTGTATTTGACAAATTGTTAACTTGGTGTTTTTTATTTCAGAAAGAAGGATATACTTTGACGGTTTTTAATGCTCCACAAGTCTTGAAGATGGGAACTTCTGCTGACTTTGGAACATGCAAATCATGCTCACAAGTTATCAACAAGTATGTCATTGTAATCCTTATGTTTCTTGGTTTATTGTTTAGTCACAACTCATAATTTCTATGTTTTTGGTGTACTTTAATGGCTTCACTTTAACCTTGTAGCATATTTTTAATATATTACATAATTTCTGCTCTTTGTTATGCAGTCCCACTTTCATTCTTAAATAAACATTATCATGAGAAAAATTTATTATCTATTCGTTACTTTTATTAGGAGGTTTGTAGATACAATCAGAAGGGAGCAAAATGCTTGACGATTAGGGAATTTTGTCGCAAGTTTACTTGTTTTTCTAGAAACCTTTCATCCTGCAACGACAATACTCCTCCAAAGGAGTTATCGACTCTTTGCTTCTCTTTGCCAACTAACTGTTTTTATTGTGATAATGTAAAATAACACTGTAATTTGCGAGAATGGTTATTTTCGACAAATTATGATAACATAAATACTTAAAAAAAACTTGTTTCTAAACTTGCTCCTGCAAGGGTTTGTGTAATAAATTTTTAAATTGGCATTTTGCCAGAATTATGGTTTATCTACAAATGGCAAACCATATAGTGGTTAGAGAAGTCATACTATCAAAAGGAATTGGGAACTTGTTATTTATTTAGTAAATGGATATGGAACTTATATACTGTATTTATTTCATGTCATAGTGATACAAGTCCCTCATGTGCTAAAGTTTGCTTTAGCTAGCTACTCTGTATATCAGTATAATATAGACTAGACTTTATGTTTTCTACTTTAGCTCTCTTTATGATCCATATTTGATGCTTAGTATTCATTGGTGTTCTAGGAGTCACGGAATACATTGCAAGTACCATAAAAAGGTACGCATTCCTTCTGTCATGATAATCTTTTTGTTTTTCCAATTCTGGGAACATATTAGTTTTGTCTGACAAGTGCTATCTTGATGATTTGACAACAGAACGCATCGGATAAATATTCAAGTAAAAGAGGAGAGTTCATGGGAGGGTATGAAAACACATTCGTATCTTATGTTTTTCTGTTTTTTAAGATGGTTTTTTTGCGTGCCTTGTAAACTGAGTATATTGAAAAACCAATTTCAGTAAAAATGTAGTCTAGTAGACATTGTTTAGGTTTGTCGCCTGCTGCTTAGAAGCTGTACAGATATATAAGTAACTTTACTTAACCGTTTGATAAATAATATTGTTGCAACCGTTAATAAATTTGATTTAATTTACTCCAAAATAATCATAAGCAGAAGAACATTTTGCAAAAACTTATAAAAGCACATCTAAAATCAATATTGTTGCAACTCTAGTATGCCAACTTTTTCATTTTATTGTGTATGTCGTGGTAAGAAATGAAGCTATGATCATGGGTTTATAAAATTAAGTCTCGCCCCACAAAAGAGCTAACTGATATGGAGTATGTAATATCTGGATATGATCCTCACAGATTATTATCAATATCAAATAAATAATTAGTTTATTTACTTTCCTAATATTGTATTGTCTTAGTCAATAAGTTATCTATTCTTATATATAGAGATAAGAGGGCTGTAATTCAATATGCAGAGAAATATGATTATGTTTTATTTTGGTTTATTGTTTTCTTCGTTAACGGGGAGAGCTTATTCGACCTCTCGAACGTCGATTACTTATCTTTACTGTTCTTTTCATCTCTTTAATCGATTCGGTTCATATCAATTGGTATCAGAGCTGTTTCGATTCTAGGGTTTAAAAAAAAAAACCAACTGTTCATCGGTTACTGTTCATCGTCAGTTACTGTTCATCAGAAAAAGTAAGTTACTGGAATGGAAGGGGAAGCACAGAGGTGGCAAGAATGGCATCAATGGAATCAAAGGTGTCAAGAATGGCATCAATGGAATCAGAGGTGTCAAGAATGGCATCAATGGAATCAAAGACGGGAACAAATAGCTATTAGAGCTTATGAAGAGGAGAAGAGGCGTGCAGAATTGAATCAAAAGATTGAAGATGATAAGAGGCGCGAAGCATGGAATCAAAAGATTGAAGAGATGATAAATCTAATTCAGTCTTTCATCTCGCCTGTTCAAAAGCCTCCAACACAACCTGCCACAACAGAAAAGTGTGGTGAAGATGTTCGTCTCGGGTCAGATTCAGAAGCCGTGGGAAAGAAGCTGGAAAAAGATGGAACAGATTCTTTAGGGGTCCAACTAAATTCCTAACCAGAAGATCAAGGCAAGGCTGTTTTGGAATAAGTTTGTGGTGGCACATGTCCGAACCAGAAAACCTAGAAAGCTAGGTTCCTCACTTGGTCTTGGATTTGAAAGGTTAGATCCACATGAAGAATTACAAGTTTGCACAAGAAGGCTCAAACACGTATACCAAGACTACTGCTTGCTCTTGAAGCGCACAATGGGGATACAACGAAGAACTTGGGATCCCGGAATCACTGTTTTTGGGGGCGGGAGTATTGATATGATCCTCACAGATTATTATCAATATCAAATAAATAATTAGTTTATTTACTTTCCTAATATTGTATTGTCTTAGTCAATAAGTTCTCTATTCTTATATATATATATAGAGATAAGAGGGTTGTAATTCAATAGGCATAGAAATATGAATATGGTTTATTTTGGTTTATTGTTTTCTTAGTTAACGAGGAGAGCTTATTCGACCTCTCGAACGTCGATTACTTATCTTTACTGTTCTTTTCATCTCTTTAATCGATTCGGTTCATATCACTTATCTTATGCACATTTGCTTCAGGAATTTAAGGATGGCTTTCAACGCTAAAGAGAAAATGCAATCAGATGGCATCTACATGGTTGAAAATCGGACAAATGTAACAAAGCCTGGACAGCCGAAGAAAGTTCTGTCTGTTGAGGGATTACGAAAAGCGTTAAGGTTTACCTTTTAAACATCATCTTGCTTTTAATTTAAGGTATTGAAGTCTCTTAAGCATTTTCAGCTTGGGATCCCAGTATCTGTAACCATTTTGTCAACTGTACTTGAAGTAATCATGGATGGGTAAATTTGTAAAACTATTCTAGAGAATCCCCTGATATGAAATTGGTGGTATGGGATACACAAGTGATTGATAATCCTGAATATTGCTAAATAAAGATTGCCCCACAAAATTAAGTATGCTAGAAAAGAGTATTAAACTTGTTAATTGTTGATAAGCTCATACTTTGTGTTGACAGTAATGCAGGAAAAGTGACCACTAATGCTTACTCACAAGGAATCAGATTTCTATCTGAAGTTGCAGGTATCATATTATGTTCCTTAAACTTTTACAATTCCATATCTATGATTATACAATATAGTCAATTTGAGTTTTTGACTAACAGGGAAACCAAGTTCTAGTTTAAACCAACCATTTAAAACCTCGGATAAAAGGTAAGAAGTCAGGCTATCCTCTAATTATGTGCTTTCTTTTTCAGAAAGTTGGTGTCTTTCTAATTCTTTGTATTTTTTGGGTTGTCGATACAAAAGGAAATCGTCGGGTGCGGGTTCAAATTTGCCTGAGGTAAAAACAATTCAACAACTAAATGCAAAGAGAATAAAGATTGAAAAAAGACAAACGCCAGCAGCAAAAACACAAAGTCCAATGCCAGCAGCGAAAACCAAAGAAAGTACCGAAAAGATGGTAGAGTTAGAAATTCTCAGTTCAGATGATGAGTTCTGAGTCTTTTCTGATGGTTCATGTGTTTTTGAATAGAAGAAGTGCACCTATCTCATAAGTTATCAACATTTGTAGTCTAGCAAACATATGAAATGAATTTGAGTTTGCCCAAGTTGATTTTATTTTTTAATTTTGCACTGAAATTTTGAGAAGAGATCCATTTTCTTGTCAATGCATGTCCAACATATAAAAATCTTGTACAGTTGGATGCGGATCAAATACTAAATCGCAGTATGGTTTAGGTGATTCAATCTGGTTGTTGTGATGTGATGAGCTACATGGAAAAATTGGATCGAAGACAGTTGTATGACTTTGCTCATAACAAGTCGAAATTAATGTTGGTTTGTTAGATCTAACATAACATTTATTTGATAAAGAAAACATATAAACATCATAGCACATGTGGAAGCGATAATGATCAATTAACATAACATGTATATAACTAACTGAACATTAAAATTAAAAGGATATTTTATCTTGCAAAGCTTCCTATAAAAAAAACACTTCAAACCAATCCAAGATTAACCAAAGGAGGTTAAATCTATGTTCTTGTACACACGCCTCAAACAAGCTATTCGACAAGCTAGGTCACGCGAGCAGAACCGTGTCGTAGTGATGGAAAAAACGAACCGAGTATGCACTAGGCTATAGTCGGCAGAATATGGTGTTTGGCAAGGTTTCAGAGATTATTTTCTTTCATTGTGAATGAGTTAAGAAAACAAATAAAAGCCGTGTGTCAAAAGTTAGGTTTAGGGGACAAAGTATTTATAGAGAATATATACTTTGTTTTAACCAAAACTTATCAATAAACACACCTCCACCAAGCCTCATAAGGCCGGCCAAACATCCCCTTAAAATAGAGGGGACCAAAAAATATTTTTTCCATTTTTAGAGTTAACGTTCGTTAGTCATTTTCCATTAAATACTTAACGGTCATTAGTCACGGTTTTTAACACTCGTTAATAAATTACATTTTAATAAATAAAATATAATCATTTAAATTAAATAGCTCTAAACGTTTGTGTGCAATCCCATAGTCTCGAGTTCGATCCTAACACACGACTATTTAAATACGTCCACAAACTAACAGCTCCCACTTGGACTATTTCATAAATATCGTGATCACATCGATTGGCGTCTAGCTACACGTCGATGCCTCTAGTACGATCTCGAGTAAGGTCTCCTGGACAAAACCTTTTAATGATTAAACATCATTATTATTATCCTTTTGTTTCTTAATACACGTTAATAAGGATATGGATCTCAGTAGGGCTGAGCACAGCAGACCCAAAACCGACCCGGACCGGAAAACCGGGCCGCACCACACCGCACCGAACCGGACCGAGTAATTTCGGTCCGGTCCTCGGTCCGGGGTTTTGGACGAATTCGGTCCTCGGTCCGGTCGGTCCGGTCCGGTCCGGTTCGGTCTTACCAAAAATCTCGTCAAATATGTCTAATAGGACCGGACCGGACTATTTCGGTCCGGTCTCGGTCCGGGGTTTTGGACCATTTCGGTCCTCGGTCCGGCCCGGTCTTGGTCGGTCCGGTCTGGTCCCGGACCGATGCTCAGCCCTAGATCTCAGTCATTCCTTAATTAACAAAATGCTTTCTCGTTCGTTATTATTTAAAGATTACCAAATATCAATTTGGGTGCGGACACACATACATCTTTAATTAATCCCACGAGGGGCCCAGCTGTATTAAAACTCCAACAAAATATTGAGGAAACAAATTCCCATTTTGACTACAAGCAAAACTCATGAATTTTGCAACACCCCTGAAATCAAATCCGTATAGCCACCAGTTACGTATAGCGTTAGATTGATTCACAGAAATTCACTAGATCCACAACGTTTCTTGGTATCTCAGGTCGAAGGATAACTATTTATGATATACTTAATGACAAAGATCCATAAAGTAATATAACTTTAGTTGGGATAAGTCCTATATATCGAGTCATCGAATATCATCTAAATTTGGTATGTAATTACATCAAGTATTCTTTCAAGAACTACTCCCACCAACCTTAGATTTGTCTTAATTTAATAATATTCCCATATTATTAATCAACAACGGACAATTTAGAATAAAATTAATATTCATGGATATAAACATGCAAATATAGGATACAAAATTAACTAACAGAAATAAACGTAACCCAAACTTTATTTCATCAAGGTAATAATGTTTAACACCCCTTATCCAAATACTAAATCACAGATTTACATAAAGTCACTAGCTAACATAAGTCCTATTCCCTTAGCATGCTCGGTGACTTTCCTACCAGACAATGCCTTAGTGAAAGGATCATCTAAGTTACTATATGTGTGAACTTTCAACAAATTAATTTCACCGACAGCAACTTGCTCTCGAACATAGTGAAATATCCTCTGAAAATGTCTGGCGCTTTTCATGACTCCAGGTTCATTGGCGAATATGATTGCGGCAGAGTTGTCGCAATACATATCAGTAGGATTCTTTATTGAAGGCATCACTCCCAGATCATCAATAAATTTCCTAATCCAAACAGCCTCCATTGCAGCTTCTGAGGCAGCTACATACTTGGCCTGGGCAGCATGCATAGCTATTGTTGACTGCTTACGGCTCTTCCAGTCTACAGCTCCTCCATTGACGACAAAGACATAACCAGTCTGGGACTTCGTATCATCTTTATCACATTGCCAAGAAGCATCACAGATTCCTGTAACATTCAGTTCTGTGTCTGGTTTACCCCCATAAACAAGAAACATGTCTTTCGTATTCCTTAAATACTTAAGAACGTGCTTAACAGCAGCCCAGTGGAGCTTACCAGGTTTTTGCTGATAACGACTGACTAAGTTCTGAGAAAATGCCACATCGGGCCTTGTGTATCTTACATCATGCATGATGGATCCTACAACCGAAGCATAAGGAAATCTTGCCATGTATTCCTCCTCTTCAGGAGTTGATGCATCTTTCTCATGACTTAAACCATGATCAACATCCATAGGTTGATAACCTTTCTTGGAGCCTTTTTAATATCTTGTCAAGATATGTACTTTGACTAAGTCCAATCAACCATCTTTTCCTATCACGATAGATCTTAATACCCAATATGTATGCAGCTTCTCCTAGATCTTTCATAGAAAAACATTTACCAAGATAATCCTTAACAACTTTAAGACTTGGTATATGACTTCCCATGATTAATATGTCATCAACATATAAGACAAAGAAAACTACATTACTCCCACTAGCTTTGTGATATACACATGGATCATCACGATTCTGAACAAATCCAAACTTCTTGATTTCTTCATCGAATCGTTTATTCCATTGCCGCGAGGCTTGCTTTAGACCATAAATGGATCGTTGAAGTTTACACACACGATTTGGATATTCAAGATCAACATACCCTTCAGGTTGCTCCATATAGATGTCTTCATCTAAGCGACCATTCAAGAAGGCAGTTTTAACATCCATTTGCCATATCTCATAGTCATAGTACACGGGTATAGCTATGAGAATCCTAATAACTCTAATGTCGGCTACCGGCGAGAAGGTCTCGTCGTAGTCAACACCATGCGTTTGAGTGCATCCCTTGGCCACCAAACGAGCTTTGTAGGATTGTATCTTTCTATCCATGTCAGTTTTCAACTTGTAAATCTACTTACTTTTCACTACTTTAGCACCAGGAGGTGGATCCACTTTCGTCCAAACTTCGTTGACATCCATGGAGTGAATTTCCTCATCCATAGCACCTTTACACTTTTTGCTCTTAGGATCAAGCATAGCAGATTTATAATTAGCAGGTTCACCGAAGTCACCTGGTTCATTATCTTCAACCTCTATGTTTAGACTTAGACGGTTGGGTGCTCGAATAGTCCTTTCAGACCTTCGGATAGGAACTAATTCCGGTGGAGGACCCAAACTTTCTGGCTCTACGGGAATTTCGCTAGTTTCAGAATTTTTTTTCGGTAATGGGTTACCCCGGTAAATATATTAACAAAAAAAAAACAGTTTACAGAACAAGGAATGTGGCTGAGTACCACATTCACCTCAAACAAACGCTTGTAAACAAGGCAAAATACATGCCGAAATACAACATAGCCTATCAAATGAATAAACTAGACATGAACCAAGATGAGAACATGAAGCCATGCGAACATCCAAACACCAAGAAGCACCAAGATGGAAGCAAAGGGATTCCGAGTGAGTTTGCCTCCTTAAAAAACCTTGTCAAAGAAAACCCAGTGGGAAAAACCTTGAACAAGGAAAAAAGAGTACAACCCTCACCCGGCACTTCCATCATAACCAAAACACGAGTCAGACATCCTCCACTGATCCAAAAGAGTCCGGGACACAGCAGTAATCTTCCTAAACCGTAGGGTAGTCAACTTCAGCTTAATAGTTTTAAAAATAACGCCAACAAGCTGATCCACATTCATAGACGGTCCCTTGAACAAACGAGCATTGCGTTCAAGCCACAAAAAATAGGACGTTGCAGCCACCACAAGACGTGCAAGAATACCAACTACTGACGTACCTTTAGCCAACGGGATAAGAAAGATCATAATATCATCAATCCGAGGAGGAACATTCTCCATTTTGCACAAACCACGCATACTGATCCATACCTGGGAAGAAAACGGACACTCAAAGAAAATATGTGTGTGCGAGTCTTGAGTCATACGACAAAAGGGCATCTAAGCAGATTGATATCAACCGTTAGACCAACATCCCATGTTTGAATTCTATCTTGAGTCTTTAACTTTCGACGAATAACAAGCCATAGGTGAATAGCATGCCGAGGAACACAATGGGAGAACCAGACAGTAGGGGCCCAATCCACTTCCAAACCACGAGACATAATAGTATCCCAAACAAGAGATACCAAAAAATGATTGAGAATACCATTATTACCGCGCCACAAGACTTCATCCTCCTGAGATACATCAATAGCAGGAACTGGCATAGCATAGATATCCGAGAACCGAGTACTCCAGTCATCAGGCCAACGCCAACTCCCATCTATAATACCATCGTACATCGTATCCGTGACACGAAAACCTGACCTAGATATAATTCGAGCTGACAAGATGTCTCCACCCCCAACTTGCATCACTACGGCATGGAACATCCCAAAAGCTTCTATCTTTAAGTTCATGCGAATAGATCCACCTTACCCACAATGAGTTCTTACGGGTTAAAATACACCAAATATGAGATACCATAAGAGCAATATTAAATTCAACAATCTTACGAATACCTAGACCCCCCTCATTAAGAGGCAAGCAAACCGCATTCCAAGCAACCTTGGCCTTCCCCTTCTTTAAAGCTCCTTGACACCAAAGAAACCCTCTCATAAGTTGCTCTAAATCAAGAATAATACTAACCGGAAGGAAGAAAACAGAAGCCCAATAAAAATGCATGGACGAAAGGACAGATAGGATTAGCTGAAGCCTTCCTGCAAACGACGGCGTCTTGTTCTTCCAATTATTAATACGACCTTACAAGTTCTCCTCAAGCACGCGACAATCTCTAGTTAAAAGTCTTGATGAAATAAGAGGAACACCCAAATAACAAACAGGAAGAGTACCTTCCTTAAAGGGTAGCATGTCTAATATACTCGCCTTCAATGCCACTGGGACATTACATAAAAAACGTACTCTTAGGAATGCTAGGGACAAGACCCGAGACATTCTTAAATTCTTCTAAGGCATCCATAATAACACGAATAGAATCCATGTGCCCTTTAGAGAATAAGAATAAATCATCAGCAAAACATAGATTAACAATGCGTTGTTGCTCACAATAAAGATGAAACTGAAAATCCTCCGCGTTTCGAACTGAACGGTTAACAATCAACGAAAGAACCTCCATAACCAAAGTAAAAAGATAAGGAGATAATGGGTCTCCTTGTCTTAAACCCCTTTTACCACGAAACCAGCCACATAAACTACCATTAATACTCACCGAATAAGAAGTAGTAGGCAATCAAGATATAACGGAGAAAATTCCAATCAACGGTATCATATGCTTTCTGGATATCAACTTTAAAATCACACCTAGGAGGCCCTCGATTCCCGTGGTAATTCCTCGTTAATTCTTGAGTAAGCATAATATTATCAGAGATTCTCCGACCCGGCACAAAAGCAGATTGGTTAATACTCACCAAAAAATCAAGATCACCTTTAATATGATTAGCAATAATCTTGCTAATACATTTAAAGATAACATTACAACAAGAAATAGGACGATAATCATTAATCTTGCTAGGGACAGTAACCTTCGGAATAGAGAAATAATTGTATGATTAACCTCCTTTAAAAGCTTACCATTCCGGAAGAAATCACGAATTGCATTCACAAAATCAGCCTTAATAATATCCCATGCCTTCTTAAAAAACGCAGCAGAGAAGCCATCAGGACCAGGAGCTTTATCATCACCCATGGAAAAAATTGCCTGCTTTATTTCTTCCTCAGAAACCTCACGAATCATATGAACAGCTCTATCACTAGTTAACACTCGATCAAATAATTGATGAGTGTCAAGAGGGATAGTAGTACCTTCACACCCCATAAAATTCTCATAATGCGACACAAAGGCCATTTCAACCTCCTTATTCTCAAATAACACATCATTGGCATCACGAACCATCTCAATTCGGTTTCTAGCATTTCTACTTTTAACCAAGTTGTGAAAGTATTTAGTGTTAGTATCACCCGCTGCAAGCCACTCAGTCTTAGATTTCTAACGTAAAAAAACGCTCTTCATCTAAAGAAGCTTCTTTAAAAGCTAATAAATAATGAGCATGATCTTCACAAGGGATTGAAGAAGGATCTAAATCAAGGTCTTGTTGTACAACATCAAGCTCAACTCTCAAACGTTGAACACGATCATGAAGATTACCAAAAGAATATAAAAGCTTACGAAAAGGAGACTTCAACCCTTTTAGGCGTTTGACCAGCTTATACATCGAACACCCTTGAACATTGAGACTCTATCCTGTAGCAACAACATCACGAAACCCTTCCTTGTGAACAAGAAAATTTGAAAACTTAAACGGTTTAGGCTTAGCCTTACTAACCACCGGAATACGTAAAACGCATGGAGAGTGATCCGAGATTCTGTATGATTGGAAGATAGCAAAAGAACCTGGAAAAAAATCTAAGAATTTAAAGTTAGACATAATCCGATCAATCTTCTTGAGAATACCATCCTCTCCTTGAGGTTTTTCAGTCCAAGTAAAATGAAGGCCCGCAGCATTAACATCATCAACCTCCATATCATTAACACAAGCTTTAAATTCCCGCATTGCAATATTTAGAGAATACCCTCCACAAGAATGGTCTTCCAAATTAAGAGCTGCATTGAAATCCCCTAGCAAGACCCAAGGTTGATCACGCATAAAAGATGAATGCATAACCAGATTAGTCCAAAGGGCCCTACGGTCGACATAATAATTATCAACATAGATAAAAGAACAAAAAATATTACGATTGTCCTGCCGGGTTTTAAGTTGACAGTGTATAACTTGATTAGTCTGAGAGAGTATCATGAGATCAACAATATCATCATTCCATCCCAAAATAATCCGCGTACCCTTGGAACAGCTACTACCATTAGACTTCCATTTCTAACTTCTAATTTTTTTATGACAAATATCATAGACACCTGAAGTATCCACATGAGATTCTAATATCGCACAAACACTTAAATTGTTCTCACGAACAACTTGACGTACCTCTTTTTGCTTAGGGGAATGGCACAATCCCCTTATATTCCATGAAGCTATACTAAACATTGGAAACTGTGCTAGAAGGAGTGCTTGCCCCTTTTTGACTATTAAACACATTTGCTGATTCATCATAAACATTTTCTACATCCTCCTCCTCGTCCTCACCACCACCAGATTCCTGTTCCATATCATCATTTAACACACCAAAAGTATTAGACGTGGATACCGTGACAGGAGAAGTAGATTTCTGTTTGTCAGCAATAACAATAGTAGTCCACCCTTGTTTTCCTGGATTCTCCTTAGCAGTAGTAGAACCCGAATTCGATGCTTTAGGTTTAAACTGGAAATCACTCCCCATTTGAAGCCCTTTTCCTAAACAAACCCATTTAGGAATCTGATTTGTATTCTTGTTAGTACGTTTCCTGCTTTTAACTTGCTTAAAACCATCTTCCTGTGTATCATTAGTGGGTACCTGTTTAGACGACTTGTCAATAGCATTCAACGAACACGAATCAATATCATGTCTAAAGACATTACATTTAGTGCATCTTTGAGGTCTCCATTCATACTCAACTCTAATATTGGCATTAGAATAACCGTCACCTTCAAGTTGAGGAACAACAATAGTGATTTCATCTTTCAAAGGCTCATCTGCACGAACCTCAATAAGGCATCTCGCGAAACTACATCGTCCCCAAGATTCTTTACACATCGTGGTCGTGAAAGAGTCCATCATGATAGGCATTCTAATATAAGACCCAAGAATGCTAATACCTTCATCATCAAAAACTTCCAATAGGACACCATGGAATTTAATCCAAACTGAAACACGGTGTAAATCCTCCTTAAGAAGACTAGTATTCAAAGTCCATTCTTTAAGTACAATGGGCGTATTCCGAATCATCCATGGACCTTCTTCAAGCACATTCTCAATCCCAGTTCTAGATTCAAATTTAAAAAAGAAAAACCCTTTATCGTTCATCATAACACGTTTCAAACCAAACTTTACCCAATTGGTCCTAACATAATATTCAATCACCGGAAACGCCAACCGTTTACCAATAAAATAACCATATAGGGTGTGTTCAAATCTGGAACTCACATTTTGAACTACCCTACGTGGCATAGTAAGATTCACACCTTCCTAAGACTTATCAACATGAACAAACTTAAATGAAGAACCCTTACTTTTGTTAGGATAATTATTACTCCCACCCATAGCTACAACATATGTATACTTCTGGCTAACCTCAACTGACTAAACCATACCACTAGAATCAACCGAGCCAGTCGAATTAGTAGAACTGTTAGGAAGCCCAAGACTGAAATATGAATAAGTTTGATTAGGGCACGTAGTATTAACAGACGAAACACCACTAAACCCAGAGCTCAAGTCATCCACACGACTGGTAGCATTGGACGCCCAAAAAAAATCATCATTAGGATTAGTAACCTTGGATGGACCTGATGATTTCATGCTGCCTGCCATCCTAGAACCACTCAAGAATTCACCAACCCCTTTTCCAGACGAGGTCAAGAGATTAGCTGTATTCTTCGTGCTACCAACGACTAGATCAGATTCGAACTTACATAGCATATCAATGATTTCCTTAGAACGTTCTTTAGAGACAAACGCCCAAAGTTTATGCTTCTACATCTTAAGATCATGCATAAATTCACCAGCATCTCCAGCCGTCAATAATGTTACACCAAATAATTTAGTTACCTCCTCAAGTTTACATGGTTTCATAGAATTAATTAACGCAGCCTTAGCTGCAAGATCATCCATGACCCTAAGAAAACCCTAACCACCGAACCAAAACCCTTACAGAAAAACCCTAACAAAAATGAAACCCTAACCAACGAACCACAACAATCGCACAGGAAAACAAGACTACGAATCACTAAATAATGAATTGAAACCAATAATAGATGCGAAGACCGACCTAAAGTAAAAAAACAATCACACTTTTCACAATCGCAGCAAAAAAAAAACAAACCGATTAAACAAAACCCTAAAATCTATCAACCGAATAAAAATTTTGTTAACTCAAGAAAAATCAGAGATTAATCGAGAAAACAGCATCGTTATACGGTATTCTGATTAAAGAGTGTAAGAAAATCGATTTCTGTGAAGTAGAAATGTTTTTGCCGCCATGAATGAAAATTAGGGTTTTTTGTATCTAGTAATTTCATAAGGTGATGTATCTTCATGATCATCTTTCAGATCATAGTTCCTCCCACTGAATTCTTGAGATACAAATTCTCTTTCAAGAAAATTTCCATATCTTGCAACAATAACTTTGTTTTCAGGTGGGAAGTAAAAGTAGTAACCCATAGTTTCCTTAAGGTATCCTACGAAGATACACTTCACAGATCTTTGATGGAGTTTATCAGTTGAGTCACGTTTCACGTACGCCTCACAACCCTAGACCTTAAGATAAGACATATTAGGCTTCTTTCCATGCCATATTTCATATGGTGTCTTACTTACCTTCTTTGTGGGAACCATATTAAGAATACGAATCACAGATTCTAAGGCATAGTCCCAAAAGGATAATGGTAGAGTAGTAAGATTAAACATGCATCGCACCATATCCAATAATGTACGATTTCTCCTTTCAGATACACCAGTTTGTTGTGGAGTATAAGGAGAAGTAAGATTCTGGACAATTCCACTCTTAGCAAGATAATCTTTAAACTCTTGAATTAAGTATTCGCCACCTCGATCGGATCTAAGAGCTTTAATATTCTTTCCAGTTTGCAACTCTACTTCAGCTTTAAACACTTTGAATGTTTCAAACACCTTAGATTTATGCTTAAGTAAATAAACAAAACCATATCGGCTGAAATCATCCGTGAATGTTAAGCAGTAGCTAGCACCTCTCTTTGACACATGTCTAAGTGGTCCACACACATCCGTATGTATAAGACCAAGTAGATCCGTAGCATTAAAAGGTTTCTTTGTCATTTTCCCAGAAATACAAGATTCACATTTATCCATGATTCATCATTGAAACTATCCAAAAGTCCTTCTTTCGAAAGCTTTTGCATGCGAGTCTTCCCAATATGGGCAAGTATACAATGCTAAAGATAAGAAGAATCCAAGTCTAGATTTCTCTTCTTACTGATGCTAAAATTAGAATTATTATTATCATTGGTGACAAGATCATTCATATCAATTTCAAACACACCATTCACAGCAATAGCAGTAAAATAGAAAATGCCATTCAAAGAAACACAAATTCAATTATTAGAAACAATATGGTGAAAACCAAGGTCTATCAAACAAGAAACAGAAACTACATCTCTAACAATAGAAGGTGCATAATAACATTTATTCAAACTCAGTACTAAACCCGAAGGTAAAACTTGCTTAAATGTTCCTATGGCTTCAACCGCTACTTGTGTACCATTGCCCACTTGCAGAAATTGTTCACCATAACATAGCTTCCTTTCAATCTTAAATCCATGCATGGTATTACAAATTTTAATACCACATCCCGTATAATATACCCAGGAATTAGATTTGTATGATAGATTAAATAATTCAATCACAAGTAAGTTACCTGAAGTTGACGCACCAGGCTCAAACTTCTTCTTACTTGTACGCAAATCCTCGAGGTAAAGAGGGCAGTTCCTCTTCCAATGTCCATCAGCATGACAGTACTGGCAATTTTTATCCTTTTGAGAATCATCCTTCTTCTTTGGAAGATGTTTCTTAGGTTTGTTCTGATAAGTCACAACTTGCTTGCCCTTATCAGGTTTTCCTTTGCCTTTATTCTGCTTATTCTATTACGGTTTTGGCTTAGCAACCCTACCCTTTTGTATTGCAAGTACTTGAGGCGTAGGTGCATGTGCAGGTGCTTTGTCCTTTAAACCCTTTTCATAGTCAATGAGCATTGCGTGCAAATTACTCAATGTCTTCCCCTCGCAATGCATATTGAAGTTTCTGACAAACCCATTAAAGTCCTTGTTAAGGGACCTATTGATCAAGTTGATCGACATTGCATCGTCATAGGGTTTCCCTAGCACAAAAAGCTGATCCAGCATCGCTTTCATTTTCAAGTAGTGTGCACTAACGGTTTGTCCTGCTTGATGTTTGCAGCTGTGCAGTTCGTCTACAAGATCGTAGAGCTCAACAACTGGTGTCTTTTCAAACATATTGCGGAGCTCATCAAGCATGTCCATTGGAGTATAGTACTCGAATTGTTTCTTGAGAGAAGCATTTATTTCGCTAAGCATGATGCAGGATACATCAGAGTACCTTTTGTAATCAGCTTTGAAAAAAGCATGGTCCTCTTCGGAAGCATCTTCAGCAGGCATGTGAGGACAAGGCTGGAACAACAATTCAATAGTATCAGTCACCCTTAAGAAAACCCTTAGGGAGCGATACCAATCATTGAAGTTTGGGCTAGTCAGCTTCTCGCCTTCAAAGAAAGTTTTGAGGGCAGAAGACACATGTTGAGAGTTATTTTGGGGATGAGTCATTTTTACAGAAAAAGTTCATGTATTAGTATTTTCGATAATCAATACTTTCAAGAAAGTAAAAATACCCAAGTTAATAAATTAACCATAGTATTTTCCTTGAATTACTAGTACCCATGGTGACATTAATTTACTACATCAGTTGATCTGCTAGTAATAAATGTATTCAGCATGGCAACTTGTCGAACGATTTAATTGACAGACTCATTTTGCAATTCTAGTATTTTAAAGGACTTACGTTGCAAGTTTAATAACTTTGCATTGTAAACATGTTTAGTCCCTTTCTAATGCCTTGAGTTTCTAGATCTCACTAACTAACTCAATTAAGTCTTCTAATCTATTGAACGTAAAACTTTCAATCGAGATCTCACTCATATGAATAGTTTTCTTTCCATCACAATCTTAATCCAAGGCTCTCACTTGACTAAAATTGCAACCGCAAGTGTTCTCAATTAGATGGCATTCAACTTAAATTGTGGGTATTATTTTGATGTGTCAAATCAAAAGTTTATGTATGGAGAAGCATGCATACAACTCCATAGCATAAGTTTTATAAAACTTTTTATAGACATTTTCTTGAAGATTAAATGACCACATTAAAGAATTACAGAGTGCTAGATTATTTGCTCAGTAACCATTATTGGTCGACACCATTCTATAATCATTTGGAGAGCGAGGGCACTTTAACTCGTAAACCCAGCACACTCAGCCAAGATGAAATATCGAGATGGAACACTATACGAATAAGGATACTAACTTATAATTAAAGCACTAGATAAATTCAATAATATGTCTCATTTAAACTTCTTAACAAATCTATTAGTTTTATATAGTTATTTAATCAATTTATATTTTTGGAAAAATACCCATTGTTTACAACATTCTTTCAAAAAATAAGTTAAACATATGGCATTTTACGAAATATATTAGACAAGAATAACTCTAAGCATAAATATCATAAATATATGCTCTAAAAATAAATCACATAGCCACATGCATTTATTTATGGAATAAAATCTTTTACAACTAGGGTTTCAAATAGAATATTAGTCTTCCCTAATTAAAGATTTTATGATTTCATTCAAAAAATTAAAAGATATGCCAAATATTCGTAACATTTATCACATGGAAAGTTTTTATCCATGACAACATGCATGTAAATCATGGATCCACATAATCAACTAAAAAAAATGTAAAGATTATGTCTAAAACATATAATCATTTAAATATAGTAAAGATTATATTGTTTTTATAGAATCGTTACCCAATTAATTTAGTTACATGAACTAACAATTTAATCAAGTAATTAAACCTAAAGATCTAACATGTAAATAGGGTTTACAAGAAAATCTTTTCTTAATTTAGCAAAACACAAAAAAAATCGTGTGATCATGCATTAGGTCCAAAAATTTCATGACAAAAAAATTATTAAACCCTAAATCTCATGTTTTTATCAATACAATTATTATGATCATTAGGTGTTCAATAATTATTGCAATGTTGAAATGACTCGTGATGCCACTATTGGTTTGTTAGATCTAACATAACATTTATTTGATAAACAAAACATATAAACATCATAGCACATGCGGAAGCGATAAGGATCAATTAACATAACATGCATATAACTAAATAAACATTAAAATTAAAAGGGTATTTACCTTGCAAAGCTTCCTAGCAAAAGAACACTTCAAACCAATCCAAGATTAACCAAAGGAGGTTAAATCTATGTTCTTGTACACACGCCTCAAACAAGCTATTCGACAAGCTAAGTCACGCGAGCAGAACCATGTTGTAGTGATGCAAACAACGAACCGAGTATGCACTAGGCTATAGTCGGCCGGATATGGTGTTTGGCAAGGTTTCAGAGATTATTTTCTTTCACTATGAATGAGTTAAGAAAACAAATGAAAGACTTTGTATTTATCGTGGGTCAAAAGCTAGGTTTAGGGGACAAAGTATTTATAGAGAATATATACTTTGTTTTAATCAAAACTTATCAATAAACACACCTCCACCAAGCCTCATAAGGCCGGCCAAACATCCCCTTAAAATAGAGGGGACCAAAAAATAATTTTTTCCATTTTTACAGTTAACGCCCATTAGTCATTTTCCATTAAATACTTAGCGGTCGTTAGTCACGGTTTTTAACACTCGTTAATAAATTACATTTTAATAAATAAAATATAATTATTTAAATTAAATAGCTCTAAGCGTTTGTGTGCAATCCCATAGTCTCGAGTTCGATTCTAACACACGACTATTTAAATACGTCCACAAACTAACAATTAAATGGTATAAATATCGCATATATATGAATAGTTTTCTTTTCTACACGAGGCTTATAATAGTTTGCTATAATCATACTTGAGACAAGGCAACTATTTCCTGCATTATGTTCAAGTTGTTTACAGCTTTTTGGATCTATGTTATTCTTGACTTGTTTAAGCAATCAACATTGAAAAGTCTCATATTTAAAAAAAACACTGAAAAGTCTTTACAAAGGGTGGGTCCATTTTCTTAGAAAAAGCCAAAAAAAAACAACTGTGGAATGTAAGTAATAGGATAGAGTTGTGCACATGGGAGTTGGTACTTGTGATTATCAGCTAGAAACTTGTGTTTTCTTTTGGGTCGTTGGGTTGGAACACCCTCAACACAGGATTCGAACTCCTTCCAATATTCATCTAGTACTGTTACTCACTGAAATAGTGAAACGTCAATTTCACTATTAAAAAGGGATACATAGATAATACTAATATAAACTACTGTATTTTATTAGAAGTTATTCTCTCTCACACATAGTGGTTATCTCTTTCACACATAAATCTGACTTTTCTGTTTAGTCACCAAACAATCACCACAACCTCATAATCACCATATCATTTCCGGTTGCGAAAGCGGTGGTTTCCGGCAACAGAGGCGCATCAGTAGCAAATGAATCAAACCACTATCTTCGGTCAATCACTGTCACCTTCGTAGGACGCCTTTATCACCAACATATCAATCAAGATGGTATATAGATCTCGTTTATGGTGACTGAGATGAAAATGGGCATAATCCAAGACTTATATCAACCGAGATTGCATGCATCCTTTTATTTTCAAATCATTTTCATAAACAAAAACATCACTCACACAAGATAGGACAATATACAAGCTTAGATCTTGTTTCCTAATAAAAGAACAAGAGGTAAAAACTGTGCTATAACTTTAGATCTTGGATCTTGGATGTGGATGCTGGTGGTTTTTGATTTAGTTTGGATGGTAATATTGGATGTGAAAGAGAAATATGTGTAAGAGAGAAATTATTAATTTTATGGAGTGAAAGTTAAAATACTTTTGTTCAGCTTAGACAGCTTTTACACGGTAAAAATGGGGACCAGCGGTGTTTAAACCATATATCTCTTTCTTTTTAATCATGTAGCTGCTAACGGGCATATATATATATATATATATATATATATATATATATATATATATATATATATATATATATATATATATATATATATATATATATATATATATATATATGAGCTTACACTATCAATGTCAAATGACTGACTTCAAAACGGTTAGCTAGGTTTACAAATCAAAGCAACCATATCATTTTTAATGCAAGTTATTGTCGACCAACATACTATTTATAGATATCCACCCACCGGCGATCTTAAAAAAACCTTGTTCGATTTGTTATGTTCAACTTATATTCAGCTACACATCCAATCTTGAGTTTTGTTGGCTATACATAACTATGTTTGTAACTATAAAACAAATTAAATAGGTGTGGTGTGGTCCTTCCATGCGACATATAAGTGTGAGTAAATGAGTTTCTTATGAATATCATCATCTTTCAATTGTATGTTTAACCCATTAAAAAAACAGATTAATTGACACATTCAACGCTGAGTAAAAGATACCAAGACAACATCTTACTATCTATAAATTCTAAGTACTCTAATTGAATCATGTATCATTAATGAGCGGCAAACCTAATCATGAGGAGAAATTTAATCATGAGAGGAAGATTAATGAGGAGATGGAAAGTTAATGAGGAGGTGGAAGCTTAATAAGGAGGTGAAGAGACAAACTAGCACGTTATTTTTATTAGTTGTCCTATAAATACTAAAACACATCATCAACTTTCACTCCGACCCACTATTGACTATTCATACATACATGTGATGATGCCTTTAAAAAAAAGCAACCATCCAGTAAGCTATCCTCTGATTTTTATTGTGTTAATGTACACAAAACACTCGAAAAACAAACAACCATCTGAATTTATCTCTTTGTTTATTACAAGGTTTGTTCTTAGAACATAAGGATAAAAGAGATACACCGTGGATCTTAAAAGTAAACCAAAAAACAAAGATCGAAGTACAAACCTATTTGATACCTTTTTCAAAGATCTTAAATTAAAGTTGTATAGAGATTGTGTATAGTTCGGGTTGGGCAGAGCAGAAACACAAAGAAAGTTTTTATTTGTGTACGATTTTCACAACAGATTGAGTTATTACATAACAAAGAAGAAGTAAAACACAAAGGTTGTTTGTGTTTATGGATCAGGTTTGAGTAGTAACAAGAGAAAGAACGTGTTTGTATTTTCCTTGGTGTTCGATTATAACAAGAAACAAAGGAATCTAAATACATCCGTGGTTCTGAAAACGTAGCAAATCGGTCGAAAATTCTGGCTACAGTAGCGACACAATAATGGTTTCCAAAGACAATAGAGGAACCTTATGGGAGACCCTTTACAAGAGATCCTAAAGCCGAATATGTTGAATCAAAAGGGTTTCATATGTATTTGATGATGTTTGTAGCAACTTATATGGTAGATTTGTTTTGGTGTGATTATATGAATGAAGAATAAGGTGACTATACGTTGATGAGGAGATAAAGAGAGAAGTCAGATTTATTGTAGGTTGATGTGGCAGAGAAATATGTTTTTGACTGTCAATGTCAACATGTAATAAAATTAGGAAACCAAATTTATTATGTTTCTTACGTTTTTTTCTTTCTTTATTGTAATGTTACAAGGCATTGATTGTAATTCCATATATTGAAAAAAGATACAATGAGTATGTTTTAGAAATGGCATGTGCCAATCACCAATCACCAATGAACATGTGTGTAAGACTCTCCCGTTACTAGAAATTAAGGATTTAACATGCATTTGAAATGTGGGATTTTGGATACTGAAAGTTGGATTAAAAAAGTTACAAGCCTTTTATACTTCTTTAAATACAAAGTTTTATATGCTTAGAAATAAGGGAAAAAGACGAAAATGGTCAAATCCCCTACCCTTGATCCACTATATGGTCAAGCCAAAAGATTTTGACATATATGGTCATGCACAAATGCTCAACTGCTCAACTCCATTATATTTATGACATGTTTCCTATGGAAAATGCTCGACTGACGATGCTCAACCTCTGCAGTACCTTTTTCCCCTATTTAGATAAATATTCTTCATTAATATCCAGGCCCAAATTTTCCCTTCAAAAATATGTAACTTAACACATTTAGTCCACTAATCAACAATTAACTTATCAAAAGTCTACAATTATACCAACGTATCATATGAACAAGACACAGTTTTCCTCCCAGTTTTCCTCGTTAAAACCATGTTCATTGCAATTAACTAGTTGTTTATTGTTATTAGATCCATGCTCATTGCATATTCATTGTAGATGGCCGGAATTTTACAGGTATTTTCAATTTTATGCAATTGTACAATTTATGAGAATAATGTTGTTTAATTGAAGCGCCAATCTAGTTGATACATTAGGTTTATAATAGATTATTTTACTTCCAAACTCACTCTTTTTTGTTTATGCTATAGGTGTATGATGCAAAGATTGTGTAACACCCCCAAATTTATACAACTCAATACAGCGAAAGACTCGTTGGTGTTACGGGATAGCACATTACTCACATCATAGACAACGCATAAAAATCGCGTCGTTTAATAATAAATCATTTCCATTCATAAACATCAAAGTTACATCGGTCCCAAGTCATTTTATTTCATACAAAGTTTTATAAAGTATTTGAATGGAAATTATAATTTAAATGCGGGCCATGAATTCTTGTTGTCTTCCCGAGAATTACCTTCAAGTACCTGAGATAAAACATGTTAAAAGAAAAGGTCAGCGATAACGCCGAGTGAATTCATAGAGTTTAATAAAATCCATCAATATAATATCAGTATAAAATTATTACTGAAAATCATTTTGTACAAATCATTTATTAGGCCATAAAATAGCCAAAGTCATTTTATACAAATCTTCATCTAAATCATAATATAGGCAGTTGCCTTAAAAATCATTATACGAGCCAATGTCGCAAAAACATCATACAATACGTCATATGACGTTGTATGAAAACAAAAACCGTTATATGAATATGGTTATGAAAACCAAAACACAAACATATTATCAATAGTATGACCCTGTATTGCTAATCAGGCAATACTTCGTAATTCGGAGCGTCTATTAGTATTTCGTTAATTTGGATTATTATAAGCCGCATGACATTGTTACCTTACTAAACCAACAACGGGTAGCTAACCCGATACAAATTTTGCCCATCTAAAGTAGCGTGTCGTCACAAAGGTCACACTATGGAAATCTTCTCATACATAAATTCGCTTACCAATCAATGTGGCACGACGGGGATCAACCGTCAAGGCGCGAACTGGGGTGATCGTCCCCAAATAGTACTATTAAATGCATAAGTGTCTACCAAATCCCGGTAGTTCACAATTCATGCTAATGGGACTTTTAGTGACATAACCTAACTTTAATAATCCATTTAATTTCATCTATCGGGTCCTTTAATCAGTTATCGAGTCATACAATCGGGTCATTCAATCATTCGGGTCCAAAATCAATAAACAAACAATCGGGACAAATGGTGTCCTATTTTATAAAAACTAACATGTTATCTCCCTCGTGGGTTTATAAAACATTTATAAAAACATTTAAAAGAGTGCGAGGCTATGAACTCACGTTGATGTGGGAAGGCGATTATCGGCGATTTGGATGTACGGTACGTGCTTCAATCACGGAAACCTAGACAAATAATATTCGTCTTAGACTCATGTCCAATGACTTTATAGAAATAATAATTATGTATACATATGATGATTATATATATATATGATGATCAAGTGGGTTTACATATTCTCGTTTACTCATTTTAGTGTTATATGTAAGTAACTTTTATACTAGCTTACTAGTTTTACCTATTTACACGTTTTAAGTCTAATAAACTTATTATAAGTTCTTTAACTTGTTTTAATCCATTTTACACTTATATTATCAGTATTTAAATTTTACAAGTTGGTCCCAAATGGGTTAAGCCCAATAAGTTCTTTTTATAAGTGTTTATCTTATTTAGTCCAATTATTAGTCCAATAACGTTAATTTAGTCCGTTAATGTCCGTATGTTATATAGTTCGGGTTTTATCGGTTTTTACTTGTTATACATGTTTATATACCAGTATATAAGTTTTATAAAGTTTACATTAGACGGGTCAAACCATCTAAGTTTTATTTAACAAAAACGTTAATTTTACGGTATTAGCCGAAAAAATCGTAAAAATCATGTTTATAGTTTTATAACTTATAAAACTTAACAAGTTACCATTTTTATAAAATGTCCACTTATTTAACCTTTAACATATTTATATAAATGTATTATATAAGTTAGTGGGTTTTAATTTATATTTTATACTATTAAATTTTCAGTGCTTATATAATAGTATTATTCTTTAATTTCCAAAAATCTGATTTTTATCTTCACTTTCACCAAAACTTCCATATCTAGAGTTCTATATGGAGATAGAAGCTCAAATTTTTATCACATAAACTACATGATATGTGATACATTTAACTCTTCTATAGATACTGTTGAATCATCCTCTAAGTATTTTCTAAAAATCGTCCAAAACAGTGAACTCAGATTTGTACCTTAAACTTGTTTTGATCATATCTCACTCATTACAATGATTCCATTGTATGGCCAACTCTCACATGTGTACAAGACATATAAATTACTGTAAATGGATTCTACTTCATCATTTTATGAGTCCATGACCTGTTTCTTTACTGTTTTATACAGCCAACAAATTTAACCAAGATTTTAACCTTGTTTCTTATGGTTTTTCACCTTTTTAATCATGTTTATCAACACCAAATCCCCACATAACATTTTTATCATCATATAATCATCATATACATATACAATAGGAAATAAAAAACATGTTTACATAATCAAAATAATAAGAAGATGAGGAGGACAATCCTTATACCACCAAGTTGATGTAGGTTATGATTTGGACATGGTTTTTGATGGAGAAACTTGTGGGTAACCATGACCATCTTCAAGATCACCAATCTTCATAAATACCTTGTGGAAAATCAGCCTCAAGACTCCATGGAAACTCCTCCATGGATGTTATAATCACCACCATTCAAGAGAGCTTCAAGAGGGCTTCAACATATGTAGAAATAACACATGATTTTGTGGTGGAATCAAGATCAAATTGGGTGTTTTTGGGTGAGATATGGACGAACTAAGAGAGAGAGATGAGAGGATTTTGAGGTGGTTTGCATGTATGAATGGTGGAAATGAGAAAACTAGTGATTTTGCTAGTTTTTGGTGTGTGTTAGCTTACAAGGTAAGCTTTTAGCAACAAGTGTTGCTAGTAGGCATAAAAACTTGACACATATGTTGGCTTGGTGGAGAATTGTGGCTAGATAGGGCCGGTTTTGAGTGGGGGTGGGGCAAGTGTCCCACTTGTCTCATCCCCATTTATTTACGGGTACTCCTCGATTCTAGTTTCCTCGATTTGCGTGCCCTCGGGTCGTTTTAAGAAAAACGTTTTTATAAATTATGAATCAACGGCACAAAACGAATCTAATAAAAATTGTCTCATAAAAAACGGAGTTCGAAAACGTAAATACGTAATCCTAGGGTTTCCGGTTTAGTGGTAAAGGACGTTAAAATAAAATCGTAAGTCCTAATCTCTTCTCGTAAATTTGTGAGTTTATGAGCCAACACAAATTTAAAACTCCAAAATAATATTCACGGATAAATTTATTTTCTGAAATGTCGGACTGTCACCAAAGACGGTGTATGTAAACGTAAGCACGTAACGTTGAATCCTCGGGTTTAGACGTAGTCGACACTACTTCAAGACGTAAATCCAAATTTCTTCCCAAAAATATGTGAGTTCATATTGTGGCATTAAAATAATGTTTTCAAATAAATATTGAGAATAAAATATCAACCATAAATTGACGGATTGTCACAGATTTGCTTTAGAAGTAAGTTAGAGTATTTGACAACCATAAAAACAAAGTTGTCTTTGAAAGATTCTCGGATAAATATGTTCCGAGGAACAATGTTTGGTCCTTGGTTAGACATAAAAACAACATAACATGATAAACATTTGATTCACCATCTCATTCAACATCAAAGAGTGGACGACAACCCAACAATAGATAAACCTTTTTACTTTGATTTTGGGGAAAATAGTTTGGAGTTTAGCAAACAGGATTTATGTTTGGTTACAGGGTTACATTTTGGTGACTGTTCTTTAAAGGAATTTAGGGATCTTGAATCGGTATTTAAGAATCGCGTCTTTCCAAAAATCCGTAGAGTAAAGGGGTTACATATACATAAGCTTATTGTGGACGATTTGGCTTTTAGTAATCTGTCTGATGTCGATGCTGTGAGGGTTTGTTTGATATACGCGTTATGTTGGGTATTCATGGGTGATCAGTTACGTGGAGTTGTTGCATAGAAATTTTTTAATCTTGTTGAGGATTTTGAATCTTGGAACAAATTTTCTTGGGGTGAGTATACGTGGCGAGAGTCTCACAAACGCGTATACAATCATGACTCCAAGTGCCGCAAGGATCATTTGGAAAAGATTGCCGAGTGTCCAAAATATCTTCCCACATATTGCAAGGTTTCGTTTTTCCTTTAAAGGTTAGTAATTTGATTAAATCATTACATAAATGTTTATTGCATTTCATTGGTTTTTAGTTTGTTGTGCCTATTTATTTCAGATATGGTTATTGGAAAATTTCCTATTTCCAAAAGGTGGTGGTCTAAGGAAGATGGTGTAGTACCTCGTTGTGTTGGATGGACTGATGTGAGATCAATTCTAAAATTGGAATATCCTCTTTTATTTGATTTTAGAAATCCTCTTAACAAGATGAAGCCGACCCCTATTGAGGAAAATAAAGAATGCTGGATTTAATGTTTAGATCATCTTCAAAATTGTCCACTGTCAATTTTACCAATTTCTAAAAAAGGGCCTCGCCGTAAGCGAAAGAACCTTGTCCAAAACAAACTTCAAAAAATAGGCCCTGATGTTGCTACAAGTGCTGTTGTGAACCATGAAGAAGTGGACCATCCATGCCCGTTAATGAAAAGAAAATGACGTTTTTCACGAAGAAGTAGTAGACGGTGAGGGCATTGATTATGGATCTTCATCATCCAGTTGTATAGACGTTTCCAAGATGATTGCTGATTTGAAGTATGATTTCTATGATCGTTTGATAAGCTTGATCTGTCATGTACCAACCCTTATGCAAACCAATTTGACAAGGATGAAATTCTGAAAAAGATTATTCAAGTGAAAGCTGATTTTAAGACACGATTGTCCGAAATTGATGATCTCGTGAAGAACAATAAATTGCCAAAAACAACACAGGCTAGTGAATATTTTACAAAACATTTCATGGCAAAGGTTTATTCTATTTAAATAACAAGACAATTTTTTTTTGTTTTCAACGTGTTCAGGATATGGATGTGGATATGTGTGTTGATCAGAACACAAACGTTGTTGAAGACATTACGGTATTTTAATGCATTTTAGTCTTTAATTTTAAGTTTAATTATCTATTTTCAAGTTAATGTTTTTTTGACACACTAATCAAGGCTCAACCATTGATACAATTGAAGAACTTAAAGATATTAAGGAACCAGAAGATAAAAGCGCTGTTATGAATACATAAGAGGTAAAGCTGAATGAAATGGTAAGATATCACCTCTTGTACTATGTTCCCACAACAACTTTTATAAAACTTTTTTCAATATTTTTCAGTTGTCAACATCATGTGAACCAAAAAATGAAGATATTAAGGAACTAGAAGTTGATCAATTCCAAACAAAACAGGCCTCAGGCGATGTTTTTTTCGCTGAAGAAGTAAAGCCGATTGATAAGGTAAGATATCACTTCCAACTTTCCCTCTGATTTTCAGAGAATTTTATTTCTTTTACTATGTTTCCACCACACCATCTATAAAGATCTTTTAAATATATTCAGGAACCAGAAGTTGAAGTTGAGGACAGTAAGGATTTTACGGATGTCGATGCAAGAGCTTCTGTGAACAACGAAGAAGTACTTCCCATTAATGAAGAACATCTAGTTTTGTTTGACATTAAAAAGGTAAGATATTTATTTCATCTGTCAACATTAGTTATATTTATTTCATCGATACAATTTTTTGAACAATTCCCCCTGTTTGACCAACATTAGGTATCAACATCAGTTATATTTGAAGGCTATAAAGGACAAAGCATGGATGACTTGTTACATGAGAAACAACATAGTCAGTCCCTGCAGGATGCCGATGTGATTTCACAGGTTTTCTTCCCATTTGAAATAAATGATATGAAAGATGGCAATGACTTTTTCTCTAAGGACTCTCTTTGTAACGACGATGGACTGTTTTTCGGTAACACCCAGGTAAATAAATTATATATCTTCATCTGATTTAATTTACATGATCTTGATCCCTATATATTTTACAAACAAGAGAATTGTCTTTTGGATACGTGCCATAACAGAGTTGCATTAATTCTGTCGATAGCCAAGCAGTTGAACAAGAACCTTTTCATGAACTAGAAATTGGGGCATTGGATGTTTTGATAGAAATAAAGTCTACATGTCAGCTAGTTAATCATGCTGAAACTGATCCTGTCCTACTAGTTGATTTACTTACTCAAGCCGAACAGGGTTCAGGTATGGCGGATCAGTCGCTTAATGACAAAACTCTGTCCCACTAGTGGATTTACTTAGTCCAGCTGAACAGGGTTCAAGTATGGCGGATCAGTCGATTAATGACAAAACTAAATGGACGATGAACGTGGATTTACGTACTCAAGAAGATCAGGCTTGTAACATCCCACTTGGAAAGTGGACCGTTACGTGTATTTATGGCGTGTCATCAAAGCATGCAAGACAATGTATTAAACATTAACTGACCCTAACGGAAATACCGGAATCAAACATCGGTAATCTAAACATAAGCTCAAATATAAAGATTAAATACTGAAAGGAAAAGGACGAAACAATGTACAAACAACTGAAGTAATGTATAGTGAATAAAATAAAGGAGTCTGGATAGCTCCCATCCAATGCACGTACTGTCTCAGAAGTCCTAAGAGCGTCCCTTTGTACTTGCCATTTGGAACATGAAAGGAAAACTACGGCTGAGCATAACGCTCAGTGAACGGATATGAAGCATGATAATAATGTACTGGAATGGAACAGGTAACAACTACTGAAACTAAAACTGTTATGAAATTAGAAGCAAGTTGTGTAAAATCTGAAATGTCTGATTTATAAATAATAAAACTGGATTAGAAGCAAGCTGTGCAAAATATGAAATGTCTGATTTATAAATAATAAAACTGGATTATTAACAGTTAAATCTGAAAACATGCATTTACTGTATTTTAATTGCCAAGAGCTTATATAGGTCATGTACTATAACAACGGTTGCATGAATAACTAGAGGGGTGTCCTCGTCATGCTGTAGAGGGGTGGCCTCTAAATAATGTGCTGGGTGGAGGGATCAACTCCAATGTGAAGGATGTAGAGCACACACCACATTCACCTGATAACTGTAAACTGATAAGCCTAGGATGCATCCATACGCCCCACTAATAATACTGATAAAATGGCCAAGCTGAGCTGAATGGGACGCTGCAGGATATCACTCTCCTACAGGTGAGTCATGACACCGGTGCCTCAAGTGTCATGGTTACGGTACCTCCGTAATTAGTACAACTAACTGGTCTGCTTGTATATAAGGCTCAGGCAATATGTTAGTCATTAAAATAATTTCTGATAATTTATAACATGTACTAGGGAAAACATATGGCTGTAGACGGGGAATCCTAATCATGCATAGAAAGGAAGTCCTTACTGAAAGGACGAGAAATCCATACCTCGTGTCCAGTAAACGACCGAGATCAACTGACAGAAAGTCTACTATGATTGCGAGTTACATGAATAAAGGACGCGAATAAGTTAACTGATATTCGTTTATTTTATTTATCTCAACTGTACTTAGTTAATTTATTTATTCTTGTAATACTGTTAATGTATAAACTGATAAGTCTGAATGTTCCAATATTTCTGATTAACGTATTCCTGTTCTATTATTAATTACGGTATAACACGTATTCTGACGTTATAATATTTCTATATTTAGTAACCTGCTAATAATAGAAATTTTCCAAAATTAAAACGTTTCCAAAATCATTTATAATTTCTTTAATAAAATTATACCCTTTTAAATCTTATAGAACTATTTTAATCAAATCCATTTAAATATACAATTAAGACATTTATAAAATTAAGTAATAAAAGGTATAATTTAAAAATCTTCATTTTTATTATTTTCACTATATCCCGAGCCTACCGAGATACCCCTTTCTCGGTCGCACTAAACTATCAACATATATATATATTAAATCTGCCTATTAGATTTAGCGACAGAAAAATCTGTCACTAAAAGTGTGACCAAAAGCTGAGTTTTAAAACTGTCAATAAAACCGTCATAAACAATCTACGACATAAATTAGCGTCGCTAATCTCATTTTAAAATTTATATTTTTCTGTACAAACTTTTCCGACTGTCCTCTATGGTGTTCCCACCGATCTCATAAGTTTCCCACTGTTTTAGCAATCCCAAACACCCCCTTTAACAGTTTGTACACCCGAATGGATAGTTTGGCAGATTTTGGGTCGAACACAGCCCGTGCTGCCCCTGTGTGGGTCACGGCTGGGCAGGGGACTGAGGTCAACGAGACCTCAAGGCCTCAGTTTCATTTAGCCAACACAACCCGACCTCATTAGCTAAACAAACACACCTCGTTGGGGTTTTCTGACCCTCGGTCGACCAAAACAAACACCACCGAGACTTTTTGAGTCTCGACTGGATTAAACCCCACACCACCAAGACATGGTGGTGTCTCGGTTTTTGTGCAGCACCCAAAACCGACACTCCCTTTCTTTATTTCATGTTTAATAAATGTAACCTCTTTTTTTTCTTTTAGATCAACCTATAAATTCGTGTATACTAAAATTTAAGGAGAAAAGATTAATTACCGTTGTATGATTCTTAAAGAATGACGAGTATACACAAATCAAAAGATGAAAATCAACCCGAACCCTCCTTTTCTTCCTTCTCTAACCGGTGGCACAACTAGTGTTACCAAACCCTAGTTTTTGTTTTCTTTTTTTAAACGTATGGAATGAAGTGAAAAGCTGTGTTTTGTTTTCATGTAGTGTAGATATGGAGTGGGCTGGGCCAAAAAGGCCCATATGCTTTCTTTTGTTTAATAAACATGCCGCCACCCCCTTTATATCTATAAGGGTTTCATTTTCGGTTTAACGTTTTATTCGCGTAAACTCGTAATTATTTCCCGTGTTTATATTCGCAATGTTAATTACTCTTTTCTGTATCATAAATAATGTATAAGTAATATTTTTCTGAAACCTAATAATTATTTCTGAATAATTATTATTTATAATATTTAACTAAAACTAAGCGTGCGTATTTAATATTCGGGAATTCTTAAATACGGGTTTTATAATTCTTCCCCTCTAAAAAAAATAATTCGTTCCCGAATTAAGGATACGACTATACTGGGTTTTACTATTCTCCCCCTCTAAAAGAAAAATTTGTCCTCGAATTTAGGGTAATTTAAGCTGGGGAATATATCTAAACTGAATGACACATGGACTAAAAGAACATGAAAGTTGAAAACATATAAGCTGAAAGACGTGTAACTAAAAGACATACCCGGATCAAAACTGGAAGTGAGGATAAGATGTCTGTATAGACTCCTCTGTTTCCCAAGTGGCCTCCCGCTCGGTATGGTTCCTCCACATGATCTTGACGAAAGGAATGGTTTTCCTTCTCATAACTCGATCCTGGCGATTTAAGACTGCTTTGAGTTCTTCAATATAAGATAGGTCCTCCCGAATCTGATCGAGTGGGTAATTAACTTTGTGAAGCTCATGATAGTTGTACCATCTAAGTAGTGATACATGGAACATGTTATGAACGTGTGAAAGCTGAGGCGGTAATGCCAACCGATATGATACCTCACCGACACGTTCAAGGATTTCGAACGGTCCGATGTAGCGAGGGCTGAGCTTGCCTTTGAGGCCAAAACGTCTGACGCCGCGTGCCTGTGATACTTTGAGGAACACCCGGTCCCCAGTATGAAATGATAGATCTCTGTGATGTTTGTCAGCGTAACTCTTCTGACGAGTACGCGATTCTAGTAGCTTTGCCCTGGCAATGGAGACCTTTTCATTGGTCAGCTCTATTAATTCTGGTCCCTCAATCAAACGTTCTCCAACCTGATCCCAACAAATAGGGGCACAACACTTTTGCCGTATAACATCTCGAAGGGAGCACGCTTGATACTGGCATGGCAACTGTTGTGGGCAAACTCGAACAAGCAAATATAGTCATCCCAGTGTCCTGTCCATTCTAATGCACAGGCACGTAACATGTCCTCCAATGTCTGGATGGTACGCTCTGACTAACCGTCCATCTGCGGGTGGAAAGCTGTGCTGAGCTTGATCCTGGTTCCCCAAGCTTTATGCAAACCTCCCCAGAAGTGAAACGTGGATCCCTGTCTGATATAAATTTTGAAGGTGTATCGTGTAGTCGTACAATTTCCTTTGTGAATAGATCTGCTAGTTTACTGACTGCGAAATCTTTACGGATAGGAATGAAATGTGTTGATTTAGTCAAGTGATCGACAATAACCCAGATTACATCATGTCTCCGCTGAGTCTGTGGTAATCCGGTGACAAAATCCATAGAGATCTTGTCCCATTTCTACATTGGAATATCTAATGGATGAAGTAGGCCACTGGTACGCTGATGCTCTATCTTAATCTGCTAGCAGGTTAGACATTTAGAAACAAAAGTGGCGACATCCTGTTTCATACCGCTCCACCAGAAATGCTGCTTAAGATCACGGTACATCTTAGTGGAACCTGGATGGATAGAAAATGGAGAGCTGTGAGCCTCAGTCATTAAGGCTTCTTTGAGAGTAGGGTCTTTTGGAACGCAGAGTTTGGTACCCTGCCATACGATACCATCGTCATTGATACGAAAGTCAGTCTGCTGGTCAATATTCTGTACAATCACCCAGATTTCACCATCATCCTTTTGTGCGGCTTTAATCCTAGCGAGTAAATCTGGTTCTACCCTCAGACTAGCCTAGTATCCCCTCTGTCCGCGTACTAAGAGCTCAATATCATACCGCTCTAAGTCCTGAATAATTTCCTCCTGAACCTTTATGCCATTTATCATTCCTGACTTTCTGCTAAGGGCATCTGCTACTACATTTGCTTTATTTGGGTGATACTGAATATTAGTGTCATAGTCTTTCAGCAGTTCCAACCATCGCCTCTGTCTCATGTTCAGCTCTCGCTGTGTAAATATGTACTTGAGACTTTTGTGATCGGTGAAGATATCACACGACTCACGTATAAATAATGCCTCCAGATTTTGAGGGCGAAAACGACTGTTGCGAGCTCCAAATCATGTGTGGGAGAATTCTTCTCATACGGCTTCAGCTGTCGTGAAGCATAGGCAATGACTTTCCCATGCTGCATAAGTACACAGCCTAAACCTTTCCCTGAAGCATCACTGTAAATCTGATAACCACCTGTAACAGGTAAGGATTGGCGCTGAAATTAAACGATGTTTAAGTTCCTCGAAACTATTTTCTCTCTCCTCAGTCCATATAAACTTTTCCGCTTTACGCATAAGTTTGGTCAATGGTAATGCCAAACGTGAGAAATTTTCTACAAATCTGCGGTAATATCCCTTAACCTAAGAAAACTGCGGACTTCAGTGGCAGATGTCGATCTCGGCCGTTTAGTGATAGCCTCCACCTTTACAGGATCCATGGTGATCCCCTCTGCAGAAACGATATGGCCTAGAAACGCCACTTTATTCAGCCAGAACTCGCACTTAGAAAATTTAGCATAAAGCTTCTCTCGTCGGAGAATCTGCAAAACTGTTCGAAGATGATCCTCATGTTCCTCTTTGGACTTAGAGAAAATAAGGATATCGTCAATGAATACAATCATAAACTTGTCTTGGAATTCGTGGAAGACTCGGTTCATTAAGTCCATAAATACTGTAGGCGCATTCGTGAGGCCGAATGGCATAACACAACAAATTCGTAATGACCATACCTCTTGCGAAAAGCAGTTTTGGATATATCCTGATCTTTTACACGCAACTGGTGGTAACCTGATCGTAAATAAATTTTTAAGAAGTGCTTGGCACCCTGAAGCTGATCAAATAAATCATCAATACGAGTAAGTGGATAACGGTTACGAATAGTAAGCTTATTCAGCTCGCGGTAGTCAATACACAGCCGCATACTACCGTCCTTCTTTTTGACGAACAAAACTGGCGCGCCCCAAGGTGACACGCTTGGACGAATGAAACCTCTTTCTAGAAGTTCATGAAGTTGATCTTTCAGTTCCTTAAGCTCTACAGGAGCCATACGGTAAGGAGCTTTAGATACTGGTTCTGCACCTAGAATGAGATCGATACCAAACTCTACCTCTCGCATGGGAGGTATGCCTGGGAGTTCCTCTGGAAAGACATCTGGAAAATCTGACACAACTGGCTGATCATGAAGTGAAGATGTCTCGGAAGTAGTGTCATGAACTGTAGCTAGAAAACCCTCACAACCATGGTATAACAGAGTACGGGCCTGTAAAGCTGAAATGATCTGAACATGTTTTCCTTGCAGAAAACCACGGTGAATAAACTCTGGTGTCTAAACATCCCCGAAGATGACCCGGTGAGCATGACAATCTATGGTGGCGTGATGAGCTGACAACCAATCCATACCCAAAATAATATCGGATTCGCACATATCTAGAGGTAGGGTACTGACTGGACGGATTTTATCTTCAAACTCAAGAGGGAGATCCCTGTACACCTGAGTAATGCGTACAGAGTCTCGCATGTGTGTAGATATACTAAGCACACTGTCTAGTGGTGTAGGGGTCATGTTTATTCTAACAACAAATGAAGTAGATATAACTGAGTGTGTTGCACCTGTATCGAAAAGAACGCATGCAGCCTGTCTGTGTATAAACAAAATGCCAATAATGGTACTTGTGGTCTTATTTGCTTGCTCTCGGGTAGTAGTGTAAACACGACCAGTGGTTGGTGGTAGTGGTGGTGGTGGAGGTAAAATATGAGGGATCTGTCCTGAGGTACCGGCATCATCTCCTTTCTTGCAATCCCTCATCATATGGCCCGGCTGACCACACTTGTAGCAACCACTCGAACCACGACGGCAAGGTCCCGGGTGTTTCTTCCCACATGTGATGAAAGTGGGATTAGAATACCCCGTAGAAGCAACCCTGGTTTGCTGAGAACCTGATTTAGGGAGATGTACACGTGTCACGGTCCTGATAACATACCTGGGATAAGGCTGTTTAGCTGAAATTTAAAATTACCAGAATTTGCTGGTCGGGCAGACTGCTGACCTCTGTAGTTTTGGTCACGCCCCTGTCCAACATCTCTGTTGGCATACATAATGTTAGGATCTGTTTTACACGATGGTTTAGTGTTTTGGAGTTTAAAGAATCACATGTAGTTGCCAGATGAGTTTGAGCTGTCGCGGTAGTTATTACTACCGCTTCTCTTATCTGATCGATTACGATCATAAGACTGACCGTGGTTTCTGTAGTTCTGCTGTGGAGTAGCCGATTGGGATCGGTCTCCTCCTCTGTGTCTGCAAGATTATAATTAGATAATGCATGATATAAATTGACAAGTAATAATCGGAGTTAAATTTTATAAGTCTTCTGAATGAGATATACCTCTTCTTAGGACGCTCTACATTCTCGAGCTCATCCCTCACGAAAGGCATCTTAATATCACGAGCTGCATTAGCTACCTGTGACACGTTAGTGAAGGTGGCACTCATTAACCTATCCGTAGTCCTAGAGTGAAGTGCCTAACGAAATTGTTTCACTTGCTCCTCCGCTGTACCCGCAACCTCTCCCAAGAATCCAGCCAACCTGAGATATCGGTGCATGAACTCGATACTATTCTCGCCATGATTCTGATGAGTAGCGTGAAAGTCCATCTTTAGTTTTGCTTGCTCAGCATGAGGGAAAAACTGGTCATAAAACATTGCCTTGAACTGTGTCCAAGTCAATGTGAGCACCCACTCGTCTCCTCCATTTGTCAACTTATGAGCCCTCCACCAATGTAGGGCGTGACCCTCCAACTTGTAAACAGCAAGCCTAACCTTGAAGGCATCCCCAAAACCCATGGCCCCAAAAAATTTATCTATATGATAAATCCATTTTTCTGCGTCTGTTGGAGCTACAGTATGTTCAAAAGGTCAGGGTTTCTGTTTGTTGAACAAATCTAGCCAGGTGGCTAAAGTGGCAGGTGGTGGAAGAGGAGGGTTGTTATTTTGCTGAGGTCCATTTTGGTATTCAGCTCGGATCTCATCACGAATCTGGGGTAGCATGGCTTGTACAGCCGCCTAAACAGCATCAACAATAGCAGTTGTTGTAGCCGCATTCTCATTTTCGCGTCTAGGTGGCATCTGAAATGAAAGATGATAAGCTAATTAATCTGTTAGAACCTGGAGTAATAAATCTGAATATGCACGGTGTAGATCATGAAGGCATAACCAACAGAATATGACATGAATACTGGTGAATGCCTATGGTCAGTTCACTAAATGACATTTAACTGAAAATATGAATCTGACATGAGTAAGGATGAACGCCTATGGTCAGTTCATCTATACAAAATCTGAACGGGCAAGGGTGAACGCCTATGGTCAGTTCACCAAAACGAAAATTTGCTGAAAAGCACATACGACTAAGTATGGACAGTTATGTACCAACCGTTTACTTAGTCAAAATTTAGAAAAACCGATAGATAAAATACATGAGTAAAATGAAAGATAACAACGCCAAAATACAGGAAGTTCCTGGTGACTATCCACTAGTCACAGGTCAAGCTTTAGAGCCTACAGGTCGAACCTTGCGCTTTGATACCATAATTGTAACACCCCACTTGGAAAGTGGACTGTTACGTGCATTTATGGCGTATCATCAAAGCATGCAAGGCAATGTATTAAACATTAACTGACCGTAACGGAAATACCAGAATCAAACATCGGTAATCCAAACATAAGCTCAAATATAAAGATTAAATACTGAAAGGAAAAGGACGAAACAATGTCCAAACAACTGAAGTAATGTATGAATGCATAAAATAAAGGAGTCTGGATAACTCCTATCCAATGCACGTACTCTCTTAGAAGTCCTAAGAGCGTCCCTGTGTACCTGCCGTTTGGAACATGAAAGGAAAACTACGGCTGAGCATAACGTTCAGTAAACGAATATGAAGCATGATAATAATGTACTAGAATGGAACATGTAACAACTACTAAAACTAAAACTGTTATGAAATTAGAAGCAAGCTGTGTAAAATCTGAAATGTCTGATTTATAAATAATAAAACTGGATTATTAACAGTTAAATCTAAAAACATGCATTTACTATATTTTAATTGCCAAGAGCTTATATAGGTCATGTGTAGGTCCACGTTTTCTTAGGATTGTTAATGTGTTGTAATGATCTAAAGAGATGGAGAGAGATGAAGAACTAGAGAGAGAAAGTTAGAGAGAGAAAGGAGAGGATGGAGAGAAAGATGTGTTATTGATTGAAATGAGAACCAACAACCCCTCCTAACATGCTAGGAGGGGGTATATATAGCCCAACCTACATGTGGGCTTTATGGGTCATATGTTTACATAACTAGATCACGAGCCCATACTACGTATATATCGTTGGAGTGACTGATCCTTTCTAAATACGTAAAAACATATTTCCATCAATCTCCCCCTAAGGGAGGTCACTCCAAGTTACAATGTCCTAAATAGTCTATAGCTCGTGATCTATGCTAACAATGATGTGACCGAGACTTTTTTTTGAAAAACGTATTTCCAACAATCTCCCCCTAAGGGAGGTCACACCATTTTACAAAATCTTAAACCTAGCATACTATGCTTGAGTCTTCGATCTTGTTCTTGTGAATATGTAGATGAGATCTTTGACTTTAGTCTTGAGCATGTTTCCTTGCCTTGACCGTGTGCATTCGACACTTGTGATATTCGCCTCCTCGTGACTTCATGTTCCACATACTTATACCTCGGTAATTCTTGAAAGCTTCAGAGTTTGATACAGCGGAAGACTTGACCTTTAGGCTTTCTTGAATTTGTTGAAGTCTTAAGTTCATAAAGTATAAGCATGCGAGGACGACTTCTTTTTGGATAGTACACCGCAATGCCACCTTCTTATTACGCTGCAAAGACAGTTAGCAACAAAACATATACACAGATGAAATGGCTTTGAACATTTCATTCTAATTCGATAGCATTTTACCTCCAGTTGGTGAAGACCGTTGGACGATATAAAATATCATACTTGTGGCAGGTAGTTTCAATTAAGAACCTCATTGACAAGATTTCGCGGGTAAACCCGTTCTCTTTACTCGACCGTCCAAAGCTGACTGCGAATGTAAAGAGTGAATCATTTGGATAAGATTATCCGTATGATTTGAAGCTGTCAAATTTGATTCCTGGAACAAGTTTGATTCATTAAAGAATCGCACCATCGTTGCTTTCCAGTTGTCACGAGCTTGATTCATATAGAATCTTGCAAGTTACCTACCAAGTGCTGTTTGATGTTAACACTAGAAGGATTTCCACTCATCACTGTGAACACTATAGAGTGTCACTCTGAGTGTTCTGGCAAGATCACTAAGATATTGAGTAGAGGTCTAGAACGTGTTTAAGTTCAGTTAAGAATTAAACCACTGTTGCTTTCCAGTTATCACAAGCTTGATTCTTAAAGAATCACACAAGTCACCTACCATGAGCTTTTTGATATTCGCTCAAGAAGGATTTCCATCTTCATTGTAAATACTTTCGTATTACTCGGATGTTCAGGCAAGATCATGAAGATTTTGCGTAGGACTCTTAAGATCTTTCTTACTTTTCACAGTGTGTGAAGAAGCAAGGAATTATGAAAGTGTGTCCTAATAAGATATTTGATGATCTCAAATGGCTCTAGACTCGATCGTGCATTTTGGATTTTAGTGATCGGAGGCTGGAGAGGAGTGCCACCATTTCAATACCAATTTATTCGGAGTGAATAAATCAATAGATAATGCGTTGTCTCTGTTAGAAATACGTTTTAACGTATATTAGAAGTATCGGTCACTCCACAATATGATTTATGTTGTAATAGCTCGTAGTTAACAAATAGTTAATTGTTACTTATTAAGTTAAGTAAGAACCGGTCCATGGGCTTGTCATGGACCGGCCCAAGCCCAATGTAGCTTGGAAGTATAAATACCCCTTTCCACCATGGAAAGGGGTTGGTTGTTGTTCATTTGAAACTTTCATATTAATAAAATCACACATAGTTTCTCTCACTTTCTCTCTCTAGTTTCTCTCACTAGAAAACATCAACCCACTTCATAGATTCATAGGTTATCAATATTCTACATTTGGTATCAAGAGCTATGGGGTGATTTAAGGTAAGGATTGTGTTGCTTTTTTAGTTTTTGAATCAATTAGTGATCTTTAGAAAAAATCAATCTTGAATCTTGTTGTTTTTGGTGTTTTTGTTATTGGGATTGATTGATAAGGATTGGGTTTAGCTTATTTTGGTAAAAATCATTAAACTTTTTGTGGTTTTTGATCAAAAAATCGGATTTAAAGCTGTTTTTCGAAGTCTCGAACTATATTTCCAGTTTATTCCGAATAGAGATTCCGAATAGGAGAATTTTCAGAATAACAGGATTTTTTCCGAATAGACATTCCGAATAGAAGAATTTTCCGAATAGCAGTATTTTTCCGAATAGGAACCTCTTTCTGAATAGGAAATTCTTTCCGAATAGCAATTCTTTCCGGATAGCCAATTCTTTCCGAATAGCCAATTCTTTCCGGATAGCCAATTCTTTCCGAATAGCCAATTTTTTCCGAATAGCAAAGATCTTTCCGAATAGCCGATCATTCCGAATAGAAAACATTCCGCATAAGGTTTTAGAATAGCAGAACATTCCGAATAGGGTTTATTCAGAATAGGATTATTCCGCATAAGGTTTTTCTGTTTAGGGATTATTCCGGATAAGGGTTTTTCAGCATAGGGTTATTCCGAATAGGTATTATTCCGAATAGGATTTATTTTGAGTTAGGGTTATTCCGTATAAGCAAGTTCAAGGGGTATTTGAGTTTTTTCGACGATCTTTAGTGGATTTAATCTTGATTTTAACAACACAACACAAATTCTCAACCTTTCTTCACTGCTCGATCAACCGATAATCTTTGAGTCTTTTAAGTGATCACAATGAATCCGAGTTCATTAATGCCTCAGATGACATCTCTTACGGATATCTCAATTATAACGGGAACTGATAGTCGTCCACCGATGCTTATTAAAGAGGTGTTTGAGGCATGGCAGGGCCGTATGATGCAATACTTGAAGGGCAAACCAACATACGTAAGGCTTATGGTCAAATCGATTTTGAATGGTCCACTCGACTATGGTACCATTGTGGCAAATAACGTGTCTCGACCAAGAGAATATGAAGAACTCACACCGGCACAACAACTCATTGCTGATGCTGATGAAAAGGCTCTACAGACTCTTCTCCAAGCTCTCGCATGATATTTATCGCATGGTAAGTCAATATATGGTTGCCAAGGATTTATGGGAACGTCTAAAGGTGTTGCTACAAGGTACGTCTCTTACCAAACAGGAAAGGGAATGTCAGTTGTATGATCTGTTTGATAGATTCACGTACAACCCAGGGGAAACACTACACGACTACTACTTCAGATTTACTACTCTAATGAATGATCTGAATGTATACAATCTCGTGATTGCTCCATTCCAGGTTAACACCAAGTTTTTGAATACTTTACCTCAAGCTGAATGGGGTGAGTATATTACCGATGTTAAGTTAACCCAGGATTTGCATAAGTGCAATTTAGATCAAATCTATGCTTTTCTTCAGCAGCATGAGAAACATGTGATTATGCACCGTTCTCCTCGAGGTATGTACCCTGATTCCTTAGCTTTGATGGCGAATCAACCAAGCTTGTCACACAACAACACACCTTATATCTTGGGACATCAAGCCTATCATCCATCACCTTACATGACACCAACCTTCCCCCAATACTCGATTCTACCGCAACCACCCACCTCACATCAGCAACAATATCGGTTTAATGCACCTTCACCACAGTATGCTTCACAACTTCACCCAGCAAACATTGCACCTTATGCTCAGCCTTCATATTCTTCTTATCAAGAGAATGCAGCATATCCAACAAGCTACCCTGATCAAATGAGTATCCCTTCTAGTGATTATGCAGCTCATCAAGACCAAGCAATGTACTGTGATGATGAGGAAGTCCCCGTTCCTGTATTTAAACAAGGTGCTGACCCAGTTGAAGTGCTAACCACTATGTCTGCTTATCTCACAAGGACTTTAAGCAAACGAGGATTTAGGGGATCAGCTCCTACCAACAATCAGTTGAGGAATTCATCCAATTCTCGCCAACAAGCTACTATTGAGAATGTCAGGGTAATGGTTTAGCCTATTCAACCATATCAGGGGAGACCTACCACATCAACTACCAATGCTCGCACGATCAATCAGGCTCCAATGGTCAATCCTGCTCCACGGGCTAATTCCACAGGCAAGTTGAGAATGATTACATGCTACAACTGCAAGGAAGAGGGTCACATGTCCAGGGATTGTAAGAAACCCAAGAGGAGAAGGGATGGACAATGGTTTGCAGAAAAGATCTATCTGGTAAATGCTCAGGCACAAGGAAGGGAACTTGATGAAGAGGAGCTTGCATTTCTTGCTGATCCAGGGATTGCTGAACAAGACGTTGTCACTACACAGAATGCAGCTTACCAAGCCGATGATCTTGATGCGTATGACTCAGACTGTGATGACTTTCAATCTGCAAAGGCTGCTCTCATGGCAACTATCTCCAGCTTAGGGCCAGAAAAGAGATCTGAGGTACTTATTAATACCACCGATAATACCACTGATGCTAGTATTCAACCACATCAAGTTGTGCAAGAGAGTGCTGATTCGAATGAATCTTTGGTGGTGAGTCTTTCAAATGAGGAGACAAACAATGATAGCAATATCAATGTGAGTCCCCAGACTTTGAGTGAATCACAACCGGGACCCATTTCGCATACGCCTACTCTTGCTCAACAAGATTTGGTCATGGTTCCTGCTACATTACTTAGCCAAATGAATGCTGCACTCTTAGAAACCTTAGCTAAGAATAAGAATTTGTCTGATGAGCTTACCTTAAGCAACGAGAAAGTTCAAACCTTGGAATTAGTGCCCTCGTCTAGTGTTCTAACTAATCCCGAATATGATCATTTTAGAAACAAACAAATGGGTCACTTGCAAGAAATTGAAAACTTAAGAGCAAATCTTTCTAATGAACTTAAAGAAAAAGAGTTAGTGGTCACTAATTTTCAAAAACTTCAAACGGATTTTGAATTACTCGAGTCTAAGAAGAATGAAATGGAGATTAATGCTGCTAATAAGATTAGAATTCTAGATTATTTGCTTTTAAGACAATACGCTGCTTCTCAACTAGTGCACTTATTTGATGCTTCGTTTAGAGAATTTAACTTATCACGTCAAAAAGGCCTTCCCCCTAACACAAGGTATGCAAAACAAGCTTTAAGACATAGTCCAAGACTTTATAATTCAACCCAATTAGGATTGGTCTTAGACCCGATTGTTATTTTCGATGATCGAACAAGTAAGGATCTAGTTGATGAGGATCGGTCATACAATTCTGCAAAATATCCCGAGTGTGATTATTTTAAAATGAATAAGGAGCTTGCTAAAACGGATTTTAGAATTCGCTTCCATATGGACAAAGATCTCATTACAGCACCAACCTACATGTTGAATGAAGAAAACCCTAGTACATTTCCTACACTTGTCAACATGGAAGGTCCTAAGGAAATTCCAAAGGATCTTCCACCTGTTAGCACTGTATGGTTAAACTTGCAAGAGATTAATCAATACTTTACTAATTTTGACAAGGTCATTTTGGAATGTACGACTTCAAATGGCCTAAACGCCGGAGAATGGGCTTTCGAACACATGAACGAGGTGTTTAAAACTGAGATCAATCCATTTGTCGAAAGTCTAAAAGGAAGTTTTGCATCTCTTAAAGAAAATCTTGTGTTTGAAATTGGTGAAGTTCAAAAAGTGTTTTATGAAATGGACACCGCTTACGAACTACAACTAATTGAAAAAGAAAAGATTTTAACCAAATATGACCGATTCTTGTCTGCAGTAATCTCGTGTGATGTGCTTACTACTGTAAATGTTAATTATTCGAATGAGCTTACATTCGCTATGATTAATTGTGATGCTGTGAATATTTGTGAGAATATATGTGATGATGTTTGTGATCTCTCTGTAAATGTTGCTGATACTGTAAATAAGGTAGATAATCATTCTTGTCACGAATCTAACGCTGAGTTTTTAAAGCTACAAGATTCTTACAATTTACTGTCAAAACGCTTTAATCAACTAGAACAACATTGTATATCTTTAGAATTAAAACAACAAACTCAAAATGAGGATCTTTTGATAACTAATAGTTGTGAAAACGGTGTTGAGACGAGTGACAAGATGATTGCAATTATTAAGGCATTAGAGGAAGAGATTATGAGATTGAAGAGAGATGTGTCATCAAATGAAACACTCAAATTGGAACTAGAGGCTGCAGAGTCTAAAAACCAGGTCTTAGAAATTAGACTTTCGTCTGTTCTAGGGGAGATGGATCGGACAAGACAGGGACTATCCGCTCTTTATGGTTCACTAGAAGAACGCTTTGCTTTTAATGCGGCACAACAACAATCTTATGTTGAACAACTGAACCAAAAGTGCGAGGAAATCTCTGACTTGAACATCCTGCTCATTGACAAAAATATGGTTTTGGCTGAGTTAAAGGAGACACTTCTTCTCACCCGACAAGAAGTTGTTGATAACTTAGCTACCGACTCTGCACCGTCCACTAGTGCTCCAACAACCAAGTCAGTAGTGCTTTATAAGAACCCGCTTCATAAGAGAAACCCGGTTACCTACGATGATTATATGAGGAATGCCATTAAGCATGTAGATCTTGTTAGGGATATCTTAGACGATCTTTATGCCTTAGATCCCTCAAGTAGCTACTACTATTCGGCTCATGAATATATTAAGCGAGTTCAATATTGCTTAGCATATTTGCAATACATAGGTACACCAGGTTCTGCACTACTCACTAATAGGCCCATTGCTGTAACTCCATTTAATAAGACTCCAGGAGCAAAACCGTCATTGGCACAATCAAGTAAGGCACCTTTAAAATCTGTTGCTAATATTCCCACTTTGCCTTCTACAGGATTAAAAGAGACTACTAAGGCTAAAGGATCGCCACTCAAGAAAGATAAGATCAAGCCCTCCACTAGTAGTGCCAAAAAGAAGAAAGTAGAAGATCACCATAGGAATGTTAGTTCAGTTTTAAATAAAAAGAATCATGTTAAGACTAAAAGCTCTGCGCCTGTGCAGAAGCCTAAACCATTCGTGAATTCTAATTTGAATTGTTGGAATTGTAATGAATGTATGTTTTCCCAACGTCATGATTTGTGTCTTATTGATCATGTGAATGAAATGAATGCAATTAAGAATGGTCTTGAATGGAAGCCAACGGGTAGAACTCGTGCCCAGGTTGGCTGGCAATGGCGTCCCACTGGTAGGACCTTTACATTAGATGAAAAAATGTGCCCTTTAACTAGGAATGCATCCATTGAGGTTAGGTCTGAGCGTCCTTTAGTTAGGAACACTCGCACTCAAGTATGGAAACAACGCCCTTTAATTAGGTCAGCCCCCACTATAGTGCCTATCAGTGAAGAAATACCTCAGGATTTAAGCCAACTAGAATCTACACCACCAATTAGGAAGAAGAAGGCTAGGAAATCTAAGAAACCTAGAGTTAGCAAATCTAAGATTATTAAATCTGTACCTGCTAATAACAAGGAATACTCAGATTCCGATACCTCTACATTGTCTTCGTGTGGTGACATTTTCAGGTGGTCCAAATCATCCTGTGGTATTTGGACTCCGGTTGTTCAAAACATATGACCGGAGATCGCTCGATGCTCTGAAATTTCGTCAGCAAGTTTCTTGGTACGGTTAAATTCGGGAATGACCATATGGCAAAGATAATGGGATATGGTGAATATCAGATTGGAAACGTTACGATTTCAAGGGTATACTATGTAGAAGGTCTTGTTCATAATTTATTCTCAGTAGGACAGTTTTGTGATTCCAACCTTGAGGTTGCTTTTCGACAACACACTTGTTTCATCCGCAACTTGGAAGGAAAAGATTTGTTGAAGGGATCTCGTGGTGCAAATCTTTATACCTTGTCCTTACAAGACATGATGGCCGCCTCTCCAGTATGTCTTCTCTCTAAAGCATCTAAGACCAAGTCATGGTTATGGCATCGCAGATTATCTCATCTTAACTTTGATGCTATTAATCATATGGCTAAAAACGAATTAGTTCGTGGTCTTCCAAAGCTTAAATTTCACAAGGACCATTTATGTTCCGCGTGTTCAAGGGGGAAAAGTACCAAGAAATCTTACAAGCCCAAAGCTGAAGACACCAATCAAGAAAAACTTCATCTTTTGCATATGGATCTTTGTGGACCAATGAGAACTGAAAGTGTGAGCGGTAAGAAATTCATTCTGGTTATTGTGGATGATTTCTCCAGGTTTACATGGGTTAGATTTCTACGTACAAAGGATGAAGCACCGAAGGCTATCATCACTTTTCTGAAATTCATTCAGGTACGTTTGAATACTACTGTCCGCCGTATTCGTACAGACAATGGAACAGAGTTCGTAAACCAGACTCTTCGTGATTACTATGAAGGAGTTGGTATTTCACATGAAACATCCGCTGCACGTACTCCACAACAAAACGGTGTCGTTGAAAGACGGAATCGTACGCTTATGGAAGCTGCTAGGACTATGCTTATTTATGCGAATGCTCCATTGTTCTTGTGGGCAGAGGCTATATCTACTGCATGTTTCACCCAAAACCGTTCTATCATTCGGAAATGCCATGGAAAAACACCTTATGAGCTTCTACATGACCGTAAACCCGATGTTTCATTTTTTCATGTGTTTGGTGCTCTTTGTTATCCAAACATTAATAGTGAGAACTTGGGTAAGCTTCAACCGAAAGCCGATATAGGTATTTTCATTGGTTACTCACCGTCCAAGAAAGCATACCGAATTTACAACCGTCGTCTTGGCAAGATTGTAGAAACTATGGACGCAGATTTCGATGAGCTAACAGCGATGGCTTCTGAGCAACACAGCTCTGAACCCGCGCTTCATGAGATGGGAACCGGTGCTATTAGTTCCGGATTAGTTCCCAATAATCCTACTTCTACATCATTTTTACCACCAACAAGGCCCGAGTGAGATAAACTGTTTCAACCGTTGTTTGATGAATTCTTTGATCCCCCAAATGATGAAGTTCAAGCACCTGTAGTGATAGCTCCAATACCTGAAGTTGTTGCTCCTGCTAATGAAGCTTTATCTAATGCATCTTCAACTAACATTGAACCGGATGCACCTTCACTAAGTGATTCTCAAACTACACCTGAATCGTCACCTCTACTTGTGCCTAATGATGTGGAAGAGGATTCTATTGATCACGACTTGGAATATGCTCACCTGCAAGAGCTTCCTTTCTTTGGTGTAGCGATACCTGAAAACCCTTCAGCCGCGTCTACCTCAGAAGAAGCTCCTTCTATTGTTCACTCTAGACCACCTAGGATTGAAAAACATAGCACCAAATGGACAAAATATCACCCTATTAGGAATGTTATTGGAAATCTAGATCGACCAGTCTCTACACGCCATCAATTACAAGAGAGTGCACTCTATTGCTACTTTGATGCATTTCTCTCCGAAGTTGAACCTAAAAACTGGCAACATGCTATGACTCAATCATCTTGGATTGAAGCTATGCAAGAGGAACTAAATGAATTTCAAAGACTTGAAGTATGGGAATTAGTTCCTCTCCCTGACAAGGCCAACATCCTTACTTTGTTGTGGGTTTATAAGGTTAAACTTGATGAGATGGGTGCATTATTGAAGAATAAGGCTAGATTGGTTGCTAGAGGATATAAACAAGCCTTGGGTATAGATTTTGAAGAATCTTTTGCTTCTGTGGCAAGATTGGAGGCGATTAGACTATTCCTTGCGTATGCTGCTCATATGAACATGATCGTCTATCAAATGGATGTGAAGACGGCATTTTTGAACGGTGAACTAAGGGAAGAAGTCTATGTTAGTCAACCGGATGGGTTCGTTAGTACGGAGTTTCCTAATCATGTGTACAAGCTTAAGAAGGCTCTCTACGGTTTGAAACAAGCTCCACACGCGTGGTATGATCTCCTGTCAACATATCTCATTTCGGAAGGCTTCTCCAAAGGCAAGGTGGACCCCACTCTATTCACTCTCAAGGAAGGCAACGACATGATTCTGGTACAAATTTATGTTGATGATATAATATTTGCTGCCACTAAAATAGAATTGTCAAATCGCTTTGAGAAGACAATGTCCACACGCTTTCAGATGTCGATGATGGGAAAAATTTCATTTTTCTTAGGATTACAGATTTCTCAGAATCCCAGAGGCATCTTTATTAATCAATCCAAATATGCTCTAGAATCTCTTAAGAAATATAACTTTGAAAATTGTGACCCCGTGGACACTCCAATGGTGGAGAAATCCAAGTTAGATGAAGATAGGAATGGGACTATTGTCGATCCAAAACTTTACCGTGGGATGATCGGCACCCTTCTCTATCTGACTGCTAGCAGGCCTGATTTGCAATTTGCTGTATGCATGTGTGCCCGGTATCAGGCTCGGCCTACCGAAAAGCACCTACATGTTGTGAAAAGGATCTTTCGGTATCTAAAAGGAACACTTCATCGTGGTCTATGGTATCCGAAAGATTCCTCTATTGCTTTAATATCATACGCAGATGCCGATCATGCTGGATGTCAAGACACGAGGCGTAGCACTTCTGGATCGGTGCAACTCCTTGGAGATAGATTGATCAGTTGGTCTTCAAAAAGGCAGAAAAGCGCTGCAATTTCTAGCACGGAGGCTGAATACATCGCCATGTCCGGTTGTTGTGCTCAAGTCCTTTGGATGAGATCACAATTAACTGACTACGGTTTGGGATTCAACAAAATCCCGATGTATTGTGACAACAAGAGCGCCATTGCCCTTTGCTGCAACTATGTTCAACACTCCCGGGCCAAGCACATAGACATTCGCTACCATTTCACTAAGGAGCAGGTGGAGAACGGAGTGATCGAGCTGTATTTTGTCACTACTGAGTACCAGCTGGCGGATATGTTCACCAAAGCCTTAGATCGAGGACGAATCGAGTTTTTGATCGACAAGATTGGCATGAAATCATTCACTCCAGCGACTCTCAAAGAGTTGGCAGAAGAATCAGCTGAATAGTCGTGGTAAACTATTCAGAGTATCCTTTGTTCGTGATCATGTATATTATCGTAAATATATAAACCACAAAAAGAAAATACAAAAATATAAAACCAACAAAAACCATAAAAAATATAAAACCTAGAAAAACCATAAAAATTATAAAATCAAGAAAAACCAAAAATATTTTTCGTTTTTAAAACGGGCATGTCTTTTAGTACGGTAATATTTACGGCCTTAGAAATGTCGATTAAAATTGACACGGTGCCATAAATAGAGTCCGTATAAAAGTTGTACATTTTTAAAACATGCCCATTATGGCTTGTAGTTATTTCTGACTGCAACCCGGTTTTCATATTAAAGTCATGTATTTCCTTGGAAAACGTTGGCTCACAACGGGAATTAATTTTCTCGGGCATGATTTACAAGCCAAATCATGCAAAGGGATCAAGTTTACTTTACAACTTGGTCTAACACGAGTTAGTGTACGTTTCAGTGCATTAATTTGTCAACATAAGAGAAATCTTATTGCCACCACGAATCAAACTTTTTAAGACATTAATTGGAAAATGTTTTTCATCATCATGTGCCTCGTTAAACAATGACTACAGCTCTTTAAATAGAAATCGGGTCATCGTTTAAGGGGGAGAAAATGTTTCATCATCTTTCACATCAAAAAGATCTTCAAAAGTTTTCGGGAAACTCAAAAAGCTTAATGGTTACTGGTTGGATTGCTTTGGCATTTGTATTGTTGTTGCTTATAAGTTTGTCATGAATGGATTTGTGCTTGTGTTAAGATAGGTTAATCACTAAGGCTCGGGAATATAACATTAGATAGGGTCAAAATGACAAGAATTAAAACTTGGAAAAACATAAGAATTTTGATTGAAGAAAGAAGAAAAGTTGAGGGGGTAAATTTGACAATATGCCAAACTTGTGAAAACTTGACCTAGTCAAATCTCACCCACCCCGTCTCTTCTCTTCTTTCCCTATCTGCTTGTTTTTTCTTTGCCGCCATTAACATACAAGAGCACAAAAACTCACGAAATCAAACACAAACAATTTATTTCAGATCAAGATCTTCTAAAGGTATTAAATCAGCTTACCATTCATTCAATTCAAGTTAATTACCTCTGTTTAATTGGAATCAATCAATTTAAGTTTCTGCTTAATTAGGGTTTAAATTAATTGGGGGTTTTGCCTGGGGTTGATTCGGAATGGCACGAATTAAACTAATATGGTCCTTAGAACACTTGAATCAAACGAATAAGTGCCTAATTAGAATAATCGTAACTGTTTTGAACATTCCGAATAGGAGGACTTTCCGAATAAGGCATTTATTCAGAATAGAATGATCTTTCCGCATAAGAGCATTTTTTCCGAATAGAAAGAACTTTCCGCATAGAAGATGTTTGATTTATTCCGCATAGGCCTAATGTTCCGAATAGATTTTTTATTCCGAATAGGGATCTTTTTCCGCATAGATTGATCTTTCCGCATAGAAGATGTTTGATTTATTCCGCATAGGCCTAATGTTCCGAATAGACTTTTTATTCCGAATAAGAAATTTTTCCGCATAGGCCAAAACTTTCCGAATAAGAAATTTTTCCGCATAGACCAAATCTTTCCGAATAAGGAATTTATTCCGCATACGAGAAATCTTTCCGAATAGGATTTTTATTCCGCATAGAAAGATCTTTCCGCATAGCCTGATCTTTCCGAATAGAAACTTATTCCGTATAAGACCAATCTTTCCGAATAGAACTTTATTCCGCATAGACAGATTTTTTCCGAATAGAATGTTTATTCCGCATAAACAGATCTTTCCGAATAGTAGTTCTATTCCGCATAGGCTGTTTATTCCGTATAGGACGATTATTCCGTGTAGGCATGGCATTCCGCATAGGAAAATTATTCCGCATAGTATGTTTACCATGTCATGTTTATTCCGGATAGTGGTTTATGCTCAATTAAATGCTTATTCTGAATGAAGGATGTTTGAGTGATTCTTGCAAGCTTAAGGGATTAGGTCATATGTTCAATGCTTAGGTTTAAAGTCATAATGATATTCATATTTGTATGTTTCAACCTTTGTGTTTTATCTTAAGCAGAGACGATGACTAACCCTACAGTACAACAAATACAAGACACCAGAACCGCCGCCATTGCCGAAGCCAAGACTCTAAAGTTTCTTCCAAACAACTTCCGTTTGAAGGAGGTATCTCATTCTACCCATAATGGATTTAAGGTAGGTACAACCATACTTGATAAATCTCATCTAAAGCATGCGCTAAGGAGAAGTGCTTCAGTGCCCTATGACTACCTTTACGAGTTCTGGGCTACCAAAGAGAGAACGTCGAACAAAATCACATTTTCCTTGGACAACAAGCAGCAGACGCTTACTGTGTCAGACTTCAGGAAGATCTTTGGATTTCGGCCGACACTCAAAGGCCTATCATACTCAGCCAACCCGACAAAGGACCAGATCATGGAAATGTTCACTGCCATTGGATGTCTTGACATACGAACCGTGTCTGAGTTTACTACTGCCAAAGTTGGTCAACCATGGAAAGCTATTTTTGGGATTCTAAGCCGATGTTTCACACCCAAAACAACTGGGTTTGATGCTGTTCGTCCGCCAATCATCAAGATGTTTTATGGTATGTTCAAAGGTATGGGTATTGATTATGCATCATTGCTATGGGAGGAGTTTACTTTTCAACTCTTCACAAACACGAAGGGTAAGGTTAAAAGTTACCAGTACCCTAGGTTCATTAAGCTGATCATACATTACTTTATGGAAAACGATGCATCTATTGATAAGCGTGCAAGTAGTCGTCACCACACGATAGATGATGATGATTTGGTAGACTTAAGGCAAGAGACTCATTCGAATACGGTTATTCCTGGTCCCATTCCCAGTCATCTTCTGACCGATGAGATTATCGCATCTGATGATTACAAGAACTTGCTACAAGAAATTGAGAATCAACGAGCAAGCATTCTAGCAGGTGAAGACTCATCTACCACGGTTAAGAGCAAAGGTAAACGGAAGCAAACAGCTTTACCTGAACCCAAAGCCAAAAAGAAGAAGACTGCAGTTAAGAAGGGAAAGGGTACGGCTGATGAGTTAGTTCTCCATGATGAAGAAGATATTGATGATCCTACTCTTAACAAGGCTGAAAGAAAAGCAATGAAGATAGCTCTTGAAAAGAGTAGGAGAGATACAGGTGGTAGTGGTTCGGGTGCTCAGATGAATATTGAAGAAGAGTACGTGGAACCAGATGATGTTTTTGAGTTTGGATCACCTGAAAAGTATTCTACTTCGAAGGAGACATCCACCCCCCTGTTTCAGCAAGTGTTGAAAAGGAGTCCGGTGATCCTACAATCATGGTACCTACTCAACCCTTAGTAACTCAACCTCCACCAATACAACCCTTACCAACCCGACCGGTTTCAACACCATTTCTTCCTCCACCGATAACTCCCATCCTTAGTACCGTAGTAACAATCGAGCCTCTTCAACCTTCCCAAAGTAGCTCTGGAACATCTTCAATGGCTGCATTCGTCATGGCAGAGATGTTGGATAAACACACGGATAATCAGAAAAGAGAGATGGATAATCTTTGTCAAGAGCTACTTCGAAGAGTGCAAAGTGAAGAAGCATCTAAGAAAGCTCAAGAAGAGTTGATTGCTAAGTTCGCTACAGATATGGAATTTACACGTAAAGCTCATGCAGAAGAACTTGCTCGGGTCAAAAAGGCTGAAGCTGATAGGCATGCAGCACGAATTACGAGACTTCGAGAAATTAAGGATAACAATAAAGAGCAGAAAGAAGCTCTTGAAGCTTCTATTGAGCAGAGAGTGAAAGAATCCGTTGAATCTCTTATGCCTAAACTGCGTGATGAGTTGAAGACACTCGCTGCTGATAACTTGATGATCAAGTCATCCAATCCTTCAGAAGCCGCCTACAAGATTGCTTATGACTTGACGGATTTTGAATTGAAGAAGATCCTCAATGCTCGTATGAGGGAACTTGGATCGTTTGATAAATCTAGGATTCAACGGGCTCTTTTCAAATCCCTGAATGACGCTATCATGGAGGATGATAGGTTATTTAAAACGTTTGGAAGTGTGGTACCCTACCACATTCTCCCTGAGGAAGAAAGGGAAGAAAGTGAAGAAGAAGAGGGTACGGGTGAAGAAGAGGAAGAAGAAGAAGAAGAAGAAGATAAGGATGATGATGATGGTGATGATGATAAGGATGATGATGATGATGAGGATGAGATGATAAGGATGATGATAATGATGAGAATGATGATGATGAAGATGATGATAATGATGATGGTAATGATGGTGGTGATGGTCATGAGGAGAGTGCTAAAGGGAGCAACGAGGATAACGATAAGGATGATGATGGGGGTAAACAGCCTGAAAAGGGGGATAAGGTTGCCAGCTCAAAGAAACCTGCTAAGTCTGGAACCAAGTCTATGAAAGATGCAGCAGCAAAGGAAAAATCTACTTCCACGGAATCCAGACGATCCAAGTGGCGCCACGATGTAAATGCTACTACAGCGTCATCTATTCCTGGTACATCTATCGCTGTATCTATACCTGTTACCACTAACCCTGTTAGTTCTATTGTTGTTGCTCCTGTGATTGCAGAATCGGTAACTGAACCTGAAGCTGCACAACACTCACCCGCTCATGACACTGCCGAAATGCCTGAATCAGAACAAGCAGATGTTCACGTCTCCACTCCTCTACAACAAGAACCACAATCTACTGTTCCAAGCACAAGGGACTGGGCAGACACGTTGGAGATTGACGAGACTGCACCACCACAGGCTTGGATCACGGCAGCGGCGCAATATGATCCGATCACAGACGCTGACAAAGATGTTTTGTATCTTCGTATCCGCAGTCCGATTGACTTATGTGCATTTCTTGCTCATGAGTATAAGACTTCGGTTACTCCATCTTTGGTGAAGAAAGCGCTGAAGGATAAGAGACTTCGCGCCAAAACCCGATTGACCCAAATGGAGTTCGAGTATTATGCCGATGAGATCCTGAAAGCTCTGAACACCGTTCAACGGCCAGGTCTTCATGAATCAGAAAGAGCCCCACCTCCACTTGATCCTACTCAAGATAATCAGATTGCTCTCGACTTCTTCGTCACCAATGATCTTGTGTATCTTCTGAAGGGGTCATCAAAGTACGCAACCTCCCTGACCTTGCTGAAAGCTGCCAACTGGGGGACAATACCCTTTATCGAGGAAAAGGTAAACCGACTCTGGGTCACAAAGGTAAATCGTAATTATGATATGTATGCTGTCATAGGTGCATCACACTGGGACGAACGAGTTCGAAGGACGTACAGGGGCTGCTGTCTAGTCAATTCAGGGAGTAACGTTAGATCCGATATCCGCATCTCCAGCATCTTAGGGTTGAAAACTGAAGCCAAGAATGGCTATTATCATGTGACGGAGATTCGTTTGAAAAGGGAGGATGACAGAGAATACAAAATCCAGCAGGGAGATTTTTCTATCATTCGCCTTGAGGATATCGAAGATATGTTGCTTCTGATGACCCGAGATCAACTCACACATATTCCTCGTGAAGACCTCATTGCCTTGAATACAGCACTCCGTATGTTCACACGAAGCGTTGTTATCAAGAAACGAGTTGAAGATCTTCAGTTGGGAGTCGAAAGTTATCAAAGGAAGCTTAACCTAACCCGTCCAGTGAATCAAGTGTTACCTCAACATGTAGATAGATGTCCCTATACCGGCATTTCTGTCCCGAATTGCGGCATCTTCTACTTGAACAGTCGAGGATTAATGAAGTTTATGAGGGTGGGTGAGCTTTATAAGTATAGTGATGGAACTCTTTTACAAGTCAGAGGAAAATTGGAGCATCTTAATTCGGGTGGGACTTTACCAGAGATGACCGAGGATTGGCATAAGGGTTATCGGCAGATGGCGAATTATGTGATCAAGAAGATTGATCAAAAGCTCCGTGAACGTAGATTGATGAGGAGTTTGGAAAGATTCGTTGGTGGTAGACCATATCTAGTGCACCACAAGCTACTGCAACGATCCATCTAATGGGTCGTACATTTCAGGTCCACTTTATATTGGTTTTCAATTGTGAATATGTATATTTGTGAATATTGTGCTTTAATGGCTTGATGTAGTGTTAAGGTATGATAATTTTTCAAGAATTTCTCACGAGATTCTAAATCTTTCAAAATATATCATACTAACGCACTACAACTATCCCTTATTAACTTAAGGGGGAGCATGAACATGTTCTATGGCCAAACATCGATTTCATTTTTACCCAAAGACCGGTTAATCCATTCAATATCCCAAATATTAATGGTTAACATTTTGGATAAGGGGAGAAAATGGGATTAAGGAGATTTAAATGATACTTGGCTAAAAGATGAAAAAGACTTAACGATTATCCAACTTAATATGTGTAAAGCACGTGTTAAGGGGGAGCGTTTTTGATGAACAAAACACCTAAGGTACAAAACTTTTGATTTCAATATCACAAATACCTTAAGTGATTTTCAATGATTTTTCATGGTGGCAATTCCTTCCCAAAACACACTTAATTCACGACGAATGTGGTGACAAAAGGGTGGTAGGAATAGGTTTAGTCCAATGATTCATCAGAGCCGATGGAATCTTCCCAAGGACAATTCCCTAGATAGAATTAGAAGTCCTAGGAAAGATGGAGAAAGAATGTGAACGTAGCTGAATGCCGACCAAGTACTTAAGCTAACACTGAAACAATCACAACAAGGTGCTAGTGATGACGTATTGGTAAGCATTGAAGGGGTTGAAGAATGAAAAAGAATTGTAAAGATAAAGGGTGTAAAGAAAGAAGCCCTCCTTACAACTTTAGGCAGAAACCGGGTCAATACATATGCTATTGAGGTCATTTTTGCTAATGATTCTCGGTATTGAAGAAAGACATCATGGACCCAGTGATGCAATGCACAACCCTTCCCAGCTAACTCAAATATCTCTCAAAAGGTATTTGTTTTAATCACACGGAGATCAACACGTTATCTATTGGTTTATTCACTCCGAATAGACTGGTATTGAAAAGGTGGCACTCCTCTCCAGCCATCGCTCACTAAATCAAAACGTACAATCGAGTCTAGAGCCAAGAGATCATCAAAAGTCTTATTAGGACACTTTCCATTTATTCCTTGCTTTCTCACACACTGTGAAAAGTAAGAGATTTTCATGAGTCCTACGCAGTATTCCTGTAATATTGCCAGAACATCCGAGTAATACGCAAGTATTACAATGAAGATGGAAATCCTGCTTGAGCCAACATCAAACAAGCTCATGGTAGGTTACACGTGCGGTTCTTTTAGAACCAATCTTGTGAAAAACTGGAAAGAAACAGTGGTTTAATTCTTAATTGAACTTAAACTCGTTCCAGGCCTCTTCGCATTATCATATGATCTTGCCAGAACACTCAGAGTGACTCTTTATTGATCACAGTGACGAGTGGAAATCCTTCTAGTGTTAACATCAAACAGCACTTGGTAGGTGACGTGCAAGATTCTTTATGAATTGAGCTCGTGACAACTGGAAAGCAACGATGGTGAAAATCTTAATTGAAATTCACTTGTTCCAGGTTTCATGAATTGACGGCTTCAAATCACAAGGATAAATTATCCAGGTGATTCACTCTTTATGTTCGCAGTCAGCTTTGGACGGTCGAATAAAGAGAACGGGTTTACCCGCGAAATCCTGTCAGGAAGTTACTTAATTGAAACTATCCGTCACGGGTACGATATCTAATATCGTCCAACGGTCTTCACCGACCGGAGGTAAAATGCTACCGAATTAGAATAAAATGTTCAAAGCCATTTTATTCGTGTCGTTGCTGTATACCTGTTAAAGACGGTGGCGTTGCTGTGTACCTGTTGAAGACGGTGGCGTTGCTGTGTACCAGTTAAAGACGGTGGTGTTGCGGTGTACCTGATGAAGTTGTTTTTCACATGCTTATGTTTTTCTACAACAAAGTTCAACAAAAATTCAAGAAAGTACAAGATGAAGTCTTCCGCTGTACCAAACTCTGAAGCTTTCGAGAATTCAACAAAAAGACATAAGTGTGTGGAACATGAAGTCACGAGGAGGCAAATTCACAAGAAAGGCAAAGATCGCACGTGAAAGGCCAAAGAACAATGCTCACAAGTCAAAGCCTAAAAGATCAAACCAACATATTCACAACAAAAGAAAGAAAAGACTACGAGCTAATGAACGAAGACTTAGTATAGTATGCTAGGTTTAGAACTTTGTAACGTGGAGTGACCTCCCTTAGGGGGAGATTGTTAGAAATACGTTTTAACGTATATTAGAAGTATCGGTCACTCCACAATATGATTTATGTTGTAATAGCTCGTAGTTAACAAATAGTTAATTGTTACTTATTAAGTTAAGTAAGAACCGGTCCATGGGCTTGTCATGGCCGACCCAAGCCCAATGTTGCTTGGAAGTATAAATACCCCTTTCCACCATGGAAAGGGGTTGGTTGTTGTTCATGTTTTCATATTAATAAAAGACACATTTTCTCTCACTTTCTCTCTCTAGTTTCTCTCACTAGAAAAACATCAACCCACTTCATAGATTCATAGGTTATCAATATTCTACAGTCTCCTTGTGATTAAAACAAATATCTTTTGAGAGATATCTGAGTTAGCTGGGATGGGTTGTGCATTGCTTCACTAGGAGCATGATGTATTATCTTCAATATCAAGCATCATTAACAATCATCTCAATAGCATATGTATTGACCCGATTTCTACCTAAGGTTGTAAGGAGGGCTACTTTCTTTACACCCTTTATCTTTACAATTCTTTTTCATTCTTCAACCCCTTCAATGCTTACCAATACGTCATAACTAGCACCTTGTTGTGATTGTTCCAGTGCTAACTTAAGTACTTGGTCGGCATTCAGCTACGTTCACAAACTTTCTCCATCTTTCCTAAGGACTACTATTTCTAGCTACGGAATGTCCTTGGGAAGATTCCTCTGGTTCTGGAAGAATCATTGGACTTTAACCTATCCTACCATCCTTATGTCACCACAGTCTTCACCGTCGTGAATAGAGATGTTTTGGGTAAGTGTATGTCACCATGAAGTCCAGTTTGATATCCAAATCCATTTTGATCCCCCTTAACATATGCCACGATATTTGAAAACATTTCGCACATGTCGGGATGAGCCAACACATTAAGTCAAACCATTATTGATCTCAATATACATTTTCTCCCCCATATTAAAAATATTAACCCAATCGATGTTTTTAATATCAATTGATTTAATAGCATTTTAAGAAAATTTGGGAAGAAAAATGCAAATCTATGTATCTTCATGATTTACACAAGCTCCCCCTCAAATTAATGAGGGTGTACTTAAAACCTAAATTAAATACCTTTTAAACACAAGTGTAAGGTACTTATCACGTGCAAAGATTATATATGATAATGTATTCACAAGATTAGCAATTTACGAGGTTGGACCTGAATGATGGAGAACATCATATGAAAAAATCACATGGTTCTTGTTCACGAATGTTGGTCGCCTTGTCACGTCTGAAGTTATCTCTTGACACCATGTGTACGATTGATATCGTTTTCTTGACACCAATTAGTGACATTGGCAGTTTCGGCATCAAAGATTCTGAATGCTGGACAATTGCTCCCCCTTAATTGTTGACCCGTGTTCTATTGAAAGAGTTGTAGTCACTGTTTGAGTAGTCACATCGTCGAGTATGTAGATATCAATTGTAAATTGCTGCGGATTGTGGAGATGATAACTTCATAAAAACAAGATTTCTCTTGTTTTAACAAATAAATGCACTGACATGTACATATATTCGTGTTAGATTGTGTTATTACGTAAACACAATCCCTTACATGGTTATAAAGTAAACCATGCCCAAGAAAGTTAATTCCCATTGTTGAGTCAAATCTTTCAGGTGAAATGCTTGACTTGAATATGAAAAGCGGGTTACTATCTGAAATAATAGCAAGCCATAATTGAGCATGTTTTAAAAAATTTGAACTTCTGCTCGAACTTTATTTATAACCCCGTGTCATTATTGAATGACATTTCTAGGATCGTAAATATTATCGATTCTCCCAGAAGACATGCTCTTTTTATCAAAACATTGTTGAACACACAATTTTAAAAGATTTAGAAAAACCTTTTGAAAAATTCTTGAAAAATTGTGTTCAAAGTTTTGAAAACCAATTACTTGAGCTTAAGATGTTGAATATCTTACAAAACGAGCTCAAGTCTGAGAAGTTGTAAACTTCCCGTTGTTAAGGATAAGTTACCATTGGTGATAAACTTTCCTTTTAACTGAAGATGCAGTTCTAAGCTTACAGTTACTTAGAAGTCGTTTTCATGAGCTTGAAAAACTTATGAATGTTTTAACATAAAGCTCATGACCGAGAAAGATGAATTTCTCGTCATGAGGAAAAGTTCTCTTATTTAAAAGATACACTTTCCTTTCTGAGCTTAAAACTTGGAATGTCTTAATACAAGCTCATGACCGAGAAAAATAAATTTCTCGTTAAGAGGATAAGTTATCATTAAAGATAAGCTTTCCTAAAATTGAAGTCCGAGTTATAGTCTGATATTTAACTGTAAGTCAATGTACATGAGCTTAAAAACTTCGATTTTTTTTTAATATAAGCTCATAAGTTTATCATCGGCGATAAACTTTCCTTTCTCTGAAGTCCGGGGCATAATCTGAAATGTGATTATACGCCATTTACACGAGCTTAAAATCTTTGAATAATTTTAATGTTAGCTCGTGTCCGAGAAAATTTAATTTTTCGTTAATGAGGATAAGTTTATCATCGGCGATAAACTTTCCTTTCTTTGAAGCTCGGGTTACAATCTGTCATGTGACTGCAAACCGTTGTGCATGAGCTTAAAAACTTCGAATGTTTTTAATATAAGCTCATGCCTGAGAAAAATTAATTTCTCGTTGTGAGGATAAGTTTATCATCGGCGATAAATTTTCCTTTCTTTGATGCTCGGGTTACAATCTGTGATCCAACTGTAAGCCATATACACGAGCTTAAAAACTTTGAATAGTTTTAATAATAGCTCGTGCCCGAGAAAATTTAATTTCTCATTTGTGAGGATAAGTTTATCATCGGCGATAACCTTTCCTTTATTTGAAGATTGAGTCATCGTCTGACATTTAACGATGAGCCTTGTACACGAGCTTAAAACTTTTGAATAGTTTTAATAATAGCTCGTGTCCGAGAAAATTTAATTTCTCGTTTGTGAGGATAAGTTTCTCATCGGCGATAAACTTTCCTTTAGTTGAAAATCGGGTCATCGTCTGAAATTTAACGATGATCCAAGTACACGAGCTTAAAACCTTTGAATGGTTTTAGTGTAAGCTCGTGTCCGAGAAAACTTAATTTCTCGTTTGCGAGGATAAGTTTATCATCGGCGATAAACTTTCCTATATTTGAAGATCGGGTCATCGTCTGATATTTAACGATGAACCATTTACACGAGCTTAAAACCTTTAAATGGTTTTAGGATAAGCTTGTGTCCGAGAAAACTTAATTTCTCATTTTGAGGGTAAGTTATCGTTGACGAGATAAACTTCCCTTTCTTTTGAAGTTCGGGTCACAAACTGTAATTTGTCTATGAGCCATGTACATTGTAAGCTTAACTGCAAATCTCCTGAGACACTTGTTTCTCTGATATCAGCTTCTTCAGTAACCAAACTCTGAGAGTGTCCTTAGTTGAACAGTGTACAAAGATCGGACCGGTTTGTTTTTGTTTATCCTTGACTTTGGTACCTGCATTCTCAGTTGAAGTTTGTATGCTTTTATATGGGTTAGCAATATCTATCTTAGAAACCTGCGGGGATTCATAGTTTTCTTTTCTTGTGCCAGAGGTGACCTGAGGAGATGATTCACTTATCTTAGTTGGCAAACGTTTCTTTTTATAGAAAACCTTAAGTTCAGGCTTAAGTGATGTATCATCCTTTTCAATTTCTTCTCTAGTAGTCTTAGTAGGATTGGAGACTATCCTAGTTAAAGGGCACTCGTTTCCTACAAAAGTGAAAGTTCTACCCATGGGGCGCCACATTTTACCAATGGGTTTGATTTTAGCTACCCACTAGGATTTAAATTTAGCGAGGGAGTTCACCTCATTAAGGAATTTCTTGACAAAAGAGTCATAATTTTCCTTAAAGACACATTTCCTACATGATTTACAAGTAGCATATTTAATGTTCGAGTAAGATCTAGAATTCCTAGATGATTGATTGATGCTCCTAGGATATGACATGCTACGGTTAGCAGTGTTGGGTAATCTAGAAGGCATCTGACTAGGTTTAAAATACCTATCTCTTACTTGTTGTAGGATATGTAAATCTTGCTTATGTTTTAGAGAGGGAAAGAGATAGAGAGATGATGGAGTTCACACACTTCTAGAGAGAGAAAATGAAAGATTACTATGTGTAAATTATGAAAACCATCACCCTCTCCATCAAAGGAGAGGGTTTATATACCCAAGCCCATGAGATGGGCTTGGGTTTACATTAGGCCGCCGGCCCATACATTTCATGGGCTCGGTTTTTGGGCTTTGTTTAATAAATATAAATAACTAAACTACGAGCTATTACATGGACTATTGTTGGAGTGACCGATCCTTCTTAATACGTAAAACGTATTTCCAACAATCTCCCCCTAAGGGAGGTCACTCCAAACAAGGGCGTTACCCAAGTTACAATAATAAAATAAACCTAGCATACTATGTTTGTCTTGAGCTCGTAGTCTTCGTCTTTCTTTTCTTTTTCTTTTCTGGTGAACATGCTGATGTGATCATTGATATCAATCTTGAGCATTAATCTCTTGCCTTGATCTTGTGAATCCATCATGTAACACCCCCAAATTTATACAACTCAATACAGCGGAAGACTCGTTGGTGTTACGGGATAACACATTACTCACATCATAGACAACGCATAAAAATCGCGTCGTTTAATAATAAATCATTTCCATTCATAAATATCAAAGTTACATCGGTCCCAAGTCATTACATTTCATACAAAGTTTTACAAAATATTTGAATGGAAAATATTGTTTAAGTGCGGGCCATGAATTCTTATCGCCTTCCCGAGAATTACCTTCAAGTACCTGAGATAAAACATGTTAAAAGAAAAGGTCAGCGATAACGCTGAGTGAATTCATAGAGTTTAATAAGATCCATCAATATAATATCAGTATAAAATTATTACTGAAAATCATTTTTGTACAAATCATTTAAATAGGCCATAAAATAGCCAAAGTCATTTTATACAAATCTGCATCAAAATCATAATATAGGCGTTTGCCTTAAAAATCATTATACGAGCTAATGTCGTAAAAACATCATACAATACGTCTTATGACGTTGTATAAAAATAAAAACCTTTATATGAATATGGTTATGAAAACCAAAACACAAACATAATATCAATAGTATGACCCTGTATTGCTAGTCAGGCAATACATCGTAATTCGGAGCATCTAGTAGTATTTCGTTAGTTTTGGATTATTATAAGCCGCATGACATTGTTACCTTACTAAACCAACAACGGGTAGCTAACCCGATACTCAATTTGCCCATCTAAAGTAGCGTGTCGTCACAAAGGTCACGCTATGGAAATCTTCTCATACATAAATTCACTTACCAATCAATGTGGCACGACGGGGATCAACCGTCAAGGCGCGAACTGGGGTGATCGTCCCCAAATAGTACTATTATATGCACAAGCGTCTACCAAATCCTGGTAGTTCACAATTCATGCTAATGGGACTTTTAGTGACATAACCTAACTTTAATAATCCATTTAAATTCATCTATCGGGTCCTTTAATCATTTACCGGGTCATACAATCGGGTCATACAATCATTCGGGTCCAAATCAATAAACAAACAATCGGGACAAATGGTGTCCTATTTTATAAAAACTAACATGTTATCTCCCTCGCGGGTTTATAAAACATTTATAAAAACATTTAAAAGAGTGCGAGGCTATGAACTCACGTTGATGTGGGAAGACGGGTTATCGGCAATTCGGACGTACGGTACGTGCTTCAATCACGGAAACCTAGACAAATAATACTCGTCTTAGACTCATGTCCAATGACTTTATAAAAATAACAATTATGTATACATATGATGATTTTATATATATGATGATCAAGTGGGTTTACATATTCTCTTTTACTCTTTTTAGTGTTTACGTATTGGTAACTTCTTATTAGTTTACTAGTTTTACCTATTTACGTGTCTTAGGTCCAATAAACTTATTATAAGTTCTTTAACTTGTTTTAATCCATTTTATACTTATATTATCAGTATCTATACTTTCCATGTTGGGCCTAAATGGGTTAAGTCCAATAAATAAGTTTATAAGTGTTTTAGTCCATTTTGTTGTATTATTAGTCCAATAACGTTAACTTATCCCGTTAATGTCCATATGTTATATAGTTCGGGTTTTATCGGTTTTTACTTGTTATATATGTTTATATATCAGTATATGAGTTTTATAAAGTTTACATTAGACGGGTCCAACCGTCTAAGTTTTATTTAGCAAAAACGTTAATTTAACGGTAATAGCCGAAAAAGTCGTAAAAATCAAGTTTATAGTTTTTATTACTTATAAGTATTATTCCACTACCATTTTTATAATTTATACACTTATTTAACCTGTTACATATTTATATAAATAAAATCCATAAGTTAGTGGGTTTTTATTTTACATTTTATACAATATAATTTTGAGTGCTTATATAATAATAATAAACATTAGTTCTCAAAATCTGATTTTTATTTTCATCTTCACCAAAACTGCCATATCTAGAGTTCTATATGGAGATAGAAGCTCAAATTTTTATCACATAAACTACATGATATGTGCTCCATTTAACTCTCCTATAACTACTGTTGAATCATCCTCTAAGTATTTTCTAAAAATCGTCCAAAACAGTGAACTCAGATTTGTACTTTAAACTTGTTTTGATCATATCTCACTCATTACAATGATTCTATTGCATGGCCAACTCTCACATGTGTACAAGACCTATAGCTTACTGTAAATCCATTAATCTATGCCATTTTTATCAGTTAACCATTTGATTATTTACTGTTTTATGCAGCCAACAAATTTAAACAAGATTTTAACCTTATTACCTATGGTTTTTCATCTCTTTAATCATATTTATCAACACTTGATCCCCACACAACATTTTTATCATCATATATTCATCATATACATATACAATAAGAAAGAAAATACATGATTACATAATCAAAATAACAAGAGGATAGGGAGAACAATCTTTATACCACCAAAGTGATGAAATGATGAGCTTTTGGATGAACAAGACATGGTTTTGGGTAACCAATCTTATGAGATATCAACACCACTTCTAGGATCACCAAGTATTTGTAGATTCCTCCAAAAATCAGCCCTTGTTCTTCATGAAAACTCCTTGAGAAATCAGCCCCAAACTCCCTTGAAAACTCCTTTTTACATGTTAAGATCACCTCCAATCTTCATAACTTCAATGGGTTTTCATCATATGTAAATTATACATATGATTTATGGTTGAATCAAGATCAAATGGGGGTTGTTTATGGTGGATATGGGACGAAATATAGAGAGCAAGGGAGAGAAAAATTGTGGTTTGCATGTGAAAAATGAAAGGAAATGGTTTAGTGCTAGTGGTTTTTGTTGGTGTGTAGCTAACTTGGTTAAGTTAGCTTAACAAGTGTAACTTGTTTATTACAAGTTTGACACCTCATGAGGTGGGGTGTCCATTGTTTAGCCATCCCTTTGAGTGGGGTGGGGCAAGTGTATACTTGTCTCATCCCACTAATTTACGGGTATTCCTTGATTCTAGTTTCCTCGATTTACGTGCCCTCGGGTTGTTTTACGAAAATGTTTTTATAAATTATGAATCAACGGCACAAAACGAATCTAATAAAAATTGTCTCATCAAAAACGGAGTTCGAAAACGTAAATACGTAATCCTAGGGTTTCCGGTTTAGTCGTAAAGGACGTTAAAATAAAATCGTAAGTCCTAATCTCTTCTCGTAAATTTGTGAGTTTATGAACCAACACAAATTTAAAACTCCAAAATAATATTCGCGGATAAATTTATTTTCTGAAATGTCGGACTGTCACCAAAACGGTGCATGTAAACGTAAGCAGGTAACGTTGAATCCTCCGATTTAGACGTAGTCGACGCTACTTCAAGACGTAAATCCAAATTACTTTCCAAAAATAAGTGAGTTCATATTATAACATCAAAATAATGTTTTCAAATAAATATTGAGAATAAATTATCGACCATAAATTGACGGATTGTCACAGCATTTACCCCTAAACAGGATCTTTGTCCTCAAAGATCATCTTACCTTACTACTCGCTTCTTATAGAGTTAAAGCCATGTGGGTATTTCCTCCATATTCGGTCTTTTCTCATAAGTGCAATTCATTACAATACGCGAGTTCTATCAAACATAACTACGGGAATAAGATCAGGCTTAATGTTGACTTACTTTCCCTATCCATGATGTTCACGGGTTTTTGATGAATGCAAATTTTCGCCGATCTAAGCTCTATTAAGAAGAATTCAGATTTTTACTTGATAGATATTCCATCAAGTTCGATTTATGAAACATAATTCACGCAGTTCTTGAAGTCCTAGGGTAGATCCAGCTTATATGCCTTTCAAACCAATCTTTTACATCCTCTCAATGGTCCCATACAACGGGGACTTATATCCCATGATTTGTCAGATCATTAATTCATTTTTCCAAGGTTAAAAATTTTGGCATAACTTCGCTACCCATCTGGCACTTCAAGAACTACATTTCATATTCACATAACCTCTTGCCCACTACCGGCAGTCAATAATCAGATCCTAATTTCAACAATCATTTCAGGTCTCGCGGGTCGAGTATTTCGTAGGGTTAGGTTCGCTATCATAGGAAACCTTAAACCTAAAAGACATGTCCAACTCACAATGGGTGTATGTCAGGTGTCTTCCTCTCAACTCCTGCTTACAGATGCTCTAATATAGATCCTAACAAGATTCGATCTCGATACTAACACGATAATTATCAATGATAATCTTTCCAAAGGAAAGCGATTATACGGTCTATTACCAAAGGTCAATCATTCAAACATAAAACAACACTTATATTACTTTGTATCGTTACTTTACCTCGTCCCTTCGATTGGGGTGGTACATAGTACTCTCATCAAGGTTCGTTCTCAATGATTTCTGAGCAATTCTATAGAAATTCGATGCGAAGCGAGGATCTTGATAAAGATGTTCGATACAGGCACACTATGTTTACATAACTCTTTTGCATTTATCATTAACGGGAATGATATTAGCAGATTTGGTCAGTCTGTCGACGATGACCCAAATCGAATCAAATTCAGATGATGACCTTTGCAATAGCTAGACGTTTACTAATGTATGAGGCGATGTCTGCCTTCATAATTGCCATCAGTACAACTTCTTCAGACAAAGATACTTTTAGTCATAAATGACATAAATAGAGTACTTATACTTACAAATTCCTACATACTATATCTCACAATCTCCATATTTAGACAATCACATGTGGTCTTCAAAATATTTAACGCTATCGGCTTCTCAATTCTAATGGTTAACATTAGCCGCGAACCACTTTTTATTATTTATATTATCATTTTTACAATCATCGGCTATTTTTAAATTGTTCGGCAATTTATTTTGCACCTTCATTATCAAGGAACATGTCCTATTTAGTTCTTTATCTTTTATACATAATGTGTCAGTAATTACGTTCACTTTCCTGATGAAATAAATATCATAACCGTATTTATTCAAAATTCTTTCTTCATATTTTCTAAGTTTTAGTTTCGTCTCAACTATCATTTTTATCAGTTTTGCCTAATCTGACGTTTTAAAGCGTCGATAATTATTACAACTAATTAAATAAATATTTAATTTTTATGAAACGTAAACACAAAAAGTTTTTAAATTTTCTCAGTTTGTCCAATTATATAAAGGTGTTCAAAATAAAATTTGAATTTAATTGACACGATTTTTGTTGATTTATCGAAAATGATTATTAAGATTCGTAAATGTTCGAAAAATCTTTGGTTACACTTTGGTCAAAATTTTCTTATTTGAAAAGCAAAAATTGTCGTTTCAAATTTTAAGTCATGGTTTAAATGGTTTTCTCATTCCTTCTTAGGTCGTCTTAAGGTAGGCAAAAACATTTACCCCTAAACAAGAGTTTAGTTAAATGTTTTGGTTATAAGGGAATGATCCCTTAAAATCCTTTGTTAAAACATTTGTCAAAACATATTTCCATTTCTTTTTGGTAAAATCCAAAGTCTTAAAAGGGCTCTTAGTTTTTAAAGAGTCAATTTATATTCCATTATCTATTAATCACACGGTTAAATCATGTAAAGTATTAAGTCTTAAGTCTTATGTTAAATATTCAAGGTACAATTTTTAGTTGTTCGGCCAATTCAGGGCAATCTATAATTAATTATTAACTTCATTCTTATTCTTATAAACAAATGGTCCTTAATGATCACGAGCATGAATTTATCAAATTACAGCCTACACACGAGATTCACCATATTTATGAATACTACATATGCATTAGTCAATCCAAACGGCATCACGTGAAACTCATAACGTTCATTACAATTACCGGATGTAGTGATTGGAATAGATAATCTTTTTCGCGGACGCGAAGTTGATGATAACCATGCCCTGGATCAAATCTTTAAAACATACACTAGAACCTTGTAAATGATCGAACAAATCTTCCATTTCGAGTTATGGATATCATTTTCGATTGTCAATTTACTCAGTTCACAGTAATCTATAAATATAAGGAATGATAACACCATAGCTCTTCAGGATGACGAGCTCGGTGGAATAAAATCTTTCTCCGATAACTCTCTCAGTTGTACGGTTATTCCTTTAGTTCAGATGGTGCTGACGTACAGTGCACATGCCACAGGTGCAGCACCGGAAATATAATTAATACCAAATTCAACTTGCCTTAATGGCGAAAGTCTAGGTAATTTACCAACAATTACCTCCTAAAATTTCAGATAACATAAACATCTTTTAATACATTTATTTTAAGTTCTTTCTAGATTATAATATCTATGACTAATTCACAACCATTCACGGTATAATTTCAAGTCTAAATGCAGGATATGGTCATCCATCAAGAATCATTTAGATCACTTTTGATAATCAACATCTTATCATTTAGGGGAATTCTATTCGAGTTCCCATCAATTAAGACAATGTCATCATGTCATAATCAATCAATCCATTCTACTGGCACTATCAACTTTCCAGTTTTGTTACCATTGATAAGATGTGAACTTCTCAAAAGACTCATAATAATTCATAATCCTTCACAAATTCAAGGATATCAGGAGACATAACTAACCTTAAAAGAGTAAGGTTAATGCATAATCTATGCGAGAGAATTTCAAATCATATACAGACGAAAACATGTAATGAATATGAATATATCCCATGTTTTCATAATTTTGAGTACGCATTCGAAAGCTCCTCGGATTGTTACTCAGGTCATTCAAATGAAATCTAATCAAAAGAAATGATAGGAACGTCGATACATCCAATCGGGTATCAACACTCGGTAATCAGATACTCTTCCTAAGAATCTCACTACGGGAGAATTGGACAAGAAAGAATTGTCAATTGTCAAATAAGACAATTTCCACAGATGAGTAAATTCGACTCAGAAGAATAGATGCTACAGGCACATATGTAGGTGTCCCTAACACTATGTCCCTATTTTTCACTTCTTGCAGATCTCATAAAATTTAATCTTTCACAATCTTCAAAGAAAATGTAGTGTTTATTCATTAGTTTTATGGTGACTACTAATCAGTCTTGCATGGTCCATTCCAAATTGTATGTAGGCGCGCAACTATATACAATTTCAAGATTAACGATGCAATACTCAGTTCGTCAAAAAAAATTTATCATCACGTTTATAATAAAAACATTTTCATGCTTAATTCTTAAATAAGAATAAAAAATATATTTACAAAGATTTTCTTGGTTATGGAAATAATTAAGTTTCCAAAGCGTCTCATAAACAACTACATTTTGATAACAATTACTTATAAATCTCACTTTGAATGATCCTTATAGTGATGAAAATTTAATTTTTCTCAAGGGATACTATTTTATCTTATAAAAACAATGAGTGATCTGCAAAAGAGTGATGAATAGTTGTTCACCAAGAACTAACTTCAATATAATTGGAAATGAGCTTAGCCAATTAATCATGAGATTCATGATCTCGATGGCACTCAAAAGAATAATCCACAACGTAACTCAAATCAAGATGAGTACTTGTTCGATGGTTGCATCACTAGTGTGAACATTAGGATGAAGCAATAAAAGATAGATAACATCAATACATGTAGAGTTTAGCAATCAAAGGTAGTCTTTTCATTAATCACAAACAAGTCAAATTGTACCGTAACACATTACGTGTCACTATGTCATACAATTTACAAAACTCATCCTACCAACTGATATCTCAGTTAAGTTAGGGATTTTTAAAAGATACCACAATGAATAATAATCTACAAGAGTCATTAGGTGTTCCACCTGTCCCGGAAGATCCATCAGTCCCAATTCAGAAGAAGATTTATTCAATTTATTTCTTGGACACTGGGCATCCTCGTTAGTGGACAATGGCCTAGGAACAGCCCTTAACACAAACTAACAATCATTTAAAACCTTATAATTCAATCACAGAACTTAACGACTTCCTCTTATCAATTTCATATTCCATACAAGTTAAATTTTACTTTTATTCAAGTTTCAACCAACTTATATTCAATTCGATATCCTACTTCATTCTCCAATACTTTCAATCTTATTTATAAACCTTAAAAGGGCAATAAAAGCTCGATATGAATCAGCACTTAATTTCAATCCTATAGCTCTTACAACAATAGTTATCAAATGAGTCATTAGCATGAGATGACTCATACATTCATTTAGACTTCTCGGAAAGGTATTAGTGGCATGAGGCTTTTGGGTACTGGTTCCAATGACAGCCTCAAGGGCAACATTCACCCTTTCGATTTCAATTTAAGAATTGGATGACAACGAATCGGATGACATCTTTCTAGGTGGTAACGTTTTGTCAAACTCCACTCTATAAGGAAATATCGTCATGACATCGATATCAGATTTAATATTGCCAATTCTTTTTCAATATCACAATCAACTAATATCTACATTCCTACGAATATCAACCATTTGTTGGGATCATAAATATCCACAACTTGGTTTAGATCTAGGATAGCTAGAATTCCTACGAGAATAGCTTCGATTAATTTACTAGGGGATTTAGGGTTCTTTGTGACAATCTACGTCGTATAAATACCTCGTATAAATATCAAAATAATCATCAAAAAATCATGTAATAAAATTACATCATATATATATAATCCAAGTTATATATATATATATATATATATATATATATTAAAATAACACTTCTCAGTCTGGTCTTGTCGGTAACTCGGGAAATCTTCGGCACCGTTATAGTCAAAAGATTTTTAGACATTTTTAGAAAAATGTTTATAGTTAAAAGATTTTGAAATGTTTTATTCAAAATCTTGGTTTTAAAAATCTTTCGTTCTCTATAACGAGAGCTCTGGTACCAAACTGTAACACCCCCAAATTTATACAACTCAATACAGCGGAAGACTCGTTGGTGTTACGGGATAGCACATTACTCACATCATAGACAACGCATAAAAATCGCGTCGTTTAATAATAAATCATTTCCATTCATAAATATCAAAGTTACATCGGTCCCAAGTCATTACATTTCATACAAAGTTTTACAAAATATTTGAATGGAAAATATTGTTTAAGTGCGGGCCATGAATTCTTATCGTCTTCCCGAGAATTACCTTCAAGTACCTGAGATAAAACATGTTAAAAGAAAAGGTCAGCGATAACGCTGAGTGAATTCATAGAGTTTAATAAGATCCATCAATATAATATCAGTATAAAATTATTACTGAAAATCATTTTTGTACAAATCATTTTAATAGGCCATAAAATAGCCAAAGTCATTTTATACAAATCTGCATCAAAATCATAATATAGGCGTTTGCCTTAAAAATCATTATACGAGCTAATGTCGTAAAAACATCATACAATACGTCTTATGACGTTGTATAAAAATAAAAACCGTTATATGAATATGGTTATGAAAACCAAAACACAAACATAATATCAATAGTATGACCCTGTATTGCTAGTCAGGCAATACATCGTAATTCGGAGCATCTAGTAGTATTTCGTTAGTTTTGGATTATTATAAGCCGCATGACATTGTTACCTTACTAAACCAACAACGGGTAGCTAACCCGATACTCAATTTGCCCATCTAAAGTAGCGTGTCGTCACAAAGGTCACGCTATGGAAATCTTCTCATACATAAATTCGCTTACCAATCAATGTGGCACGACGGGGATCAACCGTCAAGGCGCGAACTGGGGTGATCGTCCCCAAATAGTACTATTATATGCACAAGCGTCTACCAAATCCTGGTAGTTCACAATTCATGCTAATGGGACTTTTAGTGACATAACCTAACTTTAATAATCCATTTAAATTCATCTATCGGGTCCTTTAATCATTTACCGGGTCATACAATCGGGTCATACAATCATTCGGGTCCAAATCAATAAACAAACAATCGGGACAAATGGTGTCCTATTTTATAAAAACTAACATGTTATCTCCCTCGCGGGTTTATAAAACATTTATAAAAACATTTAAAAGAGTGCGAGGCTATGAACTCACGTTGATGTGGGAAGACGGGTTATCGGCAATTCGGACGTACGGTACGTGCTTCAATCACGGAAACCTAGACAAATAATACTCGTCTTAGACTCATGTCCAATGACTTTATAAAAATAACAATTATGTATACATATGATGATTTTATATATATGATGATCAAGTGGGTTTACATATTCTCTTTTACTCTTTTTAGTGTTTACGTATTGGTAACTTCTTATTAGTTTACTAGTTTTACCTATTTACGTGTCTTAGGTCCAATAAACTTATTATAAGTTCTTTAACTTGTTTTAATCCATTTTATACTTATATTATCAGTATCTATACTTTCCATGTTGGGCCTAAATGGGTTAAGTCCAATAAATAAGTTTATAAGTGTTTTAGTCCATTTTGTTGTATTATTAGTCCAATAACGTTAACTTATCCCGTTAATGTCCGTATGTTATATAGTTCGGGTTTTATCGGTTTTTACTTGTTATATATGTTTATATATCAGTATATGAGTTTTATAAAGTTTACATTAGACGGGTCCAACCGTCTAAGTTTTATTTAGCAAAAACGTTAATTTAACGGTAATAGCCGAAAAAGTCGTAAAAATCAAGTTTATAGTTTTTATTACTTATAAGTATTATTCCACTACCATTTTTATAATTTATACACTTATTTAACCTTTTACATATTTATATAAATAAAATTCATAAGTTAGTGGGTTTTTATTTTACATTTTATACAATATAATTTTGAGTGCTTATATAATAATAATAAACATTAGTTCTCAAAATCTGATTTTTATTTTCATCTTCACCAAAACTGCCATATCTAGAGTTCTATATGGAGATAGAAGCTCAAATTTTTATCACATAAACTACATGATATGTGCTCCATTTAACTCTCCTATAGCTACTGTTGAATCATCCTCTAAGTATTTTCTAAAAATCGTCCAAAACAGTGAACTCAGATTTGTACTTTAAACTTGTTTTGATCATATCTCACTCATTACAATGATTCCATTGCATGGACAACTCTCACATGTGTACAAGACCCATAGCTTACTGTAAATCCATTAATCTATGCCATTTTTATCAGTTAACCATTTGATTATTTACTGTTTTATGCAGCCAACAAATTTAAACAAGATTTTAACCTTATTACCTATGGTTTTTCATCTCTTTAATCATATTTATCAACACTTGATCCCCACACAACATTTTTATCATCATATATTCATCATATACATATACAATAAGAAAGAAAATACATGATTACATAATCAAAATAACAAGAGGATGGGGAGAACAATCTTTATACCACCAAAGTGATGAAATGATGAGCTTTTGGATGAACAAGACATGGTTTTGGGTAACCAATCTTATGAGATATCAACACCACTTCTAGGATCACCAAGTATTTGTAGATTCCTCCAAAAATCAGCCCTTGTTCTTCATGAAAACTCCTTGAGAAATCAGCCCCAAACTCCCTTGAAAACTCCTTTTTACATGTTAAGATCACCTCCAATCTTCATAACTTCAATGGGTTTTCATCATATGTAAATTATACATATGATTTATGGTTGAATCAAGATCAAATGGGGGTTGTTTATGGTGGATATGGGACGAAATATAGAGAGAAAGGGAGAGAAAAATGGTGGTTTGCATGTGAAAAATGAAAGGAAATGGTTTAGTGCTAGTGGTTTTTGTTGGTGTGTAGCTAACTTGGTTAAGTTAGCTTAACAAGTGTAACTTGTTTATTACAAGTTTGACACCTCATGAGGTGGGGTGTCCATTGTTTAGCCATCCCTTTGAGTGGGGTGGGGCAAGTGTATACTTGTCTCATCCCACTAATTTACGGGTATTCCTCGATTCTAGTTTCCTCGATTTACATGCCCTCAGGTTGTTTTACGAAAAATGTTTTTATAAATTATGAATCAACGGCACAAAACGAATCTAATAAAAATTGTCTCATCAAAAACGGAGTTCGAAAACGTAAATACGTAATCCTAGGGTTTCCGGTTTAGTCGTAAAGGACGTTAAAATAAAATCGTAAGTCCTAATCTCTTCTCGTAAATTTGTGAGTTTATGAACCAACACAAATTTAAAACTCCAAAATAATATTCGCGGATAAATTTATTTTCTGAAATGTCGGACTGTCACCAAAACGGTGCATGTAAACGTAAGCAGGTAACGTTGAATCCTCCGATTTAGACGTAGTCGACGCTACTTCAAGACGTAAATCCAAATTACTTTCCAAAAATAAGTGAGTTCATATTATAACATCAAAATAATGTTTTCAAATAAATATTGAGAATAAAATATCGACCATAAATTGACGGATTGTCACACATCACTTGTGATCTTCGCCTCTTCGTGACTTCATGTCCCACATACTTGTACCTTCGTAATTCTTGAAAGCTTTAGAGTTCGATAAAACGGAAGACTTAACTTTTAGGCTTTCTTGAATTAGATGAGGTATTAAGCGCATAAAGTATAAGCATGCGGGGACGACTTCTTCTCGGATCCCGCAACGCCACCGTCTTCAAATGCCGCAACATAAGTAGACACGAACCAAATGGCTTTGAACATTTTATTCTAATTCGGTTGCATTTTACCTCCGGTCGGTGAAGACCGTTGGACGATATAAAATATCGTACTTGTGGAAGGTAGATTTAATTAAAAATCTCATTGACAAGATTTCGCGGGTAAACCCGTTCTCTTTACTCGACCGTCCAAAGCTGACTGCGAACGTAAAGAGTGAATCATTTAGATACAATTATCCGCATGATTGAAGCCGTCAATTCTGATTCCTGGAACAAGTTTGATTCATTAAAGAATCGCACCATCGTTGCTTTCCAGTTGTCACGAGCTTGATTCATATTGAATCTTGCAAGTTACCTACCAAGTGCTGTTTGAGGTTAACACTAGAAGGATTTCCACTCATCACTGTGAACACTAAGGTATCACTCTGAGTGTTCTGGCAAGATCACTAAGATATTGCGTAGAGGCCTAGAACGTGTTTAAATTCAGTTAAGAATTAAACCACTGTTGCTTTCCAGTTATCACAAGTTTGATTCATAAAGAATCGCACAAGTCACCTACCATGAGATTTTTAATGTTCGCTCAAGAAGGATTTCCATCTTCATTGTAAATACTTTCGTATTACTCGGATGTTCACGCAAGATCATGAAGATTTTGCGTAGGACTCTTAATATCTTTCTTACTTTTCACAGTGTGTGAAGAAGCAAGGAATTATGAAAGTGTGTCCTAATGAGATATTTGATGATCTCAAATGACTCTAGACTCGATCGTGCACTTTGGATTTTAGTGATCGAAGGCTGGAGAGGAGTGCCACCTTTTCAATACCAATTTATTCGGAGTGAATAAATCAATAGATAATGCGTTGTCTCCGTGTGATTAAAACAAATATCTTTTAAGAGATATCTGAGTTAGCTGGGATGGGTTGTGCATTGCATCACTGGGTCCATGATGTCTATCTTCAATATCAAGAATCATTAAAAATGATCTCAATAGCATATGTATTGACCCGGTTTCTGCCTAAGGTTGTAAGGAGGGCTTCTTTCTTTAGACCCTTTATCTTTACAATTCTTTTTCATTCTTCAACCACTTCAATGCTTACCAATACGTCATAACTAGCACCTTGTTGTGATTGTTCCAGTGCTAACTTAAGTACTTGGTCGGCATTCAGCTACGTTCACAATCTTTCTCCATCTTTCCTAAGGACTACTATTTCTAGCTATGGAATGTCCTTGGGAAGATTCCTCCGGTTTAAGAAGAATCATTGGACTTAACCTATCCTACCATCCTTATGTCACCACAATCTTCATCGTCGTGAAATAAATGGGTTGTGGGTGAGTATAAATCACCATGAAATCCATTTTTGATGTGCAAATCCGTTTTGCTCCCCCTTAACATATGCCACGATATTCGAAAACATTTCGCACATGTCGGGATGAGCCATCACGTTAAGTCAAACCATTTTTGATAATTTCCCATATTAAGTCACATTTTCTCCCCCATATTAAAAATATTAACCCAATCGATGTTTTTAATATCAATTGATTTAATGAAGTTTTAACAAAGGTTTTGGGAAGAAAAATGCAAGTCCTTTTTATCTTCATGATACCAAATGTATGAGATATGATACCGATTTGTAACATGATCACATATTCACCATATTAGAAAAAATTGACAAGGTTGGACCTGATTGATGAGAACATCATATGATAAGATCAAATGGTTCTTGTCAGCATATGTTGGTCGCCTCGTCATGTCTGAAGTCATCTCTTGACACCACGTGTACGATTGGTATTGTTGTCTTGACACCAGTTAGTGATATTGGCACGTTCGGCATCAAAGATTCTGAATGCTTGACAATTGCTCCCCCTCAATTGTTGACCCGTGTTCTATTGAAAGAGCTGTACTCGTCGGTTGAGTAGTCGCATCGTCGAGTATGTAGATACCAATTATAGATTGCTATGGTTGTAGAGATGATAACTTCATAAAAACAAGAATTCTCTTGTTTTAACAAATAAATAAGCGTACATATATTTGTGTTAGACCAAGTTATAAAGTAAACTTGATCCCTTACAAGGTTTTAAAGTAAACCTTGCCCGAGAAAATTAATTCCCGTTGTGAGCCAAAGCTTTCATAAGAAATACTTGGCTTTAATGTGAAAACCGGGTTGTAGTTTGAAATAACTACAAGCCATATTGGCATGTTTTATGAAATATTTAAAACTTTTGTACGAACTCTATTTATGGCGCCGTGTCAATATTAATCAACATTTCTAAGGCCGTAAATATTATCGTACCAAAAGACATGTCTTTGAAAAATAAAATAAAAATATTTTTGGAATTTTCTAGATTTTTCAGTTTTTATGATTTTTATATGGTTTTATATTTTTGTACTTTGCTTTTGTGGATAAAGATATAAAAAATATATACAAATGATCACCAAGGATACAGAGAATAGTTTACCACCACTATTCTTTCGCTTCATCTGCCAGTTCCTTTAGAGTCTCAGGCGAAAAAGTTCTCATTCCTAGCTTGTCGGCCAAAAATTCCATTCGAGCGCGATCTAAAGCCTTCGTGAAAATGTCCGCAATTGATATTCAGATCAGACAAAGTAAAGCTCGATCACTCCATTTTCCACTTGCTCCTTGATGAAGTGGTAGCGAATGTCAATATGCTTCGACCGGGAGAATTGAACATTGTTGCAGCATAAGGCAATTGCACTTTTGTTGTCGCAGTACATCGGAATTTTGTTGAAACCTAGACCATAGTCGGTTAATTGCGATCTCATCCAAAGAATTTGAGTACAGCAACCGGACATAGCTATGTATTCCGCTTCCGTACTTGAAATTGCAGCACTTTTCTGCCTTTTCGATGCCCAACTGATTAGTCGATCTCCTAGTAGTTGCAAAGTTCCACTCGTGCTACGCCGTGTATCTTGACAATCTGCGTGATCCGCATCTGCATATGCCATTAGTGTAATAGAAGAGTCCATCGAATACCAAAGTCCTCGATTAATGATTCCTTTAAGATATCGAAAGATTCGTTTAATAGTAGCTAAGTGTAACTCAGTATGCCTAGTTTGATACCGAGCACACATGCATATAGCAAACTGAAGATCAGGTCGACTAGCTGTGATATACAAAAGAGTACCGATCATTCCACGATACAGTGTCGGATCAACGGTAACTCCATGTGGATCTGCATCAAGCTTAGTTCGTTCCACCATTGGAGTATCCACGGGGTCGCAAGATTCCATCTTATATTTCTTAAGAGATTCAAGAGCATACTTGGATTGATTGATAAAGATGCCTCTGGGACTCTGAGATATCTGAAGACCTAAGAAGAATGATACCCTGCCCATCATTGACATCTTAAACTTGGAAGACATGAGTTTCCCAAACTCGTCGGATAAGGTTTGGGTCGAGGCTGCAAATATAATATCATCAACATATATTTTTACCATAATCATATCTTTACCTCGTTTCTGAATGAACAGCGTGGGATCCACCTTGCCTTTAGCGAAGCCTTGCGTAATGAGAAATTGTAACAATAGATCATACCATGCGCGTGGAGCTTGCTTTAACCCATAGAGAGCCTTCTTAAGCTTGTACACATGATTAGGATATTTAGGATTCACAAAACCATCCGGCTGTTGAACATAGACTTCTTCCTTGATTTCACCATTAAGAAATTCCGTCTTCACATCCATCTGATAGACGATCATATTCATGTGGGCTGCATAAGCGAGGAATAGTCTAATAGCTTCCAAACGAGCAACAGGTGCAAAGGATTCCATAAAGTCAATGCCCAATAATTGCTTGTATCCACGAGCTACTTGTCGAGCTTTGTTCTTCAATATTCCGCCTAACTCATCGAGTTTCACCTTGTAAACCCATTTCAAAGTGAGTAACTGCACTTGATCCGGGCATGGGACAAGTTCCCATACTTCAAGACATATAAATTCATTAAGTTCTTCATGCATAGCTTCTATCCAGCAGGATTGAGTAAAATCTTCTTGCCATGTCTTAGGTTCAACTTCAGTGAGAAAAGCATCAAAATGATAAAACATTGCATTTTCTTGTAACTGACTTCGTGTGGATACCGGACGATCAGGGTCACCAATAATAGAATCTATAGGATGATCCTTTGTCCACTTGCTGTCATGTTTACGAATCCGTGGATTGGAGTAAACTGTAGTAGGAGCTTCCTCTGAGGTGGACGACCCGACTTGATTATGAACGGGAATTGGTACACCAAAAAATGGAAGTTCACGCATTTGAGCGAATTCCAAATCGTGATCATCATCATCCTCTTCATCATCAATAGGCATGACATGGGTAGTTGATTCGGGTGTTGGTTGAGAATTACTAGTTGATGGTATATCTTGACCAATTGTAGGTGCAGACGTATCAGATTGTGCTTTGGTTACTGGAGCGACAACTTCGGTTACCGGAGCTATTACCTCAGGTTCTGGAGCAACAATACTTGGAGGAGTAAAGAATTCATCAAAGAACGGTTGAAACAACGTATCCCATTCAGTGCTAGAAGGTGGTGTAAATGATGATGAAGTAGGGTTGTTTGGGACAAGACCAGAACTAATGTTACTGGGTCCCATTTCATGAAGTGCGGGTTTAGAGCTGCTTTGCTCTGAAGCCATCGCTGTCAGCTCATCAAAATCAACGTTCATTGTTTCGAGGATCTTGTGAGAGTTACGGTTGTAGATTCGGTATGCCTTCTTTGCGGGTGCGTAACCAATGAAAATACCAATATATGCCTTTGGTTGAAGTTTTCCCAAATTGTCACCATCATTATGTGGATAACAAAGAGAACCAAATACATGAAGATATGATAAATCTGGTACTTTTCCATGGAGAAGCTCATAAGGTGTTTTACCATGGCGTTTACGAATTAGTGACCGGTTTTGGGTGTACACTGCTGTAGATACTGCGTCTGCCCATAAAAATAATGGAGCCTTTGGGTAAATTAACATCGTTCAAGCAACTTCCATAAGTGTGCGATTTCGCCTTTCAACGACACCATTTTGTTGTGGAGTGCGTGCAACGGATGTTTCATGAGATATGCCAACTTCTTCATAATAATCACGCAAGATTTGATTCACAAATTCGGTTCCATTATCTGTACGAACGCGTCAGACAGTAGTGTTGAGACGCACATGAATCATCTTGAGAAATCCGATGATGAATTTAGGTGCCTCATTTTTTGTTGTAAGAAATTTCACCCATGTAAACCGAGAGTAATCATCGACAATGACGAGGATGTACTTTTTACCACTAAGACTTTCAACACGCATTGGCCCACAAAGATCCATATGCAACAAATAAAGTTTCTCTTGGTTGGTATCTTCAGTCTTGGGTTTGTATGATTTCTTAGTGCTTTTCCCCATTGTACACGCGGAACACAAATGATCCTTGTGAAATGAAACTTTAGGAAGACCACGAACAAGTTCGTTTTTCGCCAAATGATTAATAGCGTCAAAGTTAAGATGAGATAACCTTCGATGCCATAACCATGACTTAGTCTTCGATGCTTTGGAGAGAAGACATATGGGTTAAGCGGCCAACATGTCTTGTAGAGACAAAGTATACAAATTATTCCCTCGAGTACCTTTCAATAAATCAACCCCTTCCAAATTACGAATGAAGCAGGTATGCTCACGAAAAGCAACTACTAGGTTTGCATCACAAAATTGTCCCACATAAAATAAGTTGTGACCGAGACCTTCCACATAATACACTCTTGAAATTATAACATTCCCAATATGATATTCACCGTAACCCATTATCTTTGCAATATGATCATTTCCAAATCGAACCGTACCAAGAAACTTGCTGACGAAATTTCTGAGCTGAGAGCGATCTCCGGTCATATGCTTGGAGCAACCAGAGTCCAAATACCAGAGAACAATTTGGACCACCTGTTTTCAATAACAACAGTAGACAATGCATTGGAAACTATTGGTTCCGGAGTGTTAGCAGATACAGATATAATATTATCAGAATTGCTAACATTTGTGTGACCCTTAGATTTCCTGCATTTTCTAATGTGAGTTTTAGCACTAGCAGGTTTTACTGTTCCAACTTTCTTAGGTTTTGGATTATTAGTGGGCACTACAGTGGGCGTAGACCTATTTAAAGGGCACTTGTTTCCTACAGTAGTGTTGGTGTTCCTAGTTAAAGGACACGCTAGTGTTTTGGTAGCCTTGGTACTCCTAGTTAAAGGGCACGCTTTCTTCGCTTTAGTGGGAGTGATCCTAGTTAAAGGGCACATATTTCCTACTATAGTGAAAGTTCTACCAGTGGGGCGTCACATCCAACCAACTTGGGTTAACACTCTCCCAGTTGGTTTCTATTCTAATCTATTTTTCCGGGCATTCATCTCATTCACATGGTCAATAAGGCAAGAATCATGACGACTAGAAAACATACATTCATTGCAATTCCAACATTTCAAAATAGAATTCACAGTAGGCTTAGAACGCTGCACAACCGCAGAGCCTTTAAGTTTAGCTACATGATTCTTTTTATTCAAAACAGAAATAACATTCCTATGATGGGCTTCTACTTTCTACTTCACTTGACTACTAGATGGAGGCAAGATCCTATCGTTCTTCTTGTTTCTTTTAAGTTTAGATCTTTGAGCCTTAGTAGTGGTGCTTACTCCTGTAGAAGGCAACACGGGAATATCAAAAGCAGGTTTTGATTGTTCCTTATCTTTAGTGACTAATGTTTGAGTTGGTTTAGTCCTAGAGCCCTTGTTAAATGGTGTGACAGCAATGAGGTTCCTTTTGGTTGCACTACAGGATGGTGCTGAGACAATGGTTGCGTTATCTACAACATTCTTACCTTTGAGGGTACGAAGTGTTTCCTTTAACTCAGTCAAAGCCAGATTTTTATCACAAATTTGTTCCCTCAAATAAGATATTTCCACTGACTTTCGATTCAATTGTTCAATCAATGATTGATTCTGTGCAGTGGTATTAGCACGTGCGGACTTTACTGAATCGAAGAGTCGTGTATTTTTCTGTTTTAAGTTATCAACTTTGGAAAAAATCTTGGAAACTCGATTATCTAGATCAAGTTTCAAATTCTCAGTGGCCTCAAGTACGTTCACACAATGAATCTCCTTAGATTTCTCTATGTCTATCGGCAATGATTTAGCAACTTTGTCACTTGGCTGACACTGTTTTGATTGTAAATTCAATCGAAAATTCTTTTCAAAGTTTGAATCATCGATATTAACACCTTTGAATGACGTTTCAAAGATTTCTTGAATAAATTGTTGCTTGCATTCAAGCGAAATACAATGTGTTTGAATCTCATCAAAACGTTTTGAAAGCGAAGAATATGAATCTTGAAGCTTTAAAAATTTAGCGTCAGATTCGTGACAAGTACTATCTACCACATTATCCACAGATTCAACATTATGCACAATAGAATCATTATCAACACTTTTATTCACACAGACGGAAACTATATCATGAGACATCACTTGTTTCAGAAGCTGATCATTTTGGCGTGAACCCCGTTCTATTCCAAGTAAATTGTTTTCATAAGCATCATCCATTTAATTGAAAACACGTTTAACTTTTATTCTATTTCCAAACGCAAATCTTGATCAAGATTACCAAGACAAGCTTTAACATTCTTTACAAACGGAACAATTTCATCTCGGAACACAGCTTTGGTGTGCTCAAAGTTCCATTCACCTTCCGTTATGGTCGTGGCCGTCGTACGTTCCAAAATGACCTTGTCAAAATCGGCTAAGTGTTGGTGTACCTCTTTTAAGTTAACGGACGCCTTACTTACCGGTGGAAGTAACTTCGTTAAATCCGTTTTGACGAGTGTAGGAGACGTACTAGGAGGGTTTTCATTTGATAAACGTTGGGGCACAAGAACAGTTAGTTCAGCTAATTCCTTTTGTATGCGAATACGTGTCTTTTTAGAAAGTTGATCTTTATTATGCTTATCATAATCAATCGTATGGAATTTTGAAAACATTTTAGAATGAGTTTCTTCCATAAGCGACCGTGTCTCCTTAGAACTACAAACATAAGGTGCTTCTTTTGATTTGCCAATTATGGTCATATCATAAAGACAGGGAATATATTCCTGAGCTTGTTTTGCATAACCGGGATTAGGTGGTAAATCTTGAAGACGTTTAAGTTCGAGTTCTTTAAATGATTTAGTCAAAAGATGAACCTTTTCTGTGGAAGCGTATTGTTTTAAAAGCTATTTTTCCTTGAATTTAAGAAGGTTGGTAGCATTAATTTCTAATTCAAACTTTTTAGACTCGAGAGTTTCGAAAAGCAATTTAAGCTTCTGAAGATCATTAACAACCGACTCTTTTGCTTTTAATTCATTAGAAAGATTAGCTTTAATGATTCTATTTCTTTCAAGTGTTCAATCTTTTCAAAACAAAATTGGTCAAATTCAGAACATGTTATTTTCTCTGCTTGAGGGACCATTTCAAAAGTTTTGACCTTTTCTTTATACAACGCAAGCTCAACAGTTAGGGTGGAATTCGTAGCTACGGATTGTCTGAATATGCATTTGATCAATAATATGTTTAGGTACCATGACCAAATCATGTTGAGCATAAGATTCCATACCCGTCGTAGCATTTTGTTGAGGTTCACTCAAATATGTAGGATTGGGTACCACATCATTTGAGTTACTAGTTCCCGAATGTTGTTCGAGGTTGTCATTTTCATGCCCAACTTGATGTTGGTTATTATCATTACCAAGATTGGTTGTGGTAGGTACCTCACTGATGACATCATAACCGTAGTGAGAGAGATTAGCAACGAGAGCAGCTTGGGCAGAGTGAATGTCATCACAATCCGAGTCATAAGCGTCAAGATCATCTGCTTGATAAGCTGCATTAGAAGTGGAAACGACTGCAATGCCTTCAGTATCTGCTGCCCCTGGGTCTGCAAGAAATGCTAACTCCTCTGAATCCAAAATCTTTCCCTTAGACTGAGCATCAACCAAATACATTTTCTCACGAAACCACGCTTCATCCCTTCTCCTTTTTGGCTGAGTGTATTGCCTAGCCATATGACCTTGTCCTCGGCAATTGTAGCAAGTCACAACCTTTTGAGGACCAATGGGGCTTCCATTTCCATTAGCTTGAGAATTCACAGCTTGAGCATTCACAGTCCTTGTAGGAGGTCCATATGAATTTTGCCTTCCCTGAATAGGTTGCACTGTTACTTGACCATCTTGAACAGTAGCTTGTTGTCGAGGATTTGAAGAGGTGCGGAGCTGATTGTTTGTTGGTGGAAATCCTCTAGTTGCAACAAGTTTTGACAAGTAGGCAGTAAGATGGTTTAGAACATCAGCTGGCGTATCATTTGGAGTAAAGACCGGTGCTTGGATTGGTGGAAGTTCATTAGAGTAGAAGGCTTGTGCTGGTTGTGCTTCAATTGGAAAGTATCCTTGCTGAGGAGTATAGCCCATTGGAGAAGTGTTGGCTTGTGATGGTGATGTCTGATATGGTGGTTGATGTGGAAAAGATTGTTGATGAACACTTTGTTGAAATGCTTGCTGTGGCATCATTGGTGGTTGATAAGATGGTTGATGTGGTTGTTGATAGGTGTGTGGTGGTGGCTGCTGCAAGTATGATGGTTGTTGATAAGTATAAGCCATGTTTTGTTGAGAAGCATACATGGAAAGTGGATCATGAACTTGAGGTGTAGACAACCGAGCCTCGATCACATGGCATTCGTGTTGTTGAAGAAAAGCTTGAAGTTGATCCACATTGGTGTTATGCAAGTCCTTAGCCAATTTAACATCCGTCACGTACTTTTTCCATTCTAAAGGAAGAGTGTTCAAATACTTGGTGTTCAATTGAAACGTAGGAATTGTCATGCCATATATATTGAGCTCATTCAACAATAGGGTAAATCTCAGATAGTAATCATTGAGAGTGTCCCCTGGCACATAGGCAAACTTATCAAAAGTATCATAAAGCTTACACTCTCGTTCTTGTTTAGTTAACGAGGTGCCTTGCGTTAGAACACGAATTCTATCCCATAACTCTTTGGCAACTTTATGTTTGCTGACGAGTTTGTAGACATCTGGAGGAAGGGCTTGGAGAATGATGTTTGTAGCATACTTATCACATTTTTCTTGAGTCTTCATATCTCCAGTCAATTCACTTGTTGTGCGAGGACGAGTAGTCGTACCTTCCGTTACTGTACCATAATCTAATGGTCCATTGAGCACCGATGCCCAAATGAGATGTCTATTCTCTTTGTTCAACATGTAAAGTTCCATTCGGGAAGTCCAATCCTCGTACATAGACTTCTCCAACATTGGTGGACGATTATTCGTACCCGAGAGGATGGACTTATCCGTAAGAGATGTGTACTCCATGCCGATAAGTTAAGATTTACAAACGTTGATCGATGAATGAGAGAAAGTTAATGTGTTTGTTGTTGTGTGTTAAAGCCGAGAAATAATGTTGAAATCCCCTAAATTATGTTCTCGATAAACCAAAAATTCCAAGACTAAATTACACACGATTAAAAATTTTCAAAAACACGTTTTTGAAAAGATCTTGGAAATATTGTCACTCTATCGGAATGCACAAAACAAGTTCTGTCACAATGTCTATCTGAATACCTGTCGCAATGCTTGATCGCAATACCTGTCGGAATGTGTGATCGCAATACCTGTCGGAATGTTTGATCGTAATACCTGTCAGAATGTTTGATCGCAGTACCTGTCGGAATGTTTAATCGTAATACCTGTCGGAATGTGTGATCGCAATACCTGTTAGAATGTGTGATCGCAATACCTGTCGGAATATTTGATCGCAATACCTGTCGAAATGTGGCTAATGAAATTTTGGCAGAGTAACGTTTCAATATTGCCTTATAGCCGATCACAATGTATGATGCAAGGAGCTATCGCAATGCACGATCGGAATAAGTGTCGGAATACCCTTTGATCGCAATGTAGAAACCCTAGGTTTTTGCGATCGTAATGAAGAATTCTGCCCACTTTGCGATAGATACCAACTTTGCGATGGAGACAAAAGTACCACTTTTCTCGGATAGTACACAACGAATTCGGAAAGTTAAGCCTAGAAACGAATCAAACACCCAAAAATTTTGTGTTTTAAACCAAAATACAAATACCAAATCACTATAATAAGTAACTAGATGAAGTATATCAAGACTGAACAATAAAAACACAAAAAAGAAATTGGTACGTGTGAATTCGGATCAAAATAGGCGAAATAATCAAGAACACAAACACAAAATCCAAACAATCATCCCATGGCTCTGATACCATTTGTAGGATATGTAAATCTTGCTTATGTTTTAAAGAGAGAAAGAGATAGAGAGATGATGGAGTTCACACACTTCTAGAGAGAGAAAATGAAAGATTACTATGTGTAAATTATGAAAACCATCACCCTCTCCATCAAAGGAGAGGGTTTATATATCCAAGCCCATGAGATGGGCTTGGGTTTACATTAGGCCACCGGCCCATACATTTCATGGGATCGGTTTTGGGCTTTGTTTAATATATATAAATAACTAAACTACGAGCTATTACATAGACTATTGTTGGAGTGACCGATCCTTCTTAATACGTAAAACGCATTTACAACACTTGTGTCTTTTGCTTAGCTTCCCTCATACCAAATTTATGGCGAACGTCATTTGAACTAGTTCTAGACGTATTCTTTGTATTCGTAGAGAAACTAGAGGCAATCATGTGATTAGATCTTGCTAAAGCTGATATAGTCACATTAGGACTAGTTGGTGGAGTGACTCTTCTAGAAATATGAACTATATCAACTTGGGAGGCAAACCGCAGTCTCGAGGATTGTGTCGCTCGGATCTAAATGCTGTCGCTGGTCTAACGGACTGATTTGTAGGCGGTTCCCCAAGATTGATTGTTTTTCAAGCTTAGTGTCCACACTAGTTTCTTTAGTTTTCCTCAATTCGTTTTTCAACGCAGCTATTGCAAAAACCTTTTCCTGTACTTGAGCCTTTAAGGTCTCATTATCTTTAAGCAATCTATCTTGGGATGCCAACTTAGATTCTATCACCTTAATTTGTTTCAAAAGATTATCTTTTTCAGCTTTAGAATCTAGAAATTTTTGATCCAATTTTCATTCAAGAACAACGTTTGACTTTTCAAGTTTTTCAAAATATGTTTCAAATTTGTCCATTTTCTTCGAAAATTCAAATTGGGCATCCTCAAGATGTTTAGATTGTTGAGCTATGAGCATTTCAAGCTCTTTAATCTTAGAATCGGAACTAGTTAATGAAGCATTCATAAAGCATTTATCATGATGTACTATAACATTCTGAACAATCTCTCCCCCATTTTGACTCACATCAGATGAATCCGAAGTGGTAAAACTATCACCCTTTTCCATCCCATGTTTGTTATAATTAGGTTCGGAATGCTCAACATGCGGTAGTTCATCGGCATAGACATCATATACCACATTTCGTTATACCGTATTTGTAGGCTCTTCGTCATATATGGGTATGGTGTCATCATGAGAGATGTCTATATCATTCCCTGACATGCTTCTTGTATCATTCTTTCTTCCCGATTCCATGCTCTTGCCATCTTTAGGATCTAAGTTGTCAACCGTATGACCATTTTTCTCTTGCATCTGCATCGTAGATTATTGCACTCCATTATCCTACGCTTGCTGAAGTCGAGATCTTTCATCAATTGAAGACGAGACCAATGTCATGAATTTCAACAGTGTACCACGGAAATCTTGAACCTCGGTATGTGAGTATTGAAAAAATGACTGACATATCCCTGAATTATCAGACTTAGCGATGTTGAATTGGAAGAAGTGCGTAAGTTGGGTCACGAGAGCTTTATATCCAGAGTCTGATGCAGAGTGATTAAAGTCTTCTTTATGAAGTTGCTCAGCTAGTTGGTTCAAGTTGAGGAATATTGAATCGATGAATATGTGACGATCTTGACCAAAGAGTGTCACAAATTCGCTTCCTCCTTGAAGCCATGAAAGGGTGACAAGATGAGACTGAAGTAGTCAAAATAACGTTATACCACTTTCTCTAGCTGTGTTTTGTGACACCCCCAAATTGGTCAAATGCAGCGAAAATAATATTTGGATGTCACGTAGGTGGATCAACAGCAGATAGTATGTAGAGCAACAAATAAAAGATTATCATTACAATTATTACATGAGTAAATGTGCAAATGTTATAAAAATTGTCTTAAACATTATTCAATAGTTTGGATGATTCCCCGTTTAAAAAACCCCAGATGAGCTCTATAAATGCAGCCTATCATGATGCTTGACTCTATACCTATCAAACACCTGCTTCAGTTTCTTGAGACAAACATGCTTAGAGAGTCAACATAAAGTTGGTGAATTCACAAGTTTAAATAAATAAATTAAGTTTGGACAATAAACATTCACTGAAGTAATAATGCACAAAGCATCAATACTTTAAAGGTAGCTACATTTCCTATTGCCTGAAACTGACACTTGACACGTTAGGCCGTACAACTTATGAGGACCCTTCACATTAATAAAAATGCACCCAATATTCCGTTCCGACATGATAAATATCTGTTGTCCTTGGCCCAGGCACAGTGAGCACTACTCACCCAGATGGGGATGGTCAATCCCAAATAGATCTATTTATACATTCAGGCAATTCAACGATTTTAATAGTTCCAGTTCCCGGGTAAGGGAGACATTCTACAATAGGCAAATGTAATCAAAGGTTTCGTAGCTCAGTTTATGTCCATCAAATAAAAATATGTTGCATGTTTTCTGTAACACCCCCACAATTGTTATGCGCAGCGGAACTACAACAATGGGTGCTACACAGTATTCATTGCACACCAGATATATCAAACGACGCTAAAAGACGTCAACTTAAAACTTGAAATTTAAAATGGTTAGATAATACATGTCCACAGTTTTTCCAACCCCAAATAGTGCACACAGTTTAGCGTTTTCGGTCCCCATGAATCTCAACCCCAAAAACTTCAGTTTGCAACCACATGACATTAAACATAAAAATATTGTTTAAGTAGAAAAAAGAGGGAAAAACAAGCGGACACCAAGCCGTACACACAACATCCATCCCATGCATGCTCCATCCTACACCTCAGCGGTTACCTGAAACACATGCCAAAAATTTGGTCAACGAAAACGTTGAGTGGAATTTATAGGTTTTACAATCCATTTGAACGTATATATAATAAAAACCATTCGTGATCATTTATAGTCTTGTCGATCAAACAAACTATAATCAGGATACTGACAATTGTGTTTAAGCTCATGACACTAATCCGTTAACTCAATCACCCGCGTAAATATACCGGCATGATTCAGATGAAACCAGTGCCCCTTCTAAAGGCATCAGTTGCAATTATACCTTATTTCTCATACAAAATAATCTACCGCAGAACTTACTATAAGTACATCTTCTCGGCTAGCATTGGGTCGTTAACCCCGTAGTACTACAAATTGCATAAGCGGCTATTTCCCCCTACTCGAGGGCAGGACAATAGTTAATAGTTCATGATTTTAGGGACTTTTGCAACTTTGGTACTCAACACAATTTCTAAGGCAACTTTCGGGTCTAACAATCATTCATGATATACGTTCCTTTTAAAAACTAGCATGCATTTCCCTCGCGGGTAAAACAATTTGAAATAATATAAGCGAGGCTATAAATTCACACCTTATATCTTAAGTAGTCGGTAGTTCGAGGAGTGATCACTGACGATGTTACGGATGCCCGGGTAAATCAACACCTATCACAAATAACGCGTAATGAGTAATCTCATTTAAATACTTACGGTACTGTATAAAATACATATATACAAGTCACTTAGGACAAGTATAACTCACGCCAAAAACAAAAACAACAAGTATCATTCATTTTATTCCAATTGTTCTCAGTACTTACGTTGTCCATTTTTACTCGTTCTCGCCGGTACTTGACTAAAGTACGGGCTGTTTTACCTTATTAAACCATGCTTATAAAATTTGACAAAATTTCCAAAAATCCTATATGACCTGTAGATAACATATTTTTAAACCCAATAAAAGTTTTTACTTTTACGACCCGTTACGCAACTCATTTCCACGACTACATTTTACGGGCTGAAATTGCGCTTCGACCAATTTTGACCTCTTTGACCTATATGAAAAATGCCTTTGACTTCTTTGACTCCTAGGTCAACATATAGACCCATTTACACAGGTTAGGGACCAAATTTTGACCCTTGACCATTTACCAATTTATACTTGTGACCCTCGGGATTTGACTAAAACTTTGCACAAATTCGGATTATGAAAGTCCTCGTCTCCCGGTACCCGATCTTTAAAATGTCATAACTTTTAGCTCGTTTTGAGTCACGGGCTCTACCTTATACCAAATTAAAGCTAGGAAAACCCTCTATCACTACATTTAGTTTTCAAGACCTGGAAACAAAATAATTTTTATAAAATGGACCAAATGTTTCTGCCTAAAAATGACCATACCAAAAACATGCTTAGACTCGATTCCAAGACTTCTAACCACCACTAAATGTCATCCTAAGCCTTCCCAAACATATCCTAACATCAAACTTCAATCCTACCCCTATTGATCAACCAATCTCAATATCAAGAATCAAAGAAAATGAACATGCAAGTAATAAAACCTATGTGAATCATCCTAAAACAACAAACCAAACACAATAATAACATGCAAAATCAACAACCACCATGGCTCCCCAAACACCCCCTTTGCCGTGGGGTTTGGGTGACCCAATCACCACAACCAAATTAATTTTGGTGGATTTTCTTGGTGTTTATACTTCCATAACACTTAAAATCAACATGCATTAGCTCTTTTAGCCTCAAAAACGATTTTGGATCATATGGAAAAATCTTGAAAATTTTTTATCAATACATGTTGGATTTGAGCACATGAACATGTGGGGAATGACCAAACTAAGTGTGGTCTAACCTTAGATTTTTGAAAAATCAAGTGGAAAAAGATTTTTGGTGGATTTTTGATGTTGTTGGGGTGTCCGTCGGATAGAGAGACAAGGGAGAGAGTGGGTGTTTGATTTTTGGTGAAAAATTTGTGTGTGTTTGTGTGTTTATCAATTTTGGCCCTTTTGATGGGTTGGGAGGGGCCTTTGTGCAATTTTTGGCTTCTTTTGTCCTTAAATGAAAAACGTCCTCAAAACCTTGCGGGTTCGACTCATTTGTCAATTTTGAAAATTTTACGGGAGTCGGAAATCTTCCCGAACACTCCAAAATATTTTTGGGATACTTTAAATGTACTTGGAAGGCTATAAAACTCACCCGACTCAACTTAACACGAACCGTAAATAAAATTCTCGAAAAATTACATTATCGATAAATCGTCAAAAATTATATAAAATTGGGCATCCCTTGGGATCGTAATCGTCATCGTCCTTCTCAAAACGTCAAACGTAAAAATTATAACCTCGAACATCGGCTTCAACCAAAATACTTATAAGTATATAAATTAAAATTTATTAAAAATTTCAAAAATTAGCGTAATTTAGGGTATCGTTAATGACCTCGATTCTAGGGTGTCACATCCACCCCTCCTTAAAGAGAGCGACGTCCCGGCGCTCGCCTCTTCTTGTACTCACATTTCGTCTTACTGGAACAGATGAGGATACCTTTCCTTGAAAAAGTCCTCACGTTCCCAGGTGTATTCCGGTCCACGCTTAGAATTCCATCGGACCTTCACAATAGGAATCCTACTACGCTTCAACCGCTTGACCTCCCGGTCCATTATTTCCACAGGTTCTTCCACAAAGTGCATTTTGTCGTCTAGTCGAATCTCGTCCAAAGGAATCACCAATTCCTTGTCCGCCAAACTCTTCTTTAGGTTCGATACATGAAACGTGTCATGAATAGCACTAAGCTCGGTCGGCAATTCTAACTTGTACGCTACCGGTCCAATTCGTTCAATGATCTTAAACGGTCCAATATACCTCGGACTCAACTTTCCTTTCTTTCCAAAACGAATTACACCCTTCCACGGCGATACCTTGAGCATAACCATATCTCCAACTTCAAACTCCAAAGGTTTTCTTCGGTTATCGGCATAACTTTTCTGTCGGCTTCTCGCAGCAAGTAGTCGGTTCTTGATCTGCACGATCTTCTCTGTCGTTTCTAAAACCATTTCGGGTCCAGTCAATTGACTTTCCCCCACTTCACTCCAACACACCGGCGATCTACACTTCCTCCCATACAATGCTTCGAACGGTGCTGCCTTGATACTCGCGTGATAACTATTAATGTACGAAAATTCCACCAGAGGCAAGTGGCGTTCCCAACTTCCTCCAAAATCAATCACGCACGCTCGGAGCATGTCCTCCATCGTTTGAATCGTTCGTTCACTCTGGCCGTCAGTTTCCGGGTGATAAGCCGTGCTTAAACTCAGTTCAGTGCCCATCGCACGTTGAAGCGATTTCCAAAATTCCGACGTAAATCTACTATCGCGATCCGAAATGATCGATAACGGCACTCCATGTCTACAGACGATCTCCTTCACGTACACGCTGGCGAGTCTTTCCATGCTGTCCGTCTTCTTCATAGGTAAGAAATGAGCAGATTTCGTCAACCTATCCACGATTACCCATATCATATCGCTTCCACTAGGAGTCCTAGGTAAACCCGTCACAAAATCCATTGCGATTTTCTCCCATTTCCATTCTGGGATTTCTGGTTGTACCAACAATCCAGATGGTTTCTTATGTTCTGCCTGAACCTTTGTGCAAGTCAAACACTTACTGACGTAACGAGCAATATCTGCCTTCATATTCGGCCACCAATAAACTTTCTTCAGGTCGTGGTACATCTTATCCGATCCAGGATGTATCGAATACTTCGACTTATGCGACTCATTCATAACTAACTCTCGAACTCCAGGCTTTCCTTCCTCAGATGAACACAGTGGCAACCAAATCCGATTATCAAAATATCTTAGTCCGTCAGACCTAATCACGAAAATAGGTTTCAACATTCGTCCCAAATTCTCGGCTTCAACATTCCCTTTCATCAATCCTCTCTCCTGAGCCTTCAGTATGGTTTCGGTTAAGTCAACGCTCTCACTCATCACTAAAGCTCTAACCCTCAAAGGTTTCTCCCGTTCCTTCCTACTCAATGCATCCGCTACAACATTCGCCTTCCCAGGGTGGTAGCGAATTTCGCAGTCATAATCACTCAGTAGTTCAACCCATCGTCTTTGTCGCATATTCAACTCTTTTTGATCTAAAATGTGCTGCAAACTCTTGTGATCAGTGAATACAACACACTTTGTCCCATACAGATAGTGTCTCCACAGCTTCAACGCAAAAACTACCGCTCCTAATTCCAAATCGTGCGTCGTGTAGTTCTCCTCGTTCTTCCTCAATTGCCTCGACGCGTAAGCTATCCCTTCTCACGTTGCATTAATACCGCTCCATAACCTTTACGAGACGCATCACAATACACCACGAAGTCTTCGGTTCCTTCAGGCAATGATAAAATCGGTGCGGAACATAACTTATCCTTGAGCGTTTCGAAAGCAAGCTCTTCCTCAATTCCCCATTCATACACCCTATTCTTTTCGGTAAGCCGTGTCAATGGTTTCGCAATCAACGAAAATCCTTCAATAAACCTTCGATAATACCCAGCTAAACCCAAAAATTGTCGAACTTCAGTCGGCGTCGTCGGTGCTGACCATTCCCTGATTGCTTCGATCTTAGCAGGATCTACACGAACTCCCTCACTATCAATCACATGACCTAGAAACTGCACTGATTCCAACCAAAACTCACACTTAGAGAATTTTGCATACAGCTTCTCCTTCCTTAACAACTCCAAAATCTTTCTTAGGTGCTTCTCGTGCTCCTCCTTACTCTTAGAGTAAATAAGTATATCATCGATGAAAACAATAACAAACTTATCTAGATACGGCTTGCACACGCGATTCATAAGATCCATGAATACAGCAGGCGCGTTCGTCAACCCAAACGGCATCACTCGAAATTCAAAGTGTCCATACCGCGTACGAAAGGCGGTTACAGGAATATCCTCCTCTCTTACACGCAGTTGATGATACCCTGATCTTAAATCGATCTTAGAGTATACACTGGAACTTGCAATTGATCGAACAAATCATCAATCCTCGGCAATGGGTACCGATTCTTAACCGTCAGCTTATTGAGTTCTCTATAGTCGATACACATCCTAAACGAACCATCTTTCTTCTTTACGAACAACACTGGCGCTCCCCAAGGTGATGAGCTCGGCCTAATAAATCCTTTGTCCATCAATTCCTTCAATTGATCCGCTAACTCCTTTAACTCAGATGGTGCTAAGCGATAAGGTGCACGTGCAACCGGCGCAGCTCCTGGCACTAAATCAATTCGAAACTCGACCTCACGGGTAGGCGGTAAACCTGGCAACTCGTCTGGAAAAACATCCGGATACTCGCAAATAACTGGTACCTCTTCAATCCTCGCCTCTACATCACCATCGCTCGAAACCTGTGCCAAGAACACATCGCATCCGCTCTCTACGTACTTCATCATCTTCAAACACGAAATCACCTTCAAACGAGAAGTGCATTCGTCTCCTTTTACCGTCAAAACCCTATTCCTCAGCGGAATCTGAACCAATCTCTCACCACAGACGATCGTAGCACTGTGCGCCATTAACCAATCCATTCCCACAATCACGTCAAATGATCCTAGCTCTATAGGCATCAAGTCGATTTTAAAAGCGTAATTTCCTAACTTCAAGGTACACCCTTTCAGTATAGAATTCGTACTAACAATTTTTCCATCGGCTAATTCAACATTATAACTAGTCGTTAACAACACCGGTTCTCTATCGATATGACGACTAAATCTAACGTCTACAAAACTCTTGTCGGAGCCAGAATCAAATAAAATACTAGCATAACAAGCGTCTAGCAAAAACGTACCGGTAACCACATTGGGACCTTGTGGTTTATCAGCAGTTCCCACTTGATACACAGCTGCCGCATTATTACCTCCCCGCCTGTTTCCTGCCTTCGGGCAATTCGCTTGCACATGCCCTCTTTCTCCACAGCTATAACATCCTCTCATCCTGATAGCATTAGCCCCAGTGGCTACTCCTCCCGTTCGACAACTAGAAGTCCTATGACCTGCCTTTCCACACTTGCCGCATGCCGGCGGGCAATTTCCAACATGATACAAGTTGCACTTACCACAATGGGGATTCACTTTCACACCTCTAGGGTTCGTCACTGCCCTCATCCCTTCGTTCCTTCTCTGATTAAACTGCTGATTACGGTTCGGCCCATGGTTGTTTCGATTTCCACTTCGGTTCTGGCCTTGGGATTGATTACTTTGTGCTGCCTCCCATTTCCTTTTGTTGCCTTCAGCAATGTAGTTCTGCTTGTCCTGAAGCTTAACGTCCATCAAAGCGTGTGCCATTTGAACCGCTTCATCAAACGTTCCAGGTTTTGACGAAGTTGTTTCACCTTTGATGTTGCTAGATAAACCCTTTATATACTGCTTCATTTTCTTGGCATCATTGGCAAATATGCCCGGACACAAAAGACTTAACTCATTGAATCTCCTGGTGTAAGCAGCTATATCGTTGTTCTTCAAGGTCAAATGCCTCAATTCGTCCTCCAATTGCCCTAATTCCTCCTCTGGGCAAAACTTCTTTGTCAACAAAGCTTTGGTCGCATTCCACGTCCTTGCATTCGCCACAGCCAATCCAACCGTAGCTACCTGGGTATTCCACCAACTTAACGCATCATCGAGAAACGTAGCTGCTGCAAACTTCACTTTATCTGCTTCTGCACAACCACTGATTTCAAACGTGCTTTCAACCTTTTCCAACCACCGTCTAAGTTCTAAAGCTCCACCCGTTCCACGGAACTGCGTGGGACCGCACTTCATAAAGCTAGAATAGGTACACACTCTCGGGGCTTGCTGTCTCCCCGCGTTCCTTCCTGGATCCTGATTTCTCCCAGCTCGGTCCGCTTCCAACGCATTAGCTATAGCTTCCTGAATCATGGTGTTAACACGATCGGCAGTCAACTTTGGAGGCATTGTGTTATCGAATATCTCTTTCTGCAAGACAAGGAAAATAGAAAAACAATGTAAGTATTCATATCAAGTTTCCCAGACATAAAATACATACAACGACACATCACTACGGAGTTACTAATATTCATCAATTCACACCACAAAAGATCAAATTTAAGACATATCACAGATCATGAAAGGTAACATAGATTGTATTGATAATTAACCAAAATCGTGACAAGTATTGCCACTACAATCGTTCACCACAAAACATCAAGTACTTGAGTTTCTCGTCATAATACCATCATACAAAGGTCTAAAATAGTTCAATTACAATGATCAAAGAAAATACAACACAAGTAACTAGGCATGTGGTGATCCACACGGCCTCTTGGATGGCGGCTCGTCGTCGTCTTCCTCGGTTTCCTCATCACTAATGTCCTCATCCACATCATCCACTTTTCCTTTTCCTTTCTCCTCTGGCCCACATTCTGTTTCCTTTCTCGTCCCTGATGTGGATCCACACTCAATCGCTACCTGACTTCCCACCGTAATACAAGTACCTCTAGTAGGCGGCTGAACCATGAAGTCATTCGCCTCCATCTCCACATCGTCCACGAATCTCCAATACGGGGGCAATGAATCCCTCACACGATGCTCCCAACTCTGCATCCTCGACAACCTCATCTGATCTTCCCTCACACGGTCAAGACTAGCACTTAAATTCGCAACCATTGATTTCAAACTGTTGATGGCACTTGTGTTCATCACCCCATCATACGCAATTCTTGAAGTCCTTTCCAACAGTCTTTGGTGTTCCCTTTCAGTCTTATCAAACTTCTTAATCACCCTAGTCTCAACTACAAACCGCTCATACATCAACCTCTCCATCCTCCCCAAACGACCTGCGGGATCCCAGTAGTGTCTCGGTCTCGGAAAGTAGACCCTTGCAATATTCTCATGAATCGATGGCGACTTGCTGGACTCTCCACTGCTCCCATCACTTACTCTAACCAATCCTGGCACGGTTCTCAAATAATCCTTACAATTGTCCATCGGGCGATCAAAGGGTTGCTGCTCATAACGACCGGTCGGTGGTACCTCATAACCCTTCGGCGAATTCGGGGACTGAAACAAATCGGGTTCGGTCTGGCCTACGGCATCCTCGGGAATGCCATCATCCAATAGCTCCTCGGGCTCTTCTTCGGAATCCTCATTGTCGTCACTACTCATGATGAAATTATCCACCTCACTTTCGCCATTGTCGTTTTCCGGCCCTATTTCGTCTTCTGGAGCGATCCATCCATTATTATTGTCCGGCGGGTTCGGAGGAAACGGTCCCCCTTCGTGGCCTACGACGTAATCGTTTCCGTTATCGTTGGGCGGTACCTCGGCCATTCCTGCAATGACAGCGAATTTCGGAGGGTACATAAGTAATTATACAATAATTATAAATATATGCATGCAAATGCAATGCAAAGGTGGTACATATGCCCGAAATGTAGTAATATGATGCTCATGCATGATTAATACAAAAATTACGATGTCGGATATTTCACGTAAAATTCAACGTCTACATATAGTAATTCCATACTTATATAATAATTACCCACATATATACTTTACTCAAAAGTATACGTCAAATGCCATAAATACAACAATAAATCTTACCGGAGCCATGCACGATAGTTGTGTGTGCTTGGACCCTTTCTTACGACACCAAAAGTTATAGTTTAGGATTTTCAAAAACGACCTAGTTCTCTATAACTCGTGGCTCTGATACCAATCTGTAACACCCCCACAATTGTTATGCGCAGCGGAACTACAACAATGGGTGCTACACAGTATTCATTGCACACCAGATATATCAAACGACGCTAAAAGACGTCAACTTAAAACTTGAAATTTAAAATGGTTAGATAATACATGTCCACAGTTTTTCCAACCCCAAATAGTGCATAGAGTTTAGCGTTTTCGGTCCCCATGAATCTCAACCCCAAAAACTTCAGTTTGCAACCACATGACATTAAACATAAAAATATTGTTTAAGTAGAAAAAGGAGGGAAAAACAAGCGGACACCAAGCCGTACACACAACATCCATCCCATGCATGCTCCATCCTACACCTCAGCGGTTACCTGAAACACATGCCAAAAATTTGGTCAACGAAAACGTTGAGTGGAATTTATAGGTTTTACAATCCATTTGAACGTATATATAATAAAAACCATTCGTAATCATTTATAGTCTTGTCGATCAAACAAACTATAATCAGGATACTGACAATTGTGTTTAAGCTCATGACACTAATCCGTTAACTCAATCACCCGCGTAAATATACCGGCATGATTCAGATGAAACCAGTGCCCCTTCTAAAGGCATCAGTTGCAATTATACCTTATTTCTCATACAAAATAATCTACCGCAGAACTTACTATAAGTACAGCTTCTCGGCTAGCATTGGGTCGTTAACCCCGTAGTACTACAAATTGCATAAGCGGCTATTTCCCCCTACTCGAGGGCAGGACAATAGTTAATAGTTCATGATTTTAGGGACTTTTGCAACTTTGGTACTCAACACAATTTCTAAGGCAACTTTCGGGTCTAACAATCATTCATGATATACGTTCCTTTTAAAAACTAGCATGCATTTCCCTCGCGGGTAAAACAATTTGAAATAATATAAGCGAGGCTATAAATTCACACCTTATATCTTAAGTAGTCGGTAGTTCGAGGAGTGATCACTGACGATGTTACGGATGCCCGGGTAAATCAACACCTATCACAAATAACGCGTAATGAGTAATCTCATTTAAATACTTACGGTACTGTATAAAATACATATATACAAGTCACTTAGGACAAGTATAACTCACGCCAAAAACAAAAACAACAAGTATCATTCATTTTATTCCAATTGTTCTCAGTACTTACGTTGTCCATTTTTACTCGTTCTCGCCGGTACTTGACTAAAGTACGGGCTGTTTTACCTTATTAAACCATGCTTATAAAATTTGACAAAATTTCCAAAAATCCTATATGACCTGTAGATAACATATTTTTAAACCCAATAAAAGTTTTTACTTTTACGACCCGTTACGCAACTCATTTCCACGACTACATTTTACGGGCTGAAATTGCGCTTCGACCAATTTTGACCTCTTTGACCTATATGAAAAATGCCTTTGACTTCTTTGACTCCTAGGTCAACATATAGACCCATTTACACAGGTTAGGGACCAAATTTTGACCCTTGACCATTTACCAATTTATACTTGTGACCCTCGGGATTTGACTAAAACTTTGCACAAATTCGGATTATGAAAGTCCTCGTCTCCCGGTACCCGATCTTTAAAATGTCATAACTTTTAGCTCGTTTTGAGTCACGGGCTCTACCTTATACCAAATTAAAGCTAGGAAAACCCTCTATCACTACATTTAGTTTTCAAGACCTGGAAACAAAATAATTTTTATAAAATGGACCAAATGTTTCTGCCTAAAAATGACCATACCAAAAACATGCTTAGACTCGATTCCAAGACTTCTAACCACCACTAAACGTCATCCTAAGCCTTCCCAAACATATCCTAACATCAAACTTCAATCCTACCCCTATTGATCAACCAATCTCAATATCAAGAATCAAAGAAAATGAACATGCAAGTAATAAAACCTATGTGAATCATCCTAAAACAACAAACCAAACACAATAATAACATGCAAAATCAACAACCACCATGGCTCCCCAAACACCCCCTTTGCCGTGGGGTTTGGGTGACCCAATCACCACAACCAAATTAATTTTGGTGGGTTTTCTTGGTGTTTATACTTCCATAACACTTAAAATCAACATGCATTAGCTCTTTTAGCCTCAAAAACGATTTTGGATCATATGGAAAAATCTTGAAAAATTTTTATCAATGCATGTTGGATTTGAGCACATGAACATGTGGGGAATGACCAAACTAAGTGTGGTCTAACCTTAGATTTTTGAAAAATCAAGTGGAAAAAGATTTTTGGTGGATTTTTGATGTTGTTGGGGTGTCCGTCGGATAGAGAGACAAGGGAGAGAGTGGGTGTTTGATTTTTGGTGAAAAATTTGTGTGTGTTTGTGTGTTTATCAATTTTGGCCCTTTTGATGGGTTGGGAGGGGCCTTTGTGCAATTTTTGGCTTCTTTTGTCCTTAAATGAAAAACGTCCTCAAAACCTTGCGGGTTCGACTCATTTGTCAATTTTGAAAATTTTACGGGAGTCGGAAATCTTCCCGAACACTCCAAAATATTTTTGGGATACTTTAAATGTACTTGGAAGGCTATAAAACTCACCCGACTCAACTTAACACGAACCGTAAATAAAATTCTCGAAAAATTACATTATCGATAAATCGTCAAAAATTATATAAAATTGGGCATCCCTCGGGATCGTAATCGTCATCGTCCTTCTCAAAACGTCAAACGTAAAAATTATAACCTCGAACATCGGCTTCAACCAAAATACTTATAAGTATATAAATTAAAATTTATTAAAAATTTCAAAAATTAGCGTAATTTAGGGTATCGTTAATGACCTCGATTCTAGGGTGTCACATTTTCTTCCCCATAAAAGGTTTAAAAGTTTGTCAATATATAAAGTGGGGCCATGAACTCACCTCAGCAGTACAGTAATAAGTCAGAAGAAAATCCAATGATGCTCACGACACAGTCAATAACCTAAATAATTATATAGTCTCAGTAAATGCATAAACTAATGCATAAAAGTCTCAGAATAAATCTGTGTATGCTTATACTGGTTTTAAGCATTTTATTATAATTCCCGTAATTTAGTTTATCGTTGTACAAGTAATAGAAGTATTTATTTTTAAGTGTGTAAATAATATCGTTCAAGAAATTAATTCGTTTAATTAATATTCCCGTACTTGTATCGTTGTAAAGTGTTTTAAATATTTATAAAAGAAGTTTTATATATATTTAAAATGTAGAAGGCTAATAATAAATATATTTAATATATTTACTTTTATAAATTAATTGTATTCAATTTATATATAACTTATATAAATCATGTTTATAAAATGTATAATACATTTTATATTAATTTAATTAAAAGTCCCCGAAGTTGTATAATTTATTTAAATTATAAGTTTGGGAAAATAACAATTTATACTTATAGATTTATTTAAGTTACACCGTTTTAATATTTTTTTTGGTAAAGGGTTTCCCCGGTAAATATATTAACCCAAAAAACGTTGAAGTACAAAGGAATGTGGCTGAGGTACCACATTAACCGCATGCTACAGGCAGCATGTTAACACGTGGTTATGTCATGACATAAACACTAACTAATCTAGAACTACAATACAAGTAAACTAGCCAGAAACTAAGAAGCAAACATGAAGTCACGCATTCTCTTCAGCTTCCAACAACACCACGATACGAGCAAAGGAAATCCAAATGAGCCTGCCTCCTTAAAAAACCTTGCCAAAGAAAACCCAGTGGGAAAAACCTTGGACTAGGAAAAAAGAGTACAACCCTCACCCGGCACTCCCATCGTGAAAAACTCTAAAGCTCGACACCCTTCATTTGTCAAGCAACAAACTCGACCTGGTAGACAACTTCTTAAAACGAAATGAAATCAACTTCAATCGAATAGTATCACAAATAATCTGAACAAGCTGATCAACTGCCATCTGCTTATTCTTGAAAAGTCTTGAATTACGTTCCATCCATATAAAGTACGCAGTAGAAGCCAACACTAGACGTGCAAGGATGCTCGGGCAAGACTTTCCCTTAGAAACTGGAATAACATAAGCTAAAATATCACCAATTCGAGGGGGAACGCTATTGAAAGTAGGATTTTGCTAGGTTAAAAGTTCGTTTTTCTCGGTGTCTTATCGAATTGATTACAGTTGAAAGTGTGACTCAGTTGTTCTTGGTGAAAAGAAAGGAAAATGATTATCTATTTTAAACTAAAAGTGAAAATTTCGTTGAGTAACTAAATAAAAATGAAAGCTTTAAAATTTAAAACTAAAAATTAAGACTTTAAAGGAAATTAAGTAAAATTGAAAACTTTAAAAAAATGTAAACTTTAAATAAATCTAAAACAAGACATTAAAAATAAGACTATAGAAAAATGGCGGGAAAAATAAAGTTTAAAACTAATTCGGAATCCAAGATCCTGTCACAATCCGGAATACCAAAACTTACACTATTCGGAATATTAAGAAATCTACTATCCGGAATGTATGTTTCTAGTGCCATTCAGAATCTCAGTTTATACTACTATCTGGAATCTTATGTTCACACTACTATTCGGAATACAAAATCTTCTAGCTATCTGGAATCCAAGTCTAGCCACAATCCGGAATGTAGAACAAACCTCTTATCCGGAATCTGAGTTTCTCTAGCAATCTGGAATAACCAAACTTATCCGGAGTCACTACTTCATGCTATCCGGATTTCCAAATTAAGTGAACAATCCGGAATCCGTATACTTGCTTATATCCGGAATATGAAGATTGCTCTTATCCGGAATAAACCTTGCTTGCTATTTGGAATACTTTGTTTTTGGAGGCTATTCGGAATAATGTGATGAAACCCTTATCCGGAATGCTAGGGTTTTAGACAACCCGGATAAGCACAAAATTTGCAAAAAGTGAAAATAAGCTAAAAACAAATAAGCACTTACCTAAAACTTTAACCAAATCAACTTTAAGAAAAAGCAAATAAGCCAAAATTTAAAAACTTTTAAAAACACTAAATAATCTAAATATTTAAAATAAACTTTTTATAAAAATAAACTATTAAAACACTTAATTAAAAATAAGACAGATAACAAAATAAGCACTAAACACAATAAGCACTAAACACAATAAGCTAAAACAATCAAACACATGAAAATCAATAAGCACAATCAAACAAACACATCAAATAAATAATAAGCATAAAGATTAAACAAACTACATGATTATGAAAACTAAACAAGATTAAAATAAAGAAAGGTAGAATGAGAATGATTGAAAAACTTGAATTAAGATTAAGATTAAAGATTAAAAAACAAGATTAATATAAAAAGCTTAAGAACATTAAAGAAAAGCTAGAGAGAGAAAGTAATTTACACTACTCCTAATTACCTTACAAAAAGTAAACTAAAATCTACTACTTCTAAATGAAGTATTAAGGACTATATATAGGAGGAGGAAATGTGTTGATGCTTTCTTATTTCTTCTCGTCTTTTCGTCTTTTAAATTCTTCGTCTTTCTCGAAGTTGTCTCGGGATTTGTCGATATAAAATGAACTCGTCTTCTAATTTTCTTCTTTTATTAGATTTGGTTCTTCGATTTCGTTAAACTTCCGTCTTTAGACTTTTTCTTCGATAAATCTTCAGAATAGGCCTTTGACTTCCGTTATTTTTGCACTCTTGATCTTTTGACTTCGTCTTTTGTCTTTTTCTTCGATAAAAGCCCGTGAAAGCCCGTGTTTTCTTCCCTCTTCACATTTTGGTCCTAAATCACAACAAAAACACAAACCACGCATAATTCCTACTTTTACGACATTAAATACACGTTTTAGCTTGGTTATTATTATAATTAAGTGGTAAAAGGATGGGTGTTTTCACACCTATCAAATCCCCTACACTTGACCATTGCAATGCCCTCATGCAAGGCATTAATTACAAAGCAAAATTACATTTTCCATCATAATTAACCCACCTTGGCCTTTATTAAACACAAGACATTAAGGAAACTTAAAGAGATAGAAAATTACAAAATATTTAAAGGACGGAACAAGTAGAGAAATTAAAGACTTACATTAGGGCTTTGGGTTGTCATGAATGTTTTTCACCCTCAAGTTTCACGTTCCCCACATCAAGCTTAAAAACGAGATCATTGTTATTATAAGTTAGTAAAGCTAACACAAACTCATGTGGCCTAATTATTCACTTAGACTCCCTTATTCCTAGGTGTATCTCTTATATTTTATTATTGTCTTGAATGATCATGAGGATGCATTGTTGACTTATTTTGATAGTTATTTAAGCTAAAAATAAAATAGGAAGAATTAATCAATAGTTAGTTAAAGGACAAAATCTTTTAAAACTGCTTCTCGAAACATCATAAAGTTCATATCTTGGTATAACTCGTTTCACGATTTGAGACCTTTCTCGGATCGATATTTCGCATTGACTTCATACTTCGAATCTTGAGAGACGTTCTTGAAATAATGGTCTTCTCTTCATAATAGGAATTTCTTCACTTGTAGTTTTTGAGAGATTCTTCATACTTGGACCACGACTTCTTCATTTTTCTCCAATCTTTATTTGGGATTTTGATATACAACGATCCGCCTCCTTTTAGGACTTGGATCTATTTATCCTCATACCTTGCTAGGGTATTTTCGGACAGACTTCTCCATGATCTTTACGTGAGTATTTGCTTTTCGTCGTGTGTCTCGATCCTTCATATTGAATTTTGATAAATGATTCTTCACATCACTTTGGATCTTTAGCAACAAAATGTAGCCCTCATGCCTTGTTAGGGCCTTTTCGCACTCGCCAATCTTCGCATCCCGCTTCAATAAGTTATGCCTTGGCTATGAACTCTAATTAATACAGAGAAACTTTTAAACGATCTTGTGCTAGAAGCTAAGTAACTTTTCAAATCGTACAACCTTACTTATTGCAATTACATTTATTAACAAGCGATGGGAGAAAAAGCTTAAAATTAACTCACATAAATTCATGAAAGAATACAAAACTTATAATTGACTCTATCATCTCTCGTTCTCTACAGTTTAAAATCTCAAGGAATGAGACTCGTGGATGCTTAGCCTATTAAATCAAAGTTTTGGGTTTTCAAGTCATCTATAGGATCTTGCAACTTCTTAGACTTTTTCAAGTTTAGAATTCGTTTTAAAGTTCCCTTGATGAACGACTTTCTAGGATCAATTATAGGAACTTGCGAAAAGTTATTGTTCTTAACCCGTAAGACTTAAGACTTTCACGTTTTAAAGTTCCCTATATAAAAGCCTAGCAAAACTTGATTTAAACACGTTAAGGATACTAGCTAGAGTAAACTCAAATAAGTAAACTCGGGTTGAGTGAAAAGATTCATGACGGGCCTAATATATCAAAGACATCTAAAATCATTAAAACCATTCTATTAAAAATTTATTCTAACAATGAAACAAAATAACGATAACAAAGGAGAAACAACTAGGCCAAAATAGATCAAAAAATTTGGAAAATGTCGAAAAATCAATTTTTCCGGTTAAAATGAGGACATATACAAGGAAAAGCCCACTTAAATTCGATAGAAGCCCCCCAACACTTAATATAAACATGTGCCTATGGTACCAGTTCATATTTGGTTACCCGAAGCTCATGTAGAGGCACCTACGGCAGGATCCGTCATCTTCGTCCTCAATGTTTAAGCATGTGGGAGTAAACTCACCTACACTTAGGACATTGTGCACGTTGTTTAAATCTTGCTAAGGAAGAGACAACTAAAGTGATTCCTATTTTAATATTGAAGAATATAAAAAAGTGAATCAAAAGAGTTTCGGATAGAACCGGGAAGACGGGTACACGGAATCACGGATCGTCAAAAGTCATCAAGAATGGATCTTTGAAAGCTCGAATCCCTGCACATCATAAGAAAGAAAACAACAAACACATACTAGGGTCTCCCCTACACTTATTATAAAAACGGAATAAATGGATAGATCATCGGGTTGCCTCCTGAGAAGCGCTTGTTTTTGTTCACCGAGGCGTGAGCCTGACTCGACCTTGATTAGAATGGTAAGAACCTTGAAGAACATCCACCGGGGTCAAATACATGGTTTTCGTCCATCAAATAGCACAAGCTTAAGGTGAACAAGACAAGCCAAAGAAGAGTAGGCGAGGTTCCCTTAAGCAGTTGTTGAGCACGGTGGTAGAAGGTATGGAGAGGTGAAAGCGTAGCTCCATATTTTCCAAAAATCTTTCCTTTTATTTCATCAGATGGATACTGAGATGGCTTAAAAATTGTGATACACGGATCGAACACCTTTTCCTTTAGGGGAAATAAGACTTAGACTCAGTAGACCTTGAAGATTCGCCCATAAACCGCACAATCTCATCCGAAGAAGGTGGAAAGAGAGGTGTTAAGACATAGGTACTATGGATATTGGTGTCTTCCGGTTTCTTCTCCTTTGGAATGGACTTCTTGACATACGAAGGAGGGTAGAGACCATAATCAAAGTCCAAAGGAGGAGAAGCATGCTCATTAGAAAAGTATGTATTGAGAAAAGTGGCAAAATCTTCCTTAAATGAGAAATCATCCAAAGTAGGATCAAGCATTGTTGGTGGAGGATCTTCATAAAAAATAGGAGCACAATCATCAGTAGAAGACATAACACTTGAAGAATCACTCGAAAGAGTGTCAACATCATCAAAGTCATCATAAGTTGGCATGTCGTTATACTTTGAAAAAAATCATCATAATCATCCACATCGGAACTAGAATCATCATCATATTCATCATAGATCGGTGGAGAATCATAATTTGGTGGGGGATCCAAATTGGAGAAAGAATCATTAGAATCGTCCACATGGTCTTGGAAAAGTGGATTATCATAGCAGGACTCAAAAAGAGGATTGTTGTATATCACAAAATCATCAAGCTTTATACTTTCCAAAGGAGTGGTAGCAAGCTCGTCTTGAAGCACATCAATCATTTTCACTGATTCTTTTCCATTTGATTTGCTTGTAATCTTCCCCATCTTAAAAACTTGTTGATCATTCCCGACTCTTAGAATTAATTCACCTTCGGCAACATCGACTAAAGCTTCTCCGGTTCTTAAGAATGGCCGTCCAAGTATTAACGGAATACGAGCGTCCATTTCATAATCAACAACAACAAAATCGACCAGAAAAGTGAAGGTACCAACTTTAACAAAAACATCTTCGGCAATACCAACGGGATAAGTGAGAGTTCGATTTGCTAGCTCAAGAGTCCTTTGTTAGTGTAAGGTCGGGTAATGATAACTTTTTTCAAACACTTAATGGCATCAAATTATTACTTGCCCCGAGATCGGCAAAGGTAGTAAATTCTTCAACTTCGTTAAAAATGCAAGGTAGCACAAAACGACCGGGATCTCCAAGTTTTTTCGGAAGTTCTTTAAGAAGGACAGTAGAACAATTTTCATTTAAGCGTGTGTTGACAAACTCAACCATCTTCTCTTTCTTACAAAGCAATTCCTTGAATGCTTTGACAAATTTTGGCATTTGGACAAGTGCCTCAACAAGGCTAATGTTGAAATTCATTTGGGAGATCATCTTCAAATAGGTAGTGATTTGAGAATCCTACTTAGTAAGCACTTTGCACTTGTCTAATCTTGAAGGACAAGGAATATTGGGTTTAGGTGGTGTAGGTGTAGAAGGTGAAGGTTGAGATGTTGAAGGTTGAGAAGTAAAAGGTTTAGAGGTGGAAGGTGGGGGTGATAAAGGTTTTGTCTTTGGTACTTCTTCTGTAAGAGGTGGAGACGGTAATGGAGAACTAGTACTCAGAGTGGTAGTAGTAGAGATAAATGGGGGTGGAGGAGGTGTAGATGGAGTAACTAGAGAAGGGATATATGGTTCTACTAAAGTTGCTCCACTGTGCGTAGTAATAGCACTCACATTAGCTCTAGGGTTTGTTTCAGTTGTAGAAGGAAGAGCACCTTGGGGACGAAGGGTTTGAAAGGTTTGAAGCATTTGAAGGAATTTCCTATCCGTGGACTCTTGTATCGCTCTTGTCGATTCTTGCATTGCTTGCATCATTTTCTCATGTTCAGTCAATTTTTGCAGAACTAGGTCCATTGGCGGATGAGGTAAATTGGACCCTTGTTGTTGAAAACCTTGGTTTGGGTATTGCTTATATGGTTGAAAACCTTGAGGATTGAAACCTTGGTTTTGAAAACCTTGGTTTTGCATTTGATAATTGCCTTGGTTTGCATTATATCCCCTCACATTTGCATTTTGTTGAACATTTGCTCTTGGTGGCCATTTGTTGTTATGGGTGGGTGGGTGAGGTCTTTGTTGAAAACCGGTGGAGCCAAGTAATTCGTCGAGGTGTAAGACAAGTGATTAACATCGACATTAGGCTTGAAATGAACTCTCTCGGCGTTGTTGTAAGCATACACTTCCCCGTGAGATTGATCATAAGCTTTATCACAATTAGCATAAGAGTGTGGCCCACCACAAGTTTCACAAGTAATATTGAGAGCATGGGCATGTTGATTAGGATGGTTATCTCTTAAAACAAGTTGTTTTATTGCTGAAGTAAGTTCCTTAAGTTGATTAGCCGTCTCATTCTCACTAGCACTAGCCATAGTAGCCCTAACACTCTTGGTTTGGACTTTGGCTTTGTTCTCAATATTTGCCCACGCCTCAATCATAGTTTTCACAAGAATATTACCCCCCGAGGCACTATTTAGTGAATCTTGGTCATTCAAAGTTAATCCATTATAAAAATTATTAATTTAATGTACCTTTGTAAAACCGTGTTGTGGACACTTTCTTAAATGTTCCTTAATACGATCCCAAGATTCACTAAAAAATGTCTCACCATACTTGAAACACCCCGTACTCAAATTGACCAAAAAAAAATTTAAACTTTTCGTGTAAACTACGTGACCAAATCTAACTTTTGGTTATTATCTTACAAAACGAAAACAATATTTTACAAATCAGTCCTCGTTACCGTTTTTGCATAAAGCTAGACTTAATTACCTTCAAATCAATAGGTGACACGACAACCAACGACTTACGGTTTAATAGATAAGACCTTTTGAAAATAATCAAAATCTGTAAGAACCCTCCTGTGCACTATGGACACCTCAAATGCACTAAGGATCTTTTTAGTACACTAGGACTCTCTAATGCACTAGTTACCCCTTTAGTGTACTAAAGACCCTCTAATACACTAAGGACCCAGTTAGTGCACTAAATACCTTCTAATGCACTAATGACCCCTTAAGTGCACTAAATACCCTCTAGTATACTAAGGACCCATTTAGTGTAGTAAATACCCTCTAATTCACTAAAGATACCTTAAGTGCACTAAAGATCTATTAAGTGCACTATTTACTCAAAACAACCCACAACCCATTTCAAACATGAAATCAACTATATAGAATCTTTTTTTTAAAAACATATGAACATCAAATCAAGCTACAAATGTACCATAGAAACTATTTCACATAACTCTTGACCCATTTGACTCAAAATGGGTTAAAAAGGTCCTTGTCCCAAACACTCCTTTAACTGCACACTCCTTTTGTGCACTTTTGTCCCATTTTCCAGAAAACGACCTCTATAACATGACATACCATCAAAACTTCCAGAATTCATTAAAACAACACAATATATTATTCAAAATGGGTAGGAATGGCTAATTGTCAAACACCTCTTTTAACTATTACACTACAAGAAAATGAAGCTAATGCAACATTTTACAAGCAACACTTTTTAAATGCGTTGCTTTTTCCCAAAAATTTATAAATAGACAACATTTTTATAATAAGTGTTGCATTTTAGTATCAAAGACAACACTTTTATTGGAGTGTTGCAAGTTAAACAAAATAAAACAACATTTTAAAAAAGTGGTGCAATTTACGTTAAATTGTTACACAAAAAATTCTTGAAAATCTACCCCGCTAACTTTTTCTTTAGTTTCCCACCCGCTTTTTCACCCAAAATTAAAAGTTTAGCGGTTCCATTTCCATCTATATCCGCCTCCCTTTTTCTTCTTTCACTTTGCAGATCCACAAACCTTTTATTTATTCATTTACCTCCTTCTTGAGTTTTCTTCTAATCCATCAGTGGTAAGGTATGTAACAATTATTTAATCTTAATTGTATTATTGATTGAAAATTTTATTTGTTTTAACGTTACCCATATGAAATCCACTTGCATATCTACCGTCTACCGATTAGTTAAAGTTTTATGAAATTGGAAATCAGTGTCCCAAAATTAGGGATCTATATTTTTTGTTCAAACTTTTGTCCATTCGATATGCGACTATCTTAGCAAAGTTCAATTCACATTTGAATAAGATTTTGTGGGCATCAATGGGAGACTCATTTTGATTCGTAACAATTGTGTCTTGCATGTAGTTTATGGGGTGTGATGTGTATCAAGGTGTTTGTTATGCATTTACGGTGTTATTTTGAAAGTTCATATGATTCGTTTGTTATGATATTATGTGAAATAGTTTATAATTGTTTTGAAGAAAACTTTTATTCTTATTAGTTTTGATTATTATGCTTTATGTATTGCTAGATCTACGCAATAGTTTGATCATGTTCCAAAAATGATAGTTCGTATTGAAGGTTATCATGCTGTGTTTAGTTTTGATGTAGTTTGTATTGCGAGATCTATGATGTATGGATTCTTTCGAACATATCTATTTAATGTATGTTGTTTGTATGTTGAATTATTGTATTTCATTTGTTTGTTGTTTTTCATTTAGATGTAGTTAACGTTTATCCTGGAAGTTGAACTAGCTGTGTTGCATATGAATATATATGTGAGGTTGTGAAGGCTGGTATTTTGTTTCATTAGGAGTCGTTTATTGTTCATGAATTAGTTTACCTGTTGGTTGATAATTTCGTTTATTTATATTGTGTGTCTTTCAAGTTTTAGCCGTCTTGATACGTTTAATAGCCTGATGGAGATATGCCAAGTGACAACTGTTTGATAGCCTTGAAGCCACTCTCATGGAGGACATGAGGACTCGAACTTATGCCTGCTAAACCACCCTAAGAAGCTCATTAGCAGAAATCAAGATGTTGTCAAAAACGTTTCTCGTGGACACTATATGAATAAACATTCTCATTGAATGTCTCATGGAACAGTTGGAAAAGATATTGTTGACATCTGCCTTGATCAATGTTTTCAGGGTTTCCTAGTCTTCAACCGTGTTGTAGGGGAACTAGTTCTGGTCTTGGTTTTCTTATGTTATAGGTTTTGTCTGTTGACTATGGAAAGAAGTCTAAGTTGGGATTCACTATGTATCCTTTATCCTTTGCTCCAGGTTTCGAGCTTTGTTGTGAAGCCATACGAGATGCTGGAACGAGTGACCATTTTGGGACTCCATTTTGTCTATGACACTAGTCAATCTAATATAGCAAAGCAACTCGATGAATTATCCGTTGTGAAAAGGTTCAATGAAGTTATGTTTACACACTAGCATTATATATTATTGTTATTATAGTCATTTGGACAATACATTTTGAGATCTGAGTGGTGGTTGATTTATAGGGAGCTCTTAACCAAGATGTACCTAGGGGAAGAATTGACGAGGTGAAACAAGTAATAATAAAGATCCCCCAAAACACACATGGAGTCTTCATGTAAGTCAGCAACTAACTAATTCGCAACCATTGAACGTCATTGAGGTGGGTACTTGATTATAACCATATGTACATGTTATTTTCCTTTTTTTATGGTACCTTCACTCCTGTAATGTGGTTTGTCACGACTCTGTTACTATTTGCTATATGTATTTGCCCAATAATAGATCTTGTTGAACGAGTCTTTACTTAAAAGGAACCTTATAATTCTGTTTCGCCAATTCAAATCCTACCACGGTTGTTGTAATTCATAATCTTATTAACATACTTAAAGCTTACTTTGTTTTTGCAAGATTACGCAACACCCTTTATTGAAATGACATTATACAGATTTAGAAGGTTTTATTATAGTTATTTAAGAATATAATTCTTTTCAAATATTGGTAGTTATTTTCTTTTTCAAAATTGTGCTTGTTTCCTAACAAATTGTACTTGTTCATTCCTTCATCTTATTATCCCATGCCATTAATTGTAGACATGTGAATATGATTTATCTTTGGTCTCATGCATTCCTGTGGTGGAGCATATGCCCTAATATGTTTTAGTGCATAACATACGAGTTTATAGCACCAAAGAATGCTAAATAAGAAAAAAAATAATCTTATGGCTGATTATATAGCAAGATAAAGCTAGTAATAAGGGTGACGAGAAACGACATAGTGAGTTTAGGATTAAATAAAAGTTTAATAGAATTAGAAAAACACTCGCAGCTTCCTGAATCAAACAAGGTTGTGATTTAACCATCTTTTTTGGTCTTTGTGCAGAAGCTGATTGTCTTGAGCAATGATAAGATTGTATGATCATCCAAAGTGATATGATGCAAGTTCGTTTATAAAGTCCTTTTATTTTATTATTGGACATAGAGAATTTAGTCAGGGGAAGCATAAGAAAGTATGGAATGCTTATTCTAGGCTCAATCTGAGATGTCCTTTGATTATGCATTCAAATGGTAGGAACGATAATAGGAAACTCGAGAGTTGTGAGCTACCTCCAGGTGATTTTCAGTTTTACATTTCACTTTTATATTGTTTTTATTTTTGTTTTATTTGCGTTAGTTTAAGCTTTTGTGACAACATTGTGCATTGGCTGCTGGGCTCCCCCTTTTTGACACATAGTATATGTAAAGTTAAAGGCATTGAGTTTCATCTTAAATAAGGTTATAGAAGCTCATATTTTTTAACACAATCCCAATAAAATTTTACTTTAGCATTCTATATCTACGGACAGTTTTCAAAGTAAAGTGTAAAATATAATCATGTACATCATTCATAACTAAGTTACACGCACCTTCGTTATATACATCCTAAATGATAGCCATGAAAACAACTAATAAAAATATGAAAGCTAAACTAATTACACTCTTTATATACTTTAGGACTTTAGAAAATGAGGCATAATAGACACTGAAAGTATTTGCTTAGACAGTTGCAGACTTGCAGAGAATCATACACTTAAGAAGCTTGGGCTTGCACATGAACGTGAAAGATTTGGGGCTGAGATACTTCAGTGCAAAACAAAATTCATGACCCATGATACAAGTTGGTTTAAGATGCTATGCTCCATAAAATCACCTCACCAAGTAGCCTGAGATTAAGAGTTATAGGCGGTGTTTGATGCAAGGTAAAGATTACTACATGTTGAAATAGCCTATTATATTTCATATGTAGTAAAGCTAATTGGACTATAAGGTTTACCTCTTATAGTTTCACTATGTGTTAAAACTAAACTAATTTTATTTTGTTTGGATTACTTCATATTATGAAACTGAGTAGAGAACAAATAATTTTGATTGTAGTAAAAGTATGCTTTATTTGGCTACATTTAGAAAAACAACAATATAAACACTAGATTCCTAACACGTGTCCTTAATATTATGATTTATCAATGAACGTTATTGGATTCAAATTTTTGAACTTGTTTTTGGACCTACAATTGTTTCTTAGTTGCTAGTGAAATGATGTCACATAGTTTTCGAACAAATTTTGTCCAATATTCCTAATTGTATTACTAGTGGTGCATTACTATTTTTCATGTAAGGAAATAACTAACTGCTATAATTTTCTAATGACCAGGTTATATATTACTTTGGCGTGCATCAAGTCGTGAGTGGAGATTTGGAAAGAAGATGCCAAGATTTTTTATTATTGGAATTTGATAACTCTTTTTTAGAGGATTAGACAAATGTATAGATCTTTTATTTGCCAGGTTGTGATATACAACTTATTAGCTATCGAATTTTGTAATTGCTACGATGGAAATATTTGTATTACATGAAATTCATGTGTTAAAGATGTGTCAAAAGGTGGTGTTTAAAAGGAAGAGAAAGTGTTGCACTTCATGGATCAAAGTGTTGCATATCTAGTATAATATTTCATGGTATCAAAATTTAAAAGTGTTACACTACGATCTAAAGAGTGTTGCACTTATCTATAAGTAATGTTTTATATCGTTACAAAAAGTGTCACCTTCGGGTATAAGTGTGGCATTTTAATGTAGAAAATGTTGCCATTGAGGAAAAAAATGATGCACTTGATAGCATTAATGTTGCGTTAGAGCTCAAAAGTGTTGCATGCCAAAGCATTGCACTTGCTATATAAGAGCAACATTTTCAAAAAGTGTTGCCTATTCTACTAAAAAGTGTTGCTTATACCTAAGGCGACGTTGCATAATGGAGCACTTGATAAAGTGTCGCATTAGGCATAAAGCAACATTTTTAAGACATAATACAACACTTTCTTGGTGTTGGTTTAGCTTCATTTTCTAGTAGTGTTAAAACTTAATAAATTCTAAAACAAACACCATTCACATAAACCAAATCAAAGACTTTAACATACACTTATCATACAACCATAAACGTTAAAAGACCCATGTTAAACAAAAGATATACCAAGATCAAAATGACACTTTGGGGGCTTCCAACTTTCAACAATCTTGATCTAAGGAAGGGTCTTCTACTTACCGATTTCCAACGTCAATCCTTTATCCCTAGCTTTAGAGACTTCACTAGTACCTACAATAACATCATCAACTATAACATTAAGCAAAACGCTTAGTAAGTATGTGAAGTAATCAAACTAACAAGGTTATGATAGTGGTTATCAAAGTAACCATAAATATCAAAGGAGCATACTATAACATACCACATACCTTCTTTATAAAACATTTAATTAAACTAAAATATGATTTATGCAAGGATCTAAGCAACTATAACAAGCTCGATCAATTTACTATAACACCATAGCAATAACAATTACATCATAAGCATAACCATATTAAAATTACTCACAATACTTACCTCAAATTCTTTACTAGCTTCCTACTTAATTTGGGTAAGACTCCAATTGAGCTTCCTATTCCAAAATTAACCCTAATTAGTGGTTAATTCACATGGGTATTCATAATTAACACCCTTTACCCAATATCCCTAATTTCTATAACATAAACCCTAATTTTTAATTTGGGAAAATACTTACTTGGGATGATTAGTGCTAGTAATATCACTAGATCTTATCTATGCTTATTCTTCCTTAATCACTTGGCTCCTAGATGTAATTTTGAGGTTTACCTCTTTTCTTTCTCTTCACACCGTCACACATACACACTCCCAAAACCCCTGGAGTTTTCCAAATGGATAATACATGTTTATTTAATCAAGTTTGCTAATTTGTAAAATTTGTCCTCCAAGTCTCATTCTTCATATTTTAGCCACCAAGTTTTATACATTTAACACTTTTATACTTATCAATGATAACTTATCCATTAACTTATAGACTTCTATATAAAATGATATAATACTATTACTTATATTATAAATTAATACCTTGTAAGATTTAGGGTGTAACAGTACTTTTGTTCAAAGTTGATAATGTCATTCCGCAAAGCGATAGTACGTGAGGGTGGAAAGAAATAGTTTATGAACTTTGTCTCAAGGTCCGTACATGTGACAATACTCTGGGGTGGTTCCTTATCAAGCCAAGTCTGGGCTTGTCCCTCGAGGAAGAAAGGAAAGAGTAGCAAACGAATTGCCTCTGGTGAAACCCCATTGTATTTAACAGTATTGGATAAGTGTATGAACCTCTTGATGTGACCGTGAGGATCATCATGAGTGCGACCTAAGAAAGTTGTTGTGGAAACCATTTGAATGAAACCGGACTTGAGCTCGAAGTTGTTGGCGTCAATAGCCGGCACCCCAATCGCATCATCGTTGCCTTCGACGTATGATTGCAAGAGCTCGATCATTGGACGGTTCTCCATTGTGTTGACAATGGGAGGCTCTACAACAAGAGGTTTAATAGTAGCGGCTTGAATGGATTTCCTTTTGCGTGAACGGGTACGCATACACCTACAAAAGAAAAGAATAGCAAAGAAATAGAAGAAATAAAATTAACGTGAAAAGAAAATATTTTTGGTGCAAAACTTTGAAAAAGAAATGCTTTTTATGATTTTTTTAAATGTATTTGGATTTTTGAAATTTTTAATCTTTATGGATTTTTGAAAAAATTTGAAAATTTTGCAAGAAAAGTAACGTTAAAAAATGAACGGATCCCAAAATCCAACGCGTCTCTAAAAAAAACCGTTAATCTTCACGAAAAGAGCCGGCAGCGGCGCCATTTGAAAGTTCCATTTTGCTAGGTTAAAAGTTCGTTTTTCTCGGCGTCTTCGAATTGTTTACAGTTGAAAGTGTGACTCAGTTGTTCTTGGTGAAAAGAAAGGAAAATGATTATCTGTTTTAAACTAAAAGTGAAAATTTCGTTGAGTAACTAAATAAAAATGAAAGCTTTAATATATAAAACTAAAAATTAAGACTATAAAAGAAATTAAGTAAAATTGAAAACTTTATAAAAATGTAAACTTTAAATAAATCTAAAACAAGACAATTAAAAATAAGACTAAAGAAAAATGGTGGGAAAAATAAAGTTTAAAACTAGTTCGGAATCCGAGATCCTGTCACAATCTGGAATACCAAAACATACACTATTCGGAATATTAAGAAATCCACTATCTGGAATGTATGTTTCTAGTGCTATTCGGAATCTCAGTTTATACTACTATCCGGAATCTTATGTTCACACTACTATTCGGAATACGAAATCCTCCAGCTATCCGAAATCCAAGTCTAGCCACAATCCGGAATGTAGAACAAACCTCTTATCCGGAATCTAAGTTTCTCTAGAAATCCGGAATAACCAAACTTATCCGGAATCACTACTTCATGCTATCCGGATTCCAAATTAAGTGAACAATCCGGAATCCGTATACTTGCTTATATCCGGAATATGAAGATTATCCATAATAAACCTTGCTTGCTATTCGGAATACTTTGTTTTTGGAGGCTATTTGGAATAATGTGATGAAACCCTTATCCGGAATACTAGGGTCTAGACAACACGGATAACACAAAATTTGCAAAAAGTGAAAATAAGCTAAAAACAAATAACCACTTACCTAAAACTTTAACCAAATCAACTTTAAAAAAATGCAAATAAGCCAAAATTTAAATACTTTTAAAAAAACTAAATAATCTAAATATTTAAAATCAACTTTTTATAAAAATAAACTATTAAAAGACTTAATTAAAAATAAGACAGATAACACAATAAGCACTAAACACAATAAGCTAAAACAATCAAACACATGAAAATCAATAAGCACAATCAAAGAAACACATCAAGTAAACAATAAGCATAAAGATTAAACAAACTACATGATTATGAAAATTAAACAAGATTAAAATAAAGAAAGGTAGAATGAGAATGATTAATGAAAAGCTTGAATTAAGATTAAGATTAAAGATTCAAAAACAAGATTAATATAAAAAGCTTAAGAACATTAAAGAAAAGCTAGAGAGAGAAAGTAATTTACACTACTCCTAATTACCTTACAAAAAATAAACTAAAATCTACTACTTCTAATGAAGTATTAAGGACTATATTTAGGAGGAGGAAATGTGTTGATGCTTTCTTCTTTCTTCTCGTCTTTTCGTATTTTAAATTCTTCGTTTTTCTCGTCGTTGTCTCGGGATTTGTCGATATAAAATGAACTCGCCTTCTAAATTTCTTCTTTTATTAGATTTGGTTCTTCGACTTCGTTAAACTTCCGTCTTTAGACTTTTTCTTCGATAAGTCTTCATAATAGGCCTTTGACTTCCGTTCTTTTTGCACTCTTGATCTTTTGACTTCGTCTTTTGTCTTTTTCTTCGATAAAAGCCCGTGAAAGCCCGTGTTTTCTTCTCTTTTCACATTTTGGTCCTAAATCACAACAAAAACACAAACCACGCATAATTCCGACTTTTACGACATTAAATACACGTTTTGGCTTGGTTATTATTATAATTAAGTGGTAAAAGGATGGGTGTTTTCACACCTATCAGCTATCCATATCACAAAGGACCCGAACCTTAGACCAAACCTGCATAGAATAAGAACATTCAAAGAAAAGATGATCATGAGAATCCGGCACCAATTTACACAGAGGACATCGAAGAAGGCTTAAATCCACCAAAGGGCCAACATCCCATTGCCTAAGCCGATCTTGAGTCTTCAATTTTCTTCTAACCACTAACCACAAGTGAATAGAGTGACGAGGAATACAATGAGCAAACCAAACATCATGGTACCAATTAACCATCAAAGCCCTATAACGTATGGAATCCCATGCTAATGAAATTGAAAAAGGATGTAAAACCCCATTTATATCCTGCCACATCAAATCATCATCCTTATCATCATTAATAACAGGGTCAGGGATAGAGACAATGTTCGGAAATCTTGCATTCCAATCCTGCAGCCACTGCCAAATACCATCAATAATAAGATCCCTAACCTTATTAGAAAGAGAGAGCCCCGATCTTGTGATGCTACGAATCGTAAGAGCGTCCCGTAATGGACACAAATATGCCCAATTATAAAACCACATAGAAGCAACCTTACCATTATTAATTTTGTACCAAATAAACTGACGAATACGTGGTCGAATTTGGAGAAGTTTTCTCCAGCCCCAACTCATATCACCAATACATGGAATGTCCCAAAAACTCCTATCCTTTAACTTGTAAGAATCAATCCATTTAACCCATAAAGATTCTTTACGAGTAAGGATACACCAGATATGAGAAACCATTAAAGCAGCATTAAAATCAGAAAGCTTACGAATACCAAGGCCACCTTCATAAAACGGGGTACAGACAGAGTCCCAAGCAACTTTCGCCTTACCTTTCTTCATTTAACCTTGACACCATAAGAAGCCTCTCATAAGCTGTTCCAAATCATGAATAATCCGAACAGATAAAACTAAGACAGACGCCTAGTAAATATGCATAGATGAAAGCACTGAACGAACTAGCTGGAGTCTTCCTGCTAAAGAAAGAAACTTATTGCGCCAGTCATTTACTCTACTCTCAAGCTTTTCTACAAGGACTTTACAATCCATATATAGAAGCCTAGACGAAATGAGAGGAACACCAAGGTATCTGACTGGTAACACGCCTTCAGCAAATGGCATGATATGTAAAATACTACTTTTTACACCAGTGGCTACATTACAAAAGAAAACAGTGCTCTTAGGGATACTTGGAACCAAACCTGAAGCTATCTTAAATTCCTCCAACGCATCCATAATAACCTGCACAAAATCCAAATGACCCCTAGCAAACAAGAAAAGATCATCTGCAAAACATAGGTTTATAATACGTTGCTTCTCACATCGGTGATGAAAATAGAAATCCTCCGCATTAAGAATCCTCTGCTGCAACATAAGAGAAAGAATCTCCATGACTAAAGTAAAAAGATACGGAGATAATGGATCACCATGTCGGAGACCTCTTTTTCCTTGAAACTAGCCATATAGATTACCATTAATACAAATAGAATACGAAGTAGTAGAATCACACGTTATTATCCAATCAACCATTAAATGGTGGGATCCAAAACCAATCAGAATGTTACGAAGAAACTGCCATTCCACCGTATCATAAGCTTTCTGAATATCCACCTTAAAAGCACATCTTGGAGGACCAAAATTCGATGGTAATTTCTCATCAAATCTTGCGTCAATAAGATATTATCCGAGATCCTACGACCCGGAACAAAAGCAGATTGATTAATATTAACCAAATCACCCAAATCCCCTTTAATACGGTTAGCAATTATCTTGCTAATACATTTGAAAATAACATTACAACAAGAGATGGGGCGATAATCAGTAATCTTATTAGGGATAAGAGCAATGATAGTATGATTAACCTCTTTAAGAAGTTTTCCATTAGAGAAAAACTCACGAATAGCATATGTAAAATCAGCACCCACAATATCCCAAGCCTTCTTAAAAAAAGAAGCCGTAAAACCATCTGGCCCAGGCGCTTTATCATCACTCATGGAAAATAAAGCGCTTTTAATTTCAGAATCGGAGATGACTCTAACCATATGGGCAGCTTTCTGAGCACCAAGCTTTCGAACAAACAAATTAGAAGTATTAAAAGCACCTGAATCACTTGCCTGACCAAGAAATTGCTCATAGTGAGCAACAAAAGCTCCAGGCACAGCACCACGTTCATGGAGAACATAATGAGAGTCACAAACCATTTCAGTATGATTACGAGCAGCCCTACTCTTAACCGAATTATGAAAATAAGCCCTATTCGAATCACCTGCATCAAGCCATTCAATTTTAGATTTCTGACGAAGGAAGTGTTCCTCATCAAGAGAAGCTTCTTTAATAGCAAATAGATAATGAGCATGGTCTTCTTTCAGCAGCACATTAGATGGGTCCCTGTAAATAGCTTGCTGAACATCATCTAATTCCACACGCAATATGTTAACACGATCATGAAGGTTACCCTGTTCAAAAAGCAATTCACCCGAACCGGGGCCTTTAATCCTTTTAAACGTTTAACAAACTTAAACATAGCACAACCATGCACATTGGCCAACCATCCATTAGCTACCACTTCATGAAAACCTTCCTTATGCACAAGAAAATTACTTAATTTAAACGGTTTAGGCTTAGGTTTGCTAACTGTAGGAATACGTAAAACACACGGAGAATGGTCAGAGATCCTGTAAGGTTGAAAAATAGCAAAACATCCTGGAAACTCATCAAGAAACTTTATGTTAGACATAATCTGATCAATCTTTTTGAGAATACCATCATCATCCTGTGGTTTCTCATTCCAAGTAAAGTGTAAACCTGTAGCATTAACATCCATAACTTCCATAAGATTTACACACTCTTTGAAATCCCGCATGGCAATATTAGGAGTGTAGCCGCCACATGAGTGATCTTCCATATTTAGTGCAACATTAAAATCACCCAAAACAGCCCATGGTTTATCACGCATGAAAGTAGCATGAGCAACAAGATTGTTTCAAAGAACACGCCGATCCATATAGTACTTATCAGCATAAACGAAAGAGAAAAACAAAGTACGGTTATCAATACACGTATTAATCTGACAATGCATAACTTGACTTGTTTGAGACAACACCATAACATCCACATTATCATTATTCCAGCCAAGAATAATGCGTGTCCCTTTAGTACACAAACCACCATTAGACGTCCACTTCCATCTACTAAAAATCTTACGACACATATCATAAACACCTGAAGCATCAACATGGGATTCCAAGATAGCACAAACACTCAGATTATTATCATTTATAACCTGACGAACCTATTTTCTTTTAGGGGATTGGTTCTAATAACTGATTATTGGTTAGTTAATAAAACAGGTTTGTTGCAAGATCTTTCTTTGTGTTGCTCGTACCCAATTATATTTGTCGTTGTTTCGTTCTCGGTATCTTCTCGAATTGATCACGGTTCAAAGTGGAATTGTTGTTATTGGTGACTAAAAGGGGGAGCTTTGTGTCTATATCTACTTAAAAGGTAAATGCGTGAAGTAATAAAAATAAACTAAAAGCAATTAATGATAAAGATGAAACAATTTTAAAATGATAAAATTGAAATTTAACTTACTGAAAACTGCTCATTCGGAATGTAATGCTTATTCGGAATAATATAGCTGACTCGGAATATTTTGCTTCATGTGGAATAATTTGGTCATCCGGAAAAATCCCTTCATTCGGAATAGATGCTCATTCGGAATATACCTTGGTCCGGAATAAACTGCTCATGCGGAAAAATGCTTCACCCAGAATAATAGCTTCATTCGGAAAAGAGGTTCATGCTGAATAACAGGGTTGATTCGGAATGTTGCTTGGTTCGGAAAAATAGCTTCATCCGGAATGTAACTTCATCCGGAATAATCAACACAAAAAAGCTTCGTTCGGAATATATGATGCTGGTTCGGAATAACTGCTCATCCGGAATAATCAACTCGTTCGGAATGTTCTGCTTATGCGGAATAATGCTTGATCCGACACGAATGAATTAAGATCAAATCAAAGTTTCTCCTCCCTTGTTTTTTTCCCTTAGTCCGGCGGCACCACACCCTCTTTAAGGTTTTGTTATTTTTTTCTTAACTTGACCAAATGAATGAAAAGTGAAGTGTTTTGTTAGTTATTTCTTAAATGGGCCGGGCCTTAGGCTTAAGTGGACTAGTAAGACGTGTGTTTAATATATGGTCCATTTTAATTATCCGTGTCATACTTGAGTTCCCGTATGTTCATGAATTCATGAATTTTTATTTCGTGTTGTAACTTGTCGTGTCGTATTTAACATACGTATTTACTTGTCGTAAGTAATTAAATATTAAAATTTTTAGTTTAACGGTATTTTCATGCGGGTTTTACAACTCTTCTCCTCTAAAAAGAATAACTTGTCCTCAAATTAGATACATGATGTGATTGAAAAGAACATACCCAGATAATGGGAGGAAATGAGGATAAGAAGTCCGGATTGACTCCTCGGTTTCCCAAGTGACTTCCTGCTCGGGATGGTTCCTCCAAAGGATCTTGACGAAAGAAATATTCTTCTTCCTCATGACCCTATCTTGGAGATCTAGAATAGCTTGTGGTTCCTCAACGTAAGATAGATCCTCACGGATCTGATCGAGTAGATACATGACAACGTGTAAATGATGATAATTGTAACCTTTGAGTAATGATACATTAAACACGTTGTGAACGTGTGATAACTGAGGAGGTAACGCCAAACGATACGAAACCTCACCGACACGACTGAGAATCTCGAACGGTCCAATGAAACGAGGACTAAGCTTGCCCTTGGTACCAAAACGTCTGACTCCACTTGCGGGTGATACATTCAAGAAAACATGATCACCAGGTTGAAATTCTAATGATCTGTGATATTTGTCAGCATAACTTTTGTGACGAGTACGAGGTTCCTTAAGTTTTTCTTTGTCAATAGCAACCTTCTCATTGGTCACATCAATCATCTCTGGACCCTCAATTATACGCTCACCAACTTGATCCTAACAAATCGGAGCACGACATTTTCTGCCGTACAACATCTCGAAGGGAGCACATGAAACACCCCCAAATTTTACAACGTAGCGGAATACCACTTTGGGGTGCTTCTTCATAATCACAAGCACATGCACATAGAGAACGACTCCGAAAGAGACGTTTGAAAAGTTTATTCCATTCGATATATAAAATCAGAGTTTACAAACAGGTCCCAACAATAATGTAATAATAAACAATTCCAAAAGATTTATCGAATGGTAATCAGTATTTTATTGCCTTCAAAATATCCCGTGCCACTCCATGCTCCAGCTGATTTTAAACCACAGATAAAACATGCTAAAATGTCAACACAAAGGTCGAGTGAATTCATAGAGTTTAAATGAATAATAGGTGAACACAAGAATTTTTAATCATCTCAAACTTGCGGATCAGACAAGTTGTATATATATAAATGCATTAAGCTCACGCCACTGAATGTTAACCACAATCAAACCGGAACCTCCGGCGCCCCTACAACAGGTAATATTTCCATATACCAATGACCCTCTTATACATAATATCCCTTTCAGGTGGTACCACTTATGGATACAGACCCTAGGATAGGGGTGTCAAGCCCAATAGATCTATCAAATGTATTAGCGTTTACCCTTTCGAGGTAATTAACAGTACATGAAATTCAGGGACTTCATAAGGCAATAGGTACTTATGCATTTATCATCTCATTCGGGTCCAGCATACCGAAAACAACTTGTGTTCAATTTATAAAACTATCATGTGTCCCCCTCGCGGGTTTATAAAATATTTCCAAATAAATTTAAATGTGAGGCTATGAACTCACCTTAGCGAAAGAGATACCAAGCGATGATAACAATCGACACAATTCTCACGAAAGCATAACGAGGAATTAAGATAAGATAGGAAGCCGTGAGGTTCTAACGACGACCTAAAATAAAACGGCGCATCTTAGAAATATAAACGTACAATATTGAAGTCGATAATGAACGGTAATAGAGTCGGGTTTAAATATTTAACAAAACTAATTATTACAATTTCAGATATATTTATACAATTTATATTTTTATATTTAAGGATATCTACACTTTAGTCCTTTAAGTTTTAAAATCGGTAAAATTAGTCCCTATAGTTTCAAAAATAGCAAGTTTAGTCCCTAAACATAATTTTAAGAATTTTAAAAGTTCAATCCCAGATTAATAAGTATTACATATTGACAAAACAATCCTTTTAGTTTTTAAAGATTAAAACACTTGATTTACATTATATAATTTCATGTTGTGGGACTACTTTTGTCTCGACTTTTACCTAGGCTAGAGGTCGACCTAGAGGCTGGAACTCGGACATGTTCAAGCCTCTAATATGGTTATTTACCAGATGTAAAGAGTTCTATAGGTTATGTTTAGAAATCATGAGTTTTGATGGTGAGAAAGGGTGTCCCCATTCACGATCATAATTTTATGTGCAAATCCCATTTGGGGACAAAATTTGCTAGGGGTGAGCAAAACCGACCGACAACCAAAAACCGACACAAACCGACCGAAACCGAAACCGACCGACACAAACCAACCAAATTCGGGTCGGGATTCGGGATGAGTTTTTCATGATTTCGGGATTCGGGTCGGGTCGGGACTCGGGATTAATTCGGGATCGCACAAAGAAAACCACACAAATCGGGAGTAACTCGGGCTTAACTCGGTTCGGTTCAGGACTCGGGCCTAACTCGGGTCGGGAGTCGGTTTGAGTTTTTTATGATTTCGGTTTCGGGATAAGTCGGGATCAGGTCGGGACGGGTCAGTTTCGTCCCGATGCTCACCCCTAGAATTTGCATTAGCAATAACTCAACCTATATTCCAATTTAAGGGCTGATATTCATGGAGCTTAGAGATCTATGGAAGGTCTAAAACATATATAAAAATCAGCATAGGTTCTTAAGAGAAATCGCAAGATATAAAGGGCGTAAAAGTGACCTGAGATACTCGATGTATGATTTTACTTTAAAGTTAAAAGTGACTTTTAGCTTGGTTTGTGTTGAGAGTCCTTAGGGACCAGCTATTTAGGTGTTATAAGAGATATATTGAGAATGTATAAAATGAAATGGAAGCTTACATAAGCTCGAGAAGATACGAAAATTGTCAAAACGGATCGGGATGATGCGAAACGGAATCGATGGTTAAAAGACTTGATCAAGACCTCATCTTTGTTCCTACTTGGCTTCTAAACGGTTTATACTAAGCTTTTTGACCTCCATAACGTTTGCTACTGAATCATTTTGAGTGGGTATTATATTTAGGTCTCGTGAGTTGAGTTTTGATAATAAAGGTTGAGTTTTGATACAGAGGGTAATATAATCGGCTTATATATGGCATGAGTGAAACTTAATGGCTAAGTTTGAGAGATATGTTGCTTAACTCATAGTATTCATATATCTACTTGGTCTCCAAGATTGACAGGTGTAAAGAAACTAGAATAAATGGAATGAAACAAAATTTATCGGTATGTGAACTTGATATATATATATATATATATATGTACGTAAATTTTGTTTCAAGATATTGATATCTTTAGCATGTATATTGTAGTCGGCTAAGGAAAAAGTTATATTAATGGTTTTGTCTTGTGAATTTTCGGATATAAGCGGGTATTATTGAAGTTCAATATTTTTAACGTTGCGCGATTTAAAAAGTACGCGTCAGACACGAAAAATAAACGCTCAATATAATATAAAAACATTGACATTCGGAGAATATTTGTTTCATGGGTAAAATATTTAATGGTCGTAGACTAGACGTAGTCTAATGACGGAGCGTAAATAGCGACACTTTTATTAATTTTAATTATTGTTTATGTGATAATTTTGTCGTTAAACCGAAGAATGAAATATTCTTGTAGAATAGAATTGTTAAATGAACGAAAAGAATAAATAATGACTTGGACATATATATTTTTTATCGTATCATAGATGAACATAATTAAATGACGAAGGACGAACGAAAATGTTGAAAGATGTTCGAGAAATAATATTATTCATAAATCCGAAAAACAAAACTAAAATTTTTCATAAAATAACTTCTATAAATAAAAGTCGGCGAATAAAATAATGGCACGAAAAGTACAGTTTGTTATATTCTATCCACCATAAGGGAGCGACGTCCCGGCGCTCAATTCATCTTTATTTTCATCGGTTAAATGGTGAAGAATTGAGGATATAGACAAGTCATTGTCGAAATTTTAAACGAAAGTTGAGTGAATAAATATTGAAGCATCAGTTATATTGAAGCATCAATGTTGGTTTATAAGGAATGACAAGTATATGATTCAAAGAAGAAGCCACTAGAAGCAAAATTTTTAACTAAGTCATCATTTTTTAAATGGATTTATGGTGCATTAATACTAGCTCATCAAATTCGCGTTGGTCGATATAAATTCGGCTAAACAATCCATACTAAATCATGATTCAAGGATTTTTTTATATATTTTTTTTTTGAATCAAGGAATTAATAGTCGCTTGCACAAAAATCAAAAAGATAGTGTAACACCCCCAAATTAATACAACTCAATATAGCGGAAGACTCGTTGGTGTTACGGGATAGCACATTACTCACATCATAGACAACGCTTAAAAATCGCGTCGTTTAATAATAAAGCATTTCCATTCATAAATATCAAAGTTACATAGGTCCCAAGTCATTGTATTTCATACAGGTTTTACAAAACATTTGAATGGAAATTATTATTTAAGTGCGGGCCATGAATTCTTGTTGTCTTCCCGAGAATTACCTTCAAGTACCTGAGATAAAACACGTTAAAAGAAAAGGTCAGCGATAACGCCGAGTGAATTCATAGAGTTTAATAAAACCATTAATATATCATCGGTACATAATTATTACCAAAAATCATTTTATACAAATCTTTATAATAGGCCATAAAATAGCCAAAGTCATTTTATACAACTCCTCGTCAAAATCATAATATAGGCTTTCGCCTTCAAAATCATTATACGAACCATTGTCGTTAAAAACATCATACAATACGTTTTATAACGTTGTATAGAGTTAAATAAAAACCGTTATATGAATGTGGTTATGAAAACCAAAACACGAACATAATATCAATAATAAGACCCCGTATTGCTAGTCAGGCAATATATCGTAATTTAGTGCGTATAGCAGTATTTCGTTAATTAGATTATTACATGCCGCACGACATTGTTACCTTACTATCACAACAACGGGTAGCTAATCCGATACTCAATTTGCCCATCTAAGTTAGCGTGTCGTCACAATAATCACGCTTGTGTAAATCTTCTCATACATAAATTCGCTTACCAATCAACAACCGTCAAGGCGCGAACTGGGGTGATCGTCCCCAAATAGTACTATTATATGCATAAGCGTCTACCAAATCCCGGTAGTTCACAATTCATGCTAATGGGACTTTTAGTGACATAACCTAACTTTAATAATCCATCATCTATCGGGTCATATAATCATTCAACGGGTCATACAATCATTCGGGTCCAAATCAATAAACAAACAATCGGGACAAATGGTGTCCTATTTTATCAAAACTAACATGTTATCTCCCTCGCGGGTTTATAAAACATTTCATAAAAACATTTAAAAGAGTGCGAGGCTATGAACTCACGTTGATGTAGGAAGGCGGGTTATCGGCAATTCGGATGTACGGTACGTGCTTCAATCACGGAAACCTAGACAAATAATACTCGTCTTAGACTCTTGTCCAATGACTTTATAAAAATAACAATTATGTATACATATGATGATTTTATATATGTGATGATCAAGTGGGTTTACATATTCTCTTTTACTCGTTTTAGTGTTTATATATTGGTAACTTCTTACTAGTTTACTAGTTTTACCTATTTACGTGTTTTAGGTCCAATAAGCCTATTATAAGTTCATTAACTTGTATTAATCAATTTCATACTTGTATTATCAGTATTTATACTTTACAAGTTGGGCCCAAATGGTTTAAGCCGAATAAATAAGTTTATAAGTGTTTTAGCCCATTTTGTTGTATTATTAGTCCAATAACGTTAACTTAGCCCGTTAATGTCCGTATGTTTTATAGTTCGGGTTTATCGGTTTTTACTTGTTATATATGTTTATATATCAGTATATGAGTTTATAAAAGTTTACATTAGACGGGTCCAACCGTCTAAGTTTTATTTAACAAAAACGTTAATTTTACGGTAATAGCCGAAAAAGTAGTAAAAATCTTGTTTATAGTTTTATAACTTATAAAACTTATCAAACTACCATTTTATTAAATTTCCATTTATTTATCCTTATACATATTTATATAAATGTATTATATAAGTTAGTGGATTTTAATTCACATTTTATACTATTTTTATTTGAGTGCTTATATAATACTATTATACTTTAATTTCCCAAAATCTGATTTTTACTTTATGTTCACCAAAACAGCCATATCTAGAGTTCTATATGGAGATAGAAGCCCAAATATTTATGGCATAAACTACATGATATGTGCTCCATTTAACTCTGCTATGGCTACTGTTGAATCAGCCTCTAAGTATTTTATAAAAATCGTCCAAAACAGTGTACTCAAATTTGTACTCTAAACTTGTTTTGATCATATCTCACTCATCCAAATGATTCCATTGCATGGCCAACTCTCACATGTGTACAAGACATATTAATTACTGTATATCCATTAATCTATGCCATTGTATCAGTTCATGACATGGTTATTTACTGTTTTTATACAGCCTACTAAATTAAGCAATATTAACCACTTTTACATATAGTTTTTCATCTTTTTACCCATGATTATCAACACCAAATCCCCACATAATATTTTTATCATCATATATCATCATACATATATACATTTAAGAAGAAAATACATGATTACATAATCAAAATTAACAAAAGGATGGGGAGGACAATCTTTATACCACCATGATGATGTAGGTTATGATCAAGACATGGATTTTGATGGAGAAACTTGTGATAAACCAAGACCATCTTCAAGACCACCTATCTTCATGAACCTCTTGTGGAAAATCAGCCCCAAGACACCAAGGAAACTCCTTTGTAGATGTTATGATCACCTCCAATCAATAAGTCTTCAAAAGGACATCATCTTATGCAAGAATAACATAAGATTTTTGGTTAAATTTAGATCAAATGGGGTGTTTATGGTGTAAATGGGACATCATATAGAGAGAGAAAGGGGAGAGTTGTGTGTTTTTGAGAGTGGTTTGCATGTTGTGAATGAAGTTGCTAGTTTACTTGGCTTGTTTTGTGGTGAAGTGGTTTTGGTGCAAGCTTACATGTTAAGCTAATGGACAAGTGTCCATAAAAATTGACACCAAGGGTGTTGGTGTTGCTTACTCTTGCCGTCCAAGAGTGGGGTGGGGCAAGTTTATTCTTGTCTCATCCCCATTTAATTACGGGTACTCCTCGATTCTAGTTTCCTCAATTTGCGTGCCCTCGGTTCGTTTTACAAAAAACATTTTTATAAATTATGAATCAACGGCACAAAACGAATCTAATAAAAATTGTCTCACCAAAAACGGAGTTCGAAAACGTAAATACGTAATCCTAAGGTTTCCGGTTTAATCGTAAAGGACGTTAAATTAAAATCGTAAGTCCTAATCTCTTCTCATAAATTTGTGAGTTTATGAACCAACACAAATTTAAAACTCCAAAATAATATTCACAGACAAATTTATTTTCTGAAATATCGGACTGTCACAAAAGACGGTGTATGTAAACGTAAGCACGTAACGTTGAATCCTCCGGTTTAGACGTAGTCGATGCTACTTCAAGACGTAAATCCAAATTTCTTCCCAAGAATAAGTGAGTTCATAATATAACATTAAAATAATATTTTCAAATAAATATTGAGAATAAAATATCAACCATAAATTGACGGATTGTCACAGCATTTACCCCTAAACAGGATCTTTATCCTCAAAGATCATCTTACCTTACTACTCGCTTCTTATAGAGTTAAAGCCATGTGGGTATTTCCTCCACATTCGGTCTTTTCTCACAAGTGTAATTCATTACAATACGCGAGTTTCATCAAACATAACTACGAGCATAAGATCAGGCTTAATGTTGACTTACTTTCTCTATCCATGATGTTCACGTGTTTTTTATGAATGCAACTTTTCGCCGATCTAAACTTTACTTAAGAAACAATCAGATCCTCACTTGATAGACATTTCATCAAGTTAGATATACGAATCATAATTTACGCAGCCCTTGAAATCCTAGGGTAGATCCAGCTTATATGCCTTTCAAACCAATCTTTTACATCATCTCAATGGTCCCATACAACGGGGACTTATATCCCATGATCTTTCAGATCATCAATTCATTTTTTTTCCATGATTAAATTTTTTGGCATAACTTCGCTAATCATCTGGCACTTCAAGATCTATATTTCATATTCACCTAACCTCCTGCCCACTACCGGCATTCAATAATCAGATCCTAATTCAATAATCATTTCAGGTCTCGCGGGTCGAGTATTTTGTAAGGTTAGGTTCGCCATCATAGGAAACCTTAAACCTAAAAGACATGTCCAACTCACAATGGGTGTATGTCGGGTGTCTTCATCCCAACTCCTGCTTACAGATGCTCTAATACTTAAATCTTAACAAGATTCGATCTCGATCCTAATACGATAGTTTTCAATGATAACCTCTCCAAAGGAAAAAGATTATATGGTTCATTTCCAAAGGTCAATCATTAAAACATAAAACAACACTTATAGTATTTTGTATCGTTACTTTACCTCGTCCCGTCGATTGGGGTGGTACACAGTACTCTCATCAAGATTCGTTCCCAATGACTTCTGAGCAAATCTATAGAAATTCGATGCGAAGCGAGGATCTTGATAGAGATTATCGATACAGGCACACCATGTTTACATAACTCCTTTAAATACAAAAGAGTCAATTTCTTCATCGAGAATCTATCATTAACAGGAATGATATTAGTAGATTTGGTCAGTCTATCGACGATGACCCAAATCGAATTAAATTCAGATGATGACCTTTGCAATAGCTAGACGTTTACTAATGTATGAGGCGATGTCTGCCTTCATAATTTGCCATCAGTACAACTTCTTCAGATAAGATATGCTTAATCAGAAATGGCATGAATAGAATACTTATACTTACAAGATTCCAACATAATTGTATCTCACAATCTCCATATTTAGGCAACCACAAGTGTCCTTTTATCCATTTAACGCCATCGGCTTCTCAATTCTAATGGTTCACATTAGCCGCGAACCCCTTTTTTTATTATCTATATTATCTCTTTTTACAAACATCAGTTATTTTCAAATTGTTCGGCAATTTATTTTGTACCATCATTACTAAGAAACACATCCTAATTGGTTCTTTATACTTTTTACATAATGCGTCGATATCTAAATTCACCTCTCCTGATGATATAATTATCATGTCCACAATTCACTCAGATATTCTTTCTTCATATTTTCTAAGTTTTAATTTCTTCTCAACTATCATTTTTATCCGTTTTACTCAATCCGACGACTAAAGCGTCGATAATTATTGCAAGTAATTAAATAATAAATATTTAATTATTATGAAATGTAAACGTAAAAAGTTTTAAATTCCTTGGTTCGTCCAATTATAGGAAAATGTTCAAAAGAATAAATTTGAATTTAATTATCACGATTTTTATTAGTTTACTGAAAATAATTAGTGAGATTCGCAAATGTTCGAAAAATCTTTATTTATACTTTGGTCACAATTTTCTTAGTTGAAAAGCAAAAAGTGTCGTTTCAAATTTTAAGTCATGGTTTAAATGGTTTCCTCAATCCCTCTTAGGTTGTCTTGAGGTATACACGAACATTTACCCCTAAACAGGAGTTTAGTTAAATGTTCTGGGTATAAGGGAATAATCCCTCAAAAGTTCTTTTCGATAAAACATTTGTCAAATCACATTTGCACTTTCTTTTTGGTAAAACCCAAAGTCTTAATGGCTCTAATCTTTGAAAAGTCAATATAGATTCCGTTATCTTTTAATCACACGGTCAAATAATATAAAGAATTAAGTCTTAGATCACATGTTAAATATTCAAGGTACAGGTTTTTATTGTTCGGCCAATTCAGGGAAATCTATAAATAACTATTAACTCATTCTTATTCTTATAAACAAACAGATGGTTCTTAATGATCACAAGCATGAATTTATCAAATTACAGCCTACACACGTGATTCACCAAATTTATGAATGCTACATGTGTATTAGTCAATCCAAACGACATCACGTGAAACTCATGATGTTCATTACAAGTACCGGATGTAGTGATTGGAATACATAATCTTTTTCGCAGATGCGAAGTTGATGATAACCATGCCATGGATCAGACCTTTAGAACATACGCTAGAACCTTGTAAATGATTGAACAAATCTTCCATTTCGAGTCATGGATATCGTTTTCGATTGTCAATTTACTCAGTTCAAAGTAATCTATAAATATAAGGAATGATAACACCATAGTTCTTCATGATGACGAGCTCGGTAGAATAAAATCTATCTCCGACAACTCTCTCAGTTGTACGGTAATTCCTTTAATTCAGATGGTGCTGACGTACAGTGCACAAGCCACAGGTGCAGCACCGGAAATATAATCAATACCAATTTCAACTTGCCTTAATGGCGAAAGTCTAGGTAATTCACCAACAAATACTTCCTAAAGTTTCAGATAGCAGGAACATCTTTTAATAAATTTACTTTAATTTCTTTCTAGATTATAATATCTATGACTAATTCACAACCATTCATGGTATAATTTCAAGTCTAAATGCAGGATATGGTCATCCGTCAAGAATTATTTAGATCACTTTTGATAATAAACATCTTATCATTTAGGGGAATTCTACTCGAGTTCCCATCAATTAAGACAATGTCGTCATGTCATAATCAATCAATCCATTCTACCGGCACTATCAACTTTTCACTTTCATTGCCGTCGATAAGATGTGAACTTCTCAAAAGACTAATAATAACTCATAATCCTTCACAGATTCAAGGATATCAGGAGACATAACTAACCTTAAAAGATTAAGGTCAACGCATAATCTACGCGAGAGAATTTCAAATCAGATACAGACGAAAACATTTAATGAATATGAATATATCCCATGTTTTCATAATTTGAGTACGCATTCGAAAGCTCCTCATATCGTTACCCAGGTCATTCAAATGAAATCAATTCAAAAGAAATGATAGGAACGTCGATACATCCAGTCGGGTATCAACACTCGGTAATCAGATACTTTTCCTAAGAATCTCACTACGAGAGAATTGGACAAGAAAGAATTGTCAATTGTCAAATAAGACAATTTCCACAGATGAGTAAATTCGATTCAGAAGAATAGATGCTACAGGCACATATGTAGGTGTCCCTAACACTATGTCCCTAGCTTTCACTTCTTGCAGATCTCATAAAATTTAATCTTTCACAATCTTTAAAGAAAGTGTAGTGTTTATTCATTAGTTTTATGGTGACTACTAATCAGTCTTGCATGGTCCATTCCAAATTGTATGTAGGCGCGCAACTATATATAATTTCAAGATTAACGATGCAATACTCAGTTCGTCAAAATTTTATCATCATGTTTATAATAAAAACATTTTCATGCTTAATTCTTAAATAAGAATCAAAAATAAATTTATAAAGATTTTCTTTGTTATGAAAACAATTAAGTTTCCCAAGGTGTTTTATAAACAACCTCATTTCGATAACAATCACTTATAAATCTCGCTTCGAATAATCCTTATAGTGATGAAAATTCAATTTTTCTCAAGGGATACTGTTTTATCTTATAAAAACAATGAGTGATCTGCAAAAGAGTGATGAAAAGTTGTTCACCAAGAACTAACTACACTATAATAGGAGATGCGCTTAGCCAAATAATCATGAGGTTCATGACCTTGATGGCGCTCAAAAAGATTAATCCACAACGTAACTCAAACAGAGATGAGTACTTGCTCAATAGTTGCATCACTAATGCGAACATTAGGATGAAGCAATAAAGGATAGATAACATCAATACATGTAGAATTTAGCAATAAAAGGTAGTCTTTTCATTAATCACAAACAAGTCTAAATTGTACCGTAACACATTATGTGTCACTATGTCATACAATTCCAAGAACTCATCCTACCAACTGATGTCACAGTTAAGTTGGGGATTATTTTTAAAAGATACACAATGAATACTAATCTACAAGAGTCATTAGGTGTCCAACCTGTCCCGGAAGATCCATCGGTCCCAATTTAGAAGAAGATTTCTTCAATTTATTTATTGGACACTGGGCATCCTCGTTAGTGGACAATGGCCTAGGAACAACCCTTAACACAAACTAACAATCCTTTAAAACCTTATAATTCAATCACAGGGCTCAACAACTTCCTCTTAAAAAATTTATATTCCATACAAGTTAAATTTTACTTTATTCAAGTTTCAACCAATTTTATACTCAATTCGATATCCTACCTCATTCTCCAATTCTTTCAACCTTATTCTTAGACCTTAATAGGGCAATAAAAGCTCAATATGATCAACACTTAATTTCCAATCCTATAGCTCCTTCAACAATAGTTATCAAATGAGTCACTAGTATGAAATGACTCGATCATTCGATTAGACTTCTTGGAAAGGTACTAGTGGCATGAGGCTTTTGGGTAATGGTTCTAATGACAGCCTCAAGTGCAACATTCACCCCTTTCGATTTCAATTTAAGAATTGGGTGACAACGAATCAGATGACACCTTTCCAGGTGGTAACGTTTTGTCAATCTCCACTCTATAAGGAAAGATCGTCATGACATCGATATCAGTTTTAATCTCGCCAATTCTTCCTCAATATCACAATCAACTAATATCTACATTTCTACGAATATCAATCATTTTGTCGGGATCATAAATATCCATAACTTGGTTTAGATCTGGAATAGCTAAAAATCCTACGGGAATAGCTTCGATTGATTTACTAGGGGATTTAGGGTTCCTTGTGACAATCTACGTCGTATAAATACCACGTATAAATATAGAAATAATCATCAAACAATCATGTAATCAAATTACATCATACGTATATATATAATCCAAGTTATATATATTAAAATAATACTTCTCAGTCTGGCCTTGTCGGTAACTCGGGAATTCTTCGGCACCGTTATAGTCAAAAGATTTTTAGACATTTTTAGAAAAATGTTTATAGTTAAAAGATTTTGAAATATTTAATTCAAAACCTTGGTTTTAAAAATCTTTCGTTCTCAATAACGAGAGCTCTGGTACCAAACTGTAACACCCCCAAATTTATACAACTCAATACAGCGGAAGACTCGTTGGTGTTACGGGATAACACATTACTCACATCATAGACAACGCTTAAAAATTGCGTCGTTTAATAATAAAGCATTTCCATTCATAAATATCAAAGTTACATAGGTCCCAAGTCATTGTATTTCATACAGGTTTTACAAAATATTTGAATGGAAATTATTATTTAAGTGCAGCCCATGAATTATTGTTGTCTTCCCGAGAATTACCTTCAAGTACCTGAGATAAAACACGTTAAAAGAAAAGGTCAGCGATAACGCCGAGTGAATTCATAGAGTTTAATAAAACCATTCATATATCATCGGTACATAATTATTACCAAAAATCATTTTATACAAATCTTTATAATAGGCCATAAAATAGCCAAAGTCATTTTATAAAACTCCTCGTCAAAATCATAATATAGGCTTTCGCCTTCAAAATCATTATACGAACCATTGTCGTTAAAAACATCATACAATACGTTTTATAACGTTGTATAGAGTTAAATAAAAACCGTTATATGAATATGGTTATGAAAAACCAAAAGACTAACATAATATCAACTTAAGACCCCGTATTGCTAGTCAGGCAATATATCGTAATTTAGTGCGTATAGCAGTATTTCGTTAATTGGATTATTACATGCCACATGACATTGTTACCTTACTATCACAACAACGGGTAGCTAACCCGATACTTAATTTTCCCATATAAGTTAGCGTGTCGTCACAATAATCACGCTTGTGTAAATCTTCTTATACATAAATTCGCTTACCAATCAATGTGGCACGACGGGGATCAACCGTCAAGGCGCGAACTGGGGTGATCGTCCCCAAATAGTACTATTATATGCATAAGCGTCTACCAAATCCCGGTAGTTCACAATTCATGCTAATGGGACTTCTAGTGACATTACCTAACTTTAATAATCCATCATCTATCGGGTCATATAATCATTCAACGGGTCATACAATCATTCGGGTCCAAATCAATAAACAAATAATCGGGACAAATGGTGTCCTATTTTATCAAAACTAACATGTTATCTCCCTCGCGGGTTTATAAAACATTTCATAAAAACATTTAAAAGAGTGCGAGGCTATGAACTCACGTTGATGTGGGAAGGCGGGTTATCGGCAATTCGGATGTACGGTACGTGCTTCAATCACGGAAACCTAGACAAATAATACTCGTCTTAGAATCTTGTCCAATGACTTTATAAAAATAACAATTATGTATACATATGATGATTTTATATATATGATGATCAAGTGGGTTTACATATTCTCTTTTACTCATTTTAGTGTTTATGTATTGGTAACTTCTTACTAGTTTACTAGTTTTACCTATTTACGTGTTTTAGGTCCAATAAGCCTACTATAAGTTCATTAACTTGTATTAATCCATTTCATACTTGTATTATCAGTATTTATACTTTACAATTTGGGCCCAAATGGTTTAAGCCGAATAAATAAGTTTATAAGTGTTTTAGCCCATTTTGTTGTATTATTAGTCCAATAACGTTAACTTAGCCCGTTAATGTCCGTATGTTTTATAGTTCGGGTTTTATCGGTTTTTACTTATTATATATGTTTATATATCAGTATATGAGTTTATAAAAGTTTACATTAGACGGTTCCAACCGTCTAGGTTTTATTTAACAAAAACGTTAATTTTACGGTAATAGCCGAAAAAGTCGTAAAAATCATGTTTATAGTTTTATAACTTATAAAACTTATCAAACTACCATTTTTATAAAATTTCCATTTATTTATCCTTATACATATTTATATAAATGTGTTATATAAGTTAGTGGGTTTTAATTCACATTTTATACTATTTTTATTTGAGTGCTTATATAATACTATTATACTTTAATTTCCCAAAATCTGATTTTTACTTTAATGTTTACCAAAACAGCCATATCTAGAGTTCTATATGGAGATAGAAGCCCAAATATTTATGGCATAAACTACATGATATGTGCTCCATTTAACTCTACTATAGCTATTGTTGAATCAGCCTCTAAGTATTTTATAAAAATCCTCCAAAACAGTATACTCAGATTTGTACTCTAAACTTGTTTTGATCATATCTCACTCATCCTAATGATTCTATTGCATGGCCAACTCTCACATGGGTACAAGACATATTACTTACTGTATATCCATTAATCTATGCCATTGTATCAGTTCATGACATGGTTATTTACTGTTTTTATACAGCCTACTAAATTAAGCAAGATTAACCACTTTTACATATAGTTTTTCATCTTTTTACCCATGATTATCAACACCAAATCCCCACATAATATTTTTATCATCATACATATATACATTTAAGAAGAAAATACATGATTACATAATCAAACTTAACAAAAGGATGGGGAGGACAATCTTTATACCACCATGATGATGTAGGTTATGATCAAGAAATGGATTTTGATGGAGAAACTTGTGATAAACCAAGACCATCTTCAAGACCACCTATCTTCATGAACCTCTTGTGGAAAATCAGCCCCAAGACACCAAGGAAACTCCTTTGTAGATGTTATGATCACATCCAATCAATAAGTATTCAAATGGACATCATCTTATGCAAGAATAACATAAGATTTATGGTTAAATTTAGATCAAATGGGGTGTTTATGGTGTAAATGGGACGGCATATAGAGAGAGAAAGGGGAGAGTTGTGTGTTTTTGAGAGTGGTTTGCATGTTGTGAATGAAGTTGCTAGTTTACTTAGCTTGTTTTGTGGTGAAGTGGTTTTGGTGCAAGCTTACATGTTAAGCTAATGGACAAGTGTCCATAAAAATGACACCAAGGGTGTTGGTGTTGCTTACTCTTGCCGTCCAAGAGTGGGGTGGGGCAAGTTTATTCTTGTCTCATCCCCATTTAATTACGGGTACTCCTCGATTCTAGTTTCCTCGATTTGCGTGCCCTCGGGTCATTTTACAAAAAACGTTTTTATAAATTATGAATCAACGGCACAAAACGAATCTAATAAAAATTGTCTCATCAAAAACGGAGTTCGAAAACGTAAATACGTAATCCTAAGGTTTCTGGTTTAGTCGTAAAGGACGTTAAATTAAAATCGTAAGTCCTAATCTCTTCTCATAAATTTGTGAGTTTATGAACCAACACAAATTTAAAACTCCAAAATAATATTCACAGACAAATTTATTGTCTGAAATGTCGGACTGTCACCAAAGACGGTGTATGGAAACGTAAGCACAGAACGTTGAATCCTCCGGTTTAGACGTAGTCGATGCTACTTCAAGACGTAAATCCAAATTTCTTCCCAAAAATAAGTGAGTTCATAATATAACATTAAAATAATATTTTCAAATAAATATTGAGAATAAAATATCAACCATAAATTGACGGATTGTCACTGATAACGATTAAGAGAGCAAAGTAGACGCATGGGTTAAATGAATGAATTTCGACTCAAAAGAAGTTTGCTCGAGGAGAAAGCATAGAATTGTTGGAATTTTCAATTCCACTATCAAGGTCAATAATTAGACGAGCAGTCTAAGGAATTCTATCTTAAATAAAACGAAAGGAGGAGAAAATTGGAAACGAAGAATTTATCAATTCTCTAATGCTTAGGAGCGGTTAACAGTTGTTCATGGTTCACTCGACAAGTTCGCAGTAGTCGTTGCATTCGGAATAGACCGTATATGCAAATCTTACTTTAAAAGGAGAGTAAAGCGAGATTAAGCACTCATTTTTACGAAGACGATAAAAAAATTAAAGAACAAAGAACATGGCATTCGTACAAGAGAATTGCAAATCGTGGGAAAATGGTTTGTGCGGATGCCATATACTTAAGCCCACTCGTTGACAAATCATTATTTACATCTAAAGGCGTCCCAATCCATGTCAATAACATTTGTAAATTTATGGTTCGGTAATTTATAATTTTCTTATCCAAATGAAAAGGCGTCCCAATTCATTTCGATAAGATAACTATACATTATCCTACTTAAGCATTAACAACCCAAATCAAGATATCAAGACCAAATCAATATTCTTAGAAGATGGAGACTTCTTTGCGGCATGATTCCTCAAAATCAATAGAAGTAACGAGTATAATAGTGAGACATTAAGCAATTGTGTACTAAAAGTGCGAGCGAAAGAAGGCACGATGCTAGGTAAGATAGGACCGTACTTCCATCAACTGTAAGACTTCAAAGAGATACATTATGAAACAAAATATGTGATTCAAAATCATAAGAGAGTTTTCACACTCGAGTTGGATAAAAAAAATTAACCAACGGAATCAGAATCAACAGATGGCGGTGAGTTCACGCTTACATAAATCTGGTATCATAACAGTCATTAAAAACGTTATAAAGACCATTGCTTCACTCACAATGTCTTGAAAAGTTCAGTACTTATATAAATATAACTTTATATGAACATAGTGCTAAATAAAATATTTACCAGCTTTCAAGAGGCACGAGCGCACGGTCAAGGATGTAAGGCAATAAAAAGCATTTTTTTAAAAAAGATGTTATAGTCTAGGCTTTGAAAACGACCTAGTTCTCTATAACAAGTGCTTTGATACCAATCTGAAACACCCCCAAATTTTACAACGCAGCGGAATACCACTTTGGGGTGCTTCTTCATAATCACAAGCACATGCACATACAGAACGACTCCGAAAGAGACATTTGAAAAGTTTATTCCATTCGATATATAAAATCAGAGTTTACAAACAGGTCCCAACAATAATGTAATAATAAACAATTCCAAAAGATTTATTGAATGGTAATTAGTATTTTATTGCCTTCAAAATATCCCGTGCCACTCCATGCTCCAACTGCTTTTAAACCTGAGATAAAACATGCTAAAATGTCAACACAAAGGTCGAGTGAATTCATAGAGTTTAAATGAATAATAGGTGAACACAAGAATTTTTAATCATCTCAAACTTGCGGATCATAAAAGTTGTATATATATAAATGCATTAAGCTCACGCCACTGAACGTTAACCACAATCAAACCGGAACCTCCAGCGCCCCTACAACAGGTAATATTGCCATATACCAACGACCCTCTTATACATAATATCCCTTTCAGGTGGTACCACTTATGGATACAGACCCTAGGATAGGGGTGTCAAGCCCAATAGATCTATCAAATGTATTAGCGTTTACCCTTTAGAGGTAATTAAAAGTGCATGAAATTCAGGGACTTCATAAGGCAATAGGTACTTATGCATTTATCATCATATTCGGGTCCAGCATACCGAAAACAACTTGTGTTCAATTTATAAAACTAGCATGTATCCCCCTCGTGGGTTTATAAAATATTTCCAAATAAATTTAAATGTGAGGCTATGAACTCACCTTAGCGAAAGCGATACCAAGCGATGATAACAATCGACACAATTCTCACGAAAGCATAACGAGGAATTAAGATAAGATAGGAAGCCTCGAGGTTCTAACGACGACCTAAAATAAAACGGCGCATCTTAGAAATATAAACGTACAATATTGAATTCGATAATGAACGGTAATAGAGTTGGGTTTAATTATTTAACAAAACTAATTATTACAATTTCAAATATATTTATACAATTTATATTTTTATATTTAAGGATATCTACACTTTAGTCCTTTTAGTTTTAAAATTGGCAAAATTAGTCCCTATAGTTTAAAAAATAGCAAGTTTAGTCCCTAAACATAATTTTAAGAATTTTAAAAGTTCAATCCCAGATTAATAAGTATTACATATTGACAAAACAGTCCCTTTAGTTTTTAAAGATTAAAACACTTGATTTACATTATATAATTTCATGTTGTGGGACAACTTTTGTCTCGACTTTTACCTAGGCTTGAGATTGACGTAGAGGCTGGAACTCGGACATGTTCAAGCCTCTAATATGGTTATTTACCAGATGTAAAGAGTTCTATAGGTTATGTTTAGAAATCATGAGTTTTGATTGTGAGAAAGGGTGTCCCCATTCACGATCATAATTTTATGTGCAAATCCCATTTGGGGAAAAAATTTGCATTAGCAATAACTCAACCTGTATTCCAATGTAAGGGCTGATATTCATGGAGCTTAGAGACCTATGGAAGTTCTAAAACATATATAAAAATCAGCATAGGTTCTTAAGAGAAATCATAAGATATAAAGGGCGCAAAAGTGACCTGAGATACTCGATGTATGATTTTACTTGAAAGTTAAAAGTGACTTTTAGCTTGGTTTGTATTGAGAGTCCTTAGGGACCAGCTATTTAGATGTTATAAGAGATATATTGAGAGTGTATAAAATGAAATGGAAGGTTACATAAGCTCGAGAAGATACGAAAATTGTCGAAACGGATCGAGATGATGCGAAACGGACTCGATGGTTAAAAGACTTGATCAAGACCTCATCTTTGTTCCTCCTTGGATTCTAAACGTTTTATACTAAGCTTTTTGACCTCCATAACGTTTGATACTGAATCATTTTGAGAGGGTATTATATTTAGGTCTCGTGAGTTGATTTTGATAATAAAGGTTGAGTTTTGATACAGAGGGTAATATAATCGGCTTATATATGGCATGAATGAAACTTAATGGCTAAGTTTGAGAGATATGTTGCTTAACTCATAGTGTTCATATATCTACTTGGTCTCCAAGATTGACAGGTGTAAAGAAACAAGAATAAATGGAATGAAACAAAATTTATCGGTATGTGAACTTGATATATATATATATATATATATATATATATATATATATATATATATATATATATATATATATATATATATATATATATATATATATATATATATATATATATATATATATATATATATATATATATATATATATATATATATATATATATATATATATATATATATATATATATATATATATATATATATATATATATATATATATATATATATATATATATATATACGTAAATTTTGTTTCAAGATATTGATATCTTTAGCATGTATATTGTAGTCGGCTAAGGAAAAAGTTATATTAATGGTTTTGTCTTGTGAATTTTTGGATATAAGCGGGTATTATTGAAGTTCAATATTTTTAACGTTGCGCGATTTAAAAAGTACGCGTCAGACACGAAAAATAAACGCTCAATATAAAATAAAAACGTTGACATTCGGAGAATATTTGCTTCATGGGTAAGATATTTAAAGGTCGTAGACTAGACGTAGTCTAATGATGGAGCGTAAATAGCGACACTTTTATTAATTTTAATTACTGTTTATGTGAGAATTTTGTCGGTAAACCGAAGAATGAAATATTCTTGTAGAATAGAATTGTTAAATGAACGACAAGAATAAATAATGACTTGGACTTATATATTTATTATCGTATCATAGATGAACATAATTAAATGACGAAGGACAAACGAAAAACGTTGAAAGATGTTCGAGAAATAATATTATTCATAAATCCGAAAAACTAAACTAAAATTTTTCATAAAATAACTTCTATAAATAAAAGTCGGGGAATAAAATAATGGCACAAAAAGTACAGTTTGTTATAGCACACTTAATACTTTCATGCCAACTATTGTTATAAGCGAACTCAACCAAACATATATAATCGTCCCAATTTCCTGTCCACTCTAACGCACAAGAGCGTAACATGTCTTCCAATGTATGAATCGTACGTTCAGTCTGACCATCAGTCTGAGGATGGAAAGCTATGCTAAACTTAAGACTAGTTCCCCAATCTTGCTACAAACCTTTCCAGAAACGAGACGTGAAACGTGGATCTCTGTCTGATATGATGTTTGATGGAGTACCGTGTAATCATACGATCTCCTGCTGAAATATTTTTACCAACCTGCTAACTGAGTAATCGTTGCAGATAGGAAGAAAATGTGCAGACTTGGTCAAACGATAGAGAACGACCCAGATAGCATCATGCTTCCTCTGATTCTTTGTTAATCCGGTAACAAAATACATAGAGATCTTGTCCCACTTCCATTCGGGAATTTCAAATGGCTGTAATAAACCATTGGCATGCTGGTGTTCTATCTTAACCTACTGGCAGGTCAGACACTTAGATACGAAAGTAGCTACATCTTGTTTCATACCGCTCCACCAAAAATGTTGTTTGAGATCATGATACATTTTTGTAGAACGCGAATAAATAGAAAATGGTGAACTATAAGCCTTAGTCAACAAGGCCTCTCTTAGTGCAGGATCCTCAAGAACACATAATCTAGTACCCTGCCATACAATGCCGTCATCATCAATGCGGAACTCGGTTTGCTGATCAATGTTCTGAACAATTGCCCATATCTCGTCGTCATCCTTCTGAGCTGCCTTAATCCGAGAAATTAAGTAAGGCTCAACTCTCAGGCTAGCCCAGAAACCATTTTTTCCACCTACATATAATTTGATATCCAAACGCTCAAGGTCACGAATAATCTCCTCTTCTACCTTGATACCAGCTAGCATGCTCGATTTTCTGCTCAGAGCATCAGCCACTACATTGGCTTTACCCAGATGGTACTGAATGTTAGTGTCGTAATCCTTTAGAAACTCCAACCAACGTCTTTGTCTCATGTTTAACTCTCGTTGATTAAAGATGTATTTGAGGCTCTAATGGTCGGTGAAGATGTCACATGACTCGCCATAAAGATAGTGCCTCCAAATCTTGAGTGCAAAGACTGCTGCTGCTAACTCCAGATCATGAGTAGGATAATTCACTTCGTAAGGCTTTAGCTGTCGTGAGGCATAGGAAATTACCTTCCCATGCTGCATGAGTACACAACCAAGACCCTTCCTAGAAGGATCACTGTAAATATGAAATACACCTGTACCATATGGGAGAGTAAGGATAGGCGCGGAAACCAAACAATGCTTAAGCTTTTCGAAACTCTCCTCTCACTCATCGTTCCAAACAAATTTCTCACCCTTACGCATAAGCTTAGTTAAGGGTAAGGCCAACCGTGAGAAACCTTCAAAAAATCCGTGGTAATAACCAGCTAACCCTAGGAAACTACGTACTTCAGTCGCAGACGTCAGTCTTGGCCATTTAGTGATAGCCTCAACAATCGCCGAATCCATGGTAATCCCTTCTGCTGAAACAATGTGGCACAGAAATGCCACTTTACTCAACCAGAATTCACACTTGCAAAACTTAGCATATAATTTCTATTGTCGTAGAATCTGTAGAACAGTGCGAAGATGATCCTCGTGCTCTTCTCTAGACTTAGATAAAATCAGGATGTCATCAATGAACACAATGACGAACTTGTCTAAGAATTCATGAAAGACTCGATTAATCAAGTCTATAAATATAGCTAGAGCATTTGTGAGACCAAAACGCATAACCATGAATTCATAATGACCATAACGCGTGCGAAAAGCAGTCTTTGAGATGTTCTGCTCTTTCACTCGCAACTAATGGTATCTGGATCATAAATCAATATTGGAAAAGTGTTTATCGCCCTGTAATTGATCAAATAAGTCATCAATACGTGGAAGAGGATAACGATTACAAATAGTAATCTTATTTAATTCACGATAGTCGGTACATAATCTCATGTTATCGTCCTTTTTCTTGAAAAACAGAACCGGTACACCCCATGATGATACACTTGGGCGAATAAAACCTCGTTCCAATAACTCTTGCAACTGATCCTTCAACTCCTTTAACTCAATAGGAGCCATGCGATAAGGAGCTTTGGAGACAGGTTCAGCTCCCGGAATAAGTTCAATATCAAATTCAACCTCGCGGATAGGAGGTATACCTGGGAGTTCTTCTGGAAATAAATCCGAAAACTCGGAAAGAATCGGCTGATCCTGAATAGAAGGAACTTCAGAAGTCGTGTCATGAATGGTAGCTAGAAAACCTTCGCAGCCATGAGATAATAAAGTACGTGCTTGTAAAGCATAAATAATCTGCGCAGATTTTCCTGGTAGGAAACCATGATGAATGAATTCAGGAGCCTGAATATCGCTGAATATAACCCGATATGAATGGCAATCAACTGTAGCACGATGTGCTGCTAACCAACCCATACTTAGAATCTTATCGAACTCGCACATGTCCAAGGAAAGTGTGATAACAGAACGGATCTTATCATCAAACTGTAAAGGAAGATCTCTATATACATGGGTAATACGAACAGAGTCTTTCATGTTCATGGATATACAAAATCCATGATCAAGTTATGTAGGTGCCATATCAATACATGAAGCAAACGTGGTATATATCACTGAATGTGTTGCGTCTGTATCAAACAGAACGCATGATACATGTCCGAACATGAATAATATGCCAGTGATGGTACCCGAGGTCTTTGTGGCCTGATCCTGTGTAGTTGCAAAGACACGGCCGAATGCAACTGGTTTCTTGTGAGCATGTCCAGATATACCAGCAATAGTGCCCTTCTTGCAATCTCGCTGAAGGTGACCAGCCTGTCCACACTTGAAGCAAGTACAAGCAGCACGAAGACACTCTCCTAGGTGTCTACGTCCACACGTGGTACAAACAGGATGGGTATACCCCTCGAAGGTTACCCTGGACTGCTGAGAACCTGATTTAGAAGATATATGTGAGACATGGGTCTTGAGATGTAAAAACAAATAAAGTTGAAAAGTTCAGGTTATAATACCATAATTGGCGGATCTGTTGGACTGCTGACCCTTGTAGCTTTGGTCACATCCACTACCGGAGTTCCTGTTATCATGTTGTAATGTTAGAATCGTGTCACACAGCAGTCTAACACTAAAACGTTTAAAGAGGGACCTGTTGTTATTGCCAGAGTAGTTGGTGTTGTTACGGTAGTTGTCACTACCGCCTCGCTTGTCAGCTCCATGACGATCATTTTTGTGACCGTGATTCTTGTAACTACCCTGTTGAGTAGCCAGCTGGTACCGGTCTCCACTCTTATGCCTGAAAGATATAATTGAATGGTGTATGTTATATAATTAGGAAAGTAAAGACATGAAATGAGATGATAACGTCTGATGGATGAAGTATACATCTTGTCTGGTCGCTCTGATTCATCAAACTCATCTTTGTCTTGTAGGATCTCCAAGCTGCGAGAAGTATCAGGAACTTGAACAACATCAGTAAATGGAATGCACATGAGACGTTCGAGATTCGACTTGCGAAGACCCCAACGAAAGTTCTTAGCCTACTCCTCTTCAGTACCAGCAACCTGCCCAAGAAAGCCAGCTAATCGGAGGAAAATCTGCATGAACTCAGTACTAATCTCATTTACCTTCTGGAAGATGGAATGATACTCCCTCTTCAGGTGCTCCTGTTCAGCTCGAGGGAAGAACTAAAGATAGAACAAATCCTTGAATTATGTCCAAGTCACCGTGATGAGCCATGTCTCTCTTCCTTTGGCCTGCTTTATAGGCCTTCCACCAAGCTAATGCATCACCCTCAAACTTATAACTTCCAACCTTGCCTCATATCCATCGTCACAGCCCATAGCATCAAATATCTATTCCATGTGGGAGATCCAGTTCTCCGCGTCAACAGGAACTGTCGCCTTTTCGAATGAACGGGGATTTTGCTTATTGAAGCTTTCAAGTCAATTATGAATATTGACTGGTGGAGGGTTTCCACCTGAACCAGACGGTGCAACACGAAACTCTTCACGGATCTCATTGCGAATCTGTGGAAGTAAGGTCTGCAAAGCTGCTTGAACAACTGCAGCGAGCTCAGCATCGGTATGTGTGTTAACCATATGACATTATCAAAGAAACCAAATGATTAAACGGTTAGAAACATGAAAGAAACATGAGAGAAAAATGAGAGAAACATGAGAGAAACATGAGAGAAACATGAAATCATAATCAAACTAAATCCAACAATAACTAGTGTGGACGACTATGGTTCAACCCGCACTAGTTAAATTTTAGAAAGCATTAAACATGTGACTAGGTATGGACGACTATGGTTCAACCCATACTAGTCTAAAATTCAAAAAGAAGAAACATGTGACTAAGTATGGACGACTATGGTTCAATCCATACTAGTCAAAATTCAAAAGGAAAACATCATGAATAAGAACCAACAATACACATAAAATATCAATACATGGAAGATAACAAACGTTGGTTTAGGAAGATCCTAGTAACTACCCAGTTGTCACTTGTCAAGTTTTAGAGCATACAGGTCGAAGCCTTGGCTCTGATACCATAATTGTAACGACCCACTTTGACAAGAAATCCATTATGTCATAATCATGGCGTGTCATCAAAGCATAATAAAGGCATAAGGTCATAAAGACATAAAAGACCATTAGGAAAGCCGGAATCAAACATCGGCTCCCAACATAAGCTCAACATGAATAAAAGTAAAGGAAGTCTAAAGGACAAAACATGCGTCCAACCAAGAATAAGTATTAAAGTAAATAAAGGAAATGAATTTATGGGTAGTCCTCATCCTAAGGACTCACTCTCAATGCCCAACTCCCGTCCTTAGGTACCTGCCGTATGAGACATAAAAAGAAAATATGGTTGAGCAATATGCTCAGTGAAAGGATATAAAGACAAATAAGGATAATGTAACATGAATAATAAACAAGAAAGCAGCGGAAATAACGTGCATGTCCTGAGAAAACCTGGGAGATAATCTATGAAGTATGAAGGATAACTGAAATGTCATGAGTTGTACATGTAATATAAGTAAATGCCCAACAGCTAATATGGGTCATAACATGTCATGCATAATAATATCATCAACGTGTCTATGAATAAATAGAGGGGCTGCCTCGTAAGGCAATAGAGGAGTGACCTCTATTAATAGTAACCTGGGTGGAGGGATCAACTCCAATGTGATGGGGTGTAGAGCACACACCAAACCAATCACCCTGTACGTGTTAACATGTAAACTAGGATGCACTCATACGCCCCATAATAATAATAATATCCAACTGATAATATAACATGTAACGTGAAGGGATGATACGAGAAATCACTCTCGTCGCGGAAGAGTCATGACACAGGTGCCATATATGTCATGGTCATGGTACGTCCATAACTAGGTGGTAAATCATGTGATTCATGGACTTGCATGTATATAGATCAGGCTATACGTGGGTCATGAAATAAAATAATAATGAGAGTATGGAAAACATGCAAAGTTCTATAAGATGAAATTAGGGAGAACATATGGCTTAGCAATCGGGAAATCCTAATCATGAAAAGAAATGAATGTCCTTACTGAAGGACGGAATATCCGTACCTTGTATCCAGTACGCAGTGAGAGCGATGAATAACGGAATGAACTACTCCAACTTCACGTGATCTACATGTTAAAGGACGTGTATGAGTTGCTTGTTCATGTCTGAGTTACTTGTTCATGGTACGTGTTACTTGTTCATGTTTTATCGTGTCTTTCTTTCTTTAGTAGTTTTCTTATATAAGATGTTTCTCTTATTGTTATATGTTCATGTTTTCCTGATTAACGCATTTCATGATTCGTGTATTATTATACTTGGTAATTCCATAATTGGTAACTTCCATAAATAGTAGGTGTCCATATATAGTAACTTTCCAAAAATAGAAGGTTTCCATATATAATGACTTTCCCAAAATAGCAGGTTTCTATATATAGTAAGTTTCCATAAATAGTAAGTTTTCATAAATAGTAAGTTTCCATAATTAGTAAGTTTCCATAATTAGTAAGTTTTAATATACGTAGGTAATTTATCTTGTTAATCAAATAAGCCGATTTCGATAAGTCGATATCATACTAAGCTAATTTTATAAGTTGTAAATTAATTAAGTTTAACTTAATAAGCAATTTAATAAGTCATGAATTAATGAGCAATTATTAATTAAGTTGAAATCAATTTAGCCAATTATAATTAACCCAAATATCCATAAATTGATTTTAAACAAGCCAAAGGTCGATTAAGCCGGTTCATAATAAGCCCATAAATTAATTAAGCCGGTTCATAATAAGCCTGTAAATTAATTAAGACGGTTCATAGTAAGCCCATATATTAATTAAGCCGGTTCATTTAGCAAACCAAACACCCTTTGTTTGCTCCTCGGTTTGCCAAAACATGAACCATCGAGCCCTTATGGTCGGCGGCTGCCATGAAAATAATCTCATTGAGCCTTTAGGCTTCCGGCTGCCTAGCATCAAACCCCACCGTAGCCTTTATGGCTTGCGGTTGTTCATTATGAAATACCCACCGAGACCCTAGCCACCGAAGCCCTTGGCTTGCGGCTACCAAGCGAATAGTTCCCACCGGGGCCCTTGGGCTTGCGGCTGCCCAGCACACAACACCCACCGAGAGTTATGACTCTCGGCTGGCCGGACAACCCACACACCGATAGCACCCCGTGGGGTTCTCGGTTTTCGTGCCACAAAACCCAAACCAAACATGATTTCGTTCTTGTTTTGATTATTAACAACATGTGTTCATATCATAATCAATTAATTCTTAAATAATCCTTGAAAAATAAATAAAAGACTAAGCTTTGAGGATTATCGAATGAGATGTAATCTAGGAATGATAACACAAACACACATGAATGAATTAAGACCAAATCAAAGTTTCTCCTCTCTTGTTTTTTGTTCCTTAGGCCGGCGGTACCACACCCTCTTTAGGGTTTTGTTATTTTTTTCTTAACTTGACCAAATGAATGAAAAGTGAAGTGTTTTGTTAGTTATTTTTTAAATGGGTCGGGCCTTGGGCTTAAGAGGACTAGTAAAACTTGTGTTTAACATAAGGTCCATTATAAGTATTTGTGTCATACTTGAGTTCCCGTATGTTCATGAATTCTTGAATTCTTATTTCGTGTTATAACTTGTAGTGTAGTATTTAATATACGTATTTACTTGTCGTGAAGTAATTAGATATTAAAAGTTTTAGTTTAGCGGTAATTTCATGTAGTTTTTATTTATGAGGGAGGAAAGAAATTGTTCACACATTTTGAGACAAGATCCTGTCAATTGTGGTAGAATAAGGAGGTTCCTTTTCGATCCAAGTATAGGGTGATCCCTCGAGGAGAAAGGAAACCATATGATTTTTAACAATGTCATGCGAGACTTTGTTTAATTTGATGGTTTGGGTAATCTTGGTAAACTGCTTGATGTGAGAATATGGATCGTCATTATCGAATCCATGATTAGCGATGGCGGTAACTGGATTAAGAAGACCGATTTGCAACTCGAATTGGTTTGCCAAAATGGTGAGAATGACTATAGCATCCCCGTAACCCGCGACGGGTGCTTGGAGTAGCTCATCCATAGGAAGCAAATGATCGATCATTTCTCCTTGATATTCATCTTCTTGATCGAACATAAAAGTAGTATGACTATCGGAGTCGACTATCTTTTTCGATCGGTTTCGAAGAATAAGTTTGGGATTAGGTAATGAAGAAAATAGATCAAAAGAGGAAGAACGTGCACACATGCACTAAATAGAAATAGGAAAGAAAAAATACGTAGAGAATAAATATAAAGAGAGGAAAAATATAAATGAAAAATATCTTTGGAATCTTTATAATATAATGTTAGCCACGAAATAGTGAGTCAAACAAGAACGAGTTGGTCATATGGTTATTATGAATCGGTCATAGAACATTGTAATTATTAATATGTTAGTTGGTAATTTCGGGCTTGGACTTAAAGCTAATTAGTCGTTTAGGACCTTTAAGCCCATTAAGCCAAGCTCGGCGTAAACATAATAGCCAACATCCCCACACGCCTCTAATATGCTGAGGCTATAAATACAACACTACTAGCATGTTAGGAGGGTATTCGTTCATTTGTATTCTTTTCTCAATCTAATATTTCCCAAGTTCCACCATTCTCTCCTCCCTCTCTCTACTTTCTCTCTCTAAACTTCCTTTCTCTTTTCATTTTTACATTATTTGTCTTAAATCATGGTGGAGTGAAGTATAATATGGAGTAAGACTTGGCACCAATCGCCTAGGCGTTGATAGGTGATGAGATTTGTGGTTCGTTAGTGTTTTTGTTCGTGTGTTTCATACCCAAATCGTAAATTCTTTTTATTATTTTCTTTGTTTACAATGATTAAATCTACACTAAAAGGTTTTCTACTTTTGTAGATTTGATCTAGTATCTTTATGATATAGGTGTAGTATCTTAGAAACAAGAAAAATATTTTTTGTCGTTTGATGGTCCAAAGGTTTTTACAAGTACAATTCTTGATTTCAAAATATTTTGATTCAAAATAATGAAATTTGCATATTTAAGGTTTAATATATGTTAGATAGTCCAAAAGTACAAGTGGTTTTTGGTTAAAACATACAAAAGTGTGTCTTTTGAGTGATTTGGAAAATTCGTAGATGAAATTACAGGGACCGATATTTATATTCATATAAGTTTAAACTCCATCAAGGACTTTGGAGCTGAAATTGCTTAAGGACTTGGAGAAACTACGAGCTGAAACTACGAGCCTAAACTACAAAAGTTGTAGGAGCCGAAACTTTCACTTTGACAAAGGACCAAAACTGACAAATTGCCAAGCAACTAAAACTGTCAGTTTGACTTAGGGGCCAAAACTGTCAAATGTTAAGGGACCTAAACTAACACTTGTGTACAGGGGCCGAAATTTTCATTTTCTTAAGAAGCCAAATTTGACAATTTCTTTAGAAGCCGAAATTGACTTTACCCTTAAGTAGCCGAACTTGTCAATCTAAGATTTTTTATGGTTTATCTCTTTAGTTCGTAAAATCTCGCGATAAAATAATTTCTCGGTTTTACCAAGAGTTGTAAAATCACGTATTGTTCTATAATTTAAAAGACATATTATCAAATACAATCAACAAACCATAATCTAATCACAACATGTCACATCCCACCATGGCGGAATATGGGACGCGACGTAAGAATATCATCCACAACAATAGGGTGTCTATATAGATAACTAAATAAAATGGAAATATCATAAATGGTGACACAATGTCATGAAGATATCTCAAACAATGCAGGCGTCTAGGTAAGTAGGTAACAGGTCTACCTCTTACCAAAGACATACAATTAACAAATAACAAACATATAGGTGTCTACAAAGTATCACTTATTCAAACATAAATAAAGACTAAGAGTAAAGGGGGTTCCTCCAAATGCAATCCTAAGCCTTCCAGCTAACCACTCTTATTCTCACGCTTAACCACATTCTCACCTGAAAGAGACACTAAAACACGTCAACATAAAGTTGGTGAGAGTCATAGGTTTAGACTCCAACGCCAAATCAGTTATAAGCTGTGAATAACAACCATTAACAAAAGAACATATGGACAATGTGCTACAATTATGTATTAACAACTAGCATTCAAGATTAACCAATCACCACAAATCCAAGGCTCCAAGCCTTACCAATCACCATGGTCCCATACGCACCCATACACCTATGAACCAATCCCAAGGCCCCGCCTTGTCAACATCCCCTTGGTACCAAGTCAAACCACAATAATTGAGACGGTACGTGTCCCCCGGTCCAAATCATAAACACAATCAAGAATCACATAGCAGTTAATCACATAAGTGTACACATAAGTCCATCACAAACCATACAAACATTCACAACATTCTTTACAAAACCATACAGTGTCTTTTCTATCCCATCTGGAAATCAAATCATAAAAAGACATGGGACTATGAAACTCACTTGAACAAGCTTCTCCAAGTACCCGCGCTCTAACACGAATCTAAACACACAAACATATACAATCAAGACATGAACCATATACCAAAATGGCTCATAAATCTATGATGGATATCTAACCTTCTCCTACAACTTAACCCCATTTATATTCCATATGAATCTCATTACATCCCTATATAAATCCCTTAACTTAGTTTAGTTCATAACTCGTCTCGTTAATATTTAACCCAAAACAGTCCCGTTTTTCATACTTCAAACTATTGGTCGAACACCCCCCTTAACCAAAATACAATGCCCTGTAAAAAAGAAACCCTATGCCTTTACATGTGTTAGCTAACTCTCCCCTTTGACCGCAACCATAACGCTACTGTTAAGGCCACCATATATATATATATATATATATATATATATACTACCTATCCAGAATTTACTGATTTTGAACATATGAAAAGTTTGTAATGATCAAAGGGTCTTAATCTAACCCATTTGTTTAGCCCTCCTCCAGATATTTTATTTAATATATAATCTAAGTCTCATGTTCTTTTGAAGGTCCAATTATTCTCCTAAGTACCCTAAACATCTTAAAACATTAATTTAAACCCGACTGATTTCAAAACTGCTTTGACCTCCGACTGTTGTAACCTGTTTTTGACCCACTTCCCACCTCCAATTCAATTCTAGTTCCTTGCATTTGAAAGCCAATTCAATTACCTTTTCAGGGATATAAGATTCGAAAATTAAAAGTTTGTAGAACTCTAGATATGATCAAAACAATGCACCAAAAATTCTGTCTAGTTTTTTATTACGAATTTAATTGAATTAACCTAATTTATTATTCATAATTTATTTAATCACAAGCCCTAATTTATCTAATCATTATAATAACATTAATTCTCAGATATTAATTTTGCCCTAACCCTAAATCCATCATAATTGATGTTTACATGAATTACAAACATGATTTAGTTAATAAAAACGTAATTAGAACACGATTTTTACCTCTAATCTTTAAGGGATTGATTTTTCTTGAAAACCCTAACCTCTATTGATGTATTTTCGACCCTATAGCTGATATAAGTCGTTCATGGCCTTTAGGGGTCTTAATTTATATTAAAACACCTTTCCTAATCCAAATTTAAGGCTAAAACCAAAACTTTCCATATTTTCTAACCCCCTTCCACCAAATTGGCCCATAACCGACCCAAATAGCCTTTTTCTTTATTTTTTTTTAATTTTTTACTGTAAATTAACTATTAATTATCATTACCTTAAATTTCCTTAATTTATTTCACCTCCTAAAACCTCCAAAACCGCTAAACGTAAAACTAGTCAATTTACGCGTATACCGTAAAAGACGTAAAATATACAGTTTTATAAAAACTCTTAGAATATGAAATAAACTATACAAATAAGTTCCAAATGACTTAAAACCATCCCGTGACTAATTACCTCATCTGAGACCTCTTAATGCTAAACCTTAAATCGTAAAAATACGATTTTCTATAATACATATACGTATACGTAAAACCACGAAATAACACCATCTCATTTCATAGTCACTACCTTGTGAGCTCATGAACATGAAATAACCGTTCCTCAATTTACTTATGAGTACCATATACCCATAAACGATATCCAAACCTCACTTCAAACACACAAAATAAACACATAAGCACATAAAAGCACATATTTGCACAAAACACCCTAAACTAGAGTCTGAGTGACGAACCCCAAAACCATGGTTGTCACATCACTCCCTCATAAAAGAAATCTCGTCCCGAGATTTACTCCTTAGGATCCAACATACAAACAGCAAATCACATTAGGATACTTGTTCAAAATGAACTCTTCACATGTCCATGTGTACCTTAGTTCATGACTCAATATACCACATATACTAACCAACAATATTTAAATTCATTCCCAAACTCTTGACCTCACAGCCAATAAATCTCACAAATGACTCTTTGATAGAACGAAGACTCTTATTAACACAAATCCCGAATAACCATACATGAAAATACGCATTCTCAAACAACATTTACCAATCTTAATACATGAAATATATCATGTATACCATGCAATTCCCTAGGTAATTCTATACCCATAAGATATTGGTCCAATCTTTCCAAATATCATAAATGGACCTATAAAACTCGTCATCAACTTTTCCCTTTTACCAAAACATGCCACCCATTACTATAGGTGAAATTTCCTACATAACTTTGTCACTAAACTCTAGTGATTTCCTCTTTTTCAACATATCATCTCTTGTTACTCTCATCCTTTCCACAAACACCATTTCCACATTAGTAGTCTCTTTCACAAATTTTAATCCACCATAAGGACAACTCACCCTATCCTTCCCTATAGTGCCTCAAATGGCATTCATCGACTTCTAGTATGATAACTATCATTATATGAAAACTCAGACATCGCTAGCGAGTTTCCCACATCCCTCTAAATCGGTCACCCAAGCTCTCAACACGACTCATATACTGGTATCAATTTCCCACTTCGTCCATCATTTTCCAATTAGCTGGATATACTCATCTCCAATCATGTTCATCAACTTCCTTTAGTCCATACCCCAAACTACTTAAAATTTCAATTTCCTTACACAAGTGACCTATGACGATATTTCACATATTGATTAGTTTATCACAACGAGGCTCTTCCAATCCAAATCAACTTATGATCTATACACATCACCAAAAGGACGGTTATCTCAGTTAGTTTATCAACTGCCATCCAAACCCATGCTACAACTACTTCCATAAAATTTGGATAGATCATTAGTAGCACCTATACACTTCTTTCTCACTTTTCTCCATGAAAGATTTTTTTCCCCTGATACTCAACACTTCCTTTATACCTACACAATGTCTTACCTTCAAGGTCATAGTGCTCCTCATCTTGTCTTAGTTAGACCAAACCCTACGTCTCTCATGACAAATCACATCTATAACTCCTCAACCATTCGATTATCGATACTAAGCCTTCCAATCAAACAGTATAGGGCAGTACCATTTCCTTTCCACACTACAACAATATTAGCATGCTTAGTGCCTTAGTCTACTCATTAGGCTATACCAAAGTTTTACCTCCGGTTCCTATCTCGACCTATTTCATTCATGATTCACATCTATCCACACTTCCTTCTTCTTCCTCAGCTCATGACATACATCACGATGTTATGCTTCCCGTCTTTCAAGTCATCTATACGTCAAAAATTTTCCAAGTATCTTCACTTGTTTTTCCTCACGATCGGTTCTCCTATTCCCTCCTAATAGGGACAGACTAGAGTTTTATGTGATCCCATGCGGATCACACTCTCATCTTATACCCATATTAGTTTCCATGTGTCTAAACTAAGCCATATTTTAAATTTTTATTCAAATCTCATACTTCTATTTTGATATTGCACCCAACATGAGGTACTTTCTATCATCATCTTCTAGGAATACTGGGTTCTCTCATGCCATGGTTCTCCCTAATTCCTTCACTATCATGTCCAACCAAAACTTCTCACTCAATTCATCAACTCTATGGAAATCGTTAGTGTATTGGATAATGCATAACTGTCTCTTCCAAAGATCTTTCATAACACCTTCACAAAACCGACTCTCTAATCACTTCTCCGTGAACTCAGCTCAGCTTCATTACTCATCCCTCGATATTGATTGCCACCAAAAATTCTATCCGCGTAGTCACTCGACTCCCCTTGTTACCTCCACGAGTTCTTAATATCCTATGATATGTATTCAATTCATCACGATCCACTAGTTCAGCTCTTTGTAACTCCACTCCTGTACTCGATCTGTCCTTCTTCGTCACGAACCATACAGAGATTCCCATCATAGTGCTTGTCACCTTTCCAGTCCTTGCAACTTCTGTGACTCCTTTGAAATCTCTTGCTTCCTTCTAGCAGCCGGCATGTAGTCCTTTCAGCTCCTTGATTCATGATGTAGCTCTTCACGCACTCCTTCTCATCTCTATGATGTTACCTAGGAACTTCACACTACCCAGTAGCCTCTAACTTCAACTCAACTACCACAATATTTCTAAAGGTACTTCAACCCCTTAATGGCTCACTCTTCCTTACTTGTTGTACTTCACCATTAATCAGCCTCCTACCAATCATTCTTTCACATCCATGTTTTCCTTTACGTGTCTACTACTACCTTGCCTCCATAACTATGCCAATTCCCTTACGTGTTAAACCTTCCATTAGTATAAACTTTCTACTTTACCCTCACATCCGCTAGTACTTACATCAATCTCCTAATGGTACTTCAACCAACTTCTCATAGCATGACATCTCGTTCCCACGAACAGTCAACTAACTTCACTTATTCCTTATTCCCGTAACCAATCTAAGTTTCAAAACTCCACAAATCTTAATCACTCCTTCAACACAAACTTTAAACCAAAATACATCTCTCCATTTTAATATCTAACCATAAGTAATACTACCCAACTCTATCCTCTCATCATAATGTTTCCACAACCGCATAACTAAATCAACCATGACGTGTGTGACAATCCGTCAATTTATGGTCGATATTTTATTCTCAAGTATTATTTAAAAACATTATTTTAATGTTATATTATGAACTCACTTATTTTTGGGAAGAAATTTGGGTTTACGTCTTAAAGTAGCATCGACTACGTTTAAACCGGAGGATTCTACGTTACGTGCTTACGTTTACATACACCGTTTTGGTGACAGTCCGACATTTCAGAAAATAAATTTGTCCGTGAATATTATTTTGAGATTTTAAATTTGTGTTGGTTCATAAACTCACAAATTTACGAGAAGAGATTAGGACTTACGATTATAATTTAACGTCCTTTACGACTAAACCGGAAACCTTAGGATTACGTATTTACGTTTTCGAACTCCATTTTTGATGAGACAATTTTTATTAGATTCGTTTTGTGCCGTTGATTCATAATTTATAAAAACGTTTTTCGTAAAATGACCCGAGGGCACGCAAATCGAGGAAACTAGAATCGAGGAGTACCCGCAAATTAGTGGAGATGAGACAAGTGGGACACTTGTCCCACCCACACTTATAACTGGCCATAATAAGCCACAAAAACAAGTGAGGTGTCAAGTTATAACTAACAAGTTACACTTGTTAGCTAAGCTTACAAAGTAGGCTACACCAACACCAAAACCATCTAACCAAACCATTCACTCTCATTCTCAACATGCAAACCACCATAACTTTCTCTCTTTTCTCTCTAGATGCCATCCCATATCATCACATAAACACCCATTTTGATCAGTTTTAACCATGAACCATGTGTTATCTACACATATGATGATGCTCCTTTGACGCCTTGAAGATTGGAGGTGATTCTAAAATCCAAGGAGGTGATTTGATGATGTCCAAGGGATAATTTCTACATAAAGTTTACAAGTATTGGTGGCCTTGAAGATTGGTGTTGATTTATCACTAGTTGTGTGATCAAAAATCCAATCCTTGATCATAAACTACTTAATCTTGGTGGTATAAAGATTGTTCTTCCTATCCTTTTGTTATTTTGATTATGTAATCTTGTATTTTCTTTCCTATTTTATATGTATATGATGAATATATGATCATAAAAATGTTGTGTGGGGATCAAGTGTTGATAAATATGGTTAAAACGATGGAAACCCATAGGTAAGAAGGTTAAAATCTTGCAAAATATGATGGCTGTATAAAAACAGTAAGTAACCAAGTTATAAACTGATAAAATTGTATGGTGGAATCAATTTACAGAAAGTTAAGATGTCATACACATGTGAGAGTTGGCCATGCAATGGAATCATAAAAATGAGTGAGATATGATCAAAACAAAATTAGTATACCAATCTGAATAGTCTGTTTTGTAGGGACTATTAAGGATACTTAGACATGGATTGAGCAGTAGCTATTACTAACTTATTTGTAGCACATAATATGAAGATTATGTCATCCAAAAATGAGCTTCTATCTCCTTATAGAACTCAAGATATGATAAAAATTGTGAAAGTGAAACTAAAAATCAGATTTTGTGAAATTAAAGTTTAATAGTATTATATAAGCACTCAAATAATATAGTATAAAATGTGAAATTAAAACCCACTAACTTATATATTTCATTTATATAAATATGTATAAGGATAATAAATGTATATTTTATAAAAATGGTAGTTTGGTAAGATTTATAAGTTATAAAAACTATGAACATGATTTTTTACGTCTTTTCGGCTAATACTATAAAATTAACGTTTTTTGTCAATTAAAACTTAGACAATCGGACCCGTCTAATGTAAACTTTTTAAAAGTCATATACTGATATATAAGTAACTAATACAAGTAAAAACCGATAAAACCCGAACTATATAACATATAGACATTAACGGGCTAAGTTAACTTTATTGGACTATTAACCCGACTAGTATGGTAAAACACTTATAAACTTACTTATTGGGCTTAACCCACTTGGGCCTAACATGTAAGTATAGGAATGATATTAAAAGTGTAAATTGGACTAACAGAATATAATGGGCTTATTGGGCCTTGACAAGTAAAGAAGATGAACTAGTGAAACAAGTATAAAAGCTGTCAACACATAATGCTAAAATGAGTAAATAAGAATATACAATCCCACTTGATCATCATCTTATGTATAAAATCATCATATGTATACATAATTGTTGTTTTGATAAAGTCATTGGACAAAAGTCTAAGACGAGTATTATTTGTCTAGGTTTCCGTGATTGAAGCACGTACCGTACATCCAAATCGCCGATAACCGCCTCCCCACATCAACGTGAGTTAATAGCCTCACACTCTTTTAAATGTTTTTGTGAAATGTTTTATAAACCCGCGAGGGAGATAACGTGTTAGTTTTCATAAAATAGGACACCATTTGTCCCGATTGTTTGTTTATTGATTTGGACCCGAATGATGGTATGACCCGATGAATGATTATATGACCCAATGTATGAGATAAAATGGATTATTAAAGTTAGATTATGTCACTAAAAGCCCCATTAGCATGAATTGTAACTACCGGGATTTGTTAGACGCTTATGCATATAATAGTACTATTTGGGGACGATCACCCCAGTTCGCGCCTTGACGGTTGATCCCCGTCGTGCCACATTGATTGGTAAGCGAATTTATGTATGAGAAGATTTACACAAGCGTGATTATTGTGACGACACACTAATTTAGATGGGCAAATGTGTTTCGGGTTAGCTACCTATTGTTTGTTGTAGTAAGGTAACAATGTCATGCGGCTTATAATAATCTAATTAACGAAATACTGCTATACGCACTGAATTACGATATATTGCCATAGTAGAAATACGGGGTCTTATTATTGATATTATATTCGTGTTTTGGTTTTATATAACCATATTCATATAACGGGTTTTTATTTAATCCATACAACGTTATAAAACGTATTGTATGATGTTTTTACGACAATGATTCGTATAATGATTTTGAAGGCAAAAGCCTATATTATGATTTTTTATAAGGATTTGTATAAAATAACTTTGTCTATTTTATGGCCTATTACAAAGATTTGTACAAAATGATTTTCGGTAATAATTTTATACCGATATTATATTGATGGATTTTATTAAACTCTATGAATTCACTCGGCGTTATCGCTGACCTTTTCTTTTAACTTGCTTTATCTCAGGTACTTGAAGGTAATTCTCAGGAAGACGACAAGAATTCATGGCCCGCACTTAAATAACAATTTCCATTCAAATATTTTGTAAAAATTGTATGAAATACTATGACTTGTGACCTATGTAAATTTGATATTTATGAACGGAAATGCTTTATTATTAAACGACGCGATTTTTAAGCGTTGTCTATGATGTGAGTAATGTGCTATCCCGTAACACCAACGAGTCTTCCGCTGTATTGAATTGTATAAATTTGGGGGTGTTACAGTTTGGTACCACAGCTCTCGTTATAGAGAATAAAAGATTTTTAAAACCAAGGTTTTGAATAAAACATTTCGAAATCTTTTAACTATAAACATTTTTCTCAAAATGTCTACTAATATTTTGACTATAACGGTGCCGAAGAATTCCCGAGTTACCTACAAGGCTAGACTGAGAAGTGTTATTTTAATATATATATATAATTTGGATTTTATATATATATGTTGTAATTTGATTACATGATTGTTCGATGATTGCTTAAATACTTATAAGAGGTATTTATACGACGTAAATTGTCACAAGAAACCCTAAATCCCCTAGTAAATCAATCGAAGCTATTCCCGTAGGAATTCTAGCTATTCTAGATCTAAACCAAGTTGCGGATATTTATGATCCCAACAAAATGGTTGATATTCGTAGAAATGTAGATATTAGTTGATTGTGATATTGAAGCAGAATTGGCGAGATTAAATCTGATATCGATGTCATGACGATCTTTCCTTATAGAGTGGAGTTTGACAAAACGTTACCACCTGGAAAGGTTTCATCTCATTCGTTGTCACCCAATTCTTAAATTTGAAATCGAAAGGGTGAATGTTGCACTTGAGGCTGTCATTGGAACCCTTACCCAAAAGCCTCATGCCACTAGTACCTTTTCGAGAAGTCTAATTGAATGTGTGAGTCATTTCATACTAGTGACTCATTTGATAACTATTGTTGTAAGAGCTATAGGATTGGAAAGTAAGTGTTGTTCATATCGAGCTTTTATTACACTTTGAATGTCTAAGAATAAGGTTGAAAGTATTGGAAAATGAGGTAGGATGTCGCATTGAGTATAAGTTGATTAAAACTTGAATAAAGTAAAATTTAACCCGTATGGAATATGAGATTTTTAAGAGGAAGTCGTTAAGTTTTGTGATTGAATTATAAGGTTTTAAATAATTGTTAGTTCGTATTAAGGGTTGTTCCTAGGCGATTGTCCACTAACGAGGATGCCTAGTGTCCAAGAAATAAATTAAAGAAATCTTCTTCTGAATTGGGACCGATGGATCTTTCGGGACAGGTGGGACACCTAATGACTCTTGTAGATTAGTATTCATTATGGTATCTTTTAAAAGTCCCTAACTTAACTGAGATATCAGTTGTTAGGATGAGTTCTTAGAATTGTATGACATAGTGACACGCAATATGTTACGGTACAATTTTGACTTGTTTGTGATTAATGAAAAGACTACCTTTGATTGCTAAATTCTACATGTATCGATGTTATCTATCTTTTCTTGCTTGTTTCTAATGCTCGCCTTAGTGATGCAACCATTGAGCAAGTACTCATCTCTATTTGAGTTACGTTGTGGATTAATCTTTTTTGAGCGCCATCAAGGTCATGAACCTCATGATTATTTGGCTAAGCTCATTTCCTGATATATTGTAGTTAGTTCTTGGTGAACAACTTTTCATCACTCTTTTGCAGATCACTGATTGTTTTTATAAGATAAAATAGTATCCCTTGAGAAAAATTGAATTTTCATCACTATAAGGATTATTCAAAGTGAGATTTATAAGTGATCGTTATTGAAATGAAGTTGTTTATAAAACACCTTGGAAAGCTTAATTGTTTTCATAACAAAGAAAATCTTTGTAAATTTATTTTTGATTCTTATTTAATAATTAAGCATGAAAATGTTTTTATTATAAACATGATGAAAAATTTTTGACGAACTGAGTATTGTATCATTAATCTTGAAATTATATATAGTTGCGCGCCTACATACAATTTGGAAGGGACCATGCAAGGCTGATTTGTAGTCACCATGAAATTATTAATAAACACTAAATTTTCTTTGAAGATTGTGAAAGATTAAATTTTATGAGATCTGCAAGAAGTGAAAATAGGGACATATTGATAGGGACACCTACATATGTGCCCGTACTATTTATTCTTCTGAGTCGAATTTACTCATATGTGGAATTTGTCTTATTTGACAATTGATATTCCCTTCTTGTCCAATTCTCCCGTGGTGGGATTCTTTGGAAAAGTATCTGATTACCGAGTGTTGATACCCGATTGGATGTATCGACGTTCCTATCATTTCTTTTGATAAGATTTCATTTGAATGACCTGGGTAACGATCTGAGGAGCTTTCGAATGCGTACTCAAATTATGAAAACACGAGATATATTCATATTCATTAAATGTTTTTGTCTGTATCTGATTTGAAATTCTCTCGCGTAGATTATGCGTTAACCTTACTCTTCTAAGGTTAGTTATGTCTCCTAATATCTTTGAATCTATGAAGGACTATGAGTTATTATTAGTCTTTTGAGAAGTTCACATCTTATCGACGGCAATAAAACTGAAAAGTTGATAGTGCCAGTAGAATAAATTGATTGATTATGACATGACGACATTGTCTTAATTGATGGGAACTCGAATAGAATTCCCCTAAATGATAAGATGTTGATTATCATAAGTGATCTAAATAATTCTTGATGGATGACCATATCCTGCATTTAGACTTGAAATTATACCGTGAATGGTTGTGAATTAGTCATAGATATTATAATCTAGAAAGAACCTAATATGAATGTATTAAAAAGATGTTTCAGTTATCTGAAACTTTAGGAGGTATTTGCTGGTGAATTACCTAGACTTTCGCCATTAAGGCAAGTTGAATTTGGTATTGATTATATTCCCGGTGTTGCACCTATGGCATGTGCACTGTACATCACCACCATCTAAATAAAAGGAATTACCATACAACTAAGAGAGTTGTCGGAGAAAGATTTGATTCTACCGAGCTCGTCATCATGAAGAGCTATGGTGTCATCATTCCTTATGTTTATTGATTACCGTGAACTAAGTAAATTGACGATCGAAATCGATATCCACTACCCAAGATGATAGATTTGTTCGATCATTTACAAGGTTCTAGCGTATATTCAGGAATTCGATCCACGGCATGGTTATCATTAATTTTGCGTCCGCGAAAAAGATTATCTATTCCAATCACTACATTCAGAACTCGTAATGAACATTATGAGTTTCATGTTAGGTTGTTTGGATTGACCAATGCACATGTAGCATCCATAAATTTGGTGAATCACGTGTGTACGTTGTCATTTGATAAATTCATGCTTGTGATCTCTAAGGACCATCTGTTTGTTTATAAGATTAAGAATGAGTTAATAATTATTTATAGACTGCCCTAAATTGGCCGAACAATGAAACTTGTACCTTGAATATTTAATATGTGGTATAAGGCTTGATCCTTTACATAAATTGACCGTTTGATTAATGATGGTAAGATATATATATATATATATATATATATATATATATATATATATATATATATATATATATATATATATATATATATATATATATATATATATATATATATATATATATATATATATATATATATATATGTATATATATATATATATATGTATATATATATATATATATATATATATATATATACATATATATATATATATATATACATATATATATATATATATATATATATATATATATATATATATATATATATATATATATATATATATATATATATATATATATATATATATATATATATATATATATATATATATATATATATATATATATATATATATATATATATATATATATATATTTATATATATATATATATATATATATATATATATATATATATATATATATATATATATATATATATATATATATATATATATGTATTGACTCTTCAAAGATTAGAGCCATTAAGGTTTTGGGATATACCAAAAAGAAAAAGTGCAAATATGTTTTGACAAATTTTTTAGCAAAGGATTTTTAAGGGATTATTCCCTTATACCCAAATCATTTAACTAAACTCCTATTTAGGGGTAAATGTTTGTGTATACCTCAAGACAACTTAAGAAGGATTGAGGGAAACCATTTAAACCATGACTTGAAATTTGAAACGATAATTTTTGCTTTCAACTAAGAAAATTTTGACCAAAGTGTAACCAAAGATTTCTCGAACATTTACGGATCTTACTAATTATTTCCGATAATCAACAAAAATTGTGTTAATTAAATTCAAATTTATTTTGAACATTTTTATATAATTGGACAAACTGAGAAAATTTTAAAAAAACTTTTTACGTTTACGTTTCATAAAATTAAATATTTATTATTTAATTACTTGTAGTAATTATCGACGCTTTAAACGTCTGATTGAGCAAAACTGATAAAAATAATAGTTGAGATAGAACTAAGACTTAGAAAATATGAAGGAATAATTTCAGAATAAATACGGTCCTAATAATTATTTCACCAGGAAAAGTAAATGTAGATACTGACACATTATATTGAAAGGATAAAGAACCAATTAGGATGTATTTCTTAATAATGACTGTGCAAAATAAATTGCCAAGCAATTTGAAATATAGCCACATGCTTGTAAAAAGGATAATATAGATAATAAAAGGGGTTCGCGGCTAATGTGAACCATTTGAATTGAGAAGCCGATGGCGTTAAATGTTTTAAAGGCCGCTTGTGGTTGCCTAAATATGGAGGATTTCGAGATTTAGTCATGTTGGAATCTCGTAAGTATAAGTATTCTATTCATGTCATTTCTGATTTGACGTATCATTACCTAAAGAAGTTGTACTGATGGCAAATTATGAAGGCAGACATCGCCTCATACATTAGTAAACGTGTAACTATTGCAAAGGTCATCATCTGAATTTGATTCGATTTGGGTCATCATCGACAGACTGACCAAATCTGCTAATATCATTCCTGTTAATGATAGATTCTCGATGAAGAAATTGACTCTTTGTATATAAAGGAGTTGTGTAAACATAGTGTGCCTGTATCGATCATCTCTATCAAGATCCTCGCTTAGCATCGAATTTCTAGAGATTTGCTCAGAAGTCATTGGGAACGAACCTTGATGAGAGTACTGTTTACCACCCCAATCGAAGGGACGAGGTAAAGTAATGATACAAAATACTAGAAGTGCTGTTTTATGCTTGAATGATTGACCTTTCGTAATAAACCGTATAATCGTTTTCCTTTGGAGAGATTATCATTGATAATTATCATGTTAGGATCGAGATCGAATCTTGTTAAGATTTAAATATGAGAGCATTTGTAAGCAGGAGTTGGGATGAAGACACCCGACATACACCACTATGAGTTGGACATGTCTTTTAGGTTTAAGGTCTTCAATGACGACAAACCTAATCTTACAAAATACCCGACCCGCGAGACCTGAAATGGTTGTTGAAATTAGGATCTGATTATTGACTGCCGGTAGTAGGCAGGAGGTTATGTGAATATGAAATGTAGATCTTGAAGTGTAGGATGGGTAGCGAAGTTATGCCAAAAATTTTCACCATGGAAAAATGAATAGATGATCTGGAAGATCATGGGAATTAAGTCCCCGTTATATGGGACCATTGAAATGATGTAAAAATTGGTTAGAAAGGCATATAAGCTGGATCTACCCCATTACTTCAAGGACTGCGTGAATTATATTTCGTATATCTAACTTGATAAAATGTCTATCAAGTAAAAATCTGACTATTCCTTAATGAAGTTTAGATCGGCGAAAAGTTGCATTCATCAAAAACCCATGAACATCATGGATAGAGAGTGTAAGTCGACATTAAGCCTGATCTTATTCCCGTAGTTATGTTTGATGAAACTCGTGTATTGTAATGGATTACACTCGAGAGAAAAGACCGAATGTGGAGGAAATACCCACATGGCTTTAACTCTATAAGAAGCGAGTAGTAAGATAAATTGATCTTTGAGGACAAAGATCCTGTTTAGGGGTAAATGCTGTGACAATCCGTCAATTTATGGTCGATATTTTATTCTCAAGTATTATTTAAAAACATTATTTTAATTTTATATTATGAACTCACTTATTTTTGGAAGAAATTTGGGTTTACGTCTTAAAGTAGCATCGAGTACGTTTAAACCGGAGGATTCTACGTTACGTGCTTACATTTACATACACCGTTTTGGTGACAGTCCGACATTTCAGAAAATAAATTTATCCGTGAATATTATTTTGAGATTTTAAATTTGTGTTGGTTCAAAAACTCACAAATTTACGAGAAGAGATTAGGACTTACGATTATAATTTAACATCCTTTACGGCTAAACCAGAAACCTTAGGATTACCGTATTTACGTTTTTGAACTCCGTTTTTGATGAGACAATTTTTATTAGATTCGTTTTGTGCTGTTGATTCATAATTTATAAAAACGTTTTTCGTAAAACGACCCGAGGGCACGCAAATCGAGGAAACTAGAATCGAGGAGTACCCGCAAATTAGTGAAGATGAGACAAGTGGGACACTTGTCCCACCCCCACTTATAACCGGCCATAATAAGCCACAAAAACAAGTGAGGTGTCAAGTTATAACTAACAAGTTACACTTGTTAGCTAAGCTTACAAAGTAAGCTACACCAACACCAAAACCATCTAACCAAACCATTCACTCTCATTCTCAACATGCAAACCACCATAACTTTCTCTCTTTTCTCTCTAGATGTCGTCCCATATCATCACATAAACACCCATTTTGATCAATTTTAACCATGAGCCATGTGTTATCTATACATATGATGATGCTCCTTTGAAGTCTTGAAGATTGGAGGTGATTCTAACATCCAAGGAGGTGATTTGATGATGTCTGTAACACCCCCAAATTTACACAATTCAATACAGCGGAAGACTCGTTGCTGTACGGGATAGCACACTACTCACATCATAGACAACGCATAAAAATCGCGTCGTTTAATAATAAAGCATTTCCATTCTTAAATATCAAAGTTACATAGGTCCCAAGTCATTGTATTTCATACAGGTTTTACAAAGCATTTGAATGGAAATTATTATTTAAGTGCGGGCCATGAATTCTTGTTGTCTTCTCGAGAATTACCTTCAAGTACCTGAGATAAAACATGTTAAAAGAAAAGGTCAGCGATAACGCCGAGTGAATTCATAGAGTTTAATAAAACCATCAATATATCATCGGTATATAATTATTACCGAAAATCATTTTTGTACAAATCATTGTAATAGACCATAAAATAGCCAAAGTCATTTTATACAAATCCTTATAAAAAATCATAATATAGGCATTTGCCTTCAAAATCATTATACGAGCCAATGTCGTAAAAACATCATACAATACGTCTTATGACGTTGTATAAAGTTAAATAAAAACCGTTATATGAATATGGTTATGTAAAACCAAAACACGAACATAAAATCAATAATAAGACCCCGTATTGCTAGTAAGGCAATATATCGTAATTTAGTGCGTATAGCAGTATTTCGTTATTTTTGGATTATTATAAGCCGCATGACATTGTTACCTTACTAAACCAAACAACGGGTAGATAGCCCGAAACTCAATTTGCCCATCTAAATTAGCGTGTTGTCACAATAATCACGCTTGTGTAAATCTTCTCATACATAAATTCACTTACGAACCAATGTGTCACGACGGGGATCAACCGTCAAGGCGCGAACTGGGGTGATCGTCCCCAAATAGTACTATTATATGTATAAGCGTCTACCAAATCCCGGTAGTTCATAATTCATGCTAATGAGACTTTTAGTGACATAACCTAACTTTAATAATCCATATCATTTCATTTATAGGGTCATATAATCATTCATCGGGTCATACAATCATTCCGGTCCAAAGCAGTAAACAAACAATCAGGACAAATGGTGTCCTATTTTATCAAAACTAACATGTTATCTCCCTCGCGGGTTTATAAAACATTTCATAAAACATTTAAAAGAGTGCGAGGCTATGAACTCACGTTGATGTGGGAAGGCGAGTTATCGGCAATTCGGATGTACGATACGTGCTTCAATCACGGAAACCTAGACAAATAATACTCGTCTTAGACTCTTTTCCAATGACTTTATAAAAATAAAAATTATGTATACATATGATGATTTATATATATGATGATGATCAAGTGGGTTTATACATCTTTACTCATTCATTATAGTGTTTATGTGTTGGTAATTTTCAAGACTAGTTACACTAGTTCAACTTGTTTACATTTTGAAGCCCAATGGGCCTATTACAAGCCCAATACTATTCATTAGCCCAATTATACTTTTATTATCAGTATTATACTTTATATGTTGGGCCCAAACGGTTTAAGCCCAATAAATAAGTTTATAAGTGTTTTACCAAATTAGTCGGGTTTATTGTCCATTAAGGCTACTTTGGCCCGTTAATGTCTATATGTTGTAAAGCTCGGGTTTTATCGATTTTTACTTGTTATATATATTTATATATCAGTATGTGAGTTTATAAAAGTTTACATAAGACGGGTCCAACCGTCTAAGTTTTATTTAACAAAAACGTTAATCTTTCGGTTTTAGCCGAAAAGACGTAAAACTTAGTATATAGTTTTTATAACTTATAAAACTTACCAAACTACTATTTTTATATAATTTCCATTTATTTATCCTTATGCATTTTTATATTAATGAAATATATAAGTTAGTGGGTTTTAATTCACATTTTATACTATGTTTATTTGAGTGCTTATATAATAATATTAAACTTTAATTTCACAAAATCAGTCCTAAAAATCTAGTTTACTAAAATGATCATATCTAGAGTTATACTTGGAGATAGAACCCCAAATTTTTATCACAGAAGCTACATGATATGTGCTTCGTTTTATTCCTATAGCTACTGATGAATCAACTTCTAAGTATTTTATAAAATTCGTCCAAAATAGTGTACTCAGATTTGCACTCTAAACTTGTTTTGATCATATCTCACTCATTTTTATGATTCCATTGCATGGCCAACTCTCACATGTGTAAAAGTCTCAATACTCACTGTATATCAATTCATCTATACCATTTTATCAGTTCATCATATGGTTATTTACTGTTTTTATACAGCCTACTAAATTAAGCAAGATTAACCACTTTTACATATAGTTTTTCATCTTTTTACCCATGTTTATCAACACCAAATCCCCACATAATATTTTTATCATCATATATTAATCATATACATATACAATAAGAAAGGAAATACATGATTACATAATCAAAATAACAAGAGGATGGGGAGAACAATCTTTATACCACCAAGATTATGTAGGTTGTGATCAAGACATGGATTTTGATCACACAACTTGTGATAAATCAACACCAATCTTCAAGGCCACTAATACTTGTAATCTTCTTGTAGAAATCAGCCCTTGGACATCACCAAATCTTCTCCTTGGATGTTAAAATCACCACCAATCAATAGAGCTTGAAAAGGGCTTCATCATATGTAGAGATAATATAGGATTTGTGGTTAAATTTGATCAAAATGGTGGTGGTGGTGGTGGAAGTGGACGGCACAAGGAGGGAAATATGGGAGGATTTTGAGTTGTCTTTCATGTGATAATGGAAGTAAATGGTAAGTGTTAATGGTTTTGTGGTTATGGTGGGTGAATAATGCTTCCATGTTAAGCTAAGCTTACATGTGTAAGCTTGTTAGCTACATGTTGCCACATCTTGTGATGTGGTGGCATACTTTGGCCGTCCCATGTTAGTGGGGTGGGGCAAGATTTATCTTGTCTCATCCCACTAATTTACAGGTACTCTTTGATTCTAGTTTCCTCGATTTGCGTGCCCTCGGGTCGTTTTACGAAAAACGTTTTTATAAATTATGAATCAACGGCACAAAAAGAATCTAATAAAAATTGTCTCATAAAAAACGGAGCTCAAAAACGTAAATACGTAATCCTAAGGTTTCCGGTTTAGTCGTAAAGGACGTTAAATTAAAATCGTAAGTCCTAATCTCTTCTCGTAAATTTGTGAGTTTATGAACCAACACAAATTTAAAATCTCAAAATAATATTCACGGATATATTTATTTTCTGAAATGTCGGACTGTAACCAAAACGGTGTAGGTAAACGTAAGCACGTAACGTAGAATCCTCCGGTTTAGACGTAGTCGATGCTACTTCAAGACGTAAATCCAAATTTCTTCCCAAAAATAAGAGTTCATAATATAACATTAAAATAAGGTTTTCAAATAAATATTGAGAATAAAATATCAACCATAAATTAACGGATTGTCACAGCATTTACCCCTAAACAGGATCTTTGTCCTCAAAGATCATCTTATCTTACTACTCGCTTCTTAAAGAGTTAAAGCCATGTGGGTATTTCCTCCACATTCGGTATTTTCTCATTAGTGTAATCCATTACAATAAGCGAGTTTCATCAAACATAACTACGGGAATAAGATCAGGCTAAATGTTGACTTACTTTCTCTATCCATGATGTTCACGGGTTTTTGATGAATGCAACTTTTCGCCGATCTGAACTTTATCAAGAAGAATTCAGATTTTCACTTGATAGATATTTATCAAGTTCGATTTACTAAATATAATTCACGCAGTCCTTGAAGTCATAGGGTAGATCCAGCTTATATGCCTTTCAAACCAATCTTTTACATCATCTCAATGGTCCCATACAACGGGGACTTATATCCCATGATCTTTCAGATCATCAATTCATTTTTCCATGGTTAAAATTTTTGGCCTAACTTCGCTACCCATCTGGCACTTCAAGATCTACATTTCATATTCACATAACCTCCTGCCCACTACCGGCAGTCAATAATCAGATCCTAATTTCAATAATCATTTCAGGTCTCGCGGGTCGAGTATTTTGTAAGGTTAGGTTCGCCATCATAGGAAACCTTAAACCTAAAAGACATGTCCAACTCACAATGGGTGTATGTCGGGTGTCTTCATCCCAACTCCTGCTTACAGATGCTCTAATATATATCCTCACAAGATTCGATCTCGATCCTAATACGATAATTATCAATGATAATCTTTCCAAAGGAAAACGATTATACGGTTCATTACCAAAGGTCAATCATTCTAGCATAAAACATAACTTATAGTATTTTGTATCGTTACTTTACCTCATCCCTTCGATTGGGGTGGTACACAGTACTCTCATCAAGATTCGTTCTCAATGACTTCTGAGCAAATCTCTAGAAATTCGATGCGAAGCGAGGATCTTGATAGAGATGATCGATACAGGCACACCATGTTTACACAACTCCTTTAAATACAAAAGAGTCAATTTCTTCATCAAGAATCTATCATTAACAGGAATGATATTAGCAGATTTGGTCAGTCTGTCGACGATGACCCAAATCGAATCAAATTCAGATGATGACCTTTGCAATAGCTAGACGTTTACTAATGTATGAGGCGGTGTCTGCTTTCATAATTTGCCATCAGTACAACTTCTTCTGATAATGATACATTAAATCAGAAATGACAGGAATAGAATACTTATAAATACGAGATTCCAACATGACTACATCTCAAAATCTCCATATTTAGGCAACCACAAGTGGCCTTTGAAACACCATCGGCTTCTTAATTCTAATGGTTCACATTAGCCGCAAACCCCTTTTTATTATCTATATTATCCTTCTTACAAGCATTAGTTATTTCTAAATTGCTCGACTATTTATTTTGCACCTTCATTATTAAGGAACATGTCCTAATTGGTTCTTTATCTTTTCTATATAATGTGTCAGTAATTACATTCACCTTCCTCGATGAAATAAATATCATGACCGTATTTATTCAGAAATTATTCCTTCATATTTTCTAAGTCTTAGTTCTATCTCAACTATTATTTTTATCAGTTTTGCTCAATCCGACGTTTAAAGCATCGATAATTATTACACGTAAATTAACAATAAATATTAAGTTTTTATGAAACGTAAATGTTAAAAGTTTAAATTTCTTAGTTCGACCAATTATAATTAAATGTTCAAAAAAATTTTGAATTTAATTAACACGATTTATGCTGATTTATCGAAAATAATTAATAAGATTCGTAAATGTTTGAAAAATCTTTGGTTATACTTTGGTCAAAATTTTCTTAGTTGAAAAGTAAAAAGTGTCATTTCAAATTTCAAGTCATGGTTTAAATGGTTTTCTCAATCCCTCTTAGGTTGTCTTGAGGTATACACAAACATTTACCCCTAAACAGGAGTTTAGTTAAGTGATTTGTGTATAAGGAAATAATCCCTTAAAAATCCTTTGTTAAAACATTTGTCAAAACATATTTCCATTTTATTTTTGGTCAAACCTAAAGCCTTAAAAGGGCTCTACATTTTTGAAGAGTCAATATAGATTCCATTATCTTATTAATCACACGGTCAGATAATGTAAAGGATTAAGTCTTAGATCCCATTTTAAATATTCAAGGTACAGGTTTTCGTTGTTCGGCCAATTCGGGCAATCTATTAATAATTATTAACTCATTCTTATTCTTATAAACAAACAGATGGTTCTTAATGACCACAAGCATGAATTTATCAATTTACAGCCAACACACGTGATTCACCAAATTTATGAATACTACATGTACATTGGTCAATCCAAGCGACATCACATGAAACTCATAATGTTCATTTAAAGTTCTGGATGTAGTGATTGGAATAGATAATCTTTTTCGCGGACGCGAAATTGATGATAACCATGCCGTGTATCAAATTCCTGAATATACGCTAGAACCTTGTAAATGATCGAACAATCTATCATCTTGGGTAGTGGATATAGATTTTTAATCGTCAATTTTACCTAGTTCACGGTAATCAATAAATATAAGGAATGATAACACCAGAGCTCTTCATAATGACGAGCTTGGTAGAATAAAAGCTTTCTCCGACAACTCTCTCAGTTGTACGGTAATTCTTTTAATTTAGATGGTGCTAACTTACAGTGCACAAGCCACAGGTGCAGCACCGGGAATATAATCAATACCAATTTCAAATTGCCTTAATGGCAAAAGTCTAGGTAATTCATCAACAAATACTTCATAAAGTTTTAGATAACAGAAACATCTTTTAATAAATTCATATTAGGTTCTTTCTAGAGTATAATATCTATGACTAATTCACAACCATTCACAATATAATTTCAATTCTAGATGCAGGATATGGTCATCCATCAAGAATTATTTAGATCACTTTTGATAATCAACGTCTTATCTTTTAGGGGATTTCTACTCCAGTTCCCATCAATTAAGACAATGTATTCATGTCATAATCAATCAATCCATTCTACTGGCACTATCAACTTTTCAGTTTCGTTACCATTGATAAGATGTGATCTTCTCAAAAGACTAATAATAATTCATAATCCTTCACAAATTCAAGGATATCAGGAGACACATCTATCATCCAAAGAGTAATGTCAACGCATAATTTACGCGAGAGAATTTCAACTCAGATAAAGACGAAAACATTAACGAATATGAGTATATCCCATGTTTTCATAATTTGAGTACGCATTCGAAAGTTCCTCGGATCGTTTCCCAGGTCATTCAAATGAAATCAAATCAAAAGAAATGATAGGAACGTCGATACATCCAGTCGGGTATCAACACTCGGTAATCAGATACTTTTCCTAAGAATCTCGTTACGGGAGAATTGGACAAGAAAGAATTGTCAATTGTCAAATAAGACAATTTCCACAGATGAGTAAATTCGACTCAAAAGAATAGATGCTACAGGCACATATGTAGGTGTCCCTAACACTATGTCCCTATTTTTCACTTCTTGCAGATCTCATAAAATTTAATCTTTCACAATCATTAAAGAAAATGTAGTGTTTATTAATCAGTTTTATGGTGACTACTAATCAGCCTTGCATAGTCCATTCCAAATTGTATGTAGGCGCGCAACTATATATAATTTCAAGATTAACGATGCAATACTCAATTCGTCAAAATTTTATCATCATGTTTATAATAAAAACATTTTCATGCTTAATTCTTAAATAAGAATCAAAAATAAATTTACAAAGATTTTCTTTGTTACAAAAACAATTAAGCTTTCCAAGGTGTTTCATAAACAACTTCATTTCGATAACAATTACTTATAAATCTCACTTTGAGTAATCCTTTTAGTGATGAAAATTCAATTTTCTCAAGGGATACTATTTTATCTTATAAAAACAATCAGTGATATGCAAAAGAGTGATGAAAAGTTGTTCACCAAGAACTAACTACAATATGCTAGGAAATGAGCTTAGCCAATTAATCATGAGGTGCATGACCTCGATGGCACTCAAAATGAACAATCCACAACGTAACTCAATTCGAGATGAGTACTTGTTCAATGGTTGCATCACTAATGCGAACATTAGGAACAAGCAAGAAAAGATGGATAATATCGATACATGTAGAATTTAGCAATCAAAGGTAGTCTTTTCACTAATCACAAACAAGTCAGAATTGTACCGTAACACATTGTGTGTCACTATGTCATACAGTTCCAAGAACTCATCCTACCAACTGATATATCTCAGTTAAGTTAGGGATTTTAAAAGATACCACAATGAATACTAATCTACAAGAGTCATTAGGTGTGCCACCTGTCCCGGAAGATCCATCGGTCCCAACTTAGAAGAAGATTTCTTCAATTTATTTCTTGGACACTGGGCATCCTCATCATTGGACAATGGCCTAGGAACAACACTTAACACGAACTAACAATCAATTAAAACCTTATAATTCAATCACAGAACTTAACGACTTCCTCTTACCAATCTCATATTCCATACGAGTTAAATTTTACTTAATTCAAGTTTTCAATCAACTTATCCTCAATGCAATATCCTACCTCATTCTCCAATACTTTCAACCTTATTCTTAGACCTTAAAAGGGAAATAAAAGCTTGATATGATCAACACCTAATTTCAATCCTATAGCTCTTACAACAACAATTATCAAATGAGTCACCAGTATTAAATGACTCACACATTCAATTAGACTTCTCGGAAAGGTACTAGTGGCATGAGGCTTTTGGGTAATGGTTCCAATGACAGCCTCAAGTGCAACATTCACCCTTTCGATTTCAATTTAAGAATTGGGTGACAACGAATCAGATGACACCTTTCTAGGTGGTAACGTTTTGTCAAACTCCACTCTATAAGGAAAGATCGTCATGACCCATCGATATCAGATTTAATCTCGCCAATTCTTCTTTAATATCGTAATCAACTAATATCAACATTTCTACGAATATCAACCATTTGTTGGGATCATAAATATCCACAACTTGGTTTAGATCTAGGATAGCTAGAATTCCTACGAGAATAGCTTCGATTAATTTACTAGGGGATTTAGGGTTTCTTGTGACAATCTACGTCGTATAAATACCTCGTATAAATATCAAATTAATCATCAAACAATCATGAAATCAAATTACATCATATATATATATATAATCCAAGTTATATATATATTAAAATAACACTTCTCAGTCTGGCCTTGTCGGTAACTCGGGAATTCTTCAGCACCGTTATAGTCAAAAGATTTTTAGACGTTTTAAGAAAAATGTTTATAGTTAAAAGATTTTGAAATGTTTTATTCAAAACCTTGGTTTTAAAAATCTTTCGTTCTTTATAACGAGAGCTCTGGTACCAAACTGTAACACCTCCAAATTTACACAATTCAATACAGCGGAAGACTCGTTGGTGTTACGGGATAGCACATTACTCACATCATAGACAACGCATAAAAATCGCGTCATTTAATAATAAAGCATTTCCATTCATAAATATCAAAGTTACATAGGTCCCGAGTCATTGTATTTCATACAGGGTTTACAAAGCATTTGAATGGAAATTATTATTTAAGTGCAGGCCATGAATTCTTGTTGTCTTCCCGAGAATTACCTTCAAGTACCTGAGATAAAACATGTTAAAAGAAAAGGTCAGCGATAACGCCGAGTGAATTCATAGAGTTTAATAAAACCATCAATATATCATCGGTATATAATTATTACCGAAAATCATTTTTGTACAAATCATTGTAATAGGCCATAAAATTGCCAAAGTCATTTTATACAAATCCTTATCAAAAATCATAATATAGGCATTTGCCTTCAAAATCATTATACGAGCCAATGTCGTAAAAACATCATACAATACGTCTTATGACGTTGTATAAAGTTAAATAAAAACCGTTATATGAATATGGTTATGTAAAACCAAAACACGAACATAAAATCAATAATAAGACCCTGTATTGCTAGTCAGGCAATATATCGTAATTTAGTGCGTATAGCAGTATTTCGTTATGTTTGGATTATTATAAGCCGCATGACATTGTTACCTTACTAAACCAAACAACGGGTAGCTAGCCCGAAACTCAATTTGCCTATCTAAATTAGCGTGTCGTCACAATAATCATGGTTGTGTAAATCTTCTCATACATAAATTCGCTTACCAATCAATGTGGCACGACGGGGATCAACCGTCAAGGCGCGAACTGGGGTGATCGTCCCCAAATAGTACTATTATTTGTATAAGCGTCTACCAAATCCCGGTAGTTCATAATTCATGCTAATGGGACTTTTAGTGACATAACCTAACTTTAATAATCCATATCATTTCATTTATAGGGTCATATAATCATTCATCGGGTCATACAATCATTCGGGTCCAAATCAATAAACAAACAATCGGGACAAATGGTATCCTATTTTATCAAAACTAACATGTTATCTCCCTCGTGGGTTTATAAAACATTTCATAAAACATTTAAAAGAGTGCGAGGCTATGAACTCACGTTGATGTGGGAAGGCGGGTTATCGGTAATTCGGATGTACGGTACGTGCTTCAATCACAGAAACCTAGACAAATAATACTCGTCTTAGACTCTTGTCCAATGACTTTATAAAAATAACAATTATGTATACATATGATGATTATATATATATATGATGATGATCAAGTGGGTTTATACATCTTTACTGATTCATTATAGTGTTTATGTGTTGGTAATTTTCAAGACTAGTTACACTAGTTCGACTTGTTTACATTTTGAAGCCCAATGGGCCTATTACAAGCCCAATACTATTCATTATCCCAATAATACTTTTATTATCAGTATTATACTTTATATGTTGGGCCCAAACGGGTTAAGCCCAATAAATAAGTTTATAAGTGTTTTACCAAATTAGTCGGGTTTATTGTTCATTAAGGCTACTTTGGCCCGTTAATGTCTATATATTGTAAAGCTCGGGTTTTATCGATTTTTACTTGTTATATATGTTTATATATCAGTATGTGAGTTTATAAAAGTTTACATTAGATGGGTCCAACCGTCTAAGTTTTATTTAACAAAAACGTTAATCTATCGGTTTTAGCCGAAAAGACGTAAAACTTAGTATATAGTTTTTTATAACTTATAAAACTTACCAAACTACTATTTTTATATAATGTCCATTTATTTATCCTTATGCATTTTTATATAAATCAAATATATAAGTTAGTGGGTTTTAATTCACATTTTATACTATATTTATTTGGGTGCTTATATAATAATATTAAACTTTAATTTCACAAAATCAGTCCTAAAAATCTAGTTTACTAAAATGATCATATCTAGAGTTCTACTTGGAGATAGAACCCCAAATATTTATCACAGAAACTACATGATATGTGCTTCATTTTATTCCTGTATAGCTACTGATGAATCAACATCTAAGTATTTTATAAAATTCGTCCAAAACAGTGTACTCAGATTTGCACTCTAAACTTGTTTTGATCATATCTCACTCATGTTTATGATTCCATTGCATGGCCAACTCTCACATGTGTACAAGTCTCAATACTCACTGTAAATCAATTCATCTATACCATTTTATCAGTTCATCATATGGTTATTTACTGTTTTTATACAGCCTACTAAATTAAGCAAGATTAACCACTTTTACATATAATTTTTCATCTTTTTACTCATGTTTATCAACACCAAATCCCCACATAATATTTTTATCATCATATATTCATCATATACATATACAATAAGAAAGAAAATACATGATTACATAATCAAAATAACAAGAGGATGGGGAGAACAATCTTTATACCACCAAAATTATGTAGGTTGTGATCAAGACATGGATTTTGATCACACAACTTGTGATAAATCAACACCAATCTTCAAGGCCACCAATACTTGTAATCTTCTTGTAGAAATCAGCCCTTGGACATCACCAAATCTTCTCCTTTGATGTTAAAATCACCACCAATCAATAGAGCTTGAAAAGGGCTTCATCATATGTAGAGATAATATAGGATTTGTGGTTAAATTTGATCAAAATGGTGGTGGTGGTGGTGGAAGTGGACGGCACAAGTAGGGAAAGATGGGAGGATTTTGAGTTGTTTTGCATGTGATAATGGAAGTAAATGGTAAGTGTTAATGGTTTTGTGGTTTTGGTGGGTGAATAATGCTTCCATGTTAAGCTATGCTTACATGTGTAAGCTTGTTAGCTACATGTTGCCACATCTTGTGATGTGGTGGCATACTTTGGCCGTCCCATGTTAGTGGGGTGGGGCAAGATTTATGTTGTATCATCCCACTAATTTACGGGTACTTCTCGATTCTAGTTTCCTCGATTAGCGTGCCCTCGGGTCGTTGTACGAAAAATGTTTTTATAAATTATGAATCAACGGCACAAAACGAATCTAATAAAAATTGTCTCATAAAAAACGGAGTTCAAAAACATAAATACGTAATCCTAAGGTTTTCGGTTTAGTCGTAAAGGACGTTAAATTAAAATCGTAAGTCCTAATCTCTTCTCGTAAATTTGTGAGTATATGAACCAACACAAATTTAAAATCTCAAAATTATATTCACGGATATATTCATTTTCTGAAATGTCGGACTGTCACCAAAACGGTGTAGGTAAACGTAAGCACGTAACGTAGAATCCTCCGGTTTAGAGGTAGTCGGTGCTACTTCAAGACGTAAATCCAAATTTCTTCCCAAAAATAAGTGAGTTCATAATATAACATTAAAATAATGTTTTCAAATAAATATTTAGAATAAAATATCAACCATAAATTGACGGATTGTCACAATGTCCAAGGGCTGATTTCTACATAAAGTTTACAAGTATTAGTGGCCTTGAAGATTGGTGTTGATTTATCACAAGTTGTGTCATCAAAAATCCAAGCCTTGATCATAAACTACTTAATCTTGGTGGTATAAAGATTGTTCTTTCTATCCTCTTGTTATTTTGATTATGTAATCTTGTACTTTCTTTCCTATTGTATATGTATATGATGTATATATGATGATAAAATTGTTGTGTGGGGATCAAGTGTTGATAAATATGGTTAAAAAGATGGAAAACCATAGGTAACAAGGTTAAAATTTTGCTAAATATGATGGCTGTATAAAAACAGTAAGTAACCAAGTTATAATCTGATAAAATTGTATGGTGGAATCAATTTACAGTAAGTATAAGATGTCATACACATGTGAGAGTTGGTCATGCAATGGAATCATAAAAATGAGTGAGATATGATCAAAACAAAATTAGTATACCAATCTGAATAGTCTATTTTGAAGGGACTGTTAAGGATACTTAAAAATGTATTGAGCAGTAGCTATAACTAAGTTATTTGTAGCACATAATATGAAGTTTATGTCATCCAAAAATGAGCTTCTATCTCCTTATAGAACTCAAGATATGATAAAAATGGTGAAAGTGAAACTAAAAATCAGATTTTGTGAAATTAAAGTTTAATAGTATTATATAAGCACTCAAATAATATTGTATATAAAATGTGAAATTAAAACCCACTAACTTATATATTTCATTTATATAAATATGTATAAGGATAAATAAATGGACATTTTATAAAAATGGTAGTTTGGTAAGATTTATAAGTTATAAAAACTATGAACATGATTTCTACGTCTTTTCGGCTAATACCGTAAAATTAACGTTTTTCGTCAATTAGAACTTAGACGATCGGACCCGTCTAATGTAAACTTTTTAAAAGTCATATACTGATATATAAGTACCTAATACAAGTAAAAACCGATAAAACCCGAACTATATAACATATAGACATTAACGGGCTAAGTTAGCTTTATTGAACTATTAACCCGACTAGTTTGGTAAAACACTTATAAACTTACTTATTGGGTTTAACCCACTTGGGCCTAACATGTAATTATAGGAATGATATTAAAAGTGTAAATTGGACTAATAGAATGTAATGGGCTTATAATGGGCTTATTGGGCCTTGACAAGTAAAGAAGATGAACTAGTGAAACAAGTATAAAAGTTGTCAACACATAATGCTAAAATGAGTAAATAAGAATATGCAATCCCACTTGATCATCATCCTATGTATAGAATCATCATATGTATACATAATTGTTATTTTGATAAAGTCATTGGACAAAATTCTAAGACGAGTATTATTTGTCTAGGTTTCCGTGATTGAAGCACGTACTGTACATCCAAATCGCCGATAACCGCCTCCCCACATCAACGTGAGTTCATAGCCTCGCACTCTTTTAAAAGTTTTTGTGAAATATTTTATAAACCCGCGAGGGAGATAACATGTTAGTTTTAATAAAATAGGACACCATTTGTCCCGATTGTTTGTTTATTGATTTGGACCCGAATGATGTTATGACCCGATGAATGATTATATGACCCGATGTATGAGATAAAATGGATTATTAAAGTTAGGTTATGTCACTAAAAGTCACATTAGCATGAATTGTGAACTACCGGGATTTGGTAGACGCTTATGCGTATAATAGTACTATTTGGGCACGATCACCCCAGTTCGCGCCTTGACGGTTGATCCCCGTTGTGCCACATTGATTGGTAAGCGAATTTATGTATGAGAAGATTTACACAAGCGTGATTATTGTGACGACACGCAAATTTAGAAGGGCAAATGAGTTTCGCGTTAGCTACCCGTTGTTTGTTATAGTAAGGTAACAATGTCATGCGGCTTATAATAATCCAATTAACGAAATACTGCTATACGCACTGAATTACGATATATTGCCTGACTAGCAATACGGGGTCTTATTATTGATATTATGTTCGTGTTTTGGTTTTATATAACCATATTTATATAACGGTTTTTATTTAATCCATACAACGTTATAAAACGTATTGTATGATGTTTTTACGACAATGATTCGTATAATGATTTTGAAGGCAAAAGCCTATATTATGATTTTTGATAAGGATTTGTATAAAATGACTTTGGTTATTTTATGGCCTATTACAAAGATTTGTACAAAATGATTTTCGATAATAATTTTATACCGATGTTATATTGATGGATTTTATTAAACTCTATGAATTCACTCGGCGTTATCGCTGACCTTTTCTTTTAATATGTTTTATCTCAGGTACTTGAAGGTAATTCTCGGGAAGACGACAAGAATTCATGGCCCGCACTTAAATAACATTTTCCATTCAAATATTTTGTAAAAATTGTATGAAATACTATGACTTGGGACCTATGTAAATTTCATATTTATGAATGGAAATGCTTTATTATTAAACGACGCGATTTTTAAGCGTTGTCTATGATGTGAGTAATGTGCTATCGCGTAACACCAATGAGTCTTTCGCTGTATTGAATTGTATAAATTTGGGGGTGTTACAACGTGTACCAATAGAATTCCAAACGATTGCGTCCCATAATAAATATAGGGTAAACCGAAAGATCAACCATAATGAACCCTAGCCAAAACAACTGAAAATGAAACAATGTAATCCAAAAGATTCAATGGAGTGTGCCAACAACGAAAAATTAGACTCGTCATGGTTAGTATTACCAAATTTCGATACCTCAGAAAATTTTAAACTTTAGCCCCATTTAGTTACTCCTCATAAGAACCAAACTTCAATACTACTAAAATCAATCATACTCGTTTTGAACAATAAACTCATATTTTATCTTTTCATTATTTTATCAAAGATATCAACTAGTTAGTATACTACAATCTTATTCTAACCATTATCTTGTTTACCCGTATTAAACTTATTTCACTTGTTATTATGAAACCAATACATGTTTATAAAATACAATGTTTTATTTTCATTTTATTCTATATTATTATTATTATTATTATTTTATAAAATCCATTTAGGCTGGTTATAACTAAACTACTACACGTTTACAAGGTGTGGTGCTTTTTTATCATTACTATAATAAAATCTCCCTTTTTACTCTTTCCTTCTAGTTAAATACTTCTAAAATTTTAACTCCACTTAAGAAAATTTTTTGTAAAATTTCTTTACCCCTTTAAAATGTATTATCACATATTACATAGAAAATTAATCCAATTATTTTCAAGACAAAATTTTTTTATAGCTTACTACCACAAACTTTAAAAAAAATATGTAAGTCACGATATCATACCATACACTTACAAATTATTTTCAAAACCGTTTTCCTATAATTAGCCACACTTATTTGTAAGAAAATTTAGTATTTCTCATTAATTAAAATACATACCCGAATGTAGACACACATAAAAAGACTCAAAACGTCGTTGGAACTCCATCAAACTCAAGCACCATAAAACACGAGCAAACACAAGGTACGTTCAAGTTATAATAACTACTGAACGACCATATATCATAACTTGACACATACTAGTATATATACATCCGCATATATATACCTATTAAATCACCCAAAACATACTCGTTACCATACATGTCAGATCAATCAATCGCGTTATACACTTGTTTTTCCATACGAGTAATCACCATCTTACCACAAGGCATAAAATCCATCACTAAAACCAGTCCATATCGTGTGACCCCATAATCACACAACATGAGTATAACCCAAAACGTATAACACACTAAAAAATAGCCATATGGTAGACAACCGTTAGATAAACCCATATATTATACATATACCCAAAAATCCACATCTCATCATATACAAGCATGTACTAACCCTCTTTCATGCAATCATACTTGAGAACCCATTGAAGTTGTGGTACTTGTATAACTATGTTGGCCACCATACTTATACAATTACTCTTTCCTCAATGCACTCCCTCCTATGATGACACTTATAAGAATCAATACAACATATAACACATAAATCCATCTACTCACATAAGCTCATAACCACATAAATAATAAGGTCCAAAACTCCATCTATTAAAATAACATAGTAAAACTCTTGGAATACATAAATCCATAGTCTAGCTAAAACAGCATATACAAACTCCAACACAACATCATAATCAATTATAAGTCATGTCGCCCATAAGAGTGGAAACAACTTAAAATCCTTCCTATCCACCTACTCCTAGTAACTCGAATCACCACATGATTTTTTAGGGAACATGACTTAAACATCAAAAGAAAACTACTATGCATTAGGTACACCAAATAACTTATCAATTATTATGAAAGTAATTCATATATCAAAAATAAAACAAAAATTAACATGTGACTAAGTATGAACGACTATAGTTCAATCCATACTAGTCAAAACTCACAAAAAACGAATCAACAATACTCAGATTATACAATCAAAACCATACACACATATTTGTATGACGCCTATATGCAGGGATCCTTAAGCTATAGACTAGGCTACTAGACTAGGCAACCTAATTCTCTATAACCATTGTCTCTGACACCATTCTGTCACACCCCACCATGGCGGAATATGGGGCGCGACGTATGGATATCATCCACAACAATAGAGTGTCTATAGAGATAACTAAATGAAATGGAAATATCATAAATGGTGACACAATGTCATGAAGATATCTCAAACAATGCAGGCGTCTAGGTAAGTAGGTAACAGGTCTACCTCTTACCAAAGACATACAATTAACAAATAACAAACATATAGGTGTCTAAAAAGTATCACTTATTCAAACATAAATAAAGACTAAGAGGAAAGGGGGTTCCTCCAAATGCAATCCTAAGCCTTCCAGCTAGCCACTCCTATTCTCACGCTTAACCACATTCTCACCTGAAAGAGACACTAAAGCATGTCAACATAAAGTTGGTGAGAGTCATAGGTTTAGACTCCAACGCCAAATCCGTTATAAGCTGTGAATAACAACCATTAACAAAATAACATATGGACAATGTGCTACAATTATGTATTAACAACTAGCATTCAAGATCAACCAATCACCACAAATCCAAGGCTCCAATCCTTACCAATCACCATGGTCCCATACGCACCCATACACCTATGAACCAATCCCAAGGCCCCGTCTTGTCAACATCCTTGTGGTACCAAGTCAAACCACAATAACTGAGACGGTACGTGTCCCCCGATCCAAATCATAAACACAATCAAGAATCACATAGCAGTTAATCACATAAGTGTACACATAAGTCCATCACAAACCATAAAAACATTCATAGCATTCTTTAAAAAACCATACAGTGTCTTTTCCATCCCATCTGGAAATCAAATCATAAAAATACATGGGACTATGAAACTCACCTGAACAAGCTTCTCTAAGTACCCACACTCTAACACAAATCTAAACACACAAACGTATACAATCAAGACATGAACCATATACCAAAATGGCTCATCAATCTATGATGGATATCTAATCTTCTCCTACAACTTAACCCCATTTATATGCCATATGAATCTCATCACACCCCTATATAAAGCCCTTAACTTAGTTTAGTTCATAACTCGTCTCGTTAATATTTAACCCAAAACAGTCCCCTTTTTCATACTTCAAACTATTGGTCGAACACCCCCTTAACCAAAGTAACATGCCCTGTAAAAGAAACCCTATGCCCTTACATGTGTTAGCTAACTCTCCCCTTTGACCGCAACCTTAACGCTACTGCTAAGGCCTCCATATATATATATATATATATATATATATATATATATATATATATATATATATATATATATATATATATATATATATATATATATATATATATATATACTTTTACCTATCTAGAATTTACTGATTTTGAACATATGAAAAGTTTGTTATGATCAGAGGGTCTTAATCTAACCCATTTGTTTAGGCCTCCTCCAGATATTTTATTTAATATATAATATAATTCTCATGTTTGTTTGAAGGTCCAATTATTTTTCTAAGTACCCTAAACATCTTAAAACATTAATTTAAACCCGACTGATTTTAAAACTGCTTTGACCTCCGACTGTTGTAACCTATTTTTTGACCCACTTCCTGACCTCCAATTCAATTCTAGTTCCTTGCATTTGAAAGCAAATTCAATTACCTTTTCAGGGATATAAGATTCGAAAATTAAAAGTTTGTAGAACTCTAGATATGATCAAAACAATGCACCAAAAATTCTGCCCAGTTTTTAATTACGAACTTAATTGAGTTAACCTAATTAATTATTCATAATTTATTTATTCACAAGCCCTAATTTATCTAATCATTATAATAACATTAATTCTCAGATTTTAATTTTTCTCTAACCCTAAATCCATCATAATTGATGTTTACATGAACAAACATAATTTAGTTAATAAAAACGTAATTAGAACATGATTTTTACCTCTAATCTTCAAGGGATTGATTTTTCTTGAAAACCCTAACCTCTATTGATGTATTTTCGACCCTATAGCTGATATAAGTCGTTCATGGCCTTTAGGGATCTTAATTTGTATTAAAACACCTTTCCTAATCCAAATTTAAGGCTAAAACCAAAACTTTCCATATTTTCTAACCCCCTTCCACCAAATTGGCCCATAACCGACCCAAATAGCCTTTTTCTTTATTTTTTTATTATTTACTGTAAATTAACTATTAATTATCATTACCTTAAATTTCCTTAATTAATTTCAGCTCCTAAAACCTCCAAAACCGCTAAACCGTAAAACTAGTCAATTTACGCGTATACCGTAAAAGACGTAAAAATATACTGTTTTATAAAAACTCTTAGAATATGAAATAAACTATACAAATAAGTTCCAAATGACTTAAAACCATCCCGTAAATTATTCCCGTGACTAATTACCTCATCCGAGACCTCTTAATGCTAAACCTTAATTCGTAAAAATACGATTTTCTATAATACATATACGTATACGTAAAACCACGAAATAACACCATCTCATTTCATAGTCACTACCTTGTGAGCTCATGAACATGAAATAACCGTTCCTCAATTTACTTATGAGTACCATATACCCATAAACGATATCCAAACCTCACTCTAAACACACAAAATAAACACATAAGCACATAAAAGCACATATTTGCACAAAACACCCTAAACTATAGTCTAAGTGACGAACCCCAAAACCATGGTTGTCACACAACTCGTCTACTTAAGATCCGATTTCACTTTATTACTAGAAAAACAATTACCATGGATTCTACATCAACAAACAATGTGACTCACAACAATATCATGGTAGCCGGTACCAAAGATCTTCCTTCAATGCTTGTACCCGGATAAAATGGTCAATTACAATAATGTTTTCTTCAATATGTTGATACAAGATCTAACGGTGTTTCTTTAAGGCATTGCATATTTGATGGTCCGTATGTTCTTACTATTGTCATCATTCCAGCTGTACTAACAAGAATACTAAAGAAGGTGTTCTTGAGAACGAACATGTAGAAACTTATGCAAACACTACAGATGAAAAACTTGTTTGGATTGATTCTGAAGCTGAAGCAGTTTACATGATTTTCAGTGGGATTGGACAGGATATATACTAAACGGTTGATGCATATTCTAATGCAAAGGAGATGTGGATGGATATTGAAATATTGCAACAAGGTGAAGCATCGAACCAACAAGATCCGAAGACAAATTTGTTTTGGGGATTTGTAAAATTTACTTCTTTGGAAGGGGAATCGATTGAATCATACTACTCCAGATTCTATAAAATGATGAATGAGACGAGTAGAAAATAATTGGAAGTCTCCAATATATGAAAGTCAATATACAGTTTCAACAACAACTTTAGCCAACATGGTCAAGATTTGTGACTTTGGTCAAACAAGCTCAAAAGTTAGTCATTGTCTCATATCACAAGTTATTTGACATCTTTAAATAATTTCATAATGAGGCAGATGAAATCCGAGTTGAAAGGTTAGAATAGACTACAAATCTACTTCCACTTATATCAACTACATAACAAGATCCTGAATACCCTCATCATGCACTAAATCCATCTAAAACTAATACACCATCACCACGATATAACACTACATCCAAGACACATGTTGCATCAAGATCAAAAGAAAAAGTGATTGCAAGAGAACCTTCACCACCATCTAAGTCATCATCTATAAACATTGACGAAGAACAAGCTCAGAAGGATAGGGAATTGCATCAACAAATTGCATTCATCATGAAGTCCTACAAGAAAATCTACCAACCTGCTAACAACAACCTCATATCATCATCTAACAGAAGGAATTGATATGTTGATATTCCTCCAAGGGTGATCGACGAAATGCAACACATGTTGAGGAGTCTGTAAGATATGATAGATAAACTACAAAGTATGATAATCAGAGGGTTGCTACGGTTGCTGGGAATAAGGAAACGATTGGATCTCAAGTTGTGCAATAGAGTGCGATTCAGTTCTTCAACTACAAAGGTTTTGGACACATGGAAAAAGAGTGCAGAAAACCAAAACGGGCAAAGGATTATGCATATCATAAGGAAAATATGTTGTTATGCAATCTCGATGTCGGGATCAAATTGTCAGCTAATGAAAGAGAAATGCTTGATGATACAGATTTAGAAGTATCCAACCAGGAATTGAAAGCACATTATTCCTACATGGAAAAGATTCAAGAGGTACTTATAGTCAGTAATGATGAAAATGGTCCTATCTTTGACTCTGAGCCAATTGATAAGGTACACACATATGATGAATATAATGTGTTTGGAAATAGACATGAGCAATGTGATCAAACTAAAACATTATTGACACATGTATGACAGAAATTTTTGTTAGCAATATCATACCTAATTCATCATATATGTGCAATAATGAGTTTGAGGATGATCAACATGCAAATGAGTATGTTGTTGAGGATCGTGTTGTGCTTGCCAATTTAAAACTAGATATATGTGAAATTAGAAATAGTCAAGCACTTAAAGAAAGAAAACGCATCACTCAGTTAAAAGTATGAGGAAAGTAAATATGCACTTATAGAATCCAATCAGATTCTTGAAAGTTGCAGAGATGAACTTCTTCATAAAAATAAAGAGCTTGATGGGAATAAATGATATATAATTGACACTAAAACATAATTTTGAAACAAAATACAATGAAAATCTTGAGTTATTAGCAAAAGAGAATTGTTTATATAACGCCTTTTTAATTGATGAACGAAAAAAAACATACCATGCAACCACTAAAGAAAACATGCTTCAACAAATGACTTCTTTAATTAATATTGATGTAACTAAAATTGTTAATTAAAAGAAAGAAGAAGTTGAAATTTTGAAAATGGATTTCAAAACCAGACAAGCTAAATATATTGACGAAGTAATGGAACTTGAAGATCAAGTCTAGTTTTTGAAAAACATTGTTTATAAAACCAATCAATCTATTCAAACCATGAAAATGTTGGCACCAAACTCCTTGTTTAAGGGTAAACCTAGTTTGGCAAGTCTTGAGTACCTCAAGTGTGACAATACGTCAATTTTAGGTCGATATTTTATTCTTAAGTATTATTTTAAAATCATTATTTTATTATTAATTTATGAACTCACTCATTTTTGGGAAGAAATTGGGGTTTACGTCTTAAAGTAGCATTGACTACGTCTAAACCGGAGAATTCTACGTTACGTGCTTAAATTTACATACACCGTTTTTATTACAGTCCGACATTTCAGGAAATAAATTTATTCTCGAAGATTATTATGGAATTTTAATTTATGTTGGTTCATAAACTCACAAATTTACGAGAAGAAATTACGACTTGCGTGCATAATTTAACGTCCTTTGCGATTAAACTGGAAACCCTAGGTTTACGTATTTACGGTTTTGAACTCCGTTTTTGATTAACAATTTTTATTAGAATCGTTTTGTGCCGTAGATTCATAATTTATAAAAACGTTTTTCGTAAAACGACTCGAGGGCACGTAAATCGAGGAAACTAGAATCGAGGAGTACCCGTAAATTAGTGGGGATGAAACAAGTATACACTTGTCTCACCCCCACTATGGGTGGCAAGACAAGCTAACAACACCACCCTTTGGTGGCAAGTTAACATAAACTAAGAGGACACTTGTCCTCCTAGCCTTCCAAAACCATTTAACCAAAAACCAACTAAACCAAAACCATTTCTCATACATCCAAAACAAGAAAGTTTTCAATCTCTACTCCTCTCTCTCTCAAATTTCGTCCAAAAACCACCACAAATCACCATCCTCATCAACTTTTCAACCATAAACATCATCTATATTCAACATATGTTGATAATCATTTAAAAAGATGATGATTTGAGGTGGTTATAACATGTGAAAAGGAGTTTACAAGGAGGTTTAGGGCTTATTTCCATAAAGGTGTTCATCCACTTGAAGATTTCAAAAAGTCCATTGCTAAAGTTGAAGATTTGGTAACAAGAACCAAGCCTTGTTCATTAAAATCTCATCTTTTCATCACTTTAGTGGTATAGAGATTGTTTCTTCCTATCATCTTGTTATTTTGTAAAAGTAATCATGTATTTTCTTTATAAATGTATATGTATATGATGATGAATGATAATCAAAATATTATGTGGGATTTTGTGTTAATAGATTTGGTTAAAAAGGCTAAAATCAACAAGTAAAGATGTTAAAATCTTGGTTAGATTCATAGGCTGTATAAAACAGTAACTATCAATATGATCACTTGGTAAAGTAGCTTGGATTATTAAATATACAGTTAGATATATGATTTTTACATATGTGGTGAGTTGGCCACTCAATGGAATCATTAAATGAGCAAGAAATGATCAAAATACTATAGAGGTACAAATCTGTATAGTCTGTTTTAGACGAATTATTAGAAATACTTAGAGGATGATTGAGCAGTAGCTATAATGGATTTATTTGTAGAACATATCATGTAGTTTTTGCTGCTCAAATATGGCAAAAATGGTGGAATGGACTTTGATGATCAGATTTGTAAATAAAACTATATAATATAATAAGAGCACTCAAATAATATTATTATAAAATAAATACATAAAACCACTAACTAATTATAAAATGAGTTATATACTAAAATAAATAAACTTGGCATTTTAAAAAAGTATAAATTCAAATGTTTTCTAAAGTTATAAAACTATATATAAGTTTTACGTGTTTTCGGCTAAAACCGAAAGATTAACGTTTTCGCTAAATAAAACTTAGACGGTCGGACCCGTCTAATGTAACATTTTATAACTCATATACAGATATGTAAGTACATTTGACAAGTAAAAACTGATAAACCCGAGCTTTATAACTTATGGACCATAATGGGCCAAAGTAGCCTTATTGGACCATTATCCCAACTAGTTTGGCTAAACACTAATGGACTTACTCATGTGCTTAACCCACTTGGACCCAACATATTAGTATAGGCATGGTATGAGAAGTATAAATGGGCTAATATAATGAATTGAATTCTTAATGGGCTTATTAGGCCTTAATATGTAATTGGGTTGAAACTATTATAACTAGTCAAAATTGACTAACACATAACAACTATAATGTTGTATGAAGAGATAAAATCCCACTTGATCATCATCATACTTATAATATCATCATATATACATAACCATTATTTTTATAAAGTCACTAGACAAGAGTCTAAGACCGAGTATTATTTGTCTAGGTTTCTGTGATTAAAGCACGTATCGTACATCCAAATCGCCGATAACCCGCCTTTCCCAATCAACTTGAGTTCATAGCCTCGCACTCTTTTAAATGTTTTATGAAATGTTTTATAAACCCGCGAGGGAGATAACATGATTAGTTTTAATAAAAATAGGACACCAGTTGTCCCGATTATTTTCTTATTGATATGGACCCGAATGATTATGTGACCCGATGAATGATTATATGACCCGATGAATGAAATGAAATGGATTATTATTATTAGTTAGGTTATGTCACTAAAAGTCCCATTAGCATGAATTGTGAACTACCGGGATTTGGTAGACGCTTATGCATATAATAGTACTATTTGGGGAAGATCACCCCAGTTCGCGCCTTGATGGTTGATCCCGTCGTGCCACATTTATTGGTAAGAGAATTTATGTATGAGAAGATTTATATAAGCGTGATTATTGTGACGACATGCTGTTTTAGATGGGCAAAGGAAATTACGGGTTAGCTACCCGACATATGTTATAGAAACGTAACAATGTCATGCGACTTATAATAATCCAATATTGAAAATACTGATATACAAATTGAATTATGATATATTGCCTGACTAGCAATACGGGGTCTTATTACTGATGTTATGTTCGTGTTTTGGTTTTATATAACCATTTTCATATAACGGTTTTATTTAAACTCTATACAACGTTATAAAACGTATTGTATGATGTTTTTACGACAATGGTTCGTATAATGGTTTTGAAGGTAAAAGCCTATATTATGATTTATGTGACAATCCGTCAATTTATGGTTGATATTTTATTCTCAATATTTATTTGAAAACAATTTTAATGTTACAATATGAACTCACTTATTTTTGGGAAGAAATTTGGATTTACGTCTTGAAGTAGCGTCGACTACGTCTAAACCGGAGGATTCTACGTTACGTGCTTACGTTTACATACAACGTCTTTGGTGACAGTCCGACATTTCAGAAAATAAATTTATCTGTGAATATTATTTTGGAGTTTTAAATTTGTGTTGGTTCATAAACTCACAAATTTACGAGAAGAGATTAGGACTTACGATTTCATTTTAACGTCCTTTACGACTAAACCGGAAACCCTAGGATTACGTATTTACGTTTTCGAACTCCGTTTTTGATGAGACAATTTTTATTGGATTCGTTTTGTAACGTTGATTCATAATTTATAAAAACGTTTTTCGTAAAACGACCCGAGGGCACGCAAATCGAGGAAACTAGAATCGAGGAGTACCCGTAAATAAATGGGGATGAGACAAGTGGGACACTTGTCCCACCCCCAAAACCGGCCAAAACAAGCTAAGTAACACCCATGAGGTGTCAAGTTTATCTTACAAAACTTACACTTGTAAGTTAGCCTAATACATAAGCTACAACTTACCACTTTCCATCAAAACCATTTCACAAACCACTTGCTCTCATTTCCACCTTGCAATACCACACAAATTTCACTCATCTCCTCAAATGTGCCGTCCCATTTCTCCCCTTAGACATCAATTTTGATCAAAATCAACCATGAAATCTTATGTTATATACACATATGTTGAAGCCCATTTGAAACCCTATTGATTGGTGGTGCTTATAACATCCAAGGAGGAGTTTTCATGGAGTAGTAGGGCTGATTTTCCACAAGGTGTTTATGAAGAATGGTGATATTGAAGATGGTCATGGTTATCAACAAGTTTCTCTAACAAAATCCATGTCCAAATCATAACCTACATCAACTTGGTGGTATAAAGATTGTCCTCCTCATCTTCTTATTATTTTGATTATGTAAACATGTATTTAATTTCCTATTGTATATGTATATGATGATTATATGATGATAAAAATGTTATGTGGGGATTTGGTGTTGATAAACATGCTTGAAAAGGTGAAAAACTATAAGAAACAAGGGTAAAATCTTGTTTAAAAATGTTGGCTATATAAAACAGTAAAGAAACATGTCATGAACTGATAAAATGATGAAGTAGAATCAATTTACAGTAAGCTATATGTCTTGTACACATGTGAGAGTTGGCCATGCAATGGAATCATTGTAATGAGTGAGATATGATCAAAACAAGTTTAAGGTACAAATCTGAGTTCACTGTTTTGGACGATTTTTAGAAAATACTTAGAAGATTATTCAACAGTAGCTATAAAAGAGTTAAATGGAGCACATATCATTTAGTTTATGTGATAAAAATTTGAGCTTCTATCTCCATATAGAACTCTAGATATGGCAGTTTTGGTGAAAGTGAAAATAAAAATCAGATTTTTGAAATTAAAGTATAATACTATTATATAAGCACTCAAAATTTAATAGTATAAAATATAAATTAAAACCCACTAACTTATATAATACATTTATATAAATATGTACAATGGTAAATAAGTGGACATTTTATAAAAATGGTAACTTGTTAAGTTTTATAAGTTATAAAACTATAAACATGATTTTTACAACTTTTTCGGCTAATACCGTAAAATTAACGTTTTTGTTAAATAAAACTTAGATGGTTGGACCCGTCTAATGAAAACTTTATAAAACTTATATACCGATATATAGACATGTATAACAAGTAAAAACCGATAAAACCCGAACTATATAACATACGGACATTAACGGGCTACGTTAACGTTATTGGACTAATAATACAACAAAATGGACTAAAACACTTGTAAACTTATTTATTGGGCTTAACCCATTTAGGCCCAACATATAAAGTATAGATACTGATAATATAAGTTAGAATGGATTAAAACAAGTTAAAGAACTTATAACAAGCTTATTGGACTTAAAACGTGTAAATAGGTAAAACTAGTAAACTAGTATAAAAGTTATCGACATATAACACTAGAATGAGTAAACGAGAATAAGTAAACCCACTTGATCATCATATATAAATAATCATCATATTTATACATAATTTTTATTTTTATAAAGTCATTGGACATGAGTCTAAGACGAGTATTATTTGTCTAGGTTTCCGTGATTGAAGCACGTACCGTACGTCCGAATCGCCGATAACCCGCCTTCCCATACCAACGTGAGTTCATAGCCTCGCACTCTTTTAAATGTTTTTATAAATGTTCTATAAACCCGCGAGGGAGATAACATGTTAGTTTTTATAAAATGGGACACCATTTGTCCCGATTGTTTGTTTATTGATTTGGACCCGAATGATTGAATGACCCGATTGTATGACCCGATAAATGATTAAAGGACCCGATAGATGAAATAAAATGGATTATTAAAGTTAGGTTATGTCACTAAAAGTCCCATTAGCATGAATTGTGAACTACCGGGATTGGTAGACGCTTATGTATATAATAGTACTATTTGGGGACGATCACCCCAGTTCGCGCCTTGACGGTTGATCCCCGTCGTGCCACATTGATTGGTAAGCGAATTTATGTATGAGAAGATTTCCATAGCGTGACCTTTGTGACGACACGCTACTTTAAGATGGGCAAAATTGGTATCGGGTTAGCTACCCGTTGTTGGTTTAGTAAGGTAACAATGTCATGCGGCTTATAATAATCCGACTAACGAAATACCACTAGACGCTCAGAATTACGACGTATTGCCTGACTAGCAATACAGGGTCATACTATTGATATTATGTTTTTGTTTTGGTTTTCATAACCATATTCATATAACGGTTTTTATTTTCATACAACGTTATAAGACGTATTGTATGATTGTTTTTACGACATTGGCTCGTATAATGATTTTTAAGGCAAATGCCTATATTATGATTTTCGATAAGGACTTGTATAAAATGAGTTTGGCTATTTTATGGCCTATTAAAATGGTTTGTATAAAATGATTTTCAGTAATAATTTTATACTGATATTATATTGATGGAATTTATTAAACTCTATGAATTCACTCGGCGTTATCGCAGACATTTTCTTTTAACATGTTTTATCTCAGGTACTTGAAGGTAATTCTCGGGAAGACGACAAGAATTCATGGCCCGCACTTAAACAATATTTTCCATTCAAACACTTGTAAAACTTTGTATGAAATAATATGACTTGGGACCGATGTAACTTTGATGTTTATGAATGGAAATGATTTATTATTAAACGACGCGATTTTTATGCGTTGTCTATGAAGTGAGTAATGTGCTATCCCGTAACACCAACGAGTCTTCCCCTGTACTGAATTGTATAAATTTGGGGGTGTTACAGTTTGGTACCAGAGCTCTCGTTATAGAGAACGAAAGATTTTTAAAACCAAGGTTTTGAATAAAACATATCAAAATCTTTTAACTATAAACATTTTTCTAAAAATGTCTAAAAATCTTTTGACTATAACGGTGCCGAAGAATTCCCGAGTTACCGACAAGACCAGACTGAGAAGTGTTATTTTAATATATATATAACTTGAATTATATATATATATATATATATATATATATATATATATATATATATATATATATATATATATATATATATATATATATATATATATATATATATATATATATATATATATATATATATATATATATATATATATATATATATATATATATGATGTAATTTGATTACATGATTGTTTGATGATTATTTTGATATTTATACGAGGTATTTATACGACGTAGATTGTCACAAGTAACCCTAAATCACCTAGTAAATTAATCGAAGCTATTCTCGTAGGAATTCTAGCTATCCTAGATCTAAACCAAGTTGTGGATATTTATGATCCCAACAAAATGGTTGATATTCATAGAAATGTAGATATTAGTTGATTGTGATTTTGAAAAAGAATTGGCGAGATTAAATCTGATATCGATATCATGACGATCTTTCCTTATAGAGTGGAGTTTGACGAAACGTCATCACCTGGAAAGATGTCATCTGATTCGTTGTCATCCAATTCTTAAATTTGAAATTGAAAGGGTGAATGTTGCACTTGAGGCTGTTATTGGAACCATTACCCAAAAGCCTCATGCCACTAGTACCTTTCCGAGAAGTCTTATTGAATGTATGAGTCATCTCATACTAGTGACTCATTTGATAAATGTTGTTGTAAGAGATATAGGATTGGAAATTAAGTGTTGATAATATCGAACTTATGTTGCCCTTTAAAGGTGTAAGAATAAGATTGAAAGTATTGGATAATGAGGTAGAATATCGCATTGAGTATAAGTTGATTGAAACTTGAATAAAGTAAAATTTAACCCGTGAGGAATATGAGATTGATAAGAGGAAGTCGTTAGGTTCTGTGATTAGATTATAAGGTTTTAAGTGATTGTTAGTTTGTGTTAAGGGTTGTTCCTAGGCCATGGTCCACTAATGAGGATGCCCAGTGTCCAAGAAATAAATTGAAGAAATCTTCTTCTGAATTGGGACCAATGGATCTTCTGGGACATGTGAAACACCTAATGACTCTTGTACATTAGTATTCATTATGGTATCTTTTAAGAATCCCTAACTTAACTGAGACATCAGTTGGTTAGGATGAGTTCTGAGAATTGTATGACATAGTGACACATAATGTGTTACGGTACAATTCAACTTGTTTGTGATTAATGAAAAGACTACCATTGATTGCTAAATTCTACATGTATCGATGTTATCTATCCTTTATTGCTTCATCCTAATGTTCGCATTAGTGATGCAACCATTGAACAAGTACTCATATCGAATTGAATTACGTTGTGGATTATTCTTTTGAGTGCCATCGAGATCATGAACCTCGTGATTATTTGGCTAAAGCTCATTTCCTATCATATTGAAGTTAGTTCTTGATGAACAACTTTTCATCACTCTTTTGCAGATCACACATTGTTTTTATAAAGTTAAAACGGTATCCTTTGAGAAAATTTAATTTTCATCACAATAGGGATTATTCAAAGTGAGATTTATAAGTGATTGATATCAAAATGAAGTTGTTTATGAGACGCTTTGGAAACTTAATTATTTCCATAACAAAGAAAACCTTTGTAAATATATTTTTGATTCTTATTTAAGAATTAAGCATGAAAATGTTTTTATTATAAACATGATGATAAAATTTTGACGAACTGAGTATTGGATCGTTAATCTTGAAATTGTATATAGTTGCGCGCCTACATACAATTTGGAATGGACCATGCAAGGCTGATTAGTAGTCACCATAAAACTAATGAATAAACACTACATTTTCTTTGAAGATTGTGAAAGATTAAAATTTATGAGATCTGCAAGAAGTGAAAAATAGGGACATAGTGTCAGGGACACCTACATATGTGCCTGTAGCATCTATTCTTCTGAGTTGAATTTACTCATCTGTGGAAATTGTCTTATTTGACAATTGACAAATCTTTCTTGTCCAATTCTCCCGTAGTGAGATTCTTAGGAAAAGTATATGAAAACCGAGTGTTGATACCCGACTGGATGTATTGACGTTCTTATCATTTCTTTTGATTTGGTTTCATTTGAATGACCTGGGTAACGATCCGAGGAGCTTTCGAATGCGTACTCAAATTATGAAAACATGGGATATATTCATATTCGTTAAATGTTTTCGTCTGTATCTGATTTGAAATTCTCTCGCATAGATTATGCGTTGACCTTACTCTTAAGATGATAGTTGTGTCTCCATATATCCTTGAATTTGTAAAGGATTATGAGATATTATTAGTCTTTTGAGAAGCTCACATCTTATCGACGGCAATAAAACTGAAAAGTTTATAATGCCAGTAGAATGGATTGATTGATTATGACATGACGACATTGTCTTAATTGATGGGAACTCGAGTAGAAATTCCCTAAAAGATAAGATGTTGATTATCAAAAGTGATCTAAATAATTCTTGATGAATGACCATATCCTTCATTTAGACTTGAAATTATACCGTGAATGGTTGTGAATTAGTCATAGATATTATAATCTAGAAAGAACCTAAAGTGAATATATTAAAAGTTGTTTATGTTATCTGAAACTTTAGTAAGTATTTGTTGATGAATTACCTAGACTTTCGCCATTAAGGCAGATTGAAATTTGGTATTGATTATATTCCCGATGATGCACTTGTGGCTTGTGCACTGTACGTCAGCACCATCTAAATTAAAGGAATTACCGCACAACTGAGAGAGTTGTCGGAGAAAGATTTTATTCTACCAAGCCTGTCATCATGAAGAGCTATGGTGTTATCATTCCTTATATTTATAGATTACTGTGAACTGAGTAAATTGATAATCGAAAACGATATCCATAACTCGAAATGGAAGATTTGTTCGATCATTTACAAGGTTTTGATCCTCAGCATGGTTATCATCAACTTCGCATCTGCGAAAAGGATTATCTATTCCAATCACTACATCCGGTACTTGTAATGAACATTATGAGTTTCACGTGGTGACGTTTGGATTGACTAATACACATGTAGCATTCATAAATTTGGTGAATCACGTGTGTAGGCTGTAATTTGATAAATTCATGCTTGTGATCATTAAGGACCATCTGTTTGTTTATAAGAATAAGAATGAGCTAATAATTATTCATAGATTGCCCTGAATTGGCCGAACAATTAAAACCTGTACCTTGAATATTTAACATAAGACTTAAGACTTAATACTTTACATGATTTAACCGTGTGATTAATAGATAATGGAATATAAATTGACTCTTCAAAAGTTAGAAGTCATTTAAGACTTTGAGTTATACTAAAAGGAAAGTGCAAATATATTTTGACAAATGTTTTAACAAAGGATTTTTAAAGGGTTATTCCCTTATACACAAACCATTTAACTAAACTTCTGTTTAGGGGTAAATGTTTGTGTATACCTCAAGATAACCTAAAAGGGATTGAGGAAACCATTTGAACCATGATTTGAAATTTGAAACGATAATTTACGCTTTTCAAACTAAGAAAATTTGACCAAAGTATAACCAAAGATTTTTCAAACATTTACGGATCTTATTAATTATTTTAATTATTTTCGATAAATCAACAAAAATCTTGTTAATTAAATTCAAATTTATTTTGAACATTTCTATAATTGGTCGAACTACGAAAATAAATTTTTTTTTACGTCATGTTTCATAAAATTTAAATATTTATTATTTAATTAGCTGTAATAATTATCAACGCTTTAGCCGTCAGATTGAGTAAAACAGATAAAGATAATAGTAAAGACGAAACTGAAACATAGAAGATATGAAGAAAGAATTTTGAATAAATACGGTTATGATATTTATTTCATCAGGAAAGTGAACGTAATTACTGACACATTATGTATAAAAGATAAAGAACTAATTAGGACATATTCCTTAATAATGAAGGTGCAAAATAAATTGCCGAACAATTTAAAATATAGCCGATGCTTATAAAAAAAAGATAATATAGATAATAAAAGTGGTTCGCGGCTAATGTGAACCATTAGAATTGAGAAGCCGATAGCGTTAAATGTTTTAAAGACCACTTGTGATTGTCTAAATATAAAGGATTGTGAGATATAGTTCTATTGAAAATCTTGTAAGTATAAGTATTCTATTCCTGCCATTTCTGATTAAATGTATCATTAGCAGAAGAAGTTGTACTGATGGAAAATTATGAAGGCAGACATTGCCTCATACATTAGTAAACGTCTAGCTATCGCAAAGGTCATCATCTGAATTTGATTCGATTTGGGTCATCGTCGATAGACTGACCAAATCTGCTAATATCATTCCCGTTAATGATAAATGCAAAAGAGTTATGTAAACATAGTGTGCCTGTATCGAACATCTTTATCAAGATCCTCGCTTCGCATCGAATTTCTAGAGATTTGCTCAGAAATCATTGAGAACGAACCTTGATGAGAGTACTATGTACCACCCCCATCGAAGGGACGAGGTAAAGTAACGATACAAAGTAATATAAGTGATGTTTTATGTTTAAATGATTGACCTTTGGTAATAGACCGTATAATCGTTTTCCTTTGGAAAGATTATCATTGATAATCATCGTATTAGGATCGAGATCGAATCTTGTTAGGATCTATATTAGAACATCTGTAAGCAGGAGTTGAGATGAAGACACCCGACATACACCCATTGTGGGTTGGACATGTCTCTTAGGTTTAAGGTTTCATATGATGGCGAACCTATCCTTGCAAAATACCCGACCCGCGAGATCTGAAATGATTGTTAAAATTAGGATTTGATTATTAACTGCCGATAGTGGGCAGGAGGTTATGTGAGTATGAAATGTAGATCTTGAAGTGCCAAATGGGTAGCGAAGTTATGCCAAAATTTTTAACCTTGGAAAAATGAATTCATGATCTGACAAATCATGGGATATAAGTCCCCGTTGTATGGGACCATTGAGATGATATAAAACATTGGTTTGAAAGGCATATAAGCTGGATCTACCCTAGGACTTCAAAGACTGCGTGAATTATGTTTCTTATATCGAACTTGATGGAATATCTATCAAGTGAGAATCTGATTATTCTTAGTAGAGCTTAGATCGGCGAAAGTTGCATTCATCAAAAACCCGTGAACATCATGGATAGAGAAAGTAAGTCAACATTAAGCCTGATCTTATTACCGTAGTTATGTTTGATGAAACTCGCGTATTGTAATGAATTGCACTTGTGAGAAAGGACCGAATGTGGAGGAAATACCCACATGGTTTTAACTCTATAAGAAGCGAGTAGTAAGATGATCTTTGAGGACAAAGATCCTGTTTAGGGGTAAATGTTGTGACAATCCGTCAATTTATGGTTGATATTTTATTCTCAATATTTATTTGAAAACATTATTTTAATGTTACAATATGAACTCACTTATTTTTGGGAATAAATTTGGATTTACGTCTTGAAGTAGCGTCGACTACGTCTAAACCGGAGGATTCTACGTTACGTGCTTACGTTTACATACACCGTCTTTGGTGACAGTCCGACATTTCAGAAAATAAATTTATCTGTGAATATTATTTTGGAGTTTTAAATTTGTATTGGTTCATAAACTCACAAATTTACGAGAAGAGATTAGGACTTACGATTTCATTTTAACGTCCTTTACGACTAAACCGGAAACACTAGGATTACGTATTTACGTTTTCGAACTCCGTTTTTGATGAGACAATTTTTATTGGATTCGTTTTGTGACGTTGATTCATAATTTATAAAAACGTTTTTCGTAAAACGACCCGAGGGCACGCAAATCGAGGAAACTAGAATCGAGGAGTACCCGTAAATAAATGGGGATGAGACAAGTGGGACACTTGTCCCACCCCCAAAACTGGCCAAAACAAGCTAACTAACACCCATGAGGTGTCAAGTTTATCTTACAAAACTTACACTTGTAAGTTAGCCTAATACATAAGCTACAACTTACCACTTTCCATCAAAACCATTTCACAAACCACTTGCTCTCATTTCCACCATGCAATACCACACAAATTTCTCTCATCTCCCTCAAATGTGCCGTCCCATTTCTCCCCTCAAACATCAATTTTGATCAAAATCAACCATGAAATCTTATGTTATATACACATATGTTGAAGCCCATTTGAAACCCTATTTATTGGTGGTGCTTATAACATCCAAGGAGGAGTTTTCATGGAGTAGTAGGGCTGATTTTCCACAAGGTGTTTATGAAGAATGGTGATCTTGAAGATGGTCATGGTTATCCACAAGTTTCTCCAACAAAATCCATGTCCAAATCATAACCTACATCAACTTGGTGGTATAAAGATTGTCCTCCTCATCTTCTTATTATTTTGATTATGTAAACATGTATTTTATTTCCTATTGTATATGTATATGATGATTATATGATGATAAAAATGTTATGTGGGGATTTGGTGTTGATAAACATGCTTGAAAAGGTGAAAAACTATAAGAAACAAGGGTAAAATCTTGTTTAAAAATGTTGGCTGTATAAAACAGTAACGAAACATGTCATGAACTGATAAAATGATGAAGTAGAATCCATTTACAGTAAGCTATATGTCATGTACACATGTGAGAGTTGGCCATGCAATGGAATCATTGTAATGAGTGAGATATGATCAAAACAAGTATATGGTACAAATCTGAGTTCACTGTTTTGGACGATTTTTAGAAAATACTTAGAAGATTATTCAACAGTAGCTATAGGAGAGTTAAATGGATCACATATCATGTAGTTTATGTGATAAAAATTTGAGCTTCTATCTCCATATAGAACTCTAGATATGGCAGATTTGGTGAAAGTGAAGATAAAAATCAGATTTTGAAATTAAAGTATAATACTATTATATAAGCACTCAAAATTTAATAGTATAAAATATAAATTAAAACCCACTAACTTATATAATACATTTATATAAATATGTACAATGGTAAATAAGTGGACATTTTATAAAAATGGTAACTTGTTAAGTTTTATAAGTTATAAAACTATAAACATGATTTTTACGACTTTTTCGGCTAATACCGTAAAATTAACGTTTTTGTTAAATAAAACTTAGATGGTTGGACCCGTCTAATGAAAACTTTATAAAACTTATATACTGATATATAGACATGTATAACAAGTAAAAACCGATAAAACCCGAACTATATAACATACGGACATTAACGGGCTACGTTAACGTTATTGGACTAATAATACAACAAAATGGACTAAAACACTTGTAAACTTATTTATTGGGCTTAACCCATTTAGGCCCAACATATAAAGTATAGATACTGATAATATAAGTTAAAATGGATTAAAACAAGTTAAAGAACTTATAACAAGCTTATTGGACTTAAAACGTGTAAATAGGTAAAACTAGTAAACTAGTATAAAAGTTATCGACATATAACACTAGAATGAGTAAAAGAGAATATGTAAACCCACTTGATCATCATATATAAATAATCATCATATGTATACATAATTGTTATTTTTATAAAGTCATTGGACATGAGTCTAAGACGAGTATTATTTGTCTAGGTTTCCGTGATTGAAGCACGTACCGTACGTCCGAATCGCCGATAACCCGCCTTCCCATATCAACGTGAGTTCATAGCCTCGCACTCTTTTAAATGTTTTTATAAATGTTCTATAAACCCGCGAGGGAGATAACATGTTAGTTTTTATAAAATAGGACACCATTTGTCCCGATTGTTTGTTTATTGATTTGGACCCGAATGATTGAATGACCCGATTGTATGACCCGATAAATGATTAAAGGACCCGATAGATGAAATAAAATGGATTATTAAAGTTAGGTTATGTCACTAAAAGTCCCATTAGCATGAATTGTGAACTACCGGGATTGGTAGACGCTTATGCATATAATAGTACTATTTTGGGACGATCACCCCAGTTCGCGCCTTGACGGTTGATCCCCGTCATGCCACATTGATTGGTAAGCGAATTTATGTATGAGAAGATTTCCATAGCGTGACCTTTGTGACGACACGCTACTTTAAGATGGGCAAAATTGGTATCGGGTTAGCTACCCGTTGTTGGTTTAGTAAGGTAACAATGTCATGCGGCTTATAATAATCCGACTAACGAAATACTACTAGACGCTCAGAATTACGACGTATTGCCTGACTAGCAATAAAGGGTCATACTATTGATATTATGTTTGTGTTTTGGTTTTCATAACCATATTCATATAACGGTTTTTATTTTCATACAACGTTATAAGACGTATTGCATGATTGTTTTTACGACATTGGCTCGTATAATGATTTTTAAGGAAAATGCCTATATTATGATTTTCGATAAGTATTTGTATAAAATGACTTTGGCTATTTTATGGCCTATTAAAATGGTTTGTACAAAATGATTTTCAGTAATAATTTTATACTGATATTATATTGATGGAATTTATTAAACTCTATGAATTCACTCGGCGTTATCGCTGACCTTTTCTTTTAACATGTTTTATCTCAGGTACTTGAAGGTAATTCTCAGGAAGACGACAAGAATTCATGGCCCGCAATTAAACAATATTTTCCATTCAAACAATTGTACAACTTTGTATGAAATAATATGACTTGGGACCGATGTAACTTTGATGTTTATGAATGGAAATGATTTATTATTAAACGACGCGATTTTTATGCGTTGTCTATGAAGTGAGTAATGTGATATCCCGTAACACCAACGAGTCTTCCGCTGTACTGAGTTGTATAAATTTGGGGGTGTTACAATTTACGACAAAGATTTGTATAAAATGTCTTTGGCCTATTTTATAGCCTACGACAAATAATTATACAAAATGATTTTTGGTAATGATTTTATACCGGTGGTATATATATATATATTAATGGTTTTTATTAAACTCTATGAATTCACTCGGGGTTTTCGCTGACCTCTTTTTAACATGTTTTATCTCAGGTACTTGAAGGTAATTCTCGGGAAGACGACAAGAATTTATGGCCCGCATTCAAATAAAATTTCCATTCAAATGTTTTGTAAATTTGTATGAAATATTATGACCTGAGAACCTATGTAATTTGATATTCATGAATGGAAAATGTTTTATGATTAAACGACGCGATTTTTAAGCGTTGTCTATGATTTGAGTAATGTGCTATCCCGTAACACGAACGACTCATCCGCTGAATTAAATTATGAATATTTGGGGGTGTTACAGTTTGGTACCAGAGCTCTCGTCATAGAGAACGAAAGACTTTTAAAACCAAGGTTTTGAACAAAACATTTCAAAAACATTTTACCTATAAATATTTTTAAGTAAGTATTTTGAGTAAAATGTTTAAAAATCTTTTGACTATAACGGTGCCGAAGAATTCCCGAGTTATCGACAAGACCAGACTGAGAAGTGTTATTTTAATATATATATAACTTGGATTATATATATATATATATATATATATATATATATATATATATATATATATATATATATATATATATATATATATATATATATATATATATATATATATATATATATATATATATATATATGTTGGAAATACGTTTTTACGTATTTAGAAAGGATCGGTCACTCCAAGTTACAATGTCCTAAATAGTCTATAGCTCGTGATCTATGCTAATAATGATGTGACCGAGACTTTCCTTGGAAAAACGTATTTCCAACAATCTCCCCCAAAGGGAGGTCACACCATTTTACAAAATCTTAAACCTAGCATAATATGCTTGAGTCTTCGATCTTGTTCTTGTGAATATGCTTGATGTGATCTTTGACTTTAGCGTTGAGCATGTTTCCTTGCCTTGACCTTGTGCATTCATCACTTGTGATATTCGCCTCTTCGTGACTTCATGTTCCACATACTTATACCTTGATAATTCTTGAAAGCATTAGAGTTTGATATAGCGGAAGACTTGACCTTCAGACTTTCTTGAATTCGTTGAAGTACTGAGTGTATGTAGTATAAGCATGTGGTGACGACTTCTTCTGGATTGTACACCGCAATGCCACCTTCTTGTTACGCTGCATAAGACAGTTAGCAACAAAACATATACACGGATGAAATGGCCTTGAACATTTCATTCTAATTCGGTAGCATTTTACCTCTGGTCGGTGAAGACCGTTGGACGATATAAAATATCGTACTTGTGGCAGGTAGTTTCAATTAAGAACCTCCTTGACAAGATTTCGCGGGTACACCCGTTCTCTTTATTCGACCGTCCAAAGCTGACTGCGAGCATAAAGAGTGAATCATTTGGATAATAATATCCGCATGATTTGAAGCCATCAATTCATGTTCCTGGAACAAGTGAAATTCAATTAAGAACCGCACCATCGTTGCTTTCCAGTTGTCACGAGCTTGATTCGTATAGAATCTTGCAAGTTACCTACCAAGTGCTGTTTGAGGTTAACACTAGAAGGATTTCCACTCATCACTGTGAACACTAAGGTATCACTCTGAGTGTTCTGGCAAGATCACTAAGATATTGCGTAGAGGCCTGAAACGTGTTTAAATTCATTTAAGAATTAAACCACTGTTGCTTTCCAGTTATCACAAGTTTGATTCATAAAGAATCGCACAAGTCACCTACCATGAGCTTTTTGATATTCGCTCAAGAAGGATTTCCATCTTCATTGTAAATACTTTCGTATTACTCGGATGTTCAGGCAAGATCATGAAGATTTTGCGTAGGACTCTTAAGATCTTTCTTACTTTTCACAGTGTGTGAAGAAGCAAGGAAATATGAAAGTGTGTCCTAATGAGATATTTGATGATCTCAAATGGTTCTAGACTCAATAGTGCATTTTGGATTTTTAGTGATCGGAGGCTGGAGAGGAGTGCCACCATTTCAATACCAATTTATTCGGAGTGAATAAATCAATAGATAATGTGTTTTCTCCGTGTGATTAAAACAAATATCTTTTGAGAGATATCTGAGTTAGCTGGGATGGGTTGTGCATTGCATCACTGGGTCCATGATGTCTATCTTCAATATCAAGAATCATTAAACAATGATCTTAATAACATATGCATTGACCCGGTTTCTGCCTAAGTTGTAAGGAGGGCTTCTTTCTTTACACCCTTTATCTTTACAATTCTTTTTCATTCTTCAACCCCTTCAATGCTTACCAATACGTCATCACTAGCACTTTGTTGTGATTATTCCAGTGCTAACTTAAGTACTTGGTCGGCATTCAGCTACGTTCACAATCTTTCTCCATCTTTCCTAAGGACTACTATTTCTAGCTATGGGATGTCCTTGGGAAGATTCCTCTGGTTCTAGAGGAATCATTGGACTTTAACCTATCCTACCATCCTTATGTCACCACAATCTTCATCGTCGTGAAATAGATGGGTTGCGGGTAAGTATAAATCACCATGAAATCTATTTTTATGTCCAAATCCATTTTGCTCCCCCTTAACATATGCCACGATATCCGAAAACATTTCGCACATGTCGGGATGAGCTTGCACGTTAAGTCAAACCATTTGTGATTAATCATTTCTTATATTAAATCACATTTTCTCCCCCATATTAAAAATATTAATCCAATCGATGTTTTTAATATCAATTGATTTAATAGCATTTTAGGAAAATTTGGGAAGAAAAATGCAAATCCAATTATCTTCATGAATTACACAAGCTCCCCCTCAAATTAATGAGGGTGTACTTGAAACGTAAATTAAATACCTTTTAAACACAAGTGTAAGGTATTTATCACGTGCAAAGATCATATATAATAATGTATTCACAAGATTAGCAATTTATGAGGTTGGACCTGAATGATGGAGAACATCATATGAAAGATGCACATGGTTCTTGTTCACGAATGTTGGTCAACTCGTCACATTTGAAGTTATCTCTTGACTCCATGTGTATGATTGATATCATTGTCTTGACACCAATATGTGAACTTGGCACTCTCGGCATCAAGGATTCTGAATGCTGGACAATTGCTCCCCCTCAATTGTTGACCCGTGTTCTATTGAAAGAGCTGTAGTCACCGTTTGAGTAGTCGCATCGTCGAGTATGTAGATATCGATTGTAGATTGCTACGGTTGGTGGAGATGATAACTTCATAAAAAAAAAGACTTCTCTTGTTTTAACAAATAAATGCACTGAATCGTACATATATTCGTGTGAGATTGTGTTATAACGTAAACACAATCCCTTACATGGTTATAAAGTAAACCATGCCCGAGAAAATTAATTCCCGTTGTTGAGTCAAAGCTTTCTGGTGAAATGCTTGACTAGAGTATGAAAAGAGGGTTACTATCTGAAATAATAGTAAACCATTTTAAGCATGTTTTAAAACATTTGAACTTCTGCTCGAACTTTATTTACAACCCCGTTTCATTACTGAATGACATTTCTAGCATCGTAAATATTATCGATTCCAGAAGACATGCTGTTTTTATCAAAACATTTTTGAACACACTATTTAGGACATTGTAACTTGGAGTGACCTCCCTTTCGGGGAGATTGTTGGAAATACGTTTTTACGTATTTAGAAAGGATCGGTCACTCCAATGATATTGGGCTCGTGATCCAATATAGCCCATATAGCCCACATGTAGGGTGGGCTATATAAACCCCCTCCTAGCATGTTAGGAGGGGTTGAACACTTACCATTTATCAATTCCATCTTTCTTTCTTATTCCTCTCCTTTGTCTCTCTTCTTTCTCTCTCTAAGTTCTTCCCATTTCTATTCATTCAATAGATAAACTCATACAATACCTAGTCCTTAGAAAAACATGATCCTACAATATATATGTTGTATTTGATTACATGATTGTTTGATGATTATTTTAATACTTATACGAGGTATTTATACAACGTAGATTGTCACAAGGAACCCTAACTCCCCTAGCAAATCAATCGAAGCTATTTCTGTAGGAATTCTAGCTATTCCAGATCGAAACCAAGTTATGGATGTTTATAATCCCAACAGAATGGTTGATATTCGTAGAAATACTGATATTAGTTGATTATGATCTTGATGAAGAATTGGCGAGATTAAATCTGATATCAGTGTCATGACGATCTTTCCTTATAGAGTGGAGTTTGACAAAAGCTTACCACCTAGAAAGATGTCATTTGATTCGTGTCATCCAATTCTTAATTTGAAATCGAAAAGGTGAATGTTGCACTTGAGGCTGCCATTGGAACCATTACCCAAAAGCCTCATGCCACTAGTACCTTTTCGAGAAGTCTAATTGAATGTGTGAGTCATTTCATACTAGTGACTCATTTGATAACTATTGTTGTAAGAGCTATAGGATTAGAAATTAAGTTTTGTTTATATCGAGCTTTTATTGCCCTTTCAAGGTCTAAGAATAAGGTTGAAAGTACTAGAGAATGACGTAGGATGTCGCATTGAGTATAAGTTGATTGAAACTTGAATAAAGTCAAATTTAACTCGTATGGAATATGAGATTGTTAAGAGGAAGTCGTTGAGTCATGTGATTGAATTATAAAGTTTTAAATGATTGTTGGTTCGTGTTAAGGATTGTTCCTAGGCCATTGTCCACTAACGAGGATGCCCAGTGTCCAAGAAATAAATTGAAGAAATCTTCTTCTGAATTTGGACCGATGGATCTTTTAGGACAGGTGGAACACCTAATGACTCTTGTAGATTAGTATTCATTGTGGTATCTTTTAAAATTCCTAACTTAACTGAGATCAGTTGGTAGGATGAGTCCTTGGAATTGTATGACATGGCGACAGGTAATGTGTTACGATACAATTTTTGACTTGTTTGTGATTAATGAAAAGACTACCTTTTATTGCTAAATCCTACATTATCGATGTTATCTATCTTTTCTTGCTTCTTCCTAATGTTCGCATTAGTGATGGAACCATTGAACAAGTACTCATCTCGATTTGAGTTACGTTATAGATTCTTCTTTGTATTCCTGAGTACCATCGAGGTCATGAACCTCATGATTAATTGGCTAAGCTCATTTCCTATTATATTGTAGTTAGTTCTTGGTCAACAACTTTTCATCACTCTTTTGCATATCACTCATTGTTTTTATAAGTTAAAACGGTATCCCTTGAGAAAAATTGAATTTTCATAACCATATAGATTAATTAAAGTGAGACTTATAAATAATCGTTATCGAAATAAAGTTGATTATGAAACACCTTGGAAAACTTAATTGTTTCCATAACAAAGAACATCTCTGTAAATTCATTTTTATTCTAATTCCAGAATTAAGCATGAATTTTTTTTTTATTTTAAACATGATAATAAAATTTTGACGAACTGAGTATTGCATCGTTAATCCTAAAATTATATATAGTTGCGCGCCTACGTACAAATTGGAAGGGACCATGCAAGGCTGTTTAGTAGTCACCATGAAATTGTTAATAAACGTTACATTTTGTTTGTAATTGTGAAAGATTGAAATTTCTATGAGATCTACAAGAAGTGCAAAATAGGGACATATAGATAGGGACACCTACATATGTGCCCGTACCATTTATTTTTCTGAATCGAATTTACTCATCTGTGGAAATTGTCTTATTTGACAATTGACCTCCCCTTCTTGTCCACTTCTCTCGTGGTGAGATTCTTTGGAAAAGTATCTAATTACCGGGTGTTGATACCCGACTGGGTGTATCGACGTTCCTATCATTTCTTTTGATTAGATTCCATATGACATTGGTAACGATCCGAGGTGCTTTCGAATGCGTACTCAATTCATGAAAACATGGGATATATTCATATTCGTTAATGATTTCATCTGTATCTGATTTGAAATTCTCTCGAGTAAATTATGCGTTAAACCTTACTCCTTTAATGGTAGTTATGTCTCCAAATATCCTTGATTTTGTGAAGGGTTTTGAGTTATTATTAGTCTTTTGAGAAGTTCACATCTTATCAATGGTAATGAAACTGGAAAGTTAGTAATGCATGTAGAATGGATTGATTGATTATGACATAATGTCACTGTCTTAATTGATGGGAACTCGAGTAGAATTCCCCCAAAAGATAAGATGTTGATTATCAAAAGTGATCTAAATAATTCTTGATGGATGACCATATCCTGCATTTAGAATTGAAATTTTATTATGAATGGTTATGAACTAGTCATGGATCTTGTAATCTAGAAAGAACCTAAGGTGAATTTATTAAAAGATGTTTCTGTTATCTGAAACTTTCGGAGGTATTTGCTGGTGAATTACCTAGACTTTCACCATTAAGGCAAGTTGAATTTGGTATTAATTATATTCTCGATGCTGCACCTGTGGCGTGTGCACTGTACGTCAGCACCATCTGAATTAAAAGAATTATCGTACAACTGAGAGAGTTGTCGGAGAAGGCTTTTATTCTACCGAGCTCGTCATCATGAAGAGCTATAGTGTTATCATTCCTTATATTTATTGATTACCGTGAACTAGGTAAATTGACGATCAAAATTTATATCCATTACCCAAGATGAAAGATTTGTTCGATCATTTATAAGGTTCTAGCGTATATTCAAAATTTGATCCACGGCATGGTCATCATCAACTTTGCGTCCGCAAAGAATATTATCTATTCCAATCACTACATCCAGAACTTGTAATGAACATTATGAGTTTCATGTATGTCGATTGGATTGACCAATGCACATGTATCATTCATAAATTTGGTGAATCACGTGTGTAGGCTGTAATTTGATAAATTCATGCTTGTGATCATTAAGGACAATCTGTTTGTTTCTAAGAATAAGAAGGAGTTAATAATCATTTATAGACAGCCCTAAGTTGGTTGAACAATGAAAACTTGTACCTTGAGTATTCATCATATGATTTAAGGCTTGATCTTTTACATTATTTGACCGTGTGATTAATAGGTAGTAGAATCTATATTGACTCTTCGAAGATTAGAGCCATTAAGGCTTTGGGTTATACCAAAAAGAAAGTGCAAAAATGTTTTGATAGATATTTTATCAAAGGATTATTACGAGATTATTCCCTCATACCCAAATCATTTAACTAAACTCCCTTAGAGAATATGAAGAAAGAATTTCTGAGTGATTTTGGTTATGATATTTATTTCATCAAGGAAGGTGAATGTAGATACTGACATGTTATGTAGAAAGGATAAAGAATCAATTAGGATGTGTTCCTTAGTAATGACCGTGCAGAATAATTTGCCCGAGCAATTTAGAAATAACTGATGCTTGTAAAAAGGATAATATAAATAATAAAGAGTTTCGCGGCTAATGTGAACCATTAGAAATGAGAGCCGATGGTGTTAAATGTTTAAAAGGTCGTTTGTGGTGGCCTGAATATGGAGGATTTCTAGATTTAGTCATGTTGGAATCTCATAAGATTAAGTATTCTATTCATGCCATTTCTGATTAAATGTATCTTATCTGAAGAAGTTGTACTGATGGCCAAATATGAAAGCAGACATCACAACATACATTGGCACATGTCTAACTTTTTCAAAGGTCAAGGCTGAACGCCAAAAATCCATAAGGATTGCTTCTACAGCTTATAATTCTTGTTTGGAAGTGAGATAGAACCACCATTGATTTTTATCATAAATCTTCCAAGGTCATCATCTGGATTTGATTCGATTTGGGTCATCGTCGACAGGCTGACCAAATCTGCTAATATCATTCCCGTTAATGATAGGTTCTCGATGGAGAAGTTGACTCTTTTGTATTTAAAGGAGATGTGTAAGCATGGTGTGCCTATATCGATCATCTCTATCAAGATCCTCGCTACACATCGAATTTCTAGAGATTTACTCAGAAATCATTGGGGACGAATCTTGATGAGAGTACTGTTTACCACCCCCAATCGAAGGGACATGGTAAAGTAACGATACAAACACTAGAAGTCTTGTTTTATGTTCGAATAATGGACCTTTGGTAATGAACGGGATAATCGTTTTCCTTTGGAGAGATTATCATTGATAATTATCTTATTAGGATCGAGATCTAATCTTGCAAAGATCTATATAAAGAATATTTTAAGTGCATCTGTAGCCAGGAGTTGGGATGGAAATACCCAACCCGCGAAACCTAAAATAATAGTTAAATTTAGGATCTGATTATTGACTGCCAGTAGTGGGTAAGAGATTATGTGAATATGAAATGTAGATCTTGAAGTACAGGATGGGTAGCAAAGCTATGCCGAGAATTTTTCATCATGGAAAGATGAATGGATGATCTGAAAGATCATGGGAAACTAAGTCCCTGTTGTATGTGACCATTGAGATAATATAAATATTTGGACTGAGAAGCATAAAGCTAGATCTACCCTAGGACTTCAAGGGCTATATGAATTATGTTTCATATAACAAACTTGGTAAAATTTCTATCAAGTGGAAATCTGATTACTTCTTAATAAAGTTTAGATCGGCGAAAAGTTGCATTCATCAAAAACCCGTGGACATCATGGATAGAGAAAGTACGTCAACTTAAGCCTGATCGTATTCCCGTAGTTATGTTTGATGAAACTCGCGTATTGTAATGAATTACACCTGAGAGAAAAGACCGAATGTGGAGAAAATACCCACGTGTCTCTAACTCTATAAGAAGCGAGTAGTAAGATAAATAGATCTTTGAGGAAAAAGATCCTCTTTAGGGGTAACTGCTGTGACAATCCGTCAATTTGAGGTCGATATTTTATTCTCAAGTATTATTTTAAAATCATTATTTAATTATTAATTTATGAACTCACTCATTTTTGGGAAGAAATTGGGGTTTACGTCTTAAAGTAGCATCGACTACGTCTAAACCGTAGAATTCTACGTTACGTGCTTACGTTTACGTACACCGTTTTTGTGACAGCCCGACATTTCAGGAAATAAATTTATTCTCGAAGATTATTTTGGAATTTTAATTTATGTTGGTTCATAAACTCTCAAATTTACGAGAAGAAATTAGGACTTGCGTGCATAATTTAGTGTCCTTTGTGATTAAACCGGAAACCCTAGGTTTACGTATTTACGATTTTGAACTCCATTTTTGATGAGGCAATTTTTATTAGAATCGTTTTGTGCCGTAGATTCATAATTTAAAAAAACGTTTTTCGTAAAACGACTCGAGGGCACGTAAATCGAGGAAACTAGAATCGAGGAGTACCCGTAAATTAGTGGAGATGAAACAAGTATACACTTGTCTCACCCCCACTATGGGTGGCAAGACAAGCTAACAACACCACCCTTTGGTGGCAAGTTAACATAAACTAAGAGGACACTTGTCCTCCTAGCCTTCCAAAACCATTTAACCAAAAACCAACTAAAACAAAACCATTTCTCATACATGCAAAACAAGAAAGTTTTCAATCTCTTCTCCTCTCTCTCTCAAATTTCGTCCAAACACCACCACAAATCACCATCCTCGTCAACTTTTCAACCATAAACATCATCTATATTCAACATATGTTGATAATCATTTAAAAAGATGATGATTTGAGGTGGTTATAACATGTGAAAAGGAGTTTACAAGGAGGTTTATGGCTGATTTCCATGAAGGTGTTCATCCACTTGAAGATTTCAAAAAGTCCATTTCTAAAGTTGAAGATTTGGTAACAAGAACCAAGCCTTGTTCATCAAAATCTCATATTTTCATCACTTTGGTGGTATAGAGATTGTTTCTTCCTATCATCTTGTTATTTTGTAAAAGTAATCATGTATTTTCTTTATAAATGTATATGTATATTATGATGAAATATGATCAAAATATTATGTGGAAATTTTGTATTAATAGATTTGGTTAAAAAGGCTAAAATCAACAAGTAAAGTTGTTAAAATGTTTGTTAGATTCATAGGCTGTATAAAACAGTTAGTATCAATATGATCACTTGGTAAAATAGCTTGGATTATTAAATATACAGTTAGATATATGATTTTTACATATGTGGTGAGTTGGCCACTCAATAGAATCATTAAAATGAGCAAGATATGATCAAAATACTATAGAGTTACAAATCTGTATAGTCTGTTTTGGACGAATTATTAGAAATACTTAGAGGATGATTGAGCAGTAGCTATAAGGAGTTAATTGTAGAACATATCATTTAGTTTGTGCTTCTCAAATTTGAGCTTCTATCTCCTTGTAGAACACAAAATATGGCAAAAATGGTGGAAGAGACTTTGATGATCAGATTTGTAAATAAAACTATATAATATAATAAGAGCACTCAAGTAATATTATTATAAAATAAATACATAAAACCTACTAAATAATAATAAGTATTATAAAATGAGTTATATACTAAAATAAATAAACTTGACATTTTATAAAAGTACAAACTCAAATGTTTTCTAAAGTTATAAAACTATATATAAGTTTTATGTCTTTTCGGCTAAAACCGAAAGATTAACGTTTTCGCTAAATAAAACTTAGACGGTCAGACCCGTCTAATGTAATATTTTTATAACTCATATACTGATATGTAAGTACATTTGACAAGTAAAAACCGATAAACCCGAGCTTTATAACTTATGGACCATAATGGGCCAAAGTAGCCTTATTGGACCATTAGCCCAACTAGTTTGGCTAAACACTAATGGACTTACTCATGGGCTTAACCCACTTGGGCCCAACATATGAGTATAGGCCTGGTATTAGAAGTATAAATGGGCTAATATAATGAACTGAATTCTTAATGGGCTTATTGGGCCTTAATATGTAATTGGGTTGAAACTAGTATAACTAGTCTAAATTGACTAACACATAACAACTATAATGTTGTATGAAGAGATAAAATCCCACTTGATCATTATCATACTTCTAATATCATCATATATACATAACCATTATTTTTATAAATTCATTGGACAAGAGTCTACGACTGAGTATTATTTGTCTAGGTTTCCGTGAAGCACGTACCGTACATCCAAAATGCCGATAACCCGCATTTCCCAATCAAAGTGAGTTCATAGCCTTGCACTCTTTTAAATGTTTTATGAAATGTTTTATAAACCCGCGAGGGAGATAACATGATTAGTTTTAATAAAAATAGGACACCAGTTGTCCCGATTATTTGCTTATTGATATGGACCCGAATGATTATGTGACCCGATGAATGATTATATGACCCGACAGAATGAAATGAAATGGATTATTATTATTAGTTAGGTTATGTCACTAAAAGTCCCATTAGCATGAATTGTGAACTACCAGGATTTGGTAGACGCTTATGCATATAATAGTACTATTTGGGGAAGATCACCCCAGTTCGCGCCTTGACGGTTGATCCCCGTTGTGCCACATTGATTGGTAAGCGAATTTATGTATGAGAAGATTTAAATAAGCGTGATTATTGTGACGACACGCTGTTTTAGATGGGCAAAGGAAATTACAGGTTAGCTACCCGTCATATGTTATAGAAACGTAACAATGTCATGCGGCTTATAATAATCCAATATTGAAAATACTAATATACAAATTGAATTATGATATATTGCCTGAATAGCAATACGGGGTCTTATTACTGATGTTATGTTCGTGTTTTGGTTTTATATAACCATTTTCATATAACAGTTTTTTTTAAACTCTATACAACGTTATAAAACGTATTGTATGATGTTTTTACGACAATGGTTCGTATAATGGTTTTGAAGGCAAAAGCCTATATTATGATTTACGACAAAGATTTGTATATAATGTCTTTGGCCTATTTTATAGCCTACGACAAAGAATTGTACAAAATGATTTTTGGTAATGATTTTATACCGGTGGTATATATATATATATATATATATATATATATATATATATATATATATATATATATATATATTAATGGTTTTTATTAAACTCTATGAATTCACTCGGCGTTTTTGCTGACCTCTTTTTAACATGTTTTATCTTGGTTACTTGAAGGTAATTCTCGGGAAGACGACAAGAATTTATGGCCCGCATTCAAATAAGATTTCCATTCAAATGTTTTGTAAATTTGTATGACATATTATGACCTGAGGACCTATGTAATTTGATATTCATGAATGGAAAATGCTTTATTATAAAACGACGCGATTTTTAAGCGTTGTCTATGATTTGAGTAATGTGTTATCCCGTAACGCCAACGAATCTTCCGCTGAATTTAATTATGAATATTTGGGGGTGTTACATCAAGCAAGCTCAAGGGCTGAGAACCCTCACTTATAATTAGATGAGTATGAATTTGTAGATCATGCTATGTTTGATATTCTTCATAGCGAAGAGACCATCATTCTGTAAGAAGATAGTCTAACAAAATTAAATAAATATATTTTTAAACCATATAATCGTGCCTATCAAAATAGTATTTATGATATTTTCACCCCATAAACACAAAAATCTCGTGAGCAATTGTTTTTTACACTGAACAAAGGAAAATAAAATGGAGAAAAGCTTTTGCTAAAAAGAAACCTAACATTGTAAGATATATCAAGTACTTGTTTAATCAAGCTTCTTGAAGCAAGAGTAGACAAGCACTTTCTATTGTTAAACATAACATTCAAACTTTTCAATCCTTTTTGGATGATGATTTGAAAAACCGTGAACAAGACAAATGGGAAAAATATATCCCACATGATATTACTGTTCTTGTGAAAACTCTGTTGATACCTCTTACGGGTAAAGCAAAAGAAAATGCTCTTGATTTTGAAAAATTAATTCGGCAAGAAATGTTTGATGATTTGAAATATGTTTAATCTCTTTAAAAGGAATTTGACGAGCTTCAATATGAAAATGACGAGTTTTCAAAAGAATATGATCAACAGGAATGTCTCTCCAAATATCTATTGTGTGTTGTAGTTAGCTCTAATGATGATATTGATGAATATTCTAACATTGCATTCAAATATTAATAAGTGTGAAAACACTTATCCTTTTACCACTTATTTCCAATAATAACAAGACCAAAACGTGTATTTTATGTCGTAAAAGTCGGAATTATACGTGGTTTGTGTTTTTATTGTGTTTCAGGATAAAAATATGAAAAAGGGAGAAAACACGGGCTATCACGGGCTTTTATCGAAGAAAACGGGAAAAGACGAAGTCAAAAGATCAAGAGTGTAAAAAGAACGGACGTCCAAGGCCTATTCTGAAGATTTATCGAAGAAAAAGTCTAAAGACGGAAGTTTAATGAAGTCAAAGAAGTCAAGTCTAATAGAAGAAGAAAATTATAAGACAAGTTCAATTTATATCGACATCCCGAGACGACGTCGAGAAAGACAAAGAATTTAAATCGAGTCGAGACGAGAAGAAAGAAGGAAGCAACACATGCACTCCCCACCTCCTATATATACCCTCCTAATGACACATTAGGGGGTGTTAGTTAATTAGTTCATTTTCAATTTTAGTTTTTTAGTTTTTAGAGAGAAAGTGTTTAACTTTCTCTCACTAGGAAAACTTCATCTTTTTATTCCTTTCTTGTTTGAATCAAATATTTACTTTTAATTTAATCTTGTTTTAATTTCATCCTATTCTACCTTTCTTGTTTTTAATTTTGATCTTGATTAGTGATAATCTTTTATTTTTTTTCATCTTGATGCTTATGTGATTAAAAAGTTTATCTTTTGGTTTATATCTAAGTTTTATACGGATTAAGCTTTGAGCTTATCATGCTTATTGGCTTATTTTGTATTTAGCTTATGTACTTTTCATTTTTCTTAAAAGTTTCATCTTTTTATGGTTTGATTTAAAAGGTTGCTTATTTAAAGTTTTGATAAGTTCTTATTCGTGCTTATTACACCTTTTATCTTATAATTAGTAAAGTTTTGGATAGTGCTTATTGAAACTTTGCTTATTTGGTTTGCTTTTCACGAATTGCTAGTCATCGGAAACGGGTAAACCCTTTTCCGATTGTGTATTCCGATTAGGGCTTTACATTCCGATCTGCTCCACTATTATTCCGATACAAGGTATCAGAATAGGGTTTCTGGATTCCGATCTGGATTCCGACCAATATTCCGACTGTAGTGTTTGGTTGTTATTCTGATAGAAGTTCTTTCCGACAGTTGGCATTCCGATAGGACTTGTTTTCCAGTATTCCGATAGCCTTGCCATTATTCCGACAGCATCCATTTTGCCACATTCCGATTACATTCCGACAGTAGTATTTTTGGATATTCCGATTGAGTGGATTCCGATCCTATTCCGACAAACATTCCGATGGGATTCCGATGGATTATTCCGACGGATTGAGTTTTTACTTTCTATTTACTTGCTTTTATTTTATTTTCCAATTTAACTTTTCCAACATTTTTACTAAGTTTTTATTTTTACAAAGTTTTAAGTTTTAAGTTTTGAATTTACTTTTTAAGTTTTTAATCATTTATTTTTAACCTGTAATTTTAGTTTATCTTTTAAAGCTTTTATTTTTACTCAACGACATTTTTATATTAGCTTTTAGTTTAAAATAGATAACCAAACAATTTTTATTTTCCACCAAGAACAGCTGAGTCGCACTCTTAACTAGTAGTCAATTCGAAAAGACTGGAATCAACGAACTTTCATACTAGGCAAAACCTTGTATTAAATGGCGCCGCTGCCGGCTCTTTTCGTTAACATTAACGGTTTTTAGTGAGAGACGCGTTGGATTTTGGGATACATTCATTTTTTAACGTCATTTTCCTTGCTTAAAAATTTTCAAAAATCCTAAAAATTAAAAATTTTCAAAAATTAAAATAAAATAAAATAGGAAAACATATAAAAAACCAAAAATATTTCTTGTCTATCTTTCTTTTCTTTTTGTAGGTGTGTATGTGTACCCGTGCTCGTAAGAAGAAAGCAGCTCAAGCCGAATTCATTACTCCACCTATTGTCACCATGGACAATCAACGAATGATCGAGATTTTGCAATCGTAAGTAGAGGGAAACACTGATGCTATTGTCATACCCGAGATTGGAGCCAACAACTTTGAGCTCAAATCCGGTTTCATTCAAATGGTCTCTACACAACCATTCTTGGGGCGTACACTTGATGATCCTCATGACCATATCAAAAGGTTCCTTCAACTCACTAATACGGTCTTGTATAACGGGGTTTCACAAGAGGTGATTCGCTTGCAACTTTTTCCTTTCTCCTTAGAGGGACAAGCCCGGCATTGGCTTGATAAGGAAACGCCACAAAGTATTCTTACGTGGACGGATTTAGAGACTAAATCCATCAACTACTTTTTCCCACCCTCACGTACTACCGCTTTGCGGAATGAAATCATTACCTTTGAACACAAGTACGGTGAGACATCTAGTGAATCTTGGGACCGTTTTAAGGAACTTTTAAGAAAGTGTCCACAACATGGTTTCACAAAAGTACATCAAATAAATACTTTTTACAATGGGTTAAGCATGAATGACCAAGATTCACTAAATAGTGCCTCGGGGGGTAATATTTTGGTTAAGTCTTCTAATGCCGCATGGGATATTATTGAGAATAAGTCTAGAGTGCAAACTAAGAGTGTTCGGACTAATGTGGCTAGTGCTAGTACTAGTGACGCCGATAAGAGAATTGATAAGCTCACTTCGCTTGTTGAAACACTTTCTCTACAAACCGCTAACAACACCAAAAGCATCAATGCGCAAGTTAATGCTATGAATCAGTCATGTGAAATATACGGGGGTTCTCATTCATACACCGATTGTCCTTCGACTCATGACAATCCGGAAAATGTGTATGCCGCCAACGCCAACTTTTCTACGGGAGGCTATCAAGCACGTCCACAAGGTGACCGCAATTTGCTCAGTTATCGTTCAAACAATTTCCTTTCACCACCCGGTTTCCCCCCTCAAAACCAAAACAACCTCAATCGCAACAATCAAAACCAACCTCGAGCTCCAAATCAATATCAAACCCAAATAAACCCATATCCACCTCAAGGAAACAATCAAGTTCACCAATAACCCGCTTATCAACCTCCTGCCTACCATGCTCTTCCTCCCACCCAACCCACCGCATTTAATCAAGAGGTTGACACTTACATGAGGACTAATGATGCGATAGTGCAGAATCTTCAGTGGCAAATCATCAACTTGAAGGGAGATATGGCGAAACAAGGGAATGATCTTCGAGCCAATATGCGAAATTCTTTGAGAAGTCAAACGAATGACTTAAGGGATATGATGGCTAGTTTCTTCCAAAGTAATCAAGCCTCTGGTTCAGGTTCTCTTCCGAGTAACACCGTTGCTAATCCTAGAAGGGAGATGAAAGCAATCACCACTAGAAGTGGAAAAGGTTTAAAGGAACCCGAGCTTCCTACACCTACACCGGTGATTGTGACAAAGGAAAACGAGTCCCCTTCTCCAATTCCTCCACCTTCTATTTCACCAATTCCTCCACCTTCTACTTCCACCCCTCCACCACCCAAGGATGTGAGTGAGAATTCCATTCCAAAGCCTTCATCTCAACCCAATATACCTTATCCCTCAAGGTTGAGGAAAGAGAAGTTGAAGAACAAGGATAATATTCAGGTTTCTAACTTTCTCAAGATGTTTAAACAACTAAATTTCAACATCTCCTTTGCTAAGGCTCTCGCTCACATGCCAAAGTATGCTAAAATGTTTAAAGATCTTCTCAGTGATAAGGAGAAACTTCTTGATATCGCTCAGACCCAACTTAACGAGAATTGCTCCGCAGTGCTCTTAAGGAAATTACCCACCAAACTTGGTGATCTGGGTCGTTTTCTCATTCCTTGCAACTTCCCCGGGGTAGAGAATTGTATGGCCCTAGCCGATCTAGGTGCTAGTATCAACTTAATGCCTTTAAGCATTTGGAAACAATTGTCTCTACCCGAGATAGTCCCCACACGAATGACATTGGAATTAGATAACCGTACGGTTGCTTATCCGGTGGGGATAGCCAAAGATGTCTTCGTCGGTGTCGACAAATTCACCTTTCCGACGGATTTTGTTGTCGTTGACTACGAGATGGACCCCCGTGTTCTATTAATCGTTGGACGTCCATTCTTGAGGACCGGTCGCACTCTCATTGATGTAGACGCGGGCGAATTAATCATGAGAGTTAGTGACGATAAAATCGTCTTCAACATGGGTAAACTTTCTAAGCAGCCTTCTGAAAACGGAGAGCGTTAATTTCATTGACGTTCTTGATGAGGCTTGTGAAGAGCATTTCAAAGACGCTTGTAAAAGTGGTTCTTCTTCTCTACCCATTGTTGAGACCGTTGCCTCTATTGCTCCATCACTAACTCTATTTGGAGAAAGTGATTTCCTTTTGAAAGAATTTGAAGCAACTTTGGGGGATGTGGACTTACAATATGACGATTCTCCCTCTAATTGGGATGAAGACATTCGTACCATTGAGAAACTTCTCAATGAGGACCATATTTCTCCACCATCTCCTAAGGAAATCTCTATCGATGATCCGAATTTGACTCTGCCTTCCATCCAAAATCCTCCGGATTTAGAGCTTAAGGACCTATCGTCTCATCTCGAGTACGTTTTCCTTGAAGACAATAAAAAGTCACCCGTCATCATCGCTAAGGACTTGAAAGAAGAATAAAAATCTCGACTTATCGACGTGCTGAAGAATCATAAGAAAGTGATTGCTTGGAAAATCTCCGATATTCGTGGAATTGATCCTCACTTTTGCACACATAAAATTCTCATGGAGGACGACTTTAAACCCACTATTCAAAACCAAAGAAGGGTGAATCCCAAGATCTATGACGTTATCAAAAAAGAGGTTATCAAACTTCTTGATGTAGGAATGATCTACCCTATCTCAGATTCACCATGGGTTAGTCCGGTCCATTGTGTGCCTAAGAAAGGTGGAGAGTTTGTATAGACTATCACAAACTCAATGATGCTACGAGAAAGGATCATTTTCCCCTTCCTTTTATTGACCAAATGCTTGAACGTCTAGCGGGTAATGACTATTATTGCTTCTTAGACGGTTTCTCCGGCTATTTTCAAATTCCCATCGATCCTAAAGACCAAGAGAAAACCACATTCACTTGTCCTTATGGAAGATTTGCTTACAAAATAATGCCTTTCGGCTTATGCAATGCTCCTGGGACGTTCCAAAGGTGTATGATGGCTATCTTCCATGACATGGTTGAAGAAACTATGGAAGTCTTCATGGATGATTTCTCGGTCTGTGGTGATTCTTTCTCTCATTGCCTTGCCAATTTAGAACGCATGCTTAAGTGGTGTGAAGACACTCGCCTTGTTCTAAAGTGGGAAAAATGCCATTTCATGGTAAAAGAAGGCATTGTGCTTGGACATAAAATCTCCAAATCCGGTGTAGAAGTGGACCGTGCTAAAGTTGATGTCATAGCCAAATTACCTCCACCTTCAACCGTGAAGGGTGTGAGAAGTTTCCTTGGTCATGCGGGCTTCTATCGTCGATTCATTCAAGATTTTTCTAAAATCGCTCGCCCGATGACCCACCTATTGGAAAAAGATACCCCCTTTATCTTTTCTAAAGAGTGTCTTGAATCCTTCAATCTTCTTAAGGACAAGCTAACTAAGGCACCGGTCTTGGTTACCCCTAATTGGGAGCTACCTTTTGAATCGATGTGTGATGCTAGCGATTTTTCTATTGGGGGCGGTTTTGGGCCAAAGAGTGAACAAACACTTCCAACCAATCCATTACGCTAGCAAGGCAATGACGGGGGCTCAATTGCATTATACCACTACCGAAAAAGAGCTTTTAGCTGTAGTGTATGCTTTTGAGAAGTTCCTCCCCTATCTGGTTCTTTCCACCACAATCGTGTACACCGATCATTCCGTGTTGAAGTACTTGTTGACTAAACAAGATTCCAAGCCAAGACTTCTTCGTTGGGTTTTTCTCCTTCAAGAATTTAAAATACAAATTCATGACAAGAAGGGAGCCGAAAACCTAGCCGCGGATCATCTAAGTAGACTTGAGGATCCTTATCAAGGGGATCATCCGAATCAAGAGATCAATGACTCTTTTCCCTTTGAGGCCTTAATGTCTATCAATTCCAATCTTGGTGACACCCCGTGGTTTGCGGACATTGCAAACTACTTGGCGGGTGGAATTCTCAAGGAAGGGTTAACGTCCCAACAAAAGAAAAAGTTCTTTAAAGACATTGGTAACTATTTTTGGGACGACCCTTACCTTTTCAAACAATGTGCGGATCTTGTCATTCGTCGGTGTGTTGATGGGCTGGCAGCTTTACTAATCCTTGAAGCTTGACATAAAGGACCCACCGGTGGTTACTTTGGTCCCAATTACACCGCGAAGAAAGTTTTTGACTCTGGATTTTATTGGCCCACCTTTTATCATGACGCTCATGAAATGTTTAAACATTTTGATGCTTGCCAACGCCAAGGCAAGATCACACATAAAGATGAGATGCCTCAAAATTTCATACAAGAATGTGAAATCTTTGATGTATGAGGCATCGACTTTATGGGGCCGTTTCCATCATCTAAAGGGAACAAACACATCCTCGTAGCCGTTGACTACGTATCTAAATGAGTTGAAGCTAAGGCTCTCCCTACGAACGATGTGAGGGTGGTTGTGAACTTTTTGAAACAACTTTTTGCTCGATTCGGTGTTCCTCGTGCTATCATCAGTGACCACGGGACTCATTTTTGCAATGATCAATTTGCTCGAGTCATGGCTAAGTACGGTGTCAATCACCGTCTTTCCACCAATTATCATCCTCAAACAAATGGTCAAGCCGAGATATCTAACCGTGGATTGAAGCGAATTTTAGAGAGAAATGTGGGAGAGCATCGTGCCTCGTGGGCCGATAACTTAGATGATGCTTTGTGGGCTTTCCGTACCGCATATAAGACGCCGATAGGTTGCACTCCATATCGTCTTGTGTACGGTAAGGCATGCCACCTCCCTATTGAGCTGGAACATAAGGCGTACTGGGCCTTGAAGTGGGCCAATTTTGACATCAACAAAGCCGGCAATCTTTGGAAGATTCAACTCAATGAGCTAAATGAACTAAGGAATGAAGCTTATGAGAACTCATTGATCTACAAGGAGAAGACCAAGATCATTCATGATTCAAGGATTAAGAACCGAGAGTTTCACGTTGGTGATCAAGTTTTACTCTTTAACTCTCGGTTGAAGATCTTCTCGGGCAAGCTGAAGAGCCGTTGGTCTGGTCCATTCACCTTCGCCAAAGTCTTCCCCTATGGAACCATTGAGCTTTCCCAGCCGAATGGGCCTAACTTTAAAGTGAATGGCCAGCGCGTGAAGTTGTACTTTGGTGAGGACATCTCTCATGAGATGATTCCATCCCTCACCACGTTTCCCTTGAATTAGTTATGGGTCGAGTCAGGCTCGTGACACGGTTAACAAAAACAAGCGCTTCTCGGGAGGCAACACGTTGATCTATCCTTTACCGTTTTCATAATAAGTATAGGGGGAGCCCCGTATGTGTTTGTTGTCTTGTTTCTTATGATATGCAGGGATTAAAGCTTCAAAGATCCATTCTCGATGACTTTTGACGAACCATGATCCCGTGTACCCGTCTTCCTAGTTCTATCCTAAACTATCGTGATTCAATATTTCATATCTTATATGTTCACATTGAAATCACCATATTTGTCCTTTCTTTAGCAAGATTTAAACAACGTGCACAATGTCCTAAGTGTAGGGGAGTTTACTCCCACATGCTTAAACATTAAGGAAAATGTTTATATCAAGTGTAGGGGGGACTTCTATCGAAGTAAGTGGGCTTTTCCATGAATTTGTCCTCATTTTAACCGGAAAATTTGATTTTTCGACATCTTTCAAAATTTTTAATCTATTTTGGCCTAGTTGTATAGTTGTATTTTCCTTTGCTATCGTTATTTACTTTCTTTGCTAGAATAAATTTTCAATAAAGTAGTTTTAAATTTTTCAAAGTCATGAATCTTTTGACTCAACCCAAGTTTACTTATCCAAGTTTACTCTAGCTAGTATCCTTAACGTGTTTAAGTCAAGTTTTGCTAGGCTTTTATATAGGGAACTTTAAAACGCGAAAGTCTTGCTAGGCTTTTATATAGGGAACTTTAAAACGCGAAAGTCTTAACTCTCACGGGTTAAGAACAAGAACTTTTCGCAAGTTCCTATAATTGATCCTAGAGAGTCGTTTATCAAGGGAACTATAAAATGCGATTTCTAAACTTGAAAAAGTCTAAGAGTTTGCAAGATCCTATAGATGACTCGAAAACCCAAAACTTTGATTTAATTGGCTAAGCATCCACGAGTCTCATTCCTTGAGATTTTAAATTGTGGAGAACGAGAGATGATAGAGTCAATTATAAGTTTGGTATTCTTTCGTGAATTTATGTGAGTTGATTATAAGCTTTTTCTCCCATCGCTTGTTAATAAATATATTTGCAATAAATAAGTTTGTACGATTTAAAAAGTTACTTAACTTCTAGCGCAAGATCGTTTAAAATTTGCTCGGTATTAATTAGAGTTCATAGACAAGGCATAACTTATTGAAGCGGGATGCGAAGATTGGCGAGTCCGAAAAGGCCCTAACAAGGCATGAGGGCTACATTTTGTTGCTAAAGATCCCAAGTGATGTGAAGAATCATTTATCAAAAATCAATATGAAGGATCGAGACACACGACGAAAAGCAAATGCTCCCCTAAATATCATGGATAAGTCTATCCAAAAAGTCCCTAACAAGGTATGAGGATAAATAGAACCAAGTCCCAAAAGGAGGCGGATCGTTGTATATCAAAGTCCAAAATAAAGAGTAGAGAAAAATGAAGAAGTCGTGGTCCAAGTATGAAGAATCTCTCAAAAACTTCAAGTGAAGAAATTCCTATTATGAAGAGAAGACCATAATTTCAAGAACGTCTCTCAAGATTCGAAGTATGAAGTCACTGCCAAATATCGGTCCGAGAGAGGTCTCAAATCGTGAAGCAAGTTATGCCAAAATATGAACTTTAAGAGGTCCCGAGAAGCAGTTTTAACATATTTTGTCCTTTAGCTAACTATTGATTAAATCGTCCCACTTTATTTTTAGCCTAAATAACTATCAAAATAAGTCAAACAATGCATCCTCGTGATCATTCAAGACAAAATTAAAATATAAGAGATACACCTAGGAATAAGGGAGTCTAAGTGAATAACTGGGCCATATGAGTTCGTGTTACTTTGCTAACTTATAATAACAATGATCTCATTTTTAAGCTTGGTTTGGGGAACGTGAAACTTAAGGATGATGAACATTCATGACGGCAAAAACCCCAATGTAAGTCTTTGATTTCGTTACTTATTTTGTATATATTTCTATCTTTTTAATTTCCTTAAAGTTTAGTATTTAATAAAGGCCAAGGTGGGTTAGTTATGATGAGAAATGAAAGTTGTGCTTTGAAATTAATGCATTGCATGAGAGCATTGCAATGGTCAAGTGTAGGGGATTTAATAAGTGTGAAAACACTTATCCTTTTAACACTTATTTCCAATAATAACAAGACCAAAACGTGTATTTTATGTCGTAAAAGTCAGAATTATGCGTGGTTTGTGTTTTTATTGTGTTTCAGGATAAAAATATGAAAAAGGGAGAAAACACGGGCTATCACGGGCTTTTATCGAAGAAAACGAGAAAAGACGAAGTCAAAATGTTGGTCCACGAAACTTGTGCAAACATCGAATCCATGAAGATCTATGAAGAACATTTGCACAATTAAACCAATTGACTAACTAATAACAAAGCTTGTACTTTTCATCGTATGTATATCTTATTAATAATGAATCAAGAAATATGCATGACTTGCCCGGTTGTTTGCGGAACAACAACCGGGCGATGAATGACAAACTAAACTCCCATGTTCATAGCTAGCTAAGCTTATGCAACCTTGGGAGGATGAAACCCCTATCCACTAAAGTATTACATGTGTGTTTCTGTGGGTGGGAATCATTAACTATTCTATTACAAAGACCACATATATATAGTGGGAGTGTGAAGCTTCCTTGAGAAGCTTTACTAAAGTACAAGTAACCACCTTGTACTTTGTTGTCTTCATCTTTTGCACCTTTGACAAAGTAAGCCTTCCTCTTGAACCTTTGTCTTCATTGCTAATAAGACATGTTCCCACTAATACTTTAGACATTCTTTATGTCTTCTACGTTCTTCAGGTCTTTGATTAAGTAATAGTCTCGAGGAGTTAGTAAGCTGTTATGTCATCACTTACTAACTCCATCATCCTTGATTCTTTGCATCACTTACTGAAATCCGACTCAGCTAATGACGAGTCTATCTCGTAGACTCTAAAGAACTCTAAAGAATGACACATTGAACTTATAACATACGAAGTTCAGTGACTAACACTACTTAGGATACTTTACATCCAAATCATGTGCAAGGGACAAATCAGGCACTGAATTGGCCCAACAATCTCCCCCTATTTGGATAGAAAAGTAGCCTAAGTTAAATAGCAGTAAGTGAACATAAAGGCTTCTTCTTACCTGCTATATTACAACAATGAATACCAAGAATAACTAGCTTTACTAGTTCAAGTCATCTGCTAACTTGTATCGTCTTGTACCTATTGTAGTTGTTACTAAACTGCAATGTCTGATCTTGTACTTAGAGAAACACTTGAACCAATTCCTTGATGCTTATATAGAACTCATAAAGGTAACTTCACCTTAGGTCATCAGTGAAGTATATTATATGCTTTACCATAAAGACCATATGCTTCACCCTAGCATATATTAAAGTAGCATATTATATCCAATGTTGATCACGAGTTCATTTACCTTCAATCAGAGAAGTGTGGTAAATGGTTGACGCAACAACCATAAAAGATCAGACAATGCAACTTGTTCAGCAACCCATCTTCAGTGACTTTGCTCAATCAGCCAAATGTAAACATTCTAAGTCCCTAAAGGTTATGTGTTGTGTATGATAGTATGTATGTAGCGTGAGTAAACTTGATGTTTCTTCACATAAACACACGTTTACCTCTGTCCTCGTTTCTCTCCCCCTCAAAATTTGCTAGGGAACCAAGCAACTTTTGACCGGCTACATACTAGTACACAATCATAGCGTGATGGTCTTCATCTCGCCTGAAATACAACTCCCCCTGAATTTCATCTCCTACCAAACGCCTGATGTTATCAAACCCTGATGATATCAAACCCCTTATAATCAATATTTCACCAATTCCCTGTAACACAGCCTGGTGTCTCAAAAACTCTGTGGTTGGGGTTACAGCGGATGGGGTTTTAGCGGTGGGGGAGGGTGACAACTGCTGGGGAGGGGAGGGGGGCTGTGAACATATCTTCTTTCTTTATCTTGGTGTGAGAAAAGAAATTCCTGAGTTACCAAGTCCTTCAACAGCTGAAGGTTCAATAGCTGAAGGCTCTGAAGATAGCATCTTGATCAGCTGGTCATCTTGCCAGTGAATCCTCGTTAAGCTGATTAATTTTTTTATTTTTTTATTTTTATTTTTTTTAATCAGCTTCTTCATCAATCACAGTGTACGTGATGGCTATGTGGTTGTGGGTCTAGTTGGCTGTGAAATCAACAGCTGTGGAACTTATCAAACGCCTGATGTGGCTGTTTGGCTCTGTTGTTTGATGTTTAGCTGTGGCTGAGGGTTTAGAGACAGGGGATTTATGGACTTGGGAACAGAGGTCCAAAGAGAGAGATTAAGGACAGGGGTCCATTGACAGAGATTGAGGACAGGGGTCCTGAGACGAAAAAGGTTCAGGCATCACTGGTGACCAGGGGGTTCAAGTCATCGAGAGGGGTCAGCTTGTTTGCAGGGTCACAAATGGCTGGGGTCAGCGAACATATGGTGACAGCGGTTCAACATCAGCTGACGGTTCATACTAGGGATTCAATTACCTGTTTTGACAGGGTTCGCTGACCATGACTTGGTGGGTTCGCTGAGTGTTCAGACCAGGGGTTCAAAGACCTGGGGAGAGAGAAGTTGGGGATAGAGAGAGCTGGGGGTTCAGGGACAGGGGTCGACTGTGGGTTCAGCTACCCCGGGGGGTTCAGCGACCCTAGGGTTCAGCGGGGTGTTCATCACAGGGGTTCATACATGGCTGTGTAGAATGGACTGATGGGCCTTTTTATACTCACGTGACTTCCCTCCCCATTATCTCAGCTTTCTTTTTAGCTGATACAAACACTCCCAGCAATATACTTCTCAACCCACCCCTTGTGTTCTCAGCTTTTCTTTAAAGTTTTCATTCACTGATTAACTTTAATCAGTTGAACAACTTCTAACTGTCGTTCAAGCATATGCTATTCTACCAATCCATTTCCCTATCTTACCCCACTTGACTTTTCAATATCATCAGCTTCTTTGAAGCTTGATACAAACACCAATCTTGGTCAGCACATCAATTTTAGTTAAACATTCACGCAATATTTTCTTCATGTTTCTAGCATAAAATTGAGAACACCAGATGCAGACCCACATTCATATTTGTTCACTGATTTTCTCCGTAGAACAAACATAAATGGAAAGAACAGTCGATTCCAACGAATCTTATTGACCATTTACCGACATCTTAACCCGACCCCATCTATCGAACAACACAGTATCATCACAACAACCCACTTATACATTTCAACATCCCAACAACTACCTTCATACTGACACCTCGATATCCATTTTTTCTTTTTACGCAGCCCAAATCCCCTCATGACTTCATCATCATCTACGACACACCAATTCATTAGCCATTTCTCTTCGTTGATGATTTTATCAGCTACTATTGACATAGTTTCTCAAGTGAACTGAACAACCGATAATCCAAAACAACAAACGACCCCAACTCCATTCAATTTGCCCACATGAATCTATATCTTCATGAGAAACATAAAAACCTTCGAAATCACCATTATACTTCAAGTATAACCACTTCACTTGACATGTTTACCCACAAAAATTGCTCTTCATTCTACTCGAAACTCATTCATGTGGCCACAAGAATAAGTTCATCTTCTTTATCCAGATTTGATTAGATTTTTTGGAATAACTGATTCGAGTGATTTGTGACGTGATTTTAGATGATTAAATAGTCGGTTTTTTAATTAAATCGTGGGGTTGTATGGATTTTTTTGTTTTGGAGTGTGATTAGTGGATTCAATCGGTGATAGATTAGAGGAGATGAGAGATCTTGATTTGAGTGATGAGGGAGATTGGTTTGAGTGTGACGGTTTGAGTGATGGGGTGACAGTTGGTGGTGGGTGGGGATTGATTTAAAACGGGGAATGTGGAGTAACGATGGGATAAGAAAGAAGGAGGCGATACAGATATTTTGATTGAGGGAGACGGTGGATGTTTGATGGGGGTTTTATAAAAAAGAATGTGACGGTGGGATGTGGATGGATAAGATCTGGATGGGTATTGTTTTAACAAAAGTCATCAGAGTGTATTTTTCTCTTAAAAACTGCTACTGTAAAGAAATTTTTTTAATACACTGATGATTTTGACGATGTAAAAAATGTTATTAGCGGCCATACTGAACGGATCTGGATAGAAATTAATCCAACCTGCTCTGATACCAATTGTTGGTCCACGAAACTTGTGCAAACATCGAATCCATGAAGATCTATGAAGAAAATTTGCACAATTAAACCAATTGACTAACTAATAACAAAGCTTGTACTTTTCATCGTATGTATATCTTATTAATAATGAATCAAGAAATATACATGACTTGCCCGGTTGTTTGCGGAACAACAACCGGGCGATGAATGACAAACTAAACTCCCATGTTCATAGCGAGCTAAGCTTATGCAACCATGGGAGGATGAAACCCCTATCCACTAAAGTATTACATGTGTGTTTCTGTGGGTGGGAATCATTAACTATTCTATTACAAAGACCACATATATATAGTGGGAGTGTGAAGCTTCCTTGAGAAGCTTTACTAAAGTACAAGTAACCACCTTGTACTTTGTTGTCTTCATCTTTTGCACCTTTGACAAAGTAAGCCTTCCTCTTGAACCTTTGTCTTTATTGCTAATAAGACATGTTCCCACTAATACTTCAGACATTCTTTATGTCTTCTACGTTCTTCAGGTCTTTGATTAAGTAATAGTCTCGAGGAGTTAGTAAGCTGTTATGTCATCATTTACTAACTCCATCATCCTTGATTCTTTGCATCACTTACTGAAATCCGCCTCAGCTAATGACGAGTCTATCTCGTAGACTCTAAATAACTCTAAAGAATGACACACTGAACTTATAACATACGAAGTTTAGTGACTAACACTACTTAGGATACTTTACATCCAAATCCTGTGCAAGGGACAAATCAGGCACAGAATTGGCCCAACAATTGTCTGTAGGAGAGAGTGGTGAAGTTAGGGTAATCCTCGACCCATAGAAGTCTGTCTATGCACTTAGAACTCTTTAAGACTTCTGTACACCCTGTCTTTGCACCAGGGAATGATTCATTTGTGTTTATAGAGCACCCCGATGACCCTGCACCCTCTAGACAGTATTCAGGCTAACAACAACCTGTATACACATATGTCTCAACCTTGATCAGCTGTACTTCACACAGCCTCTTGGTTCCTCAGAAAAAGAATCCCAAAAGTTTTACTTTTAGGGGAGCTGAATCATCATCCTCAGCTCTTCTAGGGACAGCGTAATAAGACGATCTTAACCCTTAACTTTTTCACCTTAAAAGAATCCCAAACGATTTATCCTTTTCAGGGGGAGATGAATGATCACCCTCAGCCTTCCTAGGGGCAGCGAATGGCGATCCATAAACAACATATGTTTCACAATCAAAAGAGTCCCAAAGGTTTTAACCTTTTGGGGGGGCTGAATAATCACACTCAGCTTTCCTAGGGGCAGCGAATGGTGATCATTAACCATATATTTTTCACACTTAAAAGAATCCCAAGGATTTATCCTTTGGAGTGGCTGAGTAATCACCCTCAGCCTCTCTGGGACAGCGAAATGGCGACCATTCCCCTTACTTTTTTCTCTGTTACTAATTATAACAATTTGTAGGCTGAAATTGTACAGCCAGTCACTGAATCCCAGGTACAACAGGAGAAAGAGGCTGATACAATTACTCAAGACCAACCTAATGACAATGAGCCTCTACTGAATATTGAAGAAGAAATGCTGTCATTAGTGGATGATGTCTCTGATCTTGAGTCAATGCCTGAAGATGAAATCCCTGAGGGGATGTTTGAGGAGGAGGATGAAGAAGATGAGGAAGATCAACAATCTGTCTCTCCTCCCAAGGAAATAGCTGTGTCCACCCCAGTTGGAATTAATACTCCTCCTCCCAAGGACGCTGTTGTTACTCCAACCTCTGCTACCTCCACAACAACAGTCTTCCAACACCCAGCCTATGATCCAACAGCTGATTTTCTAATGTTTGATCATCCTGCCCAAACCAACTTTGATCTTTTACCAAGGGGGGATGATTATTCTCAACAAAGCCTCAACATACATAATCTTCAGCCTGTTCATCATCAATCTGACATTGAACGCTTATCAAGGAAGCTGGATGTGATCAAGTCTGAAATGCATAACTTCACTATCACATTTCCAGGGATCATACAAAAGGTTGTTGCTGAGGCGGTTACTGAACCCATCAAGGATGGTGCACGAAAAGGTGTAGCACAAGGAATTAGTCACCTATGCACAAGAATGAAGGATGTAATTGACTCAGAGGTCCCTGCCTTGCTCCATGAACATGAGCTAACTATGCACAGACAATTTGAAGCTATTCGCAACAGGCAATACCGTCATGCAAACTTCATTGTTAATCGAGTTCAGGCCAATACTAATGGAAACAGCAACCTTTTGCTGAAGATTGCCAGGGATTCAAGGAAAAGGCAACGTGCTATGGCTGCCTCTGTTGAACAGATTGCAAGGCATTTTCAAACACGTTCATCCAAACGTCTGCGTAGCCAGGATAAACGTGAGGGGGAGAAGGAAACAACACTTAACCTTGAATCTGCTAAACAAGGCTCATCATCAGCTGACAACACCATTACACCTGTCCCCCTCCAAGTCATTACACCTGTTAACATATCTGATTATGAGGATAACACTCAGGGGGAGCAACAGAATCAAGATGGAGCTGATTCATCAAAGTCCCTGGCTTTGGTTAACACCAGCGAGTCTGGGGATGATGGTGAACCAGCTGCCAAGAAGCTAAAGTTCACTGTTAGCTCCCTTCCCAAAGCAATACAAACTCAGGCTCAGACAACATTTATCAAAAGAGCTGAAGTTTTGAAAAACATGAGTGTGGAATCCTCTGTCTCGAAGAAAGGAAAGGAGATAGTTTTGGTTGACACAGACACCAAACTAAAGAAGATAGCTACGATGCTAGAGACAGGAGGATCCACCACAGACCTTTCCCAATTTTCAACCTTTACACCTTCCAATGAGATTCCTTTAACTCCTGAAGAAATAGAGAAACAGGCTGAGGAATTCAAGAGATTAAATGAACTCAAGACAGCCAAAGAATTGAATGAAGCTACTCTAAGGAAGATGGCTCCACCTGAAAGAAAAAAGCAAAAACAAAGGTTGAGGGAAATGGAAGTTAAACGCGCTGAGGCACTAAGAAAAGTCAAAGCTGATTATGATGCCTGCGTTAACAACAGGTATGCACCTGGCAAGATAACCAAGTTCAAATACACCATTCACAAATCCACCAACACCCCACAGATGATATTGTGCAGAGATAACCAACAGGGAAACATGAATGTGTTTGACAACTTCAGGCTAAAGACACTTGGGTTATCTGAATGGTTCGAACTTGAAGCCTTAGCTGCCAAAAGAACTGGACATGCTAATTTTCTTCTGCTTAAGACTATTAAGGCCAAGTTTACCTGGATCAAAGAAACGGCTGCCAAACTCAAGATAGATCCCCCACCACAGCTTTTTGAATAAGAACCCCCAAAGACTGGTAACAAAAGAAGAAGAGTTTCTCAACTTGTTAAGGAAAGTTTTGTCATAGATGATGTTCAAGTGGATGGTATGCACAGGGATTTGATCCTACCAAATGGTATAGTTGGCCCTGTTGATGGTCAGACATACACAGAGCCTGAAATAGGAATGGCATTCATGAATAGAGCTTGCCAGTATGCATTTCAAAGAGAAGATGAGTTGTGCTTAGCATCAACAATTCAGCTGCTTTGTCATAAGAAGTCACTCGAGATCAACACAGAGTATTCCAAAAGGTTTGGAAAAACTTTGCAGGAAGAGTTGGATAACAGATTAGACTTAGCTGAAGCTGAAGAAAAGATTAAAAATGATGACTATTGAAGAAATTCACAGCCCAATTTTACCTTCACATTTTATTTCACGTTTGTAATGTACTTATAATTTCCTTTAAGTATTAATAAAATCATGAGGTATGTTTTTTTAGATCTGTTATGAGTAAGAAGAAGCTGTTAACTCACTTACCTTAACTTAGATAGATCTAGCAATATTTATGTTTAAATAGGGGGAGATTGTTGGGAATCTAAGCTTGTTAGATTCCCTGATCATAGATTTAAACATAATTAAGCTGTTAGATAGTCCCTTGCCTGTGCCTAGGAGGCAGGCAAGTATCACAAGACTTATAGAGATCCAAGTCTCTGTGAGAAACCTCAGAGGAGTCCATGCCAGAGACATTGTCAAGGAAGTCAAAGATTACTTGAAGACATACTCATTGGCTGTGATGGATAACATCCAAGATGTATCAAGGACTCTGAGGGGTTGAGGGTTAACAGGGGTGGCAATACCCTGTTAACACTCAGCACACTTTGGACATGCCATTTGTGTGTTCGAGACTATGAAGAAAAAGGAAACTGTTTTGACAACTGTTTCCTTAAAGCATAATGGCAGACTACCAAGAATAGAAGAGCATCATGTGACTGATGTCTGAAAAGTGAAAGTCTTTTGCAGTCACCATCAAGTACTATTTAGGTCAACCTTGTATCACTATAAATAGGATGTGTATCCATGCATTAATGTTCAACACTTTGAGTATATTCATAACATTATTGCTTAGAACTTATAGAATCAAACAGCTGCGACTGTATTCATAAGTTAGGGTTTATAGTTGTTCAAAGTGTGCACAACACATTGTCATCAAACGGTGTTATCCATAACACTTGTAACTCTTTATTATACAATAATAAGATTACGTTTGAAAAGTAATACCTTGTGTTGATTAGTTAAGTTTAGGGTTTCTAGCATTGATTAGGGACTTTCACAAAAGATCAAGAGTGTAAAAAGAACGGACGTCCAAGGCCTATTCTGAAGATTTATCGAAGAAAAAGTCTAAAGACGGAAGTTTAATGAAGTCGAAGAACTCAAGTCTAATAGAAGAAGAAAATTATAAGACAAGCTCAATTTATATCGACAAATCCCGAGACGGCGTCGAGAAAGGCAAAGAATTTAAATCGAGTCGAGACGAGAAGAAAGAAGGAAGCAACACATGCACTCCCCACCTCCTATATATACCCTCCTAATGACACATTAGGGGGGTGTTAGTTAATTAGTTCATTTTCAATTTTAGTTTTTTAGTTTTTAGAGAGAAAGTGTTTAACTTTCTCTCACTAGGAAAACTTCATCTTTTTATTCCTTTCTTGTTTGAATCAAATCTTTACTTTTGAGAGTTTAATCTTGTTTTAATTTCATCTTATTCTACCTTTCTTGTTTTTAATTTTGATCTTGATTAGTCATAATCTTTGATTTTGTTTCATCTTGATGCTTATGTGATTAAAAAGTTTATCTTTTGGTTTATATCTAAGTTTTATATGGATTAAGCTTTGAGCTTATCATGCTTATTGTCTTATTTTGTATTTAGCTTATGTACTTTTCATTTTTCTTAAAAGTTTCATCTTTTTATGGTTTGATATAAAAGGTTGCTTATTTAAAGTTTTGATAAATTCTTATTCGGGCTTATTACACCTTTTATCTTATAATTAGTAAAGTTTTGGATAGTGCTTATTGAACCTTTGCTTATTTGGTTTTGCTTTTCACGAATTGCTAGTCATCGGAAAAGGGTAAACTCTTTTCCGATTGTGTATTCCGATTAGGGCTTTACATTCGGATCTGCTCCACTATTATTCCGATACAAGGTATCGGAATAGGGTTTCTGGATTCCGATCTGGATTCTGACCAATATTCCAACTGTAGTGTTTGGTTGTTATTACGATAGTTCTTTCTGACAGTTGACATTCCGATAGGACTTGTTTTCCAGTATTCCGATAGCCTTGTAATAAGTGTGTATTTTGAAGTTTGTTTCTCTCGATTCTTAACCAATTGAAAGTCCTAAGAATATCAGGTTCATTATCTTTTTTGGTTGATAGGGTTATTTGGATTTTCTATGTCTATTTAAGCAACCACGTAAAAAGTTGAAAAATATTAAGCTACGTAACCGTAAAACAATTAGCACATACCAAATTTTTATGAACAAAAGGACAAAAATTGTAAATCTAGGAAATTAATGTGCTAAAAATGTAAGTAAATGAAACTAAATTGCTTGAAATGTAAAAATCAGAAAGTAAAAGGACCAATTATGTAGATTCTAACAAATTTCTAACCAAATGTAACAACTTTCAAAACTAATTAACTGAAAATGACAAGTAATGAAAAGTTATGGACTAAAACAATGCAAACCCTAATAAAGTGGAAGTTTAGCTAGAAATACAAACAACTTCAAACAAAAGGGACTAAAGTGCAATTAAAAGTAAGATTTAACCAAAACCGGGCTTAAGGATCAAATAAGCTCGTTTAAGCTCAAAAATGCACCAATTAAGCTCTAACAAGTTTTAAACTGCTTAAAATCCAAAAACACTTAGGCTAGTACAAGGAAAAAGCTTGAAATGCACTAGAACTCAAATAAGCCAACTTCAATAAGCCAAGAATAAGCTATAATGAAATCTAGACATGCACATTTCAATTTTTTTGTCAAAACTTATTAAACAGCTTATGGAGAGTTTGGAATTTCTTTTCTTATGAAAAATGATCAAGTATTTAAGCTGGAAATTGCAAATAAGCTGAAACCTAGCTTATTGACCAAGTTTGACCAAAAAGTGAAAAAGCTGAAAACTTTAGAATTTAATCAAGGCATGTTTCTAAATAGGAATGTGAAAGAAAATCACAAGATTAATGAAGTAGAATGGCCAGAACAAGAAATCAGTTAGCGACTTAGTTACAGAAACTTGCAGTTGCTTATGAGCTTATGAAAAAGCTGATTTCTCACTTGAATTAAGCTACTGTATGATTTCCTTTACAACAATGAAACTTCAGATGTTAAATGACAAGTAGAAATAGGTTTGACTTATTTTTATCAAGAAATAAAGAAATGACATAAGATTGAAAAGTGATACTTATCTGATGAACTAATATCAAAGAACTGACCCAAACATTTTTTTAACCATTTACCTGTTTGACAAAACTTTTGACTTGAAAACTACTCAGACTTGTTTAAAATGACCAAAGGATAAGAATTGAACAAAGTTTAGCCAGTTTACTATACTTGAACTCTAAATTGTACACAAATCCAAACACTACTTATCTGAAGTTTTTACAAATTTTGTGCAGAGAAATTAAGCAAATGGTTGAACTGAGCTAAGACTAATATCTACACAAGCTTATTGATCAAAATGACATGCAAATGAACCAAGAACAAGCTATTAAACACACAAGTCTAAGTGCAAGAACAAGCTAAGTAACTGATGAAAATGATGACAGTAACAAGTAAACTCAAGCAAAAAGCTAACAATCTAACAAGTACCTATCTAATCAATCAGAATCAAGCCAAAAACATGTTAATCACACTTGATCAAAGCAGCATATAGTAATTACTCTAGAATTTAGCATGCAAGTGACTGTTTAGTGGAACAAAACTAAGAATCATGAAACCTTTTAGCAATGTGCCTCCATTGATGGAGTAGGTAGGCGTTGAGCCTCCTAAACAATGCTAAACACCACCTTAGCACTAAAATCTACCAATCAACCATCTACATTCATCTTTCTGATCAAATCAACCCACAATCTGCTACAAATCAACTCAACAACAGGGATGAACAGAAACAGCTAGAATTCTTCACAAAAAGCTTCTTATGATCAAATGTGATCCCAAGAAACTCATATTGAAGGAAAAGGAGGGAATTTTATTGATTTGAATGTGAAAAGTGGTTATAGAATTAGGTAAGTAGTTACAACTATCTATAACTAACTCAAGAGTTTGTCAAGCTCTTGAGTTTGTTACACTAACAGCTAACTAGCTAGACTGAGAGAGAAAAATGGAAAGTGTGTGAAAATTTCACACTTAGCTACTTACAACAAATGAGAGATCCTATCACTATTTATAGACAAGAAATGAGAGTGATTTGGGGTTGATGACGTGTCCCCACCAATAGCAAGCTGCCAGGTGTCACCAATCTCTTAATTGCAGAATCCTTTGTTCTTCATGAATTGGGAGTTTTTGATTATTTGAGTTTGAGCTTGATTAAGTGTTATCAATGCATTCCTCTCTTGAAAACGAGCAAGTTTCATGTAGAAATCATTTCTTGAAATTCAGTGTAGCTCAAGAATGATCCTGGGTTTATTTGTTGAAGAAGATGCCACATGGAATTATCTGATTGGATCTCAGCTGAACACACGGATTGTTATCCGTTTTGGATATAATGCATTATTGCATGTCCTCTTCTGATTGGCTGAATAATGAGTTAGTGGAGGAGTACTATAGCAAGTCGGCTCAATAAATGAGTTGGTGATATGGCTTGACAGTTGGCGATCCATGTTATATAAATCTTGCATTCTCATTGGCTGTTGGCACATGCATACGGATCATACACAAACTTTGTGTATTTTTGGCAATTAAAGTCCCTAAAGTTAGGCAGAATGCCCAAATGAGTTATAATCTTCATTCTAATGTCATTTTTGGTCCTTCTACTTGCATTCTTTTCTAGTTTGACCCTTTGACTTGGTTGACTTAAGATTTGACCATATTTGACTTTAATCTTGACTTGACCAATTTTCACTTTGAGTCCTTCAACTTTGGAATGTTGTCAAGATAGGTCCTCCATCTTCAAAGTCTTGTCATCTTTGATCCTTCTTTGTCTTTTTCATCCAAATAAGCTTGATTTCTTCTTGTTTGCTTGAAAATGTATCCTTCTTACCTATTTATACACAAACACAAAACATACCACATAATTCCGCTTTATAGCACAAAAGTTAGGTATTTTCCATGTGTTTTAGGGTGATTTGTTGATTAATTGATATGAGTTTTTGCTCATATCAAATGCCCTACACTTGAACATTGCCATGACCTCATGCAATGCTATATTTTAAAGCACAAATTTACATTTTCCTCATAATTAACCCACCTCGGCCAATATGGAATGCTATTACACTATGCTACTCTATATGATGCATGATTTTGATTTTTAACAATGCAATGCAAAAGAAACAATTCTATTTACATTTTATTTTTTTTGGATTTTTCTTGAAATGGCTTTGATGGAAAAACTCATAAAGAAGTCAATGACTTAAATTAGGGCTTTGGTACCATGGACACTTATCACCCTCAAGTTTCACTTTCCCGATACCAAGCTTAAAAATGGGATCATTGCATTCACAAGTAAAAAGGTGCATCAACTTATTCATGACAATTAAATGTGGAACCGATTATTATTTGAGCAAATTGCTTGAAGACAAATTTGTCATTATTTGAAGCGTGAAATATAAGAAATGTGAAATCCAAAAATAAGGAAGCACGGTTTTAATCCTAAGTGATCCTCTCATCCATTACTCGAAAAACCACCTAAAATTAATATAAGTCCGACTCAAGAGTAATAATTCATTCGCCTTATGTGTAAAATCCTTATGTCATGCATTAATAAGTAGCTACACACTCGCTAAGGAAAAAAAAATAAAACTCACGCAATAATTTACATCCTCCGCCTTTTTGAGACTTTGGATCTTCAATCCCACAACCCGTCAAGGTAATATTGGATTGGAGCAAGTATCAAATCCCCGCAACCCGTCAAGGTAATATTGGAATTCAATAGTTACTATAATTAACATTTCACTGTCCCTCTTGGGAGTCTTGTATAATTATTTTTTTTCTTTTTCTCTTTTTTTTTCTAGCCACTCATTTTTTTGTAAGTCGCTCTTATTTTTCTTTATTCCTCACAAAGAAAGTTGAAAAGAATAAAGGAAAAACACCCGCTAAGTATTAAGCATGACATAAGTCTAGTACACATAAAACGTTCTAACTTAGAATCTTAAGACGTACTTATATCAACCATGAATGATTAGACAAAAATGCATAAGAGATTACAAACCGATTAAAACCGTTCTTGATTATTTTATTAACATATATACATGCGAAGAAAATAGAGGTAAAGAAGAGAAGGGTTTAGCCACAAATAATTATCATGAAGTTTATCTAGCCCTTTTATACTTGCTTCAACTATCTCATTTCCCATTCTCCACAAATTTAAAATCTCAAATAATGATATTGGTGGATGCTTAGCCTAATAGACCAATGAAGGACTACATGGTTAAGGATACTAGCTAGAGAATGCTTAGATAAGCAAACTCGGGTTGAGTCAAAGTATCCATGGCGGGCCTAATATGTCAAAGAAGTCTAAATTTGTTAAACCATATCCTTTATTATATTTTTTTCTTTTTATATATTTTTGATGAAAAATAAAAGAAGAATATATACAATGCAAATGTGATATGCAAATGAAAAATGATTGATGCAAAAATTATGAATGCATATTTTTGGTGGCCAAAGTAGATCAAAAATTTGAAAAATGTTTGAAAAAATTAATTTTCCAAGTTATCATGAAGGTCAATGACAAGGTCTAGGTAAGGTCACTTCGATAGAAGACCTCCCTACACTTAAGCTAAACATTGTCCTCAATGTTTAAGAGCATGGAAGTATAAAACTTCCCCTACACTTATTACAATGAATAGACTTTGCTTAACCCAAGTTAAGGAAGGATCAACTATAGTAAATTCATTTTTAAAGCAGAATGTGTCTATGAAAAATCACAATAGTAACAAAATGAACTGGATACAAGGGCCTCCTCCATAAGCTCCTAAGCACGTGATGAGTGAGCAACCCTACAAACAAAATGAAGACAAAAGAAGGTCTCCCCTACACTTCTCATCAACTTGCTATTCTTATTTCTAACCTACAACACTCTAGATCTAAAAACTTCTAAACCTAGTTATTCAACCTTGATTTAAGAAGTCTTGAGCTCGACTCATCCCACACTTAAAAGTGTCTAAAACCTATCATAGAGAGGAAAAGTTTTGCCCTTTTTAAGAAAAATCTCCATGATAAGGTAAAACAAGTTTTCAAGTATCAAAACTCCATAAATATCCCTCTGGATCAAATACATAATTACCATCCCACTTATAACACAAATCAACAACTAACTTCCCAAGTAATGGTGAAAAAGGTGAGGTGGTGTTGTCCAAAATGGTATATATTCTTCACAAAGTGATAAGGTGATGCTCTCAAATCTTTCACAAGTTTTCCTTTTGTTGCATCAGGAGGATACTGAGATAGTTTAGGAAGCTCTATGCCAGGTCAAAAATCTGTTCCTTGATGGGAAAACAACAAGTGGTGATTGCCTTAGAAGACTCTCCTTTGTAGGTCACATGGTGAGAGAACAGTTGTGGAGTAATTGGTAACAACAGGCTCTTAGAAGGAACCATGATGACTTGTTTTCCTTTGTCACATTGAAAAGTTGAAGTGGACAAGGAAGAAGATAAAGGATCTTCATGCAATAAAGATTATAGATAGAGTATGTCCCCCTCCTCATCAATATAACCAAGAGTATACTCAAAAGATATATCCATTTCTAAAAACTCATCATTCTCATCCATGATAGAATCCTCCTCATCACCATAAACATCATAAATTGGTCTATCAAAGATTGGTGATTCCTCAAAACCCAAGGAAGTGTGATCATCAACAAATGGAGAGTCACAAGTAATTATCTCATCATCATTATAATCACCATATGTTGGTGTATCACAAAGAAGAGATTCTTCATCACTAAAATCCTCATGAATGTCCTCATCATTGTTGAAAAGGGGGTTATCATATGAGGTTTCAAAAAAAGGATTGGAATAGATCACAAAATCACCAAAGTTAAGCTCTTGAGGTTCATGAAAATCCAAGGATGAAGTAATGGATGCAATGGTCTCAACATGAGGTAAATCATAATCTCCACTTGAGCAAGCTTCATAAAAGTATTCATCACAAACTTCATCAAGGATATCATCTTGAGTTTCTTCCACATTCACCACATCAATATGTTTCACCGCTTCGGGCTCATTAGATTTCTTTGACAACTTTCCCATGTTAAACACAACTCTCTCATCTCCTACCCTCATTGTAAGTTCACCCTCCGCCACATCTATTAGAGTTCGACCCGTTCTAAAAAATGGCCTACCAACAATCAAAGGAACTCTTGGATCCATATCATAATCAACCACCACAAAGTCTGCGGGAAAGGTAAATCTATCAACCCCAACAAAAACATCCTCCGCAATTCCCACCGGATAAGCTATAGTACGGTTGGCCAACTCAAGAGTCATCTTAGTGGGAGTGAGCTCAGGAAGTGAAAGTTTCTTCCAAAACGATAATGGCATGAGATTTATGCTTGCTCCTAAATCCGCTAAGGCCATGCAATTTTCCACCCCCGGGAAATTGCAAGGAATCAAAAACCACCCTGGATCTCCAAGCTTAGTAGGCAACTTCTTAAGCAAAACCGTGGAACAATTTTCATTCAAGGAAGCATTAGGCAAATCCACCAATCTCTCCTTGCTAGAAAGTAATTCCTTGATCATCTTAGCAAACTTAGGCATATTGGCTAAAGCTTCCGCAAAGGATATATTTATGTTAAGTTTCTTAAACATCCTTAAGAAATTTGAGACTTAGATATCATCCTTGTTCTTAAGCTTGTCTTTTCTTAATCTTGATGGGTAAGGAAGACTTGGTTTTGGTTGTGGTTGAGTGGTTGAAGAAGGATTTTCCTTGTTGGTTTCTTCATGAGTAGTTGTGGAAGTAGGAGAAATGGGAGAACTTGAGGATGGTGTACTAGATGTAGAAGGCGTATCACAAGAAGGAATTATAGTAGGCTTTACCAAATTAGTTTTGGGTGGTGAAGGATCATGAGTTTTCTTTCCACTTCTTGTTGTGATAGCATTAACATTTGCCCTCGGGTTTGTTTATGTGTTAGATGGTAAAGCCCCTTGTTGTCTTTGATTAAATGCTATCAAAAGCCTCTTAGTTTGCTCCTTCATTGAAAGTTTCATTTTCTCATTCATTCTTTTTTCACTTTCACGAATTCTCCTCTCAACATACTCATGAGTATCTTGTATCCCATATCCTTGATATTGAAGTTGAGGGTATCCTTGATTTGGGAAGGGTGGGGTGGTGGATTAAATCCTTGATTTGGTGGATAAAAGTTATTTCCTTGATTTTGAAAATTGTTAGGTGCCTTGTAGTTGTTCCCTTGGTATGGTGGTCTTGGTCCTTGGTTTCTTTGTAACAACTGAGGTGGATTGGGTTGAAGTTGGGTGGGTGGTTGGGGTGGGAATCCCGGTGGAGTAAGGTAATTTTGAGACTTATAAGAAATGTTATTTTGATTGATGTTGGGCTTGAAATGTTCTCTATGTTCCTCTTGGTATGCATAACACTCCCCTTGATATCCTTGCACCTTATCACATTGTTGATATGAATGAGGACCTCCACAAGTCTCACACGAAAGAGTAATAGCATGCACATCATTGGTGGAATTATTGCCTAAAGAAAGTTTCATAAAATCATTCATCATGGTTTGTTGCATCTTTTGTGTGTTTTGCATAATTGTTTGACTTTCCTTTTGAGCTTGAGTCAATTCTTAGATGGATGAAATGAGTTGAGTCTCAAATGGTTTAGAACCTCCTTCTTGAATGACATGTACTCTCTCATCAAATTGTCTGTTAGTTTGAACCATTGCTTTAGTCTCAATTATGTCCCAAGCGTCTTGAATGGATTTAAGAAGAATATTTCCTCCCGCGGAAGCATTGAGAGAGTCTTGGTGATGAGGTCTAAGGCCATTGTAGAAAGTATTGATTTGGTGAACTTCATCTAATCCATGGTTAGGGCATCTCCTCAATAACTCTTTATACTCCTCCCAAGCATCACTAAATGTTTGACTAGGTTTTTGTTGAAATCCTATAATTAAATTCCTCAAAGTCATGGTCTTAGATGGGGGAAAGAACTTGTTAAAAAACTTCTTAGTGAAACCATCCCATGTGGTAATGCTCTCGGGTGGTTGTGTATCTAACAAATGCTTAGCCGGACCCTCTAGTGAAAATTGTACCAATATCAACTTAATGGCATCATGGGGAACTCCATTGTACTTAATGGTGTTGCAAAGAGCAAGAAATTTCTTAAGGTGATCATGTGGATTATCATTCTTGTTCCCATAAAATGGTGTATTTGAAACCAAGTTAATCATGGATGTTTTTAGCTCGAATGTGTTTGCGGGAATATCGGGTATCTTGATAGCATCGACACATCCTTGCACATTGGATTGCAAGTGCTCCATCAAAGGTCGAGTATCAACTCCGGCCATGGCTTCTTGATATGTGTCGATCAAAGCACGATTCTCGGGATGGGCTTGATGAACGGTGGTGTTCCTACTCTTTCTCGTTTTCTTCCTTTTCAGAGGAAGGGGTTGTACACCAATCGGTATTTGTGCACGCCCGCGAGTGAGCATGCAACTCAATACGAGGAATGAGAGAGAAGCTCTTGTTTGTCTTTGAAGAAGAAAGGATTATCCTCTTCGAGTTTCAATATTAAATATCCACAAGAAAGTATAATATACATAATTACTACTTGGGTGCAAGACCCCCAATGAAGCCTTCCTTCTTAGAATACGCACTAGTGAACGGGGGGTTAGGTGGCGCGAAGCACTTAAGTACCTATTGACCCTTAGATGGCATTTTATAGCACATCGCCTTTCTATTCACTTTGTAGTTTGTATTCTTCGAATTATTGCCAATTGGAAGTATTTATCTATTCTTGCTTTATTGAATTTGATCGATACGCGTGTCAAGGACCGGAACGCCCCCTAACACGGTGTATTGCATTGGCAATACTTATGGAGAATATGTGTATTGGTTGTTCTTATACGTATACGTATTTACATATAATAATATAGAGAAAATATTTTTGTATTTATTGGGGTTTTTTATAGAAAATACTGTATGTACATAAAAACCGAGGGAATCCAATAATATATTTTTTGGGTGCAATCTCTTAGGAAAAAGATTGCTTTTTGATTTTTTTAATTTTTTTGGTCAATTCTTTAGGAAAAGAATTATTTTTGTTAATTTTTCAGTTTTTATATTTTTATATTTTTGATTTTTTTATGTTTTTTATTTATGATACGTAAAAATAACGTTCACGAGGTGAACGGATCCCAAAAGCCAATGAAAACCGTCAATCGATAGTCTCTCGTAAAGTCAAAGAACCGGCAGCGGCGCCATTTAATAACTGTGTATTTTGAAGTTCGTTTCTCTCGATTCTTAACCAATTGAAAGTCCTAACAATATCAGGTTTATTATCGTTTTTGGTTTATAGGGTTATTTGGATTTTCTATGTCTATTTAAGCAAGCACGTAAAAAGTTAAAAAAATATTAAGCTACGTAACCGTAAAACAATTAGCACATACCAAATTTTTATGAACAAAAGGACAAAAATTGTAAATCTAGGAAAGTAATGTGCTAAAAATGTAAGTAAATGAAACTAAATTGCTTGAAATGTAAAAATCAGAAAGTAAAAGGACCAATTATGTAAATTATAACAAATTTCTAACCAAATGTAACAACTTTCAAAACTAATTAACTGAAAATGACAAGTAATGAAAAGTTATGGACTAAAATAATGCAAACCCTAATAAAGTGGAAGTTTAGCTAGAAATACAAACAGCTTCAAACAAAAGGGACTAAAGTGCAATTAAAAGTAAGATTTAACCAAAAACGGGCTTAAGAATCAAATAAGCTCGTTTAAGCTCAAAAATGCACCAATTAAGCTCTAACAAGTTTTAAACTGCTTAAAATCCAAAAACACTTAGGCTAGTACAAGGAAAAAGCTTGAAATGCACTAGAACTCAAATAAGCCAACTCCAATAAGCCAAGAATAAGCTATAATGAAATCCAGAAATGCACATTTCAATTTTTTAGTCAAAACTTATTAAACAGCTTATGGAGAGTCTGGAATGTCTTTTCTTATAAAAAATGATCAAGTATTTAAGCTAGAAATTGCAAATAAGCTGAAACCTAGCTTATTGACCAAGTTTGACCAAAAAGTGAAAAAGCTAAAAACTTTAGAATTTAATCAAGGCATGTTTCTAAACAGGAATGTGAAAGAAAATCACAAGATTAATGAAGTAGAATTGCCAGAACAAGAAATCAGTTAGCTACTTAGTTATAGAAACTTGCAGTTGCTTTTGAGATTATGAAAAAGCTGATTTCTCACTTGAATTAAGCTACTGTATGATTTCCTTTACAACAATGAAACTTCAGATGTTAAATGACAAGTAGAAATAGGTTTGACTTATTTGTATCAAGAAATGAAGAAATGGCATAAGATTGAAAAGTGCTACTTATCTGATGAACTAATATCAAAGAACTGACCCAAATTTTTTTTTAACCGTTTGCCTGTTTGACAAACCTTTTGACTTGAAAACTACTCAAACTTGTTTAAAATGACCAAAAGGATAGGAATTGAACAAAGTTTAGCCAGTTTACTACACTTGAACTCTAAATTGTACACAAATCCAAACACTACTTATCTGAACTTTTTACAAATTTTGTGAAGAGAAATTAAGCAAATGGTTTAACTGAGCTAAGACTGATATCTACACAAGCTTCTTGATCAAAATGACATGCAAATGAACCAAGAACAAGCTATTAAACACACAAGTACTCAAAGTGCATGAACAAGCTAAGTAACTGATGAAAATGATGACAGTAACAAGTAAACTCAAGCAAAAAGCTAACAATCTAACAAGTATCTATCTAATCAATCAGAATCAAGCCAAAAACATGCTAATCACACTTGATCAAAGCAGCATATAGTAATTACTCTAGAATTTAGCATGCAAGTGACTGTTTAGTGGAACAAAACTAAGAATCATGAAACCTTTTAGCAATGTGGCTCCATTGATGGAGTAGTTTGGCGCTGAGCCTCCTAAACAATGCTAAACACCACCTTAGCACTAAAATCTACTAATCAACCATCTACATTCATCTTTCTGATCAAATCAACCCACAATCTGCTACAAATCAACTCAGCAACAGAGATGCACAAAAACAGCTACAATTCTTCACAAAAAGCTTCTTATGATCAAATGTGATCAAAAGAAACTCATAATAGCAACAAGTTTAACAGGAATGCATGAATTGATAAGAAGATTGAAGGAAAAGGAGGGAATTTTATTGATTTGAATGTGAAAAGTGGTTACAGAATTAGGTAAGTAGTTACAACTAACTATAACTAACTCAAGAGTTTGTCAAGCTCTTGAGTTTGTTACACTAACAGCTAACTAGCTAGATTGAGAGAGAAAAATGGGAAGTGTGTGAAAATTTCACACTTAGATACTTACAACAAATGAGAGATCCTATCACTATTTATAGACAAGAAATGAGAGTGATTTGGGGTTGATGACGTGTCCCCACCAATAGCAAGTTGCCAGGTGTCACCAATCTCTTAATTGCAGATTCTTGTGTTCTTCATGAATTGGGGGTTTTTAATTCTTTGATTTTGAGCTTGATTAAGTGTTACCAATGCATTCCTCTCTTGAAAACGAGCAAGTTTCATGTAGAAATCATTTCTTGAAATTCAGTGTAGCTCAAGAACGATCCCGGGTTTATTTGTTGAAGAAGATGTCACGTGGAATTATCTGATTAGATCTCAGCTGAACACACGGATTGTTATCCGTTTTGGATATAATGCATTATTGCATGTCCCCTTTTGATTGGCTGAATAATGAGTTAGTGGAGGAGTACTGTAGCAAGTCGGCTCAATAAATAAGCTGGTGATATGGCTTGACAGCTGGCGATCCATGTTATATAAATCTTGCATTCTCATTGGCTGTTGGCCCATGCACACGGATCATACACAAACTTTGTGTATTTTTGGCAATTAAAGTCCCTAAAGTTAGGCAGAATGTTCAAATGAGTTATAATCTTCATTCCAATGTCATTTTTGGTCCTTCCACTTGCATTCTTTTCTAGTTTGACCCTTTGACTTGGTTGACTTAAGAGTTGACCATATTTGACTTTAATCTTGACTTTGACCAATTTTCACTTTGAGTCCTTCAACTTTGGAATGTTGTCAAGATAGGTCCTTCATCTTCAAAGTCTTGTCATCTTTGATCCTTCTTTGTCTTTTTCATCCAAATAAGCTTGATTTCTTCTTGTTTGCTTGAAAATGTATCCTTCTTACCTATTTATACAGAAACACAAAACATACCACATAATTCCGCTTTATAGCACAAAAGTTAGGTATTTTCCATGTGTTTTAGGGTGATTTGTTGATTAATTGATATGAGTTTTTGCTCAATTCACCTTGCCATTAGTCCGACAGCATACTTTGCCACATCCCGATTACATTCCGACAGTAGTATTTTTGGATATTCCGATTGAGTGGATTCCGATCCTATTTTGACAAACATTCCAATGGGATTCCGATGGATTATTCCGACGGATTGAGTTTTTACTTTCTATTTACTTGCTTTTATTTTAATTTCCAATTTAACTTTTGCAACATTTTTACTAAGTTTTTATTTTTACAAAGTTTTATGTTTTAAGTTTTAAATTTACTTTTTAAGTTTTTAATCATTTATTTTTAACCCGTAATTTTAGTTTATCTTTTAAAGCTTTTATCTTTACTCAACGACATTTTTATATTAGCTTTTAGTTTAAAATAGATAACCAAATAATTTTTATTTTTCACCAAGAACAGCTGAGTCGCACTCTTAGCTAGTAGTCGATTCGAAAAGATCGAACGATAACTCTTTATATACTTGGCTAAAACCTTGTATTAAATATCTTGGAAAAATAAAAGAGTGTGAACAAATTGAAACTGAGCTTTTAAAAAAAATGTCAATCCAAAAATATATAATACACTTTAGAAAAGATTTGAATATCTTTAAAAACATTTTCATTATCTCAAACTTGCTTTGAAAAACAAATTGGACAGCTTTCAAAATGAAAATAAGTGGAAAGTAAAACAATCTAAAATCGATTCGACTATTAAACAGAAAATGTATTGAAATCAGCGATTTGAATGCCCAATTGCAAAACAAAAACATTGCTATAAGTGAGTTAAAGAAACTTATTGAAAAGATTGGTGGAAAAATGTGGAAACTAATTTTGTGAAACATACGGTTGTTCGTCAACCAAATGCGTATAAAATTCAAAAACCATCAGTCTTGGGAAAACCATCTTCTTTCTTAAATTCTTCATTTGCAAAGTCTGGGTTTACCCCGAAGACGGATGTGAAGGAAAGTTTAACAAAATGTGTCACTCCACAGATTCTCCACAAAAAGAAAGAAAGCATTAATAACATGTATGTGATTCAACCAATGATGTATAGATTGAAAACTAAACACAACAAACTACAACTATTCAGTTGCCTCATACTTATATGAACATTAATAGACGCGTGTCTTACTATAAGATTAGTACCCACTGCTAGTCTTAGCATACATCAGCTTAAGAGCACTCAAATGAATGATAAAGTCAAGAAAAACAAGAGTCAAGTGAAGACGAATGAAGTAGAAGAACAATGTAGGATTTTTAAGTTTTTTAAGAATAAAACGTCTGTAACTGCATGTATTGACATTTTGAATGATTCGAACGTTAAGTTTATTTGTGTAACTTGTGGCAAAAGTGTTGTTAATGCTAATCATGATGAATGTGCTTTGGATTCTATTAATGGCATTCACACTAGAACTAAGAAACCAATTGTGGTGCCTATTAGTGCTAGTAAACCCAAAAGCAAAGTGAACCAATCTGTTGCAAAACCCCATATGAAAACTGTAGCATCAAATTCCACTACTTATAATTCTAGAAACAGGCTTAGGAAATTATATGAGATTGCGAGCAAGTCTTGGAAATGGTGGTTTGCTAATTAATGTCATCCAAGATATCAATAGATGCTTAAGGCTATGACAAAAAATATGACTAATAGCGTTATCTTGCCTTTAGGTGTTGAAAATAGTTTAACTAATGTCTCGATAACAACTACTAACATGGGATCCAAATAAAAAAAATGATCCATCGTGTTCTACATATTATGTAGGTCATATAAATCATCATGTTCATACTAGACACTGGGTGCACAAAGCACATGACGAAGAATCTCATCCTTCTAATTTATTTTGTCGAAAAATGTTTAGGTACGGTGCGCTTCAGGAATTATCAGTTTGCACTTATTCTTAGATATGGAGATTAGGTTCAGGGGAATATCACGATCAAAAGGATTTATTACGTCGAGGGCTCAATCATAATTTATTATCGGTTGGTCAATTCCATGATGTGGATTTTGAGGTCGCTTTCAGGAATGAGACATGTTCTGTTATAGATTATGATGGGAATGATTTAATCAATGGTTCACGGGGTACATATCTCTACAAAATTTATCTTCCTGAATCAACTTCCACAACTCCAATCTGTTTCATGGATAAAGCTTCATCGACTCAAGAATGGTTATGGGATTATGGCATCAACGTATTTCTCATCTAAATTTTGATACCATAAACCTGCTCTCGAAAAAAAAGTGAGAGCCCTTAGAAGCTTGAAATTCATCAAAGATCATAATTGTTCCTCTTGTGAGCTTATGAAGCAAAATATAATAGTTTTAAAACTAAGACTACACCAAGATCTAAAGGACGGTTACATCTACTTCATATGGATTTGTGTGGTCCCATGCGTGTTCAGAATATCAACGGGAAGAAATACATATTGGTAATTGTTGATGACTACTCAAGGTACACGTGGACTTACTTCTTGACAATCAACGAATGAAACACCTAAAGTTCTCATTAACTTCCTAAAGTAGATACAACATGGTCTTCAAGCTCAAGTAAGAGTAGTTTGTATAGACAATTCATTTTAACTTCCTAAAGCAGATACAACGTGTAATCCTTGTTATTGACGTATCTCTACTACATTTAACACATATTGGATGTTACTAAGGAAACGGTTCATTTTAAGTACCAGTGGAAGCCACCTCGATCTGATTATATGCAAAAAATTTGGACATGATCATGATCAGTCTCTTAAGATTATTACGGTCAATCCTATTATTAAAAGAACGATGTTGGCTTCCAAGCGGTGGTTAAAAAGAGGAAGAGTGGAAAAAGGGGCGTAGATAATAAGTTTACCTAATCGTGATAGTGTTAACAATAGAGGGCAGCTAGTCAAATAAAATTTTGAGTATATGTTGAAATCATTTGTAAGTGAGACTTAAAAGGGAGCTTCTAATGTGAGTAATTCATCTAAATCTGATTTGGTCAAGCCTTCTAAGGCAAGTTATAGTCCTTCGTCATCTAATGCAAGTAATAATCCAATGAATGGAGGTACAAATGTTAAGGAAAATGTTAGTTATCCAACTACAACGTCTAATATTTCTATCTCTAATTCTTATTATGTATTATCTTGAAAATTAGATTTTTAGCAAGTACCTGGACACTTGTAAGCCTAGTTCCTCTCCTAATGATTTCGACAGTGATGAATAAGTTGTTATTGCTTATGGATGAATTTGGTATTTTGCTTGGTGATACACTAAGAGGTGGTACACTAAGAGGGTCAAGCCCTGCTTCTTACAAGGTTCTTAATGTTAAGCATCGCTTCTTAGAACATAGGGGGTTTGGATCACACCCTAATCAAAAAGAGGCTCGTCAAGTTGTGAATGACGATAATCTAAGTCTTTATGTTATTTTTGAATCGCATATTGATGTATCCTTTGTGTATGATACTTGTTGGAAAGTTTGTAACATGTGAAAATGAACTTTTATTGGGAGCATTTGTGATAAAGGCTATCAAGATTATCCTTAGTTGGATGACGATATATTTGATGTTAGGATTATGTCTCAAACTAATTAAGTTATATACGTGCAAGTCAATATATGTGTAGACAACAAAATGGTCTTTTATTCATTTGTTTATGCATATAATTTTTGTTATATATAGATTGTGCATGGTGATCAATATAGCAATTAAGTTTCAAGAAAGGAAAAAGAAAACAAGGTTTCAAAATTTCCAATTTTTCATTAAGAGGAGAAGAGAAATGGCAAAACCTTATTTATTGAGCATATCCCCCACTATTTACACTAATTTCCTAACTACCCTTCTTTGTGTGATTATGTCATATTTTTCTTAAGTGCTGGCATAATCTCACTTAATATATTTTCGTAAAACATATACGTAAGTAGTAAAGTACAAAGAAATAAGACACAATCTGATGCTAATACTAGTAGTTAGCGCTTTTCTAATAAGTATCTCCTCCTAAGGGTTATATTTTTTTATGTTCTCTTAGTCTAAGATTGGTCTACCATTCATATAGCTCTCCCACCTTGTCATTCTACGATGATGGAAACTACCTTTTAATAAGACTTTTTATAAAAGTAAAAGATATAAACTACTTTACTCATTGTAAGAGCGTTTACAATGTGTTAAATTTCTAAAGATTTAATAACTTTGATGGCAAACACATTTAATGACTAAACTTTTTATAAAAAGTTCGTTTTTTCTAGGTTTTTATAAATAGTTATTAAAAAGCTAGTGTTGAAGAAAACCATCTCAAATAGTCGTTTTATATAAGAATTTTCTACTTGTATCATACAGACACAAAATAAAAAGGTAGGCGCTCACAGAAAATAAAGTACCATAGGATCCAATTGTTTTGCGTACCTTGTATTTTTTTTCTCTGTCGGTCCAATAATTTTTTATTTACTTTTTGCTTTTTTTTATAGAGGTCAAAAGCTATATATTATCAATTTACTTTCGGTTTTGTTCTTGATTAACCAATGTACTCAAGTATATACGTGATTAACCAACTTAATTGCAAATAATGGGTTAAGTTGACCAATTTTGCGACTTGTTATCGGTTGGTTAATTTTTTATTTTTATTTGTATCTATGTAATAACACGTTTCCACTAACCGTTATATACTCCATTTACTCCAACCCTAGTTACACAATCTCACTTTTCTTAAAAACATAAACGTACACTGACAATGCATATGAAATAATAAAATTGCATCGATTGATTTCAACAAAAAATGTCTGAAGGTAAAATTCTTATTATTTGTAACAGTACTCATCTCTCATGTCAATTTTAAAAAGCCTTAGTTTTTATATGAAACCCTAATTTTGCAAATAAGCATAAAGCGGAGAAATTGAAGGTGTTTATTGTTAATCAGTACCACGATGGCGTATTTATACCTAGTCTATTGAAGTATGTTCAAGGTGACCTAAAACAGTTCTGATTTGCTCGATCACCAGCTTGACTGTGATTGCAAATTACAAGCAACTTAAGCATAGATGCAAATTACGCAGACATGGATTCGTTCGATCACCAACTTGACTGTGATTGTAAGTTACATGGCTGATGGTTACTCGGGGTTTGTTTAGCGAATGGAGCTTGATGTAAATCCAACAACTACCTAAGAGATATAGAACTAGCCTCTTAACAATATCAATCAATTGCTCAAGTGATATACCTTCAAAATCAATATCTGTCCATTATTTTAGGTCACCTTGAACATACTTTAATGGACTAGGTATAAATACGCCATCTTGGTAAACTTTAACAGTAAACACGTTCCATTTTTTTTCTTTATGCTTATCTGCAAAACTAAGGTTTTAATATAAAACTTAAGGCTTTTTAAAATTGACATCAGAGATGAGTACTGTTACAAATAATAAGAGTTTTACCTTTAGACATTGTTGGCTGATTGAAATCAATTTATGCAAATCAACGCTTTCATATGCATTTTCTGGGTGTTTGTGTTGTTAAGAAAAGTGAGATTGTGTAATTAGGGTTGGAGTAGATGGAGTATATAACGGTTAGTGGAAACTGACGTGTTATTACCTAGGAGAAAATAAAAAAAATCCTACATGGATATTACCAACGGTATCAAGTCGCAAAATCAACTTAACCCATTATTTGCAATTACATTTGTTAATCATGTATTTATCTGGGATCAAAATCCTCTCAAGTTGAAGGTAATTTGATGTATTATGTTGGCCAATCATAATTTAAATAAATATATAAAAAAGTTTCTTTTAGCGAAATATAGAGGGTCCCGTGTAGTTATTTTTATTAGGATTTGAGAATTTGACCTATCAAGTTGGCTTAAACTTAAGAGAATCTTTTTCAATTTATCTGAGTACGTTGGTTAATCAAGTACAAAACTAATAGTACGTCGGTAATATGTAGCTTTTACCCTTTTTATAAACTCTTTTAAATATTGAAAAGTGTTGTACATCTTTGTTCATCCTATATGAGTAGGGCTGAGCATCGCTCAGGGACCGGACCGGACCAGTTAAGACCAGACCGGACCGAGGACCGATCTGGTCCGAAACCCCGGACCAAAACCGAACCAAAATGGTCAGGTTCGGTCCGGGTTGTCCGGTCCGGTTCGGTCCTATCAGGCATAATCGACGAGATTTTGGTAAGACCGAACCGGACCGGACCGACCGGACCAAGGACCGAATTGGTCCAAAACCCAAGACCGAAGACCGGACAGAAATGGTTCAGTCCGTTTCGAATCGGTCCGGCCCGGTCCAATTTTCCAGTCCGGGTCAGTTTTGGGTCTTCCGTGCTCAGCCCTATATATATATATATATATATATATATCTTTTATATAATAAAAAAGGTTAGATTATTTGAGAATTTAAGTAAAAATTGGAGGTTGGAGAAAAAACAATTGAACCAATGAAATGGCTTGATTTTGACACATATGCAAAATTCAATGATATGATTGGTGGAAAAAAGTCAAAATTTAATTCAATTTAGTTAAAATTAAAATTTTTGATGGAGAATTTTGATGAAAACACATAAAGATATATGTGTCAAATTTGTGAAAATAAAAACTTTAAAAGGAAGAGGGGATTAATAAAACTTTAATGGTTAAATTTTAAATAAATTAGATGAACCAAGTGTAAATTATAATTTTCTATATTTTTTAGTAACTTTACAAAATAAACAAAATACCCCTTTAAACTTTACACCCTCTAAAAATCATATAATAAAAAGACAACATATATGTTATATTAAAAAAATCAACAAATGATATGATTATAAATATTCAAATAAAAACAAAAATTATTGTCTATTTCTATTATGATACTTAACGAAGTCAAACAATGCAATTTACGTAAATTATTATATATCAATATGTTTTTAATATCAAAATGAATGCGCACATGAGACATCGGTGTGAGATAAAAATAAATAAATTGGATTTTATATATTACAAAAACATATATTATTTCAGGTCGTTATGTGTTACTAAACATACAATGTCTAAAAAATAATAGCTAATATTTCATTTAAACAAAGTCAAATTCTTTATGCAACAAATATTTATACAAAATATCAATTAATATTATCACATAATGAAAATCATTTAAAACTCGTGTGTCCATGAGTATCGTAAGCATTAAAATTTTAATATTTTTTTATGGAATAATATTAAGCATTACAAAATAATGAATTTATAAATCATGTACGTGTAAAGTTGATGTAAATGGTTTGTTGATTAATAATTAAGATAGAACTATTTATGATAAAAATACCGAAAGTAAAAAGATTATGAAATCGAAAAATAAAAATTGAGACGAATTTATATTAATTTACATGGTGCACAGTAAAACAACAATAACTCAAACATATAAACATTAGATGTTTTTAAAATATATATAACACTAGTGAGTATTTATGACCTAAAACCCTGCTATAGATGAAAGAGTTACACTGATGTGATTGTGTTCAGCGGAGAGAGGGTCAAAAGTCCTCCTACTACACCCGCGATTCTAGCCTAACATTTATTATTAGACGTAAAAAGATATAAAAGCTATAACTGTCAAAACAATTCTAGTTGTAACAGTTTCAAAGAAAAGATAAAAAAAAGAGTTTCGATTCAGTCACACACACACACACAGCTAACATGGCAAAGAAACGAAAATCAACTCCCAGCCAAACACAATCCAACAAGATCATGCACATTTACGGGACCGACATCGTGACATCACGAACAAACGACATATCGAATATTCAATGTACAATGAGTATTGAAAATTCTGTCGCCGACGTAGAATCTATTTTAAGGTACACGTTTAAGGACAAGAGTTTATTACAAGAAGCGTTAACGCATTCTTCGTTTACGGCGAGTCAGTCGTATCAAAGGTTGGAGTTTCTTGGTGATGCTGCTCTTGGGAATGCCGTATCCAGTTTTGTGTATTTGGCTTACCCTGATCTTGATCCTGGCCAGTTGTCACTTCTTCGTGCTGCGAATATTAGTACCGAGAAACTTGCCAGAGTTGCGGTGAAACATGGGTTGTATAAGTATGTGAGGAATAATGCTGCTGATGTGCTTAAAGATAAGGTAATATTACATTTTGTGTAGAATTGATGTGCATTTATTTATGTTAGTATTTAGGGATAGGATAAGTGATGTGTATGCTTTTTGTTTAGACTGATTAGACCCATGTTCAATCCCGGCATATATGTTGTCAGACGTCTGTGCTTAGTTGGTTCAGGAGGTGAAGATTTTGCGCAATACGGCCCTGGATCAGTTTGGACCATTAGCTGGGCGTTGGCTTCCCCATATTGTCTTCAGGAGTTAGGGTGTGAATGCAATGTTGACCACACCATGACAAACAAATATTCCTTTGATCTTTTGAAAGCATAATAAGTGTCTTTTTAAATAACATCTTAAAAGTACATTTTTCTAAAAAGTTATTAGGGTGTTTTGCAATGGGACATGTTTTTGGCGAAGGTAGTGGCATATAAAGAGGGTACATGGTACGCTTAAATACAAAATGTTAGATACTTTGGTGTTTTCTAACGTATGTTGTCCGTTATCCGTATTGTTAGGTTAGAGAATTTGTGGATATGGTTGAGGGAGAACAAGAGATGGTTGTGCACGGTGGACAAGTAAAAGCCCCAAAAGTTTTAGCAGATATTGTAGAATCAGTGGCTGCAGCTGTTTATGTTGATTATGGGTTCGATTTGCATAAGATGTGGCTGGTGAGTGCTTAATTCGAATCCATCTTGAAACTGTTTTAGATACTGGCAGGTGATAGGTGAGTACCGAGTACATAACAGTTATTCTATTTTGACCTTTAGGTAATCAGAGAGTTACTTGAACCAATAGTGATGCTAAACGTCCTCGAGAAACAACCGCAGCCTATTACATCGCTGTTTGAGCTATGTCAGAAAGATGGGAAGCAACTTGAAATTAAACATGGGAGGAAAGGTGAGATCCTGTCTTTGAAAAGCAACCTTACATTTGTATATATTTATCTGTACATATTATGGGTGTAGAATGCACTATGCGTGAAATGAACTCGTTGAGTAAATTATTGCTATTTAAGTTAAGCATTTAATGTTTATGCTACCCTTAAGTAAATTGCAGACTTCGGTGGTAGGGTCATTAAACAAGCCCCGTTTACAACAACGACTTTATGTAAAATCTTTTACTTAACATACACACATATTCATTGTCCATAGGAAGGAATATGTGGTAATTTTTGTGTCCAAATACCCATGTTTTCTTTAACAGTAGTAAATAAGATTCTGCAGATAACAGAAACAACGTGGCTTCCAACCCTAGCTCAGGGATTGCAAGCAGAATCTATCGTATCAGCAGAGTTAATATAGCTTTTTATTTTGTTCGGATTGCTTATACTTATGAGAGGCTCATTGCCACACCATTCCAGACTTCCTAATTCTGAAATCATTATTTGATTTTCTAGAATCAACATATCATAAAGAATAAATCTATGTGCCCCAAAACATTGCCTTCCCTTTTCCAGTTTAATTAAGTTCGTCGTTTCACGTGTTTTTATGCACTGATAGCAATGTATAATTCAAAAGGAAAACGTGTGACTGCAAATAATGGTATTTGTATCTGTCGAATGGGAGAATTGCAGGTACGGATATGGCCATATCTAACGTTTTTTTTTCTAGGTGATAGAAACATTGCAAGTGTTTTTATGGATGGGATATTTATTGCCGCTGGCTCTTCAGAGACCAAAGAGAATGCAAAGCTTCATGCAGCCGAAGCCGCTCTGTCCAAGTTAATAAGGTCCAAAAGCGTCAACGCAATAGTCCCATATGTTAATGGTGATTCAAATGAAGCAACTGACATTGAAGGTGCCAAACAGAAATTGCATGAGCTTTGCAATAAGAAACGGTGGCCAAAGGCCACTTACAAGTATGAGCTAATCATTTGATATTGCCATTAAGTACAATACTTACAACAATACAAAAATGTAGGCTCACCTTTTTGGTATGACTTGCAGAGTTACGGGTGTGTTGGGTCCCGCCCACGATAGAAGATACACATCATCAGTTGAAATTGAGGTTTCCAATAAGCTCTTTATAGTGACTGGAGAAGAGAGGTCAAGAGTAAAGGATGCTGAGAATTCTGCCGCCTCGGTGATGTTCAGGGCTTTGCAAAAATATGTATTGATATGACTGCTATGTTTCAAGATTAAAATCTACGACATTGCTACATAAGCAACAATTGATTTTTACAAGCTAAGCAAACATTGATATATGCCAAAGTTAACAGTTTCACTTGGTCCCACAACTTGGTTTGAAACGGAAATCTGCAGAAACCTTTGGTTATATCTGATCACAGTCAATGATCACCATCTCAGAACTTGATGTTCACATCAAAATGTCATGAAATGAAATAGAGTTTCCTCGCTGTTTTGGTACTGTCTCATGAAATATAGCATTTCAGTTATCCTGTCACCTTGACTTCTGAGTGAACGATTATGTTTTGCACTTTTAGAGAATTTGAATGTAGATGATTATAAAAATAATCAAAGAACTCGCATATCTATTGGCATCAATGTTACATTTGCATGTCACTTGAACAAGTACAAATCTAAAAGTTTAATCTTGAGAACTACTTTTACACATGCATAATACTATCCTTCTACAGTTTTCTTCTTGACGGAAGGTGTCCTAAATGCACGAGGGCGTCAGCGAGGGTATCCCTAAACTTTAAAAGATCAATCGTCATATTCTGCCCATCAACATAAATGGCCCTTACAGCTTGATAACCTCTGGAATATAGAGATTGAGGATCCGCAATTACAGGATCATGTGATCCATATGAAACCATCAAAGAGCTCTCTTCCGCTACAGTTTTGTACTCCATATACTTCAGCCCCATGTTTGGTGCGGGCTGACCAAAGTATGTATCAGATGCCCATGTCAAAGCATAAGGTACAACTTGCACAAGCACTGCTCCTTGAGGTAAGAAAATCGCATTTGTTAAGCCAGCACCATGTGCACCAACCATAACATTACACGAGTTCACAACTCGCGAAAATTTATCCAAATTCAACATCTCTTTAATATCTGTCACAATAACTTCAAAGCCCATTTTTTCCATCAATTGAACCATTTCATCTTCATTTAAAAACGTTCTTGAACTCTTTCTAGAAATGAGAAGCAAGACTGGCTTCTTAATCTCATGTGCGTTTTTGAACTTTAAACCATACGTTTCTCTAAGAAACCGTTTAAAATCTAGCATTGTGTAACCACCTGGAATTAGATCGGGGTCCAAAGCCAGATTGTCATGGTATTTTAGCCCAACCACTGCTGCGGGAAAACAATGCACACCTGTTGTGTTCAACCCCACGTCTATTACTTTATAACTAGAGAGTTGTGTGAGAATACGGCTATATTTTTTAGCAAACCAAGGCTGGTAATCAGTAATCATGAACTGTATATGTGATTGAAAATGGTGTGAGGTGATGAATAATGGGATGATGATTTCACTGACTTCGTGAAATAGGTTCCCAGTAAGCCCAGATGAGAAGACTACAACAGGAACTTTATGTGTATAATTACACGATTCGGTTGTTGATGTGATATTCTCCTGAAGTATATGAACAGGTTTTATAAACCTCATAAGTTCTTTATCTTCTTGCCTAGCGTATGGTTGAACCAAGGTCTCAATTTGGGGCTTGGTATGGTTATTGGACGGGATATGGACTGTTAACTTAGCTGTTGCGATTCTTACTTCTTGATTTGCCACACAAACAACCGAATGAGGTGCACGATCACATGCTAAACTAGTTGTCTCAAGCTTGTTTGAATCTTCCCCTACAAACCATAAGTATAGTATTTTGATATTTGTTAATGCACAAACATAAGGGAGATATCAATAGAAGTATGCAACACGGAACAAAATAGTACCCGGACAGAATTGGAAACAAAATTGTGAAATTTTTGGAACCATTAACCAGACTGTATAGTACTTGATCTGTAATGTTTAGTTTTTCCCCTAAACGGGCACTATTACAAAAGAAAAAGAAGAAAAAAAAAATTAGCAATCTACCTACTAGAGATTACCTCTGACGAGTCTTCTTAGAAGTAGCTTTAGAGAATCTTGTCTTGCTCCATCTTCCGAAGAGTTTGGAAACCATTTAGTCCCTAAAAAGTTTTAGAGCATTCAGACAACATTAATCAGACAATAACTAGACTCTCTGTCTTCAGAGTTGTTATACTTACATTGATCGGACGGGCTATCGTAGGCTGCCAAAAATGCAACATATGCAAGAGGGACAAGTAGTAAAAAACACGTTACTGTTAGCAATGGAGTTGATCTAGGCTGTCTCTCCATCTAATCTAGCAATCTACCTAGTTCCTATACGAAAAAAGCTGGGCAACAAAGAGAGTTTTTGTTATTTGTGTCGTGCAACCAACAACAATAGTTGACATTTTATTCTCAATGCCACTATGCAAATGAAGTTTTCAAATATGTGTGTATTATTAACACAGCCTCCGTGTGCACCACCTATCTACCACTTATTAGGGTGTCCGGTTCGGTTATCGGCCTTGTTCGGTTTATTCGGTTCGAGTTATTTAGTTAATTTTTTTGTGTAAACTCGAAAATCAAATAACCAAACTAGAGTACAACCGAACCGAACCGAAAACCGAATTTAAATTCGGTTCGTTTTTCCGATTGACCCGAATAACCCGAATTATCCGAATTTTTTTGAAAAAATATATAATTATAGATATTTAGCAAAAAAATATTATTTCAAGTATAAAAATTGTATTTTTATATTAGGAGTGTATTTTAATATGTAGGGGACCTATAACATTTTTATTCATAAAACAAATAAATTAAATTAATTAAATTAACAGAAAATAAATACAGACATAATTATAAACGATAATTAAATAAAACAATAAAATTAATAAAAAGACTTACTAAATCACCAACAAGTCGAGGCACGTGTTAGACACGCTTGGCACTAAAGAGCCGAGGCACGTGTTTGACACGTTTCCTTTAAAACAGATTCGCCGTCTGTTTCCAGGGTACAACAGCTGAAACAGTAAGTTGTACTGTCGGACTTAACCAAGGTTGTAGAAGTCGCTAGGCGGTAGTGAGGCGGTCGACGACCTTCGAGGCGGAATTCATCTAGGCGGCGCCTAGGCGCCGCCTAAGCGGATAAATAATATGTATGACATAAAAAATACTTCTAATTTCAAATAATTCGAAGTTCTTGCAAAGTAGACACATAAAACATAACAATTTAAGTGTTTAAAACTTCAAACGTGAACATATAATTCAATTGGTTACAATTTTATACGAAAAACCTATTACTTTATGTTTATAATCATTCGTTTATCTCTTATTTTAAGATTTTACGTTAAAATAAATACAGGCACTATATATTAGAAAGAAAACCCTTAATTTTTCGTAAAAAATATTGACTTTTGTTGACTTTCTTGACTTTTTTGACCGTCTAGCTCCTAGGCGTCACCTAGGCGGAGTATGAGCGCCTAGCGCCTAGGCGCCGCCTAGGCGGCCGCCTAGCCCTTGTTTTACAACATTGGACTTAACAAAACTGCTCGGAATTTCACCTTTTTAGATACGTACTCCATATGTTGGAAATCAATAATAATACTTATTGATTTGATGTGTAAAAAGATATGGAATTAGGCCTCTGTTTATACACAATAGACTCCCTTCAAGGATGTGGGATAGAAAATAAACTATTTTTCCTCTTTTAGCATGATACCAAATGCCTAACTTTGAGACACGATATTTCATTCTCATCAACTTCATTTTGGACACATAAAAGTTCATTGCGAATCTCTCTTCAAGGAGAACGCGAACCTACAAAGTATCACATATATATATGATACATACGTATACATAATTGTGTCCAAAGTTGGTCAAAAGTCCTTTTGCCAACAATATTTTTCAACAATCCCCCACATGTATAGAGATCGGTCATAATACATAAAAAATTTGATGAAATTCCAAAAGTTGAATCTTGCATAGGGTAGGTGTGACCTTTTGAACCTTCCCTTGTGAGATGTACTTAGTCTCCTAGTTCTAAGTAGACGTGATGTCTTTGAACTCAGCATCTGTTTACGTATATGAAAATACACACTCACACAAGACTATCCCTGATATTGTCAAGTCCGCATAGTCGTGTTCGTTATGGTCATGAACACTAGCCTAATTTGCAAGAGCTCTTAGGAACTGCGCCCCTCACATTTCCTTTCGAAGCGACTGCACTTCTCTCTCATATAGGTGATTTCATCTAGAATCCTTAAAAATATATGTTTGCGAATTCATCTTGAATTATTATGCTTTATGATTTCATCTTGAATCATTAAGCCATATTTTTAACCTCTCAACAAGTCACATTGTTATTAGAATGGACTAGGAAAGTTACTTTTTTAAGTAACTCCCCCACATTGACGTGACTTCTCCTAGATTTCTATGATTAGGTTGTCCTATTGAACTCAGATCTTGGGATCTCCAGTCAACTGGGTTAGGTTTTCTTTCATAGAAACTTATTCCTTCAAGGGCTTTACTCTCATTCCTTTAGACGACTCACTAACTATCTCTCCGCATAAGCCTTTCGTAAGCGGATCTGCGATGTTATCCTTTGACTTTATGTAGTCAATCGTGATAAATCTACCTGAGAGTAGTTGTCGCAACAGTCACAATCTATGTTGGATATGTCTCGATTTACCGTTTTACATTGTGATACGAGCTCTATCAAATTCTATGAACTATCACACTTTATAAACATGGTCGTTATTGGTATACGCCATCTTGGTATGTCCTTTACGAATTAGTGTAAACTTTCTTGCATATTCTATAAATTTATCTCAAATGATAAATTCATATTTCATCATAGATTAGCTATAACCGTCTCTTTGAAATACTTTCAAGATTTCTAAGACATAGCTTTCCACTTAGCATAAAAACATCCGCTCTAGTGGATCTAGATTCTTTTATGTAAGAATCCATATTTGCATTACTCTATCACTTGATACTAGTCGGATATCTTTGTTAGGGCACATGTAATAGAAATTTATTAATAGGTTAACTAAGGAGGTATGTAGTTCCTCCTAGTTATAGAAGTAGTAGGAGTAGTTACTCCTGGTAGGAGTAATACGTTACTCCTGGTATAGTATAAAGTCAAACTATGTTATTAGTAGTAACTTGTTACGATATGCATGCGATATCTTAGGAATGGATATGCATATCAACTATTACATGTTTTGTGTTAATGTAGTTTTAGGGTTTCCTTGTAGTTTAGGGTATCCTTGTAGTATAAAAGGAACCCAACAGTAGAAGGGGAAGACACACCTTTCACCAGTTACATTTCATAATAGTAATAGTAGAAATCCTTATAAAGGATCATGTTATTCATTTAGTCAATTGTTCCTTCTTGTTCTTAGTGTTTGTATTCCACATAAATACTTTGTTTCTATTAGAGTCTCTCTGTGAATAACCTTGTGATTACAAAAGTTGTTCACCATCCTTAACAGGCTGAAAGATCTATATCTAAAGGACCCAACAAGTGGTATCAAAGCCTGGGAGAGTCTCTGTACAAGAAGAACCATTTTTCTGGTTCTAAAATCATCCATGAATCATGTCTGCTTCAAGTTCTACTGAAACTGGATCCCAAACCACCACTCCTACACAACAAACACAAAAAATCGTTGCTACTGTCTCCAACACGAATGGAAAATTTCCACACCTAAAGAAAGTAGAGTATGAAAGTTGGGCTATGAAAATGGAGTGCTGGATCACCAACACTAATCTAGCTCTAAGGAAGATTGTTCAAAATGGTAACAGCAAGAAAAGTACTGGCAGAGATAAGAATGGTAATATCTCCATTCTAGATCCCAAAACATATGAAGAAATCATAGCTTTACAAAAGGAAATCAAAGCAAAAACCATTTTGCTTCAGTCTCTTCTTGATGATCATATGGGTGATTTCTATCACTTGGATGATGCAAGGGAAATATGGAATGCTATCAAAGCAAGGTTTGAGGGGAATGAAGAAACCAAGAAGATGAGAAGATTAATGCTCATAGATGAATTTTCAGAGTTTAGGATCTATGAATCAGAAGGACTTCAACAAGGGTATGACAGGTTTTAGAAGATTCTTAGCCAATTGAATCAACTCAAGTCTAAACCTGACAATGAAGACATTAATGCTAGGTATCTTAGAGCTCTACCTCACTCCTGGAACTAGGTAGTCATCTCTCTCAAAGCAGAAAGAGGACTTGAGTATCTTTCTTTTGATGACCTATTTTACAAACTCAAAACCTTTGAGTTTGATGTGAGAGGATACCCTAGTGGATATTACTCCACTCTTGCTAATTCTGCTTTTGTGAGTTCCATGAGTTCCAATACAATGACTTATGCCAGTATCTCAAGTTATGCCATGTCTTCTAAACATACTCCTACTCCTGAACAAAAGGCCAAGACCAGTAGTATGGTTGAGTCTGTCCATCATTATTTTGTTGCTAATATTGAACCACAACAGCAGCTAGCATTTAATGACTTCAAACAGGTGGACAAGCTTGATTTAGATGAGATGGATCTGAAGTGGCAGATGGATATGCTCACTCTTCGAGTTCACAAATTCGAGTAGAAGGCTGGTAGAAAATTCAGCTACAACCCAAAGGAGCCAGCCAGGTTTGATAGGAGAAAAGTCAAATGCTACAACTGTCATCCACAAGGATATTTTGCTAGAGAATGTTCTAGTAGAAATGACCAGGACAAGAATAAGTACTCAACCTTCAAGGTCCAAGCGCTTCAGGAGGATAAGAAAGCCTTTGTATCTAGTGATACCATGATCAATTGGAATGAACATGAGACTCCAACTTCATCAGCAGCATAACCGGGTACTGATGTGTTTGCAATGATTGTTGGTCACATATCCGAGGTAGAGGAAGCAGAGGAATTTACATTAATGGGAATCACTCCTCAAGTACAAAACTGCCCTCTTGGCTGTGATACTTAATATTTTGACCTCGTGCAACAACATGATGAACTTAATGCTCAAAATAATAAATACTTTTTAGAAGTTCAAGCATACAAAAGTTTACTAAAAACCTTAGAACAACAAAATAAGTGGTTAAAAAATGCTCAACTAGAATATGAGGATAAAATTATAGTATTGAGTATTAATTTTGAAAATACATCTAATTTGCTTAAATATACTGAGAAACTTAATGCAGAAAGTATCAAAGAAAAACAAGAAATGCAGGTTAGATTAGATGCTACTTTAATGAAGTTTGATAAATGGCAAAATGCACCCAAAAATCTGTGTAAACTTATTGATAGCAGCATGTCTGGAAGAACAAAAATGGGGTTAGGTTTTGACAACTACATTGGACTAGATAATGTTTTTGACTCATCTTTTTCTAGTGTCTTTGATCCTAACAAGGAGGAGGAGGGAAAACCTAGCTACAATAGGTTTAAAGCAGCTGCAGCAATGCATGTTGTTTCTCCACCTCTTATAGGATCATTTATGCCCATACCTATCAATACAGACTTAGATGAATCACATATGCATGAGTCCCTTAAAAGTACTACTAACACTAATGACTTTGTCTCTTGTACTTTTAGTGACAAGGCCAGTGACTATTCATCCTGTGGTTCAAGTGAAAAGTCTAGTCCCTCAAGTCCCAAGACAAATGACACAATTGCTTCTAGTGCTAGGACTAGTGATTAGAGAGTTGCTACTGCTTCTACTTCCATTGTTTTTTTCTAGTACTATGTCTTATAGGAATGTTGTTTCTCCTAGAAAAGTGTATAATAAGAATAGAAGCAATAAACAATGTCATTTAAATAAAAGGTCTTTGTCTTCTAAAACATGCTTTGTGTGTGGTAGTAGATTTTATTTGATTAAAGATTGTGATTTTTATGACCAATGGCCTACTGGCCATCAGCCATATGGTCCTCTTGGTCCACCAATAGTTACTCCTACTGGTATGGGTTCCTCTTCTAGTAGGCTAAACCCTTGTGCTCAACCTTTTCCTACTACTAGGAGGAATTCTTCTTCCGCTTATGCTAATTGGAGAAACATGTTGATCCCAAACTTAGATCGATTTAGATTTGTGTTAACGAGATTGAATCAAGTATAACACATAGAGAAACTTTGTATTTATGACAATCTAAGTGTTATGTGGAATTAACACTTAAAAAATAGAACAAAGCAAAACACGATGTGTACCAAACTTTCACTTTTGATGATCAATTGCGTAGAATGAAAGTGAGTAAAACGTACATAAATATCAAATCCTAAGACCTCCTTTTATAACACAAGGAGTCTTGAACAATAATCTACTAATCAACTATTCAATGAAAAGATAAGTATAGAACATACAATATTGATCATATCTTTCCTAAACATAAAAACGTGTTGACTAAGTAATTGTCAATGAATGGGATTTCCTTTGTCAATGCCTTGATAAGTCTTGTCAGTGCTCAATCTGTCAGCGTTCCATTTGCTCTTGTCAGCGTCCAAACTCCCTTTGTAAGCGGCTGAGTGACTTAGCTTTTTTTATTCCCAACAATCCTCCCCTAAACTTGATACTTACTCTAATATTCAAGTTTCTGAAGAAAAACAAAATGCAAGAGAGGATTCTTACAAATAAAACCTACTCCTTAATCTGAGCATATATAAATCTTAAAAGTCCATGCTAATGTCACTGGTGTAATCAACTTCAAGCTTGGTACATACCAACTTAATCAACAAATCTTGTGATAGAGGATATTCTTGATCTATCAACAAGTATTCTGCAAACTTTGTAGTACTAAGATGGTAAACACCAGCAGCTGAATACAAATGCCACTTCAACTCACTCAAGTCATCTAGATCCAACCATGCTGGATCAACAACATCATGGGCAAACATTCTTCTAAATGTTGTCCAGATTTTTATTCCCTCCATTGATGACGGAGCTTCAGCTTCATACACATCTTTCATTAAACTCCAGAGAGTTTCTATATCCTCTCTGTTCATACTAGCAAACAATGAAACCAAAGAGGTAAAAGTATGTACCTTATCACCAGCCCTGGTGATCTTCCAAAATCCAACATAATCTTCTTCATACTTGATGATTAGATTCTTGAAGTCTAAAGGTACAACAAAAGGTAAATCAGAATCCACCAATGGCGAAAGCACCATATTTTTCTTCAAAGTTGCTTCAGTTGGGTACACTTGGTCAAGTTCTGGTAATCTTAACTTGAACCCCTTCTTCACTGGCTTAGGCACAATCAAAGACTTCTTAATCTTTATCTCCTCCTCTATCTCTTCATGTCTCTTCAGAGAAAGCATCCTGAATGTGTTTGCTTCACACACACACACTCCCAAATGGGATAAGCAAAATACTTCAATTGTTCAAAAGAAAGCTTCTTCAGTTTTGCATAAGTCCACCCTGTTTGGTGGCATCTAAGAAGCTTATAGTAAACTCCCTTCTGGCTGTCTTGTTCTCAAAAATCACTTTGTTTTCCTTATGTTCCAAAATGATTTTGCAATCACTTTGAACACTCAACAGAATCTCCAAACCCTAAATTTACTCTATTAATGTCATGTCTGGATTTTCTGTGCAGACTCCTTCCCATTTGAAATACATAGCAGAAACATGAGGTATATCAAAATCAACCTGCTTTTCAAATCCCTGAGCTTTTCCCTTGCTAGCTCATCTTCCCCATACTCCAATTTTTCTAAGTCCACCAAATTGCTCATATCAGCATTTGAGCTGTGTAAACTCTCATCACCACCACCAATCTCATCACTGTCAGATTCAGATGAAAGAATTTGAGCTTCAATACTTTCCTTCCTTAGCCCTTTCTTTTCTTGCTCATGAAGCTGTTGAGCAACCATAGTATCAAACTGAATCTGGGCTGCATCTTTGGGAACCTATTCTTCTACCATAACTGCTTTACCCTTATCCAATGGATCAAGTGAGGGCAAGGTGGTTGTTACCTGATTGGAAGGCTCCTTGATCATGAAAGGTGGCTGGGATACACCAATCATAGGAGAAGATCCGTCAGCGGCTGAAATGGATGTGTCAACGTGTGGAGTACCTTTGTCAGCGGCTGAAATTCTACTCATTTGCATCATCATCTCTATAAAGGACTGCTTAATAGGAGTAACCTCAAAAGCATTAAAAGGAGTTTGTTCCTTCAAACCTGTAAGCGCCTCAGCTACCTTGTTTGTCCCATACGAACCTTCTTGGGACCCCTTATCACTCAAATTTACTGGTTCAGTAGGTGCATGCTCCCCTTTGTAAGAATAATCTCCTAAGGACATCACCATAAGCTTCCTTTTCCTTGAACCAGCAATCTCCAAAGTTACCAACCTCTCCCTCAACTAAGTGAGCTCAAGGCCTTGTTCATTGACCTTTTGTACAAGTTCTGCATTAGACTTTTGCAAGCTAATGCAGATGGCCGCCAATTCCAAATTTGTAAGTGGTTGCAGACTGCCCTCCTCCATAATTAGGATTTGACTCCTCAATATAGACTCATCAGGAAAAGTTCTCTCTACTGCATGGCTGGGACCACTAGAGGAGAACACTCTACTAGTCCTTTGGCGTTTCTCCAAACTAAAATCAAAGGTTTCAGAAGATGAGGTGGAATGTGGGATTTGTGAAGTGGGAGGTGGAGAGGTGTCAGCGGGTGGAATGGTTGTGTCAGTGGCTGAAGCAGGAGTGTCAGCGATTGACGGTTGTGGGTCAAGGTTCATGTGTTCATCATGATGTGGGGAAGGTGGAGGTTGTTCAATGGGTGGTTCTTGTTATGGGTGAGGGTGTAAGGCTGCCTCAATAACAGCCAACATGGGAGGGGTCATAGGTAAGTCTCTAAAAGGTGTAGTGTTCATGGATAGAAAAACCTTTGATTTTTGAGTAGGGATCTTATAAAAGTTGTCATGATCCCTACGTCAATACCTTTGTTGATCAAAAACCATTTGTAAAAACCTAGGGTAAGCAAGTGTCATCTTGCTACCCTTGGTGTGCAACATGCCCTCAAAAATCATACCAAAAAAATTATATTTTTGCCTAGTCGCCATACAAACAAGAGCACTCCCTAATGAATGGTTGATTTCATTGAATGATGTACATTTGGGACTAAGACGTTGAAGGAGGACATGTATCAAGAACTTCTAGGCTGGGGGAAATTGTTGTTTGGAATATTTGTTTATACGCCCTTCAAGGGGCACATCATATCCCAAGCCTCGAAGTCCTTCTTCTAGCTGCTCAATAGGAAGGGTAATCACACCATCAACATCATCAAGCTGTAAAGCTTGACGAATAAGTGCTTCAGTGACCACCCATTGAGTCCTATGAACAGTCCCAACAAGTGTAACCACTCCATCAACTGTTTCAGAACGTGTAGTGTTCCAAAACTGCTTGATGTGTGTGGTAGGAATGAGAGGAACATGAGTCAAAGCATACCTTAAGTTGGACGCCAAGAGATACTCAATCATTCGTGTGTATTGGGGATGATTATCATTATCAGCCTCAAGATAAGCAATCATGTTGTGTTGATCTCTGAACCCCGATGTAGCAGCAACAGGTTTGAACAATGGTGCCATGAAAACTATTGGTGAAATCTTTAGGATGAAAGAAACTGTAGAATTTTAGTTATGGAGAAAAATAGACAAATATGCAAGTTACCCTGTTTTAAAAGAAATGAGCAGTATAAAAAGGAGGTAAACTAGGCTACTATTAGTTGAAAAAGAGGTAAGTTATTCAAAAAGTAATGATGATAATCTTTGAAAAACAATAACTTATCTCTTTGCTTTAAAAGAAATTTACCAAACCCATAAAATTACGGCCCAAAATATCACAAAAGTAACAACTAGGTGGGACCCAGTGTTCTTCAACGGTCAAAGAATTTGTTAGCGGGTAACGGCTATATTTGTCAGCGTGTAAATTTTGCCATATCAGCGTCTAAAAATGTGCTTGTAAGCGGAGAAACCACTTATGTGTCAACGGCTAAAAATAAAAAGTAATAAAACAAAAAGACCTTAACAAAGAAGTTTACCTAATTAAGATAACTTTTTATTAATCCCACTTCAATCCAGAACACAAGATTTAGAGTAGATTTAAAGAGAGAAAGAGAAGAAAGTTAGAGAGATAAAGTAGAGAGATAAACTATAATGGTGGAAGGTTTTCTATGTGTAAAATAATGAACCAACACCCTCTTCCACACATGGAAGAGGGTATATATACCCACGAACCACATGGGCTTTCCATGGGCCGTAGGTTTGTTTCCATGGGTCGTGCTTGGCTTGTCTTGGGCTTAGAGCCCCTAACTTATACAATAGTAGCTTAAAATCCAAGCCCGGTTTTCCCGACTAACCTATTACAATACAAGACCTTTAACGACTAAGATGACCTATTACATTCTTGTTCGACTATATAAAATATAGGGCTAACAATCTCCCCAATGTATCGGTCATCTTTAAATGAATAAGATGATTGAGTGAATACATTCTAGTGGAGGTGATCTTCCTTCATTTGTATTGTATCTTGGTCTTGATTTGTTTGTAACGGTTTTTTTCCTTCATGCCTTTGTGATATTTATCTTTAGCCTTTGTCATTTGACTTTGAATGTTTGAGATCTTCAGTCTATCCTTGATAGTGTTCATCTTGTTCTATTATGACAAGATGACCTATTACATTCTTACATTCATAAGTGTCTTGATTATTGCCATCTTGTGCTCTTGTGACTTTTGAATCAACATATTTATACTTTGTTGATTTCGAAAGGCTAACAATCTCCCATACAAATATAGTTGTTGTTAGTCCTTCAAATATTCATCAGAGTTGCGGAAGACTTTAACTTTTAGTATGAACATGTGAAGACGTCTTCAGTTAGTACACAGCTACGCCACCATCTTGAAATATATAAACACGGATAAAATGGCTTTGAACATTTCATCCTAATTCGGTAGCGTTTTACCTCTGGCCGGTGAAGACCGTTAGAAAATATTAGATACCGTACCTGTGATAGGGTAGATTCGATTAAGAACCTCCTTGACAGGGTTTCCCAGCGGTAGTAGCCAGTTCTCTTTACTCGACTGTCTCAAAGCAGACTGTGAACGTAAAGAGTGAATCAAAAGAATATGATTATCTGTTTGATTAGAGTCGTCAATTCAGAATTCCTAGAACAAGTTTGATTCTAAAAGAATCACACCATTGTTTCTTTCCAGTTTATCACAATCTTGATTCATAGAGAATCTTGCGAGTCACCTACCGCAGTGCTGTTTGATGTTGACACTAGAAGGATTTCCATTCGTCATTGTGAACCCTAAAGAGTGTCACTCTGAATGTTCTAGCAAGATCTCATGGATTTTGTGAAGAAACCTGGAATCAAGTTTAAATCAATTAAGAATCTAAACTTAGTTGCATTCCAGTTCTCACAAGTTTGATTCATGTAGAATCGCACAAGTTACCTACCACGAGCTTGTTTGATGCTGGCTCAAGCAGGATTTCCATCTTCATTGTGGATCGTATCACTCAGATGTTATGACAATATCACAAGGATAATGTGTAGGACTCGATTGTGTCCTAATGAGATGATACATAGATCTCGTTTGGCTCTAGACTCAATAAGTGCATTTTGGTAATCGGAGGCTGGAGCAGACTGCCACCTTTTCAATATTAACTAACTCAGAGTGAGAAAGTCAATAGATACATGTTGATCTCCGTGACAATGAAACAAGTTTCTTTTGAGAGAAACTCGAATGGCTGTGGAAGGGTTGTGCATTGCATCACTGGGTCCATGAAACTTGTCTTCAAAAGATGTGTTAACCTAGTTTCTGCCTAAGTTGCATATAATATTCAACTCCTTCAATGCTTGCCAATACGTCATCACTATCACCTTGTTGTGATTGTTCCAGTGCTAGCTTAAGTAATTGGTCCGCATTCAGCTTCATTCAACTCCATCTTTCCTAAGGACAACTATTTCTTGATATGGAATGTCCTTGGGTAGATCCCTCCGATTCTGGTTGGATCATAGGACTTAGTTTCCTATCCTAAACCACCTTTTGACACCATTGTTCCGTCGTAGATAGTAGGTTGTTTTGGGAATAGATCGTAACCATAAAACCATTGAAAACCATTCAAAGTGCTTGATAAAAATCAAAACTTTTAACACTTTGAAAGCTTTACATTTCCAAAAAGCTCCCCCTACACACATGCATCGATATACGAAACGGTTTAGCATGTGAAGGAAAGAGTTGCACTTGAGTCTTTAAGATCACATGTTGCGATATATTACATTTTAATCACATTTTCTCCCCCTATCTCTAATATAAAAATATAATATTAGAGATACCAATTTATTAAAATGTAACCGTTTCTGAAGACCGATTGGGAGAGAAACATGTGTGCACGCATGAATTCTGAAACTTTTGAAGTCGGGTTGCTCCCCCTCAACAATATATGTGTGTCTTGAGACAAAATTTGACAAAATTTTAGAAAAATGACACCCCAAAATATGTTGAGGTACGGAGTTGAGATGCCTTATCCGATATGGTATGTTACATATGACAGTTTTAAAACGTTCTCGAATGTGTGGGATACATAAAATATGACAATATCTGAGATGTACCCAACAACATTAAAGGCTTGATTTTAAAACGCTCCCCCTCAAAAATTGATCAAAATAACATATGACAATTTTGAGATATAAAAACCACATTATGAGGAAGGGATTGTTGAAATCACAATTTTGAAAGATTAAGAAAAACCTTTTGAGAAATTCTTGAAAAATTGTGTTCAACGGTTTTAAAATAGTATCCGATTTACATGAGATCAAAACTTTGAATGTTTTGTGACTAGCTCATGACCGAGAAATATTAATTTCCAGTTGTGAAAGATAAGTTATCATCCGTGATAAAATTTTCTTAATGGTGAAGTCCGAGTTCTAAGCTGACATTTACTTAGAAGTTGTTTTTCATGAACTTAAAAACTTTGAATGTTTTTATGAGAAGCTCATGACCGAGAAATACGAATTTCTCGTTGAGAAGGATAAGTTATCGTCTGAGATAAACTTTCCTTAGTTGAGGTCCGAGTCCTAAGTTGTGATGTGCTTAGAAGTCATTATGAGAGAGTATCAAGCAACTTCATTTGCCAAAACCTCCAAGTCTTCTAGAGTCATATACTTCATACCAAGACAGCCAACGAGATACTGAAACCTATTTTGGGATAGGGCTTTAGTAAATAAGTCTGCTATCTGGTACTCAGTTCTAACAAAGTATAATTCCACGATACCACGTTCCATTGGTTCCTTGATAAAGTGATATCTGACTGCGATGTACATGGTACGGGAGTGCTGAACCGGATTGCAAGAGATGGCTATGGCCGACTTTGAGTCATAATACAATAGTATTTTATCAAAGTGGAAGCCATAATCTGTGAGTTGAGTTCTCATCAAGAGGACTTGAGCACAACACGCGGATAGAGCCACATATTGTGCTTCAGTTGATGAGAGCGAAGTGCAATCTTGCTTCTTTTAACAACCAGCTCACAAGCTTTTCTTCCCCTAGAAATTATATGCTACCAGAAGTGCTTTTTCTACTATCAAGGCAACCTACGTGATCAGAAAAACCGGTTTCCCTCGGATACTAGAGTCCCATGTGAATGGTATTCTTACGGTACCGAAAGATCCGTTTAACCTCTTTGAGGTGCTTTTGAGTAGGTCTGGCTTGATATCGAGCACAATAGAATGTGGCATGATGAATATCAGGCCTGCTGGCTGTAAGGTACATTAGTGACCCGATCATACTGCGATAGCACGTTTGATCTACGGGATATGAGTACAAGTCAGCGTCTAGGGATTTGGTCGACAATGGTATACCAACGCGAGCACATGAGGTCATACCTTGTTTTTTAAGTATCTCTTGAGCATACTTAGCTTGGTTAATGAAGATTCCACGTGGGGATTGATGAATCTGGAGGCCTAAAAAGAATTTTAGCTCACCCATCATTGACATTTCAAATCTGTTTTGCATTAATTTTTCAAAACATTTTGAAAGTTTTGGGTTCGTAGAACCAAAAATAATGTCATCAACATAAACTTGCACCCGCAGTATATCATCCCCATATTTATTAATAAAGAGAGTAGGATCAATAGAAACTTTGGAGAATCCTTTGGAAACCAAGAAGTTTGATAGTTCTTCATACCATGCCCTTGGATCTTGTTTAAGTCCATATACAGCCTTCTTGAGACGGTGGACTTTGTCAGGATGATGAGGATCGATAAATCCTTCCGGCTGATTCACATACATTTATTCCTTCAAATAACCGTTGAGAAAAGTTGTTTTAACGTCCATCTGAAAAACCGTCAAGCCCTTATGTGCAGCATAAGCAAGGAATATCCTGATTGCTTCCAAACGAGCGACTGGAGCGAATGATTCATCGAAATATATCCCTTCTTGTTGACGATATCCCTTAACCACAAGACGAGATTTGTTTTTGATGATGGTTTGTTCTTCATCCAGTTTATTTTTCCAGATCCATGTGAAATCTAAAAGCGAAATTCCATAGGGTCTGTCAACAAGTTCCCAAAGATTTAGGCGTTTAAACTGATGAATTTCATCTTGCATTGATTCAATCTACGCATGATCATTCATGGCTTGTTTGATGTTTGTAGGTACAGTTGAACTCACGGTGAGTGCATACATACACACATCGCCATCGGTTTCGAGTTGTCTGTGTGTTCGAACCGTTTGTGAAGGATTTCCAATTACTTGCTCAAATGGATGATCACGTATCCAATGGTGAGTGGATGGATATCGTTGGTAGAATTTATGCATGTTGGATGGATCAACATGTTGTGTAGAAGACTCTCCGACTTCGCGTACCGGTGTACCGAACGAGTTGATAAATTCTTCTTCGTCAGGTTGTGCATCGACTGCTTGATTGTTGTTTCCTCCTTTAGCATTGACGGTTGGTGATGTTGGTTGTATGATAGTTTCTTGAGTTTGTTGAGTATCCAATGGAATTGTCTCTTGAGCAATGGTTGCTGAAGTATGCAGTTGTGTCTTGTTGACTTTGTTTGGGTGCATCAACAGTATTGACAGCGGAAGCCTTCGACACAACTTGATTGTTTCCATAGTAATATGCATCAAACATTGGATCATATAAATCAACCAACTCATTCATTTGTACCGTATACGTCGAGTCTGCTGTATGAGTACTTTCTTGACGTTCTTGCACGGCACGTACACTGTTGTGTGTTGGTGCCATTGCTGGACATTGAGGTGCGGGACTTTAGCTGTTGTGATCAAGTACCATTTGTGGCAATTCGTCAAAGTTCACATGAATTGTTTCGACAATAATCCTTGTTCTCTTGTTATAGACCCGATATCCTTTCGACAAAGTAGCTGTAAAACACGCATGCTTTTACCATGAATAGTACCCTTAAGATCGTACGTACTAGATTAAAACTTTCCTAATATAGCATGATTACGATTACGTGTTAGGATTTTACGCATTACGTACGTGTTAGAACACGATAAGTATTTACTACGCACGATCACGTAATAATTATTTGACGATAATTAATCACGAGCATGCGATCATGAAATCATGAACGTATTTAAAACACGAACTATTAGTAATTACGTATATATATTTATTACGAGCGTAATTAAATATATTAGATCACGGTATGTACGAAACGAGAACACTTAATAAGCGAACACAAATAATCACGAATATATAACTTAACATCGAGACACGGAAAACGGTACGGGTACCCCAAGTGGGGCCCCTACCCGCGGCTACAAGGACAAATGGGCCAAGCCCATTTGTAAATTTTACTAAAGGGGGGTTAATAATTTTTCACTACTCATTTTCATTCATAGAAGATTTTAGAAAAAAACCCTAAAACCCTCCTTCCCTTTCTTATTTGTGCCGCCACCCTACAACCACCACAAGGAGGTGGTTTGTGATCTTGGATCTGGGAATTGTAGTTGGTGATCGTGTTTGTTCTTCATCCTTTTGATCCACGAGTTCGGTAAATCCTTTTTAAACCTTTTCTTTTGATTTGATCATTTAATAAATCAAGAACATGTTATGTTTTTACAAAAAACTAATAAATAAACATGGATCTAACATGATTTGGGGTTAAATAAAATCAAAAGTATGTTTTAAGGGGTGTTTGTTTTTGGCCGCAAGCTGCACCGAACCCGAAGGGGTTTCGGTTTGGCCAAACCGACCACCACCAAGACCATATGGTCTTGGTTGGTGTGTGTGGGTCCCACGGCAGCATCAAGGCACGGGGTACCCCGAGTTGGTTCGGGGTACGGTATCGATTTCATGTCCGGTTCATTGTTTTTAGTCTAGATCCGGTTCATGGTGTATGTTTAGTTTTTTTATGTTTTATGATCTTATGTTAAAAATTAAATTAATAAAATGACATGATTAATTTAATAACATGACTTAGGTTATTTTAATTATTAATAATCATAAAATTAATTAACCTAAGATTTTATATTTTAGACTTATAATTAATTAATTATTTAAAAACCATGATTTATAATTAATTAATTAACATGACTTAGGTTATATTATTAATATATAATATTACATGTTTTAACCTAAGTATTTAACATTATTTAATTAAAAACATGTTATACTTTAATTAAATATTTTAACCTATAGTTTAATTTAATTACATGGAATAATTATTAAACTATACATTATATCATATGACTTAGAAAATAATCATGAAAACACTTAGGCTTATATACTTAGCTTATTTAACCAGCTTATTTCTAATTATGGAAACTTTCCATTTTTAGAAACTTAATTAAATTAGGCAGCTAATCTATTTATGGAAACCTTCTATTTTTAGAAACTTATTTATTTCAGGCAGCTAATCTATTTATGGAAACTTATTTAATTAAGGCAGCTGATCTATTTATGGAAACTTTCTATTTTTAGAAATCTATCTATTTTAAGCAGTATTCTATTTTTGGAAACTTTCTATTTTTGGAAACTTTCTATTTTTGGAAACTTTCTATTTTTGGTAACTTTCTATTTTTGGAAACTTTCTATTTTTGGAAACTTTCTATTTTAGGAAACCTGCTATTTTTGGAAAGTTACTTATTATTACATAGTAAGTATAATAACACATGAAATACCAGAAATACTTAATCAGATTAAACAGAATATAAGATAAACACGGTTTAAGGCTTAAAAACAGTAAAACATGGTAAGAACACATAAAATAAGCTAAGACATGACATAAAACCAGCTACATATTTAGTAAGCAAATACTTATTGATGTATGTATTTATGTAGCACTAGTGATTCGGAAGTAGGATTCCTCTCAGTTCATCTTCTTCGTTCACTGGACATAAGGTACGGATTCCCGTCCTTTCAGTATGGACATTCTTTCCTTATTAGGATTCCCCGTATGCAGCCAACTGTTTTCCCGTAGTATAAGTTACGTCTTTGATTGCTTATGTTTAATTAAGATTACCTATAGCCATATACATGCATGACCAGTTTCACCTAGTTATGGAGGTACCATAACCATAACATTAGAGGCACTGATGTTATGACTTCACCATCGCGGAGTGATTGCTCGTGGCGTCCCTTTAGCTTTTGGCCATCTATATTATATTTATCATGTGGGGCGTATGGGTGCATCCTAGTTACATGTTTTATTCAGGATTTCATGGTGAATGTGGTGTGTGCCTTGCATCCTTCACAAGGAGCTGATCCCTCCTACCCCAAAACCAGTATATTAAATTAGAAGCAGCCCCTCTAATTTGCATGATGAGGTCACCCCTCCAAGTATTCATGCACGGTGGATTTCCATGACCTATATTGGTGAAAGTCCCTAATCAATACAAGAAACCCTAATCTTAACTTAATCAACACAAGGTATTACTTTTCAAACGTAATCTTATTATTGTATAATAAAGAATTACAAGTGTTATGGATAACACCGTTTGATGACAATGTGTTGTGCACACTTTGAACAACAATAAACCCTAACTTATGAATACAGTCGTAGCTGTTTGATTCACTAAGTTATACGTACTAATGTTCTTAATATCTCAAAGTGTTAAACATTAATGCATGGATACACATCCTATTTATAGTGTTACGAGTTTGACTTAAACAGTACTTGATGTCGACTACACAAGCTTTTACAAGTTCCCACATCAGTCACATGATGTCCTTCTATTCTTGGTAGTCTTCCATTATGCTTTAAGGAACAGTTGTCAAAAACAGTTTCCTTATTCTTCATAGTCTCGAACACACAAATGGCATGTCCAAAGTGTGCTGAGAGTTATCAGGATATTGCCACCCCTGTTAACTCTCAACCCCTCAGAGTCCCTAATACATCTTGGCTGTTATCCATCACAGCCAAGGAGTATGTCTTCAGGTAATCTTCGACTTCCCTGACAATGTCTCTGACATGGACTCCTCTGAGGTTGCTCACAGAGACTTGGATCTCTGTGAGTCTTGCGAAACTTGCCTGCCTCCTAGGCACAGGCAAGGGACTATCTATCAGCCTAATTATGTTTAAATCAATGATCAGGGAATCTAATAAGTTTATATTCCCAACAATCTCCCCCTATTTAAACATAAATAATGCTAGATCTAACTAAGTTAAGGTAAGTGAGTTTAACAGCTTCTTCTTACACATAACAGATCTAAACAAACATACCTCATGATTTTATTAAGACTTAAAGAAAATTACAAGTTCATTACATAAGTAAAATAAAAGATGAAGGTAAAAAGGGCTGACACCATCTTCAATAGTCATCATTTTTGATTCTTTCTTCAGCTTCGGCCACATCTAATCTGTTATCAATTTCATCCTGCAAAGTCTTTGCAAACTTCTTGTAATACTCTGTGTTTATCTTGAGACACTTCTTGTGACAGAGTAGCTGAATAGTTGAAGCCAGGCACAGCTCATCTTCCCTCTGAAAAGCATACTGGCAAGCCTTGTTCATAAATGCCATTCCTCTTTCAGGCACTGAGTATGTCTGACCATCAACAGGGCCAACAATACCATTTGGAAGGATCAAATCCCTGTGCATACCATCCACACGAACATCTTCAGTAACAAAAGTTTCATCAACAATTTGTGAAATTCTTCTTCTTTTGTTGCCTGTCTTTGGGGGTTCTTGTTCGAAAAGCTGTGGTGGGGGATCAATCTTGAGTTTGGCAGCTGTTTCCTTGATCCAGTTAAACTTAGCCTTAAGAGTTTTAAGCAGAAGGAAATTTGCCTGTCCAGACTTTTTGGCAGCTAAGGCTTCGAGTTCAAACCATTCTGATAACCCAAGTGTCTTTAACCTGAAGTTGTCAAACACATCCATATTCCTCTGTTGGTTTTCCCTCCATAAGATCATTTGTGGGGTGTTTGTGGATTTGTGAATGGTGTATTTAAACTTGGTTATCTTGCCAGCAGCATACCTGTTGTTCGCGCAGGCATCATAGTCAGCTTTGACTTTCTTTAAGGCCTCAGCGCGTTTTAGTTCCATTTCCCTCAACCTTTGTTTTTGTTTTTCCCTTTCAGGTGGTGTCATCTTCCTCAGAGTAGCTTCATTTAATTCTTTCGCTGTCTTGAGCTCATTTAGTCTTTTGAATTCTTCAGCCTGTTGCTCTATTTCTTCAGGGGTTAAAGGAATCTCATCGGAAGGTGTAAAGGTTGAAAAGTAGGAAAGGTCTGTGGTGGATCCTCCTGTCTCTAGCATCGCAACTATCTTCTTAAGTTTGGTGTCAGTATCAACCAAAACTATCTCCTTTCCTTTCTTCGAGACAGAGGACTCCACACTTATGTTTTTCAAAACATCAGCTCTTTTGAGAAACGCTGTCTGAGCCTGAGTTTGAATAGATTTGGGAAGAGAGCTCACAGTGAATTTTAGTTTCTTGGCCGCTGGCTCATCATCATCCTCAGGTTTGCTGATGTTAACTAAGATCATGGATTTAGATGAGTCAGCTCCATCTTGTGTTTGTTGCTCCCCCTGAGTATCATCCTTATCATCAGGTACTATAACTGGTGTGATGACTTGTAGAGGAACAGGTGTAGTTGAGGGATTGGCTGATGAGGAGCCTTGTTCAGCAGATGCAAGGCTGAGTGTAGTATTCTTCTCCCCCTCACGTTCATCCTTACTTCCCTGATGCTTGGATGAACGTGCCTGAAAACGTCTTGCAATCTGCTCCACAGAGGCAGCCATGGCACATTGTCTTTTTCTTGAAGCCCTGGCAATCTTCAGCAAGAGGTTGGCATTGGCATTAGTATTTGCCTAAACACGCCTGACAATAAAGGTAGCATGGTTGTATTGCCTGTTGCGAACCGCATTGAAGTGCCTGTTCATGGTGTTTTCTTGTGCATGGAACATAGCAGGGACAACTGAGTCAATGGCATCCTTGATTCGTGTTGACAGATGACTGAGTCCCTGGGCCACACCTTTTCTTGCACCCTCCTGAATTGGCTCAGTGACAGCCTCAGTCACAGCCTTCTTTATGATGCCTGGAAATGTGACAGTAAAATTGTGCATCTCTGACTTGATCACATCCAGCTTCCTTGATAAGCGCTCAATATCAGATTGATGATGTACGGGCTGAAGATTCTTGATATTGAGGCTTTGCTGAGCAAAGTCATCCCCCCTTGGAATTAAGTCAAAGTTGGTCTGGGCTGGATGATCAAACATGAGGAATTCGGCTGTTGGATCATATGTTGGTGTTTGGAAGACTGTTGTTGCAGATGTAGCAGAGTTTGGAGTGTCAACAGCTTCCTTGAGAGGATAAGTCTTGTCATCAGCTGGTGTGGACACAGCTATATCTTTAGGAGGAGAGGCTGACAGCTGGTCATCCTCATCTTCTTCATCCTCTTCATCAAACATTCCCTCAGGGAATTCATCTTCAGGCATGGGCTCAAACTCAGAGACATAATCTTCTACTGAGAGCATTTCTTCATCAGCATTGAGCACAGGTTCTTCTTCATTTGGATTGTCCTGAGTCATTGTTTCAGCCTCCTTTTCGTGTACCTGAGATTCTTTGACTGGCTGTACAATTTCAGCCTGCAAGTTTGTTGTAATTAGTAACAGGGAAAAATATAAGGGGAATGGTCGCCATTTCGCTGTCCCAGAGAGGCTGAGGGTGATTACTCAGCCACTCCAAAGGATAAATCCTTGGGATTCTTTTAAGTGTGAATGAAGTGTGGTTAATGGTCGCCATTCGCTGCCGCTAGGAAAGCTGAGTGTGATTATTCAGCCCCCCCAAAAGGTAAAAAACCTTTGGGACTCTTTTGATTGTGAAACATATGTTGTTTAATGATCGCCAGTCGCTGCCCCTAGGAAAGCTGAGTGTGATTATTCAGCCCCCCCAAAAGGTAAAACCTTTGGGAATCTTTTAAGAGTGAAACATATGTTGTTGTTGGTCGCCTGTTACGCTGCCCCTAGGAAAGCTGAGGGTGATGATTCAGCTCCCCCTGAAAGGATAAATCCTTTGGGACTCTTTTAAGGAGGGAACCAAGAGGCTGTGTGAAGTACAGCTGATCAAGGTTGAGACATTAATGTATTCAGGTTGTTGTTAGCCTGAATACTGTCTAGAGGGTTCAGGGTCATCGGGGTGCTTTATAAACACAAATGAATCATTCCCTGGTGCAAAGACAGGGTGTACATAAGTCTTAAAGTATTCTAAGTGTAATGACAAACTTCTATTGGTCGAGGATTACCCTAACTTCACCACTCTCTCCTATAGACAAATGAGAGTGGTTGCTTGTGAACCTCTAAAAATGTACACTGATTACCTGTGGAGATATCAGCTTGGTTTGGCTGGTTTCCTGTTGTCTCTGCTGACCTAGAGACACTAGACGCCTGTTGTTTGTCAGCCAAAGATTCTGAATCCACAAGAGTATATGGACCAGAGGCGGTGTCAATCTTCTTTTCCTTGGCCTTACTAACAGCTTTGGAGTGGGAAGAAGAGGGGATTTTCTTCTTCTTTGGCTGTTGGCCAGATGAAGCCTTGGACTTAGTAGTGTGCTGCCCAGAGGTCAAATACATAGACTTGCCAGCGACACTAGAAGTATTCACCTTCTCAGAGGAAGGGAGCAAGGGCTTCTCAGCGTTAGGTACCTGGTTGGCCACGTTCAGCATGTGTGCGGTGACAGGGATATCCTCAGCTCCTATTTCCTTGTAGATGGCGCCAGTGATGCGATAGGGCTTAAGGGCAGACAAAGCCTTGTTGTGGTAATTTTCTCCCAGCAAACTCTCAAAGATCAGGGACAGGAAGCGCACATAACAGATGTTCTTTTCCCTGACCTGATTCCTTCCCTTCAGTTGTTCTACCAGGTTTAAGAATAGGATGCTTCCAACGTCAACATCAGCTCCCCAGATTAATCCATACGCAATAGCCTGATGATTAGACGACATCTGATCCTGTGATCCCTGCATTCCTCCTAGGGACTTCACAATGTGGGTGAAGAGGACACGCCACATAGGGGTGAAATACTTAATTTTCAGAGGGGATTTGGCGAGGACTTCAGCTGGTGTAAGGGCAGGATTAACATCATGGCAAGGGTTTAGTGTGGCCAAGGCTTCCTTGACACCCTTTTTGTCAACAGTCTTCAAGCATTCATCTCCATGTTTTAGTCCGGCCACACTAGAAAAGTCTTTAAGGGAAAAGGCAAAGGGATGTTCATTGCATGAGAGGCTAAATGTAATGGTGTCTTCTACTACTTCAGCAGAATACCAGAATTCCCTAAGGTATTCTTGGTAAAAAGTGGATGGAGATTTGGTGAAGGCTTCATTTAGGTCACAATTATGCATGAAATTTACCAGATCTAAATAGGTGCTGTTTGGTGCCTTAATCCATCCAATGGTGTTGTTGGAGGCGATGATGCTCTCGTTGATCTCGAAGTTCACATTGGAGGCTTTTGGAACGGGAAACGCCATTGATTTGAGGTTGAAGATGAGTAAAAATGGCGGATGGTTGAGAGAGATAAGAATTTAGAGAGAGAAGTTGATTTTAGAATGGTGGTGGGTGAGAAGAGAAAGAAGACAATATATATTCAAACTTAAGTGAACAGTTATTCAACCGTATTAAATGCAAGGGCGAAAATGATTGCTCAAGTGGGTCCCCTTGACCTTTCAAAAAGTTTGTCTCCTCGTTATCTGAAAAATAAATGATTAAATATTTGAGAATGTTTTTTGCATTTACTTGGAAAGTAACTACCTAGTTTCATATGAAAAAAATTTAATAAACATTTAATATAGAATCAATCATTTAATGAACACATTTAATATCAAGCCACATGCTTTGAGATATTGAGCATCCCTAGCTCAGCAACTAGCCTGTTGAACGAAGGTTCAGCCAAAGGCTTTGTAAAGATATCAGCTAGTCGCAGCTCTGTGGGAACAAAATGCAGCTCAATATCTCCCTTCATTATATGATCCCTGATAAAATGATACCTGATATCAATGTGTTTGGTATGAGAGTGAAGAACAGGGTTGTTGGATATGGCAATGGCGCTGGTGTTGTCACAAAAGATTGGTACTTTGTCATACAAGATTTCATATTCAGCCAATTGACTTTTCATCCAGAGCACCTGAGCACAACAGATGGCTGCAGCGACATATTCTGCTTCAGCTGAAGACATAGCCACAGAGTTTTGCTTCTTAGCACTCCATCCAACCAATTTTCCTCCTAGGATTTGACAGCTGCCTGAAGTACTTTTCCTGTCAATACAGCATCCAGCATAATCTGAATCTGAATAGGCCTTGAGATCAAAGCCTGATTCCTTTGGATACCATAGACCTAGGGATGGTGTTCCTTTGAGATACCTGAAAATTCTCTTAACAGCCACTAGATGGGATTCTTTTGGGTTAGCTTGGTACCTTGCACAGAGACATGTGGAGAATTGGATATCTGGACGACTGGCTGTTAGATACATCAGTGACCCAATCATGCCTCTATATAAAGTCTCATTGACAGAGACCCCTGACTCATCAGGGCCCAAGTTGTTGGGTGGAAGCATGGGGCATTTCACTGATGCACAATCAGCTAAGTCATATTTTTTAAGTAAATCCTTAACATACTTTTCTTGACAAATAGAAATTCCCTTAGGACATTGTTTAATTTGAAAGCCCAAAAAGTAAGTTAATTCACCCATCATACTCATCTCATATTTCTTGGTCATTAATTTAGCAAAACGTTTACTAAGATTGACATTTGTTGACCCAAAGATGATATCATCCACATAAATCTGCACAATGATGAAATCACTCTTGTCCTTGAAGGTAAAGAGTGTTTTATCAATAGAACCCCTGATAAATTTATTTTCAGATAGGAAATTTGAAAGAGTTTCATACCATGCTCTTGGAACTTGTTTCAGACCATACATTGCCTTGTGAAGTCTGTACACAAGGTTGGGAAACTCGCTGTTCTCAAATCCTTCAGGTTGTGCAACATAGACTTCCTCAGCCAAATCACCATTGAGGAAGGCACTCTTTACATCCATCTGATACACAGTGATGTTCATATAGGCAGCATAAGCAAGAAAGATTCTGATGGCCTCAAGTCTAGCAATAGGTGCAAAAGTTTCATCATAATCAATTCCTTCAGTCTGAGAGAACCCCTGTGCTACCAGTCTTGCCTTGTTCCTGATGATGTTCCCAATTTCATCCATCTTATTTCTATAGATCCATCTAGTGCCTGTGATATTCTTTCCAGGTGGAGCTGGCACTAGTGTCCATACTTTGTTCCTTTTGAACAGATTGATTTCTTTTTGCATAGCAGCTACCCATCCTTATTCTACCAGAGCCTCAGCAACTCTTTTAGGTTCAATTTGAGAAAGAAATTCAGCAAACAGACATTCATTGGCTGAGGCTGACTCTGAGTCTTGGATTCGCTGTCTGGTTGTGACCCCTGCATTTGGTTCCCCAATAATGTTGACAAGAAGAATGTGTTGATCTCTTGACCACTTATTTTGAGGAGCTGGGGATTCAAGAACAGGGGTACTTGAGGGCACAGCTGGTACAATTTGAGTCTCATCCTGCTGACTAGGAGGGCTTTCTTCAAAGTCTACTTCAGTGTTAGAGTCTTCTTCAGCCATATCAAGAGAAGCTATTTCATTATCAGCAGGAGAATCTTCAGAGATTTGAAGAATTGGTGAGTCATCAATATCATGAGAAGGACCATCAAAGATTTGAGGTTCTTCTTCATCAAGTTCCTGAGAGGTAGGAACTTCTATGTTGTGAGTAGACAGAGGGTCAAAAGCAGGAACATAAGGAGTGAGAGTGTTGGAGTGGTGATGACTGGTAGGTCTGGGTTCTGTGAACTCATCACTTGGGAAAGAAATATTTTCATTAAAATCTACTTCATCACCCTCTGTTCCTGTCCTCTGTATGACTTCATCATCTTCATTGAATCTGACATGGAAAGTTTCTTCTACTTCTTGTCTTCTGATGTTGAATACTCTGAAGGCTTTGGCTGTTGGAGAGTATCCCAAAAAGAAACCATCATCAGCTTTTTCATCAAACTTTCCAAGTTTATCCCTGTAGTTATAAATAAACACAGGGCATCCAAACACATGAAAATAGCTGACGTCTGGAGATCTTTTTCTGAAAACTTCATAGGAGGTTTTGCCATGTCTTTTGACAATGATTGATCTGTTTTGAGTGTAGCAGGCAGTGTGTACAGCTTCTCCCCAAAATTGCTTTGGTAAGGCTGCACCATTTAACATAGTTCTTGCTGCTTCAATCAGAGTCCTGTTTCTTCTTTCAGCCACACCATTTTGTTCAGGAGTGCCAGCTGAAGAGAAGTTCTGAGAAATCCCTTTTTCATCACAAAATGATTCAAGTTGATGATTCTTGAATTCTGTACCATTATCACTTCTTAGAGCTTTGACTCTAACATCATTCATATTTTCAACCTGTCTGATGAAGGACATGATGGTATCAGCTGCATCACTTTTCCTTCTGAGGAAGAACACCCATGTATATCTTGAAAATTCATCAACTATGACCAAGGTGTATTTGTTGTGATTAATGGTTTGAGGTTTGACAGGACCAAACAAGTCCATGTGAAGGAGATGTAAGCACTTGTCAATAGAGAATGATTGCCTAGTCTTGAATGAAGACCTGTGATGTTTTCCTTTGACACAGGCAGAACAAGTTTTGTCTTTGGAAAACATTACTGAAGGTAGACCAGCAACCAAGTTTTGAGTGGCTATCTTATTGATGTTCTTGAAGTTGAGATGAGACAGTCTTTTGTGCCACAGCCAGTTGACACTTTCAGAGGCTTTGGCAAGAAAACAATTTGAACTGTCGTCAGAGCACACAGCCATGTTGATGACATAAACATCTCTCCTTCTAGGTGCAACCAGCACAACATCATTATTTTTGTTGAATATGGTTCCCTGAGTCTTAGTAAATAAAACCTTATAGTCAGCATCACATAATTGGCTGATGCTAATAAGATTGTGTTTAAGACCATTCACATATGCAACCCTGGTAAATGTGATCCCATTGCAATTCACTGAGCCATATCCTTCTGTGTCACCTGAAGAGTTATCTCCAAACACCACTTTGGGACCAGGCTCCTTTGAGTATCTGTGCAGGTATTGTTGAATCCCTGTCATGTGTCTAGAACAGCCACTATCTAGATACCATACCGATTCCTTGAGATATTTCTGCACAGATACATAGAAACAGATTAGTTCCTATGGTGAACCCACTTTCCAGTGGGTTCCCTGAATTGCTTGTTAGCAACTCTTGTGTTCCTGAAAAACTTTTGGCGTTAGGATGGACAGTTCATTGTTTCATGGTTATAACTCCCACAGATATCACACCCAGGGAAGTCACCACACTCGTCTGAGTGATGGTCAGTGAACCCACAGAATTTACAGGGAGGATAAGATTTGTAATTTCCCTGTTGTCTTTTGGAACTCTGTGGTCTGTCCCTAGAGGGTGTCTGAGATCTTTTAGCTGCCATGTGTCTGTCATGATCTAAGGTCGAATGGTGAGAATTTTTACAAACATTGCAATAAGGTTTGATTAACCTTTCCCCTTTGGGTTCACCTAGGACTGACTTAGGTTCATGAGAAGTAGAGCATTCAGCGGAAGGCTTAATGTGTTGTTTTAAGAGTTCTACTTCTTTCATAAGAGACAACAGGCGATCTTCAGTGGTGGGGTCAAACTTATTCACAGCTTTAGTAGTAACAGGCTTAAAAGCTACTTGTTTACTAGTTTGTTTAGCAGGCACACGAAAAACTTTGGCTGGAGGATTCTCAATATCTGTCCTAAGTTCGTCCTTAGCAGATCTAGAAGAACTGCTAGGTTCAACTCCAGAGAGTTTGGGCAAAGGTGGTAGCTCAGCCACATCTTCAGAGACAGGGTCATTAGTCAAAGAGGTATCTGACATATGAATAGTCTCTGTAGATTTAAAGACAATGTCTTTGGGTTTGGTGAGAATCCTCAGCTTTTTATTCTTAGCAGTTATATCCCTGTTTAAGTCAGCAGGCACTTCATCCCTAAGCAATTCATCAATAGTAAACCTAGCACACAGCCATTTTTCAATAATCTTGTTCAATTCAGTGACTTGATCATTTAAAGCTATGTTTTTCAAGGTTAATCTAGTTACTTCATTTTGCAGGGATATTTTCTCTAAGTTAACCTGCCTGAGAGTTTCACATTCAGCCTTAGCATTTATCATTTCAGATTTAACAGAGTGAAACTTATCAAGTATGTTCTTTCTTTGTTCCTTAACAAAGTGCAAATCAATAATGGTGTAATCAAGGACATGCTTACGTTCATCACTATCAGACATACATAAAAGCCTGTGTACCTTTTTCATTGTGATGTCAACCCATTATCCTGATCTTGCATCACCTTTTCCAACAGATGGTTCATCCTCAGCTATCGCCATAAAAGCCCTGACTCTTGTGGTGTCTTCTTCATCTGAAGTCAATGGTTCATCATTCCAATCATAAGTTTCAGCAACCAACCCTTTCTCTGTCTTTTTCTCACCACCTTTCTTTTTGGACATAGCTTCAATCTTCAAGTTCATTTGTTCCAACTCAGCTTTAAGTGCCTTGTACTTATTTTTGTAATCTTTCTTCTCAATGTCTGAAGAATTGGATTGAGATGAGTTGTTATGTTGTTTGAACTTGTAGGGTTTGGATGAAGATGATGGATAAGAAGGTGAGGATGTCTTGGTGGAAGGACAATCTTTTTGATAATGTCCAAGCTTTCCACAGGCAAAACATGTTTCTTTTGACATGTCAGCTGGTTTGCTAGCTGATCCTACTCTTCCAGATCTTTTGTAGTATCTTCTTTGGTTGGCTAGCAATGCTCTCTCATGGAATTCTGCATTGAGGTCTGACAAGAACTCTTGACTGCTACGGGTATCTTCTTCAATATCAGAATCGCTGTCATGAGGATGTGTTGCAGAGATCAAAGCTTTGGAAGATGCTCCTTGGACTATAAATCTTTCAGTCTCTGACTTGTAGATAGTATCGATCAACCCTTCTTCATAATTGTACTTACCATAGAGCTGAGCAAGGGTATCATTTTTGATTGAGTTGTTAGCTCTCTGAGTCTGATTCATGCTCAGCCACTTTCTTGGAAGGCTGTTGACAAAAGTAGCATTGATCTCAGCTTGACCAATGGTGACATCATTCATAGCCAGGTCATTTAGAAGAATCTTCAGCCTAGTATAGGTTTGCTGAACCTTTTCACCTTCAAGTGACTTAAAGGCATTAAACTGAAGTCTGAGTGCCTGAATCTTTGTCTCTCTTGTTTCAGAGGGTCCTTCATGGCCAAGAATGAGGTCTGTCCACATTTGTTTAGCTGTGGGACACTGAATGACAGACTTCATGATATGCTTGGGAAGACAGGAAATTATGATGCTTTTGAGACGTTTATCTTGGTTTGCTAATTTCCTATCAGCTGAAGTCCATTGTTTGACAGGTTTGGGAAGAGGGTTTTCTTCAGTAGATGTAAGCGCCATGGGAATATATGGACCATTTTCTAAAATTTCTAAGAGAAAAGGTTCAAGTCCATCAAGGTATACAAGAAATTGACTCTTCCAACTGGCAAAGTCTTCTTCATCAAAAACTGGTACACTGGTTACGTGTGATCCACCTCTTGAGTCAAGAAGTTGGGGTAGATCATCGTCATTTGCTGGGGGGTTAAGTCTTGGTGAAGAAGGGTTTGTGGAAGGTGATTGTGGGCTAGAAGTTTCCGGCATGGTGGATCTTGATTATAAAACTGAGAACGATGTTTCTTGAAGGTTTTAATATCAAACACCGCTCTGATACCAATTGAAAGTCCCTAATCAATGCAAGAAACCCTAATCTTAACTTAATCAACACAAGGTATTACTTTTCAAACGTAATCTTATTATTATATAATAAAGAATTACAAGTGTTATGGATAACACCGTTTGATGACAATGTGTTGTGCATACTTTGAACAACAATAAACCCTAACTTATGAATACAGTCGTAGCTGTTTGATTCACTAAGTTATACACACTAATGTTCTTAATATCTCAAAGTGTTAAACATTAATGCATGGATACACATCCTATTTATAGTGTTACGAGTTTGACTTAAACAGTACTTGATGTCGACTACACAAGCTTTTACAAGTTCCCACATCAGTCACATGATGTCCTTCTATTCTTGGTAGTCTTCCATTATGCTTTAAGGAACAGTTGTCAAATACAGTTTCCTTATTCTTCATAGTCTCGAACACACAAATGGCATGTACAAAGTGTGTTGAGAGTTATCAGGGTATTGCCACCCCTGTTAACTCTCAACCCCTCAGAGTCCCTAATACATCTTGGCTGTTATCCATCACAGCCAAGGAGTATGTCTTCAGGTAATCTTCGACTTCCCTGACAATGTCTCTGACATGGACTCCTCTGAGGTTGCTCACAGAGACTTGGATCTCTGTGAGTCTTGCGAAACTTGCCAGCCTCCTAGGCACAGGCAAGGGACTATCTATCAGCCTAATTATGTTTAAATCAATGATCAGGGAATCTAATAAGTTTAGATTCCCAACAATTGGCTAATGGTAAAATATGATAAACAGTTTTTATAAGATAAACATAAGACTTTCAAACTAATAAACCAGTTTTATCAAGACTTAACCAGGTTACTCGGGACTTAGTTTTCTTCCGCTGTTATATGTTATATGCTTATCCTATTCATGCTTTATTGTATATCCGTGCACTGAGCGTATTTGCTCAGCCGTTTTCCTTTTCTATGTTCCCGAAACGGCAGGTACTCAGGGACGCTCGTAGACACTAAGAGTACATGCATATGGACTGGAAGCTGTCTAGCCTTCTTTACTTTATGCATTTCCTTTCTTATGATACTTATGCTTTGGACATTGTTTAGTCCTTTCCTTTATTATACTATGTTTGTGTGTGATGAGCTTTACATTTGGACTACCGATGTTTGATTTCGGTATTTTCCTTTTATGGTCAAGTAATGTTTAGACATTTTTCCTTGTATGCTTTGATGACACGCCATAATTGCATGTGACATTTCCATTATCAAAATGGGGTGTTACAATTATGGTATCAGAGCCAAGGCTTCGACCTGTAGGCTCTCAAATATGACCTGTGATTAGTGGGTAGTCACTACGGTCTTCCTAGAACTGACAGTTGTTTTCATGCATTCATCATTTTTAAGCATACATATACATGTCATTGTCTCAGATTTTTGACTAAGTAATGGTTCGTACATGACTGGCCCTATTTAGTCACATGTGTTTTATCGAAACTTTTAGATTTGGGACCGACCCATAGGCGTCCCCTCGCTATGTCTTTTGTTTTGGGTGAACTAACCAGAGGCGTTCACTCTCGAGCATACAAAAGTTTTCATAAAACTGCATCATGCATTCATACACAAAATTTTCTTGCATAAAATTTTTCTCGTGAAATTTTGGTATAAATTTTTTTCATGTATATATATATTTTATGTTTTGATCTGTTTAATCATATGTTTTATGTTATAATGTCAGATGGTTCTCACACGCGAACAGGAGCAGCTCAATGCTGCAATTCAGGCTGCCATGCAAGCTTTGCTTCCTCAACTGAGGAATGACATCAGGGCTGAAGTTCAAGCTGCCAACAATCAGCAGCATAATCAGGCACCTCCTCCTCCTCCTCCAGTGACATTAGCAATATGGCTGGAGAGATTCAACAAGCTCCGCCCTCGAGCTTTTGAGAAGACAGATAGCCCCAGCGATGCTGAAAGCTGGTTGGCACACATCGAGAAGATTTTCAACGCTATGGGCTGTGACCCCGCATAAAAGGCGAGGTTGGCATGTTATCGGTTCGAAGGCGATGTACTCAACTGGTGGTTATCATTGATGCAGTCTGAAGGTGGTGACGAGTGGGTTGCGGGTTTGACTTGGGCTCAGTTCAAGGACAGGGTGATGGAGCAGTTCTTTCCCAAGGCTGAGCAGGACAAGCTCAAGAGAGATTACCATGGGATCCGACAGAGAGCTGGGGAGAATAGCAACGAGTTTATGCAGCGCTTTCTTCGCTTAGCTGGTTTCCTTGGTGTGGCAGTAGGTACTCCTAAAGAGCAGGCACATCACTTTAGATGGGCTCTTCGCACATCGGTCGCAAATAATCTGGTGTGTGCTACGTTCAACACTGTAGCACAAGTGGCCGATGCAGCACGAAAACTGGAGATGCTGCAGGAGAGAGATGAGTTCGGGGAAGCTGAAAGACCCGACAAGAGGTAAACCTTCGTATGCAAGCGGTGACCAATCTGTATACTTTCCGTATGTCAATTTTTCATCTCTTTAAATGTATCTTTCAGGCAGAAAACTGGGGACCGGTCTCAGCCGGCTACTCAACAGCAGCCTCATCAGCCCAAGGGAAACGGTCAGACTAACGACCGTTCTGCTACGGATAGGCGTGGCGGTAATGACAGTTAACGTAACAAGGCTGGGCACTCCAACAACAACAGGTCCTAATACTTACGCATTTTCCCTATGTTTTCATGTTATAACTCATATTCTGACACTTTAACAAAACTTCTACCAGGAACCATGGAAACCAGAACCATAGAGGTTCGTAGCCTAGCCGTCCAGCTATCACTGGTATTCAATCTTACGATTATCCGCTTTTTCCTTTGTACCCAATTACCATGTCTTATGTAAAATGTTTCATCAGGTTCCCAGCCAGCCAGAGCACCTACTGGAGGATACACTCATCCTCTTTGCTCTACTTGCCACCGTAGGCACCCAGGACCATGTCACCGTAATACTGATGCGTGCTTCAAGTGTGGTCTTACTGGCCATATTATGAAGGATTGCCGTAAGGGCGAGATGGAGGGTACATCGGGACATGCTAATACCAAGCCGCCTCCTACTGCTGGGCGTGTCTACACGACATCTCGAGACCAGGCCAACAAGTCTACATGTACCATCACTGGAATCTTGTATATGTATGGTCAAGATGCATGTGTTCTTTCGATACGGGTGCTACTCACTCGGTTATTTCTTGTAAAACCCGCATGCTTTTACCATGAATAGTGCCCTTAAGATCGTACGTCCTAGATTAAAACTTACCTTATTCAGTATTGATCACATTCATGTGCTATTAATCAAGTAAGTACATACGTGTATAACATGATAAGTATCGTTTACGTACGAACTCATGATAAGCAGTTAATAAGTATTTCACGAGAACATAATTAAATCATGATCACCATTAAAACACGAACTAAAATAATCATGTAAATACATATAATATAACTACGAGCACGTATAAATATATTAGGCACGATAGATATTTAACGATAACACACTAAACACGAACACCAATAAACACGAATGAACACTTACCTAATTAAAACACGTAAAACACGAACACGAGAACACACTTATTATTTAGACACGAAAAACATTTGGGTTACCCCATGTGGGCCCCATGAACCACGAAATTAGGGACAAGAAAAGGGCCTAGCCCATCATTTTTACTAAACAAGGGGTTAAGGGAAAAAGTCATTCATTTATCACATTGTATTGAAAACAATTAAAACCCTAATTTTGTTCTTCCTCTCCTTTTGTGGCCGCCACCTATAACACACCAAGAGGGGGTGTTCTTATTGATTTTGATCTTGAATATTGTACAAGTGTTCGTGTTTGTTCATCCTCTATTGATCCACACATTCGGTATATCTTTTTAACCTTTCTTTTTAATTCCTTCTTTTGATTTGATTTGGTAAAATTGATTAAGAACATGATGTTTTTAAAACCTATTTTAAAAACATAAAATAAACATGTATTTGGTTAAGAGGTAAAATCAAAAGGGTGTTTTACGGGTGTTTGGTTTAGCCGACGCCTAGACCGTGCCCCAAGGGGGTCACGGCTTGGCCTAGAAACCACCACCGAGACCATATGGTCCCGGTTTGGTGGTGTGGGTCCCACGGCAGCAAGGAACCAAGGGGAACCCCGATTTGGTTCGGGGTACAGTGTCGATTTCATGCCCGGTTCACGGTTCGTTGGTTAAAACACGATTTATGCTGCATGTAATTTTATGAATCATGAACTTAGGATATAAGTTAATTAATAACATGAGATATTAATTAAACCATGACTTAGGTTATTTTTAGTTATTAATTTAGCATGATATTAATTTAATCTAAGTATTTTTATGTTATAAGTTATAATTAATTAATTATTTAAAACATGCTTATAATTAATTAATTTAGACATGACTTAGGTTATATTATTAATACATATTAATATACATTTTAACCTAAGTAATTTATTCCATTTTAATTAAAACATGTTATACTTTAATTAAAATGCTTAACCTATAGTTTAATTAAAATGCATGAAATAGTAATTAAACTATACACTATATCATATGACTTAAGAAATAAGCTTATAAACACTTAGACTTATATTTTAGCTTATGCAACCAGCTTAATTCTAATTATGGAAACCTCTATTTATAGAAACTTAATTAAATATGGCAACTAATCTATTAATGGAAACATTCTATATATGGAAATCTATTTATTTCAGACAGCTAATCTAATCATGGAAACCTTCTATATATGGAAACTTATTTAATTAAGGCAGCTGATCTATTTTTGGAAACTTTCTATTTTTAGAAACTAATCTATTTTAAGCAGTAAATTCTATTTTAGGAAACTTTCTATTTTTGGAAACTTTCTATTTTTGGAAACTTTCTATTTTTGGAAACTTTCTATTTTTGGTAACTTTCTATTTTTGGAAACTTTCTATTTTTGGAAACTTTCTATTTTTGGAAACTTTCTATTTTTGGAAACTTTCTATTTTTGGAAACCTGTTATTTTTGGAAAGTTACTTATTATTACACAGTAAGTATAATAATACATGAATTACCAGTAATACTTTATCAGATTAATCAGAGTACAAGGTAAACACAGATAGGGCTTTAAACAGTAAACCATGACCTAAAAACATACAAAGTAAGCTAAGATGAGACATAAAACCCAGTACGTAATCAGTGATCGATACTTATACACGTGTGTATTCATGTAGCGTTAGTGATCCAGAAGTATGTGTCTTTCTTCCGTTCATTCACTGGACTTGAGGTACGGATTCCCGTCCTTTCAGTATGGACATTCTTTCCTTATTAGGATTTCCCCGTATGCAGCCAACTATTTTCCCCAGTAATTGTTTTATTGTTTTGAACTGCTTATGTTTAATTAGCATAATCTATAGCCATATACAAGCATGACCAGTTTCACCTAGTTATGGAGGTACCATAACCATAACATTGGAGGCACCAATGTTATGACTTCCCCACGGCGGAGTGATTGCTCGTGGCGTCCCTTTCAGTTTGGCCATATTATTATATCATGTGGGGCGTATGGGTGCATCCTAGTTACATGTTTTATTCAGTATTTCATGGTGAATGTGGTGTGTGCCTTGCATCCTTCACAAGGAGTTGATCCCTCCTACCCAGACCAGTATATTAATTAGAGGCATCCCCTCTAATCAGCATGATGAGGTCACCCCTCCAAGTATTTGTTAGAAATACGTTTTTACGTATTTATGAAGGATCGGTCGCTCCAACGATAATTATGTAATGCGCTCGTGATCTATTTAATTATTGTATAGTCCATATAGCCCACATGTAGGGTGGGATATATATAACCCCTCCTAGCATGTTAGGAGGGGGTTGTTGATTACCATTTACACTTAATCATATTTCCATCTTTTCTTTCTCTCTCTACATTTCCCCTTTTCTCTCCTTTCTCTCTCTAATCCTTCATCTCTTTCCTTCATTTCCTTATGATTATCATCTAAATCAACCAACCTAATCCACCAAATCCATGATATAGAATAGGCCATTAATCACGTAGACCTTCAATTGGTATCAAGAGCCATGGTTAGTTTGGTTTATTCTTGTTTTATTTCTTTTTGATTTTGGTGGGTTTTGATTTAATCATGCTTAAACTTTAAAAAGTTTGTATTTTTTTTATAAAAAGTTTATGTTTTTATGTGTTATCATATCAAATCTTCAAATTTATTTACTTTTTAGATAAAAAATCACAAATTTTTATATAAAAATCAAAAATTTCTTTATCAAATTTCAAAAAAGTTTGTGTTTTTATAAAAAGTTTGTATTTTTTTTTGTTTTTTATCACAAATTTAATAATCAATTTATATAAAAAGTTGGTATGTTTTCTAAATTTTATCAATTTATATAAATTTTTATCAATTTTTATCCTTTTTTATTTTTTTTATTTTTTAATCAGTTTATTATTTAAATATTTTTTTTTAATCAGTTGCGTCCTGTTATTTCTTTTTCGTTTATCCGTTTTTTTTTTGTTGGTCAAACTACCTATTTGGTCAACTATTATCTCTGTTCAAAATTTGTCCCATCAACTGATACAAAATTTGTCCAAAATCGGTCCAGTCATATTCTGTCCAATTGTCCAAGTATTTCAGTCCGAACCTGTTTCTGTCAGCCTAAACGTTCCGAATCAAACCACAAGTTCCGTATCAAACTAAAAGTTCCGAATCAAACAGAAAACTTCCGAACCAAGAACTTCCGGATCAAGCCAAAAGTTCCGGATCAAGAAGTTCCGGATCAAGAAGTTCCGGATCAAGAACTTCCGAACCAAGAACTTCCGGCTCAAGCCAAAAGTTCCGGATCAAGAAGTTCCGGATCAAGAACTTCCGAACCAAGATCTTCCGGATCAAGAAAAAAGTTCCGGGTGAAGCAACCAATTCAAACATAACGGGAACATTTGTTTTTGACTCGACTCCAATTTTAAAACACTCACAGACCCACTTTCACTCTCGTCTTCGATTCACCTCAAACCAAACCAACAGGACCCCCACACCTACACTCCCTCACCGACACCCACTCGACTCTCTCTACTGACAATCACACACACAAGACACCCTCTCGACCCTCACAACACCTCTCGTATCAATCCAAACACTGTTTAGTTTTTTTTTAGAAAACCGCCTCTAACCCAAACCGACTCTAACCCCGACACCCTCACACCCAAACCGACTCTAACCCAAACCGACTCTAACCCAAACCGACTCTAACCCAAACCGACTCTAACCCCGACACCCTCTCGTCCCCACACCACCAACCAGACTCGACACCCTCCTTCAAACTCATCAGACTCACACCATAAGACTCGACCCAAACTGACTCGTCTCACAACCTCTCTCTCGACATCTAGACCTCTCAACAAAAATCAACACAAATCGTCTCTCGACTCAATCCCCAACACTCTCGACCAACCCTCACACATACTCACACTCGACTCATCACAAAGAATGACACTACAGATGAGAGAGACCAAGATTAGAACATAATTAAACAGAAAATAAACCTACCCGAGACCTTCACAAAGATCTATGCCGAATCATATAACCTTTCTTACTCTTCAATTCAAGGATTAAGGATCTATCAGGAATATTGAGACTTATTTGTTTGCATGATTCGGTTGATTCATGGGATGAGGAGTTTGATTTGATTCATGGATGATTTTTAATTGTTGGAGGTTAACTGATCAACCGGAGTTCTAATCTGGGTTTAATTCTTTTTGAGAGTTGTGTGAGATTTGGTAAGAATTTGGTGGCTGAGATTGATAACAAGGAAGTGGATAGAAGTTTTGAGGTGACTGGGTTTCTTTGAGAGAGACGGAGGTAGTGAGGAGAGGGATAGCCTTTATGATTTTGTTTTTGAGCGTTATATGAAGAAAACAGGCGGATTGATTGGAAGAGAGAGAGAGAGTTGAAAGGGGAAGAAGTCGCAGGAGAGAAGAGATTTTTGTGGGGAGAGAGAGAAGAAGTAATTAAATACCGGGCGGAGTTTACAAAGTAGTTACAAATTGTCCACGTGTGAGAGGCGGATTTTACAAAGTCCTTTGACCGTTGTCTTTTCTCCTGCCACGTTTATCTCTAAAATTTCGTTACATTTATTTTATTTTTCTTGATTTTAGGATTATAAACGTTTTGTTTTACAAAATTTTGTCAAAATTTCAAAATCAAATCTTTTTATTTTTTAATTTTAGAAAGTTTTTTTAGATTGAATTAATTCTTATTTTAGAAAATTTTCATTTTTTTTGATATTAACTTTTCACTTTTTAATAATCCATTGAGATTTTTATTCTTATTTAAAATTTTCTTTTGAAAATTTTGTACTATTACGTTATAATCGGGTCAAGGCAACGTGACGGGATATATTTTTAGCAAATACGGATTTTTTGATCGGGTTTATCAACGTTTGAGCAAAAAGCAATTCTTTTTGAACCAAGAAAAGATTTATATTATCCATCGTTGATTTTTAAAAGTTTTTTACGGATCCTTCGAAGTTCCTTCACGACTTGGTAAATTCCGAAAACAACTATAATCACGATCATTTTTCATCACAATTAAAGGGAGTATTGGATTCCAATTTGTTTTATCAAACGGTTGAGTCGACAAAAATTTCTTGAGCTGACAATTGAGTTGTCATTCTTAATCGATCTTTAATGGATTCGTTCGATTCGACATGTCAAAAGGGAGAGTTGTATTTCATGCAAAACGAAGTTAGGAAAAGTGGCATCACTTCATTTCAAATGCTTCAGTCTCATCTGGTCACTCTTTCAAGGATTCAAGGAGGGAGCGAATTTGTGACAATCTTTGGACAAGATCGTCATATATTCATCGACTCAATTTTCACCACTTTGACCAAACTCGCCGAGCAACTCAACCATAACAACTTTAATCACTCTGCATCGGCACTTGCATACAAGGCTCTTGTGACACACCTCACGCCTTTCCTCCAATTCAATGTCATCAAGCCTGAAAGTTCAATGATTTGCCAATCGTTTCTTCGAGATACACATACCGAGCTTCGAGTTTTCCGTGATACGATTTTGAAACTCATGTCATCGGTCTCGTCTTCGATTTATGAAAGATCTCGACTTCAGCAAACGTATGATAATGGAGTGCAAGAATCAATGCCGCAGATGCAAGAGGAGAATTGTCATACGGTTGAAAAATTGGAGCCTAAAGATGGCAAGAGCACGGAATCAGGAGCACAACATGATACCAGTGGTACGTCAGGGATTGTTCACGAGATCACTCTTGATTATACCTTACCCGTTTATGACGAAGAGCCTGCAAACATGGTACAATGTGATGTTAATTATGATGTATATGCCGATGACATACCGCATATTGAGCATTCGAAACCTAATTATGACAAACATGGGATGGAAAAGAGTGATAGAAATACCACTTCTGATTCATCCGATGTGAGTCATAATGGGGTAGAAAGTATTCAAAATGCTAAACATCATGATAATTGTCCCATAACTGCTTCATTGATTGCTTCTGATTCCAAGATTAGAGAGCTCGAAATGATTGTAGCTCAACAATTAAAAGATCTTGAGGATGCCAAACTTGAATTTTCTAAGAAAACGGATAAATTTGAAACATACTTTGAAAAACTTGAAAAGTCAAACGTTGTTCTTGAAAGAAAATTGGATCAAACTGTTCTAGATTCTAAAGCTGAAAAGGATAATTTTTTGAAACAAATTCAACTGCTTGAATCTAAGTTGGCATCCCAAGATAACTTGCTCAAAGAGAATGAGAATTTAAAGGCCCAAGTACAGGAAAAGGTTTTTGCTATAGCTGCGTTGAAAAACGAGTTAAGAAAAAGTAAAGGACCTAGTGTGGACACTAAGCTTGAAAAACCATCAATCTTGGGGAAACCGCCTACAAATCAGTTCGTCAGACAACCGTCTGTCAGACAACCTACTGCATTTGGATCCGAGCGATCATAATCCTCGAGACCGCGGTTTGCCTCCCAAGTTGATTTGGTTCATCTTATTAGACCAGTCACTCCAGCAACTAGGCCCAATGTGATCACTCCAGCTTTAGCAAGACCAAATCATATGATTGCCTCTAGTTTCCCTAAAAATACCAAGACCACGTCTAGAACTAGTTCAAATGACGTTTGCCATAAATCTGATCTTAGGGAAGCTAAGCAAAAGACACATGTAAGAGATAGGAATTTCAAACCTAGTCAGATGCCTTCTAGTTTACCCAACACTGCTAACCGTAGCATGTCCAATCCTAGGAGCATCAATCAATCATCTAGGGATTCTAGATCTTACTCGGACATTAAATATGCTACTTGTAAAACATGTAGAAAATGTGTCTTTACGGCAAATCATGACTCCTGTATTAAAAAATTGCTTAATGAGGTGAACTCCCGTGCTAGACTTAAATCCCAGTGGGTAGCTAAAATCAAACCCTTTGGTAAGATGTGGCGCCCCACTGGTAGAACTTTCACTCTTGTAGGAAACGAGTGCCCTTTAACTAGGATAGCCTCTGATTCTACGAAGACTACTAGGGAGGAAATTGCAAAGGATGATACATCACTTAAGCCTGAACTTAAGGTTTTCTATAAAAGGAAACGTTTGCCAACTAAGACAAGTGAATCATCCCCTCAGGCCACCTCTGACACAAGTAAAGCCAACTGTGAACCCCCACGTGCTTCAAAAATAGATATCTCTAACCCATGCAAAAGTATACAAACTCCTAATGAGAATGCAGGTACCAAAGTTGATGTTCCAAAAGAACGAAGCGGTCCAATCGTTGTATACCGTTCAACTAAGGACACTCTTAGAGTTTGGTTGCTGAAGAAGCAGATATCAGAAAAACAAATGTCTCAGGGGATTCATGGTTAAGCTGCAAAAAGGACTTATAGTCACATAACAGACTGTAACTCGATCTCCAAAGACAGGAAAGTTCATCCCGATGATGACTTATCCTAAAAAAAACGAGAAATTAATTTTTCTCGGGCATGAGCTTATATCAAAAACATTCCAAGTTTTAAGCTCATGCACAATGGCTCCTCGTTAAATGACAGACGACGACCCGGACTTCAGAGACAGGGAAGTTTATCTACGCAACGATAACTTACCCTCTTAACAAGAAATTAATTTTTCTTGGACACGAGCTTACCCTAAAACCATTCAAAGGTTTTAAGCTCGTGTAAATGGTTTATCATTAAATATCAGATGGTAACCCGTTCTTCAAATAAAGGAAAGTTTATCGCCGATGATAAACTTATCCTTACAACGAGAAATTAAATTTTCTCGGACACGAGCTTACATTAAAACCATTCAAAGGTTTTAAGCTCGTGTATATGACTTACAATTAAATGTCAGACTGTAACTCGAACTTAAAATAAAGGAAAGTTTATCTTTTATGATAATTTATCCTCTTCACGAGAAATTCACCTTTCTCGGTCATGAGCTTGTATTAAAACATTCGAAGTTTTAAGCTCATAAAGGAAAGTGTATCTTTTAACTAAGAGAACTTTTCCTCGTAACGAGAAATTAACCTTTCTCGGTCATGAGCTTTCCGTTAAAACAGTCAAAGTTTTCAAGCTCATGAACACGACTTCTAAGTAAATGTCAGCTTAGGACTCGTCCTTCAGATAAAAGGAAAGTTTATCGCCGATGGTAACTTATCCTTAACAACGAGAAGTTCACAACTTCTCGGACTTGAGCTCGCTTTTAAGATATTCAACATCTTAAGCTCAAGTAATTGTTTTTCAAAACTTTGAACACAATTTTTCGAGAATTTCTCAAAAGGTTTTTCTAAATCTTTCAAAATTGTGTGTTCAAAAATGTTTTGATAAAAGAGCATGTCTTTTGAAATCGATAATATTTACGAACCTAGAAATGTCATTCAATAATGACACGGGGTTGTAAATAAAGTTCGAGCAGAAGTTCAAATTTTCAAAACATGCTCAAAATGGTTTGCTATTATTTCAGATAGCAACCCGCTTTTCATAATCAAGTCAAGCATTTCACCGGAAAGCTTTGACTCAACAACGGGAATTAATTTTCTCGGGAACGTGACGAGGTGACCAACATTCGTGCACAAGAACCATGTGAATCTCTCATATGATGTTCTCCATCATTCAGGTCCAACCTCGTAAATTGCTAATCTTGTGAATTCATTATCATATATGATCTTTGCACGTAATGAATACCTTACACTTGTGTTTAAAGGTATTTAATTTACGTTTCAGCACACCCTCATTAATTTGAGGGGGAGCTTGTGTAATTCATGAAGATAATTGGACTTGCATTTTTCTTCCCAAATTTTCTTAAAATGCTATTAAATCAATTGATATTAAAAACATCGATTGGGTTAATATTTTTAATATGGGGGAGAAAATGTGATTTAATATGGGATATGATCAATCATAAATGGTTTGACTTAACGTGATAGCTCATCCCGACATGTGCAAAATGTTTTCGGATATCGTAGCATATGTTAAGGGGGAGCAAAATGGATTTTCACTTCAAAATGGATTTCATGGTGACATATACTTACCCAAAACATCTCTATTCACGACGGTGAAGATTGTGGTGACATAAGGATGGTAGGATAGGTTAAAGTCCAATGATTTCTCTAGAACCGGAGGAATCTTCCCAAGGACATTCCATAGCTAGAAATAGTAGTCCTTAGGAAAGATGGAGAAAGATTGTGAACGTAGCTGAATGCCGACCAAGTACTTAAGTTAGCACTGGAACAATCACAACAAGCTGCTAGTGATGACGTATTGGTAAGCATTGAAGGGGTTGAAGAATGAAAAAGAATTGTAAAGATAAAGGGTGTAAAGAAAGAAGCCCTCCTTACAACCTTAGGCAGAAACCGGGTCAATTCATATGCTATTGAGATCATTTTTGTTAATGATTCTCGATATTGAAGAAAGACGTCATGGACCCAGTGATGCAATGCACAACCCTTCCCAGCTAACTCAAATATCTCTCAAAAGGTATTTGTTTTAATCACACGGAGATCAACACGTTATCTATTGGTTTATTCACTCCGAATAGACTGGTATTGAAAAGGTGGCACTCCTCTCCAGCCTCCGATCACTAAAAAATCCAAAATGCACGATCGAGTCTAGAGCCATTTGAGATCATCAAATATCTCATTAGGACACACTTTCATATTCCTTGCTTCTTCACACACTGTGAAAAGTAAGAAAGATCTTAAGAGTCCTACGCAAAATCTTCATGATCTTGCCTGAACATCCGAGTAATACGAAAGTATTTACAATGAAGATGGAAATCCTTCTTGAGCGAATATCAAAAAGCTCATGGTAGGTGACTTGTGCGATTCTTTATGAATCAAACTTGTGATAACTGGAAAGCAACAGTGGTTTAATTCTTAAATGAATTTAAACACGTTCCAGGCCTCTACGCAACATCTTAATGATCTTGCCAGAACATTCAGAGTAATACTATTAAGTATTTACAGTGACGAATGGAAATCCTTCTAGTGTTAACATCAAACAGCACTTGGTAGGTAACTTGCAAGATTCTATATGAATCAAGCTAGTGACAACTGGAAAGCAACGATGGTGCGGTTCTTAATTGAACTTCACTTTTTCCAGGAACATGAATTGACGGCTTCAAATCATGCGGATAATATTATCCAAATGATTCACCCTTTACGTTCGCAGTCAGCTTTGGACGGTCGAGTAAAGAGAACGGGTTTACCCGCGAAATCTTGTCAAGGAGGTTCTTTATTGAAACTACCTGCCACAAGTACGATATTTAATATCGTCCAACGGTCTTCACCGACCGGAGGTAAATTGCTACCGAATTAGAATGAAATGTTCAAGGCCATTTCATCCGTGTATATTGTTTTGTTGCTAACTGTTTTATGCAGCGTAACAAGAAGGTGGCATTGCGGTGTACAATCCAGAAGAAGTCGTCACCACATGCTTATACTACATACAACTAGTACTTCAACAAATTCAAGAAAGCCTGAAGGTCATGTCTTCCGCTGTATCAAACTCTGAAGCTTTCAAGAATTTAAAGGTATAAGTATGTGGAACATGAAGTCACAAAGAGGCAAATATCACAAGTGAAGAATGCACAAGGTCAAGGCAAGGAAACATGCTCAAGACTAAAGTCAAAGATCACATCAAGCATATTCACAAGAACAAGATCGAAGACTCAAGCATAGATGCTAGGTTTAAGATTTTGTAAAAAGATGTGACCTCCCTTAGGGGGAGATTGTTGGAAATACGTTTTTTTTTCCAATAAAGTCTCGGTCACATCTTAGTTAGCATAGATCACGAGTTATAGACTATTTAGAACTTTGTTTCTTGGAGCGACCTCCCTTAGGGGGAGATTGTTAGAAATACGTTTTTACGTATTTATGAAGGATCGGTCGCTCCAACGATAATTATGTAATGGGCTCGTGATCTATTTAATTATTGTATAGTCCATATAGCCCACATGTAGGGTGGGCTATATATAACCCCTCCTAGCATGTTAGGAGGGGGTTGTTGATTACCATTTACACTTAATCATATTTCCATCTTTTCTTTCTCTCTCTACATTTCCCCTTTTCTCTCCTTTCTCTCTCTAATCCTTCATCTCTTTCCTTCATTTCCTTATGATTATCATCTAAATCAACCAACCTAATCCACCAAATCCATGATATAGAATAGGCCATTAATCACGTAGACCTTCAGTATTCATGCACGTGACCTTTTCATGACCTATATGGGCTATGGTATATGTATGTTAAAACAGTTTTCATAAGATAAACATAAGGCTTTTCAAACTATAAAACCAGTTTTCTCAGTACTTAACCAGTCTACTCAGAACTTAGTCTTCCGCTGTTATATGTTACATGCTTATCCTATTTCATGCTATATTGTATATCCGTGCACTGAGCGTTTTGCTCAGCCGTTACTTTCCTTTCCATGTCCCAAAACGGCAGGTACCCAAGACTCGAGCATTTGGAGGACATGCATAGGATGGAAGCTGCCATAGACTTCTTCTCCTGTTTCCTTCATATATTTATGCTTGTTTAGTCTTTCATTCAGTTCATTTACTTTGTTATGTTTTGGGCTTATGTTTGGGAACCGATGTTTGATTCCGGTTTTCCCTATGGTCATGTATGTTTTACTACATATTACCTTGCATGCTTTGATGACACGCCATAATTACGCGTGACATTCCATTTATCAAAATGGGGTGTTACAATTATGGTATCAGAGCCCAAGGCTTCGACCTGTAGGCTCTAAAACTCGACCTGTGACTAGTGGGTAGTCACCAGGAGCTTCCTAAGCCAACGATTGTTATTCCACGTATTGATGTTTCAGCGCGTTGTTGTTTTAACCATTATGTTTTCAGCACCTTTTTGTTTTAGCCATGACGTTTTCAGCACCTTGTTGTTTTCACCATGATGTTTTCACCAGTATCGTCTTACTAATATGGAATGAACAACCGTCATCCATACTTAGTTATGTGTCATTGTCTATGCATGATGTTCCTCGCGAACTGTGACGATGTTGACTGACCCTAGTAGTTCATAATTTTCACATAAAATTTTTCTGTTAAGTTTTGACAATGACTTTTAATTATTATGTTTCATGCATTCATGCATTTATATCATATGTCATATGTTGCAGGAATTTTGACTAAGTAATGGTTGGTACAGGACTGGCCCTATTTAGTCGCATGTGCTTTTATCGAAACTTTTAACTTTGGGACCGACCCATAGGCGTCCCCTCGCCATGTCTTTTGTTTTGGAACCGACCCATAGGCGTTCCCTCGCACATATAAAGGTTTTATAAACTACATTATGCATTCATGCACTGTTTTTCTTGCATAAATTTTTTCTCATGATATAAATTGGCATAAAGTTTTTTTTTCATGTCCCATCATAAGTTATTATGTTTTTATGTCAAGTATGCCTTCATACTGTCATGGTTAACTTCAGTTTCATGCTGATTATGTTATACACTTCTTCGTAATAAATGGTTTCATGTTTCCTCATGATAATTCCGTCTTCATGTTGATTATGTTTCACGCCTCTTTTGTTATTTACGTTGTCCTGCAAGACATTGTTAGATTTCTTGAATCATGCTTTCATGATAGTCATGGTTGGTTTCCATTGATCTTGCGGTCAGGCAAATCATCGTTGAATTTTGTGTAACCACACTTTAGCGTTTCTCTATGCAACCAGAATGATATCTATGCTAATACTGCCAGGTTATCATGATGGTTTTCCTAACCGTTTAACCGGTTTACTTTCCTTAAATCATGACAAATGATCGAGCCCATACCGATCATTTCATGTGCATTCCATGTGTACTCCACGTACCGTATATCATGTGTATTACATGTACCTTAATCCATGTGTATTCCACTTGCAATACTTCACGAGTATTCGCTAGTCGATTCTAAATTATCTCAGGCGTATGTTCACTTGCTGATATTCTACAAGATTGTCGATGCCGCTCATAGCTTGGAGATGTTACTGAAGGTTGATGCTGCTGATGTTGGGAGACGCTACGAGATGCTGATGCTGATGCTGTTCATAACCTGGAGATTCTAAAAGACGAAGACAAAGGTGTAACACCCCATTTTGATAAATGGAATGTCACGCGTAATTATGGCGTGTCATCAAAGCATGCAAGGTAATATGTAGTAAAACATACATGACCATACGGAAAACCGGAATCAAACATCGGTTCCCAAACATAAGCCCAAAACATAACAAAGTAAATGAACTGAATGAAAGACTAAACAAGCATAAATATATGAAGGAAACAGGAGAAGAAGTCTATGGCAGCTTCCATCCTATGCATGTCCTCCAAATGCTCGAGTCTTGGGTACCTGCCGTTTTGGGACATGGAAAGGAAAGTAACGGCTGAGCAAAACGCTCAGTGCACGGATATATAATATAGCATGAAATAGGATAAGCATGTAACATATAACAGCGGAAGACTAAGTTCTGAGTAGACTGGTTAAGTATTGAGAAAACTGGTTTTTATAGTTTGAAAAGCCTTATGTTTATCTTATGAAAACTGTTTATATATACCATAGCCCATATAGGTCATGAAAAGGTCACGTGCATGAATACTTGGAGGGGTGACCTCATCATGCTGATTAGAGGGGATGCCTCTAATTAATATACTGGTTTGGGTAGGAGGGATCAACTCCTTGTCAAGGATGCAAGGCACACACCACATTCACCATGAAATACTGAATAAAACATGTAACTAGGATGCACCCATACGCCCCACATGATATAATAATATGGCCAAAACTGAAAGGGACGCCACGAGCAATCACTCCGCCGTGGGGAAGTCATAACATTGGTGCCTCCAATGTTATGGTTATGGTACCTCCATAACTAGGTGAAACTGGTCATGCTTGTATATGGCTATAGTTTATGCTAATTTAAACATAAGCAGTTCAAAACAATAAAACAAATACTGGGAAAACAGTTGGCTGCATACGGGGAAATCCTAATAAGGAAAGAATGTCCATACTGAAAGGACGAGAATCCGTACCTCAAGTCCAGTGAATAAACGGAAGAGAGAATCCTACTTCTGGATCACTATCGCTACATGAATACACACGTGTATATGTATCGAATCACTGATTACGTACTGGGTTTTATGTCTTATCTTAACTTACTTTATATGTTGTAAGTCATGGTTTACTGTTTAAAGCCTTAAACTGTTTTTATCTTGTATTCTGATTAATCTGATTAAGTATTACTGGTACTTCATGTATTATTATACTTACTGTGTAATAATAAGTAACTTTCCAAAAATAGCAGGTGTCCAAAAATAGAAAGTTTCCAAAAATAGAAAGTTTCCAAAAATAGAAAGTTACCAAGAATAGAAAGTTTCCAAAAATAGAAAGTTTCCAAAAATAGAAAGTTTCCAAAAATAGAAAGTTTCCAAAAATAGAAAGTTTCCAAAATAGAAAGTTTCCAAAAATAGAAAGTTTCCTAAAATAGAATTTACTGCTTAAAATAGATTAGTTTCTAAAAATAGAAAGTTTCCAAAAATAGATCAGCTGCCTTAATTAAATAAGTTTCCATATATAGAAGGTTTCCATGATTAGATTAGCTGCCTGAAATAGATAGATTTCCATATATAGAAGGTTTCCATTAATAGATTAGTTGTCTTATTTAATTAAGTTTCTATAAATAGAAGTTTCCATAATTAGAATTAAGCTGGTTACATAAGCTAAAAATATAAGTCTAAGTGTTTATATGCTTATTTCTTAAGTCATATGATATAGTGCATAGTTTAATAATTATCTCATGTAATTTAAATAAACTATAGGTTAAAAGTATTTAATTAAATATATCATGTTTTTAATTAAATAAGGTTAAATACTTAGGTTAAAACATGTATTATTATGTATTAATAATATAACCTAAGTCATGCAAATTAATTAATTATGACTATGGTTTTTATTAATTAATTAATTATAAAGTCTATAAATATAAAATACTTAGGTTAGTAATTCCATGGTTTTAATCATTAACTTAATTATAACCTAAGTCATGTATATTAAATTAATCATGTCATTTTATTAATTTAATTATAACATAAGTTTATACAAAATAATAATCTTAACATGAACCATGAACCGGGTTTTGACTAAGAACCATGAACCGGTCATGAAATCGACACCTTACCCCGAACCAAATGGGGTTTCCCCTTGGTTTACTGCTGCCGTGGGACCCACACCACCAAACCGGGACCTTATGGTCTCGGTGGTGGTTCCTTGGCCAAGCCGTGACCCCTTAGGGGTTCGGTTTAGGTGTCGGCTAGACAAACACCCTTAAAAACCCTTGTTTTGATCTACCACATAATCATAAACATGTTTATTTTATGTTTTTAATTAGGTTTTAAAAACATCATGTTCTTCATTAATCTTACTAGATCAAATCAAAAGAAATAATTAAAAAGAAAGGTTAAAAAGGTATACCGAATGTGTTGATCAATAGAGGATGAACAAACACGAACACTTGTACAATATTCAAGATCAAAATCAACAAGAACACCCCTCTTGGTGTGTTGATGGGTGGCGGCTACAAAAGAACAAGGAGGAGAAGGAGAAAAACTCTTTTAGGGTTTTATTATTTTTCTTGTTTTTGTAAAAATGACACAAGATTTCTCCTTTTTCTTGTTTAGTAAAAATGATGGGCTAGGCCCATTCTCCCTTCCTTATTTCGTGGTTAATGGGGCCCACATGGGGTAACCCAAATGTTTTCCGTGTCTAAAATAAGTGTGTTCTCGTGTTCGTGTTTGTTCGTGTTTATTTGTGTTCGCGTTAAATAATTACCGTGACCTAATATATTTATTCGTGTTCGTAATAAATATATATATACGTAATTAATATTAGCTCGTGATTTAATTATGTTCATGATTTCATGATCGCATGTTCGTGATTAATTATTGTTTAAATAATTATTACGTGATCGTGCATAGTAAATACTTATTAACTGCTTATCATGAGTTTGTACGTAATCGATACTTATCATGTCATACACGTATGCACTTGCTTGATTATTAGCACATGAATGTGATCAATACTAAATAGGGTAAGTTTTAATCAAGGACGTACGATCTTAAGGGCACTATTCATGGTAAAAGCATGCGGGTTTTACAATTCTTCCCCCCTAAAAAGAATAATTCGTCCCCGAATTATAGATAAAGTAACTGGAAGCAAAACATACCCGAATCAAACTGGAAAGGTATGCCAAATAATAGAAATGAAGGTGACATGGTAGAAGGGAACGTGGAACGTGACCTGTCTTGAAAAGACATGGAACGTGACGTGACTGAAAGGACATATCTAATCGATACGAGAAAAATAGATAAGAAGTCCGGATGAACTTGTCCGTTTCCAAGTGGCCTCCCTCTTGGAACGGTTCCTTCAGAAGATCCCGACACTAATGATAAATCTTGGTCCTCCTGACCTTGACTTGGAATACGAAGAAATTCTTGGTTATCAACGGAAGGTAGATCCCCGAAATTCGATCGAGGAAAATAAGAGTTAACGTGCAAGGGTAACTGAAACGTTACGATGCAAGACAATCTGATTTAACTGATAATTAGAAACGATGCGCGAGACATAAAGAAACGTAGTACGTGAAAAATTTGAGCGTGATACGTGAAAAATTTTGAACGTGCTACGTGGAGATATGGCGAGTGTAGTATAAGTAAACATATCGTGATCCATGATACGTGTAACCTATATGATCATGATATGAGGAACGTGGAATGAACATGACATGTGAGACATATCGTGATCATATAATATAATGGCGGTGACGCCAAACGCTACAGGGTGAGACGTGGAATATGACGTGAAACGTCTATCTGATGATGGAGAGTTATACTAAACTTGGGTCTGGTCTCATAAGTTCTTGCAACTTCCCAGAACGAGAAAAGCAAATGAACGTAGAATCGTAAGCCAAAATACGATCATGAACGTGAATAGTGTCATGAACGTGAGCGCGAAAGCAATTCGTGGAATTAGAATGAAGACATGAAGTAAGTTAGGAGTACAATTACGAATCTTTGTCTGACCCGATAGCTGAGGGATTGCCAAGTGATCGGATGAGCCTTGGCTGGAACATGTTCGTTCAATCTGTTGGTTCTGAAATCCGTACGGATGTAAGGATTCTGCAGACTTGATCAAACTGTTGACAATAACCCAGATAGCATCATGCTTCTTCTGAGTTTGTGTTAATCTGGTAACCAACCCCATGGAGATCTTGTCCCATTTCGATTCACAATTTCAGATGATAAAGACATCCCAGTCTGTTGGTGTCCTATCTTAACCTGTTGGTATGTCAGGTACCAAGATATGAATGTATCTGCATCTTGCTTCGTAGAACTTGATACATAGGAGTTTGCGAAACTCTGAGTCTCTGACTCTAGACTATTCTCAGCGTAGGATTTTCTAGAACACCTAATGCAGTGTAGGGTTCTCTCCTTTACGCATAAGTTGAGTCATGGTAAGATTAACCGTAGAATGCCATGTGATTCAGCGTGTCACTGAAATCAAACAGAATTGATATCGGAAATAATTTCCAGGGTAAAATTTCTCTTGTCATAGAATTTGCAACATAGTGCAGATAGTGTCTTCCTGTTCTTCTCTAGGCTTAGAGGAAATCAGGTTATCCTCAATGAAAACGCTGATGAATTTGTTTAGGAGTTCATGGAAACACAATGTATTAAGTCCATAATGCTGTTGGAGCATTGATGAGACTAATCCAAAATCATAAATCTAGCATGACCGAGTCGTGTACGAATAGCAGTCATGGACATGTCCTGCTCTTTTACTCGTCACTGTTGGCAGCATGATCCTGAGTTCGATCTTGGAAAAGTGATTAACACTATAAGGTCGATTGGACATGTTGTCACTACGTGGAGGAGAATAACGGTCATGAATGGTGATTTGCTTACGCCGACGGTAGTCGACACATAATCTCATGGTACCGTCCTTCTCCTTGTAAGTTATTCTGGAATGTATGGGAAGATTTTGAAAAAATCAACTGGCTATGCGTAAAAGACTTAAGTGGTCGTGTCTTACTGACAGGTAGCAAATTTTAGCGACCATGGCTAACAACGCACATGCTTGTAAGCATAGATAATTTTTAAAGATTTTCCCGATGGAAAATCAAGCTGTATGTATTCAGGAGCCTGAACATTACTGTACATAATTATGAATCGTAGCATGGTGTACTGTTCATAGTACATAATTAGGATAAAATTCATCTCGTGTCTGTCCGAGGAAATGCGTTAGCAGCTTGGATCTCATCATTAAGCTGAAGGACAACCGTCGTATACGTGGGAATACGAAAGGTGTCCTTCATGGTCATGAATATATGAACCATGGTGAAAGAAATGAAAGTGACATCGGCAACGTGACAGTTATCACTGATGCGCTGATACTGGTATAGAAATTCTTGTGGCCTGATTAATACATGGCACAACACATAGATATACCCTTGGAGGGTACCCTGAATTTCTTAGAAATGTTCCATAATTAGACGTGAGTCATGTGTCTTGACTCGTGTCTTGAGAAATGTAAGTGTGACATATGTCTTGACTGGTATCTTGACATGTGTCCTCAGAAAGTATACGTGAGACATGTGTCTTGACTGATGTCTTGACATGTGTCTCGAGATGTGAAACAATTAGAACTACAAATATTAGGTTAATATGCCAGAATTGGCGGATCGGTTGGACTACTGATCATTTGTATGTCTGATCACGTCCGTGGCCGGAGCCTCGGTTGCGATTTCTAGGATAGTTGCTGTCATAGTAGTGGTTACTATCATCTTGTCTGTCGGTTCCATGACGGTCATTCTCATGACCGTGACTCATGTAACTATTTAGCTGAGTGGCCGGTTGGTACTAGTTTGCACTCATATGGCTGAAATGACAACCGAACGACGTGTGACATGTAACTATGAATTTGGGACAATGATTGATGGGAATTGTCTGATGGTGAAGCATCTTCTCGTCCAATTGCTTTGCTCCGACACCTTTGTCTTCGTCTTTTAGGATCTCCAGGTTGTGAACAGCATCAGCATCAGCATCTCGTAGCGTCTCCCAACATCAGCAGCATCAACCTTTAGTAACATCTCCAAGCTATGAGCGGCATCGATAATCTTGTAGAATATCAGCAAGTGAACATACGCCTGCGATGATTTAGAATCGACTAGCGAATACTCGTGAAGTATTGCAAGTGGAATACACATGGATTAAGGTACATGTAATACACATGAAATACGGTACGTGGAGTACACATGGAATGCACATGAAATGATCGGTATGGGCTCGATCATTTGTCATGATTTAAGGAAAGTAAACCGGTTAAACGGTTAGGAAAACCTTCATGATAACCTGGCAGTATTAGCATAGACATCATTCTGGTTGCATAGAGAAACGCTAAAGTGTGGTTACACAAAATTCAACGATGATTTGCCTGACAGCATGATCAATGGAAACCAACCATGACTATCATGAAAGCATGATTCAGGAAATCTAACAATGTCTTGCAGGACAACGTAAATAACAAAAGAGTCGTGAAACATAATCAACATGAAGACGGAATTATCATGAGGAAACATGAAACCATCTATTACGAAGAAGTGTATAACATAATCAGCATGAAACTGAAGTTAACCCTGACAGTATGAAGGCATACTTGACATAAAAACATAATAACTTATGATGGGACATGAAAAAAATTTTTTTTATGCCAATTTAAATCATGAGAAAAATTTTATGCAAGAAAAACAGTGCATGAATGCGTAATGTAGTTTATAAAACCTTTATATGTGCGAGGGAACGCCTATGGGTCGGTTCCAAAACAAAAGACATGGCGAGGGGACGCCTATGGGTCGGTCCCAAAGTTAAAAGTTTCGATAAAAGTACATGCGACTAAATAGGGCCAGTCCTGTACCAACCATTACTTAGTCAAAATTCCTGCAACAGATGACATATGATATAAATGCATGAATGCATGAAACATAATAATTAAAAGTCATTGTCAAAACTTAACAGAAAAAATTTTATGTGAAAATTATGAACTACTGGGGTCAGTCCACATCGTCACAGTTCACTATGAACATCATGCATAGATAATGACACATAACTAAGTATGGATGACGGTTGTTCATTCCATATTAGTAAGACGATACTGGTGAAAACATCATGGTGAAAACAACAAGGTGCTGAAAACGTCATGGCTAAAACAAAAAGGTGCTGAAAACATAATGGTTAAAACAACAACGCTCTGAAACATCAATACGTGGAATAACAATCGTTGGCTTAGGAAGCTCCTGGTGACTACCCACTAGTCACAGGTCGAGTTTTAGAGCCTACAGGTCGAAGCCTTGGCTCTGATACCATAATTGTAACACCCCATTTTGATAAATGGAATGTCACGCGTAATTATGGCGTGTCATCAAAGCATGCAAGGTAATATGTAGTAAAACATACATGACCATAAGGAAAACCGGAATCAAACATCGGTTCCCAAACATAAGCCCAAAACATAACAAAGTAAATGAACTGAATGAAAGACTAAACAAACATAAATATATGAAGGAAACAGGAGAAGAAGTCTATGGCAGCTTCCATCCTATGCATGTCCTCCAAATGCTCGAGTCTTGGGTACCTGCCGTTTTGGGACATGGAAAGGAAAGTAACGGCTGAGCAAAACGCTCAGTGCACGGATATACAATATAGCATGAAATAGGATAAGCATGTAACATATAACAGCAGAAGACTAAGTTCTGAGTAGACTGGTTAAGTATTGAGAAAACTGGTTTTTATAGTTTGAAAAGCCTTATGTTTATCTTATGAAAACTGTTTTAACATATATATACCATAGCCCATATAGGTCATGAAAAGGTCACGTGCATGAATACTTGGAGGGGTGACCTCATCATGCTGATTAGAGGGGATGCCTCTAATTAATATACTGGTTTGGGTAGGAGGGATCAACTCCTTGTGAAGGATGCAAGGCACACACCACATTCACCATGAAATACTGAATAAAACATGTAACTAGGATGCACCCATACGCCCCACATGATATAATAATATGGCCAAAACTGAAAGGGACGCCACGAGCAATCACTCCGTCGTGGGGAAGTCATAACATTGGTGCCTCCAATGTTATGGTTATGGTACCTCCATAACTAGGTGAAACTGGTCATGCTTGTATATGGCTATAGTTTATGCTAATTTAAACATAAGCAGGTCAAAACAATAAAACAAATACTGGGAAAACAGTTGGCTGCATACGGGGAAATCCTAATAAGGAAAGAATGTCCATACTGAAAGGACGAGAATCCGTACCTCAAGTCCAGTGAATAAACGGAAGAGAGAATCCTACTTCTGGATCACTATCGCTACATGAATACACACGTGTATAAGTATCGAATCACTGATTACGTACTGGGTTTTATGTCTTATCTTAACTTACTTTATATGTTGTAAGTCATGGTTTACTGTTTAAAGCCTTAAACTGTTTTTATCTTGTATTCTGATTAATCTGATTAAGTATTACTGGTACTTCATGTATTATTATACTTACTGTGTAATAATAAGTAACTTTCCAAAAATAGCAGGTTTCCAAAAATAGAAAGTTTCCAAAAATAGAAAGTTTCCAAAAATAGAAAGTTACCAAGAATAGAAAGTTTCCAAAAATAGAAAGTTTCCAAAAATAGAAAGTTTCCAAAAATAGAAAGTTTCCAAAAATAGAAAGTTTCCAAAAATAGAAAGTTTCCAAAAATAGAAAGTTTCCTAAAATAGAATTTACTGCTTAAAATAGATTAGTTTCTAAAAATAGAAAGTTTCCAAAAATAGATCAGCTGCCTTAATTAAATAAGTTTCCATATATAGAAGGTTTCCATGATTAGATTAGCTGCCTGAAATAGATAGATTTCCATATATAGAAGGTTTCCATTAATAGATTAGTTGTCTTATTTAATTAAGTTTCTATAAATAGAAGTTTCCATAATTAGAATTAAGCTGGTTACATAAGCTAAAAATATAAGTCTAAGTGTTTATATGCTTATTTCTTAAGTCATATGATATAGTGCATAGTTTAATAATTATCTCATGTAATTTAAATAAACTATAGGTTAAAAGTATTTAATTAAATATATCATGTTTTTAATTAAATAAGGTTAAATACTTAGGTTAAAACATGTATTATTATGTATTAATAATATAACCTAAGTCATGCAAATTAATTAATTATGACTATGGTTTTTATTAATTAATTAATTATAAAGTCTATAAATATAAAATACTTAGGTTAGTAATTCCATGGTTTTAATCATTAACTTAATTATAACCTAAGTCATGTATATTAAATTAATCATGTCATTTTATTAATTTAATTATAACATAAGTTTATACAAAATAATAATCTTAACATGAACCATGAACCGGGTTTTGACTAAGAACCATGAACCGGTCATGAAATCGACACCTTACCCCGAACCAAATCGGGGTTCCCCTTGGTTTACTGCTGCCGTGGGACCCACACCACCAAACCGGGACCTTATGGTCTCGGTGGTGGTTCCTTGGCCAAGCCGTGACCCCTTAGGGGTTCGGTTTAGGTGTCGGCTAGACAAACACCCTTAAAAACCCTTGTTTTGATCTACCACATAATCATAAACATGTTTATTTTATGTTTTTAATTAGGTTTTAAAAACATCATGTTCTTCATTAATCTTACTAGATCAAATAAAAAGAAATAATTAAAAAGAAAGGTTAAAAAGGTATACCGAATGTGTTGATCAATAGAGGATGAACAAACACGAACACTTGTACAATATTCAAGATCAAAATCAACAAGAACACCCCTCTTGGTGTGTTGATGGGTGGCGGATACAAAAGAACAAGGAGGAGAAGGAGAAAAACTCTTTTAGGGTTTTATTATTTTTCTTGTTTTTGTAAAAATGACACAAGATTTCTCCTTTTTCTTGTTTAGTAAAAATGATGGGCTAGGCCCATTCTCCCTTCCTTATTTCGTGGTTAATGGGGCCCACATGGGGTAACCCAAATTTTTTCCGTGTCTAAAATAAGTGTGTTCTCGTGTTCGTGTTTGTTCGTGTTTATTTGTGTTCGCGTTAAATAATTACCGTGACCTAATATATTTATTCGTGTTCGTAATAAATATATATATACGTAATTAATATTAGCTCGTGATTTAATTATGTTCATGATTTCATGATCGCATGTTCGTGATTAATTATTGTTTAAATAATTATTACGTGATCGTGCATAGTAAATACTTATTAACTGCTTATCATGAGTTTGTACGTAATCGATACTTATCATGTCATACACGTATGCACTTGCTTGAATATTAGCACATGAATGTGATCAATACTAAATAGGGTAAGTTTTAATCTAGGACGTACGATCTTAAGGGCACTATTCATGGTAAAAGCATGCGGGTTTTACAAAAGGCGTCGGAGCAAAGCAATTGGACGAGAAGATGCTTCACCATCAGACAATTCCCATCAATCATTGTCCCAAATTCATAATTACATGTCACACGTCGTTCGGCTGTCATTTCAGCCATATGAGTGCAAACCAGTACCAGCCGGCCACTCAGCTAAATAGTTACATGAGTCACGGTCATGAGAATGACCGTCATGGAACCGGCAGACAAGATGATAGTAACCACTACTATGACAACAACTATCCTAGAAATCGCAACCGAGGCTCCGGCCACGGACGTGATCAGACATACAAATGATCAGTAGTCCAACCGATCCGCCAATTCTGGCATATTAACCTAATAATTGTAGTTCAAATTGCTTCACAACTCGAGACACATGTCAAGACATCAGTCAAGACACATGTCTCACATATACTTTCTGAGGACACATGTCAAGATACCAGTCAAGACATATGTCACGCTTACATTTCTCAAGACACGAGTCAAGACACATGACTCACGTCTAATTATGGAACATTTCTAAGAAATTCAGGGTACCCTCCAAGGGTATATCTATGTTGTTGTGCCATGTATTAATCAGGCCACAAGAATTTCAATACCATTACCGGCGCATAAGTGAGAACTGTCACGTTGCCGATGTCACTTTCATTTCTTTCACCATATTTCATATATTCATGACCATGAAGGACGCCTTTCGTATTCCCACGTATACGAAGGTTTTCCTTCAGCTTAATGATGAGATCCAAGCTGCTAACGCATTTCCTCGGACAAACACGAGATAATTTTATCCTAATTATGTACTATGAACACCACACCATGCTATGATTCATAATTATGTACAGTAATGTTCATGCTCCTGAATACATTCAGCTTGATTTCCCATCAGGAAAATCTGTACAAATTATCTATGTTTTTCAAGCACGTGCTTTGTTAGCCATAATTGCTAAAATTTTCTAGCTGTCAGTAACACACGACTACTAAGGTCCTTTTACGCATAACCAACGGATTATACCAAAATTGTTCCTTACACTCCAGAAGAACCTTCAAGGAGAAGGATGGTACCATGAGATTATGTGTCGACTACCGTCGACTTAAACAAATCACCATTCATGACAGTTATTCTCCTCCACATATTGACAACATGTCCAATCAACCGTATGGTGTTAATCACTTTTCCAAGATCGAACTCACGATCATGCTGCCAGCAGTGACGAGTGAAAAAGCAGGACATGTCCATGACTGCTATTCGTACACGACTCGGTCATGCTAGATTTATGATTTTGAATTAGTCTCATCAATGCTTCAACCGCGTTATGGACTTAATAAATTGAGTTTCCATGAACTCCTAAACAAATTCATCAGCGTTTTCATTGAGGATAACCTGATTTCCTCTAAGCCTAGAGAAGAACAGGAAGACCATATCTGCACTATGTTGCAATTTCTATGAAAAGATAAATTCTACCCTGGAATTTTTTTTTTTCAATATCAATTCTGTTGATTACAGTGACAAACTGAATCACATGGGTTTCTATGGTTAATCTTACCATGACTCAGCTTATGCGTAAAGGAGAGAACCCTACACTACATTAGGTGTTCTAGAAAATTATACGCTAGGAGAAGTCTAGATTCAGAGACTCAGAGTTTCGCAAACTCCTAGTTATCAAGTTCTACGAAGCAAGATACAGTTACGTTCATATCTAGGTACCTGACATACCAACAGGTTAAGATAGGACACCAACAAACTGGGATGTTTTCATCATCTGAAATTGTGAACTAAAATGGGACAAGATCTACACGGATTTTGGTCACCAGATTAATGCAAACTTAGAAGAAGCATGATGCTATCTGGGTTATTGCAAACAGTTTGATCAAGTCTGCGAAATCCTTACATCCGTACGGATTTCAGAACCAACAGATTGAACGAACATGTTCCAGCCAAGGCTCATCCGATCACTTGGCAATCCCTCAGCTATCGGGTCAGACAAAGATTCGTAATTGTACTCCTAACTTACTTCGCGTCTTCATTCTAATTCCACGACTTGCTTTCGCGCTCACGTTCATGACACTATTCACGTTCATGATCGTATTTTGGCTTACGATTTTACGTTCATTTCTTTTCTCATTCTGGGAAGTTTGCAAGAACTTGTGAGACCAGACCCAAGTTTAGTATAACTCTCCATCATCAGATAGACGTTTCACGTCATATTCCACGTCTCACCTTGTAGCGTTTGGCGTTACCGCCATTATATTCTATGATCACGATATGTCTCATATGTCATGTTCATTCCACGTTCCTCATATCATGATCAAGATATGTTACACGTATCATGGATCACGATATGTTTACTCATACTACACTCGCCATATCTCCACGTAGCACGTTCGAAAGTTTTCACGTATCACGTTCAAAATTTTTCACGTACTACGTTTCTTTATGTCTCGCGCATCGTTTCTAATTATCAGTTAAGTTAGATTGTCTGGCATCGTAACGTTTCAGTTACCCTTGCACGTTAACTCTTATTTCCCTCGATCGAATTTAGGGGATCTACCTTCCGTTGATAACCAAGAATTTCTTCGTATTCCAAGTCAAGGTCAGGAGGACCAAGATTTATCATTAGTGTCAGGATCTTCTGAAGGAACCGTTCCAAGAGGGAGGCCACTTGGAAAAGGACAAGTTCATCCGGACTTCTTATCCATTTTTCTCTTATCGATTAGATATGTCCTTTCAGTCACGTCACGTTCCATGTCTTTTCAAGACATGTCACGTTCCACGTTCCCTTCTACCATGTCAACTTCATTTCCGTTATTTTGCATACCTTTCCAGTTTGATACGAGTATGTTTCGCTTCCAGTTACGTTATCTATAATACGGGGACGAATTATTCTTTTTAGGGGGGAAGAATTGTAAAACCCGCATGCTTTTACCATGAATAGTGCCCTTAAGATCGTACGTCCTAGATTAAAACTTACCTTATTCAGTATTGATCACATTCATGTGCTATTAATCAAGTAAGTACATACGTGTATAACATGATAAGTATCGTTTACGTACGAACTCATGATAAGCAGTTAATAAGTATTTCACGAGAACATAATTAAATCATGATCACCATTAAAACACGAACTAAAATAATCATGTTAATACATATAATATAACTACGAGCACGTATAAATATATTAGGCACGGTAGATATTTAACGAGAACACACTAAACACGAACACCAATAAACACGAATGAACACTTAACTAATTAAAACACGTAAAACACGCACACGAGAACACACTTATTATTTAGACACGAAAAACATTTGGGTTACCCCATGTGGGCCCCATGAACCACGAAATTAGGGACAAGAAAAGGGCCTAGCCCATCATTTTTACTAAACAAGGGGTTAAGGGAAAAAGTCATTCATTTATCACATTGTATTGAAAACAATTAAAACCCTAATTTTGTTCTTCCTCTCCTTTTGTGGCCGCCACCTATAACACACCAAGAGGGGGTGTTTTTGTTGATTTTGATCTTGAATATTGTACAAGTGTTCGTGTTTGTTCATCCTCTATTGATCCACACATTCGGTATATCTTTTTAACCTTTCTTTTTAATTCCTTCTTTTGATTTGATTTGGTAAAATTGATTAAGAACATGATGTTTTTAAAACCTATTTTAAAAACATAAAATAAACATGTATTTGGTTAAGAGGTAAAATCAAAAGGGTGTTTTACGGGTGTTTGGTTTAGCCGACGCCTAGACCGTGCCCCAAGGGGGTCACGGCTTGGCCTAGAAACCACCACCGAGACCATATGGTCCCGGTTTGGTGGTGTGGGTCCCACGGCAGCAAGGAACCAAGGGGAACCCCGATTTGGTTCGGGGTACAGTGTCGATTTCATGCCCGGTTCACGGTTCGTTGGTTAAAACACGATTTATGCTACATGTAATTTTATGAATCATGAACTTAGGATATAAGTTAATTAATAACATGAGATATTAATTAAACCATGACTTAGGTTATTTTTAGTTATTAATTTAGCATGATATTAATTTAATCTAAGTATTTTTATGTTATAAGTTATAATTAATTAATTATTTAAAACATGCTTATAATTAATTAATTTAGACATGACTTAGGTTATATTATTAATACATATTATTATACATTTTAACCTAAGTAATTTATTCCATTTTAATTAAAACATGTTATACTTTAATTAAAATGCTTAACCTATAGTTTAATTAAAATGCATGAAATAGTAATTAAACTATACACTATATCATATGACTTAAGAAATAAGCTTATAAACACTTAGACTTATATTTTAGCTTATGCAACCAGCTTAATTCTAATTATGGAAACCTCTATTTATAGAAACTTAATTAAATATGGCAACTAATCTATTAATGGAAATATTCTATATATGGAAATCTATTTATTTCAGACAGCTAATCTAATCATGGAAACCTTCTATATATGGAAACTTATTTAATTAAAGCAGCTGATCTATTTTTGGAAACTTTCTATTTTTAGAAACTAATCTATTTTAAGCAGTAAATTCTATTTTAGGAAACTTTCTATTTTTGGAAACTTTCTATTTTTGGAAACTTTCTATTTTTGGAAACTTTCTATTTTTGGTAACTTTCTATTTTTGGAAACTTTCTATTTTTGGAAACTTTCTATTTTTGGAAACTTTCTATTTTTGGAAACTTTCTATTTTTGGAAACCTGCTATTTTTGGAAAGTTACTTATTATTACACAGTAAGTATAATAATACATGAATTACCAGTAATACTTTATCAGATTAATCAGAGTACAAGGTAAACACAGATAGGGCTTTAAACAGTAAACCATGACCTAAAAACATACAAAGTAAGCTAAGATGAGACATAAAACCCAGTACGTAATCAGTGATCGATACTTATACACGTGTGTATTCATGTAGCGTTAGTGATCCAGAAGTAGGAGTCTTTCTTCCGTTCATTCACTGGACTTGAGGTACGGATTCCCGTCCTTTCAGTATGGACATTCTTTCCTTATTAGGATTTCCCCGTATGCAGCCAACTGTTTTCCCCAGTAATTGTTTTATTGTTTTGAACTGCTTATGTTTAATTAGCATAATCTATAGCCATATACAAGCATGACCAGTTTCACCTAGTTATGGAGGTACCATAACCATAACATTGGAGGCACCAATGTTATGACTTCCCCACGGCGGAGTGATTGCTCGTGGCGTCCCTTTCAGTTTGGCCATATTATTATATCATGTGGGGCGTATGGGTGCATCCTAGTTACATGTTTTATTCAGTATTTCATGGTGAATGTGGTGTGTGCCTTGCATCCTTCACAAGGAGTTGATCCCTCCTACCCAGACCAGTATATTAATTAGAGGCATCCCCTCTAATCAGCATGATGAGGTCACCCCTCCAAGTATTCATGCACGTGACCTTTTCATGACCTATATGGGCTATGGTATATGTATGTTAAAACATTTTTCATAAGATAAACATAAGGCTTTTCAAACTATAAAACCAGTTTTCTCAGTACTAAACCAGTCTACTCAGAACTTAGTCTTCCGCTGTTATATGTTACATGCTTATCCTATTTCTTGCTATATTGTATATCCGTGCACTGAGCGTTTTGCTCAGCCGTTACTTTCCTTTCCATGTCCCAAAACGGCAGGTACCCAAGACTCGAGCATTTGGAGGACATGCATAGGATGGAAGCTGCCATAGACTTCTTCTCCTGTTTCCTTCATATATTTATTCTTGTTTAGTCTTTCATTCAGTTCATTTACTTTGTTATGTTTTGGGCTTATGTTTGGGAACCGATGTTTGATTCCGGTTTTCCCTATGGTCATGTATGTTTTACTACATATTACCTTGCATGCTTTGATGACACGCCATAATTACGCGTGACATTCCATTTATCAAAATGGGGTGTTACATTTCTACTGCTTATGCTAAGAACATTAGGATGCTCCCCATGCCACTAGAAAATAGGCTTACTATTTTCACGCCTTTGTGGGACTCTGTATTAATCACCCATGTATACAAGAGTCTTCCCCTAGAATTTGACGATAAGGTTCGACCTGTCGACGCACTTCCGCTGGACATGAATGATTTCGACATGATTTTGGGCATGGATTGGCTATCCAAGCATCATGCTACCATAGACTGCCATCCATATCGAGTTATCTTCGGTGATGTTAATGCACCAGAGTACTTTCATAATGGGTTCATACCCGGACGGTCTGTACAAGTCATATCCACCCTGCAAGCGCGTGCACAACTGTCACATGGCTGCGAGGGTTATCTAGCTACGGTTCACGACATGGATGCTGAATCCCCATCAATTCAGGATCAACCTATAGTGTCGGAATTCCAAGATGTGTTTCTAGCAGAACTTCCGGGCATACCACCTGCACGAGAAGTGGAATTCAGTATAGAGCTGGTTCCAGGAGCTGAACCAATCTCCAAGGCTCCTTATCGCATGGCTCCCATAGAGCTGAAGGAGCTGAAGGATCAACTGCAAGAACTTCTTGAACGAGGTTTCATTCGACCGAGCGCATCTCCATGGGGCGCACCGGTCTTGTTTGTTAAGAAGAAGGACGGCAGTATGCGTCTTTGTATAGACTATCACGAGCTCAACAAGATTACCATTCAGAAAAGATATCCACTGCCTCGTATTGACTATCTGTTTGACCAACTCCAAGGGGCCAAACACTTCTCCAATATTGATCTTAGGCCAGGCTATCATCAGCTACGGGTCAAGGAGCAGGACATCGCTAAGACTGCCTTTCGTACCCGTTATGGCCACTCTGAGTTTGTAGTTATGCCATTTGGCCTGAAAAATGCTCCAGCAGTGTTCATGGATTTAATGAACAAAATCTACCATGAACTTCTGGACAAGTTCATCATTGTCTTCATCGATGACATACTGATTTTCTCAAAGTCCAAGGAGGAACACGAAGACCATCTTCGTACAGTACTACAGATTCTTCGCCAGAAGCAGCTGTATGCTAAATTCTCCAAGTGTGAGTTCTGGTTAGAAAAGGTGGCATTCTTGGGTCACATTGTATCAGCAGAAGGAATCACTATGGATCCAACGAAGGTTGAGGCCATTACTAAGTGGCCAAGGCCGACATCAGCGACGGAAGTCCGCAGTTTCTTAGGCTTAGCTGGCTATTACCGTAGGTTCGTGGAGAACTTTTCCCGCCTAGCACTACCATTTACCAAACTGATGCGGAAAGGGGAGAAATTCGTCTGGACTGAAGATCGAGAGAAGAGCTTTGAAGACCTGAAGCAGAAGCTGTATGTGCACCTATTCTTACTCTACCATCTAGTAAGGGTGGATTTCAAATCTACAACGATGCATCGGGGAAGGGACTTGGATGTGTTCTCATGCAACATGGGAAAGTGATCGCGTACGCTTTACGGTAGCTTAAGCCTTATGAAGAAAATTACCCCACACACGACCTGGAACTTGCTGCAGTCGTGTTTGCATTGAAGATATGGAGACACTACTTATATGGAGAATCATGTGACATTTTCACGGACCACAAGAGTTTGAAGTATATCTTCACTCAACATAAATTGAACATGAGGTAGAGGAGATGGTTGGAGCTATTGAAGGATTACGACATAAATCTATAGTATCATCCCAGAAAGGAAAATGTAGTAGCAGATGCTCTTAGCAGGAAGTCCGGAATGATCAACGACATTAGAATCGAAGAGGAAATCATAAGAGACTTGGAGCGACTAGACATCGAGTACATGGTACGCGGACAGCACGGTTACTGGGCTAATCTTAGAGTAGAACCTGAGTTACTATCTAAGATCAAGGAAGCTCAGAAGGATGACGGAGAAATCTGGGCGATAGTACAAAATTTGGAGAAGCAGACAGAATTCAGAGTAGATGTAGATGGTATCGTATGGCAGGGCACGAGACTTTGTGTTCCTGATGACCAAGAACTCCGGGAAGCTTTGTTAGCTGAAGCTCATAGCTCCCCATTCTCTATACATCCTGGTTCAACTAAGATTTACCATGACATCAAGCAGTACTTTTGGTGGAGTGGTATGAAATAGGATGTGGCCACTTACGTCTCCAAATGTCTTACCTGCCAGCAGGTTAAGATCGAGCATCAGCGATCTGGCGGTCTCCTTCAAGCGTTAGATATCCCAGCGTGGAAGTGGGACAAAATCACCATGGATTTTGTTACTGGTCTTCCGCCTACCAAGAGGAAGCATGGTGCAATTTGGGTTATCGTTGATCGACTTACCAAATCAGCTCATTTCTTACCGATCTGCAAGGTAGATTCGGTAAGTAAACTCGCAGATACGTACAAAAGAGAGATCATGAGACTTCATGGTGCACCATCCAGCATCGTCTCAGACAGAGATCCTCGATTCACTTCGCGCTTTTGGAAAAGTCTGCAGAAAGCTTGGGGTACACAACTTAAGCTTAGCACGGCTTTTCATCCTCAAACGGACGGACAGTCGGAGCGAACCATTCAGACATTGGAAGATATGTTGAGGTCATGTGCGTTGGAATGGACGGGTGATTGGGACGATTACATCTGTTTGGTGGAATTTGCATACAACAACAGCTGGCACGCAAGTATCAAGTGTGCTCCATTTGAGATGTTGTATGGAAGAAAGTGTCGCGCCCCAATCTGCTGGGATCAGGTTGGTGAGCGAACACTTGAAGGACCGGAAATCATAGAGATGAACAATGAGAAGATCGCAGTAGCTAGGCAGAAAATTCAGGAGGCACGGTCACGTCAGAAGAGTTATGCCGATAAGCATCGTAGGGATATACACTTTAGCGTAGGAGATCACGTCTTCCTTAAGGTTTCGCCGACACGTGGTGTTAGACGCTTCGGGATTAAAGGGAAGCTCAGTCCTCGTTTCATCGGACCGTTTGATATCATTGAACGAGTCGGTGAAGTATCTTACCGATTGGCGTTACCTCTGCAGCTTTCGCATGTGCACAATGTGTTTCATGTGTCCTTACTTAGAGGGTACCAGTATCATCCCCTTCACATGGTTCAGTATCCACTAGAACAGATATGTGAAGATCTCACTTTTATAGAAGAACCCGAACGAGTTCTTGACAGACAAGAACGAGTCATGGGAAAGAAGACGATTCCTTTCGTCAAAATTCTATGGAGGGATCATACCGAGCGGGAAGCCACTTGGAAAACAGAGGAGTCTATCCGGGCTTCTTACCCTCATTTCATATTTTGAATTCGGGTATGTTCTTCTTTTCCAGTTTACTTTATCTATAATTTGGGGACGAATTATTCTTTTTAGGGGGGAAGAGTTGTAAAACCCGCATGCTTTTACCATGAATAGTAACCTTAAGATCGTACGTACTAGATTAAAACATTCCTAATATAGCATGATTACGATTACGTGTTAGGATTTTACGTGTTACGTACGTGTTAGAACACGATAAGTATTTACTACGCACGATCACGTAATAATTATTTGACGATAATTAATCACGAGCATGCGATCATGAAATCATGAACGTATTTAAAACACGAACTATTAGTAATTACGTATATATATTTATTACGAGCGTAATTAAATATATTAGATCACGGTATGTACGAAACGAGAACACTTAAAACGCGAACCCAAACAATCACGAATATATAACTTAACATCGAGACACGGAAAAAGGTACGGGTACCCCAAGTGGGGCCCCTACCCGCGGCTACAAGGACAAATGGGCCAAGCCCATTTGTAAATTTTACTAAAGGGGGGTTAATAGTTTTTCACTACTCATTTTCATTCAGAGAAGATTTTAGAAAAAAACTCTAAAACCCTCCTTCCCTTTCTTCTTTATGCCGCCACCCTACAACCACCACAAGGAGGTGGTTTGTGATCTTGGATCTGGGAATTGTAGTTGGTGATCGTGTTTGTTCTTCATCCTTTTGATCCACGAGTTCGGTAAATCCTTTTTAAACCTTTTCTTTTGATTTGATCATTTAATAAATCAAGAACATGTTATGTTTTTACAAAACCTAATAAATAAACATGGATCTAACATGATTTGGGGTTAAATAAAATCAAAAGTATGGTTTAAGGGGTGTTTGTTTTTGGCCGCAGGCTGCACCAAACCCGAAGGGGTTTCGGTTTGGCCAAACCGACCACCACCAAGACCATATGGTCTTGGTTGGTGTGTGTGGGTCCCACGGCAGCATCAAGGCACGGGGTACCCCGAGTTGGTTCGGGGTACGGTGTCGATTTCATGTCCGGTTCATTGTTTTTAGTCTAGATCCGGTTCATGGTGTATGTTTAGTTTTTTTTTATGTTTTATGATCTTATGTTAAAAATTAAATTAATAAAATGACATGATTAATTTAATAACATGACTTAGGTTATTTTAATTATTAATAATCATGAAATTAATTAACCTAAGTATTTTATATTTTAGACTTATAATTAATTAATTTTTTTAAAAACCATGATTTATAATTAATTAATTAACATGACTTAGGTTATATTATTAATATATAATAATACATATTTTAACCTAAGTATTTAATATTATTTAATTAAAAACATGTTATACTTTAATTAAATATTTTAACCTATAGTTTAATTTAATTACATGGAATAATTATTAAACTATACATTATATCATATGACTTAGAAAATAATCATGAAAACACTTAGGCTTATATACTTAGCTTATTTAACCAACTTATTTCTAATTATGGAAACTTTCTATTTTTAGAAACTTAATTAAATAAGGCAGCTAATCTATTTATGGAAACCTTCTATTTTTAGAAACTTATTTATTTCAGGCAGCTAATCTATTTATGGAAACTTATTTAATTAAGGCAGCTGATCTATTTATGGAAACTTTCTATTTTTAGAAACTTATCTATTTTAAGCAGTATTCTATTTTTGGAAACTTTCTATTTTTGGAAACTTTCTATTTTTAGAAACTTTCTATTTTTGGAAACTTACTATTTTTGGAAACTTTCTATTTTTGGTAACTTTCTATTTTCTGGAAACTTTCTATTTTTGGAAACTTTCTATTTTAGGAAACCTGCTATTTTTGGAAAGTTACTTATTATTACACAGTAAGCATAATAACACATGAAATACCAGAAATAATTAATCAGATTAAACAGAATATAAGATAAACACGGTTTAAGGCTTAAAAACAGTAAAAAATGGTAAGAACACATAAAATAAGCTAAGACATGACATAAAACCAGCTACGTATTTAGTAAGCAAATACTTATTCATGTATGTATTTATGTAGCACTAGTGATTCGGAAGTAGGATTCCTCTCAGTTCATCTTCTTCGTTCACTGGACATAAAGTACGGATTCCCGTCCTTTCAGTATGGACATTCTTTCCTTATTAGGATTCCCCGTATGCAGCCAACTATTTTCCCGTAGTATAAGTTACGTGTTTGATTGCTTATGTTTAATTAAGATTACCTATAGCCATATACATGCATGACCAGTTTCACCTAGTTATGGAGGTACCATAACCATAACATTAGAGGCACTGATGTTATGACTTCACCACGGCGGAGTGATTGCTCGTGGCGTCCCTTCAGCTTTTGGCCATCTATATTATATTTATCATGTGGGGCGTATGGGTGCATCCTAGTTACATGTTTTATTCAGGATTTCATGGTGAATGTGGTATGTGCCTTGCATCCTTCACAAGGAGCTGATCCCTCCTACCCAAAAACCAGTATACTAAATTAGAGGCAGTCCCTCTAATTTGCATGATGAGGTCACCCCTCCAAGTATTCATGCACGGTGGATTTTCAAGACCTATATTGGCTAATGGTAAAATATGATAAACAGTTTTTATAAGATAAACATAAGACTTTCAAACTAATAAACCAGTTTTATCAAGACTTAACCAGGTTACTCGGGACTTAGTTTTCTTCCGCTGTTATATGTAATATGCTTATCCTATTCATGCTTTATTGTATATCTGTGCACTGAGCGTATTTGCTCAGCCGTTTTCCTTTTCTATGTTCTCGAAATGGCAGGTACTCAGGGACGCTCGTAGACACTAAGAGTACGTGCATATGGACTGAAAGCTGTCTAGCCTTCTTTACTTTATGCATTTCCTTTCTTATGATACTTATGCTTTGGACATTGTTTAGTCCTTTCCTTTATTATACTATGTTTGTGTGTGATGAGCTTTACATTTGGACTACCGATGTTTGATTCCGGTATTTTCCTTTTATGGTCAAGTAATGTTTAGACATTTTTCCTTGTATGCTTTGATGACACGCCATAATTGCATGTGACATTTCCATTATCAAAATGGGGTGTTACAGTAGCATACCCCACAAAAATACATGCATCACCTTTTTCTTTCATCTTGTCGAGATTCTCACCGTCTTTAAGACTATAGCTTAAAGATCCAAATACGTGAAAGAATTTAACAGTAGGTTTCCTGTCATTTATCATGTGATAAGGTGTCTTTTCATGTCTAGGGATTACGAGAGAACGATTCTGAGTATAACAAGCAGTTGCAATTGCTTCAGCCTAGAAGAATAGTGGTAATTTTGAAGCATAAAGCATTGTTCGAGCTGTCTCAACCAAAGTGTGGTTCCATCTTTTGACAACGTCGTTTTGTTCAGGAGTTCGAGCAATAGACGTTTGATGTTCGATGCCTTCTTCTTGAAAGTAAGATTGCAAGTTCTTATTCAAAAATTCAATACCCCTATTCGTTCTTACGGTTAAGACTTGAGCTTGAAGATTGTGTTGTATCATATTGAGAAAGTTTTTGAGAACCTATGGTGTTTCATCTTTGGACCTTAAGAAGAAAGTCCATGTGTATCTAGAGTAATCATCAACAATCACGAGAATATACTTTTTCCCGTTAATACTCTCTACACGCATGGGACCACATAAATCCATGTGTAAAAGTTCCAATCGTCCTTTTGAGCTTGGGGTAGTATTTGTTTTGAAAGACTTCCATTTTGCTTTCCCCAACTCACAAGAAGAACAAAGAAGGTCTTTGACGAATTTTAACTTAGGAAGACCGGTTACAATATCATTCTTCGAAAGCAAGTTGATGGTGTCAAAGTTGAGATGTTACAATCGTTGATGCCATAACCATGCTTGAGAGGATGAAGCTTTTGCCATTAAGCAAATTGGATTTGATGAAGATGTGTCCTGAAGAGTTACTGTGTAGAGATCAGAACCACGAGAACCTGTGAGAAGGTCATTCCCATCGTAGTCTCTAACATAGCAAGTAGTTTTCCGAAAAGCCACTTCCAAATCCGCATCACAAAATTGACCAACCGAGAATAAATTGTGATTCAGTCCCTCGACGTAATAAACCCGTTTTATAGTGATATTCCCTTGAACCAAATCTCCATATCTGAGTATCGGTGCAAACTGATCATTTCCAAACCCTACCTTACCCAGAAACTTCTCCACGAAGTTAATTAGAAGCTTGAGATTTCCCGTCATGTGCTTTGTGCACCCAGAGTCCATTATGAAGAGAATGATCTCGACGAGCTGCATAAGAATTTGAAGACAATGTAGAGTTTGACAAATGGGATGTAACACCCCCAAATTTATACAACTCAATACAGCGGAAGACTCGTTGGTGTTACGGGATAACACATTACTCACATCATAGACAACGCATAAAAATCGCGTCATTTAATAATTAAGCATTTCCATTCATAAATATCAAATTTACATAGGTCCCAAGTCATATTATTTCATACAAATTTTACAAAGCATTTGAATGGAAATTGTTATTTAAGTGCGGGCCATGAATTCTTGTTGTCTTCCCGAGAATTACCTTCAAGTACCTGAGATAAAACATGTTAAAAGAAAAGGTCAGCGATAACACCGAGTGAATTCATTGAGTTTAATAAATTCCATCAATATAACTTTGGTATAAAATTATTACCAAAAATTATTTCGTACAAATCATTGTAATAGGCCATAAAATAGCCAAAGTCATTTTATATAAATCCTTATCAAAATCATAACATAGGCATTTGCCTTAAAAATCATTATACGAACCAGTGTCGTAAAAACATCATACAATACGTTTTACAACGTTGTATAGATCAAATAAAAATCGTTATATGAATATGGTTATGAAAAACCAAAACACAAACATAATATCAATAATATGACCCTGTATTGCTAGTCAGGCAATATATCATAATTCGGTGCGTATAGCAGTATTTCGTTAATTGGATTATTATAAGCTGCATGACATTGTTACTTTACTACAACAAACAACGGGTAGCTAGCCCGAAACTCATTTGCCCATCTAAATTAGCGTGTCGTCACAAAGGTCACGCTATGTAAATCTTCTCATACATAAATTCGCTTACCAATCAATGTGGCACGACGGGGATCAATCGTCAAGGCGCGAACTGGGGTGATCGTCCCCAAATAGTAGTATTATATGCATAAGCGTCTACCAAATCCCGGTAGTTCACAATTCATGCTAATGGGACTTTTAGTGACATAACCTAACTTTAATAATCCATTTAATTTCATCTATCGGGTCATATAATCATACATCGGGTCATACCGTCATTCGGGTCCAAATCTATAAACAAAGAATCGGGACAAATAATGTCCTATTTTATCAAAACTATCATGTTATCTCCCTCGCGGGTTATTAAAACATTTCATAAAAACATTTAAAAGAGTGCGAGGCTATGAACTCACATTGGTGTGGGAAGGCGATTATCGGCGATTTGGATGTACGGTACGTGCTTCAATCACGGAAACCTAGACAAATAATACTCATCTTAGACTCATGTCCAATGACTTTATAAAAATAACAATTATGTATATATATGATGATTATATATATATGATGATCAAGTGGGTTTTTATATTCTCATTCACTCATTTTTGTGTTTATGTATTGGTAGCATTTTACTAGTTTACTAGTTTTACCTATTTACATGTTTTAGGCCCAATAAGCCTATTATAAGTTCATTAACTTGTATTAATCCATTTCATACTTTTATTATCAGTATTTATACTTTACATGTTGGGCCCAAATGGGTTAAGCCCAATAATTAAGTTTATAAGTGTTTTAGCCCATTTCATTGTATTATTAGTCCAATAACGTTAACTTAGTCCGTTAATGTCCGTATGTTATATAGTTCGGGTTTTATCGGTTTTTACTTGTTATATATGTTTATATATCAGTATATGAGTTTATAAAACTTTACATTAGACGGGTCCAACCGTCTAAGTTTTATTTAACAAAAGCGTTAATTTTACGGTAATAGCCGAAAAAGTCGTAAAAATCATGTTTATAGTTGTATAACTTATAAAACTTATTCAACTAACATTTTTATAAAATGTCCATTTATTCATCCTTATACATATTTATATAAATGTATTATATAAGTTAGTGGGTTTTAATTCACATTTTATACTATTTTTATTTGAGTCCTTATATAATACTATTATACTTTAATTTCCAAAAATCTGATTTTTACTTTCATGCTCACCAAAACAGCCATATCTAGAGTTCTATATGGAGATAGAAGCTCAAATTTTTGTGACATAAACTACATGATATGTGCTCCATTTAACTCTTCTATAGATACTGTTGAATCAGCCTCTAAGTATTTTCTAAAAATCGTCCAAAATAGTGAACTCAGATTTGTACTCTAAACTTGTTTTGATCATATCTCACTCATCCTAATGATTCCATTGCATGGCCAACTCTCACATGTGTACAAGACATATCACTTACTGTATATCCATTAATATATGCCATTTTATCAGTTTATCACATGGTTCTTTACTGTTTTATACAACCATCATTTTAGGCATGATTTTAACCTTTTACATAGAGTTTCATCTTTTTACCCATGATTATCAACACCAAATCCCCACATAATATTTTTAATCATCATTCATCATCATATACGTATACATAAATAGAGAAATTACAAGATTACATAATCAAAATAACAAGAGGATAGGAAGAAACAATCTCTATACCACCAATAGTGATGAAAAGATGAGTTTTTGATGAACAAGACTTGGTTCTTGTTACCAAATCTTCAACTTTAGCAAGGAAACTTCTTGGGTCCTTTGAATGGATGAACACCTCCAAGAAATCATCCCTTGAACCTCATGAAAACTCCTTTTTAGTTGTTAAGATCACCTCAAATCATCATGTGTTCAATGGGTTATCATCATATGCAACTTATACATATAATTTGTGGTTAAGATTTTTGATCAATGGTGGTGTTTTTGATGTATATTGGACGTTCAAGGAGAGAGTAGAGAGAAAATAAAGTGGTTTGCATGTATGAGAATGAGAGAAATGGTTTTGGGAGCTTGTTTTGTGGTTTTGGTGAAACTAGATGGACATGTGTCCATTTAGTGCATGTTTGCTTGCCACCAAAGGGTGGTAAAGCTTATGTTGGAAGCCACTTGTATAGGGGTGGGCAAGTGTAAACTTGTCCCATCCCTATTAATTTACGGGTATTCCTCTATTCTAGTTTCCTTGATTTGCGTGCCCTCGGGTCGTTTTACAAAAAACGTTTTTATAAATTATGAATCAACGGCACAAAACGAATCTAATAAAAATTGTCTCATCAAAAATGGAGTTCGAAAACGTAAATACGTAATCCTGAGGTTTCCGGTTTAGTCGTAAAGGACGTTAAATTAAAAGTGTAAGTCCTAATCTCTTCTCGTAAACGGTGTATGTAAACGTAAGCACGTAACGTAGAATCCTCCGGTTTAGACGTAGTCGATGCTACTTCAAGACGTAAATCCAAATTTCTTCCAAAAAATAAGTGAGTTCATAATGTAACATTAAATAATGTTTTTAAATAATATTTGAGAATAAAATATCAACCATAAATTGATGGATTGTCACAGCATTTACCCCTAAACAGGATCTTTGTCCTCAAAGATCATCTTACTACTCGCTTCTTATAGAGTAAAAGCCATGTGGGTATTTCCTCCACATTCGGTCTTTTCTCACAAGTGTAATCCTATACAATACACGAGTTTCATCAAACATAACTACAGGAATAAGATCAGGCTTAATGTTGACTTACTTTCTCTATCCATGATGTTCACGGGTTTTTGATGAATGCAACTTTTCGCCGATCTAAACTTCATTAAGGAATAGTCAGATTTTCACTTGATAGCCATTTTATCAAGTTCGATATACGAAACATAATTCACGCAGCTCTTGAAGTCCTAGGGTAGATCCAGCTTATATGCCTTTCAAACCAATCTTTTACATCATCTCAATGGTCCCATACAACGGGGACTTATATCCCATGATCTTTCAGATCATCAATTCATTTTTCCATGGTTAAAATTTTTGGCAAAACTTCGCTACCCATCTGGCACTTCAAAATCTACATTTCATATTCATATAACCTCCTGCCCACTACCGGCAGTCAATAATCAGATCCTAATTTCAACAATCATTTCAGGTCTCGTGGGTCGAGTATTTTGTAAGGTTAGGTTCGCCATCATAGGAAACCTTAAACCTAAAATACATGTCCAACTCACAATGGGTGTATGTCGGGTGTCTTCATCCCAACTCCTGCTTACAGATGCTCTAATATTTAGATCCTAACAAGATTCAATCTCGATCCTAATACGATGATTATCAATGATAATCTCTACAAAGGAAAGCGATTATATGGTTCATTACCAAAGGTCAATCTTCAAACATAAAACAACACTTATAGTATTTTGTATCGTTACTTTACCTCGTCCCTTCGATTGGGGTGGTACACAGCACTCTCATCAAGATTCGTTCTCAATGACTTCTGAGCAAATCTCTAGAAATTCAATGCGAAGCGAGGGTCTTGATAGAGATGATCGATACAGGCACACCATGTTTACACAACTCCTTTAAATACAAAAGAGTCAATTTCTTCATCAAGAATCTATCATTAACAGGAATGATATTAGCAGATTTGGTCAGTCTATCGACGATGACCCAAATCGAATCAAATTCAGATGATGACCTTTGCGATAGCTAGACGTTTACTAATGTATGAGGCAATGTCTGCCTTCATAATTTTTCATTAGTACAACTTTTTCAGACAAAGATACATTTAGTCAGAAACGACAGGAATATAATACTTATACTTACAAGATTCCAACATGACTACATCTCAAAATCTCCATATTTAGGCAACCACAAGTGGCCTTTTATACATTTAACGCCATCGGCTTCTCAATTCTAATGGTTCACATTAGCCGTGAACCCCTTTTTCATATCTATATTATCCCTCTTACAAACATTAGTTAATTTTAAATTGTTCGATAATTTATTTTGCACATTCATTATTAAGAAACATATCCTAATTGATTCTTTATCCTTTCTACATAATGTGTCAGTATCTACATTCACCTTTCCTGATGAAATAATTATCATGTCCACAATTTACTCATAAATTCTTTCTTCATATTTTCTATGTTTTAGTTTCGTCTCAACTAACATTTCTATTAGTTTTTCTCAATCCGACGTTTAAAGCGTGATAATTACTACAAGTAATTAAATAATAAATATTTAATTTTTATGAAACGTAAATGCAAAAAGTTTTTAAATTTTCTCAGTTTGTCCAATTATAAAAAAATGTTCAAAATAAATTTGAATTTAATTAACAAAATTTTTGTTGATTTATCGGAAATAATTAGTAAGATCAATAAATGTTCGAAAATCTTCGTTTATTTTTTGGTAAAAATTTTCTTAGTTGAAAAGCAAAAATTGTCGTTTCAAATTTTAAGTCATGGTTTAACGGTTTCCTCAATCCCTCTTAGGTTGTCTTGAGGTGTACACAAACATTTACCCCTAAACAGGAGTTTAGTTAAATGATTTGTGTATAAAGGAATAATCCCTTAAAAATCCTTTGTTAAAACATTTGTCAAAACATATTTGCACTTTCTTTTTGGTAAAACCCAAAGTCTTAAAAGGGCTCTTAATTTTTGAAGAGTCAATATAGATTCCATTATTTATTAATCACACGGTCAAATAATGTAAAGGATTTAGTCTTTAATCACATGTTAAATATTTAAGGTACAGGTTTTTATTGTTCGGCCAATTCAGGGCAATCTATAATTAATTATTAACTCATTCTTATTCTTATAAACAAACAAATGGTCCTTAATGATCACACGCATGAATTTATCAAATTACAGCCTACACACGTGATTCACCAAATTTATGGATGCTACATGTGCATTAGTCAATCTAAACGACATAACATGAAACTCATAATATTCATTACAAGTTCTGGATGTAGTGATTGGAATAGATAATTTTTTTTCGCGGATGCGAAGTTGATGATAACCATGCCATGGATAAAATCTTTAAAACATACGCTAGAACCTTGTAAATGATTGAACAAATCTTCCATTTCGAGTCATGGATATCGTTTTCAATTGTCAATTTACTCAGTTCACAGTAATCTATAAATATAAAGAATGATAACACCATAGCTCTTCATAATGACGAGCTTGGTAGAATAAAATCTTTCTCCGACAACTTTCTCTGTTGTATGGTAATTCCTTTAATTCAGATGGTGCTGACGTACAGTGCACACGCCACAGGTGCAGCGCCGAGAATATAACCAATACCAAATTCAACTTGCCTTAATGGTGAAAGTCTAGGTAATTCATCGATAAATACCTCCTAAAGTTTCAGATAACGGAAACATCTTTTAATACATTCATTTTTAAGTTCTTTCTAGATTGCAAGATTTATGACTAGTTCATAACTATTCATGGTTTAATTTCAAGTCTAAATGCAGGATTGGTCATCCTTCAGGAATTATTTAGATCACTTTTGATAATCAACATCTTATCTTTTAGGGGAATTCTACTCGAGTTCCCATCAATTAAGACAATGTCGTCATGTCATAATCAATCAATTCATTCTACTGACACTATCAACTTTTCAGTTTTATTGCCGTTGATAAGATGGGCACTTCTCAAAAGACTAATAATAACTTCATAATCCTTCACAAGTTCAAGGATATATGGAGACAAAACTACCATTAAAAGAGTAAGGTCAACGCATAATCTACGCGAGAGAATTTCAAATCAGATACAGACGAAAACATTTACGAATATGAATATATCCCATGTTTTCATAATTTGAGTACGCATTCGAAAGCTCCTCGGATCGTTACCCAGGTCATTCAAATGAAATCAATTCAAAAGAAATGATAGGAACATCGATACATCCAGTCGGGTATCAACATTCGGTAATCAAATACTTTTTCAAAGAATCTCACTACGAGAGAATTGGACAAGAAAGAATTGTCAATTGTCAAATAGGACAATTTCCATAGATGAGTAAATTCGACTCAGAAGAATAGATGCTACAGGCACATATGTAGGTGTCCCCATCAATATGTCCCTAATTTGCACTTCTTGCAGATCTCATAAAATTTAATCTTTCACAATCTTTAAAGAAAATGTAGTGTTTATTAATCAATTTTATAGTGACTACTAATCAGTCTTGCATGGTCCCTTCCAAATTGTATGTAGGCGCGCAACTATATACAATTTCAAGATTAACGATGCAATACTCAGTTCGTCAAATATTTTTCATCATGTTTATAATAAAAACATTTCATGCTTAATTCTTAAATAAGGATCAAAAATAAATTTACAAAGATTTTCTTTGTTATGAAAACAATTAAGTTTTTCCAAGGTGTTTTATAAACAACTTCATTTCGATAACGATCACTTATAAATCTCACTTTGAATAATCCTTGTAGTGATGAAAATTCAATTTTCTCAAAGGATACTGTTTTATCTTATAAAAACAATGAGTGATCTGCAAAAGAGTTATGAAAGCTTGTTTACCAAGAACTAACTACAATATGATAGGAAATGAGCTTTAGACAAATAATCATGAGGTTCATGATCTCGATGGCACTCAAAAGAATAATCCACAACGTAGCTCAATTCAAGATGAGTACTTGTTCAATGGTTGCATCACTAATGCGAACATTAGGATGAAGCAAGAAAAGATAGATAACATCGATACATGTAGAATTTAGCAATCAAAGGTAGTCTTTTCATTAATCGTAAACAAGTCAAATTGCACCGTAACACATTACGTGTCACTATGTCATACAATTCTCAGAACTCATCCTACCAACTGATGTCTCAGTTAAGTTGGGAATTTTTAAAAGATACCACAATGAATACTAACCTACAAGATTCATTAGGCGTTCCACCTGTCCTGAAAGATCCATTGGTCCCAATTCAGAAGAAGATTTCTTCAATTTATTTCTTGGACACTGGGCATCCTCGTTAGTGGACAATGGCTTAGGAACAACCCTTAACAAAAACTAACAATCATTTAAAACCTTATAATTCAATCACATGACTTAACGACTTCCTCTTAACAATCTCATATTCCATACAAGTTAAATTTTATTTTATTCAAGTTTCAATCAACTTATACTCAATTCGATATCCTACTTCATTCTCCAATACTTTCAACCTTATTCTTAGGCCTTAATAGGGCAATACAAGCTCGATATGAACAACACTTAATTTCCAATCCTATAGCTCTTTACAACAATAGTTATCAAATAAGTCACTAGTATGAGATGACTCACACATTCAATATTTCTCGGAAAGGTACTAGTGGCATGAGGCTTTTGGGTAATGGTTCCAATGACAGCCTCAAGTGCAACATTCACCCTTTTGATTTCAATTTAAGAATTGGGTGACAACGAATCATATGACATATTTCTAGGTGGTAACGTTTTGTCAAACACCACTCTATAAGGAAAGATCGTCATGACATCGATATCAGATTTAATCTCGCCAATTCTTTTTCAATATCACAATCAACTAATATCTACATTTCTACGAATATCAACCATTTGTTGGGATCATAAATATCCACAACTTGGTTTAGATCTAGGATAGCTAGAATTCCTACGAGAATAGCTTCGATTAATTTACTAGGGAATTTAGGGTTCCTTGTGACAATCTACGTCGTATAAATACCTCGTATAAATATCAAAATAATCATCAAACAATCATGTAATAAAATTACATCATATATATATAATCCAAGTTATATATATATATATATATATTAAAATAACACTTCTCAGTCTGGCCTTGTCGGTAACTCGGGAATTCTTCGGCACCGTTATAGTCAAAATATTTTTAGACATTTTTAGAAAATGTTTATAGTTAAAAGATTTTGAAATGTTTTATTCAAAACCTTGGTTTTAAAAATCTTTCGTTCTCTATAACGAGAGCTCTGGTACCAAACTGTAACACCCCTAAATTTATACAACTCAATACAGCGGAAGACTCGTTGGTGTTACGGGATAGCACATTACTCACATCATAGACAACGCATAAAAATCGTTTCATTTAATAATTAAGCATTTCCATTCATAAATATCAAATTTACATAGGTCCCAAGTCATATTATTTCATAAAAATTTTACAAAGCATTTGAATGGAAATTGTTATTTAAGTGCGGGCCATGAATTCTTGTTGTCTTCCCGAGAATTTCCTTCAAGTACCTGAGATAAAACATGTTAAAAGAAAAGGTCAGCGATAACGCCGAGTGAATTCATAGAGTTAAATAAATTCCATCAATATAACTTTGGTATAAAATTATTACCAAAAATCATTTCGTAAAAATCATTGTAATAGGCCATAAAATAGCCAAAGTCATTTTATATAAATCCTTATCAAAATCATAACATTGGCATTTGCCTTAAAAATCATTATACGAACCAGTGTCGTAAAAACATCATACAATACGTTTTACAACGTTATATAGATCAAATAAAAATCGTTATATGAATATGGTTATGAAAAACCAAAACACAAACATAATATCAATAATATGACCCCGTATTGCTAGTCAGGCAATATATCGTAATTCGGTGCGTATAGCAGTATTTCGTTAATTGGATTATTATAAGCCGCATGACATTGTTACCTTACTACAACAAACAACGGGTAGCTAGCCCGAAACTCATTTGCCCATCTAAATTAGCGTGTCGTCACAAAGGTCACGCTATGTAAATCTTCTCATACATAAATTCACTTACCAATCAATGTGGCACGACGGGGATCAACCGTCAAGGCGCGAACTGGGGTGATCGTCCCCAAATAGTACTATTATATGCATAAGCGTCTACCAAATCCCGGTAGTTCACAACTCATGCTAATTGGACTTTTAGTGACATAACCTAACTTTAATAATCCATTTAATTTCATCTATCGGGTCATATAATCATACATCAGGTCATACCGTCATTCGGGTCCAAATCTATAAACAAACAATCGGGACAAATAATGTCCTATTTTATCAAAACTATCATGTTATCTCCCTCGTGGGTTATTAAAACATTTCATAAAAACATTTAAAAGAGTGCGAGGCTATGAACTCACGTTGGTGTGGGAAGGCGATTATCAGCGATTTGGATGTACGGTACGTGCTTCAATCATGGAAACCTAGACAAATAATACTCTTCTTAGACTCATGTCCAATGACTTTATAAAAATAACAATTATGTATATATATGATGATTATATATATATGATGATCAAGTGGGTTTATATATTCTCATTCACTCATTTTTGTGTTTATGTATTGGTAGCCTTTTACTAGTTTACTAGTTTTACCTATTTACATGTTTTAGGCCCAATAAGCCTATTATAAGTTCATTAACTTGTATTAATCCATTTCATACTTGTATTATCAGTATTTATACTTTACATGTTGGGCCCAAATGTGTTAAGCCCAATAAATAAGTTTATAAGTGTTTTAGCCCATTTCGTTGTATTATTAGTCCAATAATGTTAACTTAGTCCGTTAATGTACGTATGTTATATAGCTCGGGTTTTATCGGTTTTTACTTGTTATATATGTTTATATATCAGTATATGAGTTTATAAAAGTTTACATTAGACGGGTCCAACCGTCTAAGTTTTATTTAACAAAAACGTTAATTTTACGGTAATAGCCGAAAAAGTCGTAAAAATCATGTTTATAGTTTTATAACTTATAAAACTTATTCAACTAACATTTTTATAAAATGTCCATTTATTCATCCTTATACATATTTATATAAATGTATTATATAAGTTAGTGGGTTTTAATTCACATTTTATACTATTTTTATTTGAGTCCTTATATAATACTATTATACTTTAATTTCCAAAAATCTGATTTTTACTTTCATGTTCACCAAAACAGCCATATCTAGAGTTCTATATGGAGATAGAAGCTCAAATTTTTGTGACATAAACTAAATGGTATGTGATCCATTTAACTCTAATATAGCTACTGTTGAATCAGCCTCTAATTATTTTCTAAAAATCGTCCAAAACAGTGAACTCAGATTTGTACTCTAAACTTGTTTTGATCATATCTCACTCATCCTAATGATTCCATTGCATGGCCAACTCTCACATGTGTAAAAGACATATTACTTACTGTATATCCATTAATATATACCATTTTATCAGTTCATCACATGGTTCTTTACTGTTTTATACAGCTATCATTTTAAGCATGATTTTAACCTTTTACATAGAGTTTTTCATCTTTTTACCCATGATTATCAACACCAAATCCCCACATAATATTTTTAATCATCATTCATCATCATATACATATACATAAATAATGAAATTACAAGATTACATAATCAAAATAACAAGAGGATAGGAAGAAACAATCTCTATACCACCAATAGTGATGAAAAGATGAGTTTTTGATGAACAAGACTTGGTTCTTGTTATCAAATCTTCAACTTTAGCAAGGAAACTTCTTGGGTCCTTTGAATGGATGAACACCTCCAAGAAATCAGCCCTTGAACCTCATGAAAACTCCTTTTTAGTTGTTAAGATCACCTCAAATCATCATGTGTTCAATGGGTTATCATCATATGCAACTTATACATATGATTTGTGGTTAAGATTTTTGATCAATGGTGGTGTTTTTGATGTATATTGGACGTTCAAGGAGAGCGTAGAGAGAAAATAAAGTGGTTTGCATGTATGAGAATGAGAGAAATAGTTTTAGGAGCTTGTTTTGTGGTTTTGGTGAAACTAGATGGACATGTGTCCATTTAGTGCATGTTTGCTTGCCACCAAAGGGTGGTAAAGCTTATGTTGGAAGCTACTTGTATAGGGGTGGGCAAGTGTAAACTTGTCCCATCCCTATTAATTTACGGGTATTCCTCGATTCTAGTTTCCTTGATTTGCGTGCCCTCGGGTCGTTTTACGAAAAACGTTTTTATAAATTATGAATCAACGGCACAAAACAAATCTAATAAAAATTGTCTCATCAAAAACGGAGTTCGAAAACGTAAATACGTAATCCAAAGGTTTCCGGTTTAGTCGTAAAGGACGTTAAATTAAAAGCGTAAGTCCTAATCTCTTCTCGTAAATTTGTGAGTTTATGAACCAACACAAATTTAAATCTCAAAATAATATTCACGGATAAATTTATTTTTCTGAAATGTCAGACTGTCACCAAAAACGGTGTATGTAAACGTAAGCACGTAACATAGAATCTTCCGGTTTAGACGTAGTCGATGCTACTTCTAGACGTAAATCCAAATTTCTTCCCAAAAATAAGTGAGTTCATAATGTAACATTAAATAATGTTTTTAAATAATATTTGAGAATAAAATATCAACCATAAATTGACGGATTGTCACATGGGATCCCTTGATAGAAGTGGGTTCCAAAATATTGGTAGGCCTAGATACAGATTCTAACGGCAAGCTAACTTCATAGACCAAATTAGAATAGGGGTTGTCCTAGGGACCCATTTGTATCCGGGTGGTGTAAATAATGAGTACCACCGTTTACATGTCCTACTCGTGTTCTCATAAAGATTCTTTAACATGTTTTGTTTACGCAGAGTAGTGGATTCTAACGCACTTAGTTTCTTAAGTGGTTGAGCAGTGGATTGGTTCAAAGTTCTTGTGGGTTTTCTAGTACTATTGGGCACAAGAATAGGCTTCCTAGTTCTAGCATTCACGCCATTATGATTAAAAGCACAAGCATCATGATTGAAAGTACGAACACATTTTCCACATTTAACATAAACAAATTTAACGTTTGAAGTCTTAACATTCAAACTGTCATTACATGCAGTTACAAACGTTTTATTCTTAGAAAACTTATAATTCCTACGGTGGTCTTCTACTTCCATCTTTTTCCCTTGACTATTGTTAGGGATGACTCTATCTTGAATTCTTGTGCTCTTAAGCTGTGATCCGCTAACGCTGGTAGTGGGAGTTACTCTTGTAGAAGAAGACACACATTGATTAGTTTTCCTAGTATTCTGAGGTAACCGCGATCTTCCAGTTTGAGTGGACCTAGTGTTCATCTTATATATTCTAGGTGCTATCACATTTATGCTCTTATCAGTTCCTAGATTAGGCAAAGTCTGTGGGGGGTTGCCCAAAATAGATGATTTAGGGCATTTAACCGCATTCGATTGATGAACGGCGGATGGTTTACCCAATTCAGATTTTCCTTTCATTTTCTCAATGAGTTTTTGTAGCTCATTGATGGCTATGTCCCTTTCTTGTAGCTGAGCTTTCAAATCTTTTATTTCGAAACCTTTTTCATTTAGTTGATGAACCGAAGAAGCTGCCATTAATTTACACTTTTTATGATTATGAGATTTTTCACATTTTTGTAACGCAAGTTCAAGAGAAATCGAGTGTTTCTCAAGTTGGGAAAAACTTTTCGAAAGTTTGTTATATGACTGAATTTGTTTCGAAAGCTCAACTTGAAGATTGTGACATTTCTCATCCATTTGAGACACTATACATGCTACATGACAATATTGATCAAGATCGGTATACACACCAAGTATAGCATTCATATGGTTAGCATAAAAATATTCCTTCGAAAGTCGATCAATTTCGTTAGAAAGTTGGTGTTCTTGTGTCTTTAATTTAGTTTGAAGAAAATCAACTTCATCTTCAAGAGATTTGACATATCTTAAATCAGTTGTCATTTCCTCAGTGAGAGCATTATAAAACATTTCCACATTATTTGAATGATCATCGATGGTTGGAACAATACATTGTTGAATGACGACTTCTACTTGTGGGTTAGGTTTAATATTCCAAACGGTATCCCTAGAAACTTTTTCATAGTCGACGACACCTTTGTACAAATTTAAAACCCCTTGTTTTATAAACTCAAATTGCTGAACACTTTTGCTTTTCTCATCCCATTTATGTTTTTCATCCAAAATTCGGTTTTCTAACAAAATTTATTGCTTTTTGAAACTCATTTTTAAAGAAACTTTCTTTTGGGGTTCATCACTTGGTGGTGGAACACTATTATATAACTTTTGTTCTTTTGAAAAATCCTTTTGAGGAACAACTTAATATGATTGTTAGAATCCGAAAGGTTTATCAAATCACTTAAGTTCGATCGACTTTCTTCTTGATGAGGAATGATTTCGTCGCAGTCAGGGGAAAGCATAAGAGCAAGATTCTCAACATAACAACCGATATCATAAAGAGCTGGCCTGATATTTTGAACTTTCTTGAGATATTGAGGGTTAGCAAAACTCGTTTAAATATTTCTATTGAGCATGTTCATAGTTTGAATAGACTGACCTGTTTTGTAAACAATGTTGTTTAACGTTTCGACTCTCTTTTCCAAATCAAGAATTTTTTCAATATCCTTTTCTTCACTAGTTTTATAAAGCTCAATTTGTTCTTTGTTAACCGACTCTAACTCAGTAATCTAGAGTTTATGTAGCAGCAGTTGTTCTTCAAGTTCCAATATCTTTTGTTTTGACATATGAATTTCGTGTGTTACTTCAGAACAATATTGTTCGTTGAGCACCTTATGTTCATATACCAAACCATTAGCTATTGCAACTCGTCGATCAGCTTCTTTTAATTAATAAGACTCTTTAAGCCTTTCTATCTCCTCGGCTAAAGATGTGTTTGCTTGCTTCAGACGTTTATTAGCCTCTTTGTTTTCATAAATTTCACGTTTTAAAGAATCAATAATAGACGCAAGCAAATCACGGTCCTCTTCCGAGTCAGTATCCTAAGTAGCATTTCCGTCATCATTACACATATGCTGTGAACACGTAGAGATATTGCTATCCTCCGTGTCCATTACATATGTGTCATTGATGCTTTCGGGTTGCTCAGTATGTCGTCGTTCATTAGCAAACACATTATAGTTATCATTTGATGATACCTTTTCAATTGGCTCAGTATCAAAGATAGGTCTAGAATTGTCAACAGTCTCTGGAATCACTTCTTGAATCTTTTCCATATACACATAATGTGCCTCCAACTCTTGATCATCAGCTTCATCGTCAGTGCCATCACGCCAGTCAACTTCATCTGCGGTGAGTAGAATCCATGCTTCTTCTTTCTTACACAACAGTATCTTTTCCTTGTGATATCCTGAATCCTTAACCTGTTTTGGCTTCTTACATTTCCTAGCCATGTGCCCAAATCCCCTGCAGTTGAAGTATTGAATCCCAGTCTTCTGCACAACCGGAGTGCATACACTATCTCTAGCCCCAACTTGATTCAGCATCCTCTGATTATCATACCTAGCATCACGATCATACCTAGGTGCATGATCAACTTCCTTATATCTAGCATTGGATGATGATCTTAGGTTGTTGTTGGTAGGTTTGTAGATCTTCTTATAAGTTGTGGTGAGTAAAGACATGAGTTCTTCAATCTTCTTGTCCCTTAAAGTTTGTTCATCATCACTGTCTCCATCTGACTCGCTGCCATACTTTGGAGGTGGAGTGGGGACAATTGCTTTTGCTTTGTTTCTAGCAGTAGTTAGAGGTTTGGTGGATGATCTTGATGAACTTGTGGAATGTGTAGGTGGTTGTTGACGGGGAACGATTTTTGTTGAAGTAGCAGCTACAAAGGCAATAGAGTTCGCAGATTGTTATGCCTTTTCAGCCCTAAGTTCATTCACTTCATTCTGATGTTGTTTCAATATATCATAAAGTTTGTGGTAAGATATAGTCTTGATATTCTCCATTTGTTTGACCAAAGTCACAAACCTTTGCCATTTTGGTTTGAGTTGAAGTAGAAACTGAACATTAGCATGATGATTGGAGATGGTGCACTGATTTCTGACAAGCTCATTCATCATTTTGTAGAATCTCGAGTAATATGAGTCAATGGATTCACCATCTTCCGATGTGAATTTTCCAAACTCCCAAAGTAGATTAGTCTCGAGATCTTGAACATTTATCGAGTCACCTTGCTTCAATCGATGAATTGCATTCCACATTTCCATAGCATTAGGACATGCATCAATCGTGGAATAGATATCGTTATCAATCCCAGTGAGTATGTAGTTAACAGCATCGGCTTCAGCTTGGAGGAGTTTCTTTTTCTCAGCAGGAAATGTGTCGAAATCCTCCATAGCTCGTGTAGTTGACGAAGTACCATCTTCTACTTGTGTGGTAATGGGTCTGAATTCAACACTGGAGGTGGATTCTCAAGGCAATGACGAAGAGCGGTCCAGTTCTCTTTTCCATCTAGAAATCTCCGGAAACGAGATCTCCACTGAACGTAGCAACCGGCTGTCAGCACAGGTGGATTACCGTTGCCACCTTGTTCCAAATGAATTTGATTAGCAGTCGCAATATTGATGTTTTTGTTAGACATGGTGAATACTTGTGAATGGATGAGGATCTTAGTGGATGTGTTGTGCTTTGATTGTGGTTGAAATTCCCAAAATTCCAATTTTCTTCTTAGTCCGACAAAACGGTAAGCCGAAAAAAAATTTATCGCCAAATTTTGAAATTGAGTTAGAAATAGCCAAAAACTAGTAGGGAAAAAATTTGATTTTTCTTGACCTAAAACATTTAACTCTTTTTTTTTGTAAACTATGATCCGGGACTAGTCTAGATAGCGGCTAAGTCTGAAAAGTACTCGAACAAAATTTAGCCAAACATATGGCAATGTCCCAATGCTCTTGTCGGAATGTTGGATCGGAATGTGTATCAGAATGCCTGTCAGAATGTTGGATCGGAATACCTATCGGAATGTTGGATCGGAATACCTGTCGGAATGTGTATCAGGATACTTGTCGGAATGTTGGATCGGAATACCTGTCGGAATGTTGGATCGGAATACATGTCGGAATGTTGGATCGGAATATTATAACAGAGATGCTATCGGAATACTTGATCGGAATGTAGAAACCCTTAAGCTATTCCGACGCAATAGTACCACAGTGATAAAAAATTTCCACTTTTCTCGGACAAAACCCAACCAATTCGAGATTTAAGCCAAAAAATGATCAAAACACCAAAAAATTTTGTGTTTTTACCCAAAGTAAATATACTAAATCTCTACCACAACTATGTAGAAGATTTGTATCAAGAAAAAACCATAAAAAAACACAAAAAAAAATTGGATTGAATGTTTTAGATCAAAATAGGCACGAAAATTAAGAACACAAACACGAACCTTCAATCACCTATCCACTATAGGCTCTTGATACCAAATGTTAATCCCACTTCAATCCATAACACAAGATTTAAAGTAGATTTAGAAAGAGAAAGAGAAGAAAGTTAGAAAGAGAAAGTAGAGAGATAAACTATAATGGTGGAAGGTTTACTATGTGTAAAATAATGAACCAACACCCTCTTCCACACATGGAAGAGGGTATATATACCCACGAACCACATGGGCTTTCCATGGGCCGTGGGTTTGTTTCCATGGGCCGTGCTTGGCTTGTCTTGGGCTTAGAGCCCCTAACTTATACAATATTAGCTTAAAGTCCAAGCCCGGTTTTCCCGACTAACCTATTACAATACAAGACCTTTAACGACTAAGATGACCTATTACATTCTTGTTCGACTATATAAAATATAGAGCTAACACTCTTCCTCTGACACAGACTGAAATTAGCATTCTCTGTCCAATTATACACACTTGCATAAGCAAGATAGACATAACTGTCCTCAAGTGAACCTTGCTAAAGTAAGTCCTTTAGAGTGAAGTTATCTCATATAAAACCTTTGTAACTCCCAGGTAATCCCATTTTAAATTACACCAAGTCTCCCAACTGACCAATCCCAAATCTAGGCCAAACAGTCTTGGCAACATGCATAGTTATATCAACTTTGCATGCTATAGTGCCTCAAGCTTTAGAAATTCCAACAATTCTTAAAAAGAAAAGTCTTCATTAATCCTATCCCTTACTCACCAGTGTACACAATCTAGAATTGTGATAAGAGCACTCTAAAAGTACCTAAATACCTAAAGGTTTCCTAAACCTCCCATTAAACTAAGCTTAGACAGTTTGCAATGTAAAAATATGACAAAAAATGTATTTCAAGATAGGAATGTAAACATTCTAACCATCATAAATAAACACTTGTCATATCCTTGAAGTCCATAATCAACTCTGTATCCAATTGCACAATGCTCAATATGTCTGCATGATTAGATGAAAAACCAAAAAAACTAACATATGCTGTCAGCGGCTTCTTTCCACTTGTCAACGGATAGAATGCCTTTATCAGCGGTTAGAAAATATTGTCGAAAATCTAATATTTTTACAAGTAATAATAACATTGCACACCCTGTACATACTATACATCAACCTCAAAAACACATATTTAATGGATTGATCATTCCAATACTTGTTACCAAGTACTGAAACCTCCTAACATCAAAAGGTTTAGTTAAAAGATCAGCCATATTTTCCTCTGTGTTTATTCCATCTGGATGTATTAAACCTTTTCATAACAATCCCTTATAAAATGATGCCTAATTTCTATGTGTTTAGTTTTAGAATGATGCACAGGATCTTTAATAATGCATAATGTACTGTTATTATTTACAAATATCTTGGTATGCATAGAATTGTACCCGTAATCCAACAATTGGTTTTGAACTGGCCACCACCGTTTCTTTCTTGCATTGCCAAGAGATAAATCTGATCCCGAGAAATTGACATCCACCAGTTGTGGATTTCCTATCATTGTTATCACCTCCATAATCACTGTTTGAATAGCCCACAAGCTCCAATGGATAATCTTTAGGGTACCATAATCCCAAAGTAGGATAGCACCAAAGATACCTAAAGATCCTTTTGACAGCATAAAGATGACACTCTTTGGGAGTCACTTGATGACGTGCACATGCGCACACAACAAACACGATGTCAGGTCTAGAGGAAGTGAGATACATCAATGATCCAATCATTGACCTATGATGCCTAACATCTACATCCTTTCCATCTCCAATCTTTACCCAGGGGTGTTGCCTGTCCATGGGGGTGCTAGCCCGTTTTCATGAGGGGAAAAGCAAATTTCTTCAAAATTTCATCCACATACTTGTCTTGAGAGATGAATATACCATCTTCTTTCTGTTGAACTTGTAGTCCTAGAAAGAAGTTCATCTCTCCCATGGCACTCATCTGAAATTTGTCAGTCATAAGCTTGGAGAATTCTTCACTCATATTTGGATTAGAGGATCCAAAAATGATATCATCAACATAGACCTGGACAAGCATAAAATCTTTCCCATTCTGGTTGGTAAAGAGAGTTTGGTCTATGGTTCCCCTCTTAAAACCATTTTCCACAAGATAAGTGGATAAAGTACCATACCATGCTCTAGGGGCTTGATGAAGGCCATACATTGCCTTTTTAACTCTATATACCTTGTCTGGATGCTCTGAATCTTCAAAACCAAGAGGTTGCATAACATAAACCTCCTCTTGAATTGTTCCATACAAGAAAGCACTCTTGACATCCATCTAGTAGACTGTGAAACCCATGCAGGAAGCATAGGCTAGGAAAATCCTTATTGCTTCAATCCTAGCAACAGGTGTAAAAACCTCTTCATAGTCAATGCCTTCTTCTTGTGTATAACCTTGAGCAACCAACCTTGCCTTGTTTTTTTTATCACAATACCTCTCTCATCTCTCAAACCCAACGTGCTCCAATTGGCCTTACTTGGTTGGGACAATCGACAAGCTCCCAAACATCTTGTATTGCAAACTGATGAAACTCATCTTGCATTGCTTCAACCCAGCTTGGTTCTTGAAGAGCATCAAAAATCTTCTTGGGCTCATTCTGTGACAGAAAACAAGCAAATTAAAATTCTTGTACTAAAGGGGTATCTTCCTTTTTGTAAATGTTGGCAATGAATCCTCCTTTAGGATTCTTCTTCCTTCTTGTTTGAACTGGTAATTGGATGGGACCAATTATTTGAGTGCGAGGATGAATTCTAGATACTTTAGTAGCAATTCCTCCCTCAAACAATGTGTTGTCATATTCTGTAGACTCCAAGGTACCATAATCCTCATCATCATTGTTAATGCAAGTGATGCCTAAAAACATTATTAGTTTTAACTAATATTTCTTAGTTTTGATCACAACAAACTATACAACAAATTTAGTGTAAAACACAAAACGAATTATTTAACTAACACTATCATCAAGGTAATAATCATATCACTAACTTTTCTTAATCATACTTAGTGATCATCAAAGTGAGATCAAGGTAATAATCATATCACTAACTTTTCTTAATCATAATTAGTGATCATCAAAGTGATTATCCTTAAAACTCACTTTTGTTAATATGACAAAAGATTTTTTAATAAACTTTCTTTTTAAAAAAATGTTTTATTAAATGGAAAATGTAAATTTGAAAATGGCATATTCCATATGCCATAAGAATATCCTTTGAAGGTTTAAGAAACCTAAGATATTCCTACCCCACTAAAAGACAAAATCAGAGCGTAGTCTACTAGGCGGTCCTTTAAATAGCTAGGCGGTTCTCTAGCGATAAGGAACCGCCGGGCTAGATAAGGAACCGCGCCCAGCTAGCCGTTGCACTTTGTCTCCTATAAGTAGTGGATCAAATCTCATTTTCCAATAACCCTTTTTGGACGTTTTTCTCAACCTCCTTTCTCTTTTCTATAGCATAATCATTAGTAAATGATCACTTAATGTGTTAAGTATGTTTACATATGATTATCCTCTTGATCCCCTCCTTTACCTTGTCCAAAGAGAAGATCACTCACTCACTAGTGTTGTGATAAAGATGAATCCATGAATTAGTCATGTTCATGATGTTAGCCTTTTTGTTTTATGTTAATCCATTGTATTTATTAATACTTGGACTAGTTGTGTTTATCCAAGCTATTTGTGAATACTTAGATTTGTTGTGTACATCCACTGCATATGTGTTTGCTTGGATTTATGTTGTGTAAATCCAAGCTACATGTGTGTACTTGGATATGTCTAGTTGAGTTGTAATAGATTGTGTAGTAGTTCTCACTAAACTATAAAGTGATGTGGTTGTGTCTTGTGAGTTCTCACTAAACTTGAAAGTGATTAGTGGTAAGTTCTCACTTAGCTTCAAAGTAAAGAGTCGTGAAGATTGGTTCTAGCTTTGGATTAGAACTCGACATCTAGCCTTGTGTCGTAAAATGGTGAAGTAGGCAACGCCGTGAAGATTGGTTCTACCTTGAGATTATAACTCGACATCTAGCCTTGTGTATGATACAAGAGTTTTTGTATGGTTCAATTATAGTTCTCGGAATCTTCTCGAATTGATCACGGTTCAAAGTGGAATAGTTGTTCTTGGTGACAAATAGGTGGTTTGGTTTTCTAATCTACTATTAAATACGTAAAATGATAAAAACTTAAACCCAAACAGTTAATAAAATAAAGCTTGAATTAAAAATTAAACAATAAAACAATAAACAGTAAATTATCACTTAACACTTATTCGGAATATTTATGACAAAAACTGCTCATTAGGAAGAATTAATTGATTCAGAACAAACTGATTTGGAACAAATAAAACATCTGGTTCAGAACTTTTGAACACAAAACTGACTTGGAACTTTTGGCAAAAATTGGTTCGGAACTATCTAATAAAAATCTGGTTCGGAACTTTCTAATAAAAATCAGGTTCAGAATTTTTGGCAAAATCTGGTTCGGAACTTTCTAATAAAAATCAGGTTCGGAACTTTTGGCAAGAACTGGTTCGGAACTTTTAATGAAATCCGGTTCGGATCTTTTAGTAATAAACTGACTCGGAATTTAAACAAATAACTGGTTCGGATCTTTAAAAAGAAAAGCACTCATTCGGGACTTTTAAAATACACACTCATTTGGAACTTTTTCAAATGGACTGATTCGGAACTTTTTCAAACAAACTGATTCGGAACCTGGTAAAATGATGCAGACGAAGAATAGTAAGCAGACAACAAACAGGGTACACGATTTTAAGCCAAAATCCACCAAGTTTTTAACCAAAACTTAAACAAAACTAATCACCAATCATCTACTAACCATAAACATCAAATCCCAACAATAAAAACATAAAACCCAATAACTTTTGAAGATCAAATAAACCAAATAAGAACTTTAAGCTTTAAAACAAAAAGATGAAGATGAACAAGATTAATGGAAGGATTAACTTGATAGATTAATGTAAAGTAAACAAAAGGAAAGATTAAACACTTACAAATTCAAAGATTCAACAAGAAAAGAAAAATCACCAACACCTTAATGGTGTTGGCTTCCTACGAAAGAAAAGGAAAATGACTGGGAATCAAAAACTCGCACAAAAAGTGTGAGGGGTTTTCTATTTATAGGCTAGTGGTTGGTTGGTGAAGTGGGCTTTCTCCCTTTCTTCTTGTCTTCTCGTCTTTTCAGAAAAGTTGACGTTTTCGATTCTGATTCGGGATTTGTCATCGATTAAATTCAACTCGTCTTTTAATTTCTTCGTTTAATAGACTTGAGTTTCTTCGACATATGTAAATCTTCCATCTTTGGCCCTTTTCTTCGATAAATCTTCAAATAAGCACAATGACTTCAAATCTTTTGCATCTCTTGGACAATAGACTTCGTCTTGAGTCTTTTTCTTCGATAAAACCCGTGCAATCCCATGTTTTCTTTAATATTTATCCGGTTAGCTCTGAAAACACAACAAGCACACAAACCACGCATAATTCCAAACAAATGATATTAAATACGCGTTTTGGTCTTGTTTTAGCAAGAAATAAGTGGTAAATGGATGGGTGTTTTCACACCTATCAAATCCCCTACACTTAACCATTGACATGCCCTCATGCAATGCTTAGTGATAAAGCAAATTTACACTTTTCTCATAATCAATCAACCTTGGCCTTATTAAAATACTATTAAACAAAAATTAAGGTACTAAGAGAAATTAAAACTTTAAAGTAAACAAAAGGATAGAAAACCATTTTCACTTGAAAATAGCTATATGGAAATAACTTGCAAAGAGATCAAGGACTTACATTTGTGCTTTGGCGTCGCGAAGATTTATCACCCTCAAGTTTCACATTCCCCAAACTAAGCTTAAAAACGAGATCATTGTTATTATAAGTTAGCAAATCAAACACTTACACACATGGCTTAATTATATGCTTAAACTCCCTTATTCCTAGGTGTATCTCTTATATTTTATTTTTGTCTTAGAATGATCATGAAGATGCATTTTTGGACTTATTGCGATAGTTTATTTAAGCTGAAAGCAAAGTAGGGCGATTTGATCAATAGTTAGCTAAAGTACAAAATCTCTTAAAACTGCTTATCGGGATATCAAAAAGTTCATATCTTGGCATAAATCGCTTCACGATTTGAGACCTTTCTCGGGCCGATATTTGGCATGTACTTCATACTTCATATCTTGAGAGACGTGCTTGAGATAATGGTCTTCTCTTCGTTAAATAGAGTTTCTTTACTTGGAGACTTTTGAGGGGTACTCCAACTTTGTTGACCACGACTTCATGATTATTTCTTCAATCGCTAATTGGGATTTTGAGATACAACGATCCGCCTCCTTTTCGGACTTGGATCTATTTATCCTCATACCTTGTTAGGGTATTTTCGGATAGACTTCTCCATGATCTTTACGGGAGTTGATTTCTTTTCGTCGTGAGTCTTGATCCTTCATATTGATTTTGGGAATAATGCTTTTCACATCACCTTGGATCTTTAGCAATAAGATTGAATCCTCATGCCTTGTTAGGGCCTTTTCGGACTCGCCAATCTTCGCGCCCCGCTTCATAAGTTATGCCTTGGCTATGAACTCTTATCATTACCGAGCAACTTTTAAACGATATTGGGCTAGAAGCTAAGTAACTTTTTAAATCGTACGACCTTACTTATTGCAGATAAATTATTAGCAAGTGATGGGAGAATAGGCAAATAATTACACCAAGTGAGCTTGTGCAAGAATACCGACTTATAATTGACTCTATCATTTCTTGTTCTCCACACTTTAAAATCTCAAGTAATGAGACTCGTGGATGCTTAGCCTAATAAACCAGTTAAGGTCTACATGGTTAAGGAAACTAGCTAGAATAAACTTAGATAAGTCTATTCGGGTTGAGTCAAAATAATCGCAACGGGCCTAATATGTCAAAGATTTCAAAACTAGCTACACCACTTTATTAATATTTTTGACTTTATTGCGGGATATATACATATGAAAGCAACGATAAAAATTTAAAAATTACGACTAAATGGCCAAAGTTAATAAAAAATTTGAAAAATGCTGAAAAAGATGATTTTCCGGTTAAATGAAGGTATTTTCATGGAAAAGTCCACTTAAAACTTCGATAGAAGTCCCCCCTACACTTAAGATAAACATTGTCCTCAATGTTTAAGCATGTGGGAAAAGTCTCCCCTACACTTATGACATTGTGCATGTTGGTTAAATCAAGTTAAGGAAGAGATGACTAACGTGATCAATTTCAAATGTGAGTATGAAGAAAATTGAATCACAATAGTTGAGAGATAGAACCGGAATTCGGATAACACGGGAGCACGGTTCTTTAGAGATTCCAAGAGTGCACTTATCCCTGTAATCACATCACCACACAAACACAAAGAACCTATAGAGGTCCCCCTACACTTAGGAGGTTAAAACGGAAAAGGATAGATACTCGGGCTGCCTCCCGAGGAGCGCTTGTTTTTGATAACCGAGTCACGAGCCTGACTCGACCCAAAATTAGTTCATGGGGAACGTGGTGAGGGATGGAATCATCTCATGAGAGATGTCCTCACCAAAGTACAACTTCACTCGTTGGCCATTCACCTTAAAATTAGGTCCATTAGGTTGAGCGAGCTCGAGAGTACCATATGGAAAAATTTGGGCAATGGTGAATGGGCCGGACCAACGAGATTTTAGCTTGCCCGAAAAGATTTTCAACCGAGAGTTAAAGAGTAAAATTTGTCTCCAACTTGGAACTCTCGGTTCTTAATCTTAGATTCGTGAATGAGCTTAGTCCTTTCCTTATAGATTAAAGAATTTTCATAAGCCTCATTCCGGAGTTCGTTCAGCTCATTGAGTTGGATCTTGCGTAGGTCACCGGCTTTGTTGATATCGAAATTAGCCCACTTCAAGGCCCAGTAAGCCTTGTGCTCCAACTCAATGGGGAGGTGGCATGCTTTCCCGTACATGAGACGATATGGTGTATAACCAATCGGAGTCTTGTATGCGGTATGAAAAGCCCACAAAGCATCATCAAGTTTATCGGCCCATGAGGTACGATGCTCTCCCACGATTCTTTCAAGAATTCTCTTTAATCCTCGGTTAGAGATTTCAGCCTGGCCATTAGTTTGTGGGTGGTAGGCGGTGGAAAGACGATGATTTACACCATACTTAGCCATGACTCTTGCAAATTGATCATTGCAAAAATGAGTCCCGTGATCACTAATAATGGCACGAGGCACTCCGAATCTAGCGAATAGCGACTTCAAAAAGTTACAAACCACCCTTGCGTCATTAGTGGGTAAAGCTTTGGCTTTAACCCATTCGAAACGTAGTCAACGGCTACAAGGATGTATTTGTTTCCTTTAGATGAAGGGAATGGCCCCATAAAGTCGATACCCCAAACATCAAAGATTTCACATTCTTGTATGAAATTTTGAGGCATCTCGTCTTTATGTGTGATCTTGGCTTGTTTTTGGCAAGCATCACAATGTTTAACCATCTCGTGAGCATCACGATAAATGGTGGGCCAATAAAATCCTGAGTCAAACACTTTTTTGGCGGTGTAGTTGGGACCAAAGTGACCACCGGTGGGTCCTTTGTGGCAAGCTTCGAGAATGTCTAAAGCTGCCGGTCCATCAACACATCGGCGAATAATTAAATCAGCACATTGTTTGAAGAGATACGGGTCATCCCAAAAGTAAGTCTTAATGTCTTTAAAGAACTTCTTCTTTTGCTGGGATGTTAACCCGTCAATGAGAATTCCACCCGCCAAGTAGTTTGCAATGTCCGCAAACCACGGGGTTTCATCGTTACTCGAGTTGATAGACATTAAGGTCTCCAGGGGAAAAGAGTCATTGATCTCTTTGTTCGGATGATCCCCTTGATAAGGATCCTCAAGTCTTGGTTTGGAATCTTGTTTAGTTAACAAGTACTTCAACGCGGAATTATCGGTATAAACGATTATGGTAGAAAGGACAAGATAGGGGCGGAATTTTTCAAAAGCATAGACAACAGCTAAAAGCTCTTTTTCGGTTGTCGTGTAATGCAATTGAGCCCCAGTCATTGTCTTGCTAGCGTAATGGATCGGTTGGAAGTGTTTGTTCACTCTTTGGCCCAAAACCGCTCCAATAGCAAAATCACTAGCATCGCACATCAACTCAAAGGGAAGCTCCCAATTAGGGGTAACCAAGACGGGTGCCTTAGTTAGCTTATCCTTAAGAAGGTTGAAGGCTTCGATACACTCGTTGGAAAAGATAAAAGGAGTATCTTTTTCCAAGAGGTGGGTCATCGGGTGAGCGATTTTAGAAAAATATTTGATGAAACGACGGTAAAAGCCCGCATGACCCAGGAAACTTCTCACACCCTTCACGGTTGAAGGTGGAGGCAATTTAGCGATAACATCGACTTTAGCACGGTCCACTTCAAGACCGGCTTTGGAGATCTTGTGTCCTAGCACGATGCCCTCTTTTACCATGAAATGGCATTTTTCCCAATTAAGAACAAGGCGAGTATCTTCACACCGCTTAAGCATACGTTCTAAATTGGCAAGGCAAGCAGAGAAAGAATCGCCATAAACCGAGAAATCATCCATGAATACTTCCATAGTTTCTTTAACCATGTCATGGAAGATAGCCATCATACACCGTTGGAACGTCCCAGGAGCATTGCATAAACCGAAAGGCATGCGTTTGTAAGCAAATGTTCCGTAGGGACAAGTGAATGTGGTCTTCTCTTGGTCTTTGGGATCGATGGGAATTTGAAAATGCCCGGAGAAACCGTCTAAGAAGTAGTAATAGTCATTACCCGCTAGACGCTCGAGCATTTGATCCATGAAAGGAAGAGGAAAATGATCTTTTCTCGTGGCATCATTGAGCTTGCGATAGTCAATACAGACTCTCCACCCAGTAACGAGACGAGTGGGAATCAACTCGTTGTGTTCATTGGGAACAACGGTTATTCCGCCCTTCTTGGGCACACAATGGACGGGACTTACCCATGGCGAATCCGAAATAGGGTAAATCAAGCCGGCATCAAGAAGTTTGATAACCTCTTGTTTGATGACGTCATGAATGCGAGGATTAACCCTTCTTTGGCTTTGGATTGCGGGTTTAAAGTCATCTTCCATGGAATCTTGTGAGTACAAAAGTTCAGATCAATTCCGCGGATATCAGAAGTTTTCCAAGCAATTGCCTTCTTATGATCTTTAAGCACGGCGATGAGGCGAGTTTTCTCTTCTTCTTTCAAGTCCTTCGCGATAATGACGGGCGACTTCTTATTTTCTTCAAGAAACACGTACTCGAGATGGGGCGGCAACTCCTTAAGTTCTAAATCCTGATGATTTTCGATGGGAGGCGTATTAAAATTTGGTTCATCAATAGCAATAGCCTTGGGAGATGGTGGAGAAATATGGTCCTCTTTGAGAAGGTTCTCAATGAGACGAATGTCTTCATCCCAATCGGTGGGAGAATCGTCATGTTCTAAGTTCACATCTCCCATGGTGGCTTCAAGATCTTTCCAAAGGAAATCACTTTCTCCAAATAGAGATAGTGATGAATCAATAGAGGAAACGGTCTCAACATTGGGAGGAGAGGTAGGAATACTTTTTCAAGCATCTTTGAAGTGTTCTTCATAGGCCTCATCAAGAACGTCAATACAATTAACACTCTCGTATGAATAAGGCTGTTTAGAAAGCTTTCCCATGTTGAAGACGATTTTATCGTCACCAACTCTCATGATAAGCTCACCTGCTTCAACATCGATGAGAGTGCGACCGGTCCTCAGGAATGGACGTCCAACGATTAATGGCACACGAGGGTCCATATCGTAGTCGACCACGACGAAATCGGCAGGAAAAGTGAATTTGTCGACTCCTACAAAGACGTCTTCGGCTATCCCCACTGGATAAGCAACCGTACGGTTAGCTAATTCCAAAGTCATTTTGGTGGGGACTAGCTCAGGGAGAGATAATTGCTTCCAAACACTTAAAGGCATTAAGTTAATACTGGCACCTAGATCGGCTAGGGCCATGCAACTCTCTACTCCCGGGAAGTTGCAAGGGATTAAGAAACGACCCGGATCACCAAGTTTAGTTGGCAATTTCCTTAAGAGCACTGCAGAGCAAATCTCATTAAGTTGGGTGTTAGCGATATCAAGAAGCTTCTCCTTGTCGCTAAGAAGATCTTTGAACATTTTTGCGTATTTGGGCATGTGAGCGAGAGCCTCAGCGAAGGAGATGTTGAAATTCAATTGTTTAAACATTTTGAGAAAGTTCGAAACCTGAATATCATCCTTGCTTTTGAGCTTCTCTTTCCTCAACCTTGAGGGATAAGGTATATCGGAAGAAGAGGAAGGCTTTGGGATAGTAGGATCACTCACATCCTTGGGTGGAGGAGGGGTAGAAGTAAGAGGTGGAGGAATTGGGGAAGTAGAAGATTGAGGAAGAGGAGCAGGTGACTCGTTTTCCTTAGTCACAATCACCGGTGGAGGTATAGGAAGCTCGGGTTCCTTGGTACCTTTGCCACTGCGAGTGGTGATTGCTTTCATCTCCCCTCTTGGATTCTCAACGGTGTTACTCGGAAGAGTACCCGAAGAAGAGGATTGATTACCTTGGAAGAAACCAGCCATCATGTTCCTTAAGTCATTTGTTTGACTTGCCAAAGTGTTTCGCATATCAGCTCGAAGATCATTTCCTTGTTTCACCATGTCTGCTTTCAAGTTGAGCACTTCCAGCTGGAGATTTTCCATGATCACATCATTGGTCCTCATGTAGGTTTCAACATCTTGGTGTAATGCGGTGGGTTGGTTGGTAGGAGGAGCATGGTAGGCGGGTGGTTGATAAGCAGGTTTTTGGTAAACTTGGTTGTTTCTTTGAGGTGGATATGGTTGTCTTTGAGGTGGTTGGTATGGTGCACAAGGTTGTTGTTGAGGAGGGCGATTGAGGTTTTGTTGTTGGTTTGGGTTGTTAGGAAGAAAACCGGGCGGGGAAAGAAAGTTGTTTGAGCGGTAGCTAAGCAAATTACGGTCACCTTGAGGACGAGCTTGATAAGCGGCCGAAGGATAGGTACCGTATGTTGCATTAACATTCTCAGAAGGATAGTCTTGGGTGGTGGTACAAGTGGTGTAAGAGTGAGGACCCCCGCATATTTCACATGGTTGGCTGACAGCATTGACTTGAGCGTTTTTAGCGTTGTTGTTGTTGGTGTTGCTAGCGGTTTGGGTAGCAAGCGATTCAAGAAGCGTAGTAATTTTGTCAAGTCGCTTGTCGTTGTCACTAGTACTAGCACTAGCGGCATTGGTCCGAACACTCTTGGTTTGCACATGAGACTTACTCTCAATGATATCCCTAGCGGCATTAGAAGTCTTAACCAAAATATTACCCCCCGAGGCACTATTTAGTGAATCTTGGTCATTCATGCTTAAACCATTGTAAAAAGTGTTAATTTGGTGCACTTTGGTAAAACCATGTTGTGGGCACTTTCTTAAAAGTTCTTTAAAACGGTCCCAAGATTCACTAAAAGTCTCATCGTACTTTTGTTCAAAATTAATAATTGCATTCCGCAAAGAGGTAGTACGAGAGGGTGGGAAAAAGTAGTTTATGAATTTGGTCTCCAAATCCGTCCACGTCAGAATACTTTGTGGCGGTTCCTTTGTAAGCCAATGCCGGGCTTGTCCCTCTAAAGAAAAGGGAAAAAGTTGTAAACGGATTACCTCTTGTGGAACACCATTGAATTTGACCGTATTCGTGAGTTGTAGGAACCTTTTGATGTGGTCATGAGGATCATCAATGGTACGCCCCAAGAATGGTTGAGCAGAGACCATCTGAATAAATCCGAATTTGAGCTCAAAGTTGTTGGCTGCAATCGCGGGTATGACAATTGGATCATTGTTGCCCTCCACATGTGCTTGTAACAGTTCAATCATAGGGCGATTGTCCGGTAGAGGTTCATTGTTGTTGTTATTATTGTTGTTGTGAGGTGGATTGTTATTGTTGTTGTTATTATTGTTGTTTTGAGGTGGATTGTTATTGTTGTTGTGTACACCGACCATGTCTAAGTCTTCGAGAGGCTCGGGCTCTTGATAAGACGTTGATCGTGTACGCATGCACCTGCAAAAGAAGTAACAAAGCAAACAAGAAATATTTTTGGTTTTTATGTTTTTTAATTTTTTTGTATTTTTTGAAAATTTTATATTTTTTAGGATTTTTGAAATTTTTAATGAAAAAGTAACGTTCACGGTGAACGGATCCCAAAATCCAAGTTCTCACAAAAAACTGTTAATCTTAACGAGAAGAGCCGGCAGCGGCGCCATTTGGTACAAGAGTTTTTGTATGGTTCAATTATAGTTCTCGGAATCTTCTCGAATTGATCACGGTTCAAAGTGGAATAGTTGTTCTTGGTGACAAATAGGGGGTTTGGTTTTCTAATCTACTATTAAATGCGTAAAATGATAAAAACTTAAACCCAAACAGTTAATAAAATAAAGCTTGAATTAAAAATTAAACAATAAAACAATAAACATTAAATTACCACTTAACACTTATTCAGAATATTTATGACAAAAACTGCTCATTAGGAAGAATTAATTGATTCGGAACAAACTGATTTGGAACAAATAAAACATCTGGTTCGGAACTTTTGAACACAAAACTGACTCAGAACTTTTGGCAAAAATTGGTTCGGAACTATCTAATAAAAATCTGGTTCGGAACTTTCTAATAAAAATCAGGTTCAGAATTTTTGGCAAAATCTGGTTCGGAACTTTATAATTAAAATCAGGTTCGAAACTTTTGGCAAGAACTGGTTCGGAACTTTTGGCAAGAACTGGTTCGGAACTTTTAATGAAATCCGGTTCGGAACTTTTAGTAATAAACTGACTCGGAATTTAAACAAATAACTGGTTCGGATCTTTAAAAAGAAAAGCACTCATTCGGGACTTTTAAAATACACACTCATTTGGAACTTTTTCAAATGGACTGATTCGGAACTTTTTGAAACAAACTGATTCGGAACCTGGTAAAATGATGCAGACGAAGAACAGTAAGCAGACAACAAACAGGGTACACGATTTTAAGCCAAAATCCACCAAGTTTTTAACCAAAACTTAAACAAAACTAATCACCAATCATCTACTAACCATAAACATCAAATCCCAACAATAAAAACATAAAACCCAATAACTTTTGAAGATCAAATAAACCAAATAAGAACTTTAAGCTTTAAAACAAAAAGATGAAGATGAACAAGATTAATGGAAGGACTAAATTGATAGATTAATGTAAAGTAAACAAAAGGAAAGATTAAACACTTACAAATTCAAAGATTCAACAAGAAAAGAAAAATCACCAACACCTTAATGGTGTTGGCTTCCTACGAAAGAAAAGGAAAATGACTGGGAATCAAAAACTCGCACAAAAAGTGTGAGGGGTTTTCTATTTATAGGCTAGTGGTTGGTTGGTGAAGTGGGCTTTCTCCCTTTCTTCTTGTCTTCTCGTCTTTTCAGAAAAGTTGACGTTTTCGATTCTGATTCGGGATTTGTCGTCGATTAAATTCAACTCGTCTTTTAATTTCTTCGTTTAATAGACTTGAGTTTCTTCGACATATGTAAATCTTCCATCTTTGGCCCTTTTCTTCGATAAATCTTCAAATAGGCACAATGACTTCAAATCTTTTGCATCTCTTGGACAATAGACTTCGTCTTGAGTCTTTTTCTTCGATAAAACCCGTGCAATCCCATGTTTTCTTTAATATTTATTCGGTTAACTCTGAAAACACAACAAGCACACAAACCACACATAATTCCAAACAAATGATATTAAATACGCGTTTTGGTCTTGTTTTAGCAAGAAATAAGTGGTAAAAGGATGGGTGTTTTCACACCTATCAGTGTCGTTAAATTGTGAAGTAGGCAACGTTGTGTAGATTGGTTCTAGCTAAAGATTAGGTCTCGACATTTAGCTTAGTGTCGGAAAATAATGTAAGCGACGATGTAAGGTTTTCTCCGCCAAGAAGGGAGCTTGTGGATATAGTGGAAATGTCGAGTAGGTGTACTCGAGGAGTGGAGTAGAAAGAGGATAGAGCCTCGTAGTCGAACCACTATAAATCTTGGTGTCTTCTCATTAGGTTGTCTCTTTCCTTACTCTTTACTTATTTCATTATCATTACACTTACCTATTACCATTTCTAATGCATTTTAATTGAACCTAATCATTATGCAACTTAGCTTCAAGTAAAAGATAGTTTTGATACAAACCTAATTGAAAGTAATTTTAATTAGGTGACTAATCGAAGAGAAACTATTTAACCCCCCCCCCCCCCTTCTAGTTTCTACAATTGGTATCAGAGCGATGGTCACTGAAGATCTTTGAAGTATATTGTACTTTAAAACTTAGATCGATCCATTGTCTCCTCAAATTAGAAGGTCAAGTTGTACTAAAGTTTCTCTTTGGTCAAAAATATTTTTTTCTTGGAAAATAGGTCTTTTAATTGGTAATATTGTATCCCTCTTAGATTAGTAGCTTTTATGCATTTTAGATCTACTCTTGAAATGTATCTACTATTTTGCATCTTGCTTTGTGTAGGCACTCATGAAGATCATTCATTTAACTGGTTGTGGATTGAGTTACTTGCACTTGTAGAAGACTCATTTTCATTGATCTTCAACATCTTTGAATGATGATATCAAGATGATTGGGAATGATACTAGTCCTTGAAGACTTAGTACTCATCATAGTCATTGTTGGGCTTTGCATTAATTCCTTGATGGATTGGAATGCTCTTTGTGGCCAAGGTACACTTTCGTTCTTCCACACGCCCTTTGATCATTCTTTTGATCATTACTTGAGTATGTGCTTATTCTTGGCATCCTTGCCTTGACATTTGTTTGTGGTTTGTGATTCTTTTCTTTTATCCTCTCAAACCTTCATTTCTTGGATACTTGACTCACTATGGTGATGTAGAGTGAGTTAGTAGTAGCTTAAAGTATCAAGCATGATATCCATGGTTTGCACCCATACGGTTAGTAGGCCCTTTGTGGGAGAGAAAGTGAATTAATACCTTGCTCATATTTTGGTTTAGACTAAGACTATTATTGAAAGTGATCTTAGTCTATGCATCAATATTTGCTTTGTGTTTATTCATTACCAAAGCCGTTTAACACTTCGTCGGAAAGGCAGGTCTTAAACCACTATATATGACACAAGCTCTTCGTCTCCACGATTTGAAGATTGTCATTAATCCCTTGAGCATTGGTCTTAGTCTTGATTCACTTCCCTTGACTTCTCTCCACTTTGCTTTTTCGCTACGAGTAGTCGTTTGTCCATTTCGGTTCTTTTCAATCTCGATTCAACTCGTAATCCTTCATTAAGGCATATTGCTTAGTGTTATGATGATCCAATGATATTCTAAAAGGTTTAAGATATATTTTTAAGTATTTTAGAAAACTTGGTTTTCTAAAATTTGGCGTATTTCATTGATAAAACCTGCCTCTGTAGGCGGTTCTTTATCTCTGGCGGTTCAAACCCGCTGTTCTCTATCGATAAGGAACCGCGGGCAGTAAAACTTGTCAGAGCGCCAGTTTTATTAATTTAATCTTTTTCAAACAAAACACTCTCTCTCCCAAAAACACACAGCCGTCGGGTTCCCCTTTTTCCACCATTGTCGAAGCTTCAAAAACCTTCAATCACTTAAATTAATTGATTCCATGTTGTGCGTTTCACTCATCCTTCATCAAACATCAATTAATTGTAGGTATTTTCTTTCAATTTCATCTATTTTGTTCTAGGGTTCATCCTTTCATAATTGGGGATTTTTAATATTGAAATTGAATTAGAACCTTAATAGGAATATGGGTTGACATGGTTATTTTACTATGATTCCTTAGGTTCATATTCATTGAGATTTCACTAAAACCCACTTGTAGAACAAATCCGAATTTTGGCTAAATGATTTTGGTTAAAATATGGAATTGAGATGAACCCATGAACAAATAGGTAATTGCATTGTTAATGCTTACCTAAAAACCTTGTTTTGAAAAACCAATGTTCTAGTCCATTGTTGATCCAACATAGTTCATATGTTCTTGGTTAATAATGGAATAGATACATTGTGAACATGAGAATGATATGGATTCAATCCTTTGTTTATCAAGAGATTGATATAACACATTCTCATATTTTGATTTTTGATTTTATTTTTCATATGAGTGATTGGAAATATATTTTCTTGTGTTTATTTAGGTACTAATCATGCCTTCACAATACCAAATAGATCATCAACTCACTAAACAATATAAGCCAAACATTTCCCAAACTTTTGCATCCACTCAACTTCGAAACTCCTTTTCATCACTTTCAACACGAAATTTCCATGAGGGTAGAGTTTCTGATGAGGGAATAACGGGTTATATCTATATCAAATCTATGTTTGAGCATACGGGGTTTGATTGCTTGCTCTACATAGAAGAAGATATATACCCCTTGTTTCTTATAAAATTCTTTAGCACTTACTCTATGTTTGAATACAATGGCGAAATCTTCATTCGATTATTGCTGAATGAACAAACATTCAATATTCTCTCGAAGATTTTGGTGAAATTCTTGGTGTGCCATATGAAGGCACTTGTCGTTTCACGGACAAATGGAGACTTGATGCTCTCTTGGAATCCAACGACAAACCTCCAAATGACCACGCCGAAATTGATCCGGAATTTATCCTTGATATCATTTCGAAAGAGCGTGATGGAAACTTTGTGAGAAGCCTTCATTCTAATGTGCAGTATGTGAATCGCTATGAAGTGCTCTCAAGCGATCTTAAGGATTTTATGGTCCAATGGGCAAATATCCTTATGGAGAATGTATTTTGTCTTGGTGGAAACCGAGATCATATCTCGGCTTGTATGGTGCATATGTTATGTTGCATCTTTACATCAACCAAGTATAATTTGGCCTACTATATCGCTCGACGAATAAATTATGCTATTTCAAAGCCCAAAACAAACCTTCCCTACGCTATGTTTCTTACTCGCCTTTTCAAAAAGGTTGTTCGTGACTTTCCCCACCTCGACCTTCCTCGCTTTCACCCGGTTCATCGGATTATGTTGCCTATTCAAGAGGTATATGAAAGTAAGCCTAGAAGTGATCGAGGTTCGCGAAAATCCGATCATCAAGAGCCGGATGATGAGGACACCTATATGCCAACAAGTGATGGTGATGGCATAGGTTCTAGTTCTCATTTCAACTCTTCGAGTAATTCCCACCTGTAGGTCCTTAGTTTCTTAGGATTGTAGATGTGTTTGATTGATCTAAAGAAAGTAGAGGAATGAAGAACTAGAGAGAGAAAGGTAGAGAGAGAAAGGAGACAAAGAGAAAGGTTGATTAAGTGAATGTGTAAAATACAAATGACCAACCCCTCCTAACATGCTAGGAGGGGGTTTATATAGCCCACCCTACATGTGGGCTATATGGGCTATATTGGATCACGAGCCCAATATCATTGGAGTGACCGATCCTTTCTAAATACGTAAAAACGTATTTCTAACAATCTCCCCCAAAGGGAGGTCACTCCAAGTTACAATGTCCTAAATAGTCTATAGCTCGTGATCTATGCTAACAATGATGTGACCGAGACTTTCCTTGGAAAAACGTATTTCCAACAATCTCCCCCAAAGGGAGGTCACACCATGTTACAAAATCTTAAACCTAGCATACTATTCTTGAGTCTTCGATCTTGTTCTTGTGAATATGCTGATGAGATCTTTGACTTTAGTCTTGAGCATGTTCTCTTGCCTTGACCTTGTGTATTCATTACTTGTGATATTTGCCTCTTCGTGACTTCATGATCCACATACTTATACTTCTATAAATTCTTGAAAGCTTCAGAGTTTGATACAGCGGAAGACTTGACTTTTAGACTTTCTTGAATTTGTTGAAGTATTAAGTACAGAAAGCATGAGCATGTGTTGACGACTTCTTGTGGATTGAACACGGCAATGCCACCTTCTTGTTACGCTGCATAAGACAGTTAGCAACAAAACATATACATGGATGAAATGGCCTTGAACATTTCATTCTAATTTGGTAGCATTTTACCGCCGGCCGGTGAAGACCGTTGGACGATATAAAATATCGTACTTGTGGCAGGTAGTTTCAATTAAGAACCTCCTTGACAAGATTTCGCGGGTAAACCCGTTCTCTTTATTCGACCGTCCAAAGCTGACTGCGAACATAAAGAGTGAATCATTTGGATAATAATATCCACATGATTTGAAGCCGTCAATTCATGTTCCTGGAACAAGTGAAATTCAATTAAGAACCGCACCATCGTTGCTTTCTAGTTGTCACGAGCTTGATTCTTATAGAATCTTGCAAGTTACCTACCAAGTGCTGTTTGAGGTTAACACTAGAAGGATTTCCACTCATCACTGTAAACAAGGTATCACTCTGAGTGTTCTGGCAAGATCACTAAGATATTGCGTAGAGGCCTGGAACGTGTTTAAATTCAGTTAAGAATTAAACCACTGTTGCTTTCCAGTTATCACAAGCTTGATTCATATAGAATCACACAAGTCACCTCACATGAGCTTTTTGATATTCACTCAAGAAGGATTTCCATCTTCATTGTAAATACTTTCGTAATACTCGGATGTTCAGGCAAGATCATAAAGATTTTGCGTAGGACTCTTAAGATCTTTCTTACTTTTCACAGTGTGTGAAGAAGCAAGGAATTATGAAAGTGTGTCCTAATGAGATATTTGATGATCTCAAATGGCTCTAGACTCGATTGTGCACTTTGGATTTTAGTGATTGGAGGCTGGAGAGGAGTGCCACCATTTCAATACCAATTTATTCGGAGTGAATAAATCAATAGATAATGCGTTGTCTCCGTGTGATTAAAACAAATATCTTTTAAGAGATATCTGAGTTAGCTGGGATGGGTTGTGCATTGCATCACTGGGTCCATGATGTCTTATCTTCAATATCGAGCATCATTTAAAATGATCTCAATAGCATATGTATTGACCCGGTTTCTGCCTAAGGTTGTAAGGAGGGCTTCTTTCTTTACACCCTTTATCTTTACAATTCTTTTTCATTCTTCAACCCCTTCAATGCTTACCATTACGTCATCACTAGCACCTTGTTGTGATTGTTCCAGTGCTAACTTAAGTACTTGGTCGGCATTCAGCTACGTTCACAGTCTTTCTCCATCTTTCCTAAGGACTACTATTTCTATCTATGGAATGTCCTTGGGAAGATTTCTCCGGTTCTAGAAGAATCATTGGACTTTAACCTATCCTACCATCCTTATGTCACCACAATCTTCACCGCCGTGAATAGAGATGTTTTCGGTAAGTGTATGTCACCATGAAATCCATTTTGAAGTGCAAATCCATTTTGCTCCCCCTTAACATATGCCACGATATCCGAAAACATTTCGCACATGTCGGGATGAGCTAGCACGTTAAGTCAAACCATTTGTGATTAATCATTTCCCATATTAAATCACATTTTCTCCCCCATATTAAAAATATTAACCCAATCGATGTTTTTAATATCAATTGATTTAATAGCATTTTAAGAAAATTTGGGAAGAAAAATGCAAATCCAATTATCTTCATGAATTACACAAGCTCCCCCTCAAATTAATGAGGGTGTACTTGAAACGTATTAAATACCTTTTAAACACAAGTGTAAGGTATTTATCATGTAACACCCCCAAATTTATACAACTCAGTACAGCGGAAGACTCGTTGGTGTTACGGGATAGCACATTACTCACATCATAGACAACGCATAAAAATCGCGTCGTTTAATAATAAAAGCATTTCCATTCATAAATATCAAAGTTACATCGGTCCCAAGTCATTACATTTCATACAAAAGTTTTACAAAGTGTTTGAATGGAAAAATATTGTTTAAGTGCGGGCCATGAATTCTTGTCGTCTTCCCGAGAATTACCTTCAAGTACCTGAGATAAAACATGTTAAAAGAAAAGGTCAGCGATAACGCCGAGTGAATTCATAGAGTTTAATAAATTCCATCAATATAACTTTGGTATAAATTAGTACCAAAAATCAATTCGTACAAATCATTGTAATAGGCCGTAAAATAGCCAAAATCAATTTATACAAATCTTTGTAATAGGCCATAAAATAGCCAAAGTCATTTTATACAAATCCTTATCGAAAATCATAATATAGGCATTTGCCTTAAAAAATTATTATACGAGCCAATGTCGTAAAAACATCATACAATACGTCATATGACGTTGTATGAAAACAAAAACCGTTATATGAATATGGTTATGAAAACCAAAACACAAACATAATATCAATAGTATGACCCAGTATTGCTAGTCAGGCAATACATTGTAATTCGGAGCGTCTAGTAGTATTTCGTTAGTTTTTTGATTATTATAAGCCGCATGACATTGTTACCTTACTAAACCAAAACGGGTAGCTAACCTGATACCAATTTTGCCCATCTAAAGTAGCGTGTCGTCACAAAATTCACGCTATGGATATCTTCTCATACATAAATTCGCTTACCAATCAATGTGGCACGACGGGGATCAACCGTCAAGGCGCGAACTGGGGTGATCGTCCCCAAATAGTACTATTAAATGCATAAGCGTCTACCAAATCCCGGTAGTTCACAATTCATGCTAATGGGACTTTTAGTGACATAACCTAACTTTAATAATCCATTTTATTTCATCTATTGGGTCCATTAATCATTTATCGGGTCATACAATCGGGTCATTCAATCATTCGGGTCCAAAATCAATAAACAAACAATCGGGACAAATGGTGTCCTATTTTATAAAAACTAACATGTTATCTCCCTCGCGGGTTTATAAAACATTTATAAAAACATTTAAAAGAGTGCGAGGCTATGAACTCACATGGATGTGGGAAGGCGGGTTATCGGCAATTCGGACGTACGGTGCGTGCTTCAATCACGGAAACCTAGACAAATAATACTCGTCTTAGACTCATGTCCAATGACTTTATAAAAATAACAATTATGTATACATATGATGATAATATATATATGATGATCAAGTGGGTTTACATATTCTCTTTTACTCATTTTTGTGTTTATGTGTCGATAACTTTTATACTAGTTTACTAGTTTTACCTATTTACACGTTTTAAGTCCAATAAGCTTATTATAAGTTATTTAACTTGTTTTAATCCATTTTATACTTATATTATCAGTATCTATACTTTCCATGTTGGGGCCAAATGGGTTAAGCCCAATAAGTACTTTTTATAAGTGTTTATCTTGTTTAGTCCAATTATTAGTCCAATATGCTTAGTTAGCTCGTTAATGTCCGTATGTCCTATAGTTCGGGTTTTATCGGTTTTTACTTGTATTGGTTACTTACTTATCAGTATATGACTTTTAAAAAAAACTTTACATTAGACGGGTTTGATCGTCTAAGTTTTAATTGGCGAAAAACGTTAATTTTACGGTAATAGCCGAAAAAGTCGTAAAAATCAAGTTTATAGTTTTTATTACTTATAAGTGTTATCCCACTACCATTTATATAATTTGTCCATTTAATTAACCTTTTACATATTTATATAAATAATTTCTATAAGTTAGTGGGTTTTTATTTTACATTTTATACAATAAAATGTGAGTGCTTATATAATAATAATAAACATTAATTCTTAAAATCTGATTTTCATCTTCATGTTCACCATTTTTACCATATCTAGAGTTATATAATGAATTAGAAGCTCATTTTTGGGTGACATGTTCTTCATATTATGTGCTTCATTTAACTTAGTTATAGCTACTGCTCATTTTAAGTTCATCTTGCTTTAACAGTCCCTACAAAACTGTTTATTTAGATTAGAACACCTAACTTGTTTTGATCATATCTCACTCATTATATTGATTCCATTGCATGGCCAACTCTCACATGTGTACAAGACCCATATCTTAATGTAAATGGATTCTACTTCATCATTTTATCAGTCTAACATGTGGTTCTTTACTGTTTTTATACAGCCTACCATTTAAACAAGATTTACCCATTTTACATGTAGTTTGTCCATCTTTTTAAGCATGTTTATCAACACCAAATCCCCAAACAATATTTTTAATCATCATTCATCATCATATACATATAAATAAGTAAAAGAAATACAAGATTATATAATCAAAAATAACAAGAGGATAGGAAGAACAATCTTTATACCACCATTAGTGATGAAAAGATGAGGTTTTTGATGAACAAGACTTGGTTCTTGTTATCAAATCTTCAACTTTAGCAATGAAACTTCTTGGGTCCTTCAAATGGATGAACACCTCCATGAAATAAGCCCTAAACTTCTTCTTGAAAATCAGCCCAAAGACCTCCATGAAAACTCATTTTCACATGTTATAATCACCTCTAATCTTCATCTTTTCAAGTAGGCTTCAACATATGTTGACTATAGCCTTTGTTTATGGTTAAAATTTGATGAAAATGGTGATAGGAGGGTGGTATGGGACGTTCACATAGAGAGAGAAGGAGAGAGTGTGTGAGTTTTGAGAGTGGTTTTGCATGTATGAAATGGTGGAAAGGAGAAAGCTAGTGGTTTTTGAGGTTAAGTGGAGTAGCTTTTAAGCTAAGCTAACACTTGTTAGCTTAGTTGCTACAATGTTGACACATCATGAGATGTGTTGGCTTACTCTTGCCATTTTATTTAGTGGGGGTGGGACAAGTGTCCCACTTGTCTCATCTCCACTAATTTACGGGTACTCCTCGATTCTAGTTTCCTCGATTTGCGTGCCCTCGGGTCGTTTTACGAAAAACATTTTTATAAAATATGAATCAACGGCACAAAACGAATCTAATAAAAATTGTCTCATAAAAAATGGAGTTCGAAAACGTAAATACGTAATCCTAGGGTTTCTGGTTTAGTCGTAAAGGACGTTAAAATAAAATCGTAAGTCCTAATCTCTTCTCGTAAAGTTGTGAGTTTATGAACCAACACAAATTTAAAATTCCAAAATAATAATCACGGATAAATTTATTTTCTGAAATGTCGGACTGTCACCAAAGACGGTGTATGTAAACGTAAGCACGTAACGTTGAATCCTCCGGTTTAGACGTAGTCGACGCTACTTCAAGACGTAAATCCAAATTACTTCCCAAAAATAAGTGAGTTCATATTGTAACATTAAAATAATAATCACGGATAAATTTATTTTCTGAAATGTCGGACTGTCACCAAAGACGGTGTATGTAAACGTAAGCACGTAACGTTGAATCCTCCGGTTTAGACGTAGTCGACGCTACTTCAAGACGTAAATAAAAATTACTTCCCAAAAATAAGTGAGTTCATATTGTAACATTAAAATAATGTTTTCAAATAAATATTGAGAATAAAATATCAACCATAAGTTGACGGATTGTCACAGCATTTACCCCTAAACAGGATCTTTGTCCTCAAAGATCATCTCACTACTCGCTTCTTATAGAGTTAAAGCCATGTGGGTATTTCCTCCACATTCGGTCTTTTCTCACAAGTGCAATTCATTACAATACGCGAGTTTCATCAAACATAACTACGGGAATAAGATCAGGCTTAATGTTGACTTACTTTCTCTATCCATGATGTTCACGGGTTTTTGATGAATGCAACTTTTCGCCGATCTAAACATTACTAAGAAGAATTCAGATTTTAACTTGATAGATATTCCATCAAGTTTGATTTACGAAACATAATTCACGCAGTTCTTGAAGTCCTAGGGTAGATCCAACTTATATGCCTTTCAAACCAATCTTTTACATCATCTCAATGGTCCCATACAACGGGGACTTATATCTCATGATTTGTCAAGATCTACATTTTATATTCACATAACCTCTTGCCTGCTACCGGCAGTCAATAATCAGATCCTAATTTCAACAATCATTTCAGGTCTCGCGGGTCGAGTATTTTGTAAGGTTAGATTCGCCATCATAGGAAACCTTAAACCTAAAAGACATGTCCAACTCACAATGGGTGTATGTCGGGTGTCTTTATCTCAACTCCTGCTTACAGATGCCCTAATATTTAGATCCTAACAAGATTCGATCTTAATCCTAACACGATGGTTATCAATGATAATACTTTCAAAGGAACGCGATTTTACGGTCTATTACCAAGGGTCAATCATTCAAACATAGAACAACGTTTATAGTATTTTGTATCGTTACTTTACCTCGTCCCTTCGATTGGGGTGGTACATAGTACTCTCATCAAGGTTCGTTCTCAATGACTTCTGAGCAAATCTCTAGAAATTCGATGCGAAGCGAGGATCTTGATAAAGATGTTCGATACAGGCACACTATGTTTACATAACTCCTTTGCAATTATCATTAACGAGAATGATATTAGCAGATTTGGTCAGTCTGTCGACGATGACCCAATTCGAATCAAATTCAGATGACGACCTTTGCAATAGCTAGACGTTTACTAATGTATGAGGCGATGTCTGCCTTCATAATTTGTCATTAGTACAACTTCTTCAGACAAAGATACTTTTAGTCAGAAATGACATAAATAGAATACTTATACTTACAAGACTCCAACATAACTATATCTCACAATCTTCCATATTTAGACAATCAAAAATGGACTTTTAATCATTTAACGCTATCGGCTTCTCTATTTTAATGGTTCACATTAGCCGCGAACCTCTTTTATAATCTATATTATCCCTTTTTACAAACATTGTTTATTTTTATATCGTTCGGCAATTTATTTTGCACCTTCATTATTAAGGAACATGTCCTAATTGATTCTTTATCTTTTCTATATTATGTGTCAGTATCTACATTCATTTTCTCCTGATGAAATAAATATCATAACCGTATTTATTCAAAATTCTTTCTTCATATCTTCTATGTTTCAATTTCATCTTTACTATTATCTTTATCTGTTTTACTCAATCCGTCGTCTAAAGCGTCGATAATTATTATAATTAATTAAATAATTATTAGTTAATTTTTATGAAGCGTAAACGTAAAAATTTTAAATTTCTTAGTTCGACCAATTATATAAAATGTTCAAAAATAAATTTGAATTTAATTAACACGATTTTTGTTGATTTATCGAAAATAATTAATAGGATTCGTAAATGTTCGAAAAAAATCTTTGGTTATACTGTGGTCAAAATTTTCTTCGTTTGAAAAGCATAAATTATCGTTTCAAATTTCAAGTCATGGTTCAAATGGTTTCCTCAATCCCTTTTAGGTTATCTTGAGGTATACACAAACATTTACCCCTAAACAGAAGTTTAGTTAAATGGTTTGTGTATAAGGGAATAATCCCTTAAAAATCCTTTGTTAAAACATTTGTCAAAATATATTTGCACTTACTTTTTAGTATAACTAAAAGTCTTAAATGACTTCTAAATTTTAGAGAGTCAATTTATATTCCATTATCTATTAATCACACGGTTAAATCATGTAAATGATTAAGTCTTAAATCTCATGTTAAATATTCAAGATACAGGTTTTAATTGTTCGGCCAATTCAGGGCAATCTATAAATAATTATTAACTCATTCTTATTCGTATTAACAAACAAATAGTCCTTAATGATCACAAGCATGAATTTATCAAATTACAGCCCACACACGTGATTCACCAAATTTATGAATGCTACATGTGTATTAGTCAATCCAAACGACATAACCTGAAACTCGTAATGTTCATTACAAGTACCGGATGTGGTGATTGGAATAGATAATCTTTTTTGCAGATGCGAAGTTGATGATAACCATGCTGAGGATCAAAAACCTTGTAAATGATCGAACAAATCTTCCATTTCGAGTTATGGATATCGTTTTCGATTGTCAATTTACTCAGTTCACAGTAATCTATAAATATAAGGAATCATAACACCATAGCTCTTCATGATAACAGGCTTGGTAGAATAAAATCTTTCTCCGACAACTCTCTCAGTTGTACGGTAATTCCTTAAATTCGGATGGTGCTGACGTACAGTACACAAACCACAGGTGCAGCACCAAGAATATAATCAAATACCAAATTCTACTTGCCTTAATGGCAAAAGTCTAGTTAATTCATCAACAAATACCTCCTAAAGTTTCACATACGGAAACATCTTTTAATAATTTTAGTTTAAGTTCTTTCTAGATTATAATATTTATAACTAATTCACAATTATTCATGGTATAAATTTCAAGTCTAAATGCAGGATATAATCATCCATCAAGAATTATTTAGATCACTTTTGATAATCAACATCTTATCTTTTTAGGGAAATTCTACTCGAGTTTCCATCAATTAAGACAATGGCGTCATGTCATAATCAATCAATCCATTCTACTGGCACTATCAACTTTTCAGTTTTATTGCCGTCGATAAGATGTGAACTTCTCAAAAGACTAATGATAATTCATAATCCTTCGCAAATTCAAGGATATTAGGAGACATAACTAACCTTAAAAGAGTAAGATCAACGCATAATCTACGCGAGATAACTTCAAATCAGATACAGACGAAAACACTTAACGAATATGAATATATTCCATGTTTTCATAATTTGAGTACGCATTCGAAAGCTCCTCGGATCGTTACCCAGGTCATTCAAATGAAATCAAATCATAAGAAATGATAAGAACGTCAATACATCCAGTCGGGTATCAACTCTCGGTAATCAAACACTTTTCCTAAGAATCTCACTACGGGAGAATTGGACAAGAAAGAATTGTCAATTGTCAAATAAGACAACTTCCACAGATGAATAAATTCGACTCAGAAGAATAGATGCTACATGCACATATGTAGGTGTCCCTAACACTATGTCCTTGTTTTTCACTTCTTGCAGATCTCGTTAAATTTAATCTTTCACAATCTTCAAGGAAAATGTAGTGTTTATTAATTAGTTTTATGGTGACTACTAATCAGTCTTGCATGGTCCATTCCAAATTGTATGTAGGCGCGCAACTATATACAATTTCAAGATCAACGATGCAATACTCAGTTCGTCAAAATGTTATCATCATGTTTATAATAAAAACATTTTCATGCTTAATTCTTAAATAAGAATCAAGAATAAATTTATAAAGATTTTCTTTGTTATGAAAACAGTTATGTTTTCCAAAGCTTTTCATAAACAACTTCATTTTGATATCAATCACTTATAAATCTCACTTTGAATAATCCTTATTGTGATGAAAATTAAATTTTCTCAAAGGATACTGTTTTAACTTTATAAAAACAATGTGTGATATGCAAAAGAGTGATGAAGAGTTACTCACCAAGAACTAGCTAAAATATGATAAGAAATGAGCTTAGCCAATTAATCATAAGGTTCATGATCTCGATGGCTTTCAAAAGAATAATCCACAACGTAACTCGATTCAAGATGAGTACTTGTTCAATGGTTGCATCACTAATGCGAACATTAGGATGAAGCAATAAAAGACAGATAACATCGATACATGTAGAATTTAGCAATCAAAGGTAGTATTTTTCATTAATCACAAACAAGTCAAAATTGTACGTAACACATTACGTGTCACTATGTCATACAATTCTCAAAACTCATCCTACCAACTGATATCTCAGTTAAGTTAGGGATTATTTTTGAAAGATACCACAATGAATACTAATCCACAAGAGTCATTAGGTGTCCCACCTGTCCCGGAAGATCCATCGGTCCCAATTTAGAAGAAGATTTCTTCAATTAATTTCTTGGACACTAGGCATCCTCATTAGTGCACAACGGCCTAGGAACAACCCTTAACACGAATCAACAATCAATTAAAACCTTATAATTCAATCACAAAACTTAACGACTTCCTCTTAACAATCTCATATTCCATACAAGTTAAATTTTACTTCATTCAAGTTTCAATCAACTTATACTCAATTCGATATCCTACCTCATTTTCTAATATTTTCAACCTTATTCTTAGATCTTAAAAGGGCAATAAAAGCTCGATATGATCAACACTTAATTTCCAATCCTATAGCTCTTACAACAACAATTATCAAATGAGTCACTAGTATGAGATGACTCACACATTCAATCAGATTTCTCGGAAAGGTACTAGTGGCATGAGGCTTTTGGGTAATGGTTCCAATGACAGCCTCAAGTGCAACATTCACCCTTTCGATTTCAAATTTAAGAATTGGGTGACAACGAATCAGATGACATCTTTCTAGGTGGTAACGTTTTGTCAAACTCCACTCTATAAGGAAAGATCGTCATGACATCGATATCAGATTTAATCTTACCAATTCTTCTTCAATATCACAATCAACTAATATCTACATTTCTACGAATATCAACCATTTATTGGGATCATAAATATCCACAACTTGGTTTAGATCTAGGATAACTAGAATTCCTACGAGAATAGCTTCGATTAATTTACTAGGGGATTTAGGGTACATTGTGACAATCTACGTCGTATAAATACCTCGTATAAATATCAAAATAATCATCAAACAATCATGTAATAAAATTACATCATATATATATAATCCAAGTTATATATATATATATATATATATATATATATATATATATATATATATATTAAAATAATATTTCTCAGTCTGGCCTTGTCGGTAACTCGGGAATTCTTCGGCACCGTTATAGTCAAAAGATTTTTAGACATTTTTAGAAAAATGTTTATAGTTAAAAGATTTTGAAATGTTTTATTCAAAACCTTGGTTTTAAAAATCTTTCGTTCTCTATAACGAGAGCTCTGGTACCAAACTGTAACACCCCCAAATTTATACAACTCAGTACAGCGGAAGACTCGTTGGTGTTACGGGATAGCACATTACTCACATCATAGACAACGCATAAAAATCGCGTCGTTTAATAATAAAAGCATTTCTATTCATTAATATCAAAGTTACATCGGTCCCAAGTCATTACATTTCATACAAAAGTTTTACAAAGTGTTTGAATGGAAAAATATGTTTAAGTGCGGGCCATGAATTCTTGTCGTCTTCCCGAGAATTACCTTCAAGTACCTGAGATAAAACATGTTAAAAGAAAAGGTCAGCGATAACGCCGAGTGAATTCATAGAGTTTAATAAATTCCATCAATATAACTTTGGTATAAATTAGTACCAAAAATCAATTCGTACAAATCATTGTAATAGGCCGTAAAATAGCCAAAATCAATTTATACAAATCTTTGTAATAGGCCATAAAATAGCCAAAGTCATTTTATACAAATCCTTATCGAAAATCATAATATAGGCATTTGCCTTAAAAAATTATTATACGAGCCAATGTCGTAAAAACATCATACAATACGTCATATGACGTTGTATGAAAACAAAAACCGTTATATGAATATGGTTATGAAAACCAAAACACAAACATAATATCAATAGTATGACCCAGTATTGCTAGTCAGGCAATACATTGTAATTCGGAGCGTCTAGTAGTATTTCGTTAGTTTTTGGATTATTATAAGCCGCATGACATTGTTACCTTACTAAACAAAAACGGGTAGCTAACCCGATACCAATTTTGCCCATCTAAAGTAGCGTGTCGTCACAAAGTTCACGCTATGGAAATCTTCTCATACATAAATTCGCTTACCAATCAATGTGGCACGACGGGGATCAACCGTCAAGGCGCGAACTGGGGTGATCGTCCCCAAATAGTACTATTAAATGCATAAGCGTCTACCAAATCCCGGTAGTTCACAATTCATGCTAATGGGACTTTTAGTGACATAACCTAAATTTAATAATCCATTTTATTTCATCTATCGGGTCCATTAATCATTTATCGGGTCATACAATCGGGTCATTCAATCATTCGGGTCCAAAATCAATAAACAAACAATCGGGACAAATGGTGTCCTATTTTATAAAAACTAACATGTTATCTCCCTCGCGGGTTTATAAAACATTTATAAAAACATTTAAAAGAGTGCGAGGCTATGAACTCACATGGATGTGGGAAGGCGGGTTATCGGCAATTCGGACGTACGGTGCGTGCTTCAATCACGGAAACCTAGACAAATAATACTCGTCTTAGACTCATGTCCAATGACTTTATAAAAATAACAATTATGTATACATATGATGATAATATATATATGATGATCAAGTGGGTTTACATATTCTCTTTTACTCATTTTTGTGTTTATGTGTCGATAACTTTTATACTAGTTTACTAGTTTTACCTATTTACACGTTTTAAGTCCAATAAGCTTATTATAAGTTATTTAACTTGTTTTAATCCATTTTATACTTATATTATCAGTATCTATACTTTCCATGTTGGGCCCAAATGGGTTAAGCCCAATAAGTACTTTTTATAAGTGTTTATCTTATTTAGTCCAATTATTAGTCCAATATGCTTAGTTAGCTCGTTAATGTCCGTATGTCCTATAGTTCGGGTTTTATCGGTTTTTACTTGTATTAGTTACTTATTTATCAGTATATGACTTTTAAAAAAACTTTACATTAGACGGGTTTGATCGTCTAAGTTTTAATTGGCGAAAAACGTTAATTTTACGGTAATAGCCGAAAAAGTCGTAAAAATCAAGTTTATAGTTTTTATTACTTATAAGTGTTATCCCACTACCATTTATATAATTTGTCCATTTAATTAACCTTTTACATATTTATATAAATAAGTTCTATAAGTTAGTGGGTTTTTATTTTACATTTTATACAATAAAATGTGAGTGCTTATATAATAATAATAAACATTAAGTCTTAAAATCTGATTTTCATCTTCATGTTCACCATTTTTACCATATCTAGAGTTCTATAATGAATTAGAAGCTCATTTTTGGCTGACATGTTCTTCATATTATGTGCTACATTTAACTTAGTTATAGCTACTGCTCATTTTAAGTTCATCTTGCCTTAACAGTCCCTACAAAACTGCTTATTCAGATTAGAACACCTAACTTGTTTTGATCATATCTCACTCATTATATTGATTCCATTACATGGCCAACTCTCACATGTGTACAAGACCCATATCTTAATGTAAATGGATTCTACTTCATCATTTTATCAGTCTAACATGTGGTTCTTTACTGTTTTTATACAGCCTACCATTTAAACAAGATTTACCCATTTTACATGTAGTTTGTCCATCTTTTTAAGCATGTTTATTAACACCAAATCCCCACACAATATTTTTAATCATCATTCATCATCATATACATATACATAAGTAAAAGAAATACAAGATTACATAATCAAAAATAACAAGAGGATAGGAAGAACAATCTTTATACCACCATTAGTGATGAAAAGATGAGGTTTTTGATGAACAAGACTTGGTTCTTGTTATCAAATCTTCAACTTTAGCAATGAAACTTCTTGGGTCCTTCAAATGGATGAACACCTCCATGAAATAATCCCTAAACTTCTTCTTGAAAATCAGCCCAAAGACCTCCATGAAAACTCATTTTCACATGTTATAATCACCTATAATCTTCATCTTTTCAAGTAGGCTTCAACATATGTTGACTATAGCCTTTGTTTATGGTAAAAATTTGATGAAAATGGTGATAGGAGGGTGGTATGGGACGTTCACATAGAGAGAGAAGGAGAGAGTGTGTGAGTTTTGAGAGTGGTTTTGCATGTATGAAATGGTGGAAAGGAGAAAGCTAGTGGTTTTTGAGGTTAAGTGGAGTAGCTTTTAAGCTAAGCTAACACTTGTTAGCTTAGTTGCTACAATGTTGACACATCATGAGATGTGTTGGCTTACTCTTGCCATTTTATTTAGTGGGGGTGGGACAAGTGTCCCACTTGTCTCATCTCCACTAATTTACGGGTACTCCTCGATTCTAGTTTCCTCGATTTGCGTGCCCTCGGGTCGTTTTACGAAAAACGTTTTTATAAAATATGAATCAACGGCACAAAACGAATCTAATAAAAATTGTCTCATAAAAAAACGGAGTTCGAAAACGTAAATACGTAATCCTAGGGTTTCTGGTTTAGTCGTAAAGGACGTTAAAATAAAATCGTAAGTCCTAATCTCTTCTCGTAAATTTGTGAGTTTATGAACCAACACAAATTTAAAATTCCAAAATAATAATCACGGATAAATTTATTTTCTGAAATGTCGGACTGTCACCAAAGACGGTGTATGTAAACGTAAGCACGTAACGTTGAATCCCCCGGTTTAGACGTAGTCGACGCTACTTCAAGACGTAAATCCAAATTACTTCCCAAAAATAAGTGAGTTCATATTGTAACATTAAAATAATGTTTTCAAATAAATATTGAGAATAAAATATCAACCATAAGTTGACGGATTGTCACATATCACGTTCAAAGATTATAGATAATAATGTATTCACAAGATTAGCGATTTATGAGGTTGGACCTGAATGATGGAGAACATCATATGAAAGAAGCACATGGTTCTTGTTCACGAATGTTGGTCGCCTCATCACGTCTGAATTTATCTCTTGACTCCATGTGTACGATTGATATCGTTGTCTTGACACCAACATGTGAACTTGGCACTTTCGGCGTCGAAGATTCTGAATGCTGGAAAATTGCTCCCCTCAATTGTTGACCCGTGTTCTATTGAAAGAGCTGTAGTCACCGTTTGAGTAGTCACATCGTCGAGTATGTAGATATCAAATGTAAATTGCTACGGTTGGTGGAGATGATAACTTCATAAAAACAAGATTTCTCTTGTTTTAACAAATAAATGCACTGACACGTACATAAATTCGTATTAGATTGTGTTATAAAGTAAACACAATCCCCTAAATGGTTGTAACGTAAACCATGCCCGAGAAAATTAATTCCCTTTGTTGAGTCAAAGCTTTCAGGTGAAATACTTGACTTGAGTATGAAAAGCGGGTTACTATCTGAAATAATAGCAAACCATTTTGAGCATGTTTTAAAATGTTTGAACTTCTGCTCGAACTTTATTTACAACCCCGTGTCATTATTGAATGACATTTCTTGTATCGTAAATATTATCGATTCCAGAAGACATGCTCTTTTTATCAAAAAAATTTTGAACACACAATTTTGAAAGATTTGAAAAAAAAACCTTTTGCGAAATTCTCAAAAAATTGTGTTCAAAGTTTTGAAAACCAATTACTTGAGCTTAAGATGTTGAATATCTTATAAAACGAGCTCAAGTCCGAGAAGTTGTAAACTTCCCGTTGTTAAGGATAAGTTTATCATCGGCGATAAACTTTCCTTTTAACTGAAGAACGAGTCCTAAGCTGACATTTACTTAGAAGTCGTTTTCATGAGCTTGAAAAACTTTTGAATGTTTTAACATAAAGCTCATGACCGAGAAATGTGAATTTCTCGTTAGGAGGGAAAGTTGTCTTATTTAAAAGATACACTTTCCTTGATGAGCTTAAAACCTGGAATGTTTTACTACAAGCTCATGACCGAGAAAAATTAATTTCCCGTTACAAGGATAATTTATCATTAAAGATAAGCTTTCCTAAAATTAAAGTCCGAGTTACAGTCTGATATTTAACTGTAAGTCATTGTGCATGAGCTTAAAAACTTCGAATGTTTTTATTATCAGCTCATGCCCGAGAAAAATTAATTTCTCGTTGTAAGGATAAGTTTATCATCGACGATAAACTTTCCTTTTAATTGAAGAACGAGTTCTAAGTTGACATTTACTTAGAAGTCGTTTTCATGTGCTTGAAAAACTTTGAATGTTTTAACGTAAAGCTCATGACCGAGAAAGATGAATTTCTCGTTAAGAAGAAAAGTTATCTTATTTAAAAGATACACTTTTCTTTATGAGCTTAAAACTTGGAATGTTTTAATACAAGCTCATGACCGAGAAAAATTAATTCTCGTTACAAGGATAAGTTATCTTTAAAGATAAGCTTTCCTTTAATTGAATACGGGGCATAATCTGAAATATAATTATACACCATTTACACGAGCTTAAAACCTTTGAATGGTTTTAACGTAAGCTCGTGGCCGAGAAAATTTAATTTCTCGTTAATGAGGATAAGTTTATCATCGGCGATAAACTTTCCTTTATTTGAAGAACGGGTCATCGTCTGACATTTAACGATGAGCCTTGTACACGAGCTTAAAACCTTTGAATGGTTTTAGGATAAGCTCGTGTCCAAGAAAACTTAATTTCTCGTTAATAGGGTAAGTTATCGTTGCGTAGATAAACTTCCCTGTCTCTGAAGTCCGGGTCATCGTCTGTCATTTAACGAGGAGCCATTTACACGAGCTTAAAACCTTTGAATAGTTTAAATGTAAGCTCGTGTCCGAGAAAATTTAATTTCTCGTTTTGAGGGTAAGTTATCGTTGACGAGATGAACTTCCCTTTCTCTGAAGTACGGGTAACATATTGTGATTTGAATGTGAGCCATTGTGCATGAGCTTAAAAAACTTAGAATGTGTTTGATATAAGCTCATGCCCGAGAAAAATTAATTTCTCGTTGTAAGGATAAGCTTATCATCGGCGATAAACTTTCCTTTCTTTGATGAACGAGTTATAGTCTTTGATGTGACTATAAGTCCTTGTGCATGAGCTTAAAAAACTTTGAATGTTTTTAACAAAAGCTCATGCCCGAGAAAAATTTATTTCTCGTTGTGAGGATAAGTTTATCAGCGGCGATAAACTTTCCTTTCTTCGAAGCACGGGTTACAGACTGTGATTTATCTATAAGCCTCTTGTTAAGCTTAACCATGAATCCCCTGAGACCCTTGTTTCTCCGATATCTGCTTCTTCAGCAACCAAACTCTAAGAGTGTCCTTAATTGAATGGTATACAATGATTGGACCGCTTCGTTCTTTTGAAACATCCTCTTTGGCACCTGCATTCTCATTTGGAATTTGCATGCTTTGATATGGGTTAACGATATCTATCTTAGAAGCAAGTGGGGGTTCACAGTTTTCTTTTCTTGTGCTAGAGGTGACCTGGGGAGATGATTCACTTGTCTTAGCTGGTAAACGTTTCCTTTTATAGAAAACCTTAAGTTCAGGCTTAAGTGATGTATCCTCCTTTTTAGTTTCCTCCCTAGTAGTCTTAGTAGAATCAGAGACTATCCTAGTTAAAGGGCACTCGTTTCCTACAATAGTGAAAGTTCTACCAGTGGGGCGCCACATTTTACCAATGGGTTTGATTTTAGCTACGCACTGGGATTTAATTCTAGCACGGGAGTTCACCTCATTAAGTAATTTTTTGATACAAGAATCATGATTGGCTTTAAAGACACATTTCCTACATGTTTTACAAGTAGCATATTTAATGTCCGAGTAAGATCTAGAATTCCTAGATGATTGATTGATGCTCCTAGGATGTGACATGCTACGGTTAGCAGTGTTGGGTAAACTAGAAGGCATCTAACTAGGTTTGAAATTCCTATCTCTTACTTGTGTCTTTTGCATAGTTTCCCTTAGACCAAATGTATGGCGAACGTCATTTGAACTAGTTCGAGACGTGTACTTTGGACTATGTCTAGGGAGACTAGAGGCAATCATGTGATTAGGTCTTGCAAAAGCTGTTTTAGTCACATTAGACCTAGATGGTGGAGTGACTGTTCTAGAAATATGAGCCATATCAACTTGGGAGGCAAACCACGGTCTCGAGGATTGTGATCGCTCGGATCTAAATGCAGTCGGTTGTCGAATGAACTGATTTGTAGGCGGTTTCCCCAAGATTGATCGTTTTTCAAGCTTAGTGTCCACACTAGTTCCTTTAGGCTGGGCACAACGCACCTGAAAAGAGTCGGTCGACTCTCGGTCGCGACCGGGTCGTCGCGTTGCGGCGATTCAGTCGCCGGTGCCAGTCGAGCACAATTCGATCCTACCCACGACCTCTTTTGTGTTTGTGTTTGTGTCTGTGTCTGTGTGTTTTATAAAAAAAAAACTTTTTTTTTTAAATTTAACATGTTTTAATTATATAAATTTTATAAAAAAATTCCAAATTTTAATATATTGAGTTTTTTTTAATTCCTCACAACATATATTAATTTGACAATTTTTTGAGTTAGTTTTAGCTAATGCATTATACCCTCTTTACTTTTAAGTTTCCCAATATTTTTTAGTTTATGTAATGTTTTTTTTTAGTATAACGCGTGTTGTATGGAATAAAATGTTTTTTTTGGAATAAAATGTTATTTTTGTTAAATATAAAATGTTATTTTTATTGAATATAAAATGTTATTTTTATTAAAAATAAAAAAATAAATTTTAAATTAGGTCGCACTAGGTCGCCGGGTTGTGTGATAGGTGTGAAAACACCCATCCTTCTTACCACTTAATTACAATAATAACCGAGCCAAAACGTGTATTTTATGTCATTTATGTCGGAATTATGCGTGGCTTGTGTTTTTGTTGTGATTTAGGACGAAAAGGTGAAAAGTGGAGAAAACACGGCACTCACGGGCTTTTATCGAAGAAAAAGACGAAAGATGAAGTCTAAAGATCAAGAGTGGAAAAGGAACGGAAGTCCAAGACCAATTCTGAATATTTATCGAAGAAAAAGTCAAGAGACGGAAGTTTACTAAAAAGCCGAAGAACTCAAGTCTAATTTATTAAAGATTACAAGACGAGTTTGAAGAAATCCCAAGACAAAGTCCAAGTATTAAGAAGATTAACAAAAGATTAAGAAGATCAAGGACTAATGGCGCAATTAAGAGAAAGAAGAAAGAGGGAGGAAGCTTCCTTAGCTCCTCCCTAATCTCCCTATAAATAGATTCCACCTTCATTTTGTTTAAGTTGTGGGAGGCTTGACAAGCCTCTCTTCCACCATCTTCAATTTCTTGTTCTTTACTTTTATGCATCTTAATCTCCATGTAATGCACCTTTAATTTTCTTTTAATTCCAAGTAAGTTTCCATTTAATTGATGTCAATCTTTACTTTATTGTTAATCTCCTTCTTCCTTTCTTGCTTGATTTGTTCTTAATCTTTGTGTTCATGTTCTTGAGTTTTCTTATTTTCAATCAAGTGGGTTTTGATTGATTTGGTTTTGTTTGTTAGTTTTAATGATTTATTTTGATTGATTATTGTTAATTGATGTTTGTTGGTTGTTTTGGTTTAATCTTTTGGTTTGTTTTGATTAGATTTGCTCAAATTCGTGCTTTGTTCTTTGTTCCCTGAATCTCGTTACTGTTACTGTATTCTTGCCCAGGACTTTCCAAATAGGCTGCTACATTTTCCTTCTATGCGGAATATTTCGAATATTCCGAATAGACTGTCTTTGTATTCTTCTATGCGGAATATTAGATATTCCGTATAGAATCCCTATTCGGAATATCTGGATATTCCGAATAGAGACCCTTACTCGGAATGTCTGATTATTCCGAATAGAGTTTTCTATTCGGAATATTAGATTATTCCGAGTAGTGTCTTCTATTCGGAATGTTCAAATATTCCGAATAGCCCATTTTTTCCGCATAGCTTTTATTTATTCCGCATAGGGCATTCATTTATTCCGAATAGAGTCATTTTTCAATTATTCCGCATAGACATCCTTATTCGAAATATTTGTTTATTCCGAATAGAGTTTTTAGTTTTCAGTTTTAAACTTTATTTTTCCCGCCATTTTCTTTACTTGCACTTTTACTCGCTTTCATTTCGATTTAAGTTTTAATTTGAGTTATTTACTTTTATTGCCTTTTATTTCTCGTCATTTATTTCCCGTTAAGTTTTAATCTTTCATTATTGTTTACTTTTACCGTCTTTACTTTATTTTTATTTGTTTCAAGTTTTTATCTTTTCATTAGTTTTAGACAACGACACCCTTTTATTTGATTCACCAAGAACAACTAAGTCGCACAATTAACCAGAGATCAATTCGAATAGACACCGAGAAAACGAACTTTTCAACGAGAAAAATCTCAGTTATTAAAATGGCGCCGCTGCCGGCTCTTTTCGTGAAGATCGAAGGTTTTTTGTGAGTGACGCGTTGGATTTTGGGATCCGTTCACTTGTGAAAGTTATTTTTCTTGTCAAAAATTTTCAAATATCCAAAAACATTTGAAATATCATAAAAAGCATTTCTTTTTCAAAGTTTTGCACCAAAAATATTCTTCTTGCTTATCTATCTTTCTTTATGGATTTTTATGTCCATTGCGTCCGGTGTGGGAAACAATTATCTGGGAACAACTCTTGTCAATGGTGTACATGTGAGCGGTGCGGAAACGATATCGACTACACACAATCCGGATTTTGTCCTTTGTGCAACTCGACTAATTCGTACTTTTTGAACCTACCTCCTGTTCCCCCGTGCATCTATTGTGGAACGATTCTCATTGGCATGTTTCGTGCCCGGTTCGATACCCGTATGATCACGGGCAAGAACCAGGGTACAATTATGACAATGATAATAGCTATCCACAAGACGCACCTGATTTTTCTCCATACCCGGTTTGCAACAACTGTGGGGGTCCTCACGATACCTATTATTGTCAACCAATGAATTGTTATGAGCCAAATCTGTGTCCTCAGTTTTCTTCACCTATGGATTATTATGAACCAAACTCGGTTTCTAATTATTCCCAACCGATGAACAACTATGAGCCACAACCTTGCTATAATTCCGGTTTTCAAAATCATGAGCCACCACCGCACTCACTCGATCATCAGCCTTGTCACGGGATGAGTTACCAAGAACCAATTGTCGATCTTGCTACAGCTTTTCAAGAGCAATCAAAAGAGCTTTTACACACACTGCAAACTTGTATGGAGTCATTTTTTCAGCAGCAAGATCAGACAAGTACTCATATCCCTGAGCATATTATTGGCCCTATAGATAATGAGGAGAGTGATGACGATATTGAGGTTATTTTCGACGAGGAGGAATTTCTTAAGCAAAATACTTCACTCCTTCGTGATGATGGTTTGCACATTCCCGAGATCGATGAATATCTTGATATTGATACCCCCGTGGAATACATATCCGGGTATTGTGATGTGGAGGGAGATATACTTTTTCTAGAGGATTTATTACACGATGACACTACACCTTCTATCCCAGAGGTGGAAAGATGTGAATCTCCTGAAAAATGGACGCAGGTGGAAGGTAACTGTTCTCATACTTCTCATATTATATTGCCACCTCCTCCTCCCACGTGCACACCCAAGCGGGTGATGTATCACTTTTACTCTACTCGTTTTATACCAGGAAATGAGGATGAGTGCTTTGACCCGGGAGGTGACATTGATTATGCTATGATTGATAACAATACGGCTTTGCCGTTTGCTCAGCATCCATTGTCTTTGGGGGAGGACAATGTGCTTACTTCACCCACCCCACCTCCCGGGGATCTTGAATTCACATACTATACGTATGTTGAAAGGACCTTTCTCCCTTTCAAGACTTATCCCCCTGCCTCTCCTTTGTTGATATCCTCCGGGAACGAGGACAAAGTCTTTGATCCCAGTATCACATTCGAGGCTTCCCCATGGACCATTTAATTCGGGGACGAGTAAGGCTCGTGACTCGGTTAACAAAAACAAGCGCTTTTTTGGAGGCAACCCAATTATCTATCTATTTTCACCATAAGTGTAGGGGGGAGCCCCGTGGTGTTTCTTGCTTTCTTTCTCATCATGTGCAGGGATTAGAGCTTCAAAGACACACTCTTGATGACTTTTGACGAACCGTGACTCCGTATTCCCTTCTTCCCTGTTCTATCCTAAAACTCTTTTCGATTCACTATTTTATATTTCTTAATATTAAAATAGGAATCTCTTTAGTTGTCTTTTCCTTAACGAGATTTAAACAAAGTGCACAATGTCATAAGTGTAGGGGAGTTTACTCCCACATGCTTAAACATTGAGGACAATGTTTATATTAAGTGTAGGGGGGACTTCTATCGAAGTTAAGTGTCCTTTTCCTTGTATTTGTCCTCATTTTAACCGGAAAAATCAGTTTTTCGACATTTTTCAAAATTTTTAATCTATTTTGGCCTAGTTGTAGTCTCCTTTATTTTTGTTACTTTCTAGCATTTTAATAAAATGGTTTTAGAAAGTTTAGATATCTTAGATATATTAGGCCCGTTGTGAATATTTTGACTCAACCCGAGTTTACTTATCCAAGTTCACTCTAGCTAGTATCCTTAACCATGTAGACCTTAATTGGTTTATTAGGCTAAGTATCCACGAGTCTCATTACTTGAGATTTTAAATTGTGGAGAACGAGAAATGATAGATTTAGTTACAAGTTTGGTATTCTCTCATTAACTTATGTGAGTTAATTATGATCTTTTTCTCCCATCACTTGCTAATAAATTATCTACAATAAGTAAGGTCGTACGATTTGAAAAGTTACTTAGTTTCTAGCCCAAGATCGTTTAAAAGTTGCTCGGTAATGACGAGAGTTCATAGCCAAGGCATAACTTATGAAGCGGGGCGCGAAGATTGGCGAGTCCGAAAAGGCCCTAACAAGGCATGAGGGCTACATTTTGTTGCTAAAGATCCAAAAGTGATGTGAAGAATCATTTATCGAAAATCAATATGAAAGATCAAGACACACGACGAAAAGCAAAAACTCCCCAAAAGTCATGGAGAAGTCTATCCGAAAAGAACCTAACAAGGTATGAGGATAAATAGATCCAAGTCCTAAAAGGAGGCGGATCGTTGTATATCAAAGTCCAAAATAAAGATTGGAGAAAAATGAAGAAGTCGTGGTCCACAGATGAAGAATCTCTCAAAAATTTCAAGTGAAGAAATTCCTATTATGAAGAGAAGACCATAATTTCAAGAACGTCTCTCGAAGATTCGAAGTATGAAGTCGCTGCCAAATATCGGCCCGAGAAAGGTCTCAAATCGCGAACCAAGTTATGCCAAGATATGAACTTTTTGATATCCCGAGAAGCAGTTTTAAGAGATTTTGTCCTTTAGCTAACTATTGATCAAATCGTCCTACTTTGCTTTCAGCCTAAATAAACTATCTAAATAAGTCGAACAATGCATCCTCGTGATCATTCAAGGCATCAATAAAATATAAGAGATACCCATAGGAATAAGGGAGTTTAAGTGATTAATTAAACCGCATGAGTAAATGTTTGTTATGCTAACTTGTACTAACAATGATCTTGTTTTTAAGCTTGGCATGGTGAACGTGAAACTTGAGGGTGATAAACATTCATGACATACAAGCCCTAATGTAAGTCTTAGATTTCTTTACAAGTTTCTTCCTTGTTGCATCTTGGTATTTTCTATCTTTTTGATTTTCCTTAGTTGTTTAATAAAGGCCAAGGTAGGTTGATTATGATGGAAAGTGTAAACCTTGCTTAATTGCTAAGCATTGCATGAGGGCATTGCAATGGTTAAGTGTAGGGGATTTGATAGGTGTGAAAACACCCATCCTTCTTACCACTTAATTACAATAATAACCGAGCCAAAACGTGTATTTTATGTCATTTATGTCGGAATTATGCGTGGCTTGTGTGTTTTGTTGTGATTTAGGACGAAAAGGTGAAAAGTGGAGAAAACACGGCATTCACGGGCTTTTATCGAAGAAAAAGACGAAAGATGAAGTCTAAAGATCAAGAGTGGAAAAGGAACGGAAGTCCAAGCCCAATTCTGAAGATTTATCGAAGAAAAAGTCAAAAGACGGAAGTTTACTAAAAAGCCGAAGAACTCAAGTCTAATTTATTAAAGATTACAAGACGAGTTTGAAGAAATCCCAAGACAAAGTCCAAGTATTAAGAAGATTAACAAAAGATTAAGAAGATCAAGGACTAATGGCGCAATTAAGAGAAAGAAGAAAGAGGGAGGAAGCTTCCTTAGCTCCTCCCTAATCTCCCTATAAATAGACTCCACCTTCATTTTGTTTAAGTTGTGGGAGGCTTGACAAGCCTCTCTTCCACCATCTTCAATTTCTTGTTCTTTACTTTTATGCATCTTAATCTCCATGTAATGCACCTTTAATTTTCTTTTAATTCCAAGTAAGTTTCCATTTAATTGATGTCAATCTTTACTTTATTGTTAATCTCCTTCTTCCTTTCTTGCTTGATTTGTTCTTAATCTTTGTGTTCATGTTCTTGAGTTTTCTTATTTTCAATCAAGTGGGTTTTGATTGATTTGGTTTTGTTTGTTAGTTTTAATGATTTATTTTGATTGATTATTGTTAATTGATGTTTGTTGGTTGTTTTGGTTTAATCTTTTGGTTTGTTTTGATTAGATTTGCTCAAATTCGTGCTTTGTTCTTTATTCCCTGAATCTCGTTACTGTTACTGTATTCTTGCCCAGGACTTTCCGAATAGGCTGCTACATTTTCCTTCTATGCGGAATATTTCGAATATTCCGAATAGACTGTCTTTGTATTCTTCTATGCGGAATATTAGATATTCCGTATAGAATCCCTATTCGGAATATCTGGATATTCCGAATAGAGACCCTTACTCGGAATGTCTGATTATTCCGAATAGAGTTTTCTATTCGGAATATTATATTATTCCGAGTAGTGTCTTCTGATAGGTGTGTAAACACCTATCTTTTCTACCACTTAACTACAATAATAACCGGACCAAAACGTGTATTCTATGTCTTTTATGTCGGAATTATGCGTGGTTTGTGTTTTTGTTGTGATTTAGGATGAAAAGGTGAAAAATGGATAAAACACGGACATTCACGGGCATTTATGGACTTTTATTGAAGAAAAGGATAAAAGACGAAGTCAAGAAGTCAAGAGTGCAAAAAGAACGGAAGTCCACGACCAATTCTGAAGATTTATCGAAGAAAAAGTCAAAAGACGGAAGTTTATCAAAAGCCGTAGAATTCAAGTCTATTTTATTGAAGAATTTAAAGACGAGTTCAAAAGAAATCCCGAAGTCAAAAGTCCCTTAAAGTCCAAGATTAAAGAAGATTAGAAGAAAAGGACTAAGTACGCAATTAATGAAGATTAATAAAAGGAGGGACTTAAACTTGTAATTAAGAAGAAAGGAAAGAGGGGAGGAAGCTTCCTTAATCCTCCCCTATATATAGATTAGGATAGTTATTATTTCACTCTTGTTGGCTAAGGTGACAATTAGTCTTCCACCATTTAAATACTTGTTCATTAATTTTTCATGTCATTTTAATTCATGTTATGCACCTTAATTACCATTTAATTCCAAGTAAGTTTTCATTTTAATTCTTGTCAAATCTTTATTTTATCTCGTCAATCTCTTATCTACCTTTCTTCTTCTTTGATTCATGAGTTTATATTATGTTCATGTTTAGGCTTTGATTTGATCCAAAGTGGTTTTTGATTTTTGTTGTAAAAGTTGTTTGATTTCATGTTTTTAATTGTTTGTTGATGCTTATTAGTTGAATCGTTACTGTTCAAATTGATACGTGTGTTTGATTTTGATTACTTTTTGTTTATAACTGCTACTGTACACATCTTCCTTGTTCTTCGGAAGTATTGCTTTGTTTCTGTGTTTCCAGAAAAAGTTCCGAACCAAGGATAGGATAGAAGGTTTCATTCGGAAGTTATAATTTTCCGAATCAAGGAGCTTCATCCGGAAGTCAAAACTTCCGAACCAAGGTTGCTCATTCGGAACTTCAAAAGTTCCGAACCAAACTTGTTCATTCGGAAGTCAAAACTTCCGAATCAGGACTCTTCATTCGGAACCTTCCGAGTCAGTAACTTCCGAACCAATTCCAACAGTTCCAAGCCAAGAGCCTTCATTCGGAACTTCAAAAGTTCCGAATAAGGGAGCTTCATCCGGAAAGTTCCGAATCAGGGGGTGACCAAAACTTCCGAATCAAGGCAAGATTTACAAGTTCCGAATCAGCAAGTTCCGAACGAAGCATTATTTTGGATAAGTGACATATTCAGATCAATTTGTTCCGGATCAAGGATTTTGGTAATATTCCAAGTAAAGAAGAGTCATTTCAACCAAAGGTGACATTCAGGTCGAGTGATTATTCCAAACGAAGGTTTATTTCGAATGAGCTGTATTCAGGTTCTTATTAGTTTTTGTCTTTGATTTATACCTTCAAGCTTTATTTTACTTGCCTTTTTATTTAATTGCACTTTTAGATTATTTGCCTTAGTTTTAGTCGCACTTCAAGTTTGCATTAGATAGATTTAAGTTTACGTAATTTTACTTTAGTGTCCTTTAATTTTAGTCACGTTTTTAAATACTTGCACTTTGCTTTAATTAAACTTAGATTTACGTTAGGAGCACTTTTACTTTTAAGTCTTTGCATTTAAATTTAAAATTACCCAAATATATTCTTTTTCACCAAAGATCAACTAAGTCACACATAGGGAGCCTAGATCAATTCGTTAAGATACCGAGAACAACAACTGAACCTAGAAAAATCTTAGTTATCAAATGGCGCCGCTGCCGGCTCTTTTCGTTAAGATCAACAGTTTTCTGTGCTAGATACGTTGCTTTTTGGGATCCGTTCACTTGTGAACGTTATTTTCTTGCCTTAAAAATTCCAAAAAAATCATAAAAATTAAAAATTCATAAAAACCATAAAAATTAAAAATTTCAAAAATCCAAAAAGATTTTCTTTTTATTGTGTATATATATTGTCTTTGCGTTTGGTTTCTTTTTCTTTTGCATTTTCAGGTGTATGCGTACTAGATCTTCTAACTACCAAGAGCCCGAGCCTCAAGAAGATTTAGATATGGCAGGTGTTAACAACAATAATCAACTACCGCACCTCAACAATAATAATAATAACAACAATGCTCTTCCACAGCCCGATCTTCGGACCATGGAGGAACTTTGTCAACCAACCATGTTTGGACGAGGAGGACCGATTGCGCCGATGCAAATCAACGCTCCTGAGTTTTCGTTGAAGCACCACATGATTCAGCAAGTGCAAACAAACCCATTTAGAGGATTGCCTGATGATGATGCCAACAAACACCTCGACAAGTTCATTACAATCACCCAAAGCATGAAGTTGCCTGGGGCCACAATGGATGTACTCCGCCTACAACTCTTCCCACATACTTTATCGCATCATGCCGAGAAATGGTTTGATCGTCTCCCGAAGAATTCTATTCACACTTGGGATGACATGACTCAACGCTTTCTTTCGCGCTACTTTCCACCATCCATGGTCACAAGCCTTCGCAATCAGATCAGCGGTTTCATGCAAGATCCCGATGAATCTCTTTTTGATGCATGGGAGAGATATAATGTCCTGATCGACCGTTGTCCAAACCACAACATGCTTCCGGTCACCTTGATCGATACTTTCTACAACGGATTGACTTTTCGAGATCGTGATACGATCAATGCAGCCGCCGGTGGCACATTCATGAAAAGGAGACCCGAGGAGTGTAGAGAGTTAATTGAAAACATGACTACTCATCATAAGAACTGGGATTCTTCTGCTTCTTCTAGAAACAACACGAGAGTCAATGTTTCCTCTACCTCAGCAAACCCTGAGATGACCGAACTCACCCGCATGATGGCTGAAATGAGCAAAAGTATTACGCTTCTCGCTTCAAACCAACAACAACATCAAGTTAAAGCAGTCGCTAATCCTTGTGAAACATGTGGCGGTCCTCACTCATACACCGATTGTCCTTCGACACAAGGAAATCCGGAAAATGTGTATGCAGCTTACGGTAATTATTCACCGGAAAATTACCAAGCTAGACAACAAGGGGATAGAAATCTGCTGAGCTACCGTTCCAACAATTACCTTTCACCCGGTTTTTCTCCTCAAAACCAAAATCCCGCCAACAACTACAATAGAAGCAACCAAATACCACCTCGTGCTTCTAATCCTTATCAACCACCCACCCAACAACACCCACCCATTAATCCTGATGTTGACACAATCATGAGAACTCAAGGTGAGCAAATCAAGAATCTACAGAGCCAAATTATTAATTTGAAAGGAGATATCTTGAAGCAAGGTAATGACATCCGAACCGAGGTTCGTGAAAATCTTCAATCTTCTTTCATCACTCAAACAACTGAATTAAAGAATCTGTTGGCTAGTTTCTTGCCCGAAGCTCAACCTTCTTCTTCGGGTTCTCTACCTTCAAACACCGTCACCAATCCGCGAGCTAATGTGAGTGCTATAACTACGCGTAGTGGAATTACCATTGTCAATCCACCTGACTCACCACCATTATCTACACCTCCTCCACCACCATGTATCCCTACTCCTCTTACACTTAGTGATAGTACACCATTACCGTCTCCGCCTCGTCATGACGATGTATCTCGGAAGGACCCTTCAACTTCACAACCTTCAACAACTACACCTCCACCCAACCCTTATCAGCCCAGAATCCCATACCCTTCTCGCATAGGCAAGACCAACGAGCTAACCAAGAATGACTGTAATGTAATGAAATATGTGGATATGCTATCTAAAATGACCATCAACATTAGCCTTGTTGAAGCACTTTGCCACATGCCAAAATTTGTCAAAGCATTCAAGGAATTGCTTAGCAAGAAGGAGAAGCTGCTTGAACTCGCCAACACACGCTTAAATGAAAACTGCTCTGCAGTCCTTCTTAGAGAACTTCCGGAAAAGCTTGGAGATCCCGGTCGTTTTGTCTTGTCTTGCGTATTCAACAAAACTGAAGAATTTACTGCCCTTGCTGATCTCGGGGCTAGTATTAATCTTATGCCACTCAGTGTTTGGAAAACACTATCATTACCCGATCTCATTCCAACAAAGATGACTCTCGAACTTGCAAACCGCACTCTCGCTTACCCCGTTGGTATAGCCGAAGACGTGTTTATTAAAGTTGGCACATTTACTTTCCCGGTTGACTTTGTCGTAGTTGATTATGAAATGGACCCTCGTATTCCTTTAATACTTGGTCGGCCATTCTTGAGAACCGGACGTGCTTTAATAGATGTGGCCGAAGGTGAGTTAATCTTACGAGTCGGGGATGATTCTAAAATTTTTAGAATGGGGAAGCTTACAGGCAAATCCTTTGGAGACCGAGAATCAGTGAATATGATAAATGTGCTCGATGACTTTACCGTCTACGATAATCCTTTATTCGAGTCTTCCACTGATAATCCACTCTTTGAAGATGATGTGGATAATTCTCTTCCTACTTTGGAAGCTCCTCCCATTTATGATTCTCCACCGGTCTTCGATGCTTATGATGATGATGATTCTAGCTCAGATTCGGATGATTTTCACTGTACTTCTGAGTATCCCGAGCTGCCTACATATGATGATTTTGATGAGGCCGATACTCTCTCGAGCGATTCTTCACATGATGAAGATCCTCCACCATCACTCGATCCTACTTTGGACGATTATTCATTTGAGGAAGATTTTTCTGAATTTCTCAACACATACTTCCCTCATGAGAGTGATGCTCCTCCTTTTGACTTTGAAGATTATCGTCTTGATCCTACTTTGGATTTGAAGAGCATTTTGTCAAAGGAGAAGAAACCGGTTGACACCGAAGTCCGTTGCACGTATGATTTGACACCTCTTTGTCCCACTTCTGAGGACGAGGTTGTGCTTCTTTGCGGATCTTCTTCACACTCGGCTGAGCCTGAGTGCTATTTTCCCCTAAAGGAAAAGGTGTTCGATCCCGGTATTGAAGTCTTTAAGCCATCTCAGTATCCACCTGATGAAATAAAAAGAAAAATCTTTGGAACCATTGAAGACATGCTTGCACCGCACCATCCTTGCTTCTACTGTGCTCCATCACTGCTTAAGGGAACCTTGCCACTTCTCTTTTGGCTTGCCTTGTTCGCCTTAAGCTCTTGCTTATTGATGGATGAAAACTATGTCTTTGATCCTGGTGGATTTGTTTCATGCTACTTCCGTTGATGATCAAGGTCGAGTCAGGCTCACGACTCGGTTAACAAAAATCAAGCGCTTCTTGGGAGGCAACCCATGTATCTATCTTTCCGCTTTCTTTATCATAAGTGTAGGGGGGACCCCTTTGGATTGCTATTTCCTCTCCTCACTTCTTAATCAGGGATTCGAGCTTCAATGACCCACTGTTGATGATTCTTGACGACCCGTGATTCCGTGTTCTACTTCTTCCCGGTTCTATCCTAAACTCTTTTCGATTCACTATTTTATATTTTCTCAATATTAAAATAGGAATCTCTTTAGTAGTCTTTTCCTTAGCAAGATTTAAACAATGTGCACAATGTCCTAAGTGTAGGGGAGCTTACTCCCACATGCTTAAACATTGAGGACAATGTTTATCTTAAGTGTAGGGGGGACTTCTATCGAAGTTAAGTGGTCTTTTCCTTGTATTTGTCCTCATTTTAACCGGAAAATCAATTTTTCTACATTTGTCAAAATTTTTGATCTATTTTGGCCTATTAGTTGTTATCTTTGTATAGTTATTTTCTTTCTCCGCTAGAATAAATGTTTAATAAGTGGTTTTAATTTTCAAACGTTGTGAATCTTTTGACTCAATCCGAGTTTACTCTAGCTAGTATCCTTAACATGTTTAAGTCAAGTTTTGCTAGGCTTTTATATAGGGAGCTATAAAACGCGAAAGTCTTAACTCTCACGGGTTAAGAACAATAACTTTTCGCAAGTTCCTATAATTGATCCTAGAGAGTCGTTTATCAAGGGAACTTTAAGATGCGATTTCTAAACTTGAAAAAGTCTAAGAATTTGCAAGATCCTATAGGCGACTCGAAAACCCAAAACTTTGATTTAATAGGCTAAGTATCTACGAGTCTCATTACTTGAGATTTTAAACTGTGGAGAACGAGAAATGATAGAGCAAATTATAAGTTCGGTATTCTTTCATGAATTTATGTGAGTTAATTATGAGCCTATTCTCCCATCGCTTGCTAATAATTTATTTGCTAATAAATAAGGTTGTACGATTTGAAAAGTTACTTAGCTTCTAGCCTCAGATCGTTTAAAAGTTGCTCGGTAATGACGAGAGTTCATAGCCAAGGCATAACTTATGAAGCGGGGCGCGAAGATTGGCGAGTCCGAAAAGGCCCTAACAAGGCATGAGGGCTATGTTTTGTTGCTAAAGATCCAAAGTGATGTGAAGAATCATTTATCGAAAATCAATATGAAGGATCGAGACACACGACGTAAAGCAAAACTCCCCAAAAGTCATGGAGAAGTGTATCCGAAAAGACCCTAACAAGGTATGAGGATAAATAGATCCAAGTCATAAAAGGAGGCGGATCGTTGTATATCAAAGTCCAAAATAAAGATTGGAGAAAAATGAAGAAGTCGTGGTCCAAGTATGAATCTCTCAAAACTTCAAGTGAAGAAATTACAATTATGAAGAGAAGACCATTATTTCATGAACGTCTCTCAAGATTTGAAGTATGAAGTCGCTGCCAAATATCGGTCCGAGAAAGGTCTCAAATCGCGAACCAAGTTATGCCAAGATATGAACTTTCTGATATCCCGAGAAGCAGTTTTAAAAGATTTGGTCCTTTAGCTAACTATTGATTAAATCGTGCACTTTATTTTCAGACTAAATAACTATCGAAATAAGTCAAACAATGCATCTTCATGATCATTCAAGACAAATAATAAAATATAAGAGATACACCTAGGAATAAGGGAGTCTAAGTGAGTAATTGGCCCACATGAGTTCGTGTTAGTTTACTCACTTATAATAACAATGATCTCGTTTTTAAGCTTGGTTTGGAGAAAGTGAAAACTTGAGGATGATGACTATTCATAACATTTTCAAAACCCAAGGTATGCTTTTGATTTCTTTATTTTGTATGTTTTTAATTTTCTATCTCTTTAATAAAGGCCAACGTGGATTGATTACGATGGAAAGTGTAATCTTGCTTTGTAACTAATGCATTGCATGAGGACATTGCAATGGTCAAGTGTAGGGGATTTGATAGGTGTGTAAACACCTATCTTTTCTACCACTTAACTACAATAATAACCGGACCAAAACGTGTATTCTATGTCTTTTATGTCGGAATTATGCGTGGTTTGTGTTTTTGTTGTGATTTAGGATGAAAAGGTGAAAAATGGATAAAACACGGACATTCACGGGCATTTATGGACTTTTATTGAAGAAAAGGATAAAAGACGAAGTCAAGAAGTCAAGAGTGCAAAAAGAACGGAAGTCCACGACCAATTCTGAAGATTTATCGAAGAAAAAGTCAAAAGACGGAAGTTTATCAAAAGCCGTAGAATTCAAGTCTATTTTATTGAAGAATTTAAAGACGAGTTCAAAAGAAATCCCGAAGTCAAAAGTCCCTTAAAGTCCAAGATTAAAGAAGATTAGAAGAAAAGGACTAAGTACGCAATTAATGAAGATTAATAAAAGGAGGGACTTAAACTTGTAATTAAGAAGAAAGGAAAGAGGGGAGGAAGCTTCCTTAATCCTCCCCTATATATAGATTAGGATAGTTATTATTTCACTCTTGTTGGCTAAGGTGACAATTAGTCTTCCACCATTTAAATACTTGTTCATTAATTTTTCATGTCATTTTAATTCATGTTATGCACCTTAATTACCATTTAATTCCAAGTAAGTTTTCATTTTAATTCTTTTCAAATCTTTATTTTATCTCGTCAATCTCTTATCTACCTTTCTTCTTCTTTGATTCATGAGTTTATATTATGTTCATGTTTATGCTTTGATTTGATCCAAAGTGGTTTTTGATTTTTGTGGTAAAAGTTGTTTGATTTCATGTTTTTAATTGTTTGTTGATGCTTATTCATTGAATCGTTACTGTTCAAATTGATACGTGTGTTTGATTTTGATTACTTTTTGTTTATAACTGCTACTGTACACATCTTCCTTGTTCTTCGGAAGTATTGCTTTGTTTCTGTGTTTCCAGAAAAAGTTCCGAACCAAGGATAGGATAGAAGGTTTCATTCGGAAGTTATAATTTTCCGAATCAAGGAGCTTCATCCGGAAGTCAAAACTTCCGAACCAAGGTTGCTCATTCGGAACTTTAAAAGTTCCGAACCAAACTTGTTCATTCGGAAGTCAAAACTTCCGAATCAGGACTCTTCATTCGGAACCTTCCGAGTCAGTAACTTCCGAACCAATTCCAACAGTTCCGAGCCAAGAGCCTTCATTCGGAACTTCAAAAGTTCCGAATAAGGGAGCTTCATCCGGAAAGTTCCGAATCAGGGGGTGACCAAAACTTCCGAATCAAGGCAAGATTTACAAGTTCCGAATCAGCAAGTTCCGAACGAAGCATTATTTTGGATAAGTGACATATTCAGATCAATTTGTTCCGGATCAAGGATTTTGGTAATATTCCAAGTAAAGAAGAGTCATTTCAACCAAAGGTGACATTCAGGTCGAGTGATTATTCCAAACGAAGGTTTATTTCGAATGAGCTGTATTCAGGTTCTTATTAGTTTTTGTCTTTGATTTATACCTTCAAGCTTTATTTTACTTGCCTTTTTATTTAATTGCACTTTTAGATTATTTGCCTTAGTTTTAGTCGCACTTCAAGTTTGCATTAGATAGATTTAAGTTTACGTAATTTTACTTTAGTGTCCTTTAATTTTAGTCACGTTTTTAAATACTTGCACTTTGCTTTAATTAAACTTAGATTTACGTTAGGAGCACTTTTACTTTTAATTCTTTGCATTTAAATTTAAAATTACCCAAAAATATTCTTTTTCACCAAAGATCAACTAAGTCACACATAGGGAGCCTAGATCAATTCGTTAAGATACCGAGAACAACAACTGAACCTAGAAAAATCTTAGTTATCATCTTCTATTCGGAATGTTCAAATATTCCGAATAGCCCATTTTTTCCGCATAGCTTTTATTTATTCCGCATAGGTCATTTTTCATTTATTCTGAATAGAGTCATTTTTCAATTATTCCGCATATACATCCTTATTCGGAATATTTGTTTATTCCGAATAGAGTTTTTAGTTTTCAGTTTTAAACTTTATTTTTCCCGCCATTTTCTTTACTTGCACTTTTACTCGCTTTCCTTTCGATTTAAGTTTTAATTTGAGTTATTTACTTTTATTGCCTTTTATTTCTCGTCATTTATTTCCCGTTAAGTTTTAATCTTTCATTATTGTTTCCTTTTACCGTCTTTACTTTATTTTTATTTGTTTCAAGTTTTTATCTTTTCATTAGTTTTAGACAACGACACCCTTTTATTTGATTCACCAAGAACAACTAAGTCGCACAATTAACCAGAGATCAATTCGAAGAGACACCGAGAAAACGAACTTTTCAACGAGAAAAATCTCAGTTATTATTGTGGCAAATAGGTCGCACTAGGTCGCCGGCCGAAAAAACTAGGTCGCGACCCCCATGCGTTGTGCCTAGCCTTAGTTTTCCTCAACTCGTTTTTCAGAGCCGCTATTGCAAAAACCTTTTCTTGAACTTGAGCCTTTAAAGTCTCATTCTCTTTGAGCAATTCATCTTGGGATGCCAACTTAGATTCAAGCAACTTAATTTGTTTCAAAAGATTATCCTTTTCAGCTTTAGAATCTAGAACTGTTTGATCTAATTTTCGTTCAAGAACAACGTTTAACTTTTCAAGTTTTTCAAAATATGTTTCAAATTTCTCCGTTTTCTTTGAAAATTCAATTTTGGCATCCTCAAGATCTTTTGATTGTTGAGCTACGATCGATTCTAGCTCTTCAATCTTAGACTTAGAGTTGGTTAAAGAAGCAGACGTAAAACGATTAGCAGGATTGTTAATTAGCGCATTCACTTCAGACAACATATGAAGAATATTATATGTACTTGACATGCTACTTGGTTCCTGCTTTCCTCCTGAATCCATGCCATTGCTTCCCGTGTAACATCTTCTTGTATCGTGTTGCAATTCTCCCGCTTGATATATCGAATCCAATGAATCCATTGAATGTCGATTAAAATTTCTGGGATCCTTGTTGGGACACAATAATTTCGAGGACGTGATTGATTTTGAGATTTCACAATTCGAGAAGAAACTTATAATTGACCCACTCCTAACCAAGATATAAACGACCTAAGATATAGTATGAATTATACGCTATAAACGGTCCACCATTAAAGTCGCAGCCCAACAACAACTATACCCTTAAAATAAACCGGCCCAAACACATCGTTACAAATTAAAAACACTCAAAACCATATCTCACAAATCAATAGTAAAGTCTTGGTTGATTTAAAAAAAAATCTGAAACACCCACCCACCCAATCGATATAAAAATCTGATATGAAACACCCACCCAATCAATATAAAAATCTGATATCAAGAAACTAGACACGTGGTGTATATAAAAATCTATCCAAACCCTAAACTTTTGCAACCCTAAACTCTCTCTATCTTAAACACACGCAGCTGCTCCACTCACTGCATTCTTGTTTTCTCCGCTTCTTAACTCCTCTCAAAGGAGCAAAAAAAACCAGTCACAAAATAAAAAAAATACCAGATCAAGATCCAAACTATATCAATCACAAACCAATCATCCACGAAAATCACAATACATCATCAAAAACTAAATCTCATAAAAAGTTCTCAGGAAAGATTCGAATGGTGTTATGGATATGATTTTTTTCGAGTTGTTTTTATTTCTTAAGGTGAAACTGATTTCGAATCTAACAAAGACCATGAAAACTCGAATGTTAATCGACTTCAGGATCAAAGAAATGATCTCGGGTAAGTGAATCTTTGATAATTCGAAACACAAAACGAATCAATGAATTGATTATAACAAAAAAAATTGTTATTAATCCTTCATGACATTCGAAAATCAAGGATGGTTTTAAAAAATGATCAGTGATGAATTCGTTTTCATGTGTGTATGTTGACTTAGATTTTATTTCTTTTTATTCGAAAAAAAATACAACTAGGATCAATGAAGAAATCTTGTAATGAGATAGATTTTTATAGAACGGGGCTTTGCATGTCCGATCTCAAACAAGATCTGAGATCACTCAATGGGTTTTCTGTTTTAATTGATTGATTGAGTTTGGTTGATGATGGGTGCAGTTGAGTCTCTCTATCGAGTCAGTTTGAGTCTGGGTCGAGTCGATGTTCGTGAGTCGAGGGTCAGAGTCTAGTGAGTCGAGGGGCAGGGATTCGAGGTTTGGTTCAAGGGTGTGTTGAGTTTGTGGGGTTTGTTTTTAGTCAACGGTTGTGGTCGAGCACTGACGTTGAAAGTCGAAAGAGCTCAAGTCGAGTCTTGTTGTGATGGTGTGTCGTGAGGGTGTGTGAATCTTGGCCTCGAGTGGTTTGATGTTAGTTGGTTTGTCGAGTCGAGTCTAGGTTGAAAGTCGAAAGAGGGTGAGTCGTGGTCGAGTGTTGAGTCTTGAAGTCTGGGTTTTTGTTTAAAAGATGTGATGGATAGAGTGTTTGGTTTGAATTTAGGACGAGAGTTGAGGCAGATGAGTGTGGGACAATCGTAATGTGAATAATGCCAAACAGACTCACAATCGCAATATTAGAAGTGGTTTAAGATATTTAAAATGAATCGCAATGTGAAGGACAAAAATTTGTATCGCAATGTATAAAATAATGACCCTCACAATATGACAAAATAAAGTTACTATCGCAATAATAGCAAAATTATTGAAATCTGTCGCAATAGCACCCCTGTCGCAATATGTCAGAATCTGTCGCAATATAAGGAAAATCTGTCGCAATAACACAAAAAATGTGTCGCAATATGAGCAAACCCTGTCGCAATATACTCTAAATCTGTCGCAATAACTTAAAATATGTCGCAATATGCGTCACAATATGTAAACCCTAGGTCATTGCGTCAGAAAAAGTGTCGCAATAGCACAAAATTATCCCAAATTCCACTTTTTTCCACTTTTTTCGGATAAAACCCAACCAATTCGAGATTTTAAGCTAAAAAATGATCCAAACACCCAAAATTTTTGTGATTTTAGCCAAATTAACAATACCAACTCACTACCACAACTATGTAGACGATTTGTATCAAGATTAAACCATAAAAAAACACAAAAAAAAATTTGGATCGAATGATTTTGAATCAAAATAGATAAATCAAAGAAGAACAAACACCAGAACAACCTAATCAACCATGGCTCTTGATACCATTTGTAGGTCCTTAGTTTCTTAGGATTGTAGATGTGTTTGATTGATCTAAAGAAAGTAGAGGAATGAAGAACTAGAGAGAGAAAGGTAGAGAGAGAAAGGAGAGAAAGAGAAAGGTTGATTAAGTGAATGTGTAAAATACAAATGACCAACCCCTCCTAACATGCTAGGAGGGGGTTTATATAGACCACCCTACATATGGGCTATATGGGCTATATTGGATCACGAGCCCAATATCATTGGAGTGACCGATCCTTTCTAAATACGTAAAAACGTATTTCCAATGTAACACCCCCAAATTTATACAACTCAATACAGCGGAAGACTAGTTGGTGTTACGGGATAGCACATTACTCACATCATAGACAACGCTTAAAAATCGCGTCGTTTAATAATAAAAGCATTTCCATTCATAAATATCAAATTTACATAGGTCCCAAGTCATAATCATTTCATACAATTTTACAAAGATTTGAATGGAAATTGTTATTTAAGTGCGGGCCATGAATTCTTGTCGTCTTCCCGAGAATTACCTTCAAGTACCTGAGATAAAACATGCTAAAAGAAAAGGTCAGCGATAACGCTGAGTGAATTCATAGAGTTTAATAAAATCCATCAATGTAACATCGGTATAAAATTATTACCGAAAATCATTTTGTACAAATCATTGTAATAGGCCATAAAATAGCCAAAGTCATTTTATACAAATCCTTATTAAAATCACAATATGGGCTTTCGCCTTCAAAATCATTATACGAACCATTATCGTTAAAAACATCATACAATACGTTAATAACGTTGTATAGAAATAAAAACCGTTATATGAATATGGTTATGAAAAACCAAAACACGAACATAATATCAATAGTATGACCCTGTATTGCTAGTCAGGCAATACATCGTAATTCGGTACGTATAGCAGTATTTCGTTAATTGGATTATTATAAGCCGCATGACATTGTTACCTTACTAAACCAAACAACGGGTAGCTAGCCCGAAACTCAATTTGCCCATCTAAATTAGCGTGTCGTCACAAAGGTCACGCTATGGAAATCTTCTCATACATAAATTTGCTTACCAATCAATGTGGCACGACGGGGATCAACCGTCAAGGCGCGAACTGGGGTGATCGTCCCCAAATAGTACTATTATATGCATAAGCGTCTACCAAATCCCGGTAGTTCACAATTCATGCTAATGGGACTTTTAGTGACATAACCTAACTTTAATAATCCATTTTATTTCATCTGTCGGGTCATTTAATCATTCATAGGGTCATACAATCATCCAGGTCCAAATCAATAAACAAACAATCGGGACAAATGGTGTCCTATTTTATAAAAACTAACATGTTATCTCCCTCGCGGGTTTATAAAACATTTATAAAAACATTTAAAAGAGTGCGAGGCTATGAACTCACGTTGATGTGGGAAGGCGGGTTATCGGCAATTCGGATGTACGGTACGTGCTTCAATTACGGGAAACCTAGACAAATAATACTTGTCTTAGACTCTTGTCCAATGACTTTATAAAAATAACAATTATGTATACATATGATGATTTTATATATATGATGATCAAGTGGGTTTACATATTCTCATTTGCTCATTAGTGTTATGTGTTGATAGCTTTTATACTAGTTTACTACTTTTACCTATTTACATGTTTTAGGTCCAATATGCCTATTATAAGTCCATCAACTTGTATCAATCCATTTTATACTTGTATTATCAGTATTTACACTTTACATGTTGGGCCTAAGTGGGTTAAGCCCAATAAATAAGTTTATAAGTGTTTTAGCCCATTTTGTTGTATTATTAGTCCAATAACGTTAACTTAGCCCGTTAATGTCCGTATGTTTTATAGTTCGGGTTTTATCGGTTTTTACTTGTTATATATGTTTATATATCAGTATATGAGTTTATAAAAGTTTACATTAGACGGGTCCAACCGTCCAAGTTTTATTTAACAAAAACGTTAATTTTATGGTAATAGCCGAAAAAGTCGTAAAAATCATGTTTATAGTTTTTATAACTTATAAATCTTATTCAACTACCATTTTTATAAAGTGTCCATTTATTTAACCTTATACATATTTATATAAATGAAATTTATAAGTTAGTGGGTTTTAATTCACATTTTATACTATATTAGTTTGAGTGCTTATATAATACTATTAAATAGTAATTCTTCAAAATCTGATTTTTAGTTTCATCTTCACCATTTTTATCATATCTTGAGTTCTATAAGGAGATAGAAGCTCATTTTTGGATGGCATAAACTTAATATTATGTGCTACAAATAAGTTAGTTATAGCTACTGCTCATTCCATGTTTAACTATCCTTAACAGTCCCTACAAAACAGACTATTCAGATTGGTACACTAATCTTGTTTTGATCATATCTCACTCATTTTGATGATTCCATTGCATGGCCAACTCTCACATGTGTATGACATCTAACACTTACTGTAAATGGATTCCACTTTATCATTTTATCAGTTTAACCTTTGGTTACTTACTGTTTTTATACAGCCATCATATTTAGCAAGATTTTAACTATTTTACATGTGGTTTTCCATCTTTTTACCCATGTTTATCAAATCTATCAACACCAAATCCCCACATAATATTTTTAATCATCATTCATCATCATATACATATACATAAATAAAGAAAATACAAGATTACATAATCAAAATAACAAGAGGATAGGAAGAACAATCTTTATACCACCATTAGTGATGAAAAGATGAGGTTTTTGATGAACAAGACTTGGTTCTTGTTATCAAATCTTCAACTTTAGCAAGGAAACTTCTTGGGTCCTTTGGATAGATGAACACCTCCAGGAATTCAGCCCTTTAACCTCATGAAAACTCCTTTTCATAGGTTAAGATCACCTCCAATCTTCATATCTTCAAAGGTTCTTCAACATATGTGTGAATAACACATGATATTGTGGTTAATTTACGATCAAATGGTGGTGTTGTGGTGGTTATTGGACGAAATTTAGAGAGAGAGGAGTGGAGTGTGTGAGTTTTGCATGTAAGGATTGTGGGAAATGGTTTAGATGAGAGTGGTTTGTGGTTTTGTAGCTTGTTTAGCTAAGTAAAGTTAACAAGTGTAACTTGTTAGCTTACAAGTTTGACACCTCAAATGTGTGTTTAATAAGCTTGTCATCCCATGTAGTGGGGGTGGGGCAAGTTTATCTTGTCTCATCCCCATTTATTTACGGGTATTCCTCGATTCTAGTTTCCTCGATTTGCGTGCCCTCGGGTCGTTTTACGAAAAACATTTTTATAAATTATGAATCAACGGCACAAAACGAATCTAATAAAAATTGTTTCATCAAAAACGGAGTTCAAAAGCGTAAATACGTAATCCTAAGGGTTCCGGTTTAATCGTAAAGGACGTTAAATTATAATCGTAAGTCCTAATCTCTTCTCGTAAATTTGTGAGTTTTTGAACCAACTCAAAATTAAAATCCCAAAATAATATTCACGGATAAATTTATTTCCTGGAATGTCGGACTGTCACCAAAAACAGTGTATGTAAACGTAAGCACGTAACGTAGAATCCTCCGGTTTAGACGTAGTCGATGCTACTTCAAGACGTAAAATCCAAATTTCTTCCCAAAAATAAGTGAGTTCATATTATAACATTAAAATAGTGTTTTCAAATAAATATGAGAATAAAATATAAACCATAAATTGACGGATTGTCACAGCATTTACCCCTAAACAGGATCTTTGTCCTCAAAGATCATCTTACTACTCGCTTCTTATAGAGTTAAAGCCATGTGGGTATTTCCTCCACATTCGGTCTTTTCTCACAAGTGTAATTCATTACAATACGCGAGTTTCATCAAACATAACTACAGGAATACGATCAGGCTTAATGTTGACTTACTTTCTCTATCCATGATGTTCACAGGTTTTTGATGAATGCAACTTTTCGCCGATCTAAACTTTATCAAGAAGAATTCAGATTTTCACTTGATAGATATTTATCAAGTTCGATATACGAAACATAATTCACGCAGCTCTTGAAGTCCTAGGGTAGATCCAGCTTATATGCCTTTCAAATCAATCTTTTACATCATCTCAATGGTCCCATACAACGAGGACTTATATCCCATGATCTTCCAGATCATCAATTCATTTTCCATGGTTAAAATTTTTGGCATAACTTCGCTACCCATCTGGCACTTCAAGATCTACATTTCATATTCACATAACCTCCTACCCACTATCGGCAGTCAATAATCAGATCCTAATTTCAACAATCATTTCAGGTCTCGCGGGTCAAGTATTTTGTAAGGTTAGGTTCGCCATCATAGGGAACCTTAAACCTGAAAGACATGTCCAACTCACAATGGGTGTATGTCGGGTGTCTTCATCCCAACTCCTGCTTACAGCTGCTCTAATATATAAATCTTAACAAGGTTCGATCTCGATCCTATTACGATGATTATCAATGATAATCTCTCCAAAGGAAAACGATTTTACAGTTTATTACCAAAGGTCATTCATTCAAACATAAAACAACACTTATATTACTTTGTATCGTTACTTTACCTCGTCCCTTCGATTGGGGTGGTACATAGTACTCTCATCAAGGTTCGTTCTCAATGATTTCTGAGCAAATCTCTAGAAATGCGATGCGAAGCGAGGATCTTGATAGAGATGATTGATACAGTCACACCATGTTTACACAACACATTTAAATACAAAAGAGTCAATTTCTTCATCAAGAATCTATCATTAACGAGAATGATATTAGCAGATTTGGTCAGTCTGTCGACTATGACCCAAATCAAATCAAATTCAGATGATGACCTTTGCAATAGTTAGACGTTTACTAATGTATGAGGAGATGTATGCCTTCAGAGTTTGCCATCAGTACAACTTCTTCTGATAATGATACATTAAATCAAAAATGACAAGAATAGAATACTTATACTTACAAGATTCCAACATAACTATATCTCACAATCCTCCATATTTAGACAATCACAAGTGGTCTTTAAAACATTTAACGCTATCGGCTTCTCAATTCTAATGGTTCACATTAGCCGCGAACCACTTTTATTATCTATATTATCCTTTTTATAAGCATCGGCTATATTTGAAATTGTTCGGCAATTTATTTTGCACATTCATTATTAAGAAATACATCGTAATTGATTCTTCATATTTTCTACATAATGTGTCAGTAATTACGTTCACCTTCCTTCATATTTTCTAAGTTTCAGTTTCGTTTCAGCTATCATTTTTATCAGTTTTGCTTAATCCGACGTTTAAAGCGTCGATAATTATTACAACTAGTTAAATAATAAATATTTAATTTTTTTGAAACATAACGTAAAAATTTTAATTTTTCTTAGTTCGACCAATTATAAAAATGTTCAAAATAAATTTGAATTTAATTAACAAGACTTTTGTTGATTTATCGAAAATAATTAAAATAATTAATAAAATCCGTAAATGTTCGAAAAACCTTCGTTTATTCTTTGGTAAAAATTTCTTAGTTGAAAAGCAAAAATTGTCGTTTCAAATTTTAAGTCAAGGTTTAAATGGTTTCCTCAATCCCTTTTAGGTTGTCTTGAGGTATACACGAACATTTACCCCTAAACAGGAGTTTAGTTAAATGTTCTGGGTATAAGGGAATAATCCCTCAAAAGTTCTTTTCGATAAAACATTTGTCAAAACATATTTGCACTTTCTTTTTGGTAAAGCCCAAAGTCTTAAATGACCTCTAGTTTTTTTAAGAGTCAATATATATATATATATATATATATATATATATATATATATATATATATATATATATATATATATATATATATATATATATATATATATATATATATATATATATATATATATATATATATATATATATATATATATATATATATATATATATATATATATATATATATATATATATATATATATATATATATATATATATATATATATATATATATATATATATATATATTACCATCATTAATCAAACGGTCATTTTATGTAAATGATTAAGCCTTAAATCACTTGTTAAATATTCAAGGTACAGGTTTTCATTGTTCGGCCAATTCAGGACAATCTATAAATAATTATTAACTCCTTCTTATTCTTATAAACAAACAGATGGTCCTTAATGATCGCAAGCATGAATTTATCAAATTACAGCCTTCATACGTGATTCACAAAATTTATGAATGCTACGTGTGTATTAGTCAATCTAAACGACATCATGTGAAACTCATAATGTTCATTACAAGTTCTGGATGTAATGATTGGAATAGATAATCTTTTTCGCGGACGCGAAGTTGATGATAACCATGCCATTGATCAAATCTTTAAAACATACGCTAGAACCTTGTAAATGATCGAACAAATCTTCCATTTCGAGTCATGGATATCGTTTTCGATTGTCAATTTACTCAGTTCACAGTAATCTATAAATATAAGAAATAATAACACCATAGCTCTTCATGATGACGAGCTTGGTAGAATAAAATCTTTCTCCGACAACTCTCTCAGTTGTACGGTAATTCCTTTTAATTCAAATGGTGCTGACGTACAATGCACACGCCACAGGTGCAGCACCGGGAATATAATCAACACCAATTTCAATCTGCCTTAATGGCAAAAGTCTAGGTAATTCACCAATAAATACCTCCTAAAGTTTCAGATAACAGAAACATCTTTTAATAAATTCATATTAGGTTCTTCTAGATTACAATATCTATAACTAGTTCACAACCATTCATGGTATAATTTCAAGTATAAATGCAGGATATGGTCATCATCACTTTTGATAATCAACATCTTATTATTTAGGGGAATTCTATTCGAGTTCCCATCAATTAAGACAATGTCGTCATGTCATAATCAATCAATCCATTCTACTGGCACTATCAACTTTCCAGTTTTATTGCCGTCGATAAGATGTGAACTTCTCAAAAGACTAATAATAACTCATAATCCTTCACAAGTTCAAGGATATCTGGAGACATAACTAACCTTAAAAGAGTAAGGTCAACGCATAATCTATGCGAGAGAATTTCAAATCAGATACAGACGAAAACATTTAACGAATATGAATATATCCCATGTTTTCATAATTTGAGTACGCATTCGAAAGCTCCTCAGATCGTTACCCAGGTCATTCAAATGAAATCAAATCAAAAGAAATGATAGGAACGTTGATACATCCAATCGGGTATCAACACTCGGTAATCAGATGCTTTTCCAAAGAATCACACCATGGGAGAATTGGAAAAGAAAGAGTTGTCAATTGTCAAATAAGACAAATTCTACAGATGAGTAAATTCAACTCAGAAGAATAGATGCTACAGGCACATATGTAGGTGTCCCTAACACTATGTCCCTATTTTTCACTTCTTGTAGATCTCATAAAATTTAATCTTTCACAATCTTCAAAGAAAATGTAGTGTTTATTCATTAGTTTTATGGTGACTACTAATCAGTCTTGCATGGTCCATTCCAAATTGTATGTAGGCGCGCAACTATATACAATTTCAAGATTAACGATGCAATACTCAGTTCGTCAAAATTTTATCATCATGTTTATAATAAAAACATTTTCATGCTTAATTCTTAAATAAGAATCAAGAATAAATTTACAAAGATTTTCTTTGTTATGAAAACAATTAAGTTTTCCAAAGTGTTTCATAAACAGCTTCATTTTGATAACGATCACTTATAAATCTCACTTTGAATAATCCTTATAGTGATGAAAATTCAATTTTTCTCAAGGGATACTTTTTTAACGTTATAAAAACAATGAGTGATCTGCAGAAGAGTGATGAAAGCTTGTTCACCAAGAATTAACTACGATATAATAGGAAATGAGCTTAGCCAATTAATCATGAGGTTCATGAACCTGATGGCACTCAAAAAGAATAATCTACAACGTGACTCAATTCGAGATGAGTACTTGTTCAATGGTTGCATCACTAATGCGAGCATTAGGAAGAAGCAAGAAAAGATAGATATCATCGATACATGTAGAATCTAGCAATCAAAGGTAGTCTTTTCATTAATCACAAACAAGTCAAATTGTACCGTAACACATTATGTGTCACTATGTCATACAATTCCAAGATCTCATCCTACCAACTGATGTCTCAGTTAAGTTAGGGATTATTTTTAAAAGATACCATAATGAATACTAATCTACAAGAGTCATTAGGTGTTCCACATGTCCCAGAAGATCCATCGGTCTCAATTCAGAAGAAGATTTCTTCAATTTATTTCTTGGACACTGGGCATCCTCGTTAGTGGACAATGGCCTAGGAACAACACTTATCACAAACTAACAATCATTTAAAACCTTATAATTCAATCACAGGACTTAACGACTTATATTAACAATCTCATATTCCATACGGGTTAAATTTTTCTTTATTCAAGTTTCAACCAAATCATACTCAATGTGATATCCTACATCATTCTCCAATACTTTCAACCTTATTCATAAACCTTAATAGGGCAATAAAAGCTCGATATGAACAACACTTAATTTCCAATCCTATAGCTCTTTCATCAATAGTTATCAAATGAGTCACTAGTATGAGATGACTCATACATTAAATTAGACTTCTCGGAAAGGTATTAGTGGCATGAGGTGTTGGGAATAAAATATGGGTCAGTTCACTAGACGCTGATAAGAAGAATGTCAACGCTGATAAGAAGACATTGGACGCTGACAGCCAAGCGTTGACAAAGAAGAAGTCAACGCTGACAGCCTTGAAGATTGACACTGATGGAATATCTTCATACGAATCTTTTGTTTATTTGTTTCTTTATTGTGTATGGTAAAGATAAGCTCGACATTGTATTTTCCATTATTATCTTTACCTAGAATAGTTGATTCGTAGCTTATTGTACAAGACTTCTTAATCTATAAAAGAAGGTCTTTTAGGTTAAAGTTAATATATCAGTTTTCATAAGTATTCGCAAGTTAAACCTCTTTCATTGTAATCAAGTACGATCATTCTAATACAAGTGAAAGTTTGTTTAACATCTTTGTGTTTTAGATCAAGTGTTAATTCCGCATAACACTTTGTTACTTTATTCATAAGCAAAGGTTTCTCTACGTGTAGTACTTGATCTAATCTCGTATACACAAAGCTTAATCGATCTAAGTTTGGGATCAACAAGTGGTATCAGAGCTTGTTGAGAAACTTTTGATCTTTAAGTAACGCAAGAACCCTAAAACACCAAAAACCCTAAAAACCCTAAAATTCTCAAAACCCTAAAAACATCATGTCTGGCACAGATCAACCTGCGGCTTTGCTACAAAACAACTCCTCAAATCCTAGTATCAAAATTCCCATGTTTGATGCCAGGAACTTTGAGCTTTGGAAGTCAAATTTTGAGCAATATATAGCTATTCATGACTACACTCTTTGGGAGATTGTCGAATATGGGAACACATTCGACAAAGCACAAAAGATTGCTGCTGCTATTGCCACAAGGACAGCTGTTCCTAATTTTCCTGAAGCTGATAAGAAGGAAAAGCCTGGAGATGGAAGAGCTGTAGCTGTTGAAGATATAGCCAAGAAGAGGGTGGACATGAAAATCTTGAACATCATGAAACACGCCCTAGGTCATGAGAATCAGCACAAGTACAAACGCTTTGAGTCTGCAAAAGAGCTTTGGGAAGCTCTTGAAGTAGCACATGGTGGCAATGCTGACACAAAAGAAGAAAAGAAGAAGCAACTCCTGCATGAGTATGCTGTCTTTAAAGCTCAACCCAATGAGAATCTCAGCAGTGTGAGAAGTAGACTTCTTGACATCACAAGTCAACTTTCCTTCATGGGAACACAGATTGATGACCCTGAATTGAATGCTACTTTTCTCAAAAGCCTTGGTGATGTATGGAAGATTGAGACAAGATCCATTCTTGTCAATAACACCCACAAGACCTCCAGGTTTGATGACATCTTCAACAAACTAAGACTGTTGGAGAATGAATGGCTTTTGGATAGTGATAATAAATCTTCCAGTAGCAACATGGCCTTCTTCTCACAAAGTGAAGGCCAATTTGATTCCATGAACTTCTATGGACATCCAGCCACTGGATCTCAAGGTGTCAGCGCTAGATGTCAGTCTGTCAGCGCTGGATCATATCCTGTCAACGCTTTATACTCAAGCGCTGACACACACAACTTTGGCGCTGATAGAATTAAGCCTGCTGGTTTTGATCTAGATACTGTGTGTGCATTCATTGCTTCTTTGCCCAGTGACTCAAGGATTACATATGAAGATCTTGAGCAGATAAGCGATGAGCAATTGGAAGAGATGGACATCAAGTGGACTATGGCTCTTGTAAGTTTAAGAGCAAACAGGTTTAATAAAAGGTTCAAGAAGAAAATGACCTTTAATGCTAAGGATGTTGTTGGCTTTGACAAGTCCAAGGTTGAGTGCTACAACTGTCATAGGATGGGGCACTTTATGAGGGAATGTAGATCTCCAAGAAGATCTGATGCTGGTAAGCCTTCAAGCCAAATGGTTAAGAGCCAAGATCCCAAGGCCATGGTTGCTGTTCAACAAATTGATGGTGTTGGAGGATGGGACTGGAGCTGGAACTTTATGGCTAAGGATGAGGAAGAGGACAGAGCTTTGGTTGCTGAAGTTAAAGAAGAGCATGTTGAATATGCTCTCATGGCACACTCCTCCTCTTCATCAGATAATGAGGTATATGATGATGCTTTCTGTTCTAAGGGTTGTCGTTTAAATACTGAAAAGTTAAATCAAGAGATAGTAAAATTATTAGATGAGGCAAGTACTGAAAGATGCAAAGTATCTAATTATCAACTTGCTCTTACCCAAACAGAAAAGACAGTAGCTGAGTATAAGAAAATGGAGTTTGATTTAAAGGATCAAATAAATATCTTAAAACATGAGTTACATCAAAGTAAAGATGTTCAAGATATAGTAAACAGGGTTAATCTTGATTTGATAGCTCAGTTAGAGGAGGCTAACAAAAATAAAGATAATGTGAGTCTTAAAATCCAGAGATTTGATAAGGCCACACAATCCCTAGGAGAGTGTGTTAGTAAACAAAGAGACTCTAAGGATATGAGTGGGATTGGGATGAATAATTATACTGGTGTTCCACCACCAGCTGGGGATTTCTATGGTGTCCAATCAAAGGACTTATCTTGGACTGGCTTGCCAGAACTTCAAGAGAAGGAATTTATTCCTCCACCTAGAGTGACTTCCCCAGTTGAGGAATACAAGCAGAAACTGACTGACCTAGATGAGTGGAAGAAAGCTAACCACACTTTGTTTGTCAAGGGAGGGTTGTTGTGTGAAAGTCCAAATGAGCCCACACCAATCATGATACCAATTGTGGAGTCCAATGATCCTAAACCTATTAAGATCACACACCCTACCACTGGCAAAGCTGTTGACCTTGGTTCACAAACTGTTAGAAAACCTAGTGTTAAGTATGCAGAGATGTATAGGAATACTAGGTCACCAAAAAGCCAAGTTAGTAATCATGGAACAGGCTTCTTTGCTTCTAGACCTAAGACTATGTCTAGAAAAGCTTGTTACACATGTGGTAGCTTCTCACATTTGGCATACAAATGTGTCAACGCTTCCAATGTCAACGCTGATAGGAACCATTTCAGCGCTGACAAAAGTCAACATAGGTCAAACACTGTCAGACCCAATACCTTTGTGAACAAAAGTTCACAAGTCGTTAGACCAGCCCCATTCTTTTCTAGAGGGTCTAACACACAAGGCCTAAGACCTTTTCAAAAGTCAAATACTTGGTCCAATAGGCAATGGGTTCCTGTAGCAAACCCTAGGTTCAACGCTGATAAAGGCAATCGGGGCGCTGACAAGAACAACTTCAGCGCTGACAGACATACTGCCAAACCTAGGTATTTGCAACCACAGGGAAATAGGTCTAAAGCTTCTACTAGCTTAACATGGAGACCAAAACAAGACCAAAACTCTAATTCTACTGGTGTTTCTATGACATGCAACAGGTTTCATTATATTTCAAAAGCAATGTCAACACCAATTGGGGTTAACTGGGAATTTCATTCAAAAAGGGATGAAAATGGGGTTGTTATGAGAACCAAGTCTGTTCTTGTTGAACAACCAGATGAATCCAAGTCTTCCAAGGCTTGGGTTCCCAAAGAAAACTAATGTGTTTTCTTTATGTGCAGGGCATTCAGAAGAAGATCAATGATTATGGATACTGGGATAGTGGATGCTCAAGGCACATGACAGGGAAGGAAGACTATCTGACTAATTTCTCTCCTATTCAAGATGGTGATAAGGTATAATTTGGAGGGGGCTATGGCACCATCACAGGAAAAGGAACCCTTGTCACCAACAATCTACGATTTGAGAATGTCTTCCTGGTAAAAGAACTGGATTATAATTTGTTTAGTGTATCACAAGTGTGTGATAACAAAAATAAGGTTCTTTTCACAGATACTGAGTGCTTGGTGTTAAGCAAAGATTATAAGCTACCTGAGGAAAAATACATAGATTTTAGAACACCAAGGCATAAAGACATATATAATGTAAATCTTAATGGAATTAAGATAAATAATAAAATGTCATGTCTGTATGCTAAAGCCTCAGTAGATGAAAGTAATCTTTGGCACAGGAGATTAGGGCACATAAACTTTAAGAATATCAATAGACTTGTGAGGCTTGGTTTAGTTGATGGTTTGCCTTAAAAGGCTTTCCACAATGACCACTCTTGTGTTGCATGTCTTAAGGGCAAGCAGCACAAGGTCTCATTCAGGTCTAAACAGGTGCACTCTAGTTCTAAACCACTTCACTTATTGCATATGGACCTCTTTGGTCCAACTAATATAGAAAGTTTGAAGGGTAAATCATATTGTTTTGTTATCACTGATGATTATTCCAGGTTTACATGGACTTTCTTTTTAGCCAAGAAAAGTGAAACTGCCCAAAGTCTGATTAATTTCATTACCCAGATTGAAAAGAAGAATGGTAATGAGGTCAAAATTATTAGAAGTGACAATGGGGGTGAGTTTAGAAATCAGTTGTTAGATGATTTTTGTGCCAAGAAAGGGATTACTAGGCAGTTTAGCATAGCTAGAACCCCACAGCAAAATGGGGTTGCTAAAAGGAAGAATAGAACCCTTATTGAAGCAGCCAGAACCATGTTGGCTGATGCCCACTTTCCTATAGCCTTTTGGGTTGAAGCTGTTAACACAGCTTGTTATGTTCAAAATAGGGCATTGGCCAACAAAATACATAATAAGACACCTTATGAATTACTTTGGGGTAGGAAGCCAAATATTGGCTTTCTCAAGCCTTTTGGTTGTCATGTAGTTGTTTTAGAAACTAGTGAAGCCCTAGGTAAATTTGATTCAAAAGGTGATGAAGGCTACTTCATGGGTTATTCAGTGCAGAGCAAAGGATATAGGGTTTACATTAAAAAGGAAAAACGTATACTTGAAAAGGTACATGTTAGGTTTTTAGAGAGTAAACCTAGTGATCCTGAAAGTGGTCCAAATTGGTTGTTTGACTTAGAACCTTTATCTAGAGCTTTAAATTATATGCCTGTTACTGATCCAGACATTGTGAAGGTAACTTCAAGTGTTTTGGAAAAGAGAATTGGTAATGTTTCAGGTATACAGGTTGCTAAGTAGGATGGACCACCAGCAGTTAAATCATCTCCCACACAAGAATATGTTACACTTCCTATATGGACAGATGAGTATTATGCTGCTGCTGCTGCTGCTAGAAAAGATAATGGTGGTTTTCAAATACCACCAAATACAAACATGCATACTTCTTCAGGCCCTGACAAAGGGAAATCAAGCGCTGACAAGAGCAATTCAGACGCTGATGGATCAGACGCTGACACCAACAGTTCAAGCGTTGTTAGCCCAAACGCTGACAAACAAGGTTCAGACTTTGACAACACCTTTGCACATCTTTTCTCTTCACATTTTGAACAAGGTGGACCTTCCAATGTCCATGAAGAGATTCATGTTGATCAAAGAGAGTCTGATGAAGAAGATATTGGCAACATGGAGCGTGAAATTGAGGATACCAGACTTTTTGAAGGAGGAGTTCTCACTTCCGCAGCAAAGGATCACCCCACATCTCAGATCATTGGTGATGTTATGGCTCCAGTTCAGACAAGAAGATCCCATCAAAGTCTTGGTGGATTTATTGCCAATATACACAAGAAGGTTGATACCCCTCTTGTACAAGCATGTTTGTTTGCATGTTTTCTGTCACAAGAAGAACCCAAGAAGATTTTTGATGCTCTCAAAGAGCCTAGTTGGGTGGAAGCAATGCAGGATGAGCTTCACCAGTTTGCTATACAAGATGTTTGGGAGCTGGTTGATTGTCCTAGATATGTGAGACCAATTGGGACAAGATGGGTTCTAAGAAACAAGAAAGATGAAAGAGGCATTGTGGTCAGAAACAAGGCACGTTTGGTAGCTCAGGGATATACACAAGAGGAAGGAATTGATTATGAAGAAGTCTTTGCACCAGTTGCAAGAATTGAAGCTATAAGAATTTTTCTAGCTTATGCCTCTTGTATGAACTTCACTGTTTATCAAATGGATGTGAAGAGTGCTTTCCTCTATGGAACAATTGTTGAGGAAGTATACGTTATGCAACCTCCTTGTTTTGAAGATCCTGAAAATCCAGACAAGGTTTATAGAGTGAAGAAAGCAATGTATGGACTTCATCAGGCCCCAAGAGCATGGTATGGTACATTGTCCACTTACTTGGTGGACAATGGATTCAAGAGGGGCACCATAGATCAGACACTATTTACAAAGAAGAAAGGAAAACATGTGTTGCTTGTGCAGGTCTATGTTGATGATATCATTTTTGGGTCTACTGATCCAAAAATGAGTGAGGACTTTTCCAAGCTCATGACAGATAAATTCAAGATGAGTGCAATGGGTGAGATGAACTTCTTTCTAGGTTTACAAGTTCAGCAGAAAGAAGATGGTATCTTCATCTCCCAAGACAAGTATGTAGCTGAAATCTTGAAGAAATATGGTTTTTCTCCACATGAAAAGGATGCTTCCACTCCTATGGATAGGGAACACCCTTGGGGAAAAATTGGAGCTGGAAAGGATGTGGATGTTAGGCACTATAGATCAATGATTGGTTCATTGATGTATCTTACAGCCTCAAGACCTGACATCATGTTTGCTGTGTGTGCATGTGCACGCCATCAAGTGACTCCCAAAGAATGTCACCTTTTTGCTGTGAAAAGAATTTTTAGGTACCTAAGATGTTATCCAGATCTTGGCTTGTGGTACCCAAAAGATTCTCCATTGGATCTTATTGCATATTCAGACAGTGATTATGGTGGTGACAAGTTTGATAGGAAATCCACAACTGGTGGATGTCAATTTCTTGGGAGCAGATTAATATCTTGGCAATGCAAGAAACAAACAGTGGTGGCAAACTCTACAACTGAAGCAGAATATGTGGCTGCAGCTGCTTGTTGTGGACAAGTCTTATGGATTCAGAACCAGCTGTTGGATTATGGGTATAATTTTATGCATACCAAGATTTTTGTAGACAATAACAGTACTTTATGCATTATTAAAAATCCTGTACATCATTCTAAAACCAAACACATAGAAATTAGACATCATTTTATAAGAGATTGCTTTGAGAAAGGTTTAATACAACCAGATAGGGTAGCCACAGAAGATAATGTGGCTGATTTATTAACTAAACCTTTTGATGCTGGAAGATTTCAATATTTGGTAACAAATATTGGAATGGTTAATCTCACTTAATATGTGTTTTGGAACCTTTTTGTAAAAGTATGTACAGGATAATGCATTGTTATTGGTCTTTGTGATGATTTAGATTTTCCACTTTATTTTTCTAACACTGACACAGGTCAATGTAACGCTGTCAAGTGTTATTTTGCCGTTGTTAGAGATATTATTGTCTAACGCTGACAAGAGTTCCTTCAACGCTGATAAGTGTTGTCGGGACGCTGTCAGCAACAAATGTTAGTTTTGTGGTTTTGAATCTAAATGTGTAGGTGGTGGTAGCTTTATGCCATTGGATACAGAGTTGCTTATGGATCTTTGAAGAGCTATTTGGACATGTTTTTGTTTATGGATGATGGTTGGAATATTTATATTCCTATCTTGACATAAATTTTTAATGTTCATATATATTTTGAGAACTCATGTATCATAGTTTAAGGGGAGGTTTAAGGAACCTTTAGGACTCTTGGGTATTCTTATAATACTCTCATCACAATTCTAGATTGTGTCCACAGGTTAGTATGGGTTAGTTTTACTAAACCATGAGGCACTGTAGCATGCAAAGTTGATAAACTATGCATGCTGCCAAGACATTTTTGGCCTAGAATTGGTTGTGGTCTGATGGGAGACTTGGGAATAGTTTGGTTATGGGTTTACCTGGGAGTTACAAAGAATTTTATGAAATAACTTTGTTGGTAAGTATTTTGGTTAGCAAGGGACACTAGAGGACATTTGTGTCTATCTTGCTTAAGCAAGTGTGCATAAATGGACAGTGCTTGCCGCCCAGTAATTATTATCAACTTGTAAGATATTTCCCTTAGGATAAATTACTTTGTTAAGGTCTTTTTCTTTTTAAATATTTTTATTTTTTAGACGCTGACAAGTTTTTCTCCAACCGCTGTTACGTCCAATCGTGATGCTGACAAGGCTTTAGGCAAACGCTGACAAGAAAATATAGCCGTTGGGCGCTGATGGGCTATTTTTGACCGTTGACACCTAGTGGGCCCTACCCAGTTGTTATTTTTGACTAATCTTTGGCCGTAATTTTGGGAAGTTGTTACTTTTAATTAATGCATGAGATAAGTTATATTTGATTCAATATTTTCATCATTACTTTTTGAATATAACTGCCTCATTTTTGACCAATCCAAATCATGCATCTCTCCTATAAATTTAATCTTTTTATTCTGGGTATTCATATTTTCTTGTCTAACATTTTTCTCCTAGATTTTTCCCATATCACATAACCTAAACAGCTTTCACAATGGCACCCATGTTCAACTCAAAGAATTTAACATTGGAGTTCAAGAGTCAACATAATATGATAGCTTACTTGACTGCTGATGATGATTTGTTCCCTCAGTATTCACAAATGGTGGCATTTTTAAATGCATCCTCATTAAGGTATGCACTTTCTCATACACCATTAGTCCCTGTCGCACACATTAGACAGTTTTGGAACAATGTTAGTTCCACAACAGCTAATGGAGTGACCACATTAACATCTACTGTTCATGGAAGAACATGGGTGGTCACTGAAGCCTTGGTTCGCCAAGCTTTGCGTCTTGATGACGCTGATGGTGTGACTACCCTTGCCATTGCAACAATAGAACAAGGTCTTAGGGAATTGGGTTATCCTATTCCTGCTGATGTCACTTTAAATAAATATCATAAGCAGGAATTTCCCTCTGACTGGAAATATTTGATACATGTCCTTTTACAATGCTTAAGTCCAAAATGTACTTCTTTTAATGAAATAAACAGGTCAATTGCAAGTGCTTTGGTTTGTATAACACGTGGGCTTAAGTATAATTTTTCAAAAATGATTTTTGAAGGGATGTGTAAAAACAAGAGAAGTAAAATGACTTTGGCTTACCCTAGATTTTTGCAAATGGTCTTTGATTTACAAGAATATTGTTCTAGGGATCATGACACTTTTTATGAGATCCCTAAACAATAGAAAACCATTTTTGCTAAAATGAGCTCCACAAACAGATCCATACCTCTTACCCAACCCATGCTTGAAGTAATTCAGGCTGCTCAACCACAACCACAACCAGACCCTGAACCCCAACTTGAGCCTATTCATGAACCATTACCTTCACCTGAACACATGGACATTGACCAACCCAGCGCTGACACTCAAAATGTTGGCGCTGACACAGCCAATCCCAACGCTGATACCATTCATGAACAATCCCAAACACCCCTTAACCAACCCACACCCACACAATCTACTTCATCTTCCACCCCCTTACAATCTAGGTTGAATAAACGCCAAAGGACTACTGGAGTGTTCTCCTCTAGTGGTCCTAGCCTTGTAGCAGAGAGAACCACCTCCACAAGTGTGGCTGGTGACATGGGTGAGGCTGGGGCTATTGATACAGGATTAGATGTTGGTCAAGACAGTCCCAACATCATTAAGACCTCATCCATGCCCTATGATTCTATTTTGGGAGGTCAAATCCCCATTCTAGCTGAGGGCAGATTGGAACCTATGACTTTAATTAAATTGACGGCTGCTGTCATTAGCTTGCAAAAGCAAAATGTCAGCCTTGTACAAACTGTCAACAAACAGGGCCGTGAACTCCAAGTATTGAGGGAGCGGGTAACTGTTTTGGAGAATCCAAGTAGCAGAAGTCTAATGGAGGAATCTTCCAAAGGGGAGGATGAAGAGGATGAAGAGGATGAGCTGATTCATACAGCTAGTGAGAAGAGTTCAGAGAAGAGTTCACAATTTAGTGAATCTTTACAGGTGGCTGAAGCACTCACCAACTTGAGGAAGCACCCAGTTATTGATACATCCAAGATGACACCATTAAACTTGGAAGGATCTTTCAAAGAAACATTGGGCGCTGATACAGGTTTGAACGCTGACACATCCAGCGCTGACAAAGGTAATCGTGGCGCTGATAGAGGTAACTTGAATGCTGATAAAGTTGCAGGTGGTGTTGATGTATTCCAGCCATCAACAATCATCAAAGATGTGTCCACACAGGTTTCTTCTTCTACTTTACCTATTATTGATCCAAAAGACAAGGGTAAAGGAAAATTGGTTGAAGAAGATGTTCCAAAGAAAGATGCAGCACAAATTGCTTTTGATGAACAGTTGGCTGCACAACTTTTGGAACGAGATTTGAAGAGGAGTGGTAGATCACCATTTGTTGTTTCTGAGAGTGAGGAAGAAAGTGGTGATAGAAAAGAAGATGATAGCTCAGATTCAAGTATTCAAATTATTGAAGATCCAGAAAGGCTTGAATATGGGGATGAGCTAGCAAAGGAAAGGTTGAATGATTTGAAGAATCAGATTGATTGGGACCTTCCAGAAATCACCAGAATGTACCATGCTTGGGAAGACAAGGTTATGGACAACCCAGGGATGAGTTTATCAGATCAAATTTGGGGGTTGGAAGTTCTTCTCAGGGTACAAGATGACATAAAGGTGATTATGAGGTTTAATGCACAAGAGGTCAAGACCTGGCTCAAAAGAGATAGAAGGCAGTTGTACTACAAGTTGCTTAGATGTCATCAACCTAACTGGACATCCAAGAAGTTGCTGGCTTTATCTTTTGAGGAGCTAGAGTATAGGGCACATCCTATTTGGAGGAGTGTGCAAGAAAATAATGTCTATCAGTTTCTTTCAGAAGAAAGAAAAAAAGAGCTTGCTGAGGAAATGCAGATTCAAAAGGAAATGAGGATTGCTCAAAGACCAGTAAAGAAAGGAGATCCTTTTCAATTTCCCAAAGATATGGATGTGTATTTTCCAACTGAAGGTGTCATAAGGAAGCATCTCAAGCTTTCTCCATTGGAAGCTTCAGATTTGGTTAATGTAGTACCTCTAGATGACAGAAATCCAATCATCAGTTTTGATGAAGATGAGTGTGGATTTTGGAAGATTGGCAGGTTTGGAAAGGAGGTACATACTTTCACTTCAGTTATTTCTATATTTGCAAGCATAGACAGAGAAGACTTGGTGCATCTATGGAGATTAATAGAGGCCAAGTATACAGCTGAAGCACCTACTTCAGCAAATGGAATAAGACTTTGGAACACATTTTTAACTTTGTGTGGTCCAAGAGAAGCAGATCCTACCATATGGAAGGATCTTGAAGATGATCTCAGTAATCTTCATTGGAGGCTTTATTCTACTTGTGGTGTATTTCATTTGAGCTCTACAAAGTTTTCAGAGTATTTACTTGTGGATGTTGACTATTTCTTGTCCAAAGAAGTGTTGGAGAAGATGCTAGAGACACCCTTGGAGATTGATTATACTAGTGACGTGGCCAAGGACTTGATTAGATATGTTTATCACCAACATAAGAAGTTTTTGCAAGATTCCTCCTAAGCCTTAAGTTTTTATTCAGAAACTTGATCATTGGAATGGATATCAAGTTTAGGGGAGGATTGTTGGGAATAAAATATGTGTCAGTTCACTAGACGCTGATAAGAAGAATGTCAACGCTGATAAGAAGACATTGGACGCTGACAGCCAAGCGTTGACAAAGAAGAAGTCAACGCTGACAGCCTTGAAGATTGACACTGATGGAATATCTTCATACGAATCTTTTGTTTATTTGTTTCTTTATTGTGTATAGTAAAGATAAGCTCGACATTGTATTTTCCATTATTATCTTTACCTAGAATAGTTGATTCGTAGCTTATTGTACAAGACTTCTTAATCTATAAAAGAAGGTCTTTTAGGTTAAAGTTAATATATCAGTTTTCATAAGTATTCGCAAGTTAAACCTCTTTCATTGTAATCAAGTACGATCATTCTAATACAAGTGAAAGTTTGTTTAACATCTTTGTGTTTTAGATCAAGTGTTAATTCCGCATAACACTTTGTTACTTTATTCATAAGCAAAGGTTTCTCTACGTGTAGTACTTGATCTAATCTCGTATACACAAAGCTTAATCGATCTAAGTTTGGGATCAACATGAGGCTTTTGGGTAATGGTTCCGATGACAGCCTCAAGTGCAACATTCACCCTTTCGATTTCAGTTTAAGAATTGGATGACAACGAATCAGATGACATCTTTCTAGGTGGTAACGTTTTGTAAAACTCCACTCTATAAGGAACGATCGTCATGACATCGATATCGGATTTAATCTCGCCAATTCTTTTTCAATATCACAATCAACTAATATCTAAATTTCTACGAATATCAACCATTTGTTGGGATCATAAATATCCACAACTTGGTTTAAATCTAGGATAGCTAGAATTCCTACGGGAATAGCTTCGATTGATTTGCTAGGGGAGTTAGGGTTTCTTGTGACAATCTACGTCGTATAAATACCTCGTATAAATATAGAAATAATCATCAAACAATCATGTAATCAAATTACATTATATGTATATATATAATCAAAGTTATATATATATTAAAATAACACTTCTCAGTCTGGCCTTGTCGGTAACTCAGGAATTCTTCGGCACCGTTATAGTCAAAAGATTTTTAGACATTTTGAGAAAAATGTTTATAGTTAAAAGATTTTGAAATGTTTTATTCAAAACCTTGGTTTTAAAAATCTTTCGTTCTCTATAACGAGAGCTCTGGTACCAAACTGTAACACCCCCAAATTTATACAACTCAATACAGCGGAAGACTAGTTGGTGTTACAGGATAGCACATTACTCACATCATAGACAACGCTTAACAATCGTGTCGTTTAATAATAAAAGCATTTCCATTCATAAATATCAAATTTACATAGGTCCCAAGTCATAATCATTTCATACAATTTTACCAAGATTTGAATGGAAATTGTTATTTAAGTGCGGGCCATGAATTCTTGTCGTCTTCCCGAGAATTACCTTCAAGTACCTGAGATAAAACATGCTAAAAGAAAAGGTCAGCGATAACGCCGAGTGAATTCATAGAGTTTCATAAAATCCATCAATGTAACATCGGTATAAAATTATTACCGAAAATCATTTTGTACAAATCATTGTAATAGGCCATAAAATAGCCAAAGTCATTTTATACAAATCCTTATTAAAATCACAATATGGGCTTTCGCCTTCAAAATCATTATATGAACCATTGTCGTTAAAAACATCATACAATACGTTAATAACGTTGTATAGAAATAAAAACCGTTATATGAATATGGTTATGAAAAACCAAAACACGAACATAATATCAATAGTATGACCCTGTATTGCTAGTCAGGCAATACATCGTAATTCGGTACGTATAGCAGTATTTCGTTAATTGGATTATTATAAGCCGCATGACATTGTTACCTTACTAAACCAAACAACGGGTAGCTAGCCCGAAACTCAATTTGCCCATCTAAATTAGCGTGTCGTCACAAAGGTCACGCTATGGAAATCTTCTCATACATAAATTCGCTTACCAATCAATGTGGCACGACGGGGATCAATCGTCAAGGCGCGAACTGGGGTGATCGTCCCCAAATAGTACTATTATATGCATAAGCGTCTACCAAATCCCGGTAGTTCACAATTCATGCTAATGGGACTTTTAGTGACATAACCTAACTTTAATAATCCATTTTATTTAATATGTCGGGTCATTTAATCATTCATAGGGTCATACAATCATCCAGGTCCAAATCAATAAACAAACAATCGGGACAAATGGTGTCCTATTTTATAAAAACTAACATGTTATCTCCCTCGCGGGTTTATAAAACATTTATAAAAACATTTAAAAGAGTGCGAGGCTATGAACTCACGTTGATGTGGGAAGGCGGGTTATCGACAATTCGGATGTACGGTACGTGCTTCAATTACGGGAAACCTAGACAAATAATACTTGTCTTAGACTCTTGTCCAATGACTTTATAAAAATAACAATTATGTATACATATGATGATTTTATATATATGATGATCAAGTGGGTTTATATATTCTCATTTGCTCATTAGTGTTATGTGTTGATAGCTTTTATACTAGTTTACTACTTTTACCTATTTACATGTTTTAGGTCCAATAAGCCTATTATAAGTCCATCAACTTGTATCAATCCATTTTATACTTGTATTATCAGTATTTACACTTTACATGTTGGGCCTAAGTGGGTTAAGCCCAATAATAAGTTTATAATTGTTTTAGCCCATTTTGTTGTATTATTAGTCCAATAACGTTAACTTAGCCCGTTAATGTCCGTATGTTTTATAGTTCGGGTTTTATCGGTTTTTACTTGTTATATATGTTTATATATCAGTATATGAGTTTATAAAAGTTTACATTAGACGGGTCTAACCGTCTAAGTTTTATTTAACAAAAACGTTAATTTTATGGTAATAGCCGAAAAAGTCGTAAAAATCATGTTTATAGTTTTTATAACTTATAAATCTTATTCAACTACCATTTTTATAAAGTTTCCATTTATTTAACCTTATACATATTTATATAAATGAAATTTATAAGTTAGTGGGTTTTAATTCACATTTTATACTATATTAGTTTGAGTGCTTATATAATACTATTAAACATTAATTCTTCAAAATCTGATTTTTAGTTTCATCTTCACCATTTTTATCATATCTTGAGTTCTATAAGGAGATAGAAGCTCATTTTTGGATGGCATAAACTTAATATTATGTGCTACAAATAAGTTAGTTATAGCTACTGCTCATTCCATGTTTAACTATCCTTAACAGTCCCTACAAAACAGACTATTCAGATTGGTACACTAATCTTGTTTTGATCATATCTCACTCATTTTGATGATTCCATTGCATGACCAACTCTCACATGTGTATGACATCTAAAACTTACTGTAAATGGATTCCACTTTATCATTTTATCAGTTTAACCTTTGGTTACTTACTGTTTTTATACAGCCATCATATTTAGCAAGATTTTAACTATTTTACATGTGGTTTTCCATCTTTTTACCCATGTTTATCAAATCTATCAACACCAAATCCCCACATAATATTTTTAATCATCATTCATCATCATATACATATACATAAATAAAGAAAATACAAGATTACATAATCAAAATAACAAGAGGATAGGAAGAACAATCTTTATACCACCATTAGTGATGAAAAGATGAGGTTTTTTATGAACAAGACTTGATTCTTGTTATCAAATCTTCAACTTTAGCAAGGAAACTTCTTGGGTCCTTTGGATAGATGAACACCTCCAGGAATTCAGCCCTTTAACCTCATGAACACTCCTTTTCATAGGTTAAGATCACCTCCAATCTTCATATCTTCAAAGGTTCTTCAACATATGTGTGAATAACACATGATATTGTGGTTAATTTAAGATCAAATGGTGGTGTTGTGGTGGTTCTTGGACGAAATTTAGAGAGAGAGGAGTGGAGTGTGTGAGTTTTGCATGTAAGGATTGTGGGAAATGGTTTAGATGAGAGTGGTTTGTGGTTTTGTAGCTTGTTTAGCTAAGTAAAGTTAACAAGTGTAACTTGTTAGCTTACAAGTTTGACACCTCAAATGTGTGTTTAATAAGCTTGTCATCCCATGTAGTGGGGGTGGGGCAAGTTTATCTTGTCTCATCCCCATTTATTTACGGGTATTCCTCGATTCTAGTTTCCTCGATTTGCGTGCCCTCGGGTCGTTTTACGAAAAACGTTTTTATAAATTATGAATCAACGGCACAAAACGAATCTAATAAAAATTGTTTCATCAAAAACGGAGTTCAAAAACGTAAATACGTAATCCTAAGGGTTCCGGTTTAATCGTAAAGGACGTTAAATTATAATCGTAAGTCCTAATCTCTTCTCGTAAATTTGTGAGTTTTTGAACCAACTCAAAATTAAAATCCCAAAATAATATTCACGGATAAATTTATTTCCTGAAATGTCGGACTGTCACCAAAAACGGTGTATGTAAACGTAAGCACGTAAAGTAGAATCCTCCGGTTTAGACGTAGTCGATGCTACTTCAAGACGTAAAATCCAAATTTCTTCCCAAAAATAAGTGAGTTCATATTATAACATTAAATAGTGTTTTCAAATAAATATGAGAATAAAATATAAACCATAAATTGACGGATTGTCACATCCAACACCACCCATCCTCAAACTCATTCGTGAATTGACTTGAAGACTTAGCTCCTCCACCTCATTATTCCTCTAGTGAAGTACCGGAAGATCTCAATATGGAGCATCTCTACCGTGAAAATCTTAGGACTCGAGGTGAATTACATGAACATCGGGTTGAGTCAAGGAGGGGATTCAAGTACTTGGGAAACATGATCAAGGGATTGGGCAAGAAAAGAAGATGAAGACTTTGAATTGTTTCAAAGTATACATGTTGCTAAACATGTAATGTGATGCTGAACATTTGCTTCTTTTACATTTTTATTTGGCTGTGTATTAACTAATACTACTTGTTTGGGTTACTTATTATTTTAATCCTAATGCTATCTATGCCATCGTGTTTGCGATTTGCATATCTTTGTGCATCCTATGTGCTTGTTAGCTTCCTAGATTTTGGTCAGTAGTTAACTTTGTCTTGTTAATCCTTTGGTAAAATCTGGGCTAACCAAAGTTTGAGGAAGTGCCTTTTTTTGAACACCTCTGGTCGCGGTTCCATATCGACCAGCGGTTCCTTATCGATAAGGAACCACCCATCCTAGATAGGGAACCGCCAGCTACTGTGTCTGACAGAATCTTTGCTTTACACTATTTTCCTTAATCTGTGTAAACCTGACTTGATTCTTTGCAAAAACCTGCACATTTCCTAAACTAGGTTACCTAAATTCATTATTCACATAAAATGTTTTTAACCCATTACTAGTTTGGATCATCCTCTTACCCTTTTAAACCCACCTTGTTAGCCATGTTCTTCACACATCAAACCATTCATCCTTAACCCGTAAACCACTCACTACAACCATGGTTTCTACAAGAACCTCAAACTCATCCAAAACCTCCACTTCAAAGAAAAACCTTAAGATTAAGATTAATTTGCCCAAACTTAACTCTTCACCCTTTCACACACCCAAGAACGAGATTTTCCAATTCTCATCTCTTTATCACCCTCACCACCTCTTGCTCCATGCAAGACTACCTCAACCCATGGTACCAGCCATTCTTATGGTTCTACCTCCTCTTCATTCCAATCTAGAATGAATGAGCTAACCTCACCCTTCACTCCAAGTACTCTCTTGGATGTGACTACCCAACCTGAACCCATCGAAAGCATTCCCATTGTGAATGACTTTGTTGATACCTTGGTGACTTCACCTTTTACCCCTCCAAACTCACCCACATCACCCATTGCACCCTTGGAGAACATACCTCCTCCACCTCCACCTCCCTCAAACACTCCCATTTTGGGTGTCCCACTTCCTCTCTTTATGGGTGATCCTTACTTCTTTGGGTTCCTAGAAGATCATGGTTCTCATTGTCCATGTTGCCTCTACAACAACTACATCATTCACAACCTTAGGATGGAGATCTTTGGACTTCATAGGAGGTTGCAAGATTTCCTGCTCACCTTGTTTACCATGCCTCCTCCTAGGAGATGAATGATGATTTTCTTTAATAAGTGTTTTTCAAGAAAAACCAAGCCAAAGAAGACTACTCATCAAGAACTAGTTTTAAGCTAACTTTGTTTTAGTTAGTTGTTTTCATTTCCTTATTGTATTTCCTTCCCTCCATGAGTTTTTCATGAGGATGATTTATGGATTTAGCTTTATGTGTTTCTATCTTTATGTGCACATTAATCAAATTTAATTTTAAATTAAAATTGAACCTTAATCTATCACAACCTCTAAAACTTGACTAAAAGTGGTTCAAAATGTTATCTAAATATTTTGTCACCCTTTTTCAAGACATTCTTTGTGAATGTGTTGCTTTTATGCAACCCTAACATAATTTAGTGCTAACAGAGGTAAAATTCCAAGATTTGCAGGTTTTTGAATAAGTCTTAGCTTTTCTCAAAACCCTGGAAATCATGATTTCACGTCCACTATACGCGGCTTATTAAGTTGCGTGGTCCCTTAAGTGCTAAGGAACATCCGGTCCCTATAAGGAACCGCGGACTGATAGCCAATTTTTGGCTCGTTTTTGGTCTTTCTTCATCACCCTATCCCTTGTCAAGATTCCATGTTTACTCAATTTGGCTAAACATTCCTTGACACTTTACATTTTATTTTCAAATCTTTGCCTTGTCTACTTTCTTCTTATACCCCCACCTAAATATTTCATTCTCACACCTCAACAATGCCTAACTCCTCCTTTCATAACCTTGACATTTCATTTTCATAAACCTCCTCACCCAAAGCTTCCTCATCCAAGGTTTCCAAGAAACCGAAGATCTCGGTTCGACCTATTTGGATCAAGAAAAAGGAACCCTCTTCTTCCAAACCACCCAAGAACCCCACCTTCTCTCCAATCAAGTATTAGAATGAGACCTACTCCATTAACCCCATCACCGGAGAAAAGGAAAATGTTTCCCCACCACCAAAACCTTTCGACACCCCTTTCAACTTAATGACCTTTCAACCTTCCCAAACCTTATAAGGCATTGTGAAAACATTTCCTACCCACTCTCCTCACCACCACCAAACCCTAGGTTTGATGGCCTTCCCCCATTAACCGAATTTGTTTTGCATCATGGATCCTCGTGTGCTTGTTGTCGATTTCAACAAATTGAACTTGCTCATGTATATGATAAGTTAAATTTTCTTGAATTCCTCCTCACTCAACCACCTCTCAAAGTTTTCGTTCCCGTGGACAAAACTTCGAATGATGCCCCGTCGTCTTATTTTTCCAACTAAAGGACTAAGCACTCTTGGAGACAATAATACTTTAGTTGTTTTGGAGTCAATAACATTTTAAGCAATCTTGGAAAATTATCACTATTAGAATAGCTTATGCTTTGTGGTTTATTTTCCATATTTTTTGCTTTAGATACTCATATTGTGTGTATGACTATCTACCTTGTTTGTTTCTTTCATATTTTTGTAATATGAAACCTTTCTGTTGTTTTTGTTTTCTTTCTTTGATCATTCTCTCTTTTTCTTTTGAGTTGATCGTGGTTAATCTTTACAATTGATTATGGGTGATTCCATCAATTCTAAACTTTAACACCTTGACAAATTTAGCATCTTCATTGGTTGGATGTTTCTTTTCTACCTCCATTCCACCAATTGAACTTTGATTTTTTCATTTACCCTTTTGGACATACTTAGCAATACTTGCTTCTAATTTGAGATTTCTTCTCCTTCTCCCTCTCAAGTTACTTAGTAGGTAGTGATCATATATACATTGGTGTTTCTTTTCTTTCTACTAACCTTTGTGTAGCATGTCACCTTAGCTCATACACTTGGTGCCCCAAGCAAGGGGGAGCAACCACCAAGGGGGAGCTACTAGCAAAGTCCGGTTTTCTTCAAAGACTTGTGCTAACCTTTTTGCTACGACAAAGGGGGAGAAATGATAGTGATAATCTCGTTAATAATTCAATATTTTGTGTTTCTACGTAAATGAGTTTATAGTTTGTCGTAATCAAAAAGGGGGAGATTGTTAATGCAAGTGATGCCTAAAAACATTATTAGTGTTAACTAATCTTTCTTAGTTTTGATCACAGCAAACTATACAACACATTTAGTGTAAAACACAAAACGAATTATTTAACTAACACTATCATCAAGGTAATAATCATATCACTAACTTTTCTTAATCATACTTAGTGATCATCAAAGTGAGATCAAGGTAATAATCATATCACTAACTTTTCTTAATCATACTTAGTGATCATCAAATTGATTATCCTTAAAACTCACTTTTGTTAATATGACACAAGATTTTTTAATAAACTTTCTTTTTAAGAAAATGTTTATTAAAATGGAAAATGTAAATTTGAAAAGGGCATATTCCATATGCCATAAGAATATCCTTTGAAGGTTTAAAAAACCTCAGATATTCCTACCCCACTAAAAGACAAAATCAGAGCTCCTTTAAATAGCAAGGCGGTTCTCTAGCGATAAGGAACTGTCGGGCTATGATAAGTGTGAAAACACTCATCAATAATGATCCAAAAACCACTCAAAACACAGTCAAATACATTATATTTAACTGAAAATTATCAGAATCACGTTGGTATTTGTGTTTCATGTGTTTTCAAGTAAAAAGATGCATTTTTGAGCAAACATGCGTTTTCATGGATTTATTTGATGAAAAGACGAAGAAAGAGACGAAAGATGCTTCAAGGACTTTATTTGCCAAGTTTTCAAAGATCAAGGGCTGAAGTTGCAACTTTTACAAGATGAAGGATGAAATAGAAATTGATTTAAAAAATCATATAACTTTTGAAATAGATTAAAAATGAAAGGACCAAAAAGGAAATTAAATGGAAAGTTATTATTATCTACTTGGTCAATTGACCAAATCGGTCAAACACATAAACACATTAACGTGTCTTCTTTACCAAACGAGAAAAGAGAGAGAAACAGTCGTTTCTTATCCTTCAACCATCAAACCTGCAATTCGATTTCTAGAGAGATTCAAGGAGTTTCAGGCCAAGCTTCCAACTAGAAAAATACTCCTCTTCATCTCCTCTACATGAAGATACAAGTTAATTAGATCAAGACGCAAAGGAGAAGAAAACCCCAATGATGAAGAATGAAGAACGAGTTCAAGATCATCGTATTAAACACGTGGCACGATTTAATTGGAGGAAACACGTCACCTCTCCTCCTCTCGACGGCTATAAAAAGAAGAGAAGGCCTCATTTTTCGATGGTTAGAATAGGTGTAGTTTTACACATAGTTAGTTAGGAGTAGATAGATAATCAGTTTTTAATCTTGTAACGAATTCAGTTTTTTTCAGTTAAAGTAGTTTGTAACCGTTTCATTTTCTGCCATTAATGAAATAATAAAGCTTTCTCATTCTTCTCTTCTTATTAGTTCAAAGGTTAGTTTAATCTTGTTAAAGTTTCTGAAATTAGTTGTAACCAAATGCTTTTATCCTCCATTAATGGAGATATACAGTTTCATAAACTTTTCACTTTACTGTTAAAATTTTGGTTATTTTATCTTTTAAAAGCTTATAGTTCACAAATTAGTGAGAAATCGATTTGAGTCACAAATTCTGCTCATTACTTTTTTTTTCTATATTCATAAGTTTTTCTGTTCAGTCTTAGTTGCTTAAAAAACTGAAGTAGTTAAAAGAATCAAGTTCTATTGTTTTTCCGGTTTGAACTAGTCTGATATAAATTTTGTTTTGATTGGATTGATACTAATATGATTAGCCAAAATTCAGTCCTAGTTGTAGCCATTATTTCACTCGTGTTCGAAATCAGTTTCGGTAACTCAGTTGGTACATATAAATAGATCAGGTTGTGCACGTTTTTGTTTGGATATTCAGATTTCCAGGATAACAAATTTGCAGTTTGTTTGAATTTGCTAGTGCAATTCGTTGAGTTTCAGCATATTGGTAGTTTCAGATAATCAGTTTAGTTAGACGTTTGGATTTGATGCTGATTAAATAAGCTGTTATGAAGATACTGTAATATTTCGGTTAGAATAAATGACTTCAGGATTAATCTTTTAGCTTAATCTGTTAATGAGTTCATAAGCTCATAGCTTATGAGCTTTAACCAGGTTTCTTTGTTAGTTTGATATATTGTGCAGGAATCAGTAGCCGCGCTACAGTTTGTAGGTACAAGTGTGTAGTAGAAAGTGGTGTTCGACTTATAGTAAGATGCGTGGTTGGTTTAAGTAAGCTCAGCGCTTTACTTCGACGTCAACGGACTTGGCTTGGATGCAGTGTAAACTTTCTTTACCTTTTGAATTTCATTTCGATTTCTAATTTTGTAGATATCTAGTGTCGGAGTAGCATCAATCTGTTCTATTTGTTAAACTTTGCTTAAGTTCAGCTTGAATTGATATGTTTTGATGTTATGTTTTTTTTTACAGATTATAGCTTATGAATTTTTGTTCATATTCCATTAAGCTGTGTTTGGATTAGTAAATGTTTAGCTCACTGTAGTAGTGGTATTTCAAAAGTAAGATCATTTAGGTGTTTAGATAATTCAGAAATAGTCATTCTAAAGTAATAAGTCACATAGTTTTTGCCATTTAGGTGTTAAGTACAAAAATTGGTTTCTGAGTTTTTCCATTTTAATGTTTTTGTTTCGTTATGATAACAACTGGTATTATTGGGCTTGATTGGTTTTTGTTGGGCATAGAAATTAGATATGAATTGGACTAGCTTTAAATAGATAGACGTTTTGCTAGTTAAATAAAGGAAAAAAAAGTTAGTTTCCTAAGTCAAAAAAATATTAAATAGCTGTTATAATAGTTTGAATTCAATTTTGCAACTTGGGCCATTTAATTTTCTAGACATTAATTTTACATTTTTACATTTTACATTTTATTTGTATTTTACATTTTTATTATTTGTAGTAATTAATTGTATTTTACATTTTACTTTTTGTGCTTTAATTGTCGTATGTGCAATATGTTTTTAGATTAGTACGTATACGTATATAGTCTATTTTTTACCTTTTTAATTGCTTTGTGTCAAGTAGCTTAAATACCAAAAATTACGAATTTTAACCAAAAACAATTAAGTCCTTGCTTGAGATTGTTATATCAATTCGGATTGAGTCGAGAAAAACGAACTAAAAAGACAATTTCAAATGGCGCCGCTGCCAGTTCTTTTCATGAAGATTAACGGTTTTGAGTGAGACGATTGGATTTTGGGATCCGTTCACTTTGTGAACGTTATTTTTACGTATTATAAATAAAAAACATAAAATCAAAAAGATAAAAATACAAAAAAATAAAAAAACCACAAAATCAATTCTTTTCCTAAAGAATTGAACCAAAAAAATAAAAAATACAAAAATTAATCTTTTTCCTAAAAGATTACACCCAAAAATATATATTATATCGGTTTTCATCGTTTTTACGTACATATAGTATTTTTCTTAAAAACTCAAATAAATACAAAAATATTTTCTTTATATTATTATATGTAAATACGTATACGTATAAGAACAACCAAGTTACCTATTTCCATAAGTATTGCTGAGGCAATACACCGTGTTGAGGGGCGTTCCGGTCCTTGACACGCGTATCGATCAAATTTAATTAAGCAAGAATAGATAAATACTTCCAATAGGCAATAATTCGAAGAATACAAACTACAAAGTGAATAGAAAGGCGGTGTGCTATAAAATGCCATCTAAGGTTAAATAGGTACTTAAGTGCTTCGCGCCACCTAACCCTCCGTTCACTAGTGCATATTCTAAGAAGGAAGGCTTGATTGGAGGTCTTGGACCCAAGTAGTAATTACATATATTATACTTTCTTGTGGATATTTCATATCGAACCTCGAGGGAGATAATCTCTTCTCTCTCAAAAGTCGACCGAGGGCTACTCCCTCATTCCTCGTGTTTACTTACACGTGTACTCACGCACGTGTAACCATACCACCTTTGTTGTATTACTTCCTTCCCCGAGGAAGCTTTTAAACGTCATTATACTTGTATATACATTCGGCCACCTAGTTAAACATGGATACTCGTTCCATGTTGGAGATTTTGCAACAACGATCCGCCAACGTTAATTATTCGACTTGTTCGACTTGTGGAGGTCCACACGATACTTATTTATGTGATCAAAATAATGGCTATTATGGGGAGGGATATGCTTACAATGGAACCGAGAACCCTAATTTTCAACCTAACCTTCAATTGGACTATACTTGTAATGACTATATGGGATATTCCGGTTTTTCATTACAACCTTCACCATCATTTCATGATCAAACCTTTAATGAGCCATCCCAAAACCAAGGATTTTCCACTTATGAGGGTTTTCAAAATGATGATAATTTTCAAGGCTATAATCAAGAAACCTTTCATAACCAAGATTTTTCAAACAATGGAGGTTTTCAAAATAATGATCATTTTCAAGGCTTTAATCAAGGAACTTTTCAAAACCAAGGATTTTCACATTATGAGGGTTTTCAAAATGAAGGGAATTTACAAGGTTACAATCATGAGAACTTTCATCATCAAGACTCTTTTCAAACCTATAATTCACCTAATTATGGAAATCCACCTCCACCCCCTTCTTCGACTTACATATGCGAGTTTTGTGGAAAAACAGAACACCATTATGGTTTCAATTGTAGACTCAGTGATCTCAATGAGCTTGTGGTTGAACTCGAGCAACAAGGAAGACACCATGAATATATTTTAACGCTTTTTATACGTATGGAAAAGATGAGCCTCGAGGAGATGAAACTAGAGTCTCGGTGGTTAAGGGAGGATATCGAGTCTCTTGAGGATGATGTAAGGAATAAGGTGTTTTATAATCAGCAAATTGGTGATACATATAGAGAATCAGTGACCAATTTCTCTCGTTTTCTCAAGGAAAAGTTAGACGATTTACTCTTTAAGATTGATAAAAAGGAAGAAGAAGAACAATTTTTTGCTAATCGTGCTCGTTTGCTTAAACAAAGCTTAGATGAAGATGATGAGGGACCTTCGATTTGTATGACACTTAATGATGACACACCTTCATCACCTTTACTTCACGTGGAACCCACCGACTCTTTCACCATGGGTGACGAGCCTCTTAGCACTAATACAAACACCGATTTGGAAGAATTAACCGTTTCTAGTGTTGAGAACCTTATCCCAATCCAAAGAGAGCTTGAGTGTGTTTCCAATGAACCATGTGACGAGCTTTGTATCGATACCTCTTCTCCTCATGATCACATTGAGATTTCATCACATGTTGACCTTCATGCTACTACTAGTGATTTTGGTGATTTCGATCTTGATGAATTGTTCAAAGAAAGGGATAATGAGATTGATGAAGAGTTTATGCAAGATTTGCCACGAATAGAGGATGATGATTGTGATTCTAGTGAGGCATCTTATGATATATTATCCGAGGACTTTTCATGTCAAGATGACATTCCTAATTTGGATGATGATGTTGATCATATAGAAGAAGTGGAAGATGTTCATATTCGTGAGGTTTTATCAAACGTTTATCATCTTATCTCCTCGATTGAAGCTTTGAATGAAAACCATAATGATGATTCCATAAAAGAAGAACTTTTCGTTAATATTTCTTCACTGGTTTTTGAGGTTGCACCTATTGACTTTCATGATTATATCATCCCTTTGAGTGATTCTCTCATTAATACACCTTCTTTTGAGCCTTCTATTCCCACCCTTCCACCCTTGAAGTTGGTTATTGATGAAGATCCTATACTCTTAGAGATTGATCCTTTTTCACCTATGGCACCTTTAGAACCCAAAACCTTTGATATGGATTCTCATATGGATATTAATGCCACCATAGAGGTTTATCTTGATAATATTGATATTGAGGTTGATGATAGTGATTCTAATTGGGAATAGGAGATTCGTCTTAGTAAGAACTTCCTTTTTGGGACCATAGAACCTACACCTCCTTCACAAGACACTATTCATCTTGATCCTCCTTTTTCTATGCCTTCTATGGAAGATTACCCACCTTTTGATGATGATGAGGAGCCCAACATGGACATAATAGTTATGAATGTTTTGATACCTACACCTTCATTGTCTCATGATGCTTTGATCACTAAGGGGGAATCTTATATGGTTGATACGAGTTCATCTTCTTATTTTCCTATTAAGGGAAAGGTTTTTGATCCTGGGATACATAAGTTTGAGACACCTTGGTTTTCATCTACTCGACTTAAGAGTGTGATTTCGATTGATTTGGGCTTTTCGTATGAGCTTACTTTGGTGATGCTACCTACTTTGGAGTTGTTCACTTGTCGAGATGGAAACTTTGTATTTGATCCTGGTGTCTTCATATTTGAGAGACTTCGTATGTTGGACAAACTTGAGACACGTTAGACCGTTCCATTTATCGAGGCGAATATTGTAAATCTTATAGTAAATGGCAACGTGCTAAGTTTGAGTGTATCATGTGAGATGTGCTTCAAAAGTGGATATCCTTTATTCTCCATGATGGTTTCCCCAAGGACAACTTAATTCGGGGCCGAGTCGAGCTAGCGACTTAGGTTTAAAAAAACTCAAGCTTGAATAACTAGGTTAGAAAACGTAGAGTAGATATTCAATAGGTTAGGTTTAATTAAAAGGATGTTATAGTAGAGTTGAATTGGAGGGGTGCCTTTCTTCGTCTTTTGGTGATTGTTTGTAGGGTTGCTCACTCATTTCATGCTTTGGAGCTTATGGAGGAGGCCCTTGTATCCGGTTCACTTCGTTACTATTGTGATCTTTCATTGACACCTTGTGCTTAAACATGAATTCACTAATAGTTGTCCTTTCCTTCACTTGGGTTAAGCAAAGTCTATTCATTGTCATAAGTGTAGGGGAAGTTTTTATACTTCCATTCTCTTAAACATTGAGGACAATGTTTAGCTTAAGTGTAGGGGGGTCTTCTATCGAAGTGACCTTACCTAGAACTTGTCATTGTCTTTAATGATAATTGGGAAAATTAATTTTTCAAACATTTTTCAAATTTTTGATCTACTTTGGCCACCAAAAATATGCATTCATAATTTTTGCATCAATCATTTTTCATTTGCATAACACATTTGCATTGTATATATTTCTTCTTTTGTTCTTTATCAAGAATAATATAAAAGAGAAAAATATAATAAAAACATGGTTTAACAAGTTTAGACTTCTTTGACATATTAGGCCCGCCATGGATATTTTGACTCAACTCGAGTTTGATTATCTTAGCATTCTATAGCTAGTATCCTTAACCATGTATTCCTTCATTGGTCTATTAGGCTAAGCATCCATCAATCTCATTATTTGAGATTTTAAATTTGTGGAGAATGGGAAATGATAGAGTTGAAGCAAATATAAAAGGGCTAGATAAACTTCATGATAGTTACTTGTGGCTAAACCCTTCTCTTTTTTACCTCTAATTTTTTCGCATGTATATATGTTAATAAATAATCAAGAACGGTTTTAATTGGTTTGTAATCTCTTATGCATTTTTGTCTAATCATTCATGGTTGATTTAAGTACGTTTTAAGATTCTAAGTTAGAACGTTTTATGTGTACAAGACTTATGTCATGCTCAATATTTAGCGGGTGTTTTTCCTTTTATTCTTTTCTACTTTCTTTGTGAGGAATAAAGAAAAATAAGAGCGGCTTACAAAAAAAATGAGTGGCTAAAAAAAAGAAAAGAAGAAAAAGAAAAAGAAGAAAAAAAAATTATATATACAAGACTCCCAAGAGGGGCAGTGTGGTGTTAATTATAGTGACTATTGAATTCCAATATTACCTTGACGGGTTGCGGGGATTCGATAGATTGCTCCAATCCAATATTACCTTGACGGGTTGCGGGGTTGAAGATCCAAAGTCTCAAAAGGATGGCGGATGTAAATTATTGCGTGAGTTTTATTTTTCTTTCCTTAGCGAGTGTGTAGCTACTTATGAAAGCATGACATGAGGATTTTACACATAAGGCGAATGACTTATTATTCTTGAAACGGACTTATATTAATTGTGAGCGGTTTTTCAAGTAATGGATGAGAGGATTACTTAGGATTAAAACCGTGCTTCCTTATTTTTGGATTTTGCATTTCTTATATTTCACGCCTTAAATAATGAAAAATTTGCCCAAAAGCAATTTGCTCAATTAATAAATGGTTCCACATTTAATTGTCATGAATAAGTTGATGCACTTTTTACTTGTGAATACAATGATCCCATTTTTAAGCTTGGTTTGGGGAAAGTGAAACTTGAGGGTGATAAGTGTCCATGGTACCAAAGCCCTAATTTAAGTCATTAATTTCTTTATGAGTTAATTCCATTAAAACCATTTCAAGAAAAAACAAAGATATATAAATAAAATTGTTTTCCTTGCATTGCATTGTAAATATCCAAAACCATTCATCATGTAGTATAGTTTAGTTTATTAAATCATAAAATGGCCAAGGTTGGTTAATTACGAGAAAAGTGCACTTTAGAGCTTTGAAATGCTGCATTGCATGAGGTCATGGCAATGGTCAAGTGCAGGGGAGTTGATAAGTGTGAAAACACTCATCAATAATGATCCAAAAACCACTCAAAACACAGTCAAATACATTATATTTAACTGAAAATTATCAGAATCACGTTGGTATTTGTGTTTCATGTGTTTTCAGGTAAAAAGATGCATTTTTGAGCAAACATGTGTTTTCATGGATTTATTTGATGAAAAGACGAAGAAAGAGACGAAAGATGCTTCAAGGACTTTATTTGCCAAGTTTTCAAAGATCAAGGGCTGAAGTTGCAACTTTTACAAGATGAAGGATAAAATAGAAATTGATTTAAAAAATTCATATAACTTTTGAAAGAGATTAAAAATGAAAGGACCAAAAAGGAAATTAAATGGAAAGTTATTATTATCTACTTGGTCAATTGACCAAATCGGTCAAACACATAAACACATTAACGTGTCTTCTTCACCAAACGAGAAGAGAGAGAGAGAAACAGTCGTTTCTTATCCTTCAACCATCAAACCTGCAATTCGATTTCTAGAGAGATTCAAGGAGTTTCAGGCTAAGCTTCCAACTAGAAAAATACTCCTATTCATCTCCTCTACATGAAGATACAAGTTAATTAGATCAAGACGCAAAGGAGAAGAAACCCCCAATGATGAAGAATGAAGAACGAGTTCAAGATCATCGTATTAAACACGTGGCACGATTTAATTGGAGGAAACACGTCACCTCTCCTCCTCTCGACGGCTATAAAAAGAAGAGAAGGCCTCATTTTTTGATGGTTAGCATAGGTGTAGTTTTACACATAGTTAGTTAGGAGTAGATAGATAATCAGTTTTTAATCTTGTAACGAATTCAGTTTTTTTCAGTTAAAGTAGTTTGTAACCGTTTCATTTTCTGCCATTAATGAAATAATAAAGCTTTCTCATTCTTCTCTTCTTATTAGTTCAAAGGTTAGTTTAATCTTGTTAAAGTTTCTGAAATTAGTTGTAACCAAATGCTTTTATCCTCCATTAATGGAGATATACAGTTTCATAAACTTTTCACTTTACTGTTAAAAGTTTGGTTATTTTAGCTTTTAAAAGCTTATAGTTCACAAATTAGTGAGAAATCGATTTGAGTCACAAATTCTGCTCATTACTTTTCTTTTCTGTATTCGTAAGTTTTTCTGTTCAGTCTTAGTTGCTTAAAAACTGAAGTAGTTAAAAGAATCAAGTTCTATTGTTTTTTCGGTTTGAACTAGTCTGATATAAATTTTGTTTCGATTGGATTGATACTAATATGATTAGCCAAAATTCAGTCCTAGTTGTAGCCATTATTTCACTCGTGTTCGAAATCAGTTTCGGTAACTCAGTTGGTACATATAAATAGATTAGGTTGTGCACGTTTTTGTTTGGATATTCAGATTTGCAAGATAACAAATTTGCAGTTTGTTTGGATTTGCTGGTGCAATCCGTTGAGTTTCAGCATATTGGTAGTTTCAGATAATCAGTTTAGTTAGACGTTTGGATTTGATGCTGATTAAATAAGCTGTTACGAACATACAGTAATATTTCTGTTAGAATAAATGACTTCAGGATTAACCTTTTAGCTTAATCTGTTAATGAGTTCATAAGCTCATAGCTTATGAGCTTTAACCAGTTTTCTTTGTTAGTTTGATATATTGTGCAGGAATCAGTAGCCGCGCTACAGTTTGTAGGTACAAGTGTGTAGCAGAAAGTGGTATTCGACTTATAGTAAGATGCGTGGTTGGTTTAAGTAAGCTCAGCGCTTTACTTCGACGTCAACGGACTTGGCTTGGATGTAGTGTAAAATTTCTTTACCTTTTGAATTTCATTTCGATTTCTAATTTTGTAGATATCTAGTGTCGGAGTAGCATCAATCTGTTCTATTTGTTAAATTTTGCTTAAGTTCAGCTTGAATTGATATGTTTTGATGTTATGTTTTTTTTTACAGATTATAGCTTATGAATTTTTGTTCATATGCCATTAAGCTGTGTTTGGATTAGTGAATGTTTAGCTCACTGTAGTAGTGGTATTTCAAAAGTAAGATCATTTAGGTGTTTAGATAATTCAGAAATAGTCATTCTAAAGTAATAAGTCACATAGTTTTTGCCATTTAGGTGTTAAGTACAAAAATTGGTTTCTGAGTTTTTGCCATTTTAATGTTTTTGTTTCGTTATGATAACAACTGGTATTAATGGGCTTGATTGGTTTTTGTTGGGCTTTGAAATTAGATATGAATTGGACTAGCTTTAAATAGATAGACGTTTAGCTAGTTAAATAAAGGAAAAAAAAGTTAGTTTACTAAGTAAAAAAAATATTAAATAGCTGTTATAATAGTTTGAATTCAATTTTTCAACTTGGGCCATTTAATTTTCTAGACATTAATTTTACATTTTTACATTTTACATTTTATTTGTATTTTACATTTTTATTATTTGTAGTCATTAATTGTATTTTACATTTTACTTTTTGTGCTTTAATTGTCGTATGTGCAATATGTTTTTAGATTAGTACGTATACGTATATAGTCTATTTTTTACCTTTTTAATTGCTTTGTGTCAAGTAGCTTAAATACCAAAAATTACGAATTTTAACCAAAAACAATTAAGTCTTTGCTTGAGATTGTTATATCAATTCGGATTGAGTCGAGAAAAACGAACTAAAAAGACAATTTCAGGCTAGATAAGGAACCGCGCCCAGCTAGCCGTTGCACTTTGTCTCCTATAAATAGTGGATGAAATCTCATTTTCCAATAACCCTTTTTGGACGTTTTTCTCAGCCCCTTTCTCTTTTCTATAGCATAATCATTACTAAATGATCACTTAATGTGTTAAGTATGTTTACATATGATTATCCTCTTGATTCCCTCCTTTACCTTGTCCAAAGAGAAGATCACTCACTCACTAGTGTTGTGATAAAGATGAATCCATGAATTAGTCATGTTCATCATGTTAGCCTTTTTATTTTATGTTAATCCATTGTATTTATGAATACTTGGACTAGTTGTGTTTATCCAAGCTATTTGTGAAAACTTGGATTTGTTGTGTACATCCATTGCATATATGTTTGCTTGGATTTATGTTGTGTAGATCCAAGCTACATGTGTGTACTTGGATATGTCTAGTTGAGTTGTAATAGATTGTGTAGTAGTTCTCACTAAAGTATAAAGTGATGTGGTTGTGTCTTGTGAGTTCTCACTAAACTTGAAAGTGATTAGTAGTTGTGTTGTGTGAAGTTCTCACTTAGCTTCAAAGTGAAGAGTCGTGAAGATTGGTTCTAGCTTTGGATTAGAACTCGACATCTAGCCTTGTGTCGTAAAATGGTGAAGTAGGCAACGTCGTGAAGATTGGTTCTACCTTGAGATTAGAACTCGACATCTAGCCTTGTGTCGTTAAATTTTGAAGTAGGCAACGTTGTGTAGATTGGTCCTAGCTAAAGATTAGGTCTCGACATTTAGCTTAGTGTCAAAAAATAATGTAAGGGACTGTGACAATCCGTCAATTTACGATTGATATTTTATTCTCAAATATTATTCTCAAATATTATTTTAATGATACAATATGAACTCACATATTTTTGGGAAGAAATTTGGATTTACGTCTTGAAGTAGCATCGACTACGTCTAAACTGGAGGGTTTAACGTTACGTGCTTACGTTTACATACACCGTCCTTGGTGACAGTCCGACATTTCAGAAAATAAATTTATCCGTGAATATTATTTTGGAGTTTTAAATTTGTGTTGGTTCATAAACTCACAAATTTACGAGAAGAGATTAGGACTTACAATTTTATTTTAACGTCCTTTACGACTAAACCGGAAACCTTAGGATTACGTATTTACGTTTTCGAACTCCGTTTTTGATGAGACAATTTTTATTGGATTCGTTTTGTGACGTTGATTCATAATTTATAAAAACGTTTTTCGTAAAACGACCCGAGGGCACGTAAATCGAGGAAACTAGAATCGAGGAATACCCGTAAATTAGTGAGGTGGGACAAAATACATTATCCCACCCCACTAATATACATGGGGCGGCCAAAACACACCAACACAAGTGATGTGTCACAACTTTAGCAAGTTGATAACACTTGTCCCTCCTAGCTTACATCTTAAGCTAACACATTCCACTACTTCTCAAAACTAGCTACTAGTTTTGTCATTTCACCATCTCATACATGCAAAATCCTCCCAAAACTCTCTCATCCCACTTCATCTTGCCGTCCCATATTCATCATCCAACACCATTTGATCTAAATTTCACCACAAAATCTCATGTTATTCATATACATGTTGATGCCCTTTTGAAGCCCTATTGATTGGTGGTGCTTATAACATCCAAGGAGGAGTTTTCATGGAGTAGGAGGGCTGATTTTCCATAAGTTTCTCATGAAGAATGATGGTCTTGAAGATGGTCTTGGTGCATCACAAGTTTCTCCATCAAAAATCCATGTTTTGATCAACCTACATCATCATGGTGGTATAAAGATTGTCCTCCTCATCTTCTTGTTATTTTGATTATGTAAAAATGTATTTTATTTCCTATTGTATATGTATATGATGATTATATGATGATAAAAAATGTTATGTGGGGATTTGGTGTTGATAAACATGATTAAAAAGGTGAAAAACCATAAGAAACAAGGTTAAAATCTTGGTTAAATTTGTTGGCTGTATAAAACAGTAAATAAACAGGTCATGGACTGATAAAATGATGAATTAGAATCCATTTACAGTAAGCTATGGGTCTTGTACACATGTGAGAGTTGGCCATGCAATGGAATCATTGTAATGAGTGAGATATGATCAAAACAAGTTTAGGGTATAAATCTGAGGTTACTGTTTTGGACGATTTTTAGAAAATACTTAAAGGATGATTAAACAGTAGTTATAGAAGAGTTAAATGTAACAAATATCATTTAGTTTATGTGATAAAAATTTTAGCTTCTATCTCCATGTAGAACTCAAGATATGGCAGTTTTGGTGAAAGTGAAGATAAAAATCAGATTTTTGGAAATTAAAGAATAATACTATTATATAAGCACTCAAATTTTAATAGTATAAAATATAAATTAAAACCCACTAACTCATGAATTCTATTTATATAAATATATAAAATGATAAATAAGTGTATAAATTATAAAAATGGTAACTTGTTAAGTTTTATAAGTTATAAAACTTTAAACATGATTTTTACGACTTTTTCGGCTATTGTCGTAAAATTAACGTTTTTGTTAAATAAAACTTAGATGGTTGGACCCGTCTAATGAAAACTTTATAAAACTTATATACTGATATATAGACATGTACAACAAGTAAAAACCGATAAAACCCGAACTATAGGGCATACGGACATTAACGAGCTAAGTAAACATATTGGACTAATACTTGGGCTAATAATTGGACTAAACAAGATGAACACTCATAAAAAGAACTTAGAACTTATTGGACTTAACCCATTTGGGCCCAACTTGAAAGTCTAAATACTGATAATATAAGTATGAAATGGATTAATACAAGTTAATAAACTTATAATAGGCTTATTGGACCTAAAACACGTAAATAGGTAAAACTAGTAAACTAGTATAGAAGTTATCGACATATAACACTAAAATGAGTAAACGAGAATATGTAAACCCACTTGATCATCATATATATATAATCATCATATGTATACATAATTGTTATTTTTATAAAGTCATTGGACAAACGTCTAAGACCGATTATTATTTGTCTAGGTTTCCGTGATTGAAGCACGTACCGTACGACCGAATTGCCGATAACCCGCCTTCCCACATCAACGTGAGTTCATAGCCTCGCACTCTTTTAAATGTTTTTATAAATGTTTTATAAACCCGCGAGGGAGATAACATGTTAGTTTTTACTAAATAGGACACCATTTGTCCCGATTGTTTGTTTATTGATTTTGGACCCGAATGATTGAATGACCCGATTGTATGACCCGATAAATGATTAAAGGACCCGATAGATGAATTAAAATGGATTATTAAAGTTAGGTTATGTCACTAAAAGTCCCATTAGCATGAATTGTGAACTACCGGGATTTGGTAGACGCTTATACATTTAATAGTACTATTTGGGGACGATCACCCCAGTTCGCGCCTTGACGGTTGATCCCCGTCGTGCCACATTGATTGGTAAGCGAATTTATGTATGAGAAGATTTCCATAGCGTGACATTTGTGACGACACGCTACTTTAGATGGGCAAAATTGGTATCGGGTTAGCTACCCGTTTTGTTTTAGTAAGGTAACAATGTCATGCGGCTTGTAATAATCCAAAACTTAACGAAATACTACTAGACGCTCCGAATTACGAGGTATTGCCTGACTAGCAATACAGGGTCATACTATTGATATTATGTTTGTATTTTGGTTTTCATAACCATAATCATATAACGGTTTTTATTTTCATACAACGTCATAAGACGTATTGTATGATGTTTTTACGACATTGGCTCGTATATTGATTTTAAGGCAAATGCCTATATTATGATTTTCGATAAGGATTTGTATAAAATGATTTTGGCTATTTTATGCCCTATTACAAAGATTTGTATAAAATGATTTTGGCTATTTTACGGCCTATTACGATGATTTGTACGAATTGATTTTTGGTACTAATTTTATACCAAAGTTATATTGATGGAATTTATTAAACTCTATGAATTCACTCGGCGTTATCGCTGACCTTTTATTTTAACATGTTTTATCTCAGGTACTTGAAGGTAATTCTCGGGAAGACGACAAGAATTCATGGCCTGCACTTAAACAATATTTTTCCATTCAAACACTTTGTAAAACTTTTTTATGAAATGTAATGACTTGGGACCGATGTAACTTTGATAATTATGAATGGAAATGATTTATTATTAAACGACGCGATTTTTATGCGTTGTCTATGATGTGAGTAATGTGCTATCCCGTAACACCAACGAGTCTTCCGCTGTACTGAATCGTATAAATTTGGGGGTGTTACAGTTTGGTACCAGAGCTCTCGTTATAGAGAACGAAATATTTTTAAAACCAAGGTTTTGAATAAAACATTTCAAAATCTTTTAACTAAAAACATTTTTCTAAAAATGTCTAAAAATCTTTTGACTATAACGGTGCCGAAGAATTCCCGAGTTACCGACAAGGCCAAGACTGAGAAGTGTTATTTTAATATATATATATATAACTTGGATTATATATATATGATGTAATTTTATTACATGATTGTTTGATGATTATTTTGATTTTTATACGAGGTATTTATACGACGTCGATTGTCACAAGTAACCCTAAATCCCCTAGTAAATTAGTCGAAGCTATTCTCGTAGGAATTCTAGCTATCCAAGATCTAAACCAAGTTGTGGATATTTATGATCCCAACAACTGGTTGATATTCGTAGAAATGTAGATATTAGTTGATTATGATATTGAAAAAGAATTGGCGAGATTAAATCTGATATCGATGTCATGACGATCTTTCCTTATAGAGTGGAGTTTGACAAAACGTTATCACCTGGAAAGATGTCATCTGATTCATTGTCATCCAATTCTTAAATTGAAATCGAAAGGGTGAATGTTGCACTTGAGGCTGTTATTGGAACCATTACCCAAAAGCCTCATGCCACTAATACCTTTCCGAGAAGTCTAGTTGAATGATCAAGGCATTTCATATTAATGACTCATTTGATAATTGTTGTTGTAAGAGCTAATAGGATTGGAAATTAAGTGTTGATTCATATTGAGATTGTATTGCCTTTACAAGGCCGAAGAATAAGATTGAAAGTATTGGAGAATGAAGTAGGATATCGAATTGAGTATGATTTGGCTGAAACTTGAATAAAGTAAAACTTAACCTGTATGGAATATGAAATTGTTAAGAGGAAGTCGTTAAGTCCTGTGATTGAATTATAAGGTTTTAAATGATTGTTAGTTCGTGTTAATGGTTGTTCCTAGGCCATTGTCCACTAATGAGGATGCCTAGTGTCTAAGAAATAAATTGAAGAAATCTTCTTCTGAATTGAGACCGATGGATCTTCTGGGACATGTGGAACACCTAATGACTCTTGTAGATTAGTATTCATTGTGGTATCTTTTAAAAATCCCTAACTTAACTGAGACATCAGTTGGTAGGATGAGTTCTGAGAATTGTATGACATAGTGACACGTAATGTGTTACGGTACAATTTTGACTTGTTTGTGATTAATGGAAAAGATTACCTTTGATTGCTAAATCTTACATGTATTGATGTTATCTATCTTTTCTTGCTTGTCTCTAATGCTTGCATTAGTGATGCAACCATTGAACAAGTACTCATCTCGAATTGAGTTACGTTGTGGATTATCCTTTTTGAGTGCCATCAAGGTCATGAACCTCATGATTATTTGGCTAAAGCTCATTTCCTATCATATTGTAGTTAAGCTCTTGGTGAACAACTCTTCATCACTCTTTTGCAGATCACACCTTGTTTTTATAAAGTTAAAACGGTATCCTTTGAGAAAATTTAATTTTCATCACTATAAGGATTATTCGAAGTGTGATTTATAAGTTATTGTTATTGAAACGAAGTTGTTTATAAAACACCTTGAAAAACTTAATTGTTTTCATAGCAAAGAAAATCTTTGTAAATTTATCTTTGATTCTTATTTAAGAATTAAGCATGAAAATGTTTTTATTATAAACATGATGATAAAATTTTGACGAACTGAGAATTGCATCGTTAATCTTGAAATTGTATATAGTTGCGCGCCTACATACAATTTAGAATGGACCATGCAAGACTGACTAGTAGTCACCATAAAACTAATGAATAAACACTACAGTTTCTTTGAAGATTGTGAAAGATTAAATTTTATGAGATCTGCAAGAGGTGAAAAATAGGGACATAATGTTAGGGACACCTACATATGTGCCTATAGCATCTATTCTTCTGAGTCAAATTTACTCATCTGTGGAAATTGTCTTATTTGACAATTGACAATTCTTTCTTGTCCAATTATCCCGTAGTGAGATTCTTACGAAAAGTATCTGATTACCGAGTGTTGATACCCGACTGGATGTATTGACGTTCTTATCATTTCTTTTGATTTGATTTCATTTGAATGACCTGGGTAACGATCCGAGGAGCTTTCGAATGCGTACTCAAATTATGAAAACATGGGATATATTCATATTCGTTAAATGTTTTCGTCTGTATCTGATTTGAAATTCTATCGCGTAGATTATGCGTTGACCTTACTCTTTTAATAGTAGTTGTGTATCCTAATATCCCTGAACTTGTGAAGGATTATGAGTTATTATTAGTCTTTTAAGAAGTTCACATCTTATCGACGGCAATAAAACTGGAAAGTTGATAATGCCAGTAGAATGGATTGATTGATTATGACATGACGACATTGTCCTAAATGATGGGAACTCGAATTGAATTCCCCTAAATGATAAGATGTTGATTATCAAAAGTGATCTAAATAATTCTTGATGGGTAACCATATCCTGCATTTAGACTTGAAATTATATTGTGAATGACTATGAATTAGTCATAGATATTATAATCTAGAAGAACCTAATATGAATGTATTAAAAGATGTTTATGTTATCTGAAACCTTAGGAAGTAATTATTGATGAATTACCAAGACTTTCGCCATTAAGGCAAGTAGAATTTGGTATTTGATTATATTCTCGGTGCTGCATCTGTGGCTTGTGCACTGTACGTCAGCACCATCTGAATTTAAGGAATTACCGTACAACTGAGAAAGTTGTCGGAGAAAGATTATATTATACCAAGCCTGTCATCCTGAAGAGCTATGGTGTTATCATTCCTTATATTTATAGATTACTGTGAATTGAGTAAATTGACAATCGAAAACGATATCCATAACTCGAAATGGAAGAATTGTTCGATCATTTACAAGGTTCTAGCAAATTTGATCCATAGCATGGTTTTCATCAACTTCGCATCTGCGAAAGAGATTATTTATTCCAATCACTACATCCGGTGCTTGTAATGAACATTATGAGTTCCACGTGGTGACGTTTGGATTGACTAATACACATGTAGCATTCATAAATTTGGTAAATCACGTGTGTAGGCTGTAATTTGATAAATTCATGCTCGTGATCATTAAGGAATATATGTTTGTATATAAGAATAAGAATGAGTTAGTAATTAATTATAGATTGCCCTGAATTGGCCGAACAATTAAAAATGGTGCCTTGAATATTTAACATAAGACTTGATATTTAATTCTTTACATGATTTAACCATGTGATTAATAGATAATGGAAGCTGTATTGACTTTTCAAAGATTAGAACCATTAACGCTTAGGGATTAAAAACTGAATCCTTTACATAAAATGACCGTTGGATTAACAATAGCAAGATGTATGCATATAGACTCTTCAAAAATTAAGAGCCCTTTTAAGACTTTGGATTTTACCAAAAAGAAATGGAAATATGTTTTGACAAATGTTTTAACAAAGGATTTTTAAAGGGATTATTCCCTAATACACAAACCATTTAACTAAACTTCTGTTTAGGGGTAAATGTTTGTGTATACCTCAAGATAACTTAAGAAGGACTGAGTAAAACCATTTATACCATAACCTGAAAACTTAAAACGACAATTTTTGCTTTTCAAACTAAGAAAACTTTGACCAAAGTATAAACAAAGGTTTTTCGAACATTTACGAATCTTATTAAATATTTTTGATAAATCAACAAAAATCTTGTTAAATAAATTCAAATTTATTTTTGAACATTTTTATATAATTGGTCGAACTAAGAAATTTAAACTTTTAACGTTTACGTTTCATAAAAATTTAATAATTATTATTTAATTAATTGTAATAATTATCGACGCTTTAGACGTCGGATTGAGTAAACCAGATAAAGATGATAGTTGAGACGAAACTGAAACATAAAAGATATGAAGAAAGAATTTTGAATAAATACAGTTATGATATTTATTTCATCAGGAGAAAGTGAACGTAATTACTGACGCATAATATAGAAAGAATATCTGAGTGAATTGTGGACATGATAATTATATCATCATGAGAAGTGAATATAGATACCGACACATTATGTATAAAAGATAAAGAACCAATTAGGACATGTTCTTTAATAATGAAGGTGCAAAATGAATTGCCGAACAATTTAAAATATAGCCGATGCTTATAAATAGGATAATATAGATAATAAAAAGAAGTTTCACGGCTAGTGTGAACCATTAGAGTTGAGAAGCCGATAGCGTTAAATGTTTTAAAGACCACATGTGATTGTATAAATATGGAGATTGTGAGATATAGTTATGTTGGAATTTGTAAGTATAAGTATTATATGTATGTCATTTTTGACTAAAAATATCTTTGTCAAAAGAAGTTGTACTAATGGCAGATTATGAAGGCAGACATCGCCTCATACATTAGTAAACGTCTAGCTATTGCAAAGGTCATCATTTGAATTTGATTCGATTTGGTTCATCGTCGACAGACTGACCAAATCTGCTAATATCATTCTCGTTAATGATAAATGCAAAAGAGTTGTGTAAACATAGCGTGCCTGTATCGATCATCTATATCAAGATCCTCGCTTCGCAATGAATTTCTAGAGATTTGCTCAGAAATCATTGAGAACGAACCTTGATGAGAGTACTATGTACCACCCCAAATTGAAGGGACGAGGTAAAGTAACGATACAAAGTAATATATGTGCTGTTTTATGATTGACCTTTGGTAATAGACCGTATAATCGTTTTCCTTTGGAGAGATTATCATTGATAATCATCGTATTAGGATTGAAATCGAATCTTGTTAGGATCTAAATATTAGAGCATCTATAAGCAGGAGTTGAGATGAAGACACCCGACATACACCCATTGTGGGTTGGACATGTATTTTAGGTTTAAGGTTTCCTATGATGGCGAACCTATCCTTGCAAAATACCCGACCCGCGAGATCTGAAATGACTGTTGAAATTAGGATCTGATTATTGACTGCCAGTAGTGGGCAAGAGGTTATATGGATGTGAAATGTAGATCTTGAAGTGCCAAATGGGTAGCGAAGTTATGCCACAATTTTAAACTTGGAAAAATGAATTCATGATCTGACAAATCATGGGATATAAGTCCCCGTTGTATGGGACCATTGAGATGATGTAAAAAGATTGGTTTGAAAGGCATACAAGCTGGATCTACCCTAGGACTTCAAAGAATGCGTGAATTATGTTTCGTATATCGAACTTGATGGAATATCTATCAAGTGAGAATCTGATTATTCTTAGTAGAGCTTAGATCGGCGAAAAGTTGCATTCATCAGAACCCCGTGAACATCATGGATAGAGAAAGTAAGTCAACATTTAGCCTGATCTTATTCCCGTAGTTATGTTTGATGAAACTCGCGTATTGTAATGAATTGCACTTGTGAGAAAAGACCGAATGTGGAGAAAATACCCACATGGCTTTAACTCTATAAGAAGCGAGTAGTAAGGTAAGATGATCTTTGAGGACAAAGATCCTGTTTAGGGGTAAATGCTGTGACAATCTGTCAATTTACGATTGATATTTTATTCTCAAATATTATTTGAAAATATTATTTTAATGATACAATATGAACTCACATATTTTTGGGAAGAAATTTGGATTTACGTCTTGAAGTAGCATCGACTACGTCTAAACTGGAGGGTTTAACGTTACGTGCTTACGTTTACATACACCGTCCTTGGTGACAGTCCGACATTTCAGAAAATAAATTTATCCGTGAATATTATTTTGGAGTTTTAAATTTGTATTGGTTCATAAACTCACAAATTTACGAGAAGAGATTAGGACTTACAATTTTATTTTAACGTCCTTTACGACTAAACCGGAAACCTTAGGATTACGTATTTACGTTTTCGAACTCCGTTTTTGATGAGACAATTTTTATTGGATTCGTTTTGTGACGTTGATTCATAATTTATAAAAACGTTTTTCGTAAAACGACCCGAGGGCACGTAAATCGAGGAAACTAGAATCGAGGAATACCCGTAAATTAGTGAGGTGCGACAAAATACATTATCCCACCCCACTAATATACATGGGGCGGCCAAAACACACCAACACAAGTGATGTGTCGCAACTTTAGCAAGTTGATAACACTTGTCCCTCCTAGCTTACATCTTAAGCTAACACATTCCACTACTTCTCAAAACTAGCTACTAGTTTTGTCATTTCACCATCTCATACATGCAAAATCCTCCCAAAACTCTCTCATCCCACTTCATCTTGCCGTCCCATATTCATCATCCAACACCATTTGATCTAAATTTCACCACAAAATCTCATGTTATTCATATACATGTTGATGCCCTTTTGAAGCCCTATTGATTGGTGGTGCTTATAACATCCAAGGAGGAGTTTTCATGGAGTAGGAGGGCTGATTTTCCACAAGTTTCTCATGAAGAATGATGGTCTTGAAGATGGTATTGGTGCATCACAAGTTTCTCCATCAAAAATCCATGTTTTGATCAACCTACATCATCATGGTGGTATAAAGATTGTCCTCCTCATCTTCTTGTTATTTTTATTATGTAAAAATGTATTTTATTTCCTATTGTATATGTATATGATGATTATATGATGATAAAAAATGTTATGTGGGGATTTGGTGTTGATAAACATGATTAAAAAGGTGAAAAACCATAAGAAACAAGGTTAAAATCTTGGTTAAATTTGTTGGCTGTATAAAACAGTAAATAAACAGGTCATGGACTGATAAAATGATGAATTAGAATCCATTTACAGTAAGCTATGGGTCTTGTACACATGTGAGAGTTGGCCATGCAATGGAATCATTGTAATGAGTGAGATATGATCAAAACAAGTTTAGGGTATAAATCTGAGGTTACTGTTTTGGACGATTTTTAGAAAATACTTAAAAGATGATTCAACAGTAGCTATAGAAGCGTTAAATGTAACAAATATCATTTAGTTTATGTGATAAATTTTTGAGCTTCTATCTCCATGTAGAACTCAAGATATGGCAGTTTTGGTGAAAGTGAAGATAAAAATCAGATTTTTGGAAATTAAAGAATAATACTATTATATAAGCACTCAAATTTTAATAGTATAAAATATAAATTAAAACCCACTAACTCATGAATTCTATTTATATAAATATATAAAATGATAAATAAGTGTATAAATTATAAAAATGGTATCTTGTTAAGTTTTATAAGTTATAAAACTTTAAACATGATTTTTACGACTTTTTCGGCTATTGCCGTAAAATTAACGTTTTTGTTAAATAAAACTTAGATGGTTGGACCCGTCTAATGAAAACTTTATAAAACTTATATACTGATATATAGACATGTACAACAAGTAAAAACCGATAAAACCCGAACTATAGGGCATACGGACATTAACGAGCTAAGTAAACATATTGGACTAATACTTGGGCTAATAATTGGACTAAACAAGATGAACACTCATAAAAAGAACTTAGAACTTATTGGACTTAACCCATTTGGGCCCAACTTGAAAGTCTAAATACTGATAATATAAGTATGAAATGGATTAATACAAGTTAATAAACTTATAATAGGCTTATTGGACCTAAAACACGTAAATAGGTAAAACTAGTAAACTAGTATAGAAGTTATCGACATATAACACTAAAATGAGTAAACGAGAATATGTAAACCCACTTGATCATCATATATATATAATCATCATATGTATACATAATTGTTATTTTTATAAAGTCATTGGACAAACGTCTAAGACCGATTATTATTTGTCTAGGTTTCCGTGATTGAAGCACGTACCGTACGACCGAATTGCCGATAACCCGCCTTCCCACATCAACATGAGTTCATAGCCTCGCACTCTTTTAAATGTTTTTATAAATGTTTTATAAACCCGCGAGGGAGATAACATGTTAGTTTTTACTAAATAGGACACCATTTGTCCCGATTGTTTGTTTATTGATTTTGGACCCGAATGATTGAATGACCCGATTGTATGACCAGATAAATGATTAAAGGACCCGATAGATGAATTAAAATGGATTATTAAAGTTAGGTTATGTCACTAAAAGTCCCATTAGCATGAATTGTGAACTACCGGGATTTGGTAGACGCTTATACATTTAATAGTACTATTTGGGGACGATCACCCCAGTTCGCGCCTTGACGGTTGATCCCCGTCGTGCCACATTGATTGGTAAGCGAATTTATGTATGAGAAGATTTCCATAGCGTGACATTTGTGACGACACGCTACTTTAGATGGGCAAAATTGGTATCGGGTTAGCTACCCGTTTTGTTTTAGTAAGGTAACAATGTCATGCGGCTTGTAATAATCCAAAACTTAACGAAATACTACTAGACGCTCCGAATTACGAGGTATTGCCTGACTAGCAATACAGGGTCATACTATTGATATTATGTTTGTATTTTGGTTTTCATAACCATACTCATATAACGGTTTTTATTTTCATACAACGTCATAAGACGTATTGTATGATGTTTTTACGACATTGGCTCGTATATTGATTTTAAGGCAAATGCCTATATTATGATTTTCGATAAGGATTTGTATAAAATGATTTTGGCTATTTTATGCCCTATTACAAAGATTTGTATAAAATGATTTTGGCTATTTTACGGCCTATTACAATGATTTGTACGAATTGATTTTTGGTACTAATTTTATACCAAAGTTATATTGATGGAATTTATTAAACTCTATGAATTCACTCGGCGTTATCGCTGACCTTTTCTTTTAACATGTTTTATCTCAGGTACTTGAAGGTAATTCTCGGGAAGACGACAAGAATTCATGGCCCGCACTTAAACAATATTTTTCCATTCAAACACTTTGTAAAACTTTTGTATGAAATGTAATGACTTGGGACCGATGTAACTTTGATAATTATGAATGGAAATGATTTATTATTAAACGACGCGATTTTTATGCGTTGTCTATGATGTGAGTAATGTGCTATCCCGTAACACCAACGAGTCTTCCGCTGTACTGAATCGTATAAATTTGGGGGTGTTACAGGGACGATGTTAGGTTTTCTCCGCCAAGAAGGGAGCTTGTGGATATACTGTAAATCTCGAGTAGGTGTACTCGAGGAGTGGAGTAGAAACGAGGATAGAGCCTCGTTGTCGAACCACTATAAATCTTGGTGTCTTCTCATTAGGTTGTCTCTTTCCTTACTCTTTACTTATTTCATTATCATTACACTTACCTATTACCATTGCTAATGCATTTGAATTGAACCTAATCATTATGAAACTTAGCTTCAAGTAAAAGATAGTTTTGATACAAACCTAATTGAAAGTAATTTTAATTAGGTAACAAATCGAAGAGAAACTATTCAACCCCCCCCCCTTTAGTTTCTACAATCATGATTTCCATACTCACTTAAACTAGGAAACACGTTGTCAACGTTTGGATTGATGACGATGACACCTTCATTGGCCATGGAATCTTCAACAAGTTCAAGCACTTCCTTTTCAGCGGATGAAAGCACGCTGTCAGCGGCTGGATCAGGTGTGTCAGCGGCTGAACTACTTTTGTCAGCGGATTAAATTGATTCATAACTTGCTCTTCTTGTTGCTTTTTCTCCACTTCTCTTTCTTCAGCAGATGCTTTAATGAATTCTTTACTCCAAATGGGTAAGTCCATAAAAGAAAATGTGGGACTGAGCTCATCTGCTTGTGATCCTATCACCTTTGTAGCTTGTGTACATGCATTATCAACAATAGAAGCTTCCACAATCTTTGGAGAGTTCACCAAGACAAATGGATTACTAACAAGCAAATAATTCATGGGTCTAGATAATGGCTCTAAATCAAAGAGCCAAACTGGTCCATTTGTAGGATCACTAGGTTTACTCTCTAAAAATTCAACATGTATGTTTTCAGTTATGACCTTATCCCTTTTGTGGTAAACCCTATACCGTCTGTTGTTCATTGAATAACCCACAAAATATCCCTCATCACCTTTTGAATTAAACTTACCTAGGTTATCACTAGTATTTATAATTACTACATGACATCCAAAGGGTCTAAGAAAATCTAAATTAGGTTTTGGGAGTCTTATTGTGAGTTTTGTTGACCCATGCTCTATTCTGAACATAGCATGCAGTATTCACAGCCTCATCTCAAAAAGAAATAGGTAACTTAGCATCTGCTAACATGGTTCTAGCTGCTTCAATAAGAGTTCTATTTCTCCTCTCAGGTACACCATTTTGCTATGGAGTTCTAGCTATGCTAAAATCCCTAGTAATTCCCTTATCAACACAGAAGGCATCTAAAAGGTCATTTCTAAACTCACCACCATTATCACTTCTAAGAATGTTAACTGTAAATCCTGATTTCTTTTCCATTTGGTTATTAAAATTAATCAAAGTTTTGGCAGTATCACTCTTCTTGACTAAAAAGAAAGTCCAAGTAAACCTAGAATGGTCATCAGTAACCATAAAGTAATAAGATTTACCATTTAAACTCTCTATATTAGTGGATCCATATAAGTCCATGTGAAGCAAGTGAAGGGGTTTAGAACTAGAATACACACTCTTAGACTTAAATGAGGCCTTGTGTTATTTGCCCTTAATACATACAACACAATTATGATCATTGTGGAATGCTTTTGAAGGCAATCCTCTAACAAGATCATGCCTTACAAGTCTATTCATGTTCTTAAAATTAATGTGCCCTAGCCTTCTGTGCCATAGAATACTCTCATCTGCTGAAGCCTTAGTATAAAGACATGACAAGTTATTATTGATTTTAATCCCTTGCAAATTGACATTTTATATGTCCTTATGTCTAGGTGTTCTAAATTCAATGAACTTATCAGCAGGTAACACATAGTCTTTACTTAACACTAAACATTCTGTGTCAGTAAAAAGAACTTTATTTTTGTTGTCACAAACTTGTGACACACTAAACAAGTTATAGTCAAGTTATTTTACCAGGAAGAATTCATCAAACCTTAAGTTGTTAGTGATAAGAGTTCCTTTGCCAGTAATTGTCCCAAAACGTCCTCCAAAGTACACTTTATCACCATCTTGAATAGGAGTGAAATTGGTCAAATAGTCCTCCTTTCAATTCATGTGCCTTAAGCATCCACTATCCCAATATCCATGGTCATTAACCTACTTTGGAATGCTCTGCACATAAAGAAAACAAATCAGTTTTCTTTGGGAACCCAAGCCTTGGCAGACTTGGATCCATTTGGTTGTTTATCAAGAATGCACTTATTTATTATGACAACCCCCTATTCATCCGTTTGAACCCTAATCACCTAGTTTGTTCCAACAAATTTTTCAAGATATTTAAATCTGTTACAAGTCATAGAGACACCATTAAAAGTTGATGATTGTTCTTGTTTTGGTCTCCATGTTAAGTTGGATGTTGCCTTAGACCCTTGTCCCTTAGGTTGTAGATACCTATTATTACTAGGTCTAACATGTGGTCTGACAGCTTCTAATTGTGGCATTTTCATACCAAACCTAGTTCTATCAGTGGCTTGTCTTGCTCTGTCAGCGGATGAATTCTTCTTGTCAGCGAGTGAATTAGGGTTTTCTACAGGAACCCACTGTTTTTTAGACCAAGTGTTGGTCTTTTGGAAGGGTCTTTGGCCTTGGGTGTTAGCTGCCTTAGAGAAGTAAGGAGTTGGTCTAGTGACATTGGGTTTAGAGTGGACATAAGGCTTATTATTGACAATGGTTGACCTGTTGTCTGCGGCTGGTTTGTATCCGCTGACACACTTATAGGCCACATGAGAGAAGCTCCCACATGTGTAACAAGACTTTCTAGACATAACCTTAGGTCTAGGTTGATAAAATCCCGTCCCATTAACAGTAGCTTGACTCTTTGGTGATCTAGGTTTTCTATACATTTCAGCATATTTAAAACTAGATCTGCTTTTAGTTGAAGAGCCAAGACCAACATGTTTTCCAGTAGAAGGATTAGTGACAACTATAGGTTTAGGGTCAGTTTGTTCATCACTAAGAATCCCTCCCTTAAAAAAAGAGAGTAGGGTTAGCTTTCTTCCATAAGTCAAGATCAGTCACCCTTTTCTTATATTCCTCTACTGGTGTGAGCACATGTGGTGGAGGACTAAATTCCTCGACTTGGAACTATGGAATACCAGTCCATGACAAGTATTTCTTAGAAACCCCATAGAAATCACCTGCTGGGGGTGGGACAGCAGCATATTCCTTTGCATGAATCCCAATCCTAGACATGTCTTTAGGGTTTCTTTGCTCACTTATAACCTTTTCTAGGGGTTGACTATCTTTTTCAAACTTTTCAATTATAAGCCCTACATTATCTCTAGCTTTAATGGCCTCATCTAGCTTAAGTTTCAATTCAGTGTTAGCTTATATATAAGAAGCTTTGGCCTCATAACAAAGTGCTATATCTTTTTTTAGAACAGTTATTTGATCTTTTAGATTAAATTCCATGTCCTTGTATTCTTGCATCATCCCATCTGATTATGAAAGTCCCCTTTTGTAGTTTGAAATAGTGATATTTAAACCAAGAATATCATATTGTAACTTTAAAACTTCTTTCTTAAGCTTATCAATGTTAAGTCTACAACCTTTACTACAAAAGCATCATCATATACCTCATTATTTGATGAAGAAGAAGATCTGGTCATGAGAGCATATTGAACATGCTCTTCATCCTTTTCAACAACCAAAGCTTGATTCTCCACTTCATTCTTGTCCAGAAAGCTTCAATCAAAACCAACTCCATCAATACCTTGCATAGTTACCATAGCTTTAGGTTCAACATCTCCAATCTTGATAGACTATCTAGCATTATGTCCTCCATCATTCCTCTTAGTAGATCTACATTCTCTAGCAAGGTGTCCCATTCTATAACAATTGAAACACTCAACTTTGGATTTATCAAATCCAGCAATTTCTTTGCTATTGAAAGTCATCTTCTTTCCAAATCTCTTGTTCCACCTACTGGCTCTTATACTACTAAGAGCCATATTCCACTTGATGTCCATCTCCTCAATATCAATATCACTAATTTGCTGAAGATCTTCAAAAGAAATTAAAGATCCATTGGGCAAATAAGCAATATAAGCACATATAGTATCCAAATCAATTCCTGCTGGTTTAAGACTTGGTGAAGGATAGTTATATGTATCAGTGTCTGTTGAGTCGCTGTCATGAGAAGTTTGTCCACTAACAAAGCAAGAGTTGTCAGCGTTTGAGGAATCATTGTGAGAGATAAAGGCCATGCTTCCAGAAGGTGTTTTACTTCCTTATTTGAGAAGAACTTTAGATTCCATAACCTTCAATTGATTAAGATGTCATCAAAAGTCATGTTCTTGTAAGCTTGAGTGGTAGTCATTGACTTGGCATGAATTTCTCACCCATCTCCAAGACCTCCAAGGAAAGCAGCATTAATATCATCATCTTCAAATTCAGTCTCCATGAATTCCAGCTTGCTAGTGATGTCTTGAAGACGGCTTCTTATCTCACTTAGCTTTTCATAAGGACGAGCTTTAAAGACAATAGACTCCATTACCAGCTGCTTCTTCCTTTGTTTGAGAGTGTCCTCATTACCACCATAGGTGATCTTAAGGGCTTCCCAAATCTCTTTAGCAGATTCATACTTTCTGAATTTGTGTTGGTTTTTGCTTCCAATAGCTAGTTTAAGAATGCTCAATGCTTTCATATCAAGCCTTCTATCATCCACCTCTACATCTGAAGTGGATCTTCCATCTTCAGGCTTAGCATTGGCTGTTCTCCATTTTCAATGGAGTCCAAGATCTTCTGAGCCTGGTTGAACTTTTTCCAAGTTCAACAACCTCCCAGAGAATATAGTTATCCACTTGGAGATATTTGCTCAAAGTTGAACTTCCATAGTTCACAGTTATCAGGGTCAAGCATGGGGATTTTGAGCTTATGATTGGAGGATCCTGAACTTTGGGTTTCTGAGTTGGAGGTCGACATGATGATTTTAGGGTTTTGAAAAATTAGGGTTTTAAGCGATTAGGGTTTTGGTGTTCTTTTGATCAAAGTTCTTCAACAAGCTCTAATACCACTTGTTGATCCAAACTTAGATCGATTTAGCTTTGTGTTAACGAGATTGAATCAAGTATAACACGTGGAGAAACTTTGTGTTTATGCCAATCTTAGTGTTATGTGGAATTAACACTTAGAACAAAGAACAAAGCAAAACACGTGGTATACCAAACTTTCACTTTATTGATGATCAATTGCGTACAATAAAAATGAGTAAAACGTACATCAATATCAAACAGTAAGACTTCCTTTTATAACACGAGGAGTATTGAACAATAATCTACTAATCAACTATTCAAATAAAGATAAGTATAGAACATACAATATTGATCATATCTTTCCTAAACATACAAAACGTGTTGACTAAGTAATTGTCAATGACTGGGATTTCCTTTGTTAACGCCTTGATAAGTCTTGTAAGTGCTCAATCTGTCAGGGCTCCATTTGCTCTTGTCAGCGTCCAAAATCCCTTTGTCAACGGTTGGGTGACTTAGCTATTTTTGTTCCCAACAAAACAAACAAAGTAAAACAAACAGACCAACAAGCACTTACTTTCAAAATTTTCAGAAGTTTGTTACTAATCACAATTATACTATTGACCACATGAATTTTGGCATGGGACATATGGGTTCTGTTGTTAAGCCCTCAGCAGGTTGTTTTTTGACACAATTTAAACCCCCAATGATGCAAAGGATACACAAGAACAATAGTGGATCTCATCAATCTCAATGGCTATCTTACAAGGATCCACAAGGCAGGCTCAAGTCAGGAATGCCTTGGGTCCCCTTAAGACACTAACTGTTACATATGTTTCTTGTTGTTGTAGATTAATTCATACCAAGATCCATCTCTTGGAATTTTAGATAGTGGTTGTTCTAGAAGCATGACAGGGAACAAAGAACTATTGACTAACTTTGTACCATTTTAAGGTGGAAAGGTGTACTTTGGGGGGGGGGGGGGGGTGAAGGGCGTATCACTAGCAAAGGCACTATTCAGACTCCTAAACTAAAGTTTGAGTAGGTTTACTATGTAGAGGTACTCCAACCCTTTAATTTGATCTCCGTCTCTCAGATTTGTGATAAGAAGCAATTTGTTCTCTTCACGGACACATATTTCCTGGTGTTGTCTAAAGAATTTCAAATTCCGGATGACTCACAAGTACTACTCAAAGTCCCAAGAAGACATAATAACTACAATATCAAGTTTAATGAAGTCAATCCTAATGGTCAATTGGCTTGTTTGTTTTCCAAAGCATAGAAGGATGGGGCATGTCAACTTTAAAACAATTCATAGGTTCGCCAATATGAATCTGGTTTCTGGGTTACCTCCCAAAACCTTCAAGAAGGACATAAATTATCTTGCTTGCAGCAAAGGCAAACAACACAAAGCATCCTTCAAGGCCATTACTGCTCTTAGTCTTATCACTGAACCTTTTCAACTCCTTCACATGGATCTCTTTGGTCCTACCTCCATCACGAGCATTGATCATAAACAATAATGTCTAGCGATGACTAGCGGGTATAGCAGGTTCTCATGGGTCTTCTTTCTTGCCACTAAGAATGAGACTTACCCCATTCTCAAAGACATCATTACATTGATTGAGAATCAGTTGTCAAAGAAAGTAAAAGGTATTTATTGTGACAATGGCACTGAGTTCAAGAATGCAGTACTTATAGCACTTTGAATTCCAAGGGTATTAAAAGAGACTACAGTGCTGCCCGAACTCCTCAACAGAATGGTGTTGCTGAAAGGAAGAACATGACTCATATATAAGGAACAAGAACCATACTTGCTGATTCTAAGCTTTGGACTATGTTTTGGACAGAAGCAGTCAACACTACTTGCTATGTGTTGAATAGGGTCTCCATTACAAACCTTCATAAGAAGACTCCCTATGACCTACTTACAGTAAAAATACCTAACATTACTTATTTGAAACCTTTTGGCTGTCCTGTCACCATTCTCAACACTAGTGACTATTTGGGGAAATTTGATGGCAAGGCTGATGAAGGCTTCATTGTGGGATATTCACCTCACTATAGAGCCTATAGGGCCTATAACCTTACTGCCAAGCGTGTCATTGAAACAATCAACTTAAGGTATTTTGAAGAGAAGTCAAACCTTCAAGGGAAAGGTCCTGATTGGTATTTTGATCTCGATTATCTTAGTGATTGATTAGGATATTTTTGCTTCAAAACTAACCAACATGTAGGTCCACAAGAGTTTGTCCCTTCTAATACAGGTGTTTCTTCAAGCGTCTCAGACTCATAGGAGGATGATGATATTATTGTTATCCCCTCCTATTCTTCATCCACTGCTCCGGACACTACTTCTGCTAATGCTAGTGCAACTTCACATGCAATCTCTAGCTTACAAGAATATCTTTATATATTGCTCAAGCAACAACAAGATACTACTACTTCACCTGCCAAGGGAGGGTTTGAGTTTTCCATGGATACTCTTGATGTCCTAGTTCCTTCTGGTGACGCTAACATTCCTTCTATTGAAAGTCCTTCTCCCGCTGGAAGTCCACTTAGTGATCCTACTTCCACAACTAGGTTCTCTATCCTTATAACCTAGGAAACTACAATAAGTATACCACTAAGCTGGATGACATTCATAAGCAAACTATGTCAGACATCATCAATTCTAAATCTAATGATGATGAGTTTGTTGAAGGCCTTAATAACATGGAACCAGAAGTAGAAGTAGCTCCTACTCCTATTCAGCGGATTAACACAGTGCACCCTACCTCTCAAATTATTAGGAATCCTGGTTCTACCGTAAAGACTCGCAGCATGCTTAAGAAACTTACTTCTGGTCATCATGCTCTTGTGAGCTATATTGAAGACCAAAAGCGGAATAATCACACAGATTTTCTTCACTGTTTGTTTGCTTGTTTCCTTTCTCAGGTTGGACCTAGGTCTGTCTCACAAGCACTTGAAGATCAAAGTTGGGCAGAAGCTATGCAGGAGGAAATGCAACAATTCTTGTTTCAGAATGTATGGATCTTGGTTGAGTTGCCAGATGGGAAATCAGCTATAGGCACCAAATGGATTCACAAAAACAAGAGAGATGCTCGGGGCATTGTGGTAAGGAATAAAGCAAGGCTAGTAGCACAGGGTCACACTTAGCTTGAAGGAATTGATTATGATGAAGTTTTTGCTCCTGTTGCCAGAAATGAGGCAATACGACTATTTTTGGATTTTGCATCCTACATAGGCTTTAGAGTGTTTTAAATGGATGTCAAGAGTGAGTTTTTGTATGGAAATATTGAAGAAGAAGTATATGTCACTCAGCCTAAAGGTTTTGTGGACCCTCTTCATCCTAAGAAGGTCTATGAGGGTGTCAAGGCTCTCTATTCTGTTCATCAAGCTCCTAGAGCCTAGTATGAGCGTCTATCTACCTTCTTGTTGAAGCATGGACACAGAAGAGGTACCATTGACAAAACATTATTTCTTAAGAAGAATGCCAAAGACATCATTTTTATCCAGGTATATGTAGATGATATCATCTTCGGTTCTACCAAGAAGGAATGGTGTGATGAGTTTGAACAATTGATGAAGGGTGAGTTTCAGATTAGTTCTATGGGATAACTTACCTTTTTCCTTGGACTTCAAGTCAAGCAGCAAAAGGATGGAATCTTCATTAGTCAAGATAAGTATGTTCATGATATTATTCAAAAGTTTGATGTGGAACATATTAGACCAGCAGCAACACCTTATGAAGTTACCAAGGTCAAACTTAAGAATGAGCCGGATCCTCCTGTTAATGTTCACTTATACAGATCCATGATAGGCTCACTTATGTATTTGACTGCGTCCTGACCTGATATTACGTTTGCAATTAGTGCTTGCTCTAGACATCAAGTAGCACCTACCACCTCCAATTTGAATGCTTTCAAGAAGATCTTTAAGTATCTTAAAGCCTAACCCAAGCTAGGCTTATGGTATTAAGGGAATCCCCTTTTGTACTTGAAGCCTACAGTGATAGTAACTATGCAGGGGTTAATAATGATAGAAGATCAACTACTGGTGGTTGTCAGTCTTTAGGCCGAAGATTTATCTCATGGCAATGTATGAAAAAAAACAATAGTAGCTACTTCTTCAACAAAAGATGAATATGTAGCTGCTGCTAGCTGCTGTGGATAGTTGTTGTGGATACAAAACCAATTGTTGGACTATGGTTTCAACTTTATGAATACCAAAATCTTTATTGATAACCAAAGCACTATTTGTGTGACAATCCGTCAATTTATGGTTGATATTTTATTCTCCAGTATTATTTAAAAACATTATTTTAATGTTATATTATGAACTCACCCATTTCTGGGAAGAAATTTGGATTTACGTCATGAAGTAGCATCGACTACGTCTAAACCGGAGGATTCTACGTTACGTGCTTACGTTTACATACACCGTCTTTGGTGACAGTCCGACATTTCAGGAAATAAATTTATCCGTAAATATTATTTTGCGATTTTAAATTTGAGTTAGTTCATAAACTCACAAATTTACGAGAAGAGATTAGGACTTACGATTATAATTTAACGTCCTTTAGGACTAAACCGGAAACCTTAGGATTACGTATTTACGTTTTTGAACTCCGTTTTTTATGAGAAAATTTTTATTAAATTCGTTTTGTGCCATTGATTCATAATTTATAAAAACGTTTTTCATAAAACGACCCGAGGGCACACGAATCGAGGAAACTAGAATCGAGGAGTATCCGTAAATTAGTGGGATGAGACAAGATAAATCTTGCCCCACCCCACAAATGGGTGGAAAAGCTTAAGCTACACAACACCACAAAGGTGTCAACTTAATCTTTAAGCTAAGGACACTTGTCCTTAGCCTTACACCAAAACCATTTTTACTTACAAAACTAGCTAAAAACCACCAACTCAAACAATTTACACATTTGATACATGCAAAACAACTCCTATCTCTTTCTCTACTCCCTATGAACGTCCCATATCACCACCAACACCACCATAGATCAAAATTTACACCACAAATCTTGTGTTTAACTTGCACAAGATGATAACCCTTTGAAGACTTGTTGATTTGAGGTGATCTTAACATCTAAAAAGGAGATTTCATGAAGATCAAGGGCTGATTTCTCAAGGAGTCTACATATTCTTGGTGATCCTAGAAGTGGTTTTGATATCTCATAAGATTGGTTACCTAAAACGAAGTCTTGTTCATCCAAAATCTCATCATTTCATCACTTTGGTGGTATAAAGATTGTTCTTCCCATCCTCTTGTTATTTTGATTATGTAATCTTGTAATTTCTTTATTTATGTATATGTATATGATGATGAATGATGATTAAAAATATTATGTGGGGATTTGGTGTTGATAGATTTTATAAACATGGTTAAAAAGATGGAAAACCATAGGTAAAATGGTTAAAATCTTGCTAATTGTGATGGCTGTATAAAAACAGTAAGTAACCAAATGTTAAACTGATAAAATGGTAAAGTGAAATCAATATACAGTAAGTATTAGGTGTTATACACATGTGAGAGTTGGCCATGCAATGGAATCATAAAAATGAGTAAGATATGATCAAAACAAGTTTAGAGTGCAAATCTGCCTACACTGTTTTGGACGAATTTATTAAAATATTTAGAGGTTGATTCATCAGTAGAGGAATAAAATGAAGCACATATCATGTGGTTTCTGTGATAAAAATGTGAGGTCCTATATCATTATAGAACTCTAGATATGGACATTTTAGTGAACTTAAAATTTAGGACTGATTTTGTGAAATTAAAGTTTAATATTATCATATAAGCACTCAAATAAATATAGTATAAAATGTGAATTAAAACCCACTAACTTATATATTTCATTTATATAAATATGCATAAGGATAAATAAATGGACACTATATAAAAATGGTAGTTTGGTAAGTTTTATAAGTTATAAAAACTATATACTAAGTTTTACGTCTTTTCGGCTAGTACCGTAAAATTAACGATAAAACCGATAAATCCATACTTTTTAAATTCATACCGTAAAATTAATGTGAGGTCCTATCTAAGTTTTACGATTGGACCTGTCTAATGTAAACTTTTTAAATTCATACTGATATATAAGTACCTAATACAAGTAAAACCGATAAAACCCGAACTATATAACATACAGACATTAACGGGTTAAGTTAGCATTATTGAACTATAAACCCGACTAGTTAGTAAAACACTTATAAATTTACTTATTGGGCTTAACCCACTTGGGGCCAACATGTAAAGTATAATACTGATAATAAAAGTATAAAATGGATTAATACCAGTTAATGGACTTATAGTAGGCTTATTGGACCTAAGACATATAAATAGGTAAAACTAGTAAACTAGTATAAAAGTTATCAACACATAACACTAAAATGAGTAAATGAGAATGTATAAATCCACTTGATCATCATCATATGTATACATAATTGTTATTTTTATAAAGTTGTTGGACAAAAGTCTAAGACGAGTATTATTTGTCTAAGTTTCCTTGATTGAAGCACGTATCGTACATCCAAATCGCCGATAACCGCCTTCCCACATCAACGTGAGTTCATAGCCTCGCACTCTTTTAAATGTTTTTATGAAATGTTTTATAAACCCGCGAGGGAGATAGCATGTTAGTTTTTATGAAATAGGACACTAGATGTCCTAATTGTTTGTTTATTGATTTGGACCCGAATGATTGTATGACCCGATGAATAATTAAATGACCCGATAGATGAAATAAAATGGATTATTAAAGTTAGGTTATGTCACTAAAAGTCCCATTAGCATGAATTGTGAACTACCGGGATTTGGTAGACGCTTATGCATATAATAGTACTATTTGGGGACGATCACCCCAGTTCGCGCCTTGACGGTTGATCCCCGTCGTGCCACATTGATTGATAAGCGAATTTATGTATGAGAAGATTTACACAAGCGTGATTATTGTGACGAAACGCTAATTTAGATGGGTAAATGAGTTTCGGGCTAGCTACCCGTTGTTTGTTGTAGTAAGGTAACAATGTCATGCGGCTTATAATAATCCAATTAACGAAATACTGCTATACGCACCGAATTACAATATATTGCCTGACTAGCAATAACGGGTCATATTTTTGATATTATGTTTGTGTTTTGGTTTTACATAACCATATTCATATTACGGGTTTTATTTAACTCTACACGACGTTATAAAAACGTATTGTATGATATTTTTACGACATTGGTTCGTATAATGATTTTGAAGGAGAAAGCCTATATTGTGATTTTTGATAAGGATTTGTATAAAATGACTTTGGCTATTTTATGGCCTATTACAATGATTTGTACAAAATGATTTTCGGTAATAATTTTATACCGATGTTATATTGATGGATTTTATTAAACTCTATGAATTCACTCGGCGTTATCGCTGACCTTTTCTTTTAACATGTTTTATCTCAGGTACTTGAAGGTAATTCTCGGGAAGACAACAAGAATTCATGGCCCGCACCTAAATAATTATTTCCATTCAAATGCTTTGTAAAACCTGACTTGGGACCTATGTAAACTTGATGTTTATGAATGGAAATGCTTTATTACTAAACGACACGATTTGTAAGCGTTGTCTATGATGTGAGTAATGTGCTATCCCGTAACACCAACGAGTCTTCCATTGTATTGAATTGTATAAATTTGGGGGTGTTATAGTTTGGTACCAGAGCTCTCGTTATAGAGAACGAAAGATTTTTAAAACCAATGTTTTGAATAACACATTTGAAAATCTTTTAACTATAAACATTTTTCTAAAAATGTCTAAAAATCTTTTGACTATAACGGTGCCGAAGAATTCCCGAGTTACCGACAAGGCCAGACTGAGAAGTGTTATTTTAATATATATATATATAACTTGGATTATATATATATGATGTAATTTTATTACATGATTGTTTGATGATTATTTTGATATTTATACGAGGTATTTATACGACGTAGATTGTCACAAGGAACCCTAAATCTCCTAGTAAATTAACCGAAGCTATTCTCGTAGGAATTCTAGCTATCCTAGATCTAAACCAAGTTGTGGATATTTATGATCCCAACAAATGGTTGATATTCGTAGAAATGTTGATATTAGTTGATTACGATATTAAAGAAGAATTGGCGATATTAAATCTGATATCGATGTCATGACGATCTTTCCTTATAGAATGGAGTTTGACAAAATGTTACCACCGAGAAAGATGTCATCTGATTCGTTGTCACCCAATTCTTAAACTTGAAATCGAAAGGGTGAATGTTGCACTTGAGGCTGTCATTGGAACCATTACCCAAAAGCCTCATGCCACTACTACCTTTCCGAGAAATATTGAATGTGTGGGTCCTTTCATATTAATGACTCATTGATAATTGTTGTTGTAAGAGCTATAGGATTTAAAAGTAAGTGTTGATCATATTGAGATTTTATTGCCCTATTAAGGTCTAAGAATAAGGTTGAAAGTATTGGAAAATGAGGTAGGATATCGCCTTGAGTATAAGTTGATTGAAACTTGAATAAAAGTAAAACTTAACTCGTATGGAATATGAAATTGTTAAGAGGAAGTCGTTAATTCCTGTGATTGAGTTATAAGGTTTTAATTGATTGTTGATTCGTGTTAAGTGTTGTTCCTAGGCCATTTTCCGCTAACGAGGATGCCCGGTGTCCAATAAATAAATTGAAGAAATATTCTTCTGAATTGGGACCGACGGACCTTCCGGGACAGGTGGGACACCTAATGACTCTTGTAGATTAGTATTCATTGTGGTATCTTTTTAAAAATAATCCCTAACTTAACTGAGACATCAGTTGGTAGGATGAGTTCTTGGAATTGTATGACATAGTGACACGTAACGTGTTACGGTACAATTTTGACTTGTTTGTGATTAATGAAAAGACTAACTTTGATTGCTAAATTCTACATGTATCGATGTTATCTATCTTTTCTTGCTTTATCCTAATGTTCGCATTAGTGATGCAGCCATTGAACAAGTACTCATCTCGATTTGAGTTACGTTGTGGATTATTCTCTTTGTATTCCTTAGTGCCATTGAAGTCATGAACCTCATGATTATTTGGCTAAGCTCATTTCCTATTATATTGTAGTTAGTTCTTGGTGAATAACTTTTCATCACTCTTTTACAGATCACTCATTGTTTTTATAAGTTAAAACAGTATCCTTTGAGAAAATTGAATTTTCATCACTATATGGATTATTTAAAGTGAGACTTATAAATAATCATTATTGAAATAAAGTTGATTATGAAATACCTTGGAAAACTCAATTGTTTTCATAACAAAGAAAATCTTTGTAAATTTATTTTTGATTCTTATTTAAGAATTAAGCATGAAAATGTTTTTATTATAAACATGATGATAAAATTTTGACGAACTGAGTATTGCATCGTTAATCTTGAAATTGTATATAGTTGCGCGCCTACATACAATTTGGAATGGACCATGCAAGGCTGATTAGTAGTCACCATAAAACTGATTAATAAACACTACATTTTCTTTAAAGATTTTGAAAGATTAAATTTTATGAGATCTGCAAGAAGTGAAAAATAGGGACATAGTGTTAGGGACACCTACATATGTTCCTGTAGCATCTATTCTTCTGAGTCGAATTTACTCATCTGTGGAAATTGTCTTATTTGACAATTGACAATTCTTTCTTGACCAATTCTCCCGTGGTGCGATTCTTTGGAAAAGTATCTGATTACCGAGTGTTGATACTCGACTGGATGTATTGACGTTCCTATCATTTCTTTTGATTTGATTTCATTTTAATGACCTGGGTAACGATCCGAGGAGCTTTCGAATGCGTACTCAAATTATGAAAACATGGGATATATTCATATTCGTTAATGTTTTCATCTGTATCTGATTTGAAATTCTCTCGCGTAGATTATGCGTTGACCTTACTCTTTTGATATTAGTTGTGTCTCCATATATCCTTGAATTTGTGAAGGATTATGAGTTATTATTAGTCTTTTGAGAAGTTCACATCTTATCAACGGTAATGAAATTGGAAAGTTGATAGTGCCAGTAGAATGGATTGATTGATTATGACATGATGACATTGTCTTAATTGATGAGAACTCGAGTAGAATTCTCCTAAAAGATAAGATGTTGATTATCAAAAGTGATCTAAATAATTCTTGATGGATGACCATATCCTGCATTTAGACTTGAAATTATGCCGTGAAGGGTTGTGAGTTAGTCATAGATATTATAATCTAGAAAGAACCTAATATGAATTTATTAAAAAGATTTTTCTGTTATCTGAAACTTTAGGAGGTATTTATTGGTGAATTACCTAGACTTTTGACATTAAGGCAAGTTGAAATTGGTATTGATTATATTCCTGGTGCTGCACCTGTGGCTTGTGCACTGTACGTCAGCATCATCTGAATTAAAGGAATTACCGTACAACTGAGAGAGTTGTCGGAGATAGATTTTATTCTACCAAGCTCGTCATCATGAAGAGCTATGGTGTTATCATTCCTTATGTTTATTGATTACCGTGAACTAGGTAAATTGACGATTAAAAATCTATATCCACTACCCAAGATGATATATTTGTTCGATCATTTACAAGGTTCTAGCGTATGTTCTAAAGATTTGAACCACGGCATGGTTATCATCAATTTCGTGTCCGCGAAAAAGATTATCTATTCCAATCACTACATCCAGAACTTGTAATGAACATTATGAGTTTCACGTGATGTCGTTTGGATTGACTAATACACATGTAGCATTCATAAATTTGGTGAATTATGTGTGTAGGCTGTAATTTGATAAATTCATGCTTGTGCTTATTAAGGACCATATGTTTATTTATAAGAATAAGAATGAGTTATTAATTATATATAGACTGCCCTGAGTTGGCCGAGTAGTGAAAACATGTACCTTAAATAATTAACATGTGATTAAAGACTTAATCCTTTACATTATTTGACCGTGTGATTAATAAGATAATGGAATCTATATTGACTCTTCCAAAAATTTAGAGCCCTTTTAAGACTTTAGGTTTTACCAAAAAGAAAGTGCAAAAATGTTTTGACAAATGTTTTATCAAAAGAACTTTTGAGGGATTATTCCCTTATACCCAGAACATTTAACTAAACTCCTGTTTAAGGGTAAATGTTTGTGTGTGCTTTTAGACAACTTAAGAAGAATGGAGGAAACTATATAACTTATGACATGAAATTTAAAAACGACAATTTTTGCTTATCAACTAAGAAAATTTTGACCAAAGTATAAACAAAGATTTTTCGAACATTTACGGATCTTATTAATTATTTTAGTTATTTTCGATAAATCAACAAAAATCGTGTTAATTAAATTCAAATTTATTTTAACATCTTTACATAATTGGTCGAACTAAGAAATTTAAAATTTTTACGTTTACGTTTCAAAAAGAAAAAAAATTAAATATTTATTGTTAATTTACATGTAATAATTATCGACGCTTTAAAACGTCAGATCAAACAAAACTGATAAAAATGATAGCTGAAACGAAACTGAAACTTAGAAAATATGAAGAAAGGTAAACGTAATTACTTACACATTATATAGAAAGGATAAAGAACCAATTAGGATGCGTTCCTTAATAATGACTGTGCAAATAAATTGCCGAACAATATAAAAATAAACGATGTTTGTAAAAAGGATAATATAGATAATAAAAGGGGGTTCACTGCTAATGTGAACCATTAGAATTGAGAAGCCAATGGCATTAAATGATTTAAAAGGCCGTTTATGGTTGCCTAAATATGGAGGATTGTGAGATATAGTTATGTTGGGTCAATTCAGTGCCTGATTTGTCCCTTGCACAGGATTTGGATGTGTCACTGAACTTACGTATGTTATAAGTTCAGTGTGTCATTCTTTAGAGTTCTTTAGAGTCTACGAGATAGACTCGTCATTAGCTGAGGCGGATCTCAGTAAGTGTGCAAAGAATCAAGGATGATGGAGTTAGTAAGTGATGACATAATAGCTTACTAACTCTTCAAGACTATTACTGATTACAAGACCTAACGATGTTAAGAAGACCTGAAGAAGTGTCTTATGTATTAGTGGGCACATGTCTTATTAGCAATGAAGACAAAGGTTCAAGAGGAAGGCTTACTTTGTCAAAGGTGTAAAAGATGAAGACAAAAAAGTACAAGGTGGTTACTTGTACTTTAGTAAAGCTTCTCAAGGAAGCTTCACACTCCCACTATATATATGTGGTCTTTGTAATAGAATAGTTAATGATTCCCACCCACAGAAACAAACATGTAATACTTTAGTGGTTTAGGGTTTCATCCTCCCATTGTTGCATAAGCTTAGCTAGCTATGAACATGGGAGTTTAGTTTGTCATTCATCGCCCGGTTGTTATTCCGCAAACAACCGGGCAAGTCATGTATATTTGTTGATTCGTTATTAATAAGATATACATACGATGAAAAGTACAAGCTTTGTTATTAGTTAGTCAATTTGTTTAAATTGTGCAAATGTTCTTCATAGTTTCTTATTGATTCGATGTTTGCACAAGTTTCGTGGACCAACAATTGGTATCAGAGCGGGTTGGATTTTCTCTATCCAGATCCGTTCAATTTACGGCTACTAATAACATTTTTTAGCATTATCAAAATCATCAGTGTGTTCTAAAACTGCTTTTACAGTAGCAGTTTTTGAGGGGGAGATAAGCACTGTTACTTGACTTTTGATAATGCAATACCAGACAATCCTTATCCACAATCCACCAAACCAACGTGTTACCCTTACTACCCCACACCCACCATCACATTCCTCATTAAAAAAAATCCATCTAAAAATAACAAATAACCAAATCTTAACATCACCTTTACCAAACCCGCATCCAAGATCTCACACGAACATAAGATCCAAATCTATCCTCTCACCACCACTATCCCGTTTGTCCTTTCTCAACTCCCACCCACCGTCTTCCATTTATTCAAGATCCAAATACATATCACCTCATGTCCACATCTATCCTATCGTCTCTTCATCCTAAACTAAACAAAAATCATTCAATCACAAAATCATCAATCTCTCTTCTACAACAAATTAATCACGTTTCATCCACAAATTTAAACCCAGAAACGGATCTACAAAACCACAAAAAAAAAAAATTAAAAAAACAGGTTCTTTCTTTTTGGCCACAGGTTTGGACCAGATTACATCAGAAAATCGAATTTTTTTTGGTATACGTGTAGTTGGTTTCGAGGGGATCCGGATTCGTGCCTTGAAATTTTATTTGATGGGGTATTTGTTGCGGTTGATGATCAATTTCCTTGGTATCGAGACAATGATTGATGAAGTTTTGTTATATGATAAAAGAAGGTGTTAGAGGACTGATTAACAAAATCAGTTGAAGTAACATGGGTTGATTAATGGTGATGATGTTTTGAAAAATAGCTGTGGATGTTCAGTTAAAAATGTTGTTGATCAAGATTGGTGGTTGTATCAAGCTTCACAAAAGCTGAAAATTTTGAAAGGGAGCTGATAAAATATTTGGCTCATGGTGGAAAGAGCTGGTGTTGTTATCATGTTTGTGTGATGACTGAGCTGATGTGGGATCCACTGGTGATGAATAAAAAAAGGAAGGGAATAGCTGATAAATATTATCTGTATTTCTTGTTGTTAGGAAATTAATGCAACCAAAATGACTAGTAGCTGGGTCATTTAGCTGTATCATCAATAAACCCCCCACCTGTCGCTGGACCCCTGAACTCACCATGTCGCTTTGTGAACCCCTGTCACTGAGCATCCAACCGCTGTGACCTAGGTAATTGAACCCATAGGCGACCCCTGTCACTTGAACCCCCAGTGTTCGCTGACCCCAGGGTAGCTGAACCCCCAGAGGTAGCTGAACCCCCAGAGGTAGCTGAACCCCCAGAGGTAGCTGAACCCTCTCAGCAGATCTGAACCCTCTCAACATATCTAAACCATCTGAACCCGTCCCTATTTATTGTTGTTGAACCCTCTGTCTCTGAACCACCAGCAAGTCTGAACTCCCAGAGGTTATACACACACAGGGAGATTTTTATTTTGATCAAGACTATCAGACGTGTATAGCTGTTCGAACCGCTGTGACCCACAGCCGCTGAACCCACAGCCAAACAGCCACAGCTATATACCCAATAACCCACAGCTAGTTCCTCAGCTGTTGATCTCCACAGCCATCCCCCCACCTGTGATTGATGAAGAAGCTGATAAAAAAATAAAAAAAATAAGCTTAACAGGGATTCGCTGGCAAGATGATCAGCTGATCAAGATGCTATCTTCAGAGCCTTCAGCTGTTGAAGGACTTGGTCACTCAGGAATTTTTTTTCTCACACCAAGATAAAGAAAGAAGATATGTTCACAGCCCCCCTCCCCTCCCCCACCGCTGTAACCCCATCTACTGTTACCCCAGCCACAGAGTTTTTGAGAGACCGGGCTGTGTTACAGGGAATTGGTGAAACATTGATTATACAGGGGTTTGATATCATCAGGGTTTGATAACATCAGGCGTTGGTAGGAGATGATATTCAGGGGGAGTTGTATTTCAGGCGAGATGAAGACCATCACGCTATGATTGTGTACTAGTATGTAGCCGGTCAAAAGTTGCTTGGTTCCCTAGCAAATTTTGAGGGGGGGAGAAACGAGGACAGATGAAAACTTGTGTTTATGTGAAGAAACATCAAGTTTAATCAAGCTACATACATACTATCATACACAACACATAACCTTCAGGGACTTAGAATGTTTACATTTGGCTGATTGAGCAAAGTTACTGAAGATGGGTTGCTGAACAAGTTGCATTGTATGATCTTTTATGGTTGTTGCGTCAACCATTGACCACACTTCTCTGATTAAAGGTAAATGAACTCGTGATCTACATTGGATATAATATGCTACTTTAATATATGCTAGGGTGAAGCATATGGTCTTTATGGTAAATAATATAATATACTTCACTGATGACCTAAGGTGAAGTTATCTTTATGAGTTCTATATAAGCATCAGGGAATTAGTTCAAGTGTTTCTCAAAGTACAAGATCAGACATTGCAGTTCAGTAACAACTACAACAGGTACAAGACGATACAAGTTAGCGGATGACTTGAACTAGTAAAGCTAGTTATTCATGGTATTCATTGTTGTAATATAGCAGGTAAGAAGAAGCCTTTATGCTCACTTACTGCTATTTAACTTAGGCTACTTTTCTATCCAAATAGGGGGAGATTGTTGGGTCAATTCAGTGCCTGATTTGTCCCTTGCACAGGATTTGGATGTAAAGTATCCTAAGTAGTGTTAGTCACTGAACTTACGTATGTTATAAGTTCAGTGCGTCATTCTTTAGAGTTCTTTAGAGTCTACGAGATAGACTCGTCATTAGCTGAGGCGGATCTCAGTAAGTGTACAAAGAATCAAGGATGATGGAGTTAGTAAGTGATGACATAATAGATTACTAACTCCTCAAGACTATTACTGATTACAAGACCTAACGATGTTAAGAAGACCTGAACAAGTGTCTTATGTATTAGTGGGCACATGTCTTATTAGCAATGAAGACAAAGGTTCAAGAGGAAGGCTTACTTTGTCAAAGGTGCAAAAGATAAAGACAACAAAGTACAAGGTGGTTACTTGTACTTTAGTAAAGCTTCTCAAGGAAGCTTCACACTCCCACTATATATATGTGGTCTTTGTAATAGAATAGTTAATGATTCCCACCCACAGAAACAAACAGGTAATACTTTAGTGGTTTAGGGTTTCATCCTCCTATTGTTGCATAAGCTTAGCTAGCTATGAACATGGGAGTTTAGTTTGTCATTCATCGCCCGGTTGTTATTCCGCAAACAACCGGGCAAGTCATGTATATTTGTTGATTCGTTATTAATAAGATATACATACGATGAAAAGTACAAGCTTTGTTATTAGTTAGTCAATTGGTTTAAATTGTGCAAATGTTCTTCATAGTTTCTTATTGATTCGATGTTTGCACAAGTTTCGTGGACCAACAAGTTATGTTGGAATCTTGTAAGTATAAGTATTCTATTCCCGTCATTCTGATTTAATGTATCATTATCAGAAGAAGTTGTACTGATGGCAAATTATGAAGGCAGACATCGCCTCATACATTGGTAAACGTCTAGCTATTGCAAAGGTCATCATCTGAATTTGATTTGATTTGGGTCATCGTCGACAGACTGACCAAATCTGCTAATATCATTCTCGTTAATAATAGATTCTTGATGAAGAAATTGACTCTTTTGTATTTAAAGGAGTTGTTTAAACATGGTGTGCCTGTATCGATCATCTCTATCAAGATCCTCGCTTCGCATCGAATTTCTAGAGATTTGCTCAGAAGTCATTGAGAGCGAATCTTGATGAGAGTACTGTGTACCACCCCAATCGAAGGGACGAGGTAAAGTAACGATACAAAATACTATAAGTGTTGTTCTATGTTTGAATGATTGACCTTTGGTAATAAACTGTAAAATCATTTTCCTTTGGAGAGATTATCATTGAAAACTATCGTATTAGGATCGAGCTCGAATCTTGTTAGGATCTAAATATTAGAGCATCTGTAAGCAGGATTTAGGATGAAGACACCCGACATACACCCATTGTGAGTTGGACATGTCTTTTAGGTTTAAGGTTTCCTATGATGGCGAACCTAACCTTACAAAATACTCGACCCGCGAAACCTGAAATGATTGTTGAAATTAGGATCTGATTATTGACTACCGGTAGTGGGCAGGAGGTCATGTGAATATGAAATGTAGATCTTGAAGTGCCAGATGGGTAGCGAAGTTATGCAAAAAAATTTAACCATGGAAAAATGAATTGATGATCTGAAAGATCATGGGATATAAGTCCTCGTTGTATGGGACCATTGAGATGATGTAAAAGATTGGTTTGAAAGGCATATAAGCTGGATCTACCCTAGGATTTTAAGAGCTACGTGAATTATGTTTCGTATATCGAACTTGATAAAATGCCTATCAAGTGAAAATCTGACTATTCCTTAATGAAGTTTAGATCGGCGAAAAGTTGCATTCATCAGAAACCCGTGAACATCATGGGTAGATAAAGTAAGTCAACAATAAGCCTGATCTTATTCTTGTAGTTATGTTTAATGAAACTCGCTAGTTGTAATGTATTACACTTGTGAGAAAAGACCGAATGTGGAGGAAATACCCACATGGCTTTAACTCTATAAGAAGCGAGTAGAAAGATAAGATAATCTTTGAGGACAAAGATCCTGTTTAGGGGTAATGCTGTGACAATCCGTCAATTTATGGTTGATATGTTATTCTCCAGTATTAATTAAAAACATTATTTTAATGTTATATTATGAACTCATCCATTTATGGGAAGAAATTTGGATTTACGTCATGAAGTAGCATCGACCACGTCTAAACCAGAGGATTCTACGTTATGTGCTTACGTTTACATACACCGTCTTTGGTGACAGTCCGACATTTCAGGAAATAAATTTATCCGTAAATATTATTTTGGGATTTTAAATTTGAGTTAGTTCATAAACTCACAAATTTACGAGAAGAGATTAGGACTTACGATTATAATTTAACGTCCTTTACGACTAAACTGGAAACCTTAGGATTACGTATTTACGTTTTTGAACTCCGTTTTTGATGAGAAAATTTTATTAGATTTGTTTTGTGTCATTGATTCATAATTTATAAAAAACGTTTTTCGTAAAAACACCCGCGGATACACAAATCGAGGAAACTAGAATCGAGGAGTACCCGTAAATTAGTGGGTTGAGACAAGATAAATCTTGCCCCACCCCACAAATGGGTGGCAAAGCTTAAGCTACACAACACCACAAAGGTGTCAACTTAATCTTTAAGCTAAGGACACTTGTCCTTAGCCTTACACCAAAACCATTTTTACTTACAAAACTAGCTAAAAACCACCAACTCAAACCATTTACACATTTGATACATGCAAAACAACTCCCATCTCTCTCTCCACTCTCTATGAACGTCCCATATCACCACCAACACCACCATAGATCAAAATTTACACCACAAATCTTGTGTTTAACTTGCACAAGATGATAACCCTTTGAAGACTTGTTGATTTGAGATGATCTTAACATCTAAAAAGGAGATTTCATGAAGATCAAGGGTTGATTTCTCAAGGATTCTACATATTCTTGGTGATCCTAGAAGTGTTTTTGATATCTCATAAGATTGGTTACCTAAAACCAAATCTTGTTCATCCAAAATCTCATCATTTCATCACTTTGGTGGTATAAAGATTATTCTTCCCATCCTCTTGTTATTTTGATTATGTAATCTTGTAATTTCTTTATTTATGTATATGTATATGATGATGAATGATGATTAAAAATATTATGTGGGGATTTGGTGTTGATAGATTTTATAAACATGGTTAAAAAGATGGAAAACCATAGGTAAAATGGTTAAAATCTTGCTAATTGTGATGGCTGTATAAAAACAGTAAGTAACCAAATGTTAAACTGATAAAATGATAAAGTGAAATCAATATACATTAAGTATTAGGTGTTATACACATGTGAGAGTTGGCCATGCAATGGAATCATAAAAATGAGTGAGATATGATCAAAACAAGTTTAGAGTATAATCTGCCTACACTGTTTTGGACGAATTTAATAAAATATTTAGAGGTTGATTCATCAGTAGCTATAAGGAATAAAATGAAGCACATATCATTTAGTTTCTGTGATTAAAATTTGAGGTCCTATCTCATTATAGAAATCTAGATATGGACATTTTAGTGAACTTAAAATTTAAGACTGGTTTTGTGAAATTAAAGTTTAATATTATTATATAAGCACTCAAATAAATATAGTATAAAATGTGAATTAAAACCCACTAACTTATATATTTCATTTATATAAATATGCATAAGGATAAATAAATGGACACTATATAAAAATGGTAGCTTGGTAAGTTTTATAAGTTATAAAAACTATATACTAAGTTTTACGTCTTTTCGGCTAGTACCGTAAAATTAACGTTTTTCGTCAATTAAAACTTAGACGATCGGACCCATCTAATGTAAACTTTTTAATGTCATATACTGATATATAAGTACCTAATACAAGTAAAAACGGATAAAACACGAACTATATAACATACGGACATTAACGGGCTAAGTTATCATTATTGGAATATAAACCCGACTAGTTAGTAAAACACTTATAAATTTACTTATTGAGCTTAACCCACTTGGGGCCAACATATAAAGTATAATACTGATAATAAAAGTATAAAATGGATTAATACCAGTTAATGGACTTATAATAGGTTTATTGGACCTAAAACATGTAAATAGGTAAAACTAGTAAACTAGTATAAAAGTTATCAACACATAACACTAAAATGAGTAAATGAGAATGTATAAACCCACTTGATCATCATCATATGTATACATAATTTTTATTTTGATAAATTCATTGGACAAAAGTCTATGACGAGTATTATTTGTCTAGGTTTCCGTGATTGAAGCACGTACCGTACATCCAAATCGCCGATAACCGCCTTCCCACATCAACGTGAGTTCATAGCCTCGCACTCTTTTAAATGTTTTTATGAAATGTTTTATAAACCCGCGAGGGAGATAGCATGTTAGTTTTTATGAAATAGGACACTAGTTGTCCTAATTGTTTGTTTATTGATTTGGACCCGAATGATTGTATGACCCGATGAATAATTAAATGACCCGATAGATGAAATGAAATGGATTATTAAAGTTAGGTTATGTCACTAAAAGTCCCATTAGCATGAATTGTGAACTACCGGGATTTGGTAGACGCTTATGCATATAATAGTACTATTTGGGGACGATCACCCCAGTTCGCGCCTTGACGTTTGATCCCCGTCGTGCCACATTGATTCGTAAGCGAATTTATGTATGAGAAGATTTACACAAGCGTGATTATTGTGACGACACGCTAATTTAGATGGGCAAATGAGTTTCGGGCTAGCTACCCGTTGTTTGTTGTAGTATGGTAACAATGTCATGCGGCTTATAATAATCCAATTAACGAAATACTGTTATACGCACCGAATTACAATATATTGCCTGACTAGCAATACGGGGTCATATTATTGATATTATGTTTGTGTTTTGGTTTTACATAACCATATTCATATTACTATTTTTATTTAACTCTACACGACGTTATAAAAACGTATTGTATGATATTTTTACGACATTGGTTCGTCTAATGATTTTGAAGGCGAAAGCCTATATTATGATTTTTGATAAGGATTTGTATAAAATGACTTTGGCTATTTTATGGCCTATTACAATGATTTGTACAAAATGATTTTCGGTAATAATTTTATACCGATGTTATATTGATGGATTTTATTGAACTCTATGGATTCACTCGGCGTTATCGCTGGCCTTTTCTTTTAACATGTTTTATCTCAGGTACTTGAAGGTAATTCTCGGGAAGACAACAAGAATTCATGGCCCGCACCTAAATAATTATTTACATTCAAATGCTTTGTAAAACCTGACTTGGGATCTATGTAAACTTGATGTTTATGAATGGAAATGCTTTATTATTAAACGACGCGATTTTTAATCGTTGTCTATGATGTGAGTAATGTGCTATCCCGTAACACCAACGAGTCTTCCGCTGTATTGAATTGTATAAATTTGAGGGTGTTATAATTTGCATTGTTAAGAACCCTATTTTTCATCAAAGAACCAATCATATAGAAATGCGGCACCACTTTATTAGAGATGCCAATGAAATGAAGTTGATATATGTTCTCAAAGTTCATACGGATGACAATGTTACTAATTTGCTGACTAAAGCCTTTGACGGGACTCGGTTTAACTACTTGGTAGTCCACACTTGTATGGTCAATCCTTGAATCCTAGGATTGAGGGGAGGCAAAGCCTAAGGGGAGGCTTGTTGTACATGTATACTTGTTCATTCTTCCTACTTTTAGATTCTCTCGGCATTTTTCTTGGAAATGTGGTGTGTGTGTTACTTCTTGGTTTGCTTAAGTAGCTCCTGGTGGACTTCACTTTCTCTTTGTTGATTGGTTATCCTAGAAATGGTGTGGTTGTTTCTTGTTCCTTCTAGGAAACACTGTTCATCTTTGTTGACTTTTGTTGACCTTACGTTGCTACTGGTGTGGACTGTTTGAACAATTGACTTTTGGTCAACATTAGTTACGTCTGGTCTATCAATTTACCCATTAATTAAGTAAAGGGGATTTATTCATTAATGGATTAGCTGGCAAGTGGTGATTCCCGTTAATGGTAATTTGTTGGAAAGGGCAACCCCCTTAATTAGGGGTCAATGAACAGTTACAAGGGTAATTACTTATAGTCAAAGGGGTCACTTTGACTCATTCATCATAATCAATCTTCACACACACACGCTCCTACCCACCTTTATCCTCCGTCTTCTTGCAATACATCACTCATCAGAATCAATGGCTGGACTCCAATACAAGGCATATCATAACAAAGTTGCTTACCTTGGTGAGGGACCACTTCGGGAAGATTATGCATAGATTTTAGAGTTCTTGGAGGCTTCTCACATCAGGTATTCTATCACTGTTTATCCCACTTTCTATGACTCTGCCATTCGTCAGTTTTGGGCTACTGCTAATGTTAGGGATAGAGTAGGGCATCCCACAGAGATCCATGCCACCATAGATGTTTGACCATTTGTGGTTACAGAAGCTAGCATTATGTCTGCCCTACACCTTCAGGATGCTGATTGCATCATATCCCTTTCGGATGATGAGGTCCTGGATGGGATGGCTGCCATTTGGTATGACCATGAGGGGAGATTCAATTTTCTCAAAAATAGATTCTCTCCCTAATGGAAGCTGCTAATACACTTTCTAATTCACTGCTTGATCCCCAAGGTTGGGAGTTGGGATCAATTTCCCATCTCTCTTGCTACTGGTCTCATTTATCTTGCTCAGGGTCATATATGACACCCCGGGTAGGGTCAAAATATGCGGAAATATCCACGGAGATGTCACAAGGGTGGATCGATAGCATATAGTCCATAGAGCATAAGATAAAAGTTAGTCAAATCAGATTACATGTTTATTTAAACAAATAAATAAAAATTGTCTTAAACATGGTGAAGAGTGATTGTTTGTGTTTCCCAAATAGAACCCCTGACGAGTCCTACAATGCAGATTACTAAGATGCTGGAGACCATGCACACACCAGGTAATAACTTCATATTCCTGTGCAAAACATACTAACGGAGGTCAACATAAAGTTGGTGAATTTACAGATTTTAACAATGAATTAGTTTGGACATACAATAATCATAGAAGTAATAATGCACAAAGCATTCTTACTAAAATGTAGATAAAGTTTGTTTATTATTAGAAACTGAAGCTTAGCCTCTGTAGTCCTCAACAGATGAGGACGTAGTGTCTTACAAAAAGACACCCATTCCAGTTCCAACATGGTATACGTCTGTTGTCTCGGCCAAGGCACAGTGAGCATGACTCACCCAGACAGGGATGGTCAATCCCTAATAGATCTATTTATAACATTCGGGCGATTTACAACAATTTAACAGTTTCAATAATAATAAATCATAATCAAGTTTATACAATCCAGTTGTGTCCATTATATGTTTGCATATTGTCTTTCCCAAAAGGGAAAGTTTCATCAAAAGTTTATATGGGGCTGTAAACTCACCTAGGAGTAGGCAATTGTTATTTAATACGAATATCCAATTAAAGCTCACGCCAAAGTTATGCCTAATCAGATAGTGCAGTCTTAATAGATAGTACAAGGAACATATATGTATGCTTATACAGATTTTATTCAGTTCATTTATGCTACGGTATTTATCTAAATAACCGTAGTTCAAGTAGCATTAATATTCATTTAAACTTATTTATATAAGTTTCATTTCTAAGTAAACATAAAATGTTTAACTATTAATATCAGTTAGCATGCATGTATTTATAATAATCATTTAACTTATAATTAAGTTTCTTATTTTAAGTAAACGTAAAGTGTTTTACTTATATATTAGCATTCAATTTGTTCAACGTTCATATAGTTTTTATTTTCTAAAGTATATGACTTTATGTATGAGAAATACATATTCATGATTGTTTATACAATTATTTCCTAAAGTAAATATAAATATTTTATTTTGAAAAATAAATATAATATTTTATTTAACTTTAAAGTTTCCATAAATTATTTTAATATTTATAAAATAATTTAAACTTAAGAACTTATACCTTAATTCTTATGGTCTAAGTATTTTAATTATGTTTTATTATAATTAAAATAGATTTTAGGGTTAGGGCTTGTTAATGTTTTGGAATATGGCAAAATTAGCCCCTCTATATTTTTAAACAAGTATAACTTTCAGATTTTACATATTTAGTACCTAGGGCTTGTTAAAGTTTCAGCTTATGGCAGATTTAGTCCCCCTAGTTATATCTAGGTTTTGTAACTTTAATAAAATTACAAAAACAGCCCCGAGGGCTTCTTTACGTTTCGGAAAATTACAAAAATAGTCCTTAGGGTTTTAAAATGACAAAATAACTTTTAGAATCTTCCCAAATGGTCCCTAGGGTTTAATTCGCCACGATTAGTATTTATTAAACCCTAGACATTTGGATATTTACACTTTCAGTCCTTGTGTTTACTAGTTTATCAAAACAAGTTTCATAAGTTACGGTTTTAGTCCTTAAGTTTTTATAAATTGCCATTTTTTATCCAAAAAGTTTTTATAAGTTATACTTTATTTTAAAAACTTTTATTTTAACATTCAAACATTATATGGGCTCATTAAATGGGCTAAACATCTAATAGGCTATTTTAGTGGGCTTAAATATATTTCAAGTCCACTAATTTATTTAAATGGGCCTTTAAATCATTTATTGGGCTTAATACATTTTAAGTCCCTTTAATTAGTTGAATGGGCCTAAGTGTAATCTTAAGTCCATTTAAGTTACTAAAATTTATCAAATGGGCTTATTGCGTCCATTTAGTTTTAGATTAACATTTCATGGGCTTAAATAGTCCATTAACACTACTTTACATTTTATGTAAGTTTTAACTTAGGATATTCTTATAAGCTTATTATGAGCTTATTCATATTTAGTTTTAAATCTAATTAGGAGAATAAAACTTATAATTTGTTTTATGTGATGTACCAAATTAGATCTAGGTGTGTTATAAGGTTGCAAGTAAGTCATAAGCCCTAAAAGGAGCTTACATATCACGGCTATAATTGGTTATAGCTTATTAAGATAAGTCAAGTCTCATTTTAAGGGTGCATGCAATTTATAAGTGTTACAAAATAGATCTAGCTATGTCACATCAAGAAAATAAGTCACAAGTCCAAAATGAGATCTAAACTATGTCTAGACCTAAAGATCAAACATAGATCCATGTACACACACATATAGCTCACGTCTATATTTTTAAATCTTGGTATTTCCAAGATGAATACTTAAGCAAATTTCAAGTCTTGTAAATAGTTGCAAAATATAATCATGATTATCTAGGTGACATGCATGTTTCCAAGGTTCACATTTTACCAAGGTGACTACATATAGCCTACGGCTATATTGTCTCTTCCCAAGGTTCCCATAAGATTTTATAAGCTTGTTTTTATGTTTAACATACTCAAGTTAATCTTTATCATTAGACCTATGGTTAATATAAGCATGCATGTACATCTAATTCATTTTAGGTCATATGTAACCCACGTCTACATTTATACACATAAGTTATATTTTATGATTTTTAATATTCCATTTAACATGTATCATTTCATATTCCATTATTCAAAACTTAGAAAACCAATCATATAGTCTCCACTTAATTTAGCCGTGACCTTTAAGGTCATGGTTTTCTTGATCTTTAAGTTGTACAAGTTTATTTCATGAGATCTATGGTTATTAGTTAACCAAAATCCCATAAAACAAGATTTGTAACTCATGCAATGTCTAGAATTATAAAAGGTTTCATATGGTTTTTAAACCAAGTTTAAACATAACATATAAGTCATAAGTATCTTGTTAAAAGATTTATTAAATCATGAACATGATTTGCATAAATATGTCGTGACCTATAAGGGTCATAGCTTTATCAAATCTTGATTTTAACATGTTATTTACTTGTGTTTATATGTGTATGATGATGCATGCCTGAAAGAATGAAAGAATATGATGTTTATACCTTTCTTGCCTAAAGGTACCAAGAATGATGTAGATGAACAAAGAGGTTTGAGATCTACTCAAAGTGATGAAGAAAACCCTAATACAAGCCAAGCCGAGGCCTATAGATTTGGCTAGGGCTTGATAGTATGATTCCAAAGATGGTGATACTACTAAATGATTAGTAGTAATGAATAAGAAGACAATAACTAGTAAAGTTTATGTGTTCTTGGATGCATTCGTATGATTTGAGAGAGAAAGAAGATGAGAGAAAAATGAGATTAGATTTGCATGTGTGTATGAGAAGTGTGTATGTGTTTTCGGCTTAAAGAAGAAAGAGAAAAGGCAAGGCAAAAGGCATGATTCCCTTGGTAAGAACACTTGTGCCAAGTGTAGGCTTTTGTGTTTCCCATGCATCTCTTCTTCTTCCACATACACCTTGGTAAGATAAATTGTTCCAAGTGTCATCCCTTTCCTTTCCAAGGCAACTCTTCCTCTTCCACATGGGGGGGGATGCCGTGTATCTCCACCCAAAAGGAGAAAGGGTAGGCTTGTCATGGGCTTATATTGGGTTTAACATAGAAGAAAAGATCTTGGGCTAGTTCAAGGGATGTGTAGTATGCATATGACGTATACCTATGTATAAACGGCTAAGTATGCATGGTGTAACATTTTTCTCCAATTTGTTAAGTGTGAATACTCAAATGTTGGTTCTACATTTTTATTACTTGTTCTTCTAGTTATGAGTTCATGGTTTTAAGTTATAAAACTTATTACAACAAGTATGAATATAAAAATATAAGTATATATGTATATTCATTTGGACAAGTTCACACATGACTTATAGAGATATAATACATGAGTTTGTGTTCTAAGACTTAATGGGTGAAATTTTATTATATAAAATCATGGTAAAATCATGGATTTTACAGCACCACCCTGTTACTTTAGCTTTGTCCTCAAAGCTATTAAAAACGTAGTTATCTTTTAAGTGTTAGATGTTCTAAGTATATTATTTGTTTCAGGTTCTCTCTCTCAGGTGCGGATGGCGGCATGAACGCGAAGTGGTCTATACCTAGGTTACTTTTATCCGTCTGATTCGGCATCAATGGAAGCTTTTGTCATTACAGGTGAACAAAAGAGAATGCAAAGAGATTTTTATCCGGGTTGCACTATTCATCCGATTGAGCGGTAAAAGAGACCGCTTTTATGGATGGACAGGAGGCAATACAAAGAGATCTTTATCCGGATCACACTATACATCTAATTGAGCAGTAAAGGAGACTGCTGATGTGGATGAATAGGAAAGGAACACAAAGAGATCTTTATCCGGATCGCACTATACATCCGATTGAGCAGTAAAGGAGATTGCTACTGTGGATGAATAGGAAAGGAATGCAAAGAGATCTTTATCTCGATCGCACTATACATCCGATTGAGCAGTAAAGGAGACTGTTGCTGTGGATGAATAGGAAAGGAATGCAAAGAGATATTTATCTGGATCGCACTATACATCCGATTGAGCAATAAAGGAGACTGCTGTTGTGGATGAATAGGTGCGGAATGCAAAGAGATATTTATCTGGATCGCACTATACATCCGATTGCGCAGTAAAGGAGACTGTTGCTGTGGATGAATAGGTGCGGGCTGCTTAACGGGGGTGGCAGCTATACCCTCCCAGGATCTGGGAGACGACCAATGGCATTGTGGATTCTGTTAGGAGGACAAATCCATTGCAAATGGTTTCTGATATGAGAAGGACACGCCCACTTGCTTTATATGCAGGGAAAACTAAGGAATGTGCTAATTTTGCACTCTTTTTCCACTGGTGAGATATATGTTATATCTGCACACTCGAAGGTGAAAATTGGGGGTTGAAGGTAAAAATAGGGTAAAAAGAGTATTTTAGCTAGAACCCCTCATGCGTTAATAACTATACGCGGAAGACTTGCTGATATATCTCAAGCCTGTGGGACACATACATTTTTTGACAGTATTAAGGCTTCTACCTCATAGAGAGGTTGAGATTACTGTTGATGGCGATTGGGCAGGAAGTCTGCAAAGAATCTGCTTCAGTTGCAGTTGGCCAATGAAAAAGGGGCACAGAAAAGAAGTACATCAAATGGTGGGAATAAAAGAAGATACAAAGAATAAAGAAGTGTGCGCCTTGCAGGGTGCCGTAACAAGGGTCATGCATTCACTATTTCTAGTTCAAAATTTGTACAAATTCTGACTTCTAAAGAGAGGAAATCACATCTCCCAGAGTCTGGTGGGTGATGGTATTGTCGAACTAATTGGACCCGAAGAGGATAGAGGAATGTCCAAAAACATGGGACATTCAACATCTCCTGACGGGGGATGTCGGACATAGCCCTACAAAGTACACCCATTGTGAGTTGGATGTGCCTTTCAGGTTTAGGGTTGCCTAGGTGGCAAAAATAACCTTACAAAATACAAACATTGGGTGTGTCTTTCAGGTTTAGGCAGGGAAGAAACAGGTTAGGGAAATGGGGTATTCTCGACCAAGTATTATATGTTATGTTGGTGCTAGAGATGACACTAAATCTAGTGTTAACTATATCGGGGTTATGGCTCCCCAGTATAATCAAGGTTTCATCTCACCTAGGTACACAAACCCATTTTTGGTCATATAGGATAATTGCATGATACTTGCTAGTCAATTTGTGCTAATAACGACATCAAAGCTATCAAGGCTTTCTAGGATCTGATTGGTGTAAAACGGATGATTTGGAAAGTTTTTAAGGAACGACTCTGAGTGATGGTGTTAACCTTCATAACCTTTCCGTCGACTATTCCATAGTATAATAGGGGTCTAGAACTAACGGAGGGATTTCCAGTTTCTTACTATGTTTATCAATTACAATGCTTTGGCCTACTCATGTATTAAACAAGATAGATGCATATCATTGGCTTAGTAAGAACGTAGCAGGTACGATGTTGGGGCCTGGATTTACTTGGGCATTGCCGGCTATATACACTTGCGAAGAAGTTCCCTTGTTGCCCTTCTTCTGGTTGGCCCACTTGGGACAATCGGGTCTCACATGCCCAGGGATTCCACACTCGTAACATACCACAGCTTTCTTCGGTCCGCTCCTGCTCCCACCAGTGGGGTTTTGGTTTCCCTGCTGCCTACTTCCACTCCCACATGCAACAGAATTGCCCTTGTTGCTGTTCCCGGGATTGGTATTGGGTCGACCCGGGGTAGCAACATTGGTTTGACAATCGCGGGCAAAATGGCCCTGTTGGCCACACTTGTAGCATCCTTGGCATTGTCCTCCAACAACATGATGGTAGTTGCACTTTGAACACTTAGGCTTGGTCCCTGAGTAGTTCTTGGTGCGAGTTGTGGGAGTAGTGTCATCCGCTTGCCCAACGTTTTGCTTTTTGGAGGGCTGCTGGTGCTGGCTACGAGAGTTTTCACCGGATTTTCTCTTGTTGTCCACTTGCCTCTCGGACAGATTGCGGGCTCGCTTTTTGATCAGCTCAGTCGTAAATTCCATAACACCTTCCACGGTAGTGGATCGTGAAGCTAGCACACTGTCATGATTGTTTCCAGGGAGTCCGCTGACATACTTTTCAATCTTGTCACTCCTTAGAGGAAACATTCTGGTGCACATGAAGCTTAACTCTTGAAATCTTTGGTTGTACCAAAGGATATCATTGTTCTTACACTTGAGATCCCACAACTCGACTTCCAACTTCTTCATTTCTCCTCTAGGACAGTATTTCCCAGTCATCCTCTCCTGGAGGTTGGCCCAAGTGAGGGTACAAGCAGTGGCATGTCCAAGGGTGGCGACCACAGAGTTCCACCAAGTAAGGGCGCTCTCGAGTAGAGTGTATGTAGCATACTTAACTCTGTTCTCGTCAGCACAACCGCTGATGCGGAAAACTGTCTCTAGTCTTTCAAACCATTGCATCAATTCAACAACTCCTTCTTTTCCTCGGTAGTATGAGGGTTTGCATTTCAAGAAGTCGGGGTATGAACAACCCTTGTTGGAGTTGTTTATGTGCATGTTGTGGTTTGGGTCATTGCTCACATTAGCTTCTCTGGCTGCCATACCTGTCGAAATGCCTTCACCAATCATCTCCCGGAGTTGAGCAGCGGTAACATTATGAGTAGCTTTAGGTACTTCGGTATTAGCGGTATTGGAGGCAATTGCATTATTGGGGTTTGATCGCATAATCAGCATTTGTCTATAATCATACACAAAATGAGATTATTTGTTCAATGTTAGTACAGTTTTTATATTATTTGCACGGGGAAACTTCATGCATTGATTTCATAACAAATTAGATAACCTGTCAGATCTCATAATATAATGCATTGCACAACAGATATAACATAAGAGAATGAGTACATGCAAATTTCCGTAAGGAATTAAACATTCATCGAGCATATCAAATCTGGGACGGAGACTTAGCTAGCCTTGTCCTGGGTAGTGGTACACATTGTCTTAAGTACATCAAATCCAAAAATACATGCCAGAAAAAGAGAGGCACAACATAAGGATACAGCACCAAAAGCTTGAAAAGAAATAAAAGTACGAAGGTCTTATATCATGATAGCCAGGATACAACCCATAAGCTTGTCATGATGTACAAGAAGTCTGGTACATCTATACTAGTCCTGCCTAGATGGTCCACTAGATAAGGCTGGTGCTGATGATGCTGATGAAACTGGTGGAGCTGCAGATGCTCTTCGGGAACCCCGTAATGTCCGAATCGTCGCTCGGGTCTCCTTGAGCACATGGAATGCTGTCAGGAAATGGGTCCGGAGTCTATTGGTGGCTCCTCGGAGATGAGTCATCTCTGCAGTAATCCCGTCATGTCGGACGGTGGCAAGATCACAAAAGATAGACAATGATTTCTCCTGAGCAGACAGGGCAGTATGGGTCTGATGCTGAGGACCCTCCATGACCTGAATACGTTGGTGAAGTCGACGTTTCTCCTCTATGAGCCACTTCAATGCTTAATCAGTTTTGTCCTGGACATCCTTAGTGGCCTAGGCTTCTCTCCTCATGGTGCGGGAGAAAGTGTCAATACGATCATGGATGACGGTGTGGCCTTGTCGACCGGCTATCACTAGGCTGCGGAGGTCTGATATCTCCTTCTCCTGGCGTGCAGCCAGTGCGGCAATCTGAGCATGAACGGAATTGACACGTCTCGCTCCGGAGCCTTTCCCGGTCTCATATGTGGATACGGGTACGGACACGGAGAAATAGCCCGATGATGAGAATGGAGGCACGAAAGATGGTAGGCTAGGAAGAACCTGGTCCTCCTCCATAGCGGTCGGGGCCAGTATAGCTGATGCGGAGATGGTAAATGGGTCCTCTAGGAGTACAACTTCGATAGTTAGGTCATCCTCTAAATCCGAGGCTGACAACCATCCATGCTGTGGAGATGAACAAACAACTGGAGTAGGAGCTACTACGGGTAGAAGAGTCGAGGATGCAGTAGGCGGAGTCATGATGTTCTGAAATAGTATTATTTTAAGTATGAAGTGAGTATAAGCTTACAAACAAAGAACAATATTATTTTAGATTACATGCTTTATGAAATATATCCCTTTAAAAAATTACTATAATGTTTTAAGGTTACAAATATTAATACTTATATATATATATATATATATATATATATATATATATATATATATATATATATATATATATATATATATATATATATATAATTAGTTCACATAGCATAAAATGCCCTAAGATCTATATGCTTAACTAATATGGTCCGAAAATAAAATCCCAAAAGGTTTTTATAAGTTATAGTCCAGTTTTAAATAAAAGAAAAATCATTTTATTCTTATTTTATTTAAAAATTTATCTAGTTCTCTATAACTAATGCTTTGATACCATTCTCTGTGACACCCCGGGTAGGGTCAAAATATGCGGAAATATCCACGGAGATGTCACAAGGGTGGATCGATAGCATATAGTCCATAGAGCATAAGATAAAAGTTAGTCAAATCAGATTACATGTTTATTTAAACAAATAAATAAAAATTATCTTAAACATGGTGAAGAGTGATTGTTTGTGTTTCCCAAATAGAACCCCCTGACGAGTCCTACAATGCAGATTACTAAGATGCTGGAGACCATGCACACACCAGGTACTAACTTCATATTCCTGTGCAAAACATACTAACGGGGGTCAACATAAAGTTGGTGAATTTACAGATTTTAACAATTAATTAGTTTGGACATACAATAATCATAGAAGTAATAATGTACAAAGAATTCTTACTAAAATGTAGATAACATTTGTTTATTATTAGAAACTGAAGCTTAACCTCCATAGTCCTCAACAGATGAGGACGTAGTGTCTTACAAAAAGACACCCATTCAAGTTCCAACATGGTATACGTCTGTTTTCCCGGCCAAGGCACAGTGAGCATGACTCACCCAGACGGGGATGGTGAATCCCTAATAGATCTATTTATAACATTCGGGCGATTTATAACAATTTAACAGTTTCAATAATAATCAATCATAATCAAGTTTATACAATCCAGTTGTGTCCATTATATGTTCGCATATTGTCTTTCCCAAAAGGGAAAGTTTCATCAAAAGTTTATATGGGGCTATAAACTCACCTGGGAGTAGGCAATTGCTGTTTAATACGAATATCCAATTAAAGCTCATGCCAAAGTTATTGTGATACCCTAGAACCGAGGTCACTTACATTACCCTAAATTACGCTTATTTTTGAAATTTTTAATAAATTTTAGTTACTATATATTTTATCATTTTGGTTGAAATCGATATTCGAGGTCATAATTTTGACGATTGACGATTTAAGAAGAACGATGACGACTACGATCCCGATGGATGCCCAAATTTCTATGTTTATTGTCGTTTTATCGATATTATAATTTTTCGAGAATTTTACTTTCGGTTCGTGTTAAGTCGAGTCGAGTGAGTTTTATTGCTTTCCGGGTACATTTAAAGTGTCCTAAAAGTATTTTGGAGTGTTCGGGATGATCCCCGACTCCCGTAAAATTTTCCAAAATGACTAGTGAGTCAATCCCGTAAACTTGTGAGGACGTTTTTACTTAAGGACAAAAGAAAGCTAAAATTGCACCCAAGGTCCCTCCTAATTTTACAAAATGGAAATCAAACACACACACTAAACATTTTCACTCCAAAAATTTTTCACCCTCCCCTTTTTCTCTCTTTAGGCCGACGGCCAAACACCACCAAACCACCACCACCATTTTTTTTCTAGCTTGTTTGGATCAAAAGTAAGTTTAGACCACATCTAATTACTTCATTCCAATCCTTTTCATACACTTTAATCATACATGCATCCACAAAATTTTTTCCAAGAATCAATGGATTTTTCAAAGTGGGTTTTGATGAAAATTGGATGTATGCATGTTTAATTCATGTATGTAGGATGTATAATAACCAAACAAATCAACCAAAATCAATTTGGTTGAGGGATTTTGATCACCAAAACCCCACGGCACAAAGGGGGTGTTTGGGGGATCATGGTGATTGATATTTTGTTGATGGATTTTGTATTTAATCTTGTTTTTACATGTTTTTGAATGGGTAAAACCATTTGCATGTTTGATTTTGTGATTGGGTTTTATGATGGATATGATTATTAGGGTGTTTATGACTGATTGGTGTGATTGAGTATGATTAGGAGTGTTTAGTTTGATGTCTAGTGTCGATAAATGGGTTTGGAAACGAGTGTTGGATTGATTTTGGGATAGGTGATTTTAGGCAGAAAGTTTGAAGTGTTTTCATAAACATAATTTTGTAAACAGGTCTTGTGACTAAGATATAGTTGTAGAGCGTCTTCTTAGCTTCGATTTGGTATAAGATAGAGCTTACGACTCCTAACGAGTCAAAAGTTATGATGTTTTGAAAATCGTGTACCGGGAGATGAAAACCTTCATAATCCGAAATTATGCTTGGTTTTAGGTCAAATCCCGGGGACTATAGGTATAGTTTGGTAAATGGTCAAAGGTTGATTTTTGGTCTCAAACCTGCATATTTGAGTCTATTATTAGACTTAGGTGTCAAATGGGTCAACGATATATTTTAAATGGGTCAAATGAGTCCAAATTGGTCAAAGTGCTATTTCCGTCCGAAAAACGTAGTTTTGGTAAAGTGTTGAGTAACGGGTCGTAAAAGCAAAAACTTTTAATGGGATTAAATATGTGTTTTCTACAGGTCTTAAGGTATTTTTGAGAATTTTCCCAATTTTTATAAAAAGGGTTAAGTCTAGTAAAATAGTCCGTACTTTTGGTAAGTATCGGCGAAAAATGTGTAAAAGGGAATAACGTTAATAACATGGACGAATAGTATAAAACGAGTAGCACTAAATTGTTTGGTTTTGGTGTGAGTTGTAATTATCACAAGTGACTAATATGTATGTATTATATACAGTACTTAAGGTTTATAAATGAGTTTACTCATTAGGCGTTATTGGTTTGATAGGTGTTGATTTTCCCGGGCATCCTCATCGTCGTCAGTGACCGTCACTCGAATCGTCGACTACTTTGTTATATAAGGTGTGAATTTATGGCCTCGCTTACTATTGTTTTAAATTGTTTTACCCGCGAGGGAAATGCATGCTAGTTTTCCAAAATGAACATATGTCATGAATGATTGTTGGACCCGAATGTTGCCTTCGAAATTGTGTTGAGTACCTAGTTGCAAAAAGCCCTAATTTCATGAACTATTAACTATTGTTTAATCCTAGCGTGGATTGGAAATAGCCGCTTATACAAAGTGATAGTACTATGGGGTTGACTACCCTATCCGAGACGAGGGCTAGTACGTTGATACCCCCTGCGGACGGATAAGTTGTGATAAGAGATAAAGTATAATTGCAACTGATGCCATTAGTTGGGGCACTGGTTTCATCTGAATCACACCGGTAATTATTACGCGGGTGATTGAGTTAACGGTTTAGTGTCATGAGCTTAAACACAATTTTCATAACCTTGAAAATAGATTGTTTGATCGACAAGTCTATGAATGATCGTGAATGATTTTTATTACACATATGTTCAAAATGAATTGTAAAACCTATGAATTGCACTCAACGTTTTGTTGACCAAATTTAGCATGTGTTTCAGGTAACCGATGAAGTGTAGCATGGAGCATGCATTGGATGGAAGTTGTGTGTATGGCTTGGAGTCTACTTGTTTTTCCTCCCATTCTTACTTGAACATTTTAAACTTTATGTCTTGTTGTTGTGAAAACTGTATCTTTTGGGGTTGAGATTCATGGAGACCGAAACGCAAACTCTGTTGTATCATTTGGGGTTGGAAAACCGTAGACATGTACATTTTTAACAATTTTTAATTTAAGTTCAAACTTTGACGTCTCTTTGGAGTCGTTCGATATATCTTGTGTGCGATGATAACTGCCTAGCACCCAAATGTTGTAGTTCCGCTGCGCATAGCATTTGGTGGGGTATTAGAGATTGGTATCAGAGCCATGAGTTATAGAGAACTAGGTCGTTTTGAAAATTCCTAAACTATAACTTTTGGTGTCGTAAGAAATTGTCCAAGCACACAACTATCCTGCATGGCTCCGGTAAGGTTTATTTTTGTATTCATGGTATTGATGTATACTTTTGAATTGAAGTATATATGTGGGTATTTATTACGTAGATATTGAACTACTATATGTAAACGTTGGAATTATACGTGGAGTACCCGATACCGTAATTCTTGTATTACTTATGCATGAGCATCATATTATCGCATTTTGGGCATGTGTACCACCTTTGCATTGCATTTGCATGCATGTATTTATAAATATTGAATAGTAATCTTATGTACCCTCCATAATTCTCTGTTATTGCAGGAATGGCCGAGGTACCGCCTAACGGAAATGGAGACGATTACGTAGTAGGACAGGAAGGGGGACCGTTTCCTCCGAACCCGCCGAATAACGACAATGGATGGATCGCTCCAGAAGATGCGGTAGAGCCGGAAAATGACAGTGACAAAAGTGACGTGGACAACTTCAGTATTAGTAGCGATGGTAGTGAGGATTATGAGGAAGAGGAAGAGGAACCGGTGGATGATGGAATTCCCGAGAATGCTGTCGGTCAGACCGAACCTGAATTATTTCAATCTCCAAATTCGCCAAATGGTTATGAAGTGCCTCCGACCGACCGATATGATCAGCAACCCGTTCGTCCCCCGATGGGCAATTGTAAGGACTACGTGAGGACGGTGCCAGGGTTTATTCGAGTAAGTAATGGGAGTGGTACAGAATCCAGCAATACATCTAAATCACAATCTATTCATGAGAATATCGCGAGGGTCTATTTTCCGAGACCAAGGAACTATTGGGATCCCGAGGGTCGTTTGAGGAGAATGGATAGGTTGATGTACGAGCGGTTTGTGGTGGAGACCAGGGTAATCAAGAGGTTTGATAAGAATGAGAGGGCACACCAGAGGTAATTGGAAAGAACTTCAAGGATTGAGTTTGATGGAAATGCAAACAAGAGTGATATCAACAGTCTGAGATCGATGATAGCGAACTTGAGTGCCTTTCTTGAGCAGGTTAGGGAAGATCAAGCGAGATTGACTAGGATGCAAAGTTGGGAGCATCGAGTGAGAGCATCCTTGCCCCCAGATTGGAGATTTGTAGATGACTTGGAAATGGAAGCTAATGATTTTATGGTCCAGCCACCTGCCAGAGGTGTTTGTATCACTATAGGAAATCAGGTAGCAGTTGAGTGTGGGTCTACTTCTGGGACGAAGAAGGCGACTGAATGTGGGCCGAATGACAAAGGAGAAAAGAAGATGTACAAAGAGCCCGAGGAAGACAGTGACGAAGAGCCCGAGGAGGATGAAGATGAACCGCCATCCAAGAGGTCGTGTGAATCACCACATGACTAGTTGCTTGTATTGTACTTTATCTTTTATCGTTGTAATGGAACTATTTTAGACTTTTGTATGATGGTATTGTGACGAAAAACTTGAGGACTTAAGTTTTATGGTGAATGGTTGTAGTGGCAATACTTGTCACAATTTTGGTTGAATTATCAATACAATCCATGTTTACCTTTCATGATCTGTGATATGTCTTTAATTTGCTCTTTTGTGATGTGAATTGATGAATATTAGTAACCTAGTAGTGATGTGTCGTTGTATTTATATTATGTCTTGAAAGAGAAATCCATCTTAATCTTGATGTGTATACTTACATTGTTTTTCTATTTTCCCTGTCTTTACAGAGAGGTGTATTTGAGAACTCACCATGCCTCCAAAGCTAACAGCAACCCGTGTAAACACGATGATTCAGGAAGCCATTGCAAATGCGCTTGAAGCAGATCGAGCAAATAGAAACCCAGATCAAGGCGGAAATGTGGGGAGACAGCAAGCCCCGAGAGAGTGTACTTACTCTAGTATTATGAAATGCGGTCCCACGCAGTTTCGTGGAACAGGCGGAGCTCTAGAACTCAAGAGATGGTTAAAGAAGGTCGAGAGTACTTTCGAGATTAGTGGTTGTTCAGAGGCGAATAAGGTCAAGTTTGTGGCTGCTACTTTTCTTGATGACGCATTGAGTTGGTGGAACATCCAAGTAGCCACTGTTGGGTTAGCAGTAGCGAATGCAAGAACTTGGACTGCTACTAAGGATCTTTTGACCAAGAAGTTCTGTCCAGAAGAGGAACTGGGTCAGCTGGAAGACGAGTTGAGGCACCTGACTTTGAGGAACAATTATATCACTGCGTATACCAGGAGGTTTAATGAATTGAGCCTTTTGTGTCCTGATGCCTTTGCCGATGATAGCAAGAAGATGAAGCAGTACATTAAAGGTCTGTCCAGTAATATCAAGGGTGAGACGACTTCATCTAAGCCTGGGTCGTTTGATGAAGCAGTCCAAATGGCTCACGCGTTGATGGATGTCAAACTGCAAGACAAAAAGAACTTCATCGCTGAAGGAAACAAGAGGAAGTGGGAGGCGGCTTAGAGTAATCAATACCAAGGACAAAACCGAGGTGGAAACCGTAACAACCAGGGTCAGAACCGCAATCAGCAGTTCAACCAGCGAAGGAATGATGGGATGAGGGCTGTCACAAACCCCAGAGGAGCTAAGGTGAATCCCCACTGTGGTCGATGCAACTTGTATCATGTAGGGATTTGCCCACCTGCGTGCGGCAAGTGTGGAAAAGCGGGCCATAGGATGTCAGATTGCCGAACAAAGGGGGTAGCTACTGGGGCGAATGCTACGAGAGTGATGGGTTGTTTTGGATGTGGAGAGAGAGGACATAAGCAAGGAAATTGCCCGAAGGTTGGAAACAGGCAAGGAGGTAACAATGTTGCTGCCGTATATCAAGTGGGGACGGTTGATAAACCACAAGGCCCTAACGTAGTTACCGGTACGTTTTTGCTAGACGCTTGTTATGCTAGTATATTGTTTGATTCTGGTTCCGACAAGAGTTTCGTAGATGTTAAATTTAGTCGTCATATCGATAGAAAACCGGTATTGTTAACGACTAGTTATAACGTGGAATTAGCCGATGGGAAAATCGTTAGTACAAATTCTATACTGAAAGGGTGTACCTTGAAGTTAGGAAATTACGCTTTTAAAATCGACTTAATGCCCATAGAGCTAGGATCGTTCGATGTGATCGTTGGAATGGATTGGCTGATGGCGCATAGTGTCGTGATCGTCTGTGGAGAGAGATTAGTTCAGATCCCGTTGAGGAATAAAGTCTTGACTGTGAAGGGAGATGAATGCACTTCTCATTTGAAAGTGATATCTTGTTTGAAAATGATGAAGTATGTAGAAGATGGATGCGATGTGTTTTTGTCACAAGTTTCTAGTGATGGTGACTTAGAGGCAAAGCTAGACGAGGTACCTGTAATCTACGAATATCCGAAAGTTTTTCCAGACGAGTTGCCGGGTTTACCACCCACCCGTGAGGTCGAATTTCGAATCGATTTGATGCCGGGAGCTGAACCAGTTGCGCGTGTACCCTATCGATTAGCACCATCAGAGTTAAAGGAGTTATCGGATCAACTGAAGGAGTTGATGGATAAGGGATTTATTAGACCGAGCTCGTCACCATGGGGAGCGCCAGTGTTGTTTGTGAAGAAGAAATATGGGTCATTTCGGATGTGTATTGACTATAGAGAGCTCAACAAGCTGACGGTTAAGAATCGGTATCCATTGCCGAGGATTGACGAGTTGTTTGATCAATTACAAGGGTCCTGTGTATACTCAAAGATCGACTTGAGAGTTAGAGCTTTAGTGATGACTGAGAGTGTTGATTTAACCGAAACAATACTGAAGGCTCAAGAGAAGGGTTTAATGAAAGAGAATGTTGATGCTGAGAACTTGGGAAGAATGTTGAAACCTATTTTTGTGGTTACGTCAGACGGGCTGAGATATTTCGAGAATCGGATTTGGTTACCGTTGTGTCCATCCGAGGAAGGAAAGCCTGGAGTACGAGATTTGGTTATGAACGAGTCTCATAAGTCGAAGTACTCGATACATCCTGGATCGGATAAAATGTATCATGACCTGAAGAAAGTCTATTGGTGGCCGAATATGAAGGCGGATATTGCTCGTTACGTCAGTAAGTGTTTGACTTGCGCGAAGGTTAAAGCCGCACATAAGAAGCCGTCTGGGCTGTTGGTACAACCAGAGATCCCAGAATGGAAATGGGAGAGAATCGCTATGGATTTCGTGACGGGTTTACCCAGGACTCCTAGTGGATGTGATATGATTTGGGTAATAGTGGATAGATTGACGAAATCTGCTCATTTCTTACCTATGAAGAAGACGGACAGTATGGAGAAGCTGGCCAGTGTGTATGTGAAGGAGATCGTTTGCAGACATGGAGTACCTTTATCGATCATTTCGGATCGCGATAGTAGGTTTACTTCGGAATTTTGGAAATCACTTCAACGTGCGAAGGGCACTGAATTGAGTTTGAGCACGGCTTATCAGCCAGAGACTGACGGCCAGAGCGAACGAACTATTCAGACGATGGAGGACATGCTCCGAGCATGCGTGATTGATTTTGGAGGAAGTTGGGAACGCCACTTGCCTTTAGTGGAGTTTTCGTATAATAATAGTTATCATGCGAGCATCAAGGCTGCACCATTTGAAGCGTTGTATGGAAGGAAGTGTAGATCACCTGTGTGTTGGAGTGAAGTAGGAGAAAGTCAATTGACTGGACCCGAAATGGTTTTGGAGACGACAGAGAAGATTGTGCAAATCAAGAACCGATTACTTGCTGCGAGAAGCCGACAGAAGAGTTATGCCGATAACAGAAGAAAACCGTTGGAATTTGAAGTCGGAGATATGGTTATGCTTAAGGTATCGCCTGGAAGGGTGTAATTCGTTTTGGGAAGAAAGGAAAGTTGAGTCCGAGGTATATTGGACCATTTAAGATCGTTAAACGAATTGGACCAGTAGCGTATAAGTTAGAGTTGCCGAGCGAGCATAGTGCTATTCACGACACGTTTCACATATCAAATCTGAAGAAGAGTTTGGCGGATAAGGAATTGGTGATTCCTTTGGACGAGATTCAACTGGACGACAAAATACATTTCGTGGAAGAACGCGTGGAAATTATGGACCGATAGGTCAAGAGGCTGAAGCATAGTAGAATTCCCATTGTGAAGGTTCGATGGAATTCTAGGCGTGGACCGGAATACACTTGGGAACGTGAGGACTTTTTCAAGGAAAGGTACCCTCATCTGTTCCAGCGGCACGAAATGTGAGTATAAGAAGAGGCGAGCGCCGGGACGTCGCTCTCTTTAAGGAGCGGTGGATGTGATACCCTAGAACCGAGGTCACTTACATTACCCTAAATTACGCTTATTTTTGAAATTTTTAATAAATTTTAGTTGCTATATATTTTATCATTTTGGTTGAAACCGATATTCGAGGTCATAATTTTGACGATTGACGATTTAAGAAGAACGATGACGACTACGATCCCGATGGATGCCTAAATTTCTATGTTTATTGTCGTTTTATCGATATTATAATTTTTCGAGAATTTTACTTTCGGTTCGTGTTAAGTCGAGTCGAGTGAGTTTTATTGCTTTCCGGGTACATTTAAAGTGTCCTAAAAGTATTTTGGAGTGTTCGGGATGATCCCCGACTCCCGTAAAATTTTCCAAAATGACTAGTGAGTCAATCCCGTAAACTTGTGAGGACGTTTTTACTTAAGGACAAAAGAAAGCTAAAATTGCACCCAAGGTCCCTCCTAATTTTACAAAATGGAAATCAAACACACACACTAAACATTTTCACTCCAAAAATTTTTCACCCTCCCCTTTTTCTCTCTTTAGGCCGACGGCCAAACACCACCAAACCACCACCACCATTTTTTTTCTAGCTTGTTTTGATCAAAAGTAATTTTAGACCACATCTAATTACTTCATTCCAATCCTTTTCATACACTTTAATCATACATGCATCCACAAAAATATTTCCAAGAATCAATGGATTTTTCAAAGTGGGTTTTGATGAAAATTGGATGTATGCATGTTTAATTCATGTATGTAGGATGTATAATCACCAAACAAATCAACCAAAATCAATTTGGTTGAGGGATTTTGATCGCCCAAACCCCACGGCACAAAGGGGGTGTTTGGGGGATCATGGTGATTGATATTTTATTGATGGATTTTGTATTTAATCTTGTTTTTACATGTTTTTGAATGGGTAAAACCATTTGCATGTTTGATTTTGTGATAGGGTTTTATGATGGATTTGATTATTAGGGTGTTTAGGACTGATTAGTGTGATTTAGTATGATTAGGAGTGTTTAGGTTGATGTCTAGTGTCGATAAATGGGTTTGGAAACGAGTGTTGGATTGATTTTGGGATAGGTGATTTTAGGCAGAAAGTTTGAAGTGTTTTCATAAAAATTATTTTGTAAACAGGTCTTGTGACTAAGATATAGTTGTAGAGCGTCTTCTTAGCTTCGATTTGGTATAAGATAGAGCTTACGACTCCTAACGAGTCAAAAGTTATGATGTTTTGAAAATCGTGTACCGGGAGATGAAAACCTTCATAATCCGAAATTATGCTTGGTTTTAGGTCAAATCCCGGGGACTATAGGTATAGTTTGGTAAATGGTCAAAGGTTAATTTTTTGTCTCAAACCTGCATATTTGAGTCTATTATTAGACTTAGGTGTCAAATGGGTCAACGATATATTTTAAATGGGTCAAATGAGTCCAAATTGGTCAAAGTGTAATTTCAGTCCGAAAAATGTAGTTTAGGTAAAGTGTTGAGTAACGGGTCGTAAAAGCAAAAACTTTTAATGGGATTAAATATGTGTTTTCTACAGGTCTTAAGGTATTTTTGAGAATTTTCCAAATTTTTATAAAAAGGGTTAAGTCTAGTAAAACAGTCCGTACTTTTGGTAAGTATCGGCGAAAAATGTGTAAAAGGGAATAACGTTAATAACATGGACGAATAGTATAAAACGAGTAACACTAAATTGTTTGGTTTTGGTGTGAGTTGTAATTATCACAAGTGACTAATATGTATGTATTATATACAGTACTTAAGGTTTATAAATGAGTTTACTCATTACGCGTTATTGGTTTGATAGGTGTTGATTTTCCCGGGCATCCTCATCGTCGTCAGTGACCGTCACTCGAATCGTCGACTACTTTGTTATATAAGGTGTGAATTTATAGCCTCGCTTACTATTGTTTTAAATTGTTTTACCCGCGAGGGAAATGCATGCTAGTTTTCCAAAATGAACATATGTCATGAATGATTGTTGGACCCGAATGTTGCCTTCGAAATTGTGTTGATGTGACACCCTAGAACCGAGGTCATTAACGTTACCCTAAATTACGCTAATTTTTGAAATTTTTAATAAATTTTAATTTCTATATATATAAGTATATTGGTTAAAGCCGATGTTCGAGATTATAATTTTTACGATTGACGATTCAAGAAGGACGATGACGATTACGATCCCGATGGATGCCCAAATTTCTATAATTATTGACGATTTATCGATAATGTAATTTTTCGAGAATTTTACTTACGGTTCGTGTTAAGTTGAGTCGGGTGAGTTTTATAGCCTTCCGAGTACATTTAAAGTATCCCAAAAGTATTTTAGAGTGTTCGCGATGATTTCCGACTCCCGTAAAATTTTCTAAATTGACTAGTGAGTCGATCCCGCAAAGTTTTAATGACGTTTTTGTTTAAGGCCAAAAGAAACCTTTAATTGCACTTTAGTCCTCCCATCTCACAAAAAGGGACACAAACACAAACACGTAGAAACATTTCACAAAAAAATAAATCAAACACTCTCCCTCTCTCCCTCTAGCCGACGGCTACACCACCAAAAACCACCATCCCACCATTTTTTTGAGTTTTTACAAAATCTAACCTTAGACCACCTTCTAAAATCCATTGGTGAGTGTTAATCCATGGTTAAATTAAACATGCATTAACAAAAAATTTCCAAAAATTTTCAAGATCATTCAAATTCGTTTTTGAGGTTAATTGGATTGATGCATGTTAAATTCATGTATAGTGTGTGTATAATCACTAATCAAACCCACCAAAATTAATTTGGTTGTGGTGATTTGGTCACCCAAACCCCACGGCACAAGGGGGTGTTTGGGGAGCCATGGTGGTTGATGATTTTGAGCATTGGTTTTATGTTTAACATTGTGTTTATTGGTGTTTTAAATGGGTATAAGTGATTGCATGTTTGTTTTTAGATGTTTAGATTATGAGGTTGTTGATCAATAGGGATTAGGGACTGAAAATTTGTGTTTGGTTATGATTGGGAATGCTTAGGATGAAGCCTAGTAATGATTAATAGGTTTGGAATCGAGCTTAAGTATGATTTTGGTATGGATAAATTTAGGCAGAAAGTTTAAGACCTTTTCATAAAAATAATTTTTCCTACAGGTCTAGATAACTAAATGTAGTCATAGAGGGTCTTCTTAGCTTTAATTTGGTATAAGGTAGAGCCCGTGACTCAAAACGAGCTAAAAGTTATGAGGTTTTAAAGATCGAGTACCGGGAGACGAGAACTTTCATAATCCGAATTTATGTATAGTTTTAGTCAAATCCCGAGGACCACAAGTATGAATTGGTAAAAGGTCAAGGGTCAAATTTTGGCCACAAACCTGTGTAATTGAGTCTATAAGTGGACTTAGGAGTCAAAGAAGTCAAAGGTGCATTTCAAATAAGTCAAAGAGGTCCAAGTTGGTCGAAGTACAATTTCAGCCCGGAAAATGTAGTTTTTGGAAAAGCGTTGAGTAACGGGTCGTAGAAGTAAAAACTTTTATTGGGATTAAAAATGTGTTATCTACAGGTCTTATAGTATTTTTGAGAATTTTGTCAAATTTTATAAGAATGGTTAAATATAGTAAAACAGCCCGTACTTTCGGTAAGTACTGGCGAAAATGAATAAAAATGGATAACGTAAATAATAGGAACGAATGGTGTAAAATGAGTGAGGCTTGTTGTTTTGTTTTGGCGTGAGTTATAATTGTCCTAAGTGACTAGTATCTATGTATTTTATACAGTACCTTAAGGTATTTAAAATGAGATTACTCATTACGCGTTATGTGTTGATTGGTGTTGATTTACCCGGGCATCCGTATCGTCGTCAGTGATCATCTCTCGGACTACCGACTACTTAATATATAAGGTGTGAATTTATAGCCTCGCTTATATTTATTTCAAACTGTTTTACCCGCGAGGGAAATGCATGCTAGTTTTTAAAAGGAACGTATGTCATGAATGATTGTTAGACCCGAATGTTGCCTTAGAAATTGTGTTGAGTACCTAGTTGCAAAAGACCCTAATTTCATGAACTATTAACTATTGTCCTGCCCTCGAGTAGGGGGAAATAGCCGCTTATACAATTTGTAGTACTACAGGGCTAACGACCCAATGCTAGCCGAGAAGCTGTACGTTGAGTAAGTTCTGCGGTAGATTATCTTGTATGAGAGATAAGGTATAATTGCAACTGATGCCTTTAGAAGGGGCACTGGTTTCATCTGAATCACACCGGTAATTATTACGCGGGTGATTGAGTTAACGGATTAGTGTCATGAGCTTAAACACAATTGTCAGTATCCTGAATATAGATTGTTTGATCGACAAGTCTATGGATGATCACGAATGGTTTTTATTTTATATATGTTCAAAATGAATTGTAAAACCTATAAATTCCACTCAACTTTTCGTTGACCAAATTTTGGCATGTGTTTCAGGTAACCGCTGAAGTGTAGAATGGAGCGTGCATGGGATGGATGTTGTGTGTATGGCTTGGAGTCTGCTTGTTTTTCCTCCCTTTTCTACTTAAACATTTTTAAATTTTAATGTTATGTTGTTGTGAAACTGAAATTCTTGGGTCGAGATTCATGGGGACCGAAAACGCTAAACTCTGTTGTACCAAGTGGGGTTGGAAAAACCGTGGACATGTATCATCTAACAATTTTTAATTCAAGTTTTAAGTTGACGTCTTTTTAGCGTCGTTTGATATATCTTGTGTGCAATGATAACTGTGTAGCACCCAATGTTGTAGTTCCGCTGCGCATAGCATTTGTGGGGGTGTTACAGATTGGTATCAGAGCCATGAGTTGTAGAGAACTAGGTCGTTTTTGAAAATCCTAAACTATAACTTTTGGTGTCGTAAGAAATGGTCCAAGCACACACAACTATCCTGCATGGCTCCGGTAAGATTTATTTTTGTATTCATGGCATTTGACGTATACTTTTGAGTGAAGTATATATGTGGGTAATTATTACGTAAGTATGGAAATTACTATATGTAGACGTTGAAATTATACGTGGAATATCCGACATCGTAATTTTTGTATTAATCATGCATGAGCATCATACTATTACATTTTGGGCATATGTACCACCTTTGCATTGCATTTGCATGCATGTATTTATAAATATTGTATAATTACTTATGTACCCTCCGAAATTCGCTGTTATTGCAGGAATGGCCGAGGTACCGCCTAATGATAATGGAAACGATTACGTCGTAGGTCGCGAAGGGGGAAGTGTTGGAACAGCAGCTGAAGGACAAGCTGAGACGAACGATGTACAAGCCCAGGACCCTGACCAAAGGAGAACTACTTGCCCCAGGCCTATGCGTACTTCCCATCTGGTTGGTGCACCAGGTATCCCCAGAAGAGCCGAAGGTGCAGTGAGCGCAAATTCTCTTCATCAAGGCATCTCAAGAATTTGCTGCCCCGGACCGAGAGTTTATCATGACGTACGGCGTGTTGTGAGAGGTTTGGACGAATCAATGTGCATGCGGTACGTAGTGGAATCAAGGGTGATCAGTAGATTCGACGAGAATGAAAGGGCAGACCAAAGACTGTTGGAAAGGACTGCAAGAATTGAGTATGATGGGAATGTAAACAAAAGTGACATCAACAGTCTAAGATCGATGGTTGCAAATTTGAGTGCTAGTCTTGACCGTGTTAGGGAAGATCAAGTGAGGTTGTCAAGGATGCAGAGTTGGGAACATCGAGTGAGAGCTTCATTGCCCCCAGATTGGAGATTCATGGACGATTTGGAGATGGAGGCAAATGACTTCATGATTCAGCCGCCTACTAGAGGTGCTTGTATTACTATGGGAAATCAGGTAGCGATTGAGTGTGGGTCTACATCAGGGACGAAAAAGGAGATGGAATGTGGGCCGACGGACAAAGGAAAGAGAAAAATGGATGATGTGGACGAGGACGATAGTGATGAGGAACCCGAGGAAGATGATGACGAACCGCCATCCAAGAGGCCGTGTGGATCACCACATGCCTAGTTACTTGTCTTGTATTTTTTCTTTGATCATTGTAATAGAACTGTTTTAGACTTTTGTATGATGGCATTATGACGAAAAACTTGAGGACTTAAGTTTTATGGTGAACGATTGTAGTGGCAATACTTGTCACAATTTTGGTTAATTATCAATACAATCCATGTTACCTTTCATGATCTGTGATATGTCTTAAATTTGATCTTTTGTGATGTGAATTGATGAATATTAGTAACTCCGTAGTGATGTGTCGTTGTATGTATATTATGTCTTGAAAGAGAAATCCATCTTAATCTTGATGTGTATACTTACATTGTTTTTCTATTTTCCCTGTCTTGCAGAAAGAGATATTCGATAACACCATGCCTCCAAAGTTAACCGCCGATCGTGTAAACACAATGATTCAGGAAGCTATAGCAAATGCGCTGGAAGCGGACCGAGCCGGGAGAAATCAGGACCAGGGTAGAAACGCGGGGAGACAGCAAGCCCCGAGAGTGTGTACCTATTCTAGTTTTATGAAATGCGGTCCCACGCAATTTCGTGGAACTGGTGGAGCTCTAGAACTTAGAAGATGGTTGGAAAAGGTTGAAAGTACTTTCGAAATCAGCGGTTGTTCAGAAGCGGACAAAGTGAAGTTTGCGGCTGCTACGTTTCTTGATGATGCGTTAAGTTGGTGGAACACCCAAGTAGCCACGGTTGGATTGGCTGTAGCGAATGCAAGGACGTGGACTGCGACAAAAGCTCTGTTGACTAAGAAGTTTTGCCCAGAAGAGGAATTAGGTCAATTGGAAGATGAGTTGAGGCACTTGACCTTGAAGAACAATGATATCGCTGCTTACACCAGGAGGTTTAATGAATTAAGCCTTTTGTGTCCGGATGTTTTTTCCAATGATGCCAAGAAGATGAAACAGTACATCAAAGGTTTATCTAGCAATATCAAGGGTGAGACAACTTCGTCAAAACCTGGGTCGTTTGATGAAGCGGTCCAGATGGCTCACGCATTGATGGACGTCAAGCTCCAGGACAAGCAGAACTTCATTGCTGAAGGGAACAAGAGGAAATGGGAAGCGGCACAAAGCAATCAATCCCAGGGCCAGAACCGAGGTGGAAATCGAAGCAACCATGGTCCGAACCGCAATCAGCAGTTTAACCAGCGAAGGAATGAAGGGATGAGGGCTGTGACGAACCCTAGAGGAGTAAAAGTGAATCCCCACTGTGGTAGGTGCAATTTGTACCATGTCGGGAATTGCCCGCCTGCATGCGGCAAATGTGGAAAAGCAGGTCATAGGACATCTGGTTGCCGAGCGGGAGGAGTAGCCACTGGGGCGAATGCTATCAGAATGAGGGGATGTTTTGGATGTGGAGAGAGAGGCCATGTGCAAGTGAATTGCCCGAAGGCAGGAAACAAGCGGGGAGGTAACAATGCTGCTGCCGTGTATCAAGTAGGGACGGCTGATAAACCACAGGGTCCTAACGTGGTTACCGGTACGTTTTTGCTAGACGCTTGTTATGCTAGTATTTTGTTTGATTCTGGCTCCGACAAGAGTTTTGTAGATGTTAAATTTAGTCGTCATATCGATAGAAAACCGGTGTTGTTAGCGACTAGTTATAACGTTGAGTTAGCCGATGGAAAAATTGTTAGTACGAATTCTATACTGAAAGGGTGTACCTTGAAGTTAGGAAATTACGCTTTTAAAATCGACTTGATGCCTATAGAGCTAGGATCGTTTGACGTGATTGTGGGAATGGATTGGCTAATGGCGCACAGTGCTATGATCGTCTGTGGCGAGAGATTAGTTCAGATTCTGTTGAGGAATAAAGTCTTGACGGTGAAGGGAGATGAATGCACTTCTCGTTTGAAAGTGATTTCCTGTTTGAAAATGATGAAGTACGTAGAGAACGGATGCGATGTGTTTTTGGCACAAGTTTCGAGTGATGGTGATTTAGAGGCGAGGATTGAAGAGGTACCTGTTATCTGCGAATATCCGGAAGTTTTTCCAGACGAGTTGTCGGGTTTACCACCCACCCGTGAGGTCGAGTTTCGAATTGATTTGGTGCCAGGAGCTGCGCCGGTTGCGCGTGCACCTTATCGCTTAGCACCATCCGAGTTAAAGGAGTTATCGGATCAACTGAAGGAATTGATGGACAAGGGATTTATTAGGCCGAGCTCATCACCTTGGGGAGCGCCAGTGTTGTTTGTGAAGAAGAAAGATGGTTCGTTTCGGATATGTATTGACTATAGGGAACTCAATAAGCTGACGGTTAAGAATCGGTACCCATTGCCGAGGATTGACGATTTGTTTGATCAATTGCAAGGTTCCAGTGTATACTCAAAGATCGATTTAAGATCAGGGTATCATCAACTGCGTGTAAGAGAGGAGGATATTCCTGTAACTGCCTTTCGTACGCGGTATGGACACTTTGAATTTCGAGTGATGCCGTTTGGGTTGACAAACGCGCCTGCTGTATTCATGGACCTCATGAATCGCGTGTGCAAGCCGTATCTAGATAAGTTTGTTATTGTTTTCATCGATGATATACTTATTTACTCTAAGAGTAAGGAGGAGCACGAGAAGCACCTGAGGAAGATTTTGGAGTTGTTAAGGAAGGAGAAGCTGTATGCGAAATTCTCGAAGTGTGAGTTTTGGTTAGAATCCATGCAGTTCCTAGGTCACGTGATTGATAGCAAGGGAGTTCGCGTGGATCCTGCCAAGGTCGAAGCGATCAGGGAATGGTCAGCACCGACAACGCCGACTGAAGTTCGACAATTCCTTGGTTTAGCTGGGTATTATCGAAGGTTCATTGAAGGATTTTCGTTGATTGCAAAACCATTGACAAGGCTTACCGAAAAGAATAGGGTGTATGAATGGGGAAATGAGGAAGAACTCGCTTTCAAAACGCTCAAGGACAAGTTATGTTCCGCACCGATATTGTCATTGCCTGAAGGAACCGAAGACTTTGTAGTGTATTGTGATGCATCTCGTAAGGGTTATGGAGCGGTATTGATGCAACGTGAAAAGGTGATAGCTTACGCATCGAGGCAACTGAGGAAGAATGAGGGGAACTACACGACACACGATTTGGAATTAGGAGCTGTAGTTTTTGCGTTAAAGTTGTGGAGACACTATTTATATGGGACGAAGTGTGTTGTATTCACTGACCACAAGAGTTTGCAACACATTTTAGATCAAAAGGAGTTGAATATGCGACAGAGACGATGGGTGGAACTACTGAGTGATTACGACTGCGAAATTCGCTACCACCCTGGCAAGGCGAATGTTGTAGCGGATGCACTGAGTAGGAAGGAACGGGAGAAACCTTTGAGGGTCAGAGCTTTGGTGATGACTGAGAGCGTTGACTTAACCGAAACTATACTGAAGGCTCAAGAGAGGGGACTAATGAAAGGGAATGTTGAAGCTGAGAACTTGGGACGAATGTTGAAACCTCTTTTCGTGATTAGGTCAGACGGACTGAGATATTTTGAAAATCGGATTTGGTTACCATTGTGTTCATCTGAGGAAGGAAAGCCTGGAGTTCGAGAATTGGTTATGAACGAGTCTCATAAGTCGAAGTATTCGATACATCCTGGATCGGATAAAATGTATCACGACCTGAAGAAAGTTTATTGGTGGCCGAATATGAAGGCGGATATTGCTCGTTACGTTAGTAAGTGTTTGACTTGCGCAAAGGTTCAAGCAGAACATAAGAAACCATCTAGATTGTTGGTACAACCAGAGATCCCGGAATGGAAATGGGAGAAAATCGCTATGGATTTCGTGACGGGTTTACCTAGAACTCCTAGTGGATGTGATATGATATGGGTAATAGTGGATAGATTAACGAAATCTGCTCATTTCTTACCTATGAAGAAGACGGACAGCATGGAAAAGCTAGCCAATGTGTACGTGAAAGAGATCGTCTGCAGACATGGAGTGCCGTTATCGATCATTTCGGATCGCGATAGTAGATTTACTTCGGAATTTTGGAAATTTCTTCAACGTGCGATGGGCACTGAATTGAGTTTAAGCATGGCTTATCACCCGGAAACTGACGGCCAGAGTGAACGAACTATTCAGACGATGGAGGACATGCTCCGAGCATGCGTGATTGATTTTGGAGGAAGTTAGGAACGCCACTTGCCTCTAGTGGAGTTTTCGTATAATAATAGTTATCATGCGAGTATCAAGGCAGCACCGTTCGAAGCATTGTATGGAAGGAAGTGTAGATCGCCTGTGTGTTGGAGTGAAGTAGGAGAAAGTCAATTGACTGGACCCGAAATGGTTTTAGAAACGACAGAGAAGATTGTGCAAATCAAGAACCGACTACTTGCTGCGAGAAGCCGACAGAAGAGTTATGCCGATAACAGAAGGACACCGTTGGAGTTTGAAGTTGGAGATATGGTTATGCTCAAGGTATCGCCGTGGAAGGGTGTAATTCGTTTTGGGAAGAAAGGAAAGTTGAGTCCGAGGTATATTGGACCATTTAAGATCGTTGAACGAATTGGACCAGTAGCGTACAAGTTAGAATTGCCGAGCGAGCTTAGTGCTATTCACGACACGTTTCACGTATCGAACCTGAAGAAGAGTTTGGCGGATAAGGAATTGGTGATTCCTTTGGACGAGATTCGACTGGACGACAAAATGCATTCTGTGGAAGAACCTGTGGAAATTATGGACCGAGAGGTCAAGAGGCTGAAGCGTAGTAGAATTCCTATTGTGAAGGTTCGCTGGAATTCTAAGCGTGGACCGGAATACACTTGGGAACGTGAGGACTTTTTCAAGGAAAGGTATCCTCATCTGTTCCAGTAGAACGAAATGTGAGTACAAGAAGAGGCGAGCGCCGGGACGTCGCTCTCTTTAAGGAGGGGTGGATGTGACACCCTAGAACCGAGGTCATTAACGTTACCCTAAATTACGCTAATTTTTGAAATTTTTAATAAATTTTAATTTCTATATATATAAGTATATTGGTTAAAGCCGATGTTCGAGATTATAATTTTTACGATTGACGATTCAAGAAGGACGATGACGATTACGATCCCGATGGATGCCCAAATTTCTATAATTTTTGACGATTTATCGATAATGTAATTTTTCGAGAATTTTACTTACGGTTCGTGTTAAGTTGAGTCGGGTGAGTTTTATAGCCTTCCGAGTACATTTAAAGTATCCCAAAAGTATTTTAGAGTGTTCGGGATGATTTCCGACTCCCGTAAAATTTTCTAAATTGACTAGTGAGTCGATCCCGCAAAGTTTTAATGACGTTTTTGTTTAAGGCCAAAAGAAACCTTTAATTGCACTTTAGTCCTCCCATCTCACAAAAAGGGACACAAACACAAACACATAGAAACATTTCACAAAAAAATAAATCAAACACTCTCCCTCTCTCCCTCTAGCCGACGGCTACACCACCAAAAACCACCATCCCACCATTTTTTTTGAGTTTTTACAAAATCTAACCTTAGACCACCTTCTAAAATCTATTGGTGAGTGTTAATCCATGGTTAAATTAAACATGCATTAACAAAAATTTTCCAAAAATTTTCAAGATCATTCAAATTCGTTTTTGAGGTTAATTGGATTGATGCATGTTAAATTCATGTATAGTGTGAGTATAATCACTAATCAAACCCACCAAAATTAATTTGGTTGTGGTGATTTGGTCACCCAAACCCCACGGCACAAGGGGGTGTTTGGGGAGCCATGGTGGTTGATGATTTTGAGCATTGGTTTTATGTTTAGCATTGTGTTTATTGGTGTTTTAAATGGGTATAAGTGATTGCATGTTTGTTTTTAGATGTTTAGATTATGAGGTTGTTGATCAATAGGGATTAGGGACTGAGAATTTGTGTTTGGTTATGATTGGGAATGCTTAGGATGAAGCCTAGTAATGATTAATAGGTTTGGAATCGAGCTTAAGTATGATTTTGGTATGGATAAATTTAGGCAGAAAGTTTAAGACCTTTTCATAAAAATAATTTTTCCTACAGGTCTAGATAACTAAATTTAGTCATAGAGGGTCTTCTTAGCTTTAATTTGGTATAAGGTATAGCCCGTGACTCAAAACGAGCTAAAAGTTATGAGGTTTTAAAGATCGAGTACCGGGAGACGAGAACTTTCATAATCCGAATTTATGTATAGTTTTAGTCAAATCCCGAGGACCACAAGTATGAATTGGTAAAAGGTCAAGGGTCAAATTTTGGTCACAAACCTGTGTAATTGAGTCTATAAGTGGACTTAGGAGTCAAAGAAGTCAAAGGTGCATTTCAAATAGGTCAAAGAGGTCCAAGTTGGTCGAAGTACAATTTCAGCCCCCGGAAAATGTAGTTTTTGGAAAAGCGTTGAGTAACGGGTCGTAGAAGTAAAAACTTTTATTGGGATTAAAAATGTGTTATCTACAGGTCTTATAGTATTTTTGAGAATTTTTTCAAATTTTATAAGAATGGTTAAATATAGTAAAACAGCCCGTACTTTCGGTAAGTACCGGCGAAAATGAATAAAAATGGATAACGTAAATAATAGGAACGAATGGTGTAAAATGAGTGAGGCTTGTTGTTTTGTTTTGGCGTGAGTTATAATTGTCCTAAGTGACTAGTATCTATGTATTTTATACAGTACCTTAAGGTATTTAAAATGAGATTACTCATTACGCGTTATGTGTTGATAGGTGTTGATTTACCCGGGCATCCGTATCGTCGTCAGTGATCATCTCTCGTACTACCGACTACTTAATATATAAGGTGTGAATTTATAGCCTCGCTTATATTTATTTCAAACTGTTTTCCCCGCGAGGGAAATGCATGCTAGTTTTTAAAAGGAACGTATGTCATGAATGATTGTTAGACCCGAATGTTGCCTTAGAAATTGTGTTGAGTACCTAGTTGCAAAAGACCCTAATTTCATGAACTATTAACTATTGTCCTGCCCTCGAGTAGGGGGAAATAGCCGCTTATACAATTTGTAGTACTACGGGGCTAACGACCCAATGCTAGCCGAGAAGCTGTACGTTGAGTAAGTTCTGCGGTAGATTATCTTGTATGAGAGATAAGGTATAATTGCAACTGATGCCTTTAGAAGGGGCACTGGTTTCATCTGAATCACGCCGGTAATTATTACGCGGGTGATTGAGTTAACGGATTAGTGTCATGAGCTTAAACACAATTGTCAGTATCCTGAATATAGATTGTTTGATCGACAAGTCTATGGATGATCACGAATGGTTTTTATTTTATATACGTTCAAAATGAATTGTAAAACCTATAAATTCCACTCAACGTTTTCGTTGACCAAATTTTGGCATGTGTTTCAGGTAACCGCTGAAGTGTAGAATGGAGCGTGCATGGGATGGATGTTGTGTGTATGGCTTGGAGTCTGCTTGTTTTTCCTCCCTTTTCTACTTAAACATTTTTAAATTTTAATGTTATGTTGTTGTGAAACTGAAATTCTTGGGTCGAGATTCATGGGGACCGAAAACTCTAAACTCTGTTGTACCAAGTGGGGTTGGAAAAACCGTAGACATGTATCATCTAACAATTTTTAATTCAAGTTTTAAGTTGACGTCTTTTTAGCGTCGTTTGATATATCTTGTGTGCAATGATAACTGTGTAGCACCCAATGTTGTAGTTCCGCTGCGCATAGCATTTGTGGGGGTGTTACAGTTGAGTACCTAGTTGCAAAAGGCCCTAATTTCATGAACTATTAACTATCGTTTAATCCTAGCGTGGATTGGAAATAGCCGCTTATACAAAGTGATAGTACTATGGGGTTGACTACCCTATCCGAGACGAGGGCTAGTACGTTGATACCCCCTGCGGACGGATAATTTGTGATAAGAGATAAGGTATAATTGCAACTGATGCCTTTAGTAGGGGCACTGGCTTCATCTGAATCACGCCGGTAATTATTACGCGGGTGATTGAGTTAACGGTTTAGTGTCATGAGCTTAAACACAATTGTCATAACCTTGAAAATAGATTGTTTGATCGACAAGTCTATGAATGATCGTGAATGATTTTTATTACACATATGTTCAAAATGAATTGTAAAACCTATGAATTCCACTCAACGTTTTGTTGACCAAATTTAGCATGTGTTTCAGGTAACCGATGAAGTGTAGCATGGAGCATGCATTGGATGTAAGTTGTGTGTATGGCTTGGAGTCTACTTGTTTTTCCTCCCATTCTTACTTGAACATTTTAAACTTTATGTCTTGTTGTTGTGAAAACTGTATCTTTTGGGGTTGAGATTCATGGGGACCGAAACGCAAACTCTGTTGTATCATTTGGGGTTGGAAAACCGTAGACATGTACATTTTTAACAATTTTTAATTTAAGTTCAAACTTTGACGTCTCTTTGGAGTCGTTCGATATATCTTGTGTGTGATGATAACTGCCTAGCACCCAAATGTTGTAGTTCCGCTGCGCATAGCATTTGGTGGGGTGTTAGAGTTATGCCTAATCAGATAGTCCAGTCTTAATAGATAGTACAAGGAACATATATGTATGCTTATACAGATTTTATTCAGTTCATTTATGCTACGGTATTTTTCTAAATAACCGTAGTTCAAGTAGCATTAATATTCATTTAAACTTATTATATAAGTTTCATTTCTAAGTAAACATAAAATGTTTAACTATTAATATTAGTTAGCATGCATGTATTTATAATAATCATTTAACTTATAATTAAGTTTCTTATTTTAAGTAAACGTAAAGTGTTTTACTTATATATTAGCATTCAATTTGTTCAACGTTCATATAGTTTTTATTTTCTAAAGTATATGAGTTTATGTATGAATAATACATATTCATAATTGTTTATACAATTATTTACTAAAGTAAATATAAATATTTTATTTTGAAAAATAAATATAATATTTTATTTAACTTTAAAGTTTCCATAAATTATTTTAATATTTATAAAAAAATTTAAACTTAATAACTTATACCTTAATTCTTATGGTCTAAGTATTTAAATTATGTTTATTATAATTAAAATAGATTTTAGGGTTAGGGCTTGTTAATCTTTCAGAATATGGCAAAACTAGCCCCTCTATATTTTTAAACAAGTATAACTTTCGGATTTTACATATTTAGTACCTAGGGCTTGTTAAAGTTTCAGCTTATGGCAGATTTAGTCCCCCTAGTTATATCTAGGTTTTGTAACTTTACTAAAATTACAAAAACAGCCCCGAGGGCTTCTTTAAGTTTCGGTAAGTTACAAAAATAGTACTTAGGTTTTTAAAATGACAAAATAACTTTTAGAAACTTCCCAAAATGGTCCCTAGGGTTTAATTCGCCACGATTAGTATTTATTAAACCCTAGACTTTTGGATATTTACATTTTCAGTCCTTGTGTTTACTAGTTTATCAAAACAAGTTTCATAAGTTATGGTTTTAGTCCTTAAGTTTTATAAATTGTCATTTTTATCCAAAAAGTTTTTATAAGTTATATTTTATTTTAAAAACTTTTATTTTAACATTCAAACTTTATATGGGCTCATTAAATGGGCTAAACATCTAATGGGCTATTTAAATGGGCTTAAATATATTTCAAGTCCACTAATTTATTTAAATGGGCCTTTAAATCATTTATTGGGCTTAATACATTTTTAAGTCCCTTTAATTAGTTGAATGGGCCTAAGTGTAATCTTAAGTCCATTTAAGTTACTAAAATTTATCAAATGGGCTTATTGCGTCCATTAAGTTTTAGATTAACATTTCATGGGCTTAAATAGTCCATTAACACTACTTTACATTTTATGTAAGTTTTAACTTAGGATATTCTTATAAGCTTATTATGAGCTTATTCATATTTAGTATTAAATCTAATTAGGAGAATAAAACTTATAATTTGTTTTATGTGATGTACCAAATTAGATCTAGGTATGTTATAAGGTTGCAAGTAAGTCATAAGCCCTAATAGGAGCTTACATCTCACGGCTATAATTAGTTATAGCTTATTAAGATAAGTCAAGTCTCATTTTAAGGGTGCATGCAGTTTATAAGTGTTACAAAATAGATCTAGCTATGTACACATCAAGAAAATAAGTCATAAGTCCAAAATGAGAACTAAACTATGTCTAGACCTAAAAATCAAACATAGATCCATGTACACACACATATAGCTCACGGCTATATTTTAAATCTTGGTATTTCCGAAATGAACACTTAAGCAAATAATAGGTCTTTTAAATAGTTGCAAAATATAATCATGATTATCTAGGTGACATGTATGTTTCCAAGGTTCCCATTTTACCAAGGTGACTACATATAGCCCACGACTATATTGTCTCTTCCCAAGGTTCCCATAAGATTTTATAATCTTGTTTTTATGTTTAACATACTCAAGTTAATCTTTATCATTAGATATATGGTTAAGATAATCATGCATGTACATCTAATTCATTTTAGGTCATATGTAACCTACGGCTACATTTATACACATAAGTTATATTTTGTGATTTTTAATATTCCATTTAACATGTATCATTTCATATTACATTATTCAAAACTTAGAAAACCAATCATATAGTCTCCACTTAATTTAGCCGTGACCTTTAAGGTCATGGTTTTCTTGATCTTTAAGTTGCACAAGTTCATTTCATGAGATCTATGGTTATTAGTTAACCTAAGTCCCATAAAACAAGATTTGTAACTCATGCAATGTCTAGATTTACAAAAGGTTTCATATGGTTTTTAAATCAAGTTTAAACATAACATATAAGTCATAAGTTTCTTGTTAAAAGATTTTTTAAATCATGAAAATGATTTGCATAAATATGTCGTGACCTATAAGGGTCATAGCTTTATCAAATCTTGATTTTAACATGTTATTTACTTGTGTTTATATGTGTATGATGATGCATGCATGAAAGAATGAAAGAATATGATGTGTATACCTTTCTTGCCTAAAGGTACCAAGAATGATCTAGATGAACAAAGAGGTTTGAGATCTACTCAAAGTGATGAAGAAAACCCTAATACAAGCCTAGCCGTGGCCTATAGATTCGGCTAGGGCTTGATAGTATGATTCCAAAGATGGTGATACTACTAAATGATTAGTAGTAATGAAGAAGAAGACAATAACTAGTAAAGTTTATGTGTTCTTGGATGCATTCGTATGATTTGAGAGAGAAAGAAGATGAGAGAAAAATGAGATTAGATTTGCATGTGTGTATGAGAAGTGTGTGTGTGTTTTCGGCTTAAAGAAGAAAGAGAAAAGGCAAGGCAAAAGGCATGATTGCCTTGGTAAGAACACTTGTGCCAAGTGTAGGCTTTTGTGTTTCCCATGCATCTCTTCTCCTTCCACATACACCTTGGTAAGATAAATTGTGCCAAGTGTCATCCCTTTCCTTTCCAAGGAAACTCTTGCTCTTCCACATGGGGGGGATGCCGTGTACCTCCACCCAAAATGAGAAAAGGTGGGCTTGTCATGGGCTTATATTGGGCTTAACATAGAAGAAAAGATCTTGGGCTAGTTTAAGGGATGTGTAGTATGCATATGACGTATACATATGTATAAACGACTAAGTATGCATGGTGTAACATTTTTCTCCAATTTGTTAAGTGTTGAATACTCAAATGTTGGTTCTACATTTTTATTACTTGTTCTTCTAGTTATGAGTTCATGGTTTTAAGTTATAAAACTTATTACAACAAGTATGAATGTAAAAATATAAGTATATAAGTATATTCATTTGGACAAGTTCACACATGACTTATAGAGATATAATACATGAGTTTGTGTTCTAAGACTTAATGGGTGGAAATTTATTATATAAAATCATGGTAAAATCATGGATTTTACATCACATGTTTAATTTCTCTAGGTATATATTTGATGGCATAATTGGGAATCTTAGTGGCCATAAGAAGAAGTTTCTCATGTATCCTAGGTTTTTATATCAAATTCTTATGTGTGTGCCTAGAAATCTTAAGGAGTATGTGCCTGCTAGGTTAATCTCTAAGGTGTATTCTAATATTAAGCTTGCTTGCATTAACCATGAGATCCCCCTCACTCCTGCTATGTTGGGCATTGCCCGTGAGGATCCTAATGAGATTCCGTCGGCTAAAGAAGTCGAGGAGGAACCTCATGTGGTTGATGATCCCATGGATGAGTAGATACATGTGGTTGAGGATCCAGTGATTGAGATCCCTCATAAGGATATTGTTCATGAGGTAGTTGCTGAGGAGCCTTCTTCCTTGAAGGTTGCTTCTCGTGTATCTCCTACTGTTCCCCATGTCTCCCTTTTTCTAGAATCTCCATCCGCTAGTCCTGTTCACCATTCACATGAGGAGCCTTCTCCTTCTGGTATGCCAGAAGCTCAGGCTCCCAATGTTGACCAAGATTTTACTTCTGGTCCCAATGAAGCTTCCTCGCAACCAAGTTCTCTTGGTCGGGAGGGTGAGGAACCTATTACTCTCACCTATTTGCTTGCTTTGGTTCACAAGTACTATGTGAAGATCCAATCTCTTGAAGCTGATCTAAACAATCATCTTAGAGTGACAAGGAATGTGGTGGTTCCATTGGTGGCAAGGGTCAAGCACTTAGAGAAAAGGTTGATACGCCAACAGAAGCATGTGGTGGTTTCTGATTCAGAGACTGAGGCCACAAACATGGAAGAAGATGGGTTATCTGTTTTGCTAGGGCGGATTTTGCATCCAAGCCTAGTGAGGAGATAACTGTTCCTCCAAGTGCTTTTAGTATTCCCACACCTGCTGCTACACCTAAGCCAAGTTCTCCTACTCCTGGTCCCTTTGCTACATACAAAGGTAAGGCACCAATGACTGATGATCCCACTCCTTCTCAAAAGCGCACTCGCAGACAAATAGAGGAGGAAAGGCTAGGTGAAGAAGCTACTAAAAGGATGAAAGAGGAGCAAGAGGCTGAAGCTGAAGCTCTTCGTCAACAAAGAAATGAGCAAGTTCATCACAATGCCATGTTTTGGGACAACAAAGACTGGATGGATGTGGTCACTATGCTTAAATCGAATGTCTCATAGTTTAAGGACGTGTTGGGAGCGTATGTTAATGAAACCAACTATGCTTATCGGATTTCCTCATTGATTTAGAGGCAAAGGGAGGATGTTGCTGCTCAACTAAGGGAAATCAGACGCAACAGGACCATCTCTTATGCTAAAAAAAGGAGCTCATGCAGCGATATGTTAAGAATCAGACTAGGGCTTATTACACTACTGGTTGGACCATGAAGAGTGTGAAAGGCTTGACGTATGAAGAGGTTAAGAATATGTACAACAACATGCTCAAGCTTAAGAATAAGGAGGTTTTCTTGCCTACTAATGCCACATTTCCAATACATGTTGCACAAGCACCACTTGTTGAACATGTTCCTTCAGCTCCTACACCCACTCCCATGGTTACTCCTTCCATCCCTGTTGCTTCTAGTGATTTGGGTTCTACTGCTGCTCTAGCTTCTCCAAAGGTTGCTGCTTCTACTACAACGACTCATGATTCTGCTTCTACTCCAAAGGTATATGACCCTGTTCCTCCACCTATCCCTACAGATAATGTTACACCTGTTGTTGTTGCTACCAAGGTAAGGGTCAAGGTAGAACCTTCTACGGATAAGCCTCCTCGGTCTATTCGCAAGAAGTTGGGTCGCCGTGGCCTGGTGATTCCATGGGAGAAGAGGGATCCAACTAATCTTATTGAAGCCGCTTCTGATAGCGATGATAATATTCCTCTTGGTGCTTGGCACATTGTGCATTGGGAAATTTAGCCATCTCATATGGTAAAACCCGCATGTTTTTACCATGAACAATAGACTTAGTAAACGTACGTACATATAAAAACTTTCCTTTTGTAGCATGAACACGTGTCATGATTAGTGATTACAGAAGTTATGTATGTATTATTATTACAACAAGTATTAAGTACGTGTTAGTACACGATAACTATTATCAATAATGATAATCACGAACATGAAATCATGAACGTAAATATGATACCCTAGAACCGAGGTCACTTACGTCACCCTAAATTACGCTTATTTTTGAAATTTTTAATAAATTTTATTTGCTATATATTTTATTATTTTGGTGGAAACCGATGTTCGAGGTTATAATTTTGACGATTGACGATTTAAGAAGGACGATGACGAATACGATCCCGATGGATGCCCAAATTTCTATAATTATTGTCGTTTTATCGATATTATAATTTTTCGATAATTTTACTTACGGTTCGCGTTAAGTCGAGTCGGGTGAGTTTTATCGCTTTCCGGGTACATTTAAAGTGTCCTAAAAATATTTTGGAGTGTTTGGGATGATTCCCGACTCCCGTAAAATTTTCTAAAATGACTAGTGAGTCAATCCCGTAAACTTATAGAGTCGTTTTTGTTTAAGGACAAAAGAAAGCCTAAATTGCACCAAGGCCCCTCCCAAATACACAAAATGGAATCAACCACACACACACTTAACATTTCAAAAAAAAAACCATCCTTCCCTTTTGCTCACTCTAGGCCGACAGCCAAACACACCAAACCACCACCACCTTCAATTTTTCTTGGTTTTTGATTAATTCCAATTAAAGACCACTTCCTAAAAACCTTTTTTAAGTGTTAATCCATGGTTTAATCTAACATGCATTAACATGAATTTTTCCAAAAATTAAAGATTTTTCAAAAGTTTGTTTTGATGTTAATTAGCCAATTGCATGTTTAATTCATGGAAGAATGATGTTAAATCACCAAACAAATCAACCAAAATCAATTTGGTTGATGGATTTTGACCACCCAAACCCCACGGCACAAGGGGGGTGTTTGGGGGATCATGGTGGTTAATGTTTTGATGATGGATATTGTGTTTAATCCTATTTTTACATGTTTTTAAATGGGTAAAACTATTTGCATGTTTATTTTTTTGATTGGGTTTTATGATGATATTGATTAATAGGGGTTTAGGACTGATTATGATGTTTGAGTATGATTAGGAGTACTTAGGATGATGTCTAGTGTTGATAAATGGGTTTGAAAACGAGCGTTGGTATGATTTTGGTATAGTTGATTTTAGGCAGAAAGTTTGAGGTGTTTTCGTAAAAATTATTTTGGAAACAGGTCTTGTGATTAGGATAGAGATGTAGAGCATCTTCTTAGCTTCCATTTGGTATAAGATAGAGCTTACGACTCCTAACGAGTCAAAAGTTACGACGTTTTGAAATTCGTGTACATGGAGATGAAAACCGTCATAATCCGAAATTATGCTTGGTTTTAGGTCAAATCCCGGGGACTATAGGTTTAGTTTGGTAAACGGTCAAGGGTTGATTTTTGGTCTCAAACCTGCATATTTGAGTCTATTATAAGACTTAGGTGTCAAATGGGTCAATGGAGTATTTTAAACGGGTCAAATGAGTCCGACTTGGTCAAAGTACAATTTCAGTCCAGAAAACGTAGTTTTGGTAAAGTGTTGAGTAACGGATCGTAAAAGCGAAAACTTTTAATGGGATTAAATATGTGTTTTCTACAGGTCTTAAAGTATTTTTGAGAATTTTCTTAATTTTTATAAAAAGGGTTAAGTCTAGTAAAACAGTCCGTACTTTTGGTAAGTATCGGCGAAAAATGCGTAAAAATGAATAACGTTAATAATATGGACAAATGGTATAAAACGAGTAACACTTGTTTGTTTTGTTTTGGCGTGAGTTGTAATTATCACAAGTGACTAATATGTATGTATTATATACAGTACCATAAGGTTTATAAATGAGATTACTCATTTCGCGTTATTGGTTTGATAGGTGTTGATTTACCCGGGCATCCTCATCGTCGTCAGTGACCGTCACTCGAACTATCGACTACTTGTTATATAAGGTGTGAATTTATAGACTCGCTTATTATTATTTCAAACTGTTTTACTCGCGAGGGAAATGCATGCTAGTTTTCAAAATGAACATATGTCATGAATGATTGTTGGACCCGAATGTTGCCTTGAAATTGTGTTGAGTACCTAGTTGCAAAAGGCCCTAAATTCATGAACTATTAACTATTGTTTAGTCCTAGCGTGGATTAGAAATAGCCGCTTATACAAAGTGATAGTACTATGGGGTTGACTACCCTATCCGAGACGAGGGCTAGTACGCTGATACCCCCTCCGGACGGATAATTTGTGATAAGAGATAAGGTATAATTGTTGATCCCAAACTTAGATCGATTAAGCTTTGTGTATACGAGATTAGATCAAGTAATACACGTAGAGAAACCTTTGCTTATGAATAAAGTAACTAAGTGTTATGCGGAATTAACACTTAATCTAAAACACAAAGATGTTAAACAAACTTTCACTTGTATTAGAATTAATTAACTTGATTACAATGAAAGAGGTTTAACTTGTGAAAACTTATGTTAACTGATAATTAACTTTAACCTAAAAGATCTTCTTTTATAGATTAAGAAGTCTTGTACAATAAGCTACGAATCAACTATTCTAGGTAAAGATAATAATAGAAAATACAATGTCGAGTTTATCTTTACCATACACAAATAAAGAAACAAATAAACAAAAAGATTCGTATGAAGATATATTCCATCAGTGCTAATCTTCAAGGCTGTCAGCGTTGACTTCTTCAATGTCAACGCTTGGCTGTCAGCGTCCAATGTCATCTTATCAGCGCTTGAATTCTTCTTATCAGCGTCTAGTGAACTGACCCATAATTTATTCCCAACAATCCTCCCCTAAACTTGATATCTATTCCAATGATCAAGTTTCTGAATAAAAACTTAAGGCTTAGGAGGAATCTTACAAAAAGCTTCTTATGTTGGTGATAAACATATCTAATCAAGTCTTTGGCCACGTCACTAGTATAATCAATCTCCAAGGTGTCTCCTTCATCTTCTCCAATACTTCTTTGGACAAGAAATAGTTAGCATCCACAAGTAGATACTCTGAAAACTTTGTAGAGCTCAAATGAAATACACCACAAGTAGAATAAAGCCTCCAATGAAGATTACTGAGATCATCTTCAAGATCCTTCCATATGGCAGGATCTGCTTCCCTTGGACCACACAAAGTCAAAAATGTGTGCCATAGTCTTATTCCATTTGCTGAAGTAGGTGCTTCAGCTGTATACTTGGCCTCTATCAATCTCCATAGATGCACCAAGTCTTCTCTGTCTATGCTTGCAAAGATAGAAATAATTGAAGTGAAAGTATGTACCTCCTTTCCAAACCTGCCAATCTTCCAAAATCCACACTCATCTTCATCAAAACTTATGATTGGATTTCTGTCATCTAGAGGTACTACATTAACCAAATCTGAAGCTTCCAATGGAGAAAGCTTGAGATGCTTCCTTATAACAGTTTCAGTTGGATAATACACATCCATATCTTTAGGAAATTGGAGAGGATCTCCTTTCTTCACTGGTCTTTGAGCAATCCTCATCTCCTTTTGAATCTGCATTTCCTCAGCAAGCTCTTGTTTCCTTTCTTCTGAAAGAAACTGTAAGACATTTTGTTCTTGCACATTCCTCCAAATAGGATGTGCCCTGTACTCTAACTCCTCAAAATATAAAGCCAGCAACTTCTTGTATGTCCATCTAGGTTGATGGCATCTAAGCAACTTGTAGTACAATTTCCTTCTATCTCTTTTAAGCCAGGTCTTGACCTCTTGTGCATTAAACCTCAAAATCACCTTTATATCATCTTGTACCCTGAGAAGAATTTCCAACCCCCAAATTTGATCTGATAAGCTCATCCCTGGGTTGTCCATTACCTTGTCTTCCCAAGCATGGTACATTCTGGTGATTTCTGGAAGGTCCCAATCACTCTGATTCTTCAAATCACTCAATCTTTCTTTTGCCAACTCATCCCCATATTCAAGTCTTTCTGGATCTTCAATAATTTGAACACTTGAATCTGAGCTATCTCCTTCTTTTTCATCACCACTCTCTTCCTCACTCTCAGAAGTGGCAACAAATGGTGATCTACCACTCCTCTTCAAATCTCTTTCCAAAAGTTGTGCAGCCAACTGTTCATCAAATGCAATTTGTGTTGCATCTTTCTTTGGAACATCTTCTTCAACCATAATCCCCTTACCCTTGTCTTTTGGATCAATAATAGGTAAGGTAGAAGAAGAAACCTGTGTGGACACATCTTTGATGATTGCTGATGACTGGAATACATCAACACCACCTGCAACTTTGTCAGCGTTCAAGTTACCTTTATCAGCGCCCCGATTACCTTTGTCAGCGCTGGATGTGTCAGCGTCCAAACCTGTATCAGCGCCCATTGTTGCTGTGAAAGATCCTTCCAAGTTCAATGGAGTTACCTTGGATGTATCAATAATTGGGTGCTTCTTCAAGTTGGTGAGTACTTCAGCAACATTTAAAGATTCACTAAATTGTGAACTCTTCTCACTGGCTGTATGAATCAGCTCATCCTCTTCATCCTCCCCTTTGGAAGATTCCTCCATCCTACTCCTGCTACTTGGATTCTCCAAAACAGTTACCCGCTCCCTCAATACTTGGAGTTCACGGCCCTGATTATTGACAATTTGTACAAGGCTGACATTTTGCTTTTGCAAGCTAATGACAGCAGCCGTCAATTCATTCAATGTCATAGGTTCCAATCTGCCCTCAACTAGAATGGGGATTTGACCTCCCAAAATAGAATCATAGGGCGTGGATGAGGTCTTAATGATGTTGGGACTGTCTTGACCAGCATCTAAGCTTGTGTCAATAGCCCCAGCCTCATCCATGGCACCAGCCACACTTGTGGAGGTGGTTCTCTCTGCAACAAGGCTAGGACCACTAGAGGAGAACACTCCAGTAGTCCTTTGGCGTTTATTCAACCTAGATTGTAATGGGGTGGAAGATGAGGTAGATTGTGTGGGTGTTGGTTGGTTAAGGGGTGTTTGGGATTGTTCAGGGATGTCATCAGCGTTGGGATTGGCTGTGTCAGCGCCAACATTTTGAGTGTCAGCGTTGACATTGGGTTGGTCAACGGCCATGTGATCAGGTGAAGGTAATGGTTCAAGGATAGGCTCAAGTTGAGGTGCAGGGTCTGGTTGTGGTTGAGCAGCCTGAATTACTTCAAGCATGGCTTGGGGGAGAGGGATAGATCTGTTTGTGGAGCTCATCTTGTCAAAAATGGTTTTCTTTTGCTTAGGGATCTCATAAAAAGTGTCATGATCCCTAGTACAATATTCTTGTAAATCAAATACCATTTGCAAAAATCTTGGGTAAGCCAAAGTCATTTTACTTCCCTTATTTTTACACATCCCTTCAAAAATCATTTTTGAAAAATTATACTTAAGCCCACGTGACATACAAACCAAAGCACTTGCAATGGACCTGTTTATTTCATTAAAAGCAGTACATTTTGGACTTAAGCATTGTAAAAGGACATGTATCAAATATTTCCAGTCAGAGGGAAATTCCTGCTTATGATATTTATTTAAAGATTTACCAGCAGGAATAGGATAACCCAATTCCCTAAGACCTTGTTCTATTGTTGCAACGGCAAGAGTAGTCACACCATCAGCGTCATCAAGACGCAAAGCTTGGCGAACCAAGGCTTCAGTGACCACCCATGTTCTTCCATGAACAGTAGATGTTAATGTGGTCACTCCATTAGCTGTTGTGGAACTTACATTGTTCCAAAACTGTCTAATGTGTGCGACAGGGACTAATGGTTCATGAGAAAGTGCATACCTTATAGAGGATGCATTTAAAAATGCCACCATTTGTGAATACTGAGGGAACAAATCATTATCAGCGACCAAGTATGCTACCATATTATGTTGGCTCTTGAACTCCAATGTCAGATTGGTTGAGTTGAACTTTGGTGCCATGTTTAAAGCTGTTTAGGTTATGTGATATGGGAAAAATCTAGGAGAAAAATGTTAGACAAGAAAATATGAATACCCAGAATAAAAAGATTAGCCAAATTTATAGGAGAGATGCATGATTTGGATTGGTCAAAAATGAGGCAGTTATATTCAAAGAGCAATGATGAAAATATTGAATAAAATATAACTTATCTCATGCATTAATTAAAAGTAACAACTCCCCAAAATTACGGCCAAAGATTAGTAAAAAATAACAACTGGGTAGGGCCCACTAGGTGTCAACGGTCAAAAATAGCCCATCAACGCCCAACGGCTATATTTTCTTGTCAGCGTTTGCCTAAAGCCTTGTCAGCGTCACGATTGGACGTAACAGCGTTTGGAGAAAAACTTGTCAGCGTCTAAAAAAAAAAAATATTTAAAAAGAAAAAGACCTTAACAAAGTAATTTATCCTAAGGGAAATATCTTACAAGTTGATAATAATTACTGGGCGGCAAGCACTGTCCATTTATGCACACTTGCTTAAGCAAGATAGACACAAATGTCCTCTAGTGTCCCTTGCTAACCAAAATACTTACCAACAAAGTTATTTCATAAAATTCTTTGTAACTCCCAGGTAAACCCATAACGAAACTATTCCCAAGTCTCCCATCAGACCATAACCAATTCTAGGCCAAAAAATGTCTAGGCAGCATGCATAGTTTGTCAACTTTGTATGCTACAGTGCCTCATGGTTTAGTAAAACTAACCCATACTCACCTGTGGACACAATCTAGAATTGTGATGAGAGTATTATAAGAATACCCAAAAGTCCTAAAGGTTCCTTAAACCTCCCCTTAAACTATGATACATGAGTTTCTCAAAATGTATATGAACATTAAAAATTTATGTCAAGATAGGAATATAAATATTCCAACCATCATCCATAAACAAAAACATGTCCAAATAGCTCTTCAAAGATCCATAAGCAACTCTGTATCCAATGGCATAAAGCTACCACCACCTACACATTTAGATTGAAAACCACAAAACTAACATTTGTTGCTGACAGCGCCCCGACAACACGTATCAGCGTTGAAGAAACTCTTGTCAGCGTTAGACAATAATATCTCTAACAACGGCAAAATAACACTTATCAGCGTTACATTTACCTTTGTCAGTGTTAGAAAAATAAAGTGGAAAAATCTAAATCATCATAAAGACCAATAACAATGCATTATCCTGTACATACTTTTACAAAAAGGTTCCAAAACACATATTAAGTGAGATTAACCATTCCAATATTTGTTACCAAATATTGAAATCTTCTAGTATCAAAAGGTTTAGTTAATAAATCAGCCACATTATCTTCTGTGGCTACCCTATCTGGTTGTATTAAACCTTTCTCAAAGCAATCTCTTATAAAATGATGTCTAATTTCTATGTGTTTGGTTTTAGAATGATGTACAGGATTTTTAATAATGCATAAAGTACTGTTATTGTCTACAAAAATCTTGGTATGCATGAAATTATACCCATAATCCAACAGCTGGTTCTGAATCCATAAGACTTGTCCACAACAAGCAGCTGCTGCAACATATTCTGCTTCAGTTGTAGAGTTTGCCACCACTGTTTGTTTCTTGCATTGCCAAGATATTAATCTACTCCCAAGAAATTGACATCCACCAGTTGTGGATTTCCTATCAAACTTGTCACCACCATAGTCACTGTCTGAATATGCAATAAGCTCCAATGGAGAATCTTTTGGGTACCATAAGCCAAGATCTGGATAACATCGTAGGTACCTAAAAATTCTTTTCACAGCAAAAAGGTGACATTCTTTGGGAGTCACTTGATGGCGTGCACAAGCACACACAGCAAACATGATGTCAGGTCTTGAGGCTGTAAGATACATCAATGAACCAATCATTGATCTATAGTGCCTAACATCTACATCCTTTCCAGCTCCAATTTTTCCCCAAGGGTGTTCCCTATCCATAGGAGTGGAAGCATCCTTTTCATGTGGAGAAAAACCATATTTCTTCAAGATTTCAGCTACATATTTGTCTTGGGAGATGAAGATACCATCTTCTTTCTGCTGAACTTGTAACCCTAGAAAGAAGTTCATCTCACCCATTGCACTCATCTTGAACTTATCTGTCATAAGCTTGGAAAAGTCTTCACTCATCTTTGGATTAGTAGATCCAAAAATGATATCATCAACATAGACCTGAACAAGTAAGACATCCTTACCTTTCTTCTTTGTGAACAATGTCTGATCTATGGTGCCCCTTTTAAAACCATTTTCCACCAAGTAGGTGGACAATGTACCATACCATGCTCTTGGGGCCTGATGAAGTCCATACATAGCTTTCTTCACTCTATAAACCTTGTCTGGATTCTCAGGATCTTCAAAACCAGGAGGTTGCATAACGTATACCTCCTCAACAATTGTTCCATAGAGGAAAGCACTCTTCACATCCATTTGATAAACAGTGAAGTTCATACAAGAGGCATAAGCTAGGAAAATTCTTATAGCTTCAATTCTTGCAACTGGAGCAAAAACATCTTCATAATCTATACCTTCCTCTTGTGTATATCCTTGAGCTACCAAACGTGCCTTGTTTCTGACCACAATACCTCTTTCATCTTTCTTGTTCCTTAGAACCCATCTTGTCCCAATTGGTCTCACATATCTAGGACAATCAACCAGCTCCCAAACATCCTGTATAGCAAATTGGTGAAGCTCATCCTGCATTGCTTCCACCCAACTAGGTTCTTTGAGAGCATCAAAAATCTTCTTGGGTTCTTCTTGTGACATAAAACATGCAAAGAAACATGCTTGTACAAGAGGGGTATCAACCTTTTTGTGTATATTGGCAATAAATCCACCAAGATTTTGATGGGATCTTCTTGTCTGAATTGGAGCCATAACATCACCAATGATCTGAGATGAGGGGTGATCCTTTGCCGTGGAAGTGAGAACTCCTCCTTCAAAAAGTCTAGTGTCCTCAACTTCACGCTCCATGTTGCCAATATCTTCTTCATCAGACTCTCTTTGATCAACAGGAATCTCTTCATGGACATTGGAAGGTCCACCTTGTTCAAAATGGGAAGAGAAAAGATGTGCAAAGGTGTCATCAAAGTCTGAACCTTGTTTGTCAGCGCTTGGGCTAACAACGCTTGAACTGTTGTTGTCAACGTCTGATCCATCAGCGTCTGAATTGCTCTTGTCAGCGCTTGACTTCCCTTTGTCAGCGCCTGAAGAACCATGCATGTTTGTATTTGGTGGTATTTGGAAACCACCATTATCTTTTCTAGCAGCAGCAGCATAATACTCATTTGTCCATATAGGAAGTGTAACATATTCTTGTGTGGGAGATGACTCAACTGCTGGTGATCCATCCTTCTTAGCAACCTGTATACCTGAAACATTACCAATTCTCTTTTCCAAAACACTTGAAGTTACCTTCACAATGTCTGGATCAGTAACAGGCATATAATTTAAAGCTCTAGATAAAGGTTCCAAGTCAAACAACCAATTTGGACCACTTTCAGGATCACTAGGTTTACTCTCTAAAAACCTAACATGTACTTTTTCAAGTATACGTTTTTCCTTTTTAATGTAAACCCTATATCCTTTGCTCTGCACTGAATAACCCATGAAGTAGCCTTCATCACCTTTTGAATCAAATTTACCTAGGGCATCACTAGTTTCTAAAACAACTACATGACAACCAAAAGGCTTGAGAAAGCCAATATTTGGCTTCCTTCCCCAAAGTAGCTCATAAGGTGTCTTATTATGTATTTTGTTGACCAATGCCCTATTTTGAACATAACAAGCTGTGTTAACAGCTTTAGCCCAAAAGGCTATAGGAAAGTGGGCATCAGCCAACATGGTTCTGGCTGCTTCAATTAGGGTTCTATTCTTCCTTTCAGCAACCCCATTTTGCTGTGGAGTTCTAGCTATGCTAAACTGCCTAGTAATCCCTTTCTTGGCACAAAAATCATCTAACAACTGATTTCTAAACTCACCCCCATTGTCACTTCTAATAATTTTGACCTCATTACCATTCTTCTTCTCAATCTGGGTAATGAAATTAATCAGACTTTGGGCAGTTTCACTTTTCTTGGCTAAAAAGAAAGTCCATGTAAACCTTATCACCATCTTGAATAGGAGTGAAGTTTGTTAGATAGTCTTCCTTTCCTGTCATGTGCCTTGAGCATCCACTATCCCAATATCCATAATCATTGATCTTCTTCTGAATGCCCTGCACATAAAGAAAACACATTAGTTTTCTTTGGGAACCCAAGCCTTGGAAGACTTGGATTCATCTGGTTGTTCAACAAGAACAGACTTGGTTCTCATAACAACCCCATTTTCATCCCTTTTTGAATGAAATTCCCAGTTAACCCCAACTGGTGTTGACATGGCCTTTGAAATATAATGAAACCTGTTGCATGTCATAGAAAGACCAGTAAAATTAGGGTTTTGGTCTTGTTTTGGTCTCCATGTTAAGCTAGTAGAAGCTTTAGACCTATTTCCCTGTGGTTGCAAATACCTAGGTTTGGCAGTGTGTCTGTCAGCGCTGAAATTGCTCTTGTCAGCGCCCCGATTGCCTTTATCAGCGTTAAACCTAGGGTTTGCTACAGGAACCCATTGCCTATTGGACCAAGTGTTTGACTTTTGGAAAGGTCTTAGGCCTTGTGTGTTAGACCCTCTAGAAAAGAATGGGGCTGGTCTAACAACTTGTGAACTTTTGTTCACAAAGGTATTGGGTCTGACAGTGTTTGACCTATGTTGACTTTTGTCAGCGCTGAAATAGTTCCTATCAGCGTTGACATTGGAAGCGTTGACACATTTGTATGCCAAATGTGAAAAGCTACCACATGAGTAACAAGCTTTTCTAGACATAGTCTTAGGTCTAGAAGCAAAGAAGCCTGTTCCATGGTTACTAACTTGGCTATTTGGTGACCTAGTATTCCTATACATCTCTGCATACTTAACACTAGTTTTCTAACAGTTTATGGGCCAAGTTCAACAGCTTTGCCAGTGGTTGGGTGTGTGATTTTAATAGGTATAGGATCATTGGACTCCACAATATTATGGCTCGTGATTGGTGTGGGCTCATTTGGACTTTCACACAACAACCCTCCCTTAACAAACAATGTATGGTTAGCTTTCTTCCACTCATCTAGGTCAGTCAGTTTTTGTTTGTATTCTTCAACTGGGGAAGTCACTCTAGGTGGAGGAATGAATTCCTTCTCTTGGAGTTCTGGCAAGCCAGTCCAAGATAAGTCCTTTGATTGGACACCATAGAAATCCCCAGCTGGTGGTGGAACACCAGTATAATCTTTCATCCCAATCCCACTCATGTCCTTAGAGTCTCTTTGTTTACTAACACACTCTCCTAGGGATTGTGTGGCCTTATCAAATCTCTGGATTTTAAGACTCACATTGTCTTTATTTTTGTTAGCCTCATCTAACTGAGCTATCAAATCAAGATTAACCCTGTTTGTGATATCTTGAATATCTTTACTTTGATGTAACTCATGTTTTAAGATATTTATTTGATCCTTTAAATCAAACTCCATTTTCTTATACTCAGCTACTGTCTTTTCTGTTTGGGTAAGAGCAATTTGATAATTAGATACTTTGCATCTTTCAGTACTTGCCTCATCTAATAATTTTACTATCTCTTGATTTAGTTTTTCAGTATTTAAACGACAACCCTTAGAACAGAAAGCATCATCATATACCTCATTATCTGATGAAGAGGAGGAGTGTGCCATGAGAGCATATTCAACATGCTCTTCTTTAACTTCAGCAACCAAGGCTCTGTCCTCTTCCTCATCCTTGGCCAAAAAGTTCCAGCTCCAGTCCCATCCTCCAACGCCATCAATTTGTTGAACAGCAACCATGGCCTTGGGATCTTGGCTCTTAACCATTTGGCTTTAAGGCTTACCAGCATCAGATCTTCTTGGAGATCTACATTCCCTCATAAAGTGCCCCATCCTATGACAATTGTAGCACTCAACTTTGGATTTGTCAAATCCAGTGACATCCTTAGCATCAAAGGTCATCTTCTTCTTGAACCTTTTATTAAACCTGTTTGCTCTTAAACTTACAAGAGCCATAGTCCACTTGATGTCCATTTCTTCCAATTGCTCATCACTTATCTGCTCAAGATCTTCATATGTAATCCTTGAATCACTGGGCAAAGAAGCAATGAATGCACACACAGTATCTAGATCTAAACCAGCAGGTTTAATTCTATCAGGGCCAAAGTTGTGTGTGTCAGCGCTTGAGTATAAAGCGTTGACAGGATATGATCCAGTGCTGACAGACTGTGATCCAGCATTGACACATTGAGATCCAGTGACTGGATGTCCATAGGAGTTCATGGAATCAAATTGGCCTTCACTTTGTGAGAAGAAGGCCATGTTGCTACTGGAAGATTTATTATCACTCTCCAAAAGCCATTCATTCTCCAACAGTCTTAGTTTGTTGAAGATGTCATCAAACCTGGAGGTCTTGTGGGTGTTATTGACAAGAATGGATCTTGTCTCAATCTTCCATACATCACCAAGGCTTTTGAGAAAAGTAGCATTCAAGTCAGGGTCATCAATCTGTGTTCCCATGAAGGAAAGTTGACTTGTGATGTCAAGCAGTCTACTTCTCACACTGCTGAGATTCTCATTGGGTTGAGCCTTAAAGACAGCATACTCATGCATGAGTTGCTTCGTCTTTTCTTCTTTTGTGTCAGCATTGCCACCATGTGCTACTTCAAGAGCTTCCCAAAGCTCTTTTGCAGACTCAAAGTGTTTGTACTTGTGCTGATTCTCATGACCTAGGGCGTGTTTCATGATGTTCAAGATTTTCATGTCCACCCTTTTCTTGGCTACATCTTCAGCGGATACAGCTCTTCCATCTTCAGGCTTTTCCTTCTTATCAGCTTCAGGACAATTAGGAAGAGCTATCCTTGTGGCAATAGCATTAGCAATCTTTTGAGCTTTGTTGAATGTGTTCCCATATTCAACAATCTCCCAAAGAGTGTAGTCATGAATAGCTATATATTGCTCAAAGTTAGACTTCCAAAGCTCGAAGTTCCTGGCATCAAACATGGGAATTTTGATACTAGGGTTTGTGGAGTTGTTTTGTAGCAAAGCAGAAGGCTGATTTGTACCAGACATGATGTTTTTAGGGTTTTGAGAGATTTAGGGTTTTTAGGGTTTGGTGTTTTAGGGTTCTTGCGTTACTTAAAGATCAAAAGTTTCTCAACAAGCTCTGATACCACTTGTTGATCCCAAACTTAGATCGATTAAGCTTTGTGTATACGAGATTAGATCAAGTAATACACGTAGAGAAACCTTTGCTTATGAATAAAGTAACTAAGTGTTATGCGGAATTAACACTTAATCTAAAACACAAAGATGTTAAACAAACTTTCACTTGTATTAGAATGAACGAACTTGATTACAATGAAAGAGGTTTAACTTGTGAAAACTTATGATAACTGATAATTAACTTTAACGTAAAAGATCTTCTTTTATAGATTAAGAAGTCTTGTACAATAAGCTACGAATCAACTATTCTAGGTAAAGATAATAATAGAAAATACAATGTCGAGCTTATCTTTACCATACACAAATAAAGAAACAAATAAACAAAAAGATTCGTATGAAGATATATTCCATCAGTGCTAATCTTCAAGGCTGTCAGCGTTGACTTCTTCAATGTCAACGCTTGGCTGTCAGCGTCCAATGTCATCTTATCAGCGCTTGAATTCTTCTTATCAGCGTCTAGTGAACTGACCCATAATTTATTCCCAACAATAATTGCAACTGATGCCTTATTAGGGGTACTGGTTTCATCTGAATCACGCCGGTAATTATTACGCGGGTGATTGAGTTAACGGTTTAGTGTCATGAGCTTAAACACAATTGTCACTACCTTGAATATAGATTGTTTGATCGACAAGTCTATGAATGATCGTGAATGGTTTTATTACACATATGTTCAAAATGAATTGTAAAACCTATGAATTCCACTCAATGTTTTTCGTTGACCAAATTTAGCATGTGTTTCAGGTAACCGCTGAAGTGTAGCATGGAGCATGCATTGGATGGAAGTTGTGTGTATGGCTTGGAGTCTACTTGTTTTTCCGCCCAGTATTACTTAAACATTTTTTTACTTTGATGTCATGTTGTTGTGAAAACTGTAACTTTTGGGGTTGAGATTCATGGGGACCGAAACGCAAAACTCTGTTGTATCATTTGGGGTTGGAAAACCGTAGACATGTAACTTTTTAACAATTTTTAATTTAAGTTTAAGTTTGACGTCTCTTTGGAGTCGTTCGATATATCTTGTGTGCGATGATAACTGCCTAGCACCCAAATGTTGTAGTTCCGCTGCGCATAGCATTTGGTGGGGTGTTAGAGTAAAAATCACGAACACATAACTACGTACTTATTTAATATTAGACACTTGATATCGTTATGTACAAGTATTTAAACACGAACATTTAATAATAACAAAAAAACACGAGAACACGAATATGTAAAATTAGAATACGGGAAAACTCCAGGTTTTCCCTTGTGGGCCCTTGTAGCCTGGCATCAAAGAGAAGGAACGGGCCAAGCCCATTTGATTTTAAGAAATAAACAAAAAGGAATGAACCCTTTTTCACTTTACATAATTTTACATAAAAATTAAAACCCTACTCTTCTTCTTCTCTCTTGTGGCCGACGGCATACATCACCACAAAACGGGTGATTGGTTTGATTTTTAGCTAAGTGGATTCAAGATCGTGTTCGCGTTATTCTCCTTTAATCTTTTCACGCATTGGTAATCCGTAAACCCTTTTGTTTTTTTCTTTTGTTTAATTAATTAAAAACATGTCATGGGATCAAGGGGTAAAAATTAAGGGTTGTTCGGGTTTGGTTTGCTCGGCAGAAACACAAACCGAGAGCCTCAAGGCTCTCGGCCTCATGTGGTTTACACCACCAACCGAGATCTAAATCTCGGTGGTGTTTGGTTCGGTCGACAGCAGGGACAAGGCACCCAGACATGCGTCGGGGGTGTCCTTGTGGTTGGTTTAGGTCACGGTAGCACACAGCCCCACCACCGACACATAGCCGGTGGCAGACTTGGTCTGGCAGGGGGAACGCAGCGCGCAACAGCGGGTAACCACCGGCACACAGCCGGTGGGAACGCCACTGCTGGCAGCGGCTAGCCGAGAGGCAAAGACCACCGGCAGCAGCCGGTGGCAGCCTAACAAAGGCAGTGGCAACTGGTTCAAACCGGTTTGCCACTGTTTTAGGGACGTTTGGTTCGGACCGGTTCACGGGTTTTCACGGGTCCGGTTCACGACATGTTTAATTAATTACATGGTCCGGTTCATGACTAAAATAGAAAAAGTAATTATTTTACAAGGTATAAAATTTTACAAGTTAATTAAATTAATTTAACGTGGCATATAATTAATTTAATTAAAAACATGAACTTAGGTTAATTATTATTTATTTAATAATACATGTTATAACCTAAGTATTTAATTATTTAATTTAGACTATAATATTAATTAATTATTAAAACATGAAATATAATTAATTAATAATCATGACTTAGGTTATTATTAATATAATATTAATACATGTTTTAACCTAAGTATTTTATACATGTTAATTTAATTAAATCATGCTTATATTTAATTAAATCGTATAACCTATAGTTTATTTAATTAACATGTTATGATTAATAAACTATACTATAACTACATGACTTATGATATTAATTCAGCTTAGTTCTAAATATGGAAACTTTCTAATTCAGGAAACTTACTATTTTTGGAAACTTTCTATTTTTAGAAACCGATCTATTCTAAGAAGTTAATCTACTTTTGGAAACTTTTTTGGAAACTTTCTATTTTTGGAAACTTTATATTTTAGGAAACCTGCTATTTTTAGAAGTTATTTTTATTACACAACAAGTATAATAATACAACTAATACAAGTAATACTTAATCGGAATATACATAATACATGATAAACACAGTATAACGTTAAAATCAGTAAAACAAGATATGAACATATAAAACAAGCTAAGACACGATATAAAATCAGTTACGTACTCAGTAAACAGAATACTTATACACGTATATTATTTATGTAGCATTAGTGAGACTGATGTAGGACTTCCTTCCGTTCGTCTTCTTCGTTCACTGGACATAAGGTACGGATTTCCTGTCCTTTCAATATGGACATTCTTTCCTTATTAGGATTCCCCGTTTACAGCCAACTTTTTTCCCAGTATTTGTTTTATATGTTTGATACTTATGTTAGAATAAGAGCCTAAGCCATATACATGCATGACCAGTGTCACCTAGTTATCGAGGTCCCATAACCATAACACTAGAGGCACCAGTGTTATGACTTCCCTACGGCGAAGTGATTACTCGTTGCGTCCCATTTTAGTTTTGGCCATTATATTATATTATCATGTGGGGCGTATGGGTGCATCCTAGTTACATGTTTATCAGTATTAGCAGAGTGAATGCGATGTGTGCCTTGCATCCTTCACTAGGAGCTGATCCCTCTTACCCAGACTAATTAATTAGAGGCAACCCCTCTAATTTCATGACGAGGTCTCCCCTCCAAGTATTCATGCACGGTGGAACCTCATGACCTATATGGGCTATTTGGCTAATTAAAACAGATTTTCATAGAAAAATAAGTATTTTCAAACTATAAAACCAGTTTTATGAACATGAATCCAGATATCTTAGAACTTATCATATTTCGCTGCTATTAGTCTTATATGCTTATCTTATTCCATGTCATACTTGTATATCCGTGCATTGAGCGTTATGCTCATCCGTTTTCCTTTCATGTTCCCAAACGGCAGGTACTCAAGGGCGCTCGTAGACTTTAAGCGTACGTGCATATGGATTGGAATCTTTCTAGCCTTCTCTACTTTATGCATTTCATCATACATTTTGCTACTTATTTCTATGGACATTGTTTAGTCCTTTTCCTTTACAGTGCTTATGTTTGTGTGTGATGAGCTTATACTTTGGGGTACCAATGTTTGTTTCCGGTATTTCCTTTTATGGTCATTTAATGTTTTAAGACGTTTTCCTTGTATGCTTTGATGACACGCCATAATCACGCGTGACATTCCATTTACCAAAATGGGGTGTTACAATTATGGTATCATAGCCAAGGCTTCTACCTGTAGACTCTCAAAACACGACCTCTGATTAGTGGGTAGTCACTATGGTCTTCCTAGAACTGACAGTCGGTTTTCATACATTCATTGTTTTCATGCATTCATGATATATGTCATTGTCGCAGGTTTATGACTAAGTAATGGTTGGTACAGGACTGGCCCTAGTTAGTTGCATGTGCTTTTATCGAAACTTATAACTTTGGGACTGACCCATAGGCGTCCCCTCGCCATGTCTTTTGTTTTGGGTGAAATGGCCATAGGCGTTCACTCTCGCGCATATAAAGGTTTTCATAAACTACATCATGCATTCATGCACTGTTTATTTTCCTGCATAATTTTGTTCTCATGATTTATTGACATAAATTTTTTTTCATGTATATATTTTATGTTTGACCAGTTTAATCATGTATTTTGGTTTTATACTGTCAAATGGTTCTCACACGCGAGCAGGAACAACTCAATGCAGCAGTCCAAGCTGCGATGCAAGCTTTTCTTCCTCAGCTGAGGAAAGAAATCAGAGCTGAGGTGCAGGCTGCCAACAATAAGCAACAACACCCAGTTCCTCCTCCTCCTTCAGCAACATTGGTCACATGGCTGGAGAGATTCAATAAGCAACATGCTCGATCCTTCGAGAGAACTGATAGCCCTAGTGAAGCTGAAAGCTGGTTGGCTCATATCGAGAAGATATTTGATGCCATGGGCTGCGACCCCGTCTTCAAGTCGAGGTTGGCCTGTTACAAGTTCGAAGGTGATGTACTGGGATGGTGGAAGGCAGTCAAGCAGTCTGAGGGAGGTGACAATTAGGTGGATGGTTTGACTTGGGATCAGTTCACGGAGTTAGTGATGGGACAATTCTTCCCCAAGGCTGAGCAAGACAAGCTGAAGAGGGAATACCACCGGAATCAGGCAGGGAGCTAGGGAGAACAGCAACGAGTTCATACAACGCTTTCTTTATTTGGCCGGTTTTCTTAGTGCAGCAGCAGGTACTGCCGAAGAGAAAGCATACCATTTCCGGTGGGCTCTTCGTACATCGGTCGCCAACAACTTGGTGTGTGTGCTACCTTCAACACTGTGGCACAAGTTTCCGATGCAGCACGTAAGCTGGAGAAGCTACAGGAAAGAGAGGAGTTCGGGGAAGCAGAGAGACCCGAGAAGAGGTATTTATTCGTCATTCAGCAGTGACCATTTCAAATTCATTCAGTACTATCCAATATTTATCTTTCTCTTTAAACTACATCTTTCAGGCAGAACACTAGGGACCGGTCTCAGCCGGCTACTCAGCAACAGCCTACTCAGCCCAAGGATAACGGTCAGACTCAAGACTGTTCTGCTACGGATAGGCGTGGCGGTAATTATAATTACCGTAACAACGCTGGAAACTCCAACAGCAGCAGGTCGCTACACTTACTCATTCCTTATGTTACATATGATAATTCATAATTCTGACACATTAGCAATCTTCTACCAGGAATCATGGCAACGGGAGGGAGCAGAACCAAAGAGGTTCACAACCTAACCGTCGAGCTATCACTTGTATTACATCTTATGATTTTTACGCATTGTCCTTTTGTACCTATAAATCATGTCTCATGTGTACTTTTTCAAACAGGCTCCCAGCCAGCAAGGGAACCTGCTTGAGGGTATACTTACCCTCTCTACACTACCTACAACCGTAGGCACCCAGGTCCATGTCGCCGCGACAGGGACGCTTGCTTCAAGTGTGGCCTTACTGGTCATCGCATGAAGGACTTCCACAAGGGCGAGATGGAGGGCACATCTGGACATGCTGATTCCAAGCCGCCTCCTACTAGTGGACGCGTTTACATGACTTGTCGTGACTAGGCCAACAAGTCTACAGGTACCATCACTAGAATCTTGTATATGTATGGTTAAGCTGCATGTGTTCTTTTTGACACGGGTGCTACTCACTCGGTCATTTCTACTGCTTATGCCAAGAATGTTAGGATTTCCCCTATGCCTTTAGAGAATGTATTAAACATTTCCCCGCCTTTAAGAGACTCTGTACGCATAACCCATGGGTACAAGAGCCTTCCCCTAGAGTTTGACGACAAGATTCGTCCTTTTGACGCACTTCCACTAGATATGTGCGATTTTGACATGATATTAGGCATGGACTGGCTATCCAAACATCACGCCACCATAGATTGCCATACATATCGGGTCATCTTCGGTGATGTAAATCCACCAGAGTACATTCACAACGGGTTAGTACCCGGAAGGTCTGTACAAATAATATAGACCTTGCAAGAACGTGCACTACTGTCACATGGTTATGAGGGTTATCTTGCTACTGTTCATGATGTGGAGGCTGAATCTCTATCTATCTAGAATCAGCCGATCGTGTCAGAATTCCTAGACGTGTTTCCAAAGGAACTTCCGGGCATACCACCTGCTCGTGAAGTAGAGTTTAATATTGAGCTCGTCCCAGGAGCTGAGCTAATATCTAAGGCTCCTTATCGCAAGGCTCCCATAGAGTTGAAGGAGTTAAAGGAACAACTACAGGAACTATTAGAGCACGGTTTCATTCCACCTAGTGCTTCTCCATGGGGCGCACATGTTCTGTTCGTAAAGAAGAAGGAAGGTAGCATGCGTCTATGCATAGATTTTCATGAGCTTAACAAGATCACCATCATGAATAGGTATCCGCTGCCACGCATTGATGACTTGTTTGACCAACTCCAAGGGGCCAAACATTTCTACAAGATTGATCTGAGGTTGGGCTATCATCAGTTACGGGTTAAGGAACAGGACATCGCCAAGACTGCTTTCCGTACACGTTATGGGCACTACGAGTTTGTAGTCATGCCTTTTGGCCTTACCAATGCTCCAGCTATTTTCATGGATCTGATGAACCGTATCTTCTATGAGTTCCTGGACAAGTTCTTAATTGTCTTCATTGACGACATTCTAATCTTCTCTAAGTCCAAGGAGGAACACGAAGACCGTCTTCGTACAGTACTACAGATACTTCGCCAGAAGCAGCTATATGCTAAATTTTCCAAGTGTGAGTTCTGGTTAGACAAGGTAGCGTTCCTAGGCCACATTGTATCAGCGGAAAGAATCACCATGGATCCAGCAAAGGTTGAGGCTATTACCAAGTGGCCAAGACCGACATCAACGCCTGAAGTTTATAGTTTTCTAAGCTTAGTTGGTTACTACCGTAGGTTCGTAGAGAAATTTTCCCGTTTAGCACTACCATTGACCAAACTGATGCAGAAAGGGGAGAAATTCGTCTGGACTGAAGAAAGAGAGAAGAGCTTTGAAGACCTAAAAAAAAGTTAGTATCTGCATCGATTCTTACTCTCCCATCTGGTATAGGTGGATTTCAGATCTACAGTGATGCTTCAGGGAAGGGACTTGGTTGTGTTCTCATGCAACATGGGAAAGTGATTGCGTACGCTTCACAACAGCTTAAGCCTTATGGGGAAAATTACCCTACACATGACTTGGAACTTGCAGTAGATGTATTTGCATTGAAGATATGGAAGCACTACTTGTATGGAGAATCATGTGATATCTTCACAGACCACAAGAGCCTGAAGTACATCTTCACTCAACATGAACTGAATATGAGACAGAGGAGATGGTTAGAGCTGTTGAAGGATTATGACATTAATCTGTAGTATCATCCCGGCAAGGCGAATGTAGTGGCAGATGCACTTAGTAGAAAGTCTGGTATGATAAACGACATTAAAATTTAGGATGAAATTATAAGAGACTTAGAGCGACTAGACATCGAGATCATGGTACGTGGACAACACGGTTACTGGGCTAATCTTAAAGTGGAACCCGAGTTACTCTCTAGATCAAGGAAGCTCAGAAGGATGATGGTGTAATTTGGGCGATCATTCAGAACTTAGAACAGTAGACGGAGTTTCGGATGGATGACGATGGTATCGTATGGCAGGGCACCCGACTTTGTGTTCATGATAATCCTACTCTTAGGGAAGCGTTATTAGATGAAGCTCATAGCCCCCCATTCTCCATTCATCCTGGTTCGACCAAGATATACCACGACATCAAGCAATACTTTTGGTGGAGTGATATGAAACGGGATGTTGCTACATACGTCTCCAAATGTCTTACCTGCCAGCAGGTTAAGATCGAGCATCAGCGGTTTAGTGGTTTACTACAATGGTTAGACATTTCAGAGTGGAAATGGGACAAGATCACCATGGATTTTGTTAGGTCTTCCGCAGACAAAGAGGAGGCATGATGCGATTTGGGTTATCGTTGATCGACTTACTAAGTCAGCTCATTTCTTACCGATCCGCAAGGTTGATCCGGTCAGTAAACTCGCCGTCACTTACAAGAAGGAGATCATGAGATTTCATGGTGGTCCATCCAGTATCGTCTCGGACAGAGATCCTCGTTTCACTTTGCGATTCTAGAAGAGTCTGCAGAAAGCTTCGGGTACAAAACTTAAACTTAGCACGGCTTTTCATCCTCAAACAGACGGGCAATCGGAGCAAACGGTTAAGACATTGGAAGACATGTTGAGGTCATGTGCGTTGGAATGGACAAGAGATTGGGACGATTACATCTGTCTAGTAGAGTTTGCATACACGAACAGTTCGCACGCCAGCATTAAGTGTGCTCCACTCGAGATGTTGTATGGCAGGAAGTGTCGCGCCCCAATCTGCTAGGATCAGGTTGGTGAGCGAACACTTGAAGGACCAAAGATGATAGAGTTGACCAACGAGAAGGTCGTTGTAGCTAAGAAAAAATTGCAAGAAGCAGGTTCACGTCAGAAGATTTATGCCGACAAGAATCGCAGGGACTTACATTTTAAGGTAGGAGATCACGTCTTTCTTAAGGTATCGCCGACACGTGGTGTTAGAAGTTTTGGAATCAAAGGGAAGCTCAGTCCTCGATTCATCAGACCATTTGATGTCATTGAGCGAGTCGGTGAAGTATCTTATCGTTTAGCGTTACCTCCGCAGCTTTCTCACGTTCATGACGTCTTCCATGTGTCCTTACTCAGAGGGTACAAGTATCATCCCCTTCACATGGCTCAGTATCCACTGGAACAAATTCGTGAAGATCTTACCTTCATAGAGGAACCCGAACGAGTTTTTGACACGCAAGAACGAGTCATGTAGAAGAAGATGATTTCATTCGTCAAAATCCTTTGGAGGGATCATATCGAGCGGGAAGCCACTTGGGAAACAGAGGAGTCTATCTGGGCTTCTTACCCTCATTTCATATTTTGGATTCAGGTATGTTCCTCTTTCATTTTATTTTATCTATAATTCGGGGACGAATTATTCTTTTTAGGGGGGGGAAGAGTTGTAACACCCGTATGCTTTTACTATGAACAGTACACTTAGTAAACGTATGTACATATAAACACTTTCCTTTTATAGCATGGACACGTGTCACGATTAGTGATTACAGAAGTTATGTACGTATCATTATTATAACAAGTATTAAGTACGTCTTAGCACACGATAATTATTATCAATAATAATTATAATCACGAACATGAAATCATGAACGTAAAAATCACGAACACATAACTATGTACTTAATTAATATTAGATTATTAATATCGTTATGTACGAGTATTTAAACACGAACATTTCATAATAACACGAAGACATGAGAACACGGACATGTAAAATTAGAACACGGGAAAACTTCGGGTTTTCCCTTGTGGGCCCTTGTAGCCGCGGCACCAAAGAGAAGGAACGGGCCAACACATTCGATTTCAAGAAATAAACAAAAAGGAAGGAATCCTTTTTCACGTTACAGAATTTTACAGAAAAATTAAAACCCTACTCTTCTTCTTCTCTCCTGTGGCCGGCGGCATACATCACCACAAAGGAGTGATTGGTTTGATTTTTAGCTAAGTGGATTCAAGATCGTGTTCGTGTTATTCTCATTTAATCTTTTCACGCATTGGTAATCCGTAAACCCTTTTGTTTTTTTTCTTTTGTTTAATTAATTGAAACATGAACATGTAATTAAATAAAACATGAATTAAAAACATGCCATGGGATCAAGGGGTAAAAATTAAGGGTTGTTCGGGTTTGGTTTGCTCGGCCGAGACACAAACCGAGAGCCTCAAGGCTCTCGGTGTCGTGTGGTTTACACCACCAACCGAGATCTAGATCTAGATGGTGTTTGGTTCGGTCGACACTAGGGAAAAGGCACCCCGACATGCATCGGGGGTTTCCTTGTGGTTGGTTTGGGTCACGGCAGCACACAACCCCACCACTGGCACACAGGCGATGGCAGACTTGGTCTGGCAGGGGGAACGCAACGCGCAGCAGCGGGTAACCACCAGCACACAACCGGTGGGAACGCAAATGCTAGCAAAGACCACCGACAGCAGCCGGTGGCAGCCTAACAAAGGAAGTGGCAACCGGTTCAAGCCGGTTTGCCACTGTTTTAGGGGTGTTTGGTTCGGACCGATTCACGGGTTTTCACGGGTCTGGTTCACGACATGTTTAATTAATTACATGGTTCGGTTCGTGACTAAAATAGAACAAGTATTTATTTTACAAGGTATAAAATTTTACAAGTTAATTAAATTAATTTAACGTGGCATATAATAAATTTAATTAAAAACATGAACTTAGGTTAATTATTATTTATTTAATAATACATGTTATAACCTAAGTATTTAATTATTTAATTTAGACTATAGTATTAATTAATTATTAAAACATGAAATACAATTAATTAATAATCATGACTTAGGTTATTATTAATATAATATTAATACATGTTTTAACCTAAGTATTTTATACATGTTAATTTAATTAAATCAAGCTTATATTTAATTAAATCGTATAACCTATAGTTTATTTAATTAACATCTTATGATTAATAAACTATACTATAACTACATGACTTATGATATTAATTCAGCTTAGTTCTAAATATGGAAACCTTCTAATTCAGGAAACTTACTATTTTTGGAAACTTTCTACTTTAAAAAACTGATCTTTTTAAGAAGTTAATCTATTTTTGGAAACTTTCTATTTTTGGAAACTTTCTATTTTTGGAAACTTTCTATTTTAGGAGACCTGGTATTTTAGAAGTTACTTATTATTACACAACAAGTATAATAATACAAGAAATACAAGTAATATCTAATCAGAATATACATAATACATGATAAACACAGTATAACGTTAAAATCAATAAAACAAGACATGAACATATAAAACAAGCTAAGACACAATATAAAATCAGTTACGGACTCAGTAAACAGAATACGTATACACGTATATTATTTATGTAGCATTAGTGAGATCGAAGTAGGACTTCCTTCCGTTCGTCTTCTTCGTTCACTGGACATATGGTACGGATTTCCCGTCCTTTTAGTATGGACGTTCTTTCCTTATTAGGATTCCCCGTTTGCAGCCAACTGTTTTCCAGGTATTTGTTTTATATGTTTGATACTTATTTTAGAATAAGAGCCTAAGCCATATACATGCATGACTAGTGTCACCTAGTTATGGAGGTCGCATAACCATAACACTGGAGGCACCAGTGTTATGACTTCCCCACGGCGAAGTGATTGCTCGTGGTGTCCCTTTACAGTTTTGGACATTATATCATATTATCATGTGGGGCATATGGGTGCATCCTAGTTACATGTTTATCAGTATTAGTAGAGTGAATGTGATGTGTGCCTTGCATCCTTCACTAGGAGCTGATCCCTCCTACCCAGACTAATTAATTAGAGGCAACTCTTCTAATTGCATGATGAGGTCTCCCCTGCATGTATTCATGCACGGTGGAACCTCATGACCTATATGGGCTATCTGGCTAATTAAAACAGATTTTCATAGAAACATAAGTCTTTTCAAACTATAAAACCAGTTTTATTAACATGAACCCAGATATCTTAGAACTTATGATATTCCGCTGCTATTTGTCTTACATGATTATGTTATTATATGTCATACTTGTATATTCGTGCACTGAGCGTTATGCTCAGCCTTTTTCCTTTCATGTTCCCAAACGGCAGGTACTCAAGGGCGCTCTTAGATTTTAAGTGTACGTTCATATGGATTGGAAGATTTCTAGCCTTTTCTACTCTATGCATTTCATCATACATTTGGCTACTTATTTCAATGGACATTGTTTAGTCCTTTTCCTTTACAGTACTTATGTTTGTGTGTAATGAGCTTATACTTTGGAGTACCGATGTTTGTTTCTGGTATTTCATTTTATGGTCATGTAATGTTTTAGGACATTTTCCTTGTCTGCTTTGATGACACGCCATAATCATGTGTGACATTCTATTTACCAAAATGGGGTGTTATACATATTATTTCTGGCACCTATACTCACATGATCAAGATGTCTGATGGCAATCATAAATACTTCTCCAGCCTGTAAAATATTTTGTATTGGGTGGATCATGAAGATATGGTGTTACTATTTGGTTTGGTGGATGTTTCTATCCCTACTTCTCCTACAAGATGGCCTGGGTTAGTTCTATGGGGTGACTTGAAGATAATGCTAGATTGTCCTCCTAGTACTGCTAGTGTTGAGATTTGGCAAGATCAACCCCCAATGGGTTATTATCCGGTGGAAATTGTATGTTGGTTGTGTTGTTCATGTGTTGGAACTGGAATCAGGGAAACGCGTCTCATGCTGGTGGATCATACCTATCCTCTTACCATTTCTACTATGGAGGCAGTGTTGTAGACTCGATTGGTGGTTTCCAATGCTCCTGCTGGGAATGAATCATCTATAGCCACATGACTGATTGGGTCCATTCAGGCACGCCTTCTTGCTGATAAGGTTATAGTTGCTGGTGTATGATTCTGGTATGATGCTCTTGTAATTATTTTACTTGTAGTATTCTTTTCACTGATGTGTACAACTTTTGGTGACTAACACACTCTTTATTCAATTAAAAAAAATATACACACAAAGAGAGAAATATAACTTTATATAATATCTGCTTATACTTTAACAAAATGAAATCTTTTTACACTTGGGCTATTTGGTTTGTACTTATGGTGTTGGCTAGTTTCCACACAACAAATGGTGTTCAACTCACCATGTCTAACCGAAAAGAAAGAGTTGATTCACCACGAGGGTACGACTCTAGTGTGATTCTCAAATCTGTTGATGGTTGTCAGTTTACCAAAAATTGGATGGTTTTCACTCACCTTGGTCCTAGACTAAAGAGTGGCTAGTCCAAGGGGTACGGCTCTTAGTAAAGACATAAGTCAAATCCGTTGATAGCTTTAATACCTTGCTCAAAGCTATAGGGTTTTCAACTCACCGATGCTTCATTGCTAAGAGTTGGCTAGTCCAGGGGTACGGCTTTTGGTAAATACTTCTATCAAATCCGTTGACGGATGTGATGGTTTGCCCAAAATCATCAGGGTACTCCCACTCACCATTGATTTACGTTCTAAGATTTGGGATGGTACTGGTCTCCCAGGGTGATGCTTTATTCCACCATAAATACTGGCTAGCCCAAGAGCGAACAGCTACTTGGTAAAGGCTTATAAAATATGCTCATGTTGTTGTGAAGATTCAACATATGTAGACGGTTTCAAGCTTTTAAGAAGCTCTACAGATGTGTTTTTAGCAGCTAGGTTTATGACTTGTAAGATGCTCTTCCGTGGTGTTTTTGCTGCTATGGTTATGTTATTCAATCCTTAAGGTGTTTCTGAAAGATCTACCAGGAAACTTGAACTCAACCAAGTCAAATTCAAGTTTAGGGGAGAATTTTTAGGACTCATGTAATAGACCATTTGTCATAGGTTGACTAAGGAGGTATGTAGTTCCTCCTAGTCATAGAAGTAGTAGGAGTAGTTACTCCTGGTAGGAGTAATACGTTACTCCTGGTCTAGTATAAAGTCAAACTATGTTATTAGTAGTAATCTGTTTGGATATGCATGAGATATCTTAGGAAAGGATATGCATATCAACTGTTACACGTTTTGTGTTAATGTAGTTTTAGAGTTTCCTTGTACTATAAAAGGAACCCACCAGTAGAAGGGGAAGACACACCTTTCATTAGTTACATTTCATAATAGTAATAGTAGAAATCCTTATAAAGGATCATGTTATTCATTTAGTCAAGTGTTTCTTCTTGTTCTTAGTGTTTGTATTCCGCACAAATACTTTGTTTCCATTACAGTCACTCTGTGAATAAACTTGTGATTACATAAGTTGTTCACCATCCTTAACATGCTGAAAGATCTATATCTAAAGGACCGAACAATCTTCCATAATTCAATATTATTTGTATTATAGTACTCAAGTAATACTTATTCAAATGGTCCCCACTTGAATTACTTATATATTTTTTTAACATGATTATAAGTTCTAAATCAGGCTAGACACACGTCATTAGACACATATGATGCCGAATATCTTTGACTATTCAAATTGGACAACACCTTTACCTCTATTTCAAATAGATTTAAAATGATGTCATTAGACTCTAGCTAGGCCGGAGTCCCCCACATTAAACCTCTCAGTAACATTGTTTTCTTAATGTTTGAGTTCAAAACAAATCTATATGGGTTCAAAACAAACCCAACAACTTATGAATTTCATGTCAAATCTTGACTCCAACATATCATTAGTAGACTTATTCATTTCGTTATCACTTCTAGTAATAAGGATACCATCTCTATATAAACATAAGAGTACATATTTACTATTGATCACACATACATACATTACTTTTAATCCACATTCTGACATGATATGGTCAAAAAGTTTGATGTCAATGACTGGGAGCTTGCCTTAAACCATATAATGACTTAATTAGCCTATAAACGTTTCTCTCTAGTATAGGAACAATGAAACCCTCAGGCTGGTTCAAGTATAGTTCCTTTTCTAAATCGCTATTTAGAAACATTGTTTTCACATCCACATAAGAAACTTCAAAAATTTCTTAATGCGGCAATAAAGTACCATCATAATTTAGGTTATTCATGTAACATGCGAATAAGCATCAAAGGAAGATAGAACTTCTCGTTGTCTAAATTTTTTAATCAACAATCTTGCTTTGCACATGTTAATGGTGACATCGACTTTTATCTGCCTTTTGAAGATCCGTTTAGCTAGTGGTTTACAACTTAAGGTACATCCACAAGCTTCTAAGTTTACTTTTGTAAAATAGAATCTATTTCACTTTTAATGGCTTATTTCCATACATACCCTTTGAAAGAAGTTACCGCTTCTCAATAAGAATTAGGCTCATTTAGGCTCATTTTCTACCATAAAAGAAATAAAGACAGAATCCAACCAATCTCTTGGTTCATGCCATTTTGTTTCTTCTAGATTCAACCTCTCCTCGAGTCAATCTTGTCTCTCATCTAAGAGATCAATATCATCTCGTTGTATCTGACCTTGGACAACCTCGTCATCTATTCCAGATGATCTTCCAATTTCCTTCATAAACAAGGAAATATATTTCCAAAGAAGGAAACATTCCTTACTTCCATTATTGTGTCTATTTTCGATTCATGTACAATAAAACCATAAGCATTGTTATTCATAGCATATCATGTGAACATACAATCCATGGGTTTAGGTCCAATCTTTTGAACCATGACTTTCATATGGATATATTAGGTAGATATCCCCCTACATTTTGTAAGTACTTATAAGATAGTTTAATTCTCACCCATAGTTCGTAAAAAGTATCTTATTATATTTACAAGGGATCTTATCTAAAAGATAAGTAGTCGATATAGTCGCATTCCCCCACATGCCATGACTTAAGCCTGGACTTAAGGACATGACATTAACCATTTCTTCTAAGGCACGATTCTTTTCTATATCAAGAGCAATAAATTTGTGTCTTATTCTAAGTTTAGCATAAAAATTTCGAAATGCAGACACATATACACCTCCAATGACTTTGAATCACCTTGTTATTAATAATAAGTTGGTTCTCAACTTATGGTTCTCAACTTATGTATATAGATCAATCTTGTCTATATTCTTACTCTCAAGTAAGTGTAGATAGCAATATTTTGTACCAATAGTCAGTCAATATGATGAAGTACACGATATTCGCTACCTTAGTAGGTATCCATTCCAAATCACATAAAACCATGTGAATCATATCAAGGTTTTCGGTTATTTCTGTTTAACAAAGAGCAAAGACTTGTCAATTTAGCTTCAACGCAAGTTTTAACTTTGTAGTCCATGTGAATACAAAAATGGGTATCCAATTTGATTTAATTGGACAACATGTTGAGTAAAATTTAAAACATGTCAATGTAAGTCATACTATACATTTAAAAAATAAAATAAGTTGGATTCACCCTCATTTTGCTAAAATGGCCATTAGAAAACATAATAAACTTAACCATTTTAATGGTGTAACCCGTATGCACTTAATTTATGTTATTCGTTAACTCGAATTTTATTTTGATTCAAATATAAATGAAAGCCAAATTCCATTAAGCAACCATCCGGACACAAGATTCCTATGAATCTACGGTACGCACAATGTTGCTTAAGTTAGTGTCTTTTTAGATGTTAATCACATCTTCTTTTTCCTTGATATTCGCAGTTGGAGAGGTGTTCAAACTTGTTTTCTCTATTATTAACTACATTATAAGAGCTCATCAAACTCTTATCACTATATAAATGACATGATACCGAAGTGCTTATGCACCATTATCTATGATTGGGTTCATTCATGGCCTTAGTTTTCATGTCATTCATACATATAATGCATAGTTATGGCACAACAGTCCTAAATGCTTCTAAGCATCTACCATTCAAGTAAGTATCGTTCTCCCTTTTAATAAGTTCGGCTCCAAATACTTTGATGTCACTCATGACATTCCAAATGTTAATATGAGGTCCCATGATTCGTTTGACACTAATTTTGGTACTATTAACAACGTGCTAAATCACATAGTGTTTCTTAACCAAAAACGAATTACATCGATTTTTGTTTAAAACACCATGTTTTGTAAGATTCGTTTTACAAAACCTACTTTAAAGGAAGTCTTTCGAAATTAAAGAATATCAGCTATAACATAATGTTTTTACCAAAAACAATACTCATGTAATATGATGTTGTCAATCTTCATTAAGAAGATCTTAACTTTATTTTGTTTGGAGATTTTAATGTTGTTCGCTCTTCAAATGAAAGGATAAACTCCGTTTTTCAAACATCGGCTACTTAGTTCAATGATTTTATTGCTAATTGTGGCTTGGAATACATTCACATGGGTGGATTCAGATTTACTAGAATGCATAGAAACGGTGATAAAATGTCAAAGCTTGTCCGGTTTCTTGACTTGAATCAAGTGCTTGATATTTTTGCAGAAATTAGCATCGCAGCTCTGGATAGGCGAGTCTCTGATCATCGACGCATTCTTTTTAAGGTTGATAATCATGACTATGGTCCTTGTCCGTTCAAGTTTTTTTATTCCTGGATGCAAATTGACGGATTTGACTCAATGATCAGAAAATTTTTGGTTAAGCCTTCAGTAAATAGTAATCCTAATAAGCTTATCATATTCAAAGATAAACTTAAACAATTGAAGTCTGAAGTTAAAGCTTGGAATCTTGAATTCAAAAACAAAGAATTTTAAGAGAAGAATTTGATTATAGACATGATTCTTGTGATTGATAAGCTCATTAATGATGGCTTACCGTCTTCAAACATCGTAGAAGAAAGAGGTAAAATTCAAAAGCGCTTGCAAGAAATTGAACATCTTGAATTACAAGATGTTATTCACAAAGAAAAAATAAAATGGTGTATAGAGGGTGACGAAAACTCAAAATACTACCATAGAATTCTCAAACAAAAAAGAAGGCAATCATCCATCAGATTAATTGGAGATTGGATCTCAAATCTTCATCATGTTAAATCAGCTTTCAAGGAATTTTCAATAAAAATTTTGATTGTTTCTCAAGAGGCGCCATTCAAGATTGAGGGGATGCTTTTAAACATCTTAATCAGGATCAATGCAATGCAACATGCTTGATGCATCTCCCTCTCTTGAAATGGTTCGGTACGCAGTTTGAGAATGTGGGAATGATAAAGCTCCTGACCCAGAAGGATTCACATTTTCATTTCTAAAACGGGTCTAGGACTTGCTTCATTTGGATGTCTTTGTGTTTGTTGAGGAATTGTTTCGTACATCATACATCCCCCAAGGATGCAATTCTTCTTTTATCAGGCTTTTTCCCAAAGTAATTAATCATGTGGACATCAAAGAATATAGACCTATAAGTCTTATAGGGCTACGATACACACTCATAGCTAAGATCCATTCCATTCGTCTCACAAAAGTGTTGAACTCGGTGATCAGTTTAAATCAGTCTGCTTTCATCAAGGGTAGACAAATTTTAGATGGGTGTTTGATTGTAAATGAACTGGTTGAGTGGTGTAAATTAAAAAGAAAAATCTAATGCTTTTTAAAATTGACGTTGAAAAAGAATTTGATTCTCTTTCTTAGGATTATCTTCAAAGAGTAATGGAGTTTATGGGGTTTTCCCAGAATTAGAGTGTAAACCCCGTTTTAAAATCCTTAAGATCATTAAATGCATGGAAATACTGTTACATTAAAACTTTTAGTTATTTAATATACGACACGAATCATGAGCATTTAATACGAATGTTCCATATATTAATTAATTATTATTAGTATTACGTATATTAATATGATTATTAATACACGATAGTATTTATGTATAATACTAAAACCATACAAGAAATAAAACACGAACATAAAATACGAGCATACACGATAAATATTTAAGACACGAAAAATAAAACAAATGTATATGTGTGTGTGCTATGTGGCGTCCAAAACAAAGAAAGGAAGGGCCCATGGCCCAACCCAATAGTAATCCAAGTCTACTACAAATAAAACTCCAAGGAGTTTTCATAATAACACATTCACAGTAAAATATCAAAACCCTAAAAACTTCCTTCTTCCTTCTCTTTTGGTCGCGGCATCAAACACACCACAACGATGAATTTTTGCTTTTAATCTTTGATCATAAACGGTAACGTGTTCGTGTTTCAAACCCTTAAATCATACGTATTCGGTATTCCTTAACCTTTAATATTTTGTTAATTGTTCAAGATCTTGATTATGAAAACATTTAAAAACATGAAATCGTTAAAAACATTAACAAGAATTAAGGATTTGGGGTTACACGCAAACCGAGACCAAGTCGGTCTCGGCGGTGTTCAGATCACACAGTCGCACCCACAAGGGGGTCGGCGTGTGTTTTGTTTAGGCAGCCGCAAGAACCAACAACCCACAATGGGCACTGCTACCCTGCCAATGGGAACCGAGACCAACATGGGTCTCGGTGGGTGTTTTGGTCATGGCAGTGGCAACCTAGTCTAGGCAAGGGGCTGCGCTGGCCGAACAGTGGCAACGGCAGCAGCCTAGGCTACGTAGCCGCCGGCTGCAACCACAGCCGTCGGGCTGTGGTGCGTAGGTTTTATGGTTTCGGGTCTTGTGGGGCTCGGGTACAACCGAACACACCAAGGGGTGTGTTTGGTTAGGATTTTTACAAAATAAACTTTATCCCATAATTAATTAGTTTAATTAAATACATGGTTAAATTAATTAATTATTAATCATGACTTAAGCTATATTTATTTAAATGAAAACCATGATATTAATTATGTCCATTTTATTTAGTTAAACCTTATGTAATATTATTATTAAATAATAATTATAACTTAAGACTAAGTATTAAATCATTATTAAAGTTTACTATATAACTAAACATGATATATAATATGCTTATTAAAACTATAGGTTATATTATTTTATTATTGAATAAGCTTATTATTAATTATGGAAATACACTAAATATGGAAACGTGCTATTTATGGAAATATACTAAATATAGAAACAAGCTATTTACGGAAACATACTAAATATGTAAACTTTCTATTCTTGGAAACTTACTAAATACAGAAACTTTCTATTTTTGGAAACTTACTATTTAACGAAACTTGCTATTTTTGGAAAGTTACTATATATTGAAACCTGCTATTTTTTAAAAATTTACTATATATAGAAAACGGATATTTTTAGAAAGTTACTCATTATGTTATAACACGTACTATAACACTTAAAACAAGAAATACACTAATCTAAAATACATGAAACATTAAGAATCCCAAGATAAAACAAGAACAAGTAAAACAAGTTAAGAACACGTCAAGTAAACTAATAACCAATATGTATAAGTAAAACAGACACTTATTCATGTCCCTTTTTATTATGTAGCTATCGTGAAGCCGAAGTGATCTTCGACATTCGTTTTCATCTTCATTTACTGGACATAAGGTACGGATATTCCGTCCTTCAGTAAGGACACTTTCTTCCTATATTAGGATTTCCCATTTGCAGCCATCTGTTTTCCCCGTAGTTACGTGTCTTAAGCACTTTCAGTAAATGCTATGTTTCATTTTAGATTTTGCCTGAGCTATATAGATGCATGCCAGTTTCACCTATTTATGGGGGTACCATAACCATAACACTAGAGGCACCGGTGTTATGACTCTTCTGCGGTAAGAGTGATTGCTCGCAGCGTCCCTTTTCAGTTATTTGACCTTTATATATTATTATCATGTGGGGCGAATGGGTGCATCCTAGGACAAGTTTAACAAGATTACATGGTAATTGCGGTGTGTGCCTTGCATTCGTTTCAGGAGCTGATCCCTCCAACCCAGACTATTATAATTATAGGAAACCCCTCTAATTGCATGATGAGATCACCCCTCTAAGTATTCATGCACGTTGATACCTCATGACCTATATAGGCTCCGAGCATATTTAAAATATAGTTTTTAGTATAAAATAAACATAAGTCTTTTCAGAATATAAAACCATTTTTATAAACTTACACCAGGTTTTCCAGGACATACACTTATTCCGTTGTACTCCATTTCATTTCATTACTTGCTTATGTTTATGCTTTATATGTCATTGTCATATATCCGCACACTGAGCATATTGCTCAGCCGTATTTCTTTCTATGTCCCAATACGGCAGGTACTAAAGGGCAAAGCTAGGATCTCCAAGAGTACGTGCATTTGGATGGAGGCTCCCTTGTCTTCCTTTCTTTAATGCATTTACATACTTTTTCTTTGCTGGATATTGTTTAGTCCTTTTCTTACATTCTATACTTATACATTTGTGTGTGGAGCTTATGTTAGAACCGATGTTTGTTTCCGGTTTCATTTATGGTCATTTAATATTTTAGACATTTACCTTGCATGCTTTGATGACACGCCATAATTACTACGTAACGGTCTATTTATTCAATAGGGGTGTTACAATTATGGTATCAGAGCCCAAGGTTTCGACTTGTAGGCTCTTAAAATTGACCTGTGACTAGTGGGTAGTCACCAGAGTCTTCCTAAAACTAACAGTAAATTTTATTCATGTCATTTCATGCATCATTGTATTCTATTAAGTTTTGACTAAGTAATGGTTGGTACAGGACTGGCCATATTTAGTCGCATATGCTTTTCATTCGGATTTTATTTTGTGAACCGACCCATAGGCATTCACCTTTGCTCTTGTCAATTTTGTTTTGTGGACCAACCCATAGGGGTCCACTATTGCCAATGGTTGTTTTCGTTGGCTATGCCTTCATAAACTCTTCATGCATTCCTTATGTTTATCCTATGTTCTTACCAACTTAATCATTTCATTTCCTCTTTTAAACTGTTAGATGGTCTACGCACGCACCAACGAGGAACTAGCTGCAGCTGTCCAAGCAGCTCTACAAGTTATGCTCCCACAGATCAGGAATCAGATCTAGGCTGAATACCAAAACATCCCGAATCATAACAATAATCCTCCTCCTCCTCCTCCACCTGTTACTCTACACACTTGGCTAGAGAGGTTTAATACGCAAAAGCCTCGATCTTTTGAGAAGGCTGAAGTGTCATCTAATGCGGAAAACTGGATTTCGCACATGGAGAAAATATTTGATGCTATGGGATGTGATGGAATTTACAAGTCAAGGTTGGCTTGCTATAAGTTCGAAGGCGATGCGTTAGCTTGGTGGAGGGCATACAAGTTGACAAATGGAGGTGATGTGTGGTTAGCTGCTTTGACTTAGGATCAATACAAGACTATGTTCTACAATAAGTTCTTTCATATAGCTGAGCAGGAATGGCTTAAGAGGGACTACCATTCCATTTGTTAGAGAATTGGAGAGAACAACACTGAGTTTAAGTAGAGGTTTCTCCAGTTAGCTGGATTTCTGGGCGCTCATGCAGGTACTGTTGAGGAGCAAGCGAAGCACTTTCGTTGGGCTCTTCACTCCACGACTATTGATCGGTTACTTAGTGCCACTTTCACTAATGTGTCACAAGTGGCTGACGCAGTACGTAGCTTGGAAATGCTGTATGAGAGAGATGACTACGAGGAGCCAGCTCGTCCAGAGAAGAGGTATAAATTTCAGTCATTAAGCGTTATCATCCTATTCCAATCTATATGTTCATTTTTTTATCTTGTCCTATCCAATTGTATCTTTCAGACAGAGGGGTGGAGACCGGTCCCAACCGACCACTCCGCAGACGAACAAAAAGGGGCATGGTCAATCTAATAACCGATACGGATTAGACAGGCGTAACAGTAATGACAATTACCATAACAATGCCAGCCAGTCCAACGACAACAGGTCCCTAAATTCTTAATCTCTTCTATGTTAAGTTGTTGTATGTCATACATACTAACATCTCAGCATCATAAACAGGAACTCTGCGAGTGGGCGGGACCAAAATGCTAAGGGTCAACAGCCTAACAACTCGTCTTCATCTGGTAATTTCTCACTTAAACTTTCAGTGTAGTCATGTTTAGGCCAAATAATCGTATCTCACGCATATCTTCTTAAATAGGCTCTCAAGTAGCGAGGGTACCTCCTGGAGGTTATACCTATCCTATCTGCATTACTTGAGGTCGTAGACATCACGGACCATGCCGTAAGCCTACCAGAGTTTGATTTAAGTGTGGACAGCCAGGACATATGTTGAAGGACTGCAAGAAGGGAGAGACTACTAGTAATTTTGGTTCTGATCCTTCTAAGACACCAGCTTCAGGTCGTGTCTACACTACAACCAGAGATCAGGCGAATAAGTCTTCAGGTACTATCATTGGCATCCTCTTTATGAACGGTCATGTTGGTTGCGTTTTATTTGATACTGGTGCAACGCATTCAGTCATATCCACTACGTATGCCACTAGTATTAACAAAATCCATATGTCACTAGAGAACATATTAAGTATGTACATGCCTATGCGAGACTCTGTGTGCATTACCCAGGTGCAAAGAGATCTTCCTCTTGAATTTGATAATAAGTTTCGCCTCGTAGTCGCACTTCCTTTGGATATGTGCGAGTTTGATCTAATCTTAGGCATGGACTGGTAATCTAAACACCATGCCACCATTGATTGCCATACTTATCGAGTGATCTTCGGCGATGTTTAAGATCCAGAGCACATTTATAATGGTTTCATACCAGGAAAGTCTGTGTAAATCATTTCCGCCTTACAAGCCCGTGCTTTACTAGCTCATGGCTGTGAAGGCTTCATAGCTACGAGTCAGGATATTTCTGCCGAAGCTACGTCGATTCAAGATCAACTAGTTGTTTCTAAATTTCATGATGTATTTCCAGAAGAACTTCATGAGTTCGACATTTAGCTCATCCCAGGAGCTCAAACAATCTCTAAGGTTCCTTATCGCATGGCTCCCATAGAGCTCAAAGAGTTAAAAGACCAGCTGCAGGCGTTACTAGAGCGAGGTTTCATCTGTCCGAGTGTATCACCATGGGGTGCACCATTACTTTTGGTCAAGAAGAAGGACGACAGTATGCGTTTATGCATTGACTATCGTGAGCTGAATAAGATCGCGATTAGGAACCATTATCCATTGTCGCGTATCGATGATATGTTTGACCTATTTTAAGGTGCCAAACACTTCTCCAAGATTGATCTATGATCCGGTTATCATCAGTTGCGAGTGAAAGAGCAGGATATTCTTAAGACTTCTTTTCGCACAAGATATGGCCACTATGAGTTCGTAGTCATGCCTTTCGGACTCACTAATGCTCCAGTGGTATTGATGGACTTAATGAACCGCGTCTTCCATGAGTTTCTGGATAAATTTGTCATCGTGTTTGATTTTGTATTTTGTATATACTTTATTTTAGGTAAAAACAAAGCACACACAAATGTCGTGGTAAGTATTAATCAATATGATTTAGGAAAACCGTAAAGACGAATAATCGAGTTCGTTCTCGAGGAGGTATGGTGTTTGAGCCAACAACTAGTTACGTTATTTAGATGAGTTATTACGATTTTGGAAAGAAAAGATGTGAAAAATTAAAGACGGATTACGCTAAAAATTAAAAGTACGACGAAACGCGTTACGCGCGAATAGAGATGTAAAAATAAACTAACTAAAAATTTGAAAACTTAACTAGAAATAAACTAAGGGAAGCATAAAAAGGGATCAATAAACCTAAAACGTCTACGGGGACAAAGCAAAGGCAAAATTAACTAACGATAAAACGTAAAAACGTGACATTTATGCAAATAATCGAATTTAGAGCCTACAAAAGCAAATCTAATTTTCCTACATCCTAATTAACGTCAGAGAAAATTTAAAAAAAAAAGAATTATATTGTTTTTACTTTTATATTTTTTTATTATGAATTTAAAACTATTTTAATGAAAATAAATTTTAAAAATACTAAACGTTTTTATAAAAAACCCAAAATTTTATAAAGAGTGAAAATATTATTTAGAGTCTAGGAAAAATAAAAGCCCCAAAAATAATCTACAAAATAAGCTGAATAATAAGCTAATTTAGCTATATAAGCAATTAAGGCAAACAAGGGTTTAAATATAGCATATTTCAAATTGTAACATAAAAGACTAAGTAGCACAGTTGGTTATGTATGTGTCTGTTGAGGCGTTCAGAATGTATGCTAGAGGTCAGGGGTCCGAGCCCCATTGCGTCCACTTTTCGTCTTTTTTTATTTTCTATTATTATCAGCTGGTTACATAAAATTAAACAAAGTGCGAAAAGAAAATGAAAAGAATTATTAACAAAAACTGCCAATAGATCAGATGGCGAGGAAGTGTGGTTCTGCGTCACTAGCAGTGAAGTGGTCAAGGGTTCGACCCTGCTCCCAAACTTTTTGTTGATGATTTTTTTTTCTTTTTTTTTAAATTAACTACTTTTAACCACTAGCACATTCACTACTTCCCTATTTTTTTTCTTGATACGCTGGTAAAACAAAGAACAGATGATGGGCTTAGGCCCAACCAAATGAAGATCCAAATATTAACTTTCATATGTAAATAGTGGGCAGTAAGTGAATATTGATGCACTCTATCTTCAAAATACCAAGTTCAACTTCATATTTAACCTACCTAATAAGCTCCTAACCTAAAATTTATTTAAAATAAATAAACTTAAGCTCCTAAATTATCTAAATCCTGAATTTTAGCTTCTAAATCGTTTAAATAAAAGAGTATTACCTGCTGATGTTAAAGGCTTTAAACGGCTAGAATATGAACCATGTGAGTGACAGATTTTGAGCCAATGTTAAAAGAACCTGAAGTGATAACTAATAACCTTAAAAAATCGAGTAACACGTAGTATCAGACCAGAATCAACCTCAAGTTACGACTTTTGAACTCAAAAACTCAAAACAGTAGACTAAGGCAGAAAGTAAGATGACTACCTATTTTTTTGTATTTGGTGTTTTAAAGCAAAACCAAACTCGCTTTAGTCTAAACTAAACCTTAAACGTATGATGCAAAAGAATATACTCCATGAATCTATGTAACACTTAAACTAAGCATAGATCCAAACACCACTTTAGGAAGATTCTGAAATAAGTAAAATGTAAAATAAAGGTAACTCAAAAACAGAATATGTAAAAGCAAGTAATAAGACCAGTATTAAAACACTTCATCAGCAGAGAAACAAATAAGCTATTTAGCATATAATATCAATAAGCAAGAGCCACGAAGATAAAATGAGCAATAATAAGTAAGGAGGACTTACAAGGGGTCCAAAGTACTCTCTTCTGACCTACAGCTAACTAAGACCTCGACTCCACTTATTTATCACCACATACCCCCCAAGCACAGTTTATTATGAGCTGATCTACCACAAGAGCTTATCCAATGAAATCAAACACCAACAGAACTTCTTCAAACCAACTAAAATAATTCTAGCAGCTTCTAAAAACTCGAATCGGCTACAAATCTCAAACTAAAGAACAAGTGGCTTCTTGTATAAACTGTTGGTCAAAAAGCTTATACAATAAGCTAATGAACGGTGCTTCGTGAATAGTAAATGATGAACAGTAAAAATTTGTTTTTTATTCGTCTTACTTGAACAAAAACACAAAATAATATCAAATTTTTCTTTCTTCCACAACCAGCAACCACAAACAACCAAACAGTAATGAAAATCACACTATTTCTTCACCCCTCTTTCGTTTTTATTGTTCCAGTAGCAATCAACAACACTAAATAACTTCTTTTTCTTTTCATCGATTTCGAACAACAAATAACAACAAACAATAAAAACTTTCGATTTCATCAACAATAACCTAAAATCTCGAAACTTCAAAACAAGAACAACCAAACTTGTCCTCAAACCTTGAAACCAGAATTTTTGTGAAAAATAAACTTTGGAAAATTCAAGTTGTGCAATGAAAAAGTAAATGATAGTAAACTAAATGGCTGTAAAAGTAAATTTGCAAGAATAAATTTGGAACTCAAATCTTATATTATCAAAATTTACTAAATTACATTGAATATTGAAAAATATAAAATATGGAACAAATAAATATAAACCCTAGCTGCCCTATTTATATTACATTAAGGAGTAAATAATGAAACCTAGATGTCTTCATCTTTCCTCTCTTAATTCCAAGAATACCCTTCGATTCCTTCTAGCATATTCTAAAATTCAAATCCTTGCTATTATGATGTCGACATTGGCTCTGGAAGTGTCTTGTGAGCCGTTTGATATGAGTAGTCACAAAGGAATGAACCTCAGCCCTAGGATTGGTCTTCAAACTCTGATTTATCACATGATCTTATCTTGTAACTGAGTCTTCACGTGGGTGGGGTAAGATGGGTGATGTGGGATAATGACAGGTTGACTGGGATTAGGGTTTGGTTGATTTGTTGATTTGGTTTTGATAAAGTGGTGGCTGATAGAAGAGAGCACCAACCCTAATCTGATTTTGTGTGAGATCCGTACTTTTTTCTATCCTTTTATACCAAACTAATAACAAAAGAAACAAAAGGAGCTGGATTATCTATTATATCGGGCTGGGGTGATTTGTAAAGATGTGTTTGGAGGCCCAAAAACGAAGTATAAATAAATAAATGGGCTTATAAAGGGGCCTGGTGTTGTTATTATTATTTTAATGGGCCGACTCGGCCCGTTAAACGGGTGCGGGTCAGTCCGTTAAATAACAATTTATGTTTCGGGATCGATTTTTCGCGCCCATTTCATTGTCGGGTTTCGGGTTTGACTTGACTTTATCTTTGACATGTAAAATCTTCCAACTTTGTCGAGTCAAACCGAATATACTCATAATCATTTCGTTACTTTCAATCCCGACTTCGATTTCTTGTACGACTTGATTCTTCAAGGACCAAATGTGACAAATCTTCAAAGTTGAGGGACCATTCTTGACCATCTTCAATTCTTAAAGGGTATTTTTGTAAATTCATCATTTAGGTCTGGTTCATTGTGCGGCTTCGTTCCCCGTGTTCATTTTTGCTTTGTTCTTGTGATTTTTTTTGTCTTTTTCTCGATATCTATACCTAAAATACACATTGAACAAACACAAGCATATATTTGGCATTTTTATTGGTATTTTAACCGTTTGAAGCCTATTTTGGACGATGAGACCATGTATAATTTCGGTCTCAACACTCCCCATACTAAACCATTGTCGTGCACCTCCAAAATTCATTTTTATCGATTTTTATGGAAATGTAAACTTACTACACTACTACTTGTGTTTTAGACATAATGTAGGATTTTTATCGCAAAATGGGACGTTTAGGTTCATAGAATACGAACATCTGAGTGCCTCATAGATATAAATTCTTCGTCCTCGATATTCACCCAATTCTATGCCAAGCGTGTAACGAGATCATTGTCATTATAAGTTAGTAATGCTAACACTACTCATATGCCCTAATCACGTACTTAGACTCTCTTAATCCTATTTTGTATCTCTTATATTTTATTTTTGTCTTGAATGATCACGAGGATACATTTTTACTTATGCGTAGATAGAGATTAAGGTCCAAAAATAGAGTCATAACGGTGTAGCCAAAACCATTGAATTAATAACCTCTCCTAATAGACAACGATGTCAAAAAATTAAGTCAACAAGAAGGATCGATAAACATGGTTTTATAACGGTTTTGAACATGAGACTTATTACCAATTTGGAATTGGTTTACCTCCACCTTTTATTTAACTTCACAATGAAGTGTTTATTATGGCTTTGGTCTTAACCTTGTCTTTTATTTAACCTCGCCATGAGGTGTTTATTATGACTTGACGTATATCCTCACGCTAAGGCGAATTTTTGATCTTTAAGGCTTCGAGATTTAAGACATTCACTTTCAATTTTGCGTAGATTTTTTGGCCTTGTGAGCTTGAAATTTTTGTTGATTTAGGTGAAGAGGAGCTTAAATTATTTTTGGGGAAGCCTTTGATTATTCGGGTTGCCAATACTTCAAAACCGTGATGCTGGCGATACCTTAACGTATTCCCAATTTAATTACATGGAAGCTACTAGAAAAAATTAGAAACCAACAATCAAGACTAAACCGCTGATTCAATATTTCTTAACAAAAATTATATACAAGCGTGGGGAGAATAAGCAAATAATTAGGACACATGAGTTTTTGAAAGAATATGCGTATTCTACGTTTATCATAGTAACTTATAATTGACTCTATCATTTCTCGTCCTCATTTAAAAGACTTAGCCTAATTAAAAGTTAAGGAATTGAATCTAAGTGCTCAACACGCACGGTCGAGTCAAAAATTACTCTTATTTCACCATCGGAAAATCTACATTCGTGTCTTAAACACTTATGAAAATATGAGGAAATTTTAAAATTTGGCCATTTTTAGCCTTAATTTCAACAAAACGATAACAAAAATATAAACTTTGAAAAGCGTGAAGGTTTAGCAAGGCAAGTATCTATTCACCCCCATACTAAAGCTAAACATTGTCCTCAATGTTTCGAGTCTAAGGATGGAATATCCCCATACTAGAGACGAAGTCGAATGCTTAATCTATCATGGAAAGGGTGGAACCATTAAATCTATAGCCGTTTATGAAGTGCACTAAAAGACCTAAGGTTAGAAAATCAAGGATATATCATTTGATATCGAGAAATTCTTCAAGGCAAACGATCGAGGCTCACGAAAAACAAACACGAGAGGCTCCATTCGTGAAGATGATGATCTAAATAACCACAATTCACAAACAACTACGAAACAATGGTTGGAAGGGCACAAATCCCCTCACATCAAACTACATTAGAAACCAATAATATGTACATGGATAAGCATGGGATCTCCCCCGCGAGGCACCTTGTTTTTGATAACCGAGTCAAAAGCTCCACTCGAATCCCCATAATGTGATCATTTAGGGATTATCATGGTTCGGTCATTTTTGGTCGGGCTTACATGTAATCAAGTCCCAAAAACAATCGAGAATAAAGACAAAGCCTTTATACCGGGATCGAAGATCGTATCCTCACATTTTGTTGAAAATAAAACACGCAAAGCCGGAGGATACGTCTTGTAAGGAAGAAAACTCCTTACAACGTACATATAGTATGTTTGGTCATCAAATCCGAGGGGGTGGGTAGGTCTGCTTTGAAATATGGGTGAAACTGAAAGAGAATTACTCAAAATAGGAGTTTCAAAGTCTCCCCCCGGATCGAAGGCAAAAGCCTCATTAAAATCCTCATTCTCATCGAGAGGCGATCCATCGGTGAACCCCTCGAGAATGGAAACATTATGAGTAGAGAGAGAAGTCTCATCCGTATGAGACTTCGGGAGGGTGACTAGCAAATCCGGCTCATCGAGTTTAGGATCCTTAGAATCCTCACTCTCGATGTCCTCGAATGTCTTATCAAAGAGAGGATTTACGTCACCAAAAATGAACGCGGCATCAAATTCGAATAAAGGGTTCGAAAAGATTTTAAAATCGTTGTTTTGAACGTTCTCGTCGATTAGTGACTCGCCATCACTAGCGGAAAAATCATCGTCATTGAAAAGCGGGTTCAAAAAAGTCGTTGATTCTCTCCCCGAAGTGTCAATGGGAGAGACATCGTGACAAGAAATAGACTCACACTCACTATCGTAATTTGTCTCGTTAGAATCTTCGTAGAAAAATTCGTCTATGGCAAAATCACTTACCTCACCTTCGGAGAAAACCGTAGGCTCACTTTGGATTGGAATAGGGATCTCGACACTAGGATTAGTGCAAAGATTCGTCTCCCCCATACTTAGAGAGGCATTGGTTTCCGTAGTGGGTATAGGAGTAGTTTTTCCATGATAAGGGTCGAGATCGAAAACATCGCTATCATCATCGTCGTATGGGTAATCATATGGAATCACAAGAGATGTAGAGGCATTAGTACTTAATCTAGACGCTTGCTCTCGTTGCTCTTTCATTTCTCTCTCTTCTCTTATACTTCTATAAAATGTCCCTCACACCTTGCAAGAGCTCTTCTCCATGGTCTAGTAAGAAAGCGTCAAAGGAACTTTGTCCCTCGTTACTTGACTCATGAGAATTTTTGTGTTCGAGATCATATGGTGAGGCCTCAAAATTATCAAAACCGGAATTATAGTATGAATTGGGTTCATCATAATCCATTGGTTGGCAAGGAAAAGTATCATGAGCCCCCCCCCCAATTGTCGCAACACGGATTTTGAGAAAAATCTGGTTCGTCGTATGGATAACCATCCCCATTGTCGTAATTGTAGCTCATGTCGTGTGATTCGACAAAACCGGAAAATTGATTGTCGAAAGACGTATTTTGGTTCATCGGTTGACAATCGTACCCATAGTGAGGTTCATCTCCACAATACTCATATGACGGTGAGTATTGCGAAGATTGGTCAACAAAATTCGGATTCGGCTCATGATTGTGACAATTTGGGTATTGAATTGGACATTCATAGTGCCAATGGGAAGGGCTTCCACAATATATGCAATGGAGGTGACGTTGTTTATTAGAAGTATACAAACAATTGGTCGGATTACATGAGGGACATGATCTAAAATGTACATAGTCGATATAATCTCTGCACCTTTTGCATATACACCATGGACATGATACGGAACCAAACAATTGTCTGCCACAACCTAGGCAATGACAATCCATGAAGAATTAAAATTTAGAGGGGTTGAGAAAAAGAATTATGAACATAGAGGGAAAATGAGAAGATTATTTTTGTGTTTTTGGTTTTCCAATTTTTTTGGAATTTTTGTGTATTACGTAGAAATTAATCTACAAAAATTATCCACTAATCAAAGGTCTCGATTAATGAATCCAAAGGGAGTGAAGGCATTTACGTGAAGTAAAAACCTTCATTCGACTTTGAAACGTTGGCGGAATGCCAAAACGTTTCGAGGGTTCAATAATGTAAACTCACAAAAATATATTAATAATACTTGATTTGGCAAACCCCTAATTAATCGTCACTTTTAAAATACGCACAAGCAAGAGAAGAAAACGAGGCGACACGAAGCACTTAAGAGCCTTTTTTCTTTAGGTCATGAAATACAACCGCCTTATACCCATCTTATAGTTTGTATTTATCGAGATTAAAAAATTTATGAGTATTTATCTATTTTGCCTTTGATTTCGTTTGAATTCGATACACTTAATAATGACCGGAACGCCCACTATTAAGGTGCGATTTCTCGTGTATTTGGATAATTATTGTGTGTTAATTGTTCTACGTAAATATAATATATTATGCACAATAAAAATGAAAAATTGATTGTGTTAATAGATTTCTATTTAACACGTATTTACTTGTATGGCTAATAATATAGAAAAATAACAAAAGAAGTATTTACGATAAAAATGTAAACACTCAAACAAACACGATAAATAAATATGGCTAAGTAAACCTCCCCGGCAGCGGCGCCATTTTTGATGTTGTATTTTGTATATTCTTTATTTTAGGTAAAAACAAAGCACACACAAATGTCGTGGTAAGTATTAATCAATACGATTTAGGAAAACCGTAAAGACGAATAATCGAGTTCGTTCTCGAGGAGGTATGGTGTTTGAGCCAACAATTAGATACGTTATTTAGATGAGTTATTACGCTTTTGGAAAGAAAAGATGTGCAAAATTAAAGACGGGTTACGCTAAAAATTAAAAGTACGACGAAACGCGTTACGCGCGAATCCAGATGTAAAAATAAACTAAATAAAAATTTGAAAACTTAACTAGAAATAAACTAAGGGAAGCATAAAAAGGAATCGATAAACCTAAAACGTCTACGGGGACAAAGCAAAGGCAAAAATTAACTAACGATAAAACGTAAAAACGTGACACTTAAGCAAATAATCGAATTTAGAGCCTACAAAAGTAAACTAATTTTCCTACATCCTAATTGACAAAAGAAATTTTTTAAAAAAAGAATTACATTTTTTTTACTTTTATATTTTTTATTATGAATTAAAAATTATTTTAATGAATATAAATGATTTAAAAATACTAAGCGTTTTTATAAAAAACCCAAAAATATACAAAAAGTGAAAAATACTATTTAGAGTCTAGGAAAAGTAAAATCCCCAAACATAATCTACAAATAAGCTGAATAATAAGCTAATTAAGCTACACAATCAATTAAGGCAAACAAGGGTTTAAATATAGCATATTGCAAATTGTAACACAAAAGACTAAGTAGCACAGTTGGTTATGTATGTGTCTATTGAGACGTTCAGAATGTATGCTAGAGGTCAGGGGTTCTAGCCCCACTGCGTTCACTTTCTGCCTTTTTTTATTTTCTATTATTATCAGCTGATTACATAAAATTAAACAAAGTGTGAAAAGAAAATGAAAAGGATTATAAACAAAAACTGCCAATAGATCAGATGGCGAGGAAGTGTGGTTCTGCGTCTGTAGCAGTGAAGTGGTCAGGGGTTCGACCTTGCTCCCAGACTTTTTGGTGATGATTAACCACTAGCACATTCACTACTTCCCTATTTTTTTTCTTGATACACTGGTAAAATAAAGAACAGATGTTGGGCTTAGGCCCAACCAAATGAAGATCCGAATATTAACTTTCATATGAAAATAGTGGACAGTAAGTGAATATTGGTGCACTCTATCTTCAAAATGCCAAGTTCAACTTCATATTTAACGCACCTAATAAGCTCCTAACTTAAATTTTATTTTAAGACAAATAAACTTAAGCTCCTAAATTATCTAAATCCTGAATTTTAGCTTCCAAATCGTCTAAATAAAAGAGTACTGCCTGCTAATGTTAAAGGCTTTAAACGGCCAGAATATGAACTATGCGAGTGACAGATTTTGAGCCAATGTTAAAAGAACCTGAAGTGATAACTAATAACCTTAAATAATTGAGTAACACGTAGTATCAAACCAGAATCAACCTTAAGTTACGACTTTTGAACTCAAAAACTCAAAACAGTGGACTAAGGCAGAAAGTAATATGACGACCTATTTTTTGTATTTTGTGTTTTAAAGCAAAACTAAATAGATACTTGCCTTGCTAAACCTTCACGCTTTCAAAAGTTTATCTTTTTTATCGTTTTGTTGTAAATAAGGCTAAAAATGGCCAAATTTTAAATTTTTCTCGTATTTTCATAAGTGCTTAAGACAGGAACGTAGATTTTCTGATGGCGAAAATAAGAGTAATTTTTTACTCGACCGTGCGTGTTGAGCACTTAGCTTCGATTCCTTAACTTTTAATTAGGCTAAGTCTCTTAAATGAGGACGAGAAATGATAGTGTCAATTATAAGTTACTATGCTAAACGTAGTATATGCGTATTTTTTCAAAAACTCATGTGTCCTAATTATTTGCTTATTCTCCCCACGCTTGTATAATTTTTGTTAATAAATATTGACTTAGCGGTTTAGTCTTGATTGTTGGTTTCTAATTTTTTCTAGTAGCTTCCATGTAATTAAATTGGGAAAAAATTAAGGTATCGCCAGCGTCACGGTTTTGAAGTATTGGCAACCCGAATAATCAAAGGCTTCCCCAATAATAATTTAAGTTCCTCTTCACCTACATCAAGCAAAAAATTTAAGCTCACAAGGCCGAAAAATTTATGCAAAAATGAAAGTGAATGTCTTAAATCTCGAAGCCTTAAAAATCCAAAATTCGCCTTAGCGTGAGGATATACGTCAAGTCATAATAAACACCTCATGGCGAGGTTAAATAAAACACAAGGGCAAGACCAAAGCCATAATAAACACTTTATTGAGAAACTAAATAAAAGGTGGAGGTAAACGAATTCCAAATTGGTAATAAGTCTCATGTTCAAAACCGTTATAAAACCGTGTTTATCGATCCTTCTTGTTGGCTTAATTTTTTGACATCGTTGTCTTTTAGGAGAGGTTATTAATTCAATGGTTTTGGCTACACCGTTACGACTCTATTTTTGGACCATAATCTCTATCTACGCATAAGTAGAAAATGTAACCAATTGATCATTCAAGACAAAAATAAAATATAAGAGATACAAAATAGGATTAAGGGAGTCTAAGTACGTGATTAGGGCATATGAGTAGTGTTAGCATTACTAACTTATAATGACAATGATCTCGTTACACGCTTAGCATGGAATTGGGTGAAAATCGAGGATGACGAATTTATCTCCATGAGGCACTCAAATGCTCTTATTCTATGAACCTAAACGTCCCATTTTGCGATGAAAATCCTACATTATGTCTAAAACATAAGTATTAGTAGTGTAGTAAGTTTACATTTCCATAAAAATCGATAAAAATGAATTTTGGAGGTGCTAAGATACTTTATTCTAGCATTGCGTGAGGGCAAGGTAATGGTTTAGTATGAGGGAGTGATGAGACCGCAATTATACATGGTCTCATCGTCCAAAATGGGCTTAAAACGGTTAAAATATCATTAAAATGCCAAATATATGCGTGTGTTTGTTCAATGTGTATTTTAGGTATGGATATCGAGAAAAAGAAAAAAAATCACAAGAACAAAGAAAAAACAAACACGGGGAACGAAGCCGCACAATGAACCGGACCCGAATGATAAATTTCCAAAAATACCCTTTAAGAATTGAAGATTGTCAAGATTGGTCCCTCGACTTTGAAGATTTGTCACATTTGGTCCTTGAAGAATCAAGTCGTACAAGAAACCGTAGCCGGGATTGCAATTAACGAAATGATTATGAGTATATTCGGTTCGACTCGACAAAGTTGGAATATTTTACAAGTCAAAGATAAAGTCAAGTCAAACCCGAAACCCGACAATGAAATGGGCGCGGAAAACCGATCCCGAAACATAAATTCTTATTTAACGGACCGACATGCACCCGTTTAACGGGCCGCGTCGGCTCGTTAAAATAATAATAACAATACCAGGCCCCTTTATAAGCCCATTTATTTATTTATACTTCGTTTTTGGGCCTCCAAACACATCTTTACAAATCACCCCAGCCCGATACAATAGATAATCCAGCTCCTTTTGTTTCTTTTGTTATTAGTTTGGTATAAAGGGATAGAAAAAAAAGTACGGATCTAACACAAAATCAAATTAGGTTGGTGCTCTCTTCTGTCAGCCACCACTTTATCAAAACCAAATCCCCAAATCAACCAAACCCTAATCCCAGTCAACCTGTCATTATCCCACATCACCCATCTTACCCAACCCACGTGAAGACTCAGTTACAAGACAAGATCATGTGATAAATCAGATTTTGAAGACCAATCCTAGGGCTGAGGTTCATTCCTTTGTGACTACTCAAATCAAACGGCTCACAAGACACTTCCAGAGCCAGTGGCGACATCATAACATCAAGGATTTGAATTTTGGAATATGCTAGAAGGAATCGAAGGGTATTCTTGGAATTAAAATGGGAAAGATGAAGACATCTAGGTTTCATTATTTACTCCTCAATGTAATATAAATAGGGCAGCTAGGGTTTACTTTCTATTTGTTCCAGATTTTATACTTTTCAATATTCAATGTAATTTAATGAATTTTGATAATATAAGATTTGAGTTCCAAATTTATTCTTGCAAATATACTTTTCCAGCCATTTAGTTTACTATTATTTACTTTTTCATTGCACAACTTCAATTTTCCAAAGTTTATTTTTCACAAAAATTCTGGCTTCAAGGTTTGAGGGCAAGTTTGGTTGTTCTTGTTTTGAAGATTCGAGATTTTAGGTTATTGTTGGTGAAAGCGAATGTTTCTATTGTTTGGTGTTATTTGTTGTTCGAAATCGAAGAAAAAAAGTTATTTAGTGTTGTTGATTGCTACTGAAACAAGAAAAAAGAAAGAGGGGTGAAGAAATAGTGTGATTTTCATTACTGTTTGGTTGTTTGTTGCTGCTGGGTGCGGCAGAAAGAAATTTTTGATATTATTTTGTGTTGTTGTTCAAGTAAGACGAAAAAAAACAAATTTTTTACTGTTCATCGTTTACTATTCACGAAGCACTGTTCATCAGCTTATTGTATACGCTTTATAACAAAAAGTTTATACAAGAAACCACTTGTTCTTTGGTTGGAGATTTGTAGCTGATTCGAAGAAGTTTTGTTTGTGTTTGAAGAAGTTTTGTTGGTGTTTGGATTTCATTGGATAAGCTCTTGTGGTAGATAAGCTTATATAAGTTGTGCTTGGGGGTATGTGGTGATAACTAAGTGGAGTCGAGGTCTTAGTTGGTTGTAGGTCATAAGAGAGTTCTTTGGACCCCTAGTAAGTCCTCCTTACTTATTATTGCTCAATTTATCTTTGTGGCACTTGCTTATTGATCTTATATGCTAAATAGCTTATTTGTTTCTCTTCTTATTAAGTTTTTTAATACTAGTCTTATTACTTGCTTTTACATTTTCTATTTTTGAGTTACCTTTATTTTACATTTTACTTGTTTCAGAATCTTCCTAAAGTGGTGTTTGGATCTATGCCTACTTTAAGTGTAACATAGATTGGGGGAGTAAATTGTTTTGCATCATACGTTTGAGGTTTAGTTTAGACGAAAGCAAGTTTGGTTTTGCTTTAAAACACAAAATACAAACTTGCTTTCGTCTAAACTAAACCTCAAACGTATGATGCAAAAGATTTACTCCCTGAATCTTTGTGACACTTAAACTAAGCATAGATCCAAACACCACTTTAGGAAGATTCTGAAACAAATAAAATATAAAATAAAGGTAACTAAAACAGATGATGTAAATGCAAGTAATAAGACCAGTATTAAAACACTTAATAAGCATAGAAACAAATAAGCTATTTAGCATATAAGATCAAAGCAAGAGCTACAATGATAAAATGAGCAATAATAAGTAAGGAGGACTTACTAGGGTTCCAAAGAACTCTCTTCTGACCTACAGCCAACTAAGAACTCGACACCACTTAGTTATCACCACATACCCCTCCAAGCACAACTTATGATGAGCTTATCTACCAGAAGAGATTATCCAATGAAATCCAAACACCAACAGAACTTCTTCAAACCAACTAAAATAATTCCAGCAGCTTCCAAAACCTCAAATCAGCTACAAATCTCCAACCAACAAACAAGTGCTTCTTGTATAAAAATTTTGTCAGAAAGCTTATACAATAAGCTGATCAACAGTGCTTCGTGAATAGTAAACGATGAATAGTAAAAAAATTGTTTTTTTCGTCTTACTTGAACAGCAACACAAAATAATATCAAAATTTTCTTTCTGCCACACCCAGCAGCAACAACACAACCAAACAGTAATGAAAATCACACTATTTCTTCACCCCTCTTTCCTTTTTCTTGTTTCAGTAGCAATCAACAACACTTAATAACTTCTTTTTTTTCTTCGATTTCGAACAACAAATAACACCAAACAATAAAAACTTTCGATTTCACCAACAATAACTTAAAATCTCGAATCTTCGAAACAAGAACAACCAAACTTGTCCTCACACCTTGAAAACAGAATTTTTGTGAAAAATGAACTTTGGAAAATTGAAGTTGTGCAATGAAAAAGTAAATGATAGTAAACTAAACGGCTGGAAAAGTAAATCTGCAAGAATAAATTTGGAACTCAAATCTTATATTATCAAAATTCACTAAATTACATTGAATATTGAAAAATATAAAATCTGGAACAAATAAAATTAAACCCTAGCTGCCCTATTTATATTACATTGAGGAGTAAATAATGAAACCTAGATGTTTTCATCATTCCCATCTTAATTCCAAGAATTCCATTTGATTCCTTCTAACATATTCCAAAATTCAAATCCTTGTTGTTATGATGTCGACATTGGCTCTAGAAGTGTATTGTGATCCGTTTGATTAGAGTAGTCACAAAGGAATGAACCTCAGCCCTAGGATTGGTCTTCAAACTTTGATTTATCACATGATCTTGTCTTGTAACGGAGTCTTCATGTGGGTGGGTAAGATGGATGATGTGGGATAATGATAGGTTGACTAGGATTAGGGTTTGGTTGATTTGTGGATTTGGTTTTGATAAAGTGGTGGCTGATAGAAGAGAGCACCAACCCTAATCTGATTTTGTGTGAGATCCGTACTTTTTTTTCTATCCCTTTATACCGAGCTAATAACAAAAGAAACAAAAGGAGCTAGATTATCTATTGTATCAGGCTGGGGTGATTTGTAAAGATGTGTTTGGAGGCCCAAAAACGAAGTATAAATAAATAAATGGGCTTATAAAGGGGCCTGGTGTTGTTATTACTATTTTAACGGGCCGACTCGGCCTGTTAAACGAGTGCGGGTATGTCCGTTAAATAACAATTGATGTTTCGGTATCGGTTTTTCGCGCCCATTTCATTGTCGGGTTCCCGGTTTGACTTGACTTTATCTTTGACTTGTAAAATCTTCCAACTTTGTCGAGTCGAACCGAATATACTCATAATCATTCCGTTAATTGCAATCCCGGCTCTGGTTTCTTGTACGACTTGATTCTTCAAGGACCAAATGGGACAAATCTTCAAAGTTGAGGGACCATTCTTGACCATCTTCAATTCTTAGAGGGTATTTTTGGAAATTGATCATTCGGGTCCGGATCATTGTGCGGCTTCGTTCCCCGTGTTCGTTTTTGCTATGTTCTTGTGATTTTTTTGTCTTTTTCTCGATATCCATACCTAAAATACACATTGAACAAACACAAGCACATATTTGGCATTTTTAATGATATTTTAACCGTTTTAAGCCCATTTGGATGATGAGACCATGTATAATTACAGTCTCATCAGTGTTCATCGACGACATCCTCATCTTCTCTAAACGCAAGGAAGAACATGAAGAACATCTTCGCACTGTGCTACAAATTCTTCGACAGAAGCAATTGTATGCCAAATTTTCTAAGTGCGAATTCTGGTTAAACAAGGTGGCATTTCTAGGCCATATTGTCTCTGCAGAAGGGATTACTAAGAATCCTGAGAAAGGTTAAATCTATCACTAAATGACCGAGACCGACGTCTGGAACTGAGGTTCGTAATTTTCTAGGCTTAGCTGGTTATTATCGTAGATTCGTGGGTAACTTTTCAAGACTAGCCTTACCTTTGACCAAGTTGATGCGTAAGGGAGAGAAAATCTTCTAGAATAATGGGCGGTAGAAGAGCTTTGAAGAACTTAAGCAGTGGTTAGTATCTGCACCTATTCTTACTCTCCCATCTGGCACATGTGGATTTTAGATCTACAGCGATGCTTCGGGTAAAGGACTAGGTGTGTACTCATGCAACATGGGAAAGTGATTGCATATACATCACGTCAGCTAAAGCCTTATGATGAGAATTATCCTACCCACGATCTGGAGCTAGCAGTAGTAGTCTTTTCACTCAAAATCTAGAGACATTATCTATATGGTGAATCATGTGACATCTTCACTGAGCACAAGAGTCTCAAGTACATATTCACTCAACGAGAGCTTAATATGAGGCAAAGAAGATGGTTGGAACTACTAAAGGACTATGCCATCAATCTTCAGTACCATCCCGGTAAGGCGAATGTAGTGGCAGATGCTATCAGCAGGAAGTCGGGCATGATTGTCGGCATCAAGATAGAATAAGAAATCATACGTGACCTAGAGCGATTAGGCATTGAGTTCTTAGTACGTGGACAACATGGGTACTGGGCTAATCTGAGAATTGAGCCGGACTTAATCTCTCGGATCAAGGCAGCTCAGAAGGGTGATAGTGAGATTTGGGCTATTATTCAGAATCTTGATCGGCAGACAGAATTTCGAGTAGATGAAGATGGCATTGTATGGCAGGGAACCAAGCTATGTGTTCTGGATGATCAGACACTTAGAGAAGCTTTATTGACTAAATCTCACAAATATCCATTCTCTATTCATCCAAGATCCACCAAAATTTACCATGATCTCAAACAGCATTTTTGGAGGAGTGGCATGAAGCAGGATGTTGCTACTTTCGTTTCCAAATGTCTAACCTGTCAGCAGGTTAAGATCGAGCATCAGCAGGCTAGTGGTTTACTACAACCGTTAGAGATTCTCGAATGGAAGTGGGACAGAATCTCCATGTATTTCGTCATCAGACTTCCACTGACTCAGAGGAAACATAATGCTATATGGGTCATAGTCAATCGTTTAACCAAGTCAGCTCATTTTCTTCCAATTCGTAAAGATTTATCAGTTAGCAAATTGGCAGATATATTCCTACAGGAGATCATGCGACTGCATGGTACTCCATCAAATATCATACCCGACAGAGATCCTCGTTTCACGTCTAAATTCTGGAGAGGTTTGCAGAAAGCTTGGGGCCTAGACTTAAGCTTAGCACAACCTTTCATCCTCAAACTGATTGGCAGTCAGAGCGTACCATTCAGACCTTAGAAGACTTATGCATTGGAATTGACAGGGAGTTGGGATGATTACATTTGTTTGGTTGAGTTTGCCTACAACAATAGTTGGCACGCGAGTATTAAGTGTGCACCTTTCGAGATGCTTTTTGGCAGAAAGTGTCGTGCTCCAATCTGTTGGGATCAAGTTGGTGAACGAATCCTTGAAGGACCATAAATGATAGAGGTGGCCAATGAGAAGGTTGCCATCGCCAAGGCGAAGCTACAGGAAGCCCGTGCTCGACATAAGAGCTATGCTGATAAACATCATAGAGATCTAGAAATTAAGATCGATGATCATGTTTTCCTTAAGTTGTCACCAGCACCTGGCGTCAAACATTTTGGACTCAAGGGCAAGCTCAGTCCCTCGTTTCATCGGACCGTTTGAAATCCTTGAATGTGTCGGTGAAGTATCATATCGTCTAGCCTTACCTCCTCAGCTATCATATGTGCATGATATGTTCTATGTATCCTTACTCAGAGGTTACAATTACCATCTGTTGCATATAGTTTCGTATCCATTCAAGCAGATTCATGAGGATCTATCCTATATTGAGGAACCTGAGAAAGTTCTCGACCATGAGGATCAAGTCATGAGGAGAAAGATGATCCCATTCGTCAAAATCATTTGGAGGGACCATTCCGAGCGGGAAGCTACTTGGGAAACAGAGGAGTCAATCCGGACTTCTTACCCTCATTTCCAGCTATGATTCAAGTATGTCATTTTCATCTTATCGTATCTCTAATTCGAGGACGGATTATTCTTTTAGATTGGAAGAGTTGTAAAACCTGTTTTAAAATCCCTAAGATCATTAAATGCATGGAAATACGGTTAAATTAAAACTTTCAGTTAATTAATATACGACACGAATCATGAGCATTTAATACGAATGTTACGTATATTAATAACTATTATAAGCATTACGTATATTAATATGATAGTCGTGTACCCGTGCAATGCGACGGCGGGTACTCAACGAATGTTTTTTGTTACGAACAATTGTTTTTCAGATATTAAATTATTTTGAAATTTTATATGGTAACAAAAAAATATAGCTCTTACAAAATTTATATTATAGATTGTTACAAAATTTGAATTAAATGGGTTATTACAAGTATCTATATCAAATGACTCGACCAGGTCGATTTAAAAACCGGGTTTTAAAACATTGCCATTTACAAGTTTTGAAAATGCGTAATCGAGAGTCAGTGTGAGTAGTGGAAACATGAGGATTATTCAAGGCACCATGTATAAGAATGATTAAACAGTAGATTAAATAGTTTCTATCTATTTCAAAATGAGTATTGGAAATGAAAGATACTATCATACTTTTCAATAATGATAGAGCCAACTCACATTTAATAATCATACCAAAATCCAGACTCATTATAAACTGAACACAAAGTCTATCAAATGATCATTGAAAAATGGCACCAAGTATATCATCGAATCTTAAAGTGCCTTAAAACATCTTTACAAATCTTCAAACTACCCACACAAGAAACTATTAAACATAACAAAAATGTATAAATATAAGATGTATATTTACAAATATACCGTCATATTCGAGATGGATCTTCACAGTTCCTAATAAATTTACACATGAAAAAACACACGGAAGCCACTAACATGCCCAAAACCACCAACTCACCGAAAAACGGTGAAACGTATGAGGTCGCGGTAATAGATTTTATGGTGCTGGAAATGGTGGGTTATGCTCAAACTTAGTAAGAGATATAGAGGCTTCAAGCTTGTGATGCCAAAAGTGTATTTTTTATTTTTAATGAGAAAAAGGATAGAGTAGGATAATTTTTTTGGTTTTGTGTGGTTTATATATGTTTTTAAATTTTGTCGGGTGTTACAAGAATTAATGTAGAAATGGGCCGTTACGAATTTAAATGGGTCGTTACAAGATGTGCATTAATATTGTAAGTCCGTTACTTCTAATTAAAAATGGGTTGAAAAAACGTGCAGAAAGCTTGACTAAATTGAAGATTTTTAATGTGTTAGAAAAAACGTATGCAGTTTAAATTTTGAGTATAAATTTCTTATTAAGGAAATGTTTTAGGCTGAAAAGTTTAAGACTTCTAAATATAGAAAAAGTCTTAAATCTTTTATAAAGTAATATAGATTATTAATACACAATAAGTATTTATGTATAATACTTATACCATACAAGAAATAAAACACGAACATAAAATACGAGCATACACGATAAATATTTAAGACACGAAAAATTAAATAAATGTATATGTGTGTGTGCTATGTGGCGTCCAAAACAAAGAAAGGAAGGGCCCATGGCCCAACCCAATATTAATCCAAGTCTAAAACAAATAAAACTCCAAGGATTTTTTATAATAACACATTCATGGTAAAATATCAAAACCCTAAAAACTTCCTTCTTCCTTCTCTTTTGGCCGCGGCATCAAACACACCACAGGACCAATTTTGGCTTTTAATCTTTGATCATCAACGGTAACGTGTTCGTGTTTCAAACCCTTAAATCATACGCATTCGGTATTCCTTAACCTTCAATCTTTTTATTATTATGTTAATTCTTCAAGATCTTGATTATGTAAACATTTAAAAACATGAAATCGTTAAAAAGATTAAACAAGAATTAAGGATTTGGGGGTTGGTTTGTTCGGGTTATACGCAAACTGAGACCAAGTTGGTCTTTGTGGTATTCGGATCACACAACTGCACCCACAAAGGGGTCAGCGTGTGTTTTGCTTTGGCAGGCGCAAGAACCAACAATCCACGGTGGGGACTGCTAGCCTGCCAGTGGGAACCGAGACCAACATGGGTCTCGGTGGGTGTTTTGGACACGGCAGTGGCAACCTTGGCTAGGCCAGGGGCTGCGCTGGCCGAACGGTGGGAACGACAGCAGCCTAGGCTGCGTAGCACCGGCTGCAACCACAGCCGTCGGGCTGTGGTGCGTTGGTTTTGTGGTCTCGCGTCTTATGGGGCTCGGGTACAACCGAACACACCAAGGGGTGTGTTTGGTTAGGCTTTTTTTACAAAATAAACTTTATGTTATAATTAATTAGTTTAATTAAATACATGGTCAAATTAAATTAATTATTAATCATGACTTAGGTTATATTTATTTAAATAAAAACCATGATATTAAATATGTCCATTTTATTTAAATAAACCTTATGATAAAATAATTATTAACTTAATTATTCATGTACATTTATTTAATTAAGAAACTTAGCTGAATTAATTTATATCATTTTAAGGTAAAGTTTAATTATTAAATCATGGAATATTATTAATTAATAAATACTTATGATATCTTGTAATTTTATTATTAATTAATAATTATAACTTAAGACTAAGTATTTAAATTATTATTAAACTTTACTATATAATTAAACATGACATATAATATGCTTATTAAAACTATAGGTTATATTATTTTATTATTTAATAAGCTTATTATTAAATATTAATTTTGGAAATACACTAAATATGGAAACGTGCTATTTATGGAAATATACTAAATATGGAAACATGCTATTTATAGAAATATACTAAAAATGGAAACTTTCTATTTTTAGAAACTTACTAAATACGGAAACTTTCTATTTTTGGAAACTTACTATTTAAAGAAACTTGCTATTTTTGGAAAGTTACTATATATGAAAACCTGCTAGTTTTGGAAAGTTACTATATATAGAAACCTGCTTATTTTAGAAAGTTACTCATTATATTATAACAAGTGCTATAACACTTAAAACATGAAATACACTAATCTAAAACACATGAAACATTAAGAATCACAAGATAAAACAAGAAAAAGTAAAACAAGTTAAGAACACGTCAAGTAAACTAATAACCAGTATGTATAAGTAAAACAGACACTTATTGATGTCCCTTTTATTATGTAGCAATCGTGAAGCCAGAGTGATCTTCGGCATTTGTTTTCGTCTTCATTTACTGGACATAAGGTATGGATATTTCGTCCTTCAGTAAGGACACATTCTTCCTATATTAGGATTTCCCATTTGTAGCCATCTATTTTCCCCGTAGTTACGTGTCTTAAACACTTTCAGTAAATGTTATGATTCATTTTAGATTTTGCCTGAGCTATATACATGCATGCCAGTTCCACCTAGTTATGGGGGTACCATAACCATAACACTTAAGGCACCAGTGTTATGACTCTTCTATGGTGAGAGTGATTGCTTGCAGCGTCCCTTTTTAGTTATTTGGCCTTTACATATTATTATCATGTGGGGCGACTGGGTGCATCCTAGGACAAGTTTAGCAAGATTACATGGTAACTGCGGCGAGTGCCTTGCATCCGTTACAGGAGCTGATCCCTCCAACCCAAACTATTATAATTAGAGGCAGCCCCTCTAATTGCATGATGAGGTCACCCCTCTAAGTATTCAAGCACGTTGATAACACATGACCTATATGGGCTCCAGGCATATTTCAAAATACAGTTTTCAGTATAAAATAAACATAAGTCTTTTCAGAATATAAAACCAGTTTTATAAACTTACACCAGGTTTTCCAGGACATACATTTATTCCTCTGTACTCCATTTCATTTCAGTGCTTGCTTATGTTTACGCTATATATGTCATTGTCATATCTCCGCACACTGAGCGTATTGCTCAGCCGTATTTCTTTCTATGTCCCAATATGGTAGGTTCTAAAGGGAAAGCTAGGATCTCCAAGAGTACGTGCATTTGGATGGAGGCTTGTTTGTCTTCCTTTTTTATGCATTTACGTACTTTTGCTTTGCTGGACATTGTTTAGTCCTTTTCTTACATTCTATACTTATGCATTTTTGTGTTCTGCTCATGTTGGAACCGATGTTTGTTTTCGGTTTCATTTAAGGTCATTTAATGTTTTAGACATTTACCTTGCATGCTTTTATGAAACGCCATAATTACTACGTAACGGTCCATTTATCCAAATGGGGTGTTACATAGAGAGTTTGGATTCATACTTGTTTTAGTATTTCTCGATCTTCCATTCTAATTAACAGTAACCCAACAAAAGAATTCCAAGTTAAAAGAGGTTTAAGGCAAGGAGATCCTCTTTCTCAATTTCTATTTATTCTAGCTATGGAAGTCTTACACATCGCCATTGAAGATGCGGTAACAACAGGTTTATAACAGGGTATCAATGTGGGAGATGTTGGTTTTCATATTACTCATTTGTTTTATGCAGATGACGTCATTTTCCAGGGTGAGTGGAATAGAAATAATATAGTTCGCATTTTTGATATCCTCCGCTGCTTTCACTTGGTTTCTGGACTCCAAATAAACCTTCATACATCTAATTTACTCGTGTTGGAGTCACGGAAAACACTATGCAAAAATATTCTCAGCTTACCGGTTGTCAAGCAGGTAAAGTTCCTTTTGTTTATTTGGGCCTCCCCGTGGGTGCCAATATGTCTAGAAGTATCGGATGGAAAATCATTACTGACAAATTTGGATCAAAACTTTCATCGTGGAAAGTAGAAATGCTCTTTATTGGTGGTAGATCAATGCTTATAAAATCTGTTCTAGGCTCTTTAGAAATTTATTATATGTCCATTTTTTGTATGCTGGATATTGTAAACAAATACTTAGAGAGCCTTATAGCAAAAAAAATTGGGCATTGATCTTAATGAAAGGAAGATTCACTAGATTCAATGAAAGTTAACCTTGGCTAACAAAGAAAATGGTGACATGGATATTGGATCCCTTGAACCTTTTAACAAAGCTTTAATACTTAAATGGAAATGGAGATTTTATAATGACAATCAAGCCCTTTAGGTTAATGTAATCAAATCTATCCATAGTGAAGAAGCTGGTCTCGGTTGCATAACAAGATCAACTTCTCGTAATAAGGGTATATGGAAAAATATTGTAGGATCTATAAACTCTCTACGTGATAAAAACATCATCCTCTCTAATAGTTTCTCCAAACGTGTTGGTAATGGTATGCATACTAAATTTTGGAAAGAGATTTTGATTGGGAAACTCCTAAAATGCTTCTTTATTCTCGTCGATTCTCTTTAGAGTTAGACAAAGATTGCTCTATAGCTAATCGATGGAGTGACAATAGTGGGTCTTAGAATTGGAGGCAGAATAACATTTTTGGCATTTTAAGCTCTCAACTTGATGATTTAACTTTGTTATTGCATGGTTTCTAACTTTCTCCCTCAGCTCCTGACAGATGGATATGGTTAGACTCTCTGGATTTACTTTCTCTGTTAAACATGCTCGTTGCATTATTGATGATCATATTATCCTTATTGGCCCAACCTCGACCCAATGGGATCTCTTTGTACCAAGAAAAGTCAACATGTTTTTTGGAGGTATAGAATAAACACGCTTCCTACGCGCGTTAACTTGGATAATAAAGGTGTTAAGGTCCCTTCCATATTATGTGCCATTTGTGCCTCTCAAGTTAAAGAGTCTGACCACATCTTCTTTTCGTGTCCCACTTCTCAACTAATATGGAAGAGTATTGGTAAATGGTGTGACTTACAATTACCTTCTTTTACAAATGTGGCTGACATGATCACTTGGATGGATGATGCTCCTATTTCAAGAACTAATACTCTGCTGCTTCAAGCTATTGTGATGACCACTTGTTGGGTGATTTGGGAATTCAGAAACGCTAGCTTGTTTGATACAAAGAGACCTCATAGAGATGTTTTACTAGATTCAATTTTTTATCTTTCTTTTTCTTGGTATAATCTTGGAAATAGGAAGTTGTTCTAGCTGGATTGCGTGGCTCAAAAACCCGCTTCTAGCTTTTGGTTTGTAATTTTCTGTTAGCTTTTTTCTAACTTTTTTTAATAAATTAATTCGTTCAAAAAAATATCTTAACGTCACATTATCCATTCTTCAAAAGAAACTCAACAAGGTTTCTATAGATATGCCTTTAAACTCAACAAGGTTTCTATAGATATATCTATAAACTTAACAAGGTTTCAAGAATTATATATGGTTCATAATTAAACACGACCCAATTTAAAATAAATTACACAAGTCAAACAAACGCTTCCACTAATTTAGTAAAAATAGTGTATGTAATCTGATATTTAATAATAACTCGTACCATTGTCAATATCATGTTTCAAAGAAATTCTTCTTGATTTCATTGAACACGCTCCAAAAATCTAATAAAATAACAACTTGCATTTTATGAGATCAATGAATACATTCTAATAATCTCATAAAATAACAACTTATATTTTACGAGATATGTGTCAAAGAAACTCCACTTAGTTTCAATGAATCTAAATTCACCATGATTCCAATCATGTTGTAATTGACGCACCAATTACGTTAGCCGTATTTAAAGTGATGGTCATATAATATACAGTTGCGAAGCTCGTAGAAAATGCTATTCAACGATGTCGAGAGTTCTTAGATTATGTTACGTATGTAACAGGAATTAGTCCCGAACACAAAAATGAGGAAGGCCTCCTAAACTTGTAAGCCTTAGTATAAAAGGCTAAACCAACCTCATTTGTGTGTGTGTTTTTTCATTCTATGGTTTTAGAGAGAGAAATCTCTTAGTTTCTCTCACTAGGAAATTTACAACTCTTTGTTTTTCTTGTTACTCTCATCTTAATCTAATCTTTCTTTTTTGTGTAATCTTTGTTATTCTTCTTCATCACTTTATTTCATCTTTTATCTTTCATATCTTCTATCATCATCATTATAACTCGCGGATATATATTGATCTATAAAGTTTTTCGTGTATATTTGGTCCTACAAGTGGTGTCATTCGCCAGGGATTCATGGTTAGCGTTTTGGTGTTTTTAGTGGGTTTTTCGTGTGTTTAAAACCCTCTAAATTGCGAAAAAGTGCCAAAAATCGTTTTTTTTTTCCGAGATCCTATTTTTTAGGAACATTCCTAAATTTGGAGATAATTTCAGAATATTTTGCTTATTCCAAAATCTTGTTTTCCGAAATCCTTGATAATTTTGCAATATTTTGGTTATTCTGAAATCTTGTTTTCCGAAATCTTTGATAATATCGAAATACACAATGCGAAATCTTGAATATTCCGAAATCTTGATAATTTTTAATACACATTGTGAAATCTTTGAAGACATATTTCGAAATCTTTGAAGACATATTCCGAAATCTTTGAAGACATATTCCGAAATCGTTGAAGATTACACATTCCGAGATTATGCACTAGTACCATTTTTTCCGAAATCGTGATTTTTTTGTTCCATGTATTTTTAGACTTAGCCACTATATAGACTAGGTTCGTTGCATAGTTTACCAAAAAAATATATATATATCGGCTAATTCTAACACGATTTCAAAATTTGGCAATTCAAAAATTTTTCGGTTTATTTTGTATCGGGCTGATGTATTTTATATCGGACTGGAAACTTTTGGCAAAGATTGATTTTTTGAGAATCCGAATCGCGCTTTATACGAATTGAGATCCTAGATTACACACGACTTCTACAATGACGTCTCAACAAGACATTTATGCTGCGGGTACTGAGAATCGTCCTCCCATGCTTACCAAAGAGAGTTACACTACATGGGCTAGTCGTCTTCTTCGCTATGAAAAATGTAAACCATTGGGAAAGCTGATTATAAACTCTATCTAAAAAGCTCTGTTTGTTAGAAGAACAATTACTGTGCATGGGGATCCCACGAGTGCTAACCCGGTGGAAGACTCAAGTCATGAGCAAACGGATGAAGAATTAACTGAAGTTGAATCCAAACAACTCGACGCTGATGATCAAGCAATTCAAGTAATTCTTATGGGACTTCCCGAAGATGTTTATGCTGCTGTCGATAGTTGTGAAACCGCACACGAGATGTGGCTTAGGATCCAGAAAATGATGAAGGGGAGCGAAATTGGTTTACAAGAAAGAGAGACTAAGTTGCTTCATGAATGGGATAAATTTACGTCTACTGAAGGGGAAACAATTGAACCTTACTATCATCGGTTTTCAACCCTTATGAATCATCTTAGAAGAAACAAACATGAACCTGCACAAAGTGTTGCCGACATCAAATTTCTTGATAATCTTCTATCTGAATGGTCACAATATGTCACTCTCGTCAATCAAACCAAGGATCTTCAAGTCGTGGACTACACTCAAGTATATGATTATTTGAAGAGGAATCAAGATGAAGAGAACGAAGTTAAGGCTGAAAGACATTCCAAAACACAAGATCCATTAGCATTTATGGCAAACTCTTCATCATCTATGTCATATCCGATGGTACCCTACCATAAACCCTCCTCAAGTAACTTCATGCCACAATAGCAACAACAACTAACCTCTTATGGATATCAAGTTCCTGCTGTTGTGAACTACTTGCAACAAACCATTGATTGTTTTGATGACATCACCGATCCTACTCATGCGATTAAAGCTGTTCTTGCACTTCTTGCAAAGTTATTCAAATTCACCATTAACCCCACCAACAACAACAAGAGAATCTCCTCCAACACTAGAAATAGGCAGATTGCTCAACCTTTCATGAATGCGAATCAAGATTGCCAATTGGTAGTTGGAGGGAACACAGGGACTCAGTTTCAATAATATGGTGTTCAGAACGTGGGAAATCAGTATGGTTAGAATGTAGGGCAGATTGTTAGGAATGCAGGCAATCAGTACGGATAAAACCATGGTCAGAATCCGGGTGTTTAGAATGTAGGTAATCAGAATAGGTTAATTGTTGTGGTAGCGGTTGGTAATCAGATGGGAAATATTGTGGCTGCAAGAGCTAAAAATACTGGTACATGTAATAGAAACAACAATCGTCAAGTTTAGTGCTACAACTGTAGGGGATTTGGTCGTTATGCTCGAGATTGCACAACCAGAAAGAAGAGGGATGTTGCTTATCTTCAGACTCAGTTTCTCAAAGCACAAAGGAAGAGGCAGTGATTCCACTTCAAGCTGAGGAATTTAATCTTATAGCTTCTGCAGCAGAATATGACGAGGAATAAGAGGTGAGTGGCAACTACATCTTGATGGCAAACTTACAGCAAGCATCTACCTCGGGAATTCATGATGACAGAGCTCCCTTCTATGATTCAGACGGTCCCTCTAAGTCTGTTGAAATTTGTCTCTGGTGCGTAGATTCGGGCTGCTCAAAGCACATGTCAGGGAATCAAAATCTTTTCAAGAACGTTGTCTGGCGATTCATGAGAATTGTTCAATTTGGAAATGATCATGTCGCAACTATTCTAGGATATGGTGATCTTCATTGGGGAAATATCATAATCACTAGTCTTTTTTGTTGATGGCTTGGGACACAACTTGTGACAATCCGTCAATTTATGGTTGATATTTTATTCTCAAGTATTATTTAAAAACATTATTTTAATGTTATAATATGAACTCACTTATTTTTGGGAAGAAATTTGGGGTTTACGTCTTGAAGTAGCATCGACTACGTCTAAACCGGAGGACTCTACGTTACGTGCTTACGTTTACATACACCGTTTTGGTGACAGTCCGACACTTTAGGAAACAAATTTATCCGTGAATATTATTTTGGGATTTTAAATTTGTGTTGGTTCATAAATTCACAAATTTACGAGAAGAGATTAGGACTTACGTGAATAATTTAACTTCCTTTACGACTAAACCGGAAACCTTAGGATTACGTATTTACGTTTTTAAACTCCATTTTTGATGAGACAATTTTTATTAGATTCGTTTTGTGCCGTTGATTCATAATTTATAAAAACGTTTTTCGTAAAACGACCTGAGGGCACGCAAATCGAGGAAACTAGAATCGATGAGTACCCGTAAATTATTGGGGATGAGACAAGTTTACACTTGCCCACCCCCAATATATGTGGCATCTAAGCTTAGCCACCACACTTTGATGTGGCAAGTTTATATCAACTTTGGGACACTTGTCCCATAAGTCTTCCAAAGGTAACAAAACTAGCTAAAAACCACCAACTCATACCATTTATACATTTGATACATGCAAAACAACTCCCATCTCTCTCTCTACTCCCTATGAACGTCCTATATCACCACCATCACCACCATAGATCAAAATTTACACCATAAATCTTGTGTTTAACTTGCACAAGATGATACCCCTTCGAAGACTTGTTGATTTGAGGTGATCTTAACATCTAAAAAGGAGATTTCATGAAGATAAAGGGCTGATTTCTCAAGGAGTCTACATATTCTTGGTGATCCTTGAAGTGGAGTTGATATCTCATAAGATTGGTTACCCAAAACCAAGTCTTAGTTCGTCCGAAATCTCATCATTTCATCACTTTGGTGGTATAGAGATTGTTCTTCCTATCCTTTTGTTATTTTGAATATGTAATATTGTATTTTCTTTATTTATGTATATGTATATGATGATATATGATGATAAAAATATTATGTGGGTATCATGTGTTGATAAACATGGTTAAAAGATGGAAAACCATATGTAAAAAGGTTAAAATCTTGCTTAATTTAGTTGGCTGTATAAAAACAGTAAACAACCATATGTTAAACTGATAAAATGGTATGTAAAAATCAATATACAGTAAGTATTAAGTCTTGTACACATGTGAGAGTTGGCCATGCAATGGAATCATTATAATGAGTGAGATATGGTCAAAACAAAATTGATGTACCAATCTGAATAGTCTGTTTTATGAGGACTGTTAGGGACACTTAGACTTTGATTTAGCAGTAGCTAAAACTAATTTATTCGTATCAAATAATATGGAGTTTATGTCATCCAAAAATGAGCTTCTATCTCCTTGTAGAACTCAAGATATGATAAAAATGGTGAAAGTGAAACTAAAAATCAGATTTGTTAAATTAAAGTATAATAGTATTATAATAGCACTCAAGTAAATAATATATAAAATGTATATTAAAACACACTAACTTATATATTACATATAATTAAGTATGTACAATAATAAATAAATCAGACATTTTATAAAAATGGCAATTTGTTAAGTTTAATAAGTTATAAAACTATAAATATGAATTTTACGTCTTTTCGGCTAAAACCGATAAATTAACGTTTTCGTCAAGTAAAACTTAGACGGTCGGACCCGTCTAATGTAAACTTTTTACAACTCATATACTGATGTATAAGTATATTTGACAAGTAAAAACTGATAAAACCCGAGATTTATAACATACGGACATTAACGGACCAAATTAGCCTTATTGGACTATTAATCCAACTAATTTGGCTAAACACTAATAAACTTGCTTATTGGGCTTAACCCACTTGGGCCCAACATATAAGCATAGGACTGATGTTAAAAGTATAAGATGGACTAATATAAGGTAATGGGCCTATAATGGGCTTATTGGGCGTTGACAAGTAAAGAAGTTAAACTAGTGAAACTAGTATGAAAATTTACCAACACATGACACTATAATGAGTAAATAAAGATGTACAATCCCACTTGATCATCATCATATTTATAAAATCATCATATATATACATAGCCATTGTTTTTATAAAGTCATTGGACAAGAGTCTAAGAAGCACGTACCGTACATCCAAATCGCCGATAACCGCCTTTCCCAATCAACGTGAGTTCATAGCCTCGCACTCTTTTAAAAGTTTTTATGAAATGTTTTACAAACCCGCGAGGGAGATAACATGTTAGTTTTGATAAAATAGGATACCATTTGTCACGATGGTTTGTTTATTGATTTGGACCTGAATGATTGTATGACCCGATGAATGATTATATGACCCGATGTATGAAATAAAATGGATTATTAAAGTTAGGTTACGTCACCAAAAGTCCTATTAGCATGAATTGTGAACTACCGGGATTTGGTAGATGCTTGTGCATATAATTGTACTATTTGGGGAAGATCACGCCAGTTCGCGCCTTGACGGTTGATCCCCGTCGTGCCACATTGATTGGTAAGCGAGCTTATGTATTAGAAGACTTATATAAGCGTGATTATTGTGACGACACGCTGTTTTAGATGGGCAAATGAGTTTTGGGTTAGCTACCCGTTGTTTGTTATAGTAAGGTAGCAATGTCATGCGGCTTATAATAATTCAATATTGAAAATATTGATATACGCATTGAATCACGATATATTGCCTGACTAGCAATACGGGGTCTTATTATTGATAATATGTTCGTGTTTTGGTTTTACATAACCATATTCATATAATGGTTTTTATTTAACTGTATACAATGTTATAAAACGTATTGTATGATGTTTTTATGACATTGGTTCATATAATGGTTTTGGAGGCAAAAGCCTATATTATGATTTTGACAAGGATTTGTATAAAATGTTTTTGGCCTATTTTATGGCCTACGACAAGGTATTGTATAAAATGATTTTCGGTAACAATTATATATACCGATGATATATTAATGGTTTTTATTAAACTCTATGAATTCACTCGGCGTTTTCGCTGACCTTTTCTTTTAACATGTTTTATCTCAGGTACTTGAAGGTAATTCTCGGGAAGATGACAAGAATTTATGGCCCACACTTAACAAATTTCCATTCAAATGATTTGTAAAACTTGTATGAAATACTATGACTTGGGACCTATGTAAATTTAATATTCATGAATGGGAAATGCTTTATTATTAAACGACGCGATTTTTATGCGTTGTCTATGATTTGAGTAATGTGCTATCCTGTAACACCAACGACTCTTCCGCTGAACTAACGTATGAATATTTGGGGGTGTTACAGTTTGGTACCAGAGCTCTCGTTATAGAGAACGAAAGATTTTTAAAACCAAGGTTTTGAATAAAACATTTCAAAATCTTTTCACTATAAACATTTTTCACAAAATGTGTAAAAATCTTTTGACTATAATGGTGCCGAAGAATTCCCGAGTTACCGATAAGGCCAGACTGAGAAGTGTTATTTTAACATATATATATATATATATATATATATATATAACTTGGATTATATATATATATATATATATATATATATATATATATATATATATATATATATATATATATATATATATATATATATATATATATATATATATATATATATATATATATATATATATGTATATATATATATATATATATATATATATATATATATATATATATATATATATATATATATATATATATATATATATGATGTAATTTGATTACATGATTGTTTGATGATTATTTTAATATTTATACGAGGTATTTATACGACGTAGATTGTCACAAGAAACCATAACTCCCCTAGCAAATCAGTCGAAGTTATTCCTGTAGGAATTCTAGCTATTCTAGATCTAAACCAAGTTGTGGATATTTATGATCCCAATAAAATGGTTGATATTCGTAGAAATGTAGATATTAGTTGATTGTGATATTAAAGAAGAATTGGCGAGATTAAATCTGATATCGATGTCATGACGATCTTTCCTTATAGAGTGGAATTTGACAAAACGTTACCACCTAGAAAGATGTCTTCTGATTCGTTGTCATCCAATTCTTAAATTGAAATCGAAAGGTGAATGTTGCACTTGAGGCTGTCATTGGAACCATTACCCAAAAGCCTCATGCCACTAGTACCTTTCCGAGAAGTCTAATTGAATGAGTGCGTCATTTCATACTAGTGACTCATTTGATAACTTTGTTGTAAGAGCTATAGGATTGGAAATTAAGTGTTGTTCGTATCAAGCTTTTATTGCCCTTTCAAGGCCTAAGAATAAAGTTAAAAGTATTGGAGAATGAGGTAGGATATCAACTTGAGTATAAGTTGGTTGAAACTTGAATGAAGTAAAATTTAACCCGAATAGAATATGAGATTGTTAAGAGGAAGTCGTTGAGTTCTGTTATTAAATTATAAGGTTTTAAATGATTGTTGGTTCGTGTTAAGGTTTGTTCCTAGGCCATTGTCCAATGACAAGGATGCCCAGTGTCCAAGAAATAAATTGAAGAAATCTTCTTCTAAATTGGGACCGATGGATCTTCCGGGACAGGTGGAACACCTAATGACTCTTGTAGGTTAGTATTCATTGTGGTATCTTTTAAAAATCCCTAACTTAACTGAGACATCAGTTGGTAGGATGAGTTCTTGGAATTGTATGACATAGTGACACGTAATGTGTTACGGTACAATTTTGACTTGTTTGTGATTAATGAAAAGACTACATTTGATTGCTAAATTTTACATGTATCGATGTTATCTATCCTTTATTTCTTCATCCTAATGTTCTCATTAGTGATGTAACCATTGAACAAGTACTCATCTCGATTTGAGTTACGTTGTGGATTATTTTCTTTGAGCGCCATCGAGGTCATGAACCTCATGATTAATTGGCTAAGCTCATTTCCTATCATATTGTAGTTAGTTCTTGGTGAACAACTTTTCATCACTCTTTTGCAGACCACTCATTGTTTTTATAAGATAAAATAGTATCCCTTGATAAAAGTTGAATTTTCATCACCATATAGATTATTCAAAGTGAGATTTATGAGAAATAGTTATCGAAATAAAGTTTTTTATGAAACACTTTGGAAAACTTAATTGTTTCCATAACAAAGAACATTTCTGTAAATTTATTTTTGATTCTTATTCAAGAATTAAGCATGAAATTATTTTTATTTTAAACATGATGACAAAGTTTTGACGAAGTGAGTATTGCATCGTTAATCTTAAAATTGTATATAGTTGCGCGCCTACATACAATTTGGAAGGGACCATGCAAGGCTGATTAGTAGTCACCATGAAATTGTTAATAAACATTACATTTTCTTTGTAATTGTGGGAAATTGAATTTTTATGAGATCTGCAAGAAGTGCAAAATAGGGACATATTGGTAGGGACACCTACATATGTGCCCGTACCATTTATTTTCTGAATCAAATTTAATCATCTGTGGAAATTGTCTTAATTGACAATTGATACCCCCTCCTTGTCCAATTCTCCCGTGGTGAGATTCTTTGGAAAAGTATCTGAATTACCGAGTGTTGATACCCAACTAGATGTATCGACGTTCCTATCATTTCTTTTGATTAGATTTCATTTGAATGACATGGGTAACGATCCGAGGAGATTTCAAATGCGTACTCAATTCATGAAAACATAAGATATATTCATATTCGTTAGTGTTTTCGTCTGCATCTGATTTGAAATTCTCTCGCATAGATCATGCGTTGACCTTACTCTTTTAAGGTTAGTTATTTCTCCTGATATCCTTGAATTTGTGAAGGATTATGAGTTATTATTAGTCTTATAGAAGTTCACATCTTATCGATGGTAATAAAACTAAAAAGTTGGTAGTACCATTAGAATGGATTGATTGATTATGACATGACGACATTGTCTTAATTGATGGGAACTCGAGTAAAATTCCCCTAAAAGATAAGATGTTGATTATCAAAAGTGATCTAAATAATTCTTGATGGATGACCATATCCTGCATTTAGACTTGAAATTTTACCATGAATGGTTATAAACTGATCATAGATCTTGTAATCTAGAAAGAACTTAAAGTAAATTTATTAAAATATGTTTCTATTATCTGAAACTTTAGGAGGTATTTGCTGGTGAATTACCTAGACTTTCGCCATAGACGCAAGTTGAATTTGGTATTGATTATATTCCTGGTGTTGCACTTGTGGCATGTGCATTGTACGTCAGCACCATCTGAATTAAAAGAATTACCCTACAACTGAGAGAGTTGTCGGAGAAAGCTTTTATTCTACCAAGCTCGTCATTATGAAGAGCTATGGTGTTATCATTCCTTATGTTTATTGATTACCGTGAACTAAATAAATTGATGACCAAAATTTATATCCATTACTCAAGATGGAAGATTTGTTCGATCATTTACAAGGTTCTAGCGTATGTTCTAAAGATTTGATCCACGGCATGGTTATCATTAAATTCGCGTCCGCGAAACAGATTATCTATTCCAATCACTACATCCAGAACTTGTAATGAACAATATGAGTTTCATGTTATGTCGTTTGGATTGACCAATGCACGTATAGCATCCATAAATTTGGTGAACCACGTGTGTAGGCTGTAATTTGATAAATTCATGCTTGTGATCATTAAGGACCATCAGTTTGTTTATTAGAATAGGAAGGAGTTAATAATCATTTATAGACTGCCCTGAATTGGCCGAGTAGTGAAAAACTGTACCTTGAATATTTGACATGTGGTTTAAGGATTAATCCTTCACATTATTTGACTGTGTGATTAATAGATAATGGAATATATATTGACTCTTCAAAGATTAGAGCCATTTAAGACTTTGGGTTTTACCAAAAAGAAAGTGGAAAAATGTTTTGACAAATATTTATCAAAGGATTTTTATGGAATCATTCCATTATACACAAATCATTTAACCAAACTCATGTTTAGGGGTAAATGTTTGTGTATACCTCAAGACAACCTAAGAGGGATGAGGAAACCGTTTAAACCAAGACATGGAAATTGAAACGACAATTTTTGCTTTTCAACTAAGAAAATTTTGACCAAAGTATAAACAAAGATTTTTCGAACATTTAAGGATCTTATTAATTATTTTAATTATTTTCTATAAATAAACAAAATCTTGTTAATTAAGTTCAAATTTATTTTGAACATTTTTATATAATTGGTCGAACTAAGAAATATAAAAAAAATTTACGTTTACGTTTCATAAAAATTAAATATTTATTATTTAATCACTTGTAATAATTATTGACGCTTTTTGTAGAATATTGATAAACTATGAATCTATGAAGTGGGTTGAAGATTCCTAGAGAGAGAAACTAGTGAGAGAAAGTGAGAGAGAAACTATGTGTTTTTTCAATAAAATGAATAAGTGGAATGTCAACAACCAACCCCTTTCCATGGTGGAAAGGGGTATTTATATCCAAGGACACTATTTGGGCTTGGGCCGACCCATGATAAGCCCATGGGTCGGTTTCTTACTTAACTTAATAAGCAACATTAACTACGAGCTATTACAACATAAATAATATTGTGGAGTGACCGATACTTCTAATATACGTTAAAAACGTATTTCTAACAATCTCCCCCTAAGGGAGGTCACTCCACGTTTACAAAGTTCTAAACCTAGCATACTATACTAAGTCTTCGTTCTTCAGCTCGTAGTCTTTTCTTCTTTCTTTTTGTTGTGAATATGTTGATTTGATCTTTTAGGCTTTGGCTTGAGAGCATTGTTCTTTTGGCCTTTCACGTGCGATCTTTGCCTTCTTGTGAATCTTGCCTCCTCGTGACTCCATGTTCCACACACTTATGTCTTTTTGTTGAATTCTCGAAAGCTTCAGAGTTTGGTGCAGCGGAAGAATTCATTTTGCACTTTCTTGAATTTTGCTGAACTTTGATGCAGAAAAACATAAGCATGTGGGAACGACTTCAACAGGTACACCGCAACGCCACCGTCTTCAACTGGCACACAGCAACGCCACCGTCTTTAACAGGTACACAGCAACGACACGAATAAAATGGCTTTGACATTTTATTCTAATTCGGTAGCATTTTACCTCCGGTCGGTGAAGACCGTTGGACGATATTAGATATCGTACCCGTGACGGATAGTTTCAATTAAGTAACTTCCTGTTGTCCATAATATATGATTGTTATAATCACACGAATTAAAGAAAGAAAGGTAGATATGAGAAGAATTCTAGAGAGAGAAAGTAGTGAGAGAAAGTAGAGAGAAAATGGTTGGTGAAACTTGTGGAATATTAGATTAGAGAAAAAATGAAATGACCAACCCTCCTAACATGCTAGGAGGGTAGTATATATAGTCCACCCACATGCGGGCTTCTTTATGGACTATATGGTTTGGGCCGGGCTTTCCTTTTGGGCTTTAGTTACTAATTAATGAACTTTAGCCTAAAGTTAAACCCGTATAACACGACTAATATTCTACCTATTACAACGTTCTAAAATACGATACATAATAAACATATGACCGAGCATTCTTGTTTGGCTCAATATTTTGAGGCTAACAATCTCCCCCAATGAGAGGTCATAAACCTTGGTCATTTAGGAAATTTGTAGAGATTACTAATCTCGCCATAAATGAGTCTTGAACGTGTAATTGTAGTCTTGTTCCTTCATGCTGTGATCTTTGAGCCTTTGTCGTTGTCTTTCGACTTTGTCTTTAAGCTTGAGATCTTCAAATCATCCTTGACTTGTCTTTGCCATCTTGTGATCTTGTGTCTTCATCCACATGCTCACACTATTAATTGTTGAATATGTCTTTAGGCATGAGTATGTGGTTTCTGAATCATTGACTTGGCTGTGTACATCGTGACGCCACCTTCTCGAGACAAAACATAGACACGGACTGAATGGCTTTGACATTCGTCCTAAATCGGTAGCGTTTTACCTCCGGTCGGTGAAGACCGTTATACGATATTAAATATCGTACCTGTGATCAGGTAGATTTAAGAATCTCCTTGACAGGGTTTCGCGGCTGTACTAGTCGTTCTCTTTACTCGACCGTCTCAAAGCAAGACTGCGAACATAAAGAGTGAATCAATTGGATAAATATCCGCTTGATTAAAGTCATCAATTCAAATTCCTGGAACAAGTTTGATTCTTAACGAATCTTACCATTGTTGCTTTCCAGTTGACACATGTTTGATTCAAAAGAATCTCAAAAGTCACCTACCGTAGCGCTGTTTGATGTTGACGCTAGAAGGATTTCCATTCGTCACTGTGAATATTAATAAATATCACTCTGAATGTTCTGGCAAGACCATAAAGATATTGCGTAGAAACCTGAAACGAGTTTGAATCAATTAAGAATAAAACCACTGTTGCTTTTCAGTTTTAAACATGTTCAATTCATAAAGAATCTTGCATATGACCTACCGCAGTGCTGTTTGATGTTAACACTGGAAGGATTTCCACTCATCATTGTGAATACTATGTAGTATCACTCTGAGTGTTCTAGCAATATCACAAGGATATAGCGTAGGACTCTCTTGATCTTCATCCGTGTGTCCTAACGAGATTTTATTGATCTCTTGGCTCTAGACTCGATTTGTGCACTTTTAGTGGTCGGAGGCTGGAGCAGATGCCACCTATTCAATATCAACTATCTCGAAGTGAGAAAGTCAATAGTAGTCATGTTGTTCTCCGTGACAATAAAACAAACTTATTTTGAGAGAAGCCTGAGTAGCTAGGAAAGGGTTGTGCTTCACATCACTGGGTCCATGATGAGTTTGCCTTCATGATGAGTTGACCCTGTTTCTGCCTAAGTTGTATGGAGGGCTTCTTTCTTTAGACCCTTTATCCTTACATTTCTTTTTCATTCTTCAACCCCTTCAATGCTTACCAAGACATCATTACTAGCACCTTGTTGTGATTGTTCCAGTGCTAGCATCAGTACTTAGTCGGCATTCTGCTACGTTCACATTCTACTCCATCTTTCCTAAGGACTTCTAATAATCTATTGGATTGTCCCTGGGAAGATCCATCCGGTTCTGGTTGGATCATAGGACTTAAACCTAACCACCCTTTTGACACCAATAACGTCGTGAATTAAAGATGTTGTGGGTATTTGATCGTAACCATGAAAACCACTTTAAATTCTAACAAGGTGTTTGAAAAACATTTAACACCTTGCTAGTTTTGTCGATTTAGAAATGCTCCCCCTTCACATGTGCATCGATAATCGAAAGTGTTTCGCACATGTAGGTAGGAGTGAAAGTGCTTGAGTCTTATATTAGATCACACTTTAATCACATTTTCTCCCCCTATCTCTAATATATAAAATCTTTTGATATTAGAGATACCAAATTTGATTAAAATATATTTTGAAAAAATAGTCTTGAAATCTCTGGGAGAAAGATGTGTTTTTATCTTTTGCATGAAGTTAAAATGCTCCCCTCAAAAATTGATCCAATTGAATTGTCATTGTGAGGATATGATCCACATTTCGCTTTTTGAGGATAGGAGTTGTTGAACACACAATTTTTGAAAGATTTTGAATATCATTGAAAAATTCTTGAAAAAATTGTGTTCAACGCTTTTTGAAAAATCAGTTCTTTTTGTCGAAAGGTTTTTCTAAAGCATAAACTTGAGTTCATAGACATTGAATGTCTTGACGAATCCACTCAAGTGTAAGAAGATTTCTCTTCTTTTACGGAGGGTAAGGGTACTAAATCGTACACTCCCCCGTGAATATAGTTCCGGGTTGCAATCTGAAAGTGATTACAAGCCATTGTGTTGAGCTCAAAACGTTGAATGTTTTGTGACAAGCTCAACCCGTGATAGATTGCTCTACCCGTTGTTTGGAAATATTTGTCCAAAATAGACAATTTCCTTTATTAAAAGAAGAAATGACATGTTTTGAAAAATATGTACAACTTTCATTCGAGCTTTATGTACACACCCGTGTCGTTATTGAGCGACATTTCTAGGCACGTCCATATTATCGATACTGAAAGACATGTCGAGAAGAATATTTTTGGATTTTGAAAGATTTTTAATCTTGTGTTTTCCTTTTATGTGTTTTATATTTTTGTATTTTGCTTTTTCAAAGATATTCACAGGTTGATGTTTGATAGATAAATCAAGCAGGCACCTTTGCCAGAATCTCCAGGTCTGCTGGAGTCAAACATCTCATACCAATTTGCCTAACGAGGTACTCAAACCTATCTTTCGACAGAGCTTTCGTAAACAAGTCGGCTAATTGGTAATCCGTTCCAACAAAGTATAATTCAACGATACCTCTTTCAACTTGTTCCTTTATGAAGTGGTATCTGACATCGATGTGCTTCGTGCGGGAATGCTGTACCGGATTGCAGGAGATGGCTATGGCCGACTTTGAGTCACAGTACATAGGTACTTTATCAAAGTGAAAGCCATAATCCGTGAGTTGTGTTCTCATCTATAGAACTTGAGCACAACACGCAGATAGATACACATACTCCGCTTCGGCAGATGAGAGTGACGTGCAATCCTGCTTCTTGGAAGACCATCCCACAAGCTTATCTTGACCTAGAAATTGTACACCACCAGAAGTACTTTTTCGTGTATCAAGACACCCTGTATGATCAGAATCTGAATAGGCCGTCAGAAAGAAACCGGTTTCCCTCGGATACCAGAGTCCCATGTGAATGGTATTCTTAAGGTACCGAAAGATCCGTTTAACCTCCTTGAGGTGCTTTTCAGTGAGTCGTGCTTGATATCGTGCACAATAGCATGTAGCATGATGAATATCTGGTCTGCTTGCTGTCAAGTACATGAGGGACCCGATCATGGAACGATATCTCGTTTGATCTATGGCATGTCCCTCCAAGTCAGCATCTAGTGATGTGGTTGATAATGGTGTCCCAGCGGGGTCACATGATGTCATACCATGCTTTTTGATTATCTCTTGACAATACTTAGCTTGGTTTATAAAGATACCACTTGGGGATTGGTGAACTTGAATTCCTAGAAAGAATTTTAGTTCGCCCATCATAGACATTTCAAATCTGCTGTGCATTACTTTTTCAAACCATTTTGAAAGTTTTGGGTTTGTAGACCCGAAAATAATGTCATCAACATAAATTTGCACAAGCAGAATGTCATCCCCATATTTATAAGTGAACAAAGTTAAATCAATGGAACCTTTTGAGAAACCTTTGGATACCAGAAATTTTGAGAGCTCGTCGTACCACGCCCTTAGAGCTTGCTTGAGTCCATAAAGTGCTTTGTGGAGACGATACACCTTGTCAGGATAATGAGGATTGACGAATCCTTCCGGCTGCGTGACATAGACTTCTTCCTTCAAAGGAAAGTTAAGAAATGTCGTCTTTACGTCCATTTGATAGACAGTGAATCCCTTATGTGCAGCATAAGCAAAAAAAATCCTGACTGCTTCCATCCGAGCAACTGGTGCAAATGATTCATCAAAATCAATTCCCTCTTTCTGGCCATACCCTTTAGCCACTAGCCTAGCTTTGTTCTTGATGATCGTGTTTTCTTCATCCATCTTGTTTTTCAAGATCCAACGAAGATTTAAAGGAGTCACATCGTACGGTCTATCAACAAGTTCCCAGACTTTAAGTCTTTCAAATTGGTGAAGTTCATCCGTCATCGATTCAATCCAAGCATGATCAGCCATGGCTTCTTTGATGTTTTTCGGTTCAGCAGTACTCACGGCGAGTGCGAACATACAAACATCGCCATCGGTTTCAAGCTGTCGTCTTGTACGAACGGGCTGTGAAGGGTTTCCAATTACGTGAACCAAAGGATGATCTCGGGTCCAATGATATGTTGAAGGATGTCGTTGATAGAACGTATGCATATTTGACGGATCAACATGGCGAGTAGAAGACTCTCCAGTTTCGTGTACCGGTGTACCGAATGGGTTGATAAATTCGTCTTCGTCAGATAATGCATCGTCTGCTTGATGTGTGTTCTCTGGAGCAATGAAAGTAGTTGTGGATGTTGTAGGATCGATTGTTAATGTGATATTCTGAGGAAGTAAATCTGCAACAACCCGTGTTGAAGTAGATGAAGTTGTATCCTTTTGTTGATGATGAACGGTATCATCATTCTTATCATGAGTGACAGCGGAATACTTCGATGCAACTTGTTTCTCCCCCGTGAAATATTTATCATACATTGGTCCATATAACATTTCCAACTCTTCAAGTGTCGTGTCCACTGTCATATCTGCTCTAGGAACATGTTCAGGAACCAGCTTTGAACTTGACGGTTCATTGTTGTGGTCTTGAGTTCCGAGTTCCGTGCGGTTGTGAACGGAAGTCGTTTGTCGTTGTGGATCGGGACTTAAACTGTTTTGTTCAAGTGCCATTTCTTGCAATTCATCAAATCTGATATGAATAGTCTCGACTATCAATTTTGTTCTCTTGTTGTACACTCTGTATCCCTTAGACTGAGTTGCATATCCCACTAAAATGCATGCATCACCTTTCTCTTTCATCTTGTCCAGATTTTCACCATCTCGAATAATGTAACACGTACATCCAAAAACGTGAAGGTGTTTGAGTGAAGGTTTGCGATCATTAATTATGTGATATGGTGTCTTTTCGTGTCTTGGGATAACTAAGGAGCGGTTTTGTGTGTAGCATGCGGTTGACACGGCTTCGGCCCAAAAGTATAGTGGAAGTTTTGAAGCGGATAACAATGTTCGAGCAGCCTCAACTAAAGTACGGTTTCGTCTTTCAACAACGCCGTTTTGTTCGGGTGTTCGAGCAATAGATGTTTTATGTTCAATTCCTTCAGCTTCAAAATAGTTTCTCAGTTTTGAATTCAAAAATTCAGTACCTCTGTCAGTACGAACCACTTTAACTTGAGCTTGAAGACCACGTTGTATCACTTTAAGGAAGCTGATGAGAACATCGGGTGTTTCATCCTTGGAACTCAAGAAGTGAGTCCATGTGTACCTTGAGTAGTCATCGACAATTACCATAAAGTATTTCTTCCCATTGATACTTTGAACACGCATGGGACCACACAAATCTATATGAAGAAGATCTAACCGTCCTTTAGAGCTTGGTGTAGTCTTTGTCTTGAAACTACTCCGTTTAGCTTTACAAAGCTCACAAGAAGAACAAAGATGATCTTTGATGAATTTCAAGTTAGGAAGGCCTCGCACAATATCTTTCTTAGAAAGCAAGTTGATGGTATCGAAGTTAAGATGAGATAAACGTTGATGCCATAACCAAGCTTGAGTCGTTGAAGCTTTAGCCATGAAACAGATTGGAGTTGAAGATGTGGAGTCTTGTAGTGAAATAGTGTAGAGATCAGTACCCCGTGTTCCGGTAAGTAAGTCATTCCCATCATAATCACGAACAAAACATGTCTTCTTTCTAAAAGCAACCTCTAAATCCGCATCACAGAATTGACCAACCGAGAAAAGATTATGATTGAGCCCTTCGACGTAGTAAACCCTTTTGATAGTGATATTCCCCTGAACCAAGTCTCCATATCCTAGGATCGGTGCAAATTGATCATTTCCGAATCGGACCGTACCCAGGAACTTCTCCACGAAGTTAATTAGAAGCTTGAGATTCCCCGTCATGTGCTTCGTGCATCCGGAGTCCATTATGAAGAGAATTACTTCGATCACCTGCAGAAGAATTAGAACACGATGGAGCATTTGCTAAATTGGATTCCATGTTAGTCGTGATTTCCGATTCATTAGTTTCCCTAGTTTCATCACTTAGAGGCACACTAACGCTCGTAGTCACATTAACCTTAGGCATCCATTTATATCCTGGAGGACATTGATTAGCAAACCACCATTTCCAAGGCTTGCTAGCAGACTCATATAATTCCCTAATTCTGCTTCTAGGGTTCTTAGGGGTGGAGTCTGATGCAATACTTTTCTTAGGGGGGGTTGCACCAGAATGGTTCACTTTGCGTTTGGGTTTTCTAGCACTAATAGGCATCACAGTTTGCTTCTTAGTTCTAGTTTCTACGCCTTTGACATTATTCGAAACACACATAGCATGATTAGCATTAGCACACTTTCCACATTTCACACAAACAAACTTAACTTTCATAGCATTCAAAGTTGAATCATTCAAATCGTCATTACACGCGATTACAGACGTTTTATTCTTAGAAACATTGAAAATCCTAGGGTGGTCTTCTACTTCCTTCATCTTCCCTTGACTTTTGTTTTGCCAGACCTTTTCATTCATGCGAGTGCTCTTAAGCTGGGGCCGGCTAACACTAGCAGTGGGGACTACTCCTGTAGTAAAAGACACACGTCTATTAGTGTTTCTAGAAGTCTGAGGTGATTGACTTTCTTTGTTTTGTGTGGGTTTAGGGGCCAATCTATACATCCTTGGTTTAACCACATTTGTGTTCTTAATGCTTTGTGATCGAATATGTGTTTTGAGAGTGTTTTGTGGTAACCTATCCTTCCCATCCGTCTTGGGGGCAAACGCAGGTTTTGCGAATGCAGAATTAGAGAAAACAGATGGTTTTCCCAAGACAGAGGGTCTAGTCACTTTTTGAGCATTGGGTTGTCTTGCAACAGGTTTCTTAACACTAGGTTCCACAATCTTCCCACCCATCTTAGCAATGAGTTTCTGCAACTCTGCTATCGCTCTGTCCCTATCTTGTAACTGAGCTTTCAACCCTTTAATTTCCAAATTCTGTTCGTTCATTTCTCGAAATGTTTGGGAAAGTTTTTCTTGCAATTTATTATCATGTGGAAAACTACCAACGTCTTTTTGCAAAGCAAGTTCAAGAGAATGACAATGTTTTTGAAGGAAATCAGTTTTGTGTTGAAGTAACTCAAAAGCCTTTTTATCCACATTTTCTTTATGTTTCGAAAGCTCAAGTTCAAGACGCTCACACTCTTTGATTTTATCAAGATATTTGCATGCAACATCAGAATATTCATCGATATCAGCACAAGATTGAAGAGTAACACACAAAATATCTTTGGAGAGACATTCTTCTAAGAGTAGATCATATTCGTTTGAAAATTCTAATTTGTCATTTTGAAGGTCATCAATTTCTTTTTCAAGAGACTCAACATATTTCAAATCATCAAACATCTCAGACTGAATTAAATTTTCAAACTCAAGAACATGTTCTTTTATTATCTTCGTATTTGGTATTAAAAGTTCTTTCACAAGCACAGTTATGTCGTGAGGAATTTCGGTTTTCCACTTATCCTTTTGACGTTTCTCCCAATCGCTTTCAACAATTGATTGAACATTATTAACGTGGTGTTTAAGAAAACCAAGTATTTTTCTACTTTTGCTTTTAGAAGCATCTAGAGGCAAATAATTAATATATTTAAAAACATTAGTTTTCCTCTTAGTGGCAAAAGCTTTTTTCATTGAATTCTTTTTTGTTTGCATTCTAAAAATAATTCCTCACGAGACTTCTGTTTTTGTGGTGTGAAAAGACCATAAAGACTGTTTTCATAAGCATAGTTATATGGTTTCACAAAATCTTTATTGACCGGTGATCTACTCTCCTCATCCCAAAGGGACGTCTCTTCACTATCGAGGTTAGCTACAGGGCAATCATGATTGGTCCATTCGGACTCGTCAAGATATAAATGTGGGTTTGCAGCTTGAGCTTGTTCGAGGTACTTGGGGGTGGCAAAGCTAGGTTGACCCTTGAAAAACGACCGAGGTGCTATCATTCTTACGGTTTGAATAGAGTCATGTGTATTATAAACAACTTTTTTCAAAAAATCGACTTGTTCTTCGAGATCCTTTACTTTTTCAGTATCTTTGCTTTGTCTATTTTTGAAATCTTGTTTTAATGTTTCAACCTCTTGTTTCTTCTCGTCAAGAATTTTAGCAGAATCGGTGGTGTTCATAGAAAGCCTATGTTCAAGTTCATTAACTTTTGTTGTTGCAAGGTACGTTTTTTGACGTTCATCACTTAATAAAACATTAAATTGTCGTTTTTCTTTAGTTAACAAAGCAAGTGCTTCATTGTATTTATTTTCAAAATCGTCCTTTTTAACGTTGATGACACGACTTTTGTACCCCTCAAGCTCGTTGGTCTTTTGAAGAAGCTCAGCCCTATAACTATCAATAGTCTCACTAGATTTTATAAGAGCGGCTTTGAATTCTTCAAAGTTTTGAGTGAGCGCTGCGTTTGCCTTCTTTAATTGCTTTTGATTCTTTCTATTTTCATTGACATCTTTTTGTAAACTAGCAATTAAATTAGCAAGCGCGACACGCTCCTCGTCATCATACTCATTTGCATGTTGATCATCCTCAAACTCATTATTGCACATGTCTGATGAATCGGGTGTGGTATTGCTATCAACCGTTTCCATCATACACGTGTCAGTAACTGTTGTTGGTAGATCACTATGCTCATGTGTATCACCAAACACATTATATTCAGCATCATCTTATACCTTATCAATTAGCTCGGTATCAAAGATAGGACCATTGTCATATTCAGTGACGTTAAGGACCTCATGAATCTTTGCCATGTATGAATAATGTGCCTCGAGTTCTTGGTCGGAGAGTTCATCATCTGTGTCGTCAAGCATTTCTCCTTCCTCAGCTGATAACTTGATTCCAGCTTCCATTTTCTTGCACAACAGCATCTTTTCCTTATGATAACCATAATCTTTAACCCTCTTTGGCTGCCTGCATTCCTTGGCCAAATGCCCAAAACCTCTGCAGTTAAAACACTGAATCCCACTTTGTTGCACAACTTGAGTCCCAACAGTTTCCCGATTTCCAACAACAGTAGCCACCCTCTGATTATCATACTTGGGTTGTCGATCATACTTTGGAGGACTCTCAGCACGTCTTCGTGTGTCATACCTTGGAGGACTCTGTGCATGGGTGTTCCTCGAGTTTGAAGATGTTCGAAGGTTGTTGTTGGTGGGTTTGTAGATTTTCTTATATTGCTTCATAATGAAAGCCATTTGTTGCTTGAATTCCCTATCCCTTTGAGCTACATCTTCATCACTGTCCTCTTCGGATGATTGCTCAGGTATGGGTGATGGTGCTCTGGCAACTTCTTTGCCTCAGGATCGTGTTGGAGCATGTGACTTAGAGACAATGGATGATCGTGGTGATGATGATTGAGTAGCGTAGGTCTTTGAAGTACGGGAGTGATAATCTGGGTAATGTTGAGTGGTAGACACCAAAGCAAGTGGATTGGAAATCTTTGCAACTCGTTCAGCTCGAAGTTCATTTGCCTCATTTTGAAATTGTTTCAAGATGTCAAAGAGCTTGTGATATGAAACTTCGTCTAACTTTTGTTGTTGTTTGACCAAGGTGACAAACCGTGTCCACTCTGGTTGAAGTTGCTGTAGAAATTGGACATTGACTTGCATGGTGGAAACTTGCAAGTTGTTTCGGGTCATATCATTCATCATTTTGTAGAATCGGGAGTAATAAGAATCAATTGATTCCCCATCCTTTGATGTAAACTTGCCAAAGTTCCAAAACATCTTAGTTTTCACATCTTGTTTGTTAAGTGATTCACCTTGTTGCAATCTTTCAATGGTCGTCCACATTTCTTGAGCAGTAGGACATGCGTCAAACGTAGAGTAAATTTCATCTCCAATGCCACTGAGAATTAAGTAGATTGCTTCCTTCTCTGCATCAAACCACGCACGGTTCTCTGGGGTGAGGTCGGTCCTCTTCTCATCACGTTCATATGCGGGTTGTGCGTCACTTGTGTCTGTGGCTGGTACTGCAGGAACTTGAATCCTTGAGAGTTTATAGGGTCCTTCCAAAATACATTGCCTTAAAGCATCACCGTTAGGTTTTGTGTCAAGGTAACGTATAAAACGGGATTGCCATTGATCATATCGACCAGACACAAGCATTGGTGGTCTTTCCTTGTTACCTACCACCATTATGTTGTTGTTCGTCACACGATATTCAGCAGTAGAATCCATCTCAATATTCTCTGAAATGATGAATCGAATGTGGATCTTAAGTAGTTGTGTTGTGATTGTTTGGTTGTTGAAATTCCGAAAATTGCGATTTTTTCTCAGCCCGACAATAAATTCCTCAGTCCGACAAAACGGTAGACCTAAAAAATTTGTAGTCACCAAATTTTGAAATTGAGCTAGAAAAGTCCTAAAACTAGTATGGAAAAAATTTGATTTTACTTGACCTAAAAATTTTAACTCTCTCTTTCTTTTTTCTTTTTTTTAATCTTCGTGTAAACTACGTTCCGAAACTAGTCTAGATGGTGGCTAAATCTAAAAAATACTCAAACAAAATTTAGCTAAACATGTCATCGGAATGTTCCATCGGAATGGCCATCGGAATGTTGCATAGATCGGAATGTCCTTTAGATCGGAATGTGTACTTGTCGAAATCCTTCAGATCGGAATGTTCAGATCGCAATGTGTACCTATCGAAATCTCAGATCGGAATATTCATATCGCAATGTGTACCTATCGAAATCCCAGATCGGAATGTGTACCTATCGCAATGTGGCTGTCGCAATGTGGGCAGAGTAACGTTTCAAGATTGCCTTAAATCCGCCGCAATCCAGATCGCAATAACGATCGGAATGTCCAGATCGGAATAAGGGGCTATCGCAATACTGATCGCAAAGTAAAACCCTAGGGTTATTGCGATCAAAACCGTACTTACCTTTTCCGAAATTGTAGCTGTCGCAATAAGGGACCTTTTTCCAACTTTTTAGGCAACGATTTTAGCAACTTTTAGGCAACAAATTTAGCAACTTTAAGGCAACAAGATCGTGTTTTTAACCAAACCAAAACAACCAAATCTCTACAACAAGATTAAGGACGTTATACGATTAATGAACACAATCAAAAACAAGAAAAATCTTGAATTCGAGGAAGAAATATGGATCAAATCAAACGGATCATATGAAAACACAACAACCAATCACAAAACTACCCCATGGCGATTGATACCAATTGTTGTCCCTAATATATGATTGTTATAATCACACGAATTAAAGAAAGAAAGGTAGATATGAGAAGAATTCTAGAGAGAGAAAGTAGTGAGAGAAAGTAGAGAGAAAATGGTTGGTGAAACTTGTGGAATATTAGATTAGAGAGAAAATGAAATGACCAACTCTCCTAACATGCTAGGAGGGTAGTATATATAGTCCACCCACATGCGGGCTTCTTTATGGACTATATGGTTTGGGCCGGGCTTTCCTTTTGGGCTTTAGTTACTTATTAATGAACTTTAGCCTAAAGTTAAGCCCGTATAACACGACTAATATTCTACCTATTACAACGTTCTAAAATACGATACATAATAAACATATGACCGAGCATTCTTGTTTGGCTCAATATTTTGAGGCTAACACTTCCTGACAGGATTTCGCGGGTAAACCCGTTCTCTTTATTCGACCGTCTAAAGCTGACTGCGAACATAAAGAGTGAATCATTTGGATTAAAAATCCTTATGATTGAAGCCGTCAATTCATGAAACCTGGAACAAGTGAATTTCAATTAAGATTTTCACCATCGTTGCTTTCCAGTTATCACGAGCTCAATTCATAAAGAATCTTGCACGTCACCTACCAAGTGTTGTTTGATGTTAACACTAGAAGGATTTCCACTCGTCACTGTGATCAATAAAGAATCACTCTGAGTGTTCTGGCAAGATCATATGATAATGCGTAGAGGCCTGGAACGAGTTTAAGTTCAATTAAGAACTAAACCACTGTTTCTTTCCAGTTTTTCACAAGATTGGTTCTTAAAGAACCGCACGTGTAACCTACCATGAGCTTGTTTGATGTTGGCTCAAGCAGGATTTCCATCTTCATTGTAATACTTGCGTAATACTCGGATGTTCTGGCAATATTACAAGAATACTGCGTAGGACTCATAAAAATCTCTTACTTTTCACAATGTGTGAGAAAGCAAGGAATAAATGGAAAGTGTCCTAATGAGACTTTTGATGATCTCGTGGCTCTAGACTCGATAGTGCGTTTTGATTTAGTGAGCGATGGCTGGAGAGGAGTGCCACCTTTTCAATATCAGTCTATTCGGAGTGAATAAACCAATAGATAACGTGTTGATATCCGTGTGATTAATACAAATACCTTTTGAGAGATATTTGAGTTAGCTGGGAAGGGTTGTGCATTGCATCACTGGGTCCATGATGTCTTTCTTCAATATCAAGAATCATTAACAAAAATGATCTCAATAGCATATGTATTGACCCGGTTTCTGCCTAAAGTTGTAAGGAGGGCTTCTTTCTTTACACCCTTTATCTTTACAATTCTTTTTCATTCTTAAACCCCTTCAATGCTTACCAATACGTCATAACTAGCACCTTGTTGTGATTGTTCCAGTGCTAGCTTAAGTACTTGGTCGGCATTCAGCTACGTTCACAATCTTTCTCCAACTTTCCTAGGACTTCTAATTCTATCTAGGGAATTGTCCTTGGGAAGATTCCATCGGCTCTGATGAATCATTGGACTAAACCTATTCCTACCACCCTTTTGTCACCACATTCGTCGTGAATTAAGCGTGTTTTGGGAAAGTATAGCCACCATGAAAAATCCTTGAAAATCACTTAAGGTACTTGTGATATTGAAATCAAAAGTTTTGTACCTTAGGTGTTTTGTTCATCAAAAACGCTCCCCCTTAACACGTGCTTTACACATATCAAGTTGGATTATCGTTAAGTCTTTTTCATCTTTTAGCCAAGTATCATTTAAGTCTCCTTAATCCCATTTTCTCCCCTTATCCAAAATGTTAACCATTAATATTTGGGATATTGAATGGATTAACCGGTCTTTGGGTAAAAATGAAATTGATGTTTGGCCATAGAACATGTTAATGCTCCCCCTTAAATTAATAAGGGATAGCTATAGTGCTTTAGTATGATATATTTTGAAAGATTTAGAATCTCGTGAGAAATTCTTGAAAAATTATCATACCTTAACACTACATCAAGCCGTAGAAGCACAATATTCACAAATTTACATATTCACAATTAAAAAACCAATATAAAGTGGACCTGAAATGTACGACCCATTAGATGGATCGTTGCAGTAACTTGTGGTGAACTCCATATGGTCTACCACCAACGAATCTTTCTAAGCTCCTCATCAATCTATGTTCACGGAGCTTTTGATGAACTTGAGGGTTCGTGCTTCGGCAATTGCGGCTGCTCGAGAATCTTGGAGTGCTTGTACTATTGGATTAGTCATCGTATCTGCTTAAGATAAGACATAAAAGGTTTATGCACAAAAAATATATAGATATATATCATTATGACTTCTAAGCATAACACATTTCAACAAGTAATTATAATAGGCAAACAATTATCAATCCAACAACTCTTCATTCGGAACTCTTCATTCGGAACTCTTCATTCAGAACTCTTCATTCGGAACTCCTTCATTCGGAACTCTTCATTCGGAAGTCCTTCATTCGGAACTCTTCATTCGGAAGTCCTTCATTCGGAACGCTTCATTCGGAAGTCCTTCATTCATCCGGAACTTCTTCATTCGGAAGTTCATTCGGAACTTCTTCATTCGGAAGTTCACTCAGAACTTTTTCATTCGGAAGTTCACTCGGAACTTCTTCATTCGGAAGTTCATCCGGAACTTCCTTATTCGGAAGTTCATTCGGAACTTCTTCATTCGGAAGTTCATCCGGAACTTCTTCATTCGGAAGTTCATCCGGAACTTCTTCATTCGGAAGTTCATCCGGAACTTCTTCATTCGGAAGTTCATTCGGAACTTCTTCATTCGGAAGTTCATTCAGAACTTCTTCATTCGGAAGTTCATTCGGAACTTCTTCATTCGGAAGTTCACTCGGAAGTTCATCCGGAACTTCTTTCATTCAGAAGTTCATTCGAAACTTCCTTCATTCGGAAGTTCATCCGGAACTTCCTTCATTCGGAAGTTCATAATCCTTGTTCATCCGGAAGTTATAAACGCACCCTATTAATGATTATTCTAGGCTGAGTGATTGAAAACGAGAGTTTTGGAAGGCTTGAGTGTGTGAATATGTGTGTTAATGGCGGCAAAGTGTAAAAGAAACAATGAAGAAGAATGAACAGACGCACGGGGGGGGGGGGGGGGGGGTTTGGTTTTGACTTAGGTCAAGTTTTGACAAATTTCACAAATTGTCACCTTTAACCCTACATTTTTCAATTTTACTTTTTATTCCTTGTCTTTTCTAATCTCCCTAACCATTGTTAAATTTCGCCAACTTAACCTTCACACAACTTTAAGCCTCGCAACCTATTAGCAAATCTCCAAGATCTTAAAGCAATTCCAATCACATTGAGCGAGCACAAGTCGTATTCTAAAGCAAGACCACTCGTTAGCCAATTAATTTTCCACAAACACTTTTGAAAATCGTTTTGATGACGAAGATGAATTAATATTTTCTCCCCCTTAAACGATGACCCGTTTTCTATTTAAAGACCTTTAGTCATTGTTTAAAGAGTCAAATATTGATGAAAACATTTCCAATTAATGTTTTGAAAAGATTGATTTGTGGTGGCAATAAGATTTCTCTTATTTTGACAAATTAATGCACTGAGACGTACACTAACGCGTGTTCAACAAAACTGAAGAATTTACTGCCCTTGCTGATCTCGGGACTAGTATTAATTGATATTTTGCAAAGTTGTATGACCGATTCTCATCAACTAGATCCTTATTAGTGCGATCCTCGAAAATAACAATCGGGTCTAAGACCAATCCTAATTGGGTTGCATTATAAAGTCTAGGACTATGGATAAAAGCTTGTTTTGCATACCGTGGGTTAGGGGGAAGGCCTTTTTGACGCGATAAGTTAAACTCTCTAAAAGATGCATCAAATAAGTGTACTAGTTGAGAGGCAGCGTATTGTCTCAAAAGCAAATAATCTAGACTTCTAATCTTATTAGCCGCATTAATTTCCATTTCATTCTTCTTAGACTCGAGTAATTCAAAATCCGTTTGAAGTTTTTGAAAATTAGTGACCACTAACTCTTTTTCTTTAAGTTCGTTAGAAAGATCTGCTCTTAAGGTTTCAATTTCTTGCAAATGACCCATTTGTTTGTTTCGAAAATGATCATATTCGGGATTTGTTAGAACACTAGACGAAGGAACTAATTCCAAAGTTTGAACTTTCTCGTTGCATAAGGCAAGCTCATCAGACAAATTCTTATTCTTAGCTAGGGTTTCTAAGAGTGCAGCATTCATTTGGCTAAGTAATGTAGGAGGAACCATGACCAAATCATGTTGAGCAGGAGTATGCGTATGCGAAATGGCTCCCGGTTGTGATTCACTCAAAGTCTGGGGACTCACATTGATATTACTATCATTGATTGTCTCCTCATTTGAAAGACTCACCACCGAGACTCATTCGAATCAGCACGCTCTTGCACAACATGATGTGATTGAATACTAGACTCAGTTGTATTATCAGTGGCATTAATAAGTACCTCAGATCTTTTTTCTGGTCCTAGGCTAGAGATAGTTGCCATTAGAGCTGCCTGTGCAGATTGAAGTTCATCACATTCTGAATCGTAGGCATCAAGATCATCTGCTTGGTATGATGCATTCTGTGTAGTGACAACATTCAGCAATCCCTGGATCAGCAAGAAATGCAAGCTCCTCTTCATCAAGTTACCTTCCTTGTGCCTGAGCGTTCACCAGATAAATCTTCTCTGCAAACCATTGACCATCCCTTCTCCTCTTAGGTTTTTTGCAATCCCTGGACATGTGACCTTCTTCCTTACAGTTGTAGCATGTAATCATTCTCAACTTGCCTGTAGAATTAGCCCGTGGAGGAGTGTTGACCATTGGAGCAGGATTGACCGTGCGTGCATTGGTGGTTGATGTAGTAGGTCTCCCCTGATAAGGTTGAATAGGTTAAACCATTACCCTGCCATTCTCAATAGTAGCTTGTTGGCGAGAATTGGATTAATTCCTCAGCTGATTGTTAGTAGGAGCTGGTCCTCTAAATCCTCGTTTGCTTAAAGTCCTTGTGAGATAAGCAGACATAGTGGCTAACACTTCAACTGGGTCAGTTCCTTGTTTGAATTCAGGAATGGGGACTTCATCATTATCACAATACAGTGCTTGGTCTTGTTGAGCTGCATAAGCACTAGAAGGAATACTCATGTGGTCAGAGTAGCTTGATGGATATGCTGCATTCTCTTGATAAGAAGAATATGAAGACTGAGCATAAGGTGCAATGCTTGTCGGGTGAGGTTGTGAAGCATAGTGTGATGAGGGTGCATTAAACCGATATTGTTGCTGATGTGAGGTGGGTGGTTGCGGTAGAATCGAATATTGGGGGAAGCTTGGAGTCAGATACGGTGATGGATGATAGGCTTGGTATCCTATGATATAAGGAGTGTTGTTGTACGACAAGCTTGGTTGATTCGCCATCAAAGCTAAAGAATCAGGGTACATACCTCGAGGCGAACGGTGCATGATCACATGTTTCTCATGCTGCTGAAGAAAAGCATAGAGTTGATCCAAATTGCACTTATGCAAATCCCTGGTTAACTTAACATCGGTAATATACTCACCCCATTCAGCTTGAGGTAAAGTATTCAAAAACTTGGTGTTAACCTGGAATGGAGCAATCACGAGATTGTATACATTCAGATCATTCATGAGAGTAGTGAATCTGAAGTAGTAGTCGTGAAGCGTTTCCCCTGGGATGTACGTGAATCTATCAAACAGATCATATAACTGACATTCCCTTTCCTGTTTGGTAAGAGACGTACCTTGTAGCAACACCTTTAGCCGTTCCCATAAATCCTTTGCAACCGTATATTGACTGACCGTTCGATAGATATCATGTGGAAGGGCTTGGAGAATGGTTTGAAGAGCCTTTTCGTCTGCATCGGCAACGAGTTGTTGAGCTGGTGTAAGTTCTTCAAATTCTCGTGGTCGAGTCACATTGTTAACCACGATGGTACCATAATCAAGTGGACCATTCAGAATTGACTTGACCATAAGCCTCCCATATGTCGGTTTTCCCTTAATGTATGACATCATACGGCCTTGCCATGCTTCAAAGACTTCTTTAATGAGCATTGGAGGGCGATTATCCGTTCCCTTAATGACGGAAATGTCCGTAAGTGATGTCATCTGAGGCATTAATGAATTCGGATTCATTTTGTTCACTTCACAGACACAAAGATTATCGGTTGATCGAGCAGTGAAGTAAAGCTTGTGAATTGTGTTGAGTTTTTGTTGTAAGAAACCAAGATTAAATCCTCTAAAAAATCGTCGAAAAAACAAGTAAAAAATCCCTTGATCCGGAACTTTTGTTGATTCGGAAGTGTTGATTCGGAAGATTTTGGCTCGGAACTCCTTGATTCGGAACTTTTGGTTCGGAAGATTTGATCCGGAACTTTCCTTGATCCGGAACTTTTGGTTCGGAACTTTTTGATTCGGAACTTTGTCTTGATCCGGAACTTTCCTTGATCCGGAACTTTCCTTGATCCGGAACTTTTGGTTCGGAACTTTTTGATCCGGAACTTTCCTTGATCCGGAACTTTTGGTTCGGAACTTTTTGATCCGGAACTTTCCTTGATCTGGAACTTTTGGTTCGGAACTTTTTGATCCGGAACTTTGGTTGATCCGGAACTTTTTGATCCGGAACTTTTTGGTTCGGAACTTTTACTGGGAAACAGAAACCTTGTTCGAGTAACAGTCGATCAAAAATATGAAGAAAAAACCCAGATTTTTACCAAGTTACCCAAAAAGTTTTGTGATTTCAACTAAAATAAGTAAAAACTAATACTTATCTACTAATCCCAATCACAAAATCACCAAAAACTCCAAGAATCAAGATGGATCTTCTTAAAGAACACTAATACAATCAAAAACTAAATAACAACACAAATCATTACCTTAAATCACCCAATAGCTCTTGATACCAAATGTAGAATACTGATAAACTATGAATCTATAAAGTGGGTTGAAGATTCCTAGAGAGAGAAACTAGTGAGAGAAAGTGAGAGAGAAACTATGTGTTTTTTATTCAAATGAGAAAAATGGAATGTCAACAACCAACCCCTTTCCATGGTGGAAAGGGGTATTTATATCCAAGGCCACTATTTGGGCTTGGGCCGACCCATGATAAGCCCATGGGTCGGTTTCTTACTTAACTTAATAAGCAACATTAACTACGAGCTATTACAACATAAATAATATTGTGGAGTGACCGATACTTCTAATATACGTTAAAAAAGTATTTCTAACACTTTTGATGTCGGATTGAGCAAAATCGATAAAAATAATAGTTGAGACGAAATTAAAACTTAGAAAATATGAAGAAAGAAATTCTGAGTGAATTGTGATCATGATAATTATATCATCAGGGAAGGTGAATGTAAATACTGACACATTATGTAGAAAGGATAAGGAATGAATTAGGATGTGTTCTTTAGTAATGACTGTGCAATATAAATTGCCCGAACAATTTAAAAATAGCTGATGTTTGTAAAAAGGATAATATCGATAATAAAAGGGGTTCGCAGCTAATGTGAACCATTAGAATTGAGAAGCCGATGGTGTTAAACGTATAAAAGGCCACTTGTGGTTGTCTAAATATGGATATTTTGAGATTTAGTTATGCTGGAATCTTATAAGTTTAAGTATTCTATTTACGTCAATCCTGATCTAATGTATCCTTATCTGAAGAAGTTGTACTGATGGCAAATTATGAAGGCAGACATGGCCTCATACATTAGTAAACGTCTATCTATTGCAAAGGTCGTCATCTAAATTTGATTCGATTTGGGTCATCGTCGACAGACTGACCAAATCTACTAATATCATTCCTGTTAATGATAGATTCTCGATGAAGAAATTGACTCTTTATATTTAAAGGAGTTGCGTAAACATAGTGTGCCTGTATCGATCATCTCTATCAAGATCCTCGCTTCGCATCGAATTTCTAAAGATTTTCTCAGAAGTCATTGGGAACGAACCTTGATGAGAGTACTGTTTACCACCCCAATCGAAGGGACCAGGTAAACTAATGATACAAAACACTAGAAGGTGTTGTTTTATGTTTGAATAATTTACCTTTGGTAATAAACCGTGTAATCATTTTCCTTTGGAAAGATTATCGTTGATAATTATCGTATTAGAATCGAGATCGAATCTTGTGAGGATCTATATGAGAGCATCTGTAAGCAGGAGTTGGGATGAAGACACCCGACATACACCCATTGTGAGTTGGACATGTCTTTTAGGTTTAAGGTTGCCTATGATGACAAACCTAACCTTATAAGATACCCAACCCGTGAAACCTGAAATGATTGTTGAAATTAGGATCTGATTATTGACTGCTGGTAGGGGGCAGGAGGTTATGTGAATATAAAATGTAGATCTTGAAGTGCAGGACGGGTAGCGAAGTTATGCCAAAAAATCTCACCTTGGAAAAATGAATTGATGATCTGAAAGATCATGGGAAATAAGTCCCCGTTGTATGGGACCATTGAGATAATGTAAAAGTTAGTTTGAAAGGCATATAAGCTGGATTTACCCTAGGACTTCAAGGACTGCGTGAATTATTTTCCGTATATCGAACATGATGAAATATATATCAAGTGAAAATCTGACTACTTCTTGATGAAGTTTAGATCGGCGAAAAGTTGCATTCATCGAAAACTCGTGAACATTGGTAGAGAAAGTAAGTCAACATTAAGCCTGATCGTATTCCCGTAGTTATGTTTGATGAAACTCGCGTATTGTAATGAATTACACTTGTGAGAAAAGACCCAAGGTGGAGGAAATACCTACGTGGCTTTAACTCTACAAGAAGCGAGTAGTAAGATAAATCGATCTTTGAGGACAAAGATCCTGTTTAGGGGTAAATGCTGTGACAATCCGTCAATTTATGGTTGATATTTTATTCTCAAGTATTATTTAAAAACATTATTTTAATGTGATAATATGAACTCACTTATTTTTGGGAAGAAATTTCTGGTTTACGTCTTGAAGTAGCATTGACTACGTCTAAACCGGAGGACTCTACGTTACGTGCTTACGTTTACATACACCGTTTTGGTGACAGTCCGACACTTCAGGAAATAAATTTATCCGTGAATATTATTTTGGGATTTTAAATTTGTGTTGGTTCATAAATTCACAAATTTACGAGAAGAGATTAGGACTTACGTGAATAATTTAACGTCCTTTACGACTAAACCGAAAACCTTAGGATTACGTATTTACGTTTTTAAACTCCATTTTTGATGAGACACTTTTTATTATATTCGTTTTGTGCCATTGATTCATAATTTATAAAAACGTTTTTGTAAAACGACCCGAGGGCACGCAAATCGAGGAAACTAGAATCAAGGAGTACTCGTAAATTATTGGGGATGAGACAAGTTTACACTTTCCCACCCCCAAAACATGTGGCATCCAAGCTTAGCCATCACACTTTGATGTGGCAAGTTTATATCAACTTTGGGACACTTGTCCCATAAGTCTTCCAAAGGTAACAAAACTAGCTAAAAACCACCAACTCAAACCATTTACACATTTGATACATACAAAACAACTCTCATCTCTCTCTCTACTCCCTATGAACGTCCCATATCACCACCAACACCACCATAGATCAAAATTTACACCACAAATCTTGTGTTTAACTTGCACAAGATGATAACCCTTTGAAGACTTGTTGATTTGAGGTGATCTTAACATCTAAAAAGGAGATTTCATGAAGATCAAGGGCTGATTTCTCAAGTAGTCTACATATTCTTGGTGATCCTAGAAGTGGTATTGATATCTCATAAGATTGGTTACCCAAAACCAAGTCTTGTTCATCCAAAATCTCATCATTTCATCACTTTGGTGATATAGAGATTGTTCTTCCTATCCTTTTGTTCTTTTGAATATGTAATCTTGTATTTTCTTTATTTATGTATATGTATATGATGATATATGATGATAAAAATATTATGTGGGGATCATGTGTTGATAAACATGGTTAAAAAGATGGAAAACCATATGTAAAAAGGTTAAAATCTTGCTTAATTTAGTTGGCTGTATAAAATAAGTAAACAACCATATTTTAAACTGATAAAAGGGTATGGAAAAATAAATATACAGTAAGTATTAAGTCTTTTACACATGTGAGAGTTGGCAATGCAATGAAATCATTATAATGAGTGAGATATGGTCAAAACAAAATTGATGTACCAATCTGAATAGTCTGTTTTGTGAGGACTGTTAGGGACACTTAGACTTGGATTGAGCAGTAGCTAAAACTAAGTTATTTGTAGCACAAAATATGAAGTTTATTTCATCCAAAAATCAGCTTGTATATCCTTGTAGAACTCAAGATATGATAAAAATGGTGAAAGTGAAACTAAAAATCAGATTTGTGAAATTAAAGTATAATAGTATTATAATAGCACTCAAGTAAATAATATATAAAATGTAAATTAAAACCCACTAACTTATATATCACATATAATTAAGTATGTACAATAATAAATAAATGAGACATTTTATAAAAATGGCAATTTGTTAAGTTTTATAAGTTATAAAACTATAAACATGAATTTTACGTCTTTTCGGCTAAAATCCATAAATTAACGTTTTCGTCAATTAAAACTTAGACGGTCGGACCCGTCTAATGTAAACTTTTTACAACTCATATACTGATGTATAAGTATATTTGACAAGTGAAAACCGATAAAACCCGAGCTTTATAACATACGGACATTAACGGACCAAATTAGCATTATTGGACTATTAATCCAACTAATTTGGCTAAACACTAATAAAATTGCTTATTGGGCTTAACCCACTTGGGCCCAACATGTAAGCATAGGACTGATGTTAAAAGTATAAGATGGACTAATATAAGGTAATGGTCCCATAATAGGCTTATTGGACCTTGACAAGTAAAGAAGTTAAACTAGTGAAACTAGTATGAAAATTTACCAACACATGACACTATAATGAGTAAATAAAGATGTACAATCCCACTTGATCATCATCATATTTATAAAATCATCATATATATACATATCCATTGTTTTTATAAAGTCATTGGACAAGAGTCTAAGACGAGTATTATTTGTCTAGGTTTCCGTGATTGAAGCACGTACCGTACATCCAAATCGCCGATAACCTCCTTTCCCAATCAACGTGAGTTCATAGCCTCGCACTCTTTTAAATGTTTTTATGAAATGTTTTATAAACCCGAGAGGGAGATAACATGTTAGTTTTGATAAAATAGGACACCATTTGTCCCGATGGTTTGTTTATTGCTTTGGACCCGAATGATTGTATGACCCGATGAATGATTATATGACCCGATGTATGAAATAAAATGGATTATTAAAGTTAGGTTATGTCACTAAAAGTCCCATTAGCGTGAATTGTGAACTACCGGGATTTGGTAGACGCTTGTGCATATAATAGTACTATTTGGGGAAGATCACCCCAGTTCGCGCCTTGACGGTTGATCCCCGTCGTGCCACATTGATTGGTAAGCGAATTTATGTATGAGAAGACTTATATAAGCGTGATTATTGTGACGACACGCTGTTTTAGATGGGCAAATAAGTTTCGGGTTAGCTACCCGTTGTTTGTTATAGTAAGGTAGCAATGTCATGGGGCTTATAATAATCCAATATTGAAAATACTGATATACGCATTGAATCACGATATGTTGCCTGACTAGCAATACGGGGTCTTATTATTGATATTATGTTCATGTTTTGGTTTTACATAACCATATTCATATAACGGTTTTTATTTAACTCTATACAACGTTATAAAACGTATTGTATGATGTTTTTACGACATTGGTTCGTATAATGGTTTTGAAGGCAAAAGCCTATATTATGATTTTGACAAGGATTTGTATAAAATGTTTTTGGCCTATTTTATGGCCTACGACAAGGAATTGTATAAAATGATTTTCGGTAACAATTATATATACCGATGATATATTAATGGTTTTTATTAAACTCTATGAATTAACTCGGCGTTTTCACTGACCTTTTCTTTTAACATGTTTTTTCTCAGGTACTTGAAGGTAATTCTCGGGAAGATGACAAGAATTTATGGCCCGCACTTAAATAACAAATTTCCATTCAAATGCTTTGTAAACTTGTATGAAATACTATGACTTGGGACCTATGTAAATTTGATATTCATGAATGAAAAATGCTTTATTATTAAACGACACGATTTTTATGCGTTGTCTATGATTTGAGTAATGTGTTATCCCGTAACACCAACGAATCTTCCGCTGAACTAAAGTATGAATATTTGGGGGTGTTACACAACTTGTTCTCGGTTGGACAATTCTGTGATTCAGACTTAGAGGTAGCCTTCAGAAGTCATACGTGTTTCGTAAGGGATCTTGAAGGAATTGATTTGTTGAAAGGAAATCGTACCACCAACCTTTACACCATTGATCTCTTTAAAATATCGGCTGCTTCTCCAATTTGTCTCATGGCCCGAGCCACATCAACAAAGTCATGGTTATGGTATCAAAGTTTATCTCATCTAAATTTCGATGCCATCACCCAACTAGCAAAAGGTAATCTCGTTACTGGTCTTCCAAAGTTCAAATATACAAAAGACCATCTTTGTTCATCATGTGAGCAAGGTAAAATCAAGAAGAAGCCTCACAAACCCAAACTGTTCCCAATTCAACAAATAGGTTACATCTCCTACATATGGATTTGTGTGGCCCAATGAGAATCAAAAGCATTAATAGAAAGCGGTATATCCTAGTGATTATAGATGATTATTCTCGTTACACATGGGTTCATTTTCTTGTTTCAAAAGATGAATCCCCTAGTGTAATTATCAACTTCTTGAAGAAAACATCAGTGCTATGCAAGCCCTTGTCATCATTGTAAGAACGGATAACGACACAGAATTCACCAGTCAGCAATTGAAAGCTTACTTTGACGAAGTTGGGATTTCTCATCAAACCTTGGATGTAAGAACTCCAGAGCAGAATAGAGTTGTGGAACAGAGGAATCGTACGCTTGTTGAAGCTGCTCGGGCTATGCTTCTCTCCTCCAGTGCACCGTTATTTCTTTGGGTCGATGTCATTGCTATTGCATGTTATACTGAAAAGCGCTCCATTATTCACACTCAATTCAATAAAACACCTTATGAGATCATTAATGGATGAAAATCGGATATATCGTTTCTACATGTATTTGGGGCATTGTGTTATCCAAAGAATGATCGTGAAGATATTGGTAAATTCGAACCTAAAGGTGATATTGGATTTTTCATTGGTTATTCTTCAACTGCTTGTGCTTACAAAGTTTATAATCTACGGACAAGAAAGGTAATGGGGACTATGAATGTTACCTTAGATGAACTTTCAAGAATGGCATCTTAACATCGAAGCTCAAATCTCGAGCTTCAAGGTCAGACTTCTGGACACGTGAGTTCAGGACTCCCGCTTCGATATATACCGTCAGCAATATCATCGTTACAACCCTCAGAACGTGATTTGGAAATTTTATTTAGGCCAATTTATGATGAATATATGGAGGGTCCTTCATCGTCAGATGTCACTCGAAATGCCCCGGCTGCACTTGCTACTGTGGCTTGTCGACGTATAGTCGGTATTCGGCCCAGCCCAACAGGCCCGCGGCCCACACACACCTAACTTATCCTTCAAGAAACCCTAGCACTATATAAACAAGGCTAGGGGTCTCATTCTACAACAGGTTCTCTCTCACAACTACACCTCTTATACCACATATTAATCCGATACTAACTTGACCGTCGGAGGTGGACCCCGGGGCTCCGGCCTCGGGTCCACGTCTAACCGGTTTACCTTTGTTTGCAGCATTACTCAGGACCGGGGAAGACGATGAACGGCCCAGGAGAGTCGTCGAACCGGCCCAGCCAAATTATGCTCCAACAAGTTGGCGCCATCCGTGGGACCCTGAACATACTATGTTTCGTGATCTCATATTACCGAAAGTGAAAATCAATTTCAAAAACCGGTAACTCAAAAACTTTCGCACGTCTTCTTTTTGTTAAGTGCATTATACATCCAGCCATGCACAAGCTACGTTAAAAACTTAGCTTTCATTTAATTTTTAATATTCATGGTGCCTAGAATAATTTACTAGTGCAATTTTTCTTTTCCAAAAATTGAAACATTGTTGGTTCAACGATTCTACACGTGTTTTTTGTTCCTAGGACATTATCTAGTCATCTAATCATATATAAATCATAGATGAATAGATGACGGCACCATGTTTGATGTTTTCAACAATAAAACAACATGTTGGAATGTAGTACAGTACCAGTCCGGTTATGTAGTATAGTGCCATCTTTTATGTTTTCACTGATTCAAATATATAAACAACATCCTACAAAGAATGTTAAACGGCAAAATAATAGCGACTAAAATTCATGATCCATATATTCTGTCGTAGATGCTTGCCCCCGCAATTATAATTTGTGCGTATGCAATATTGTCTATGCATATAATATCTTCTAAATATTGTTTTTTTTTAAAAAAAAACAATAAGTAACACTAAGATATTATCTTTATTTACTTTTTATATATTAAAAAAAAGATATTATACACATCTTTTGCATTCAAAAATCTTATCAATATTTTTCATATTAATAAAAAATATTGCATAAATCTTTTAAATCAGTAAGCAGATTTACATATATCTCCTGATTTGGTTATAATATTTTCCGGATACATCGCATTGCGACTACTAATATCGTGTTGCGGTCCGATCTTTTTTAAATAATTGCGGCCTTGGCCTATCCATCCGCGATAGTTCGCATGTTTGGACATATTTTTATTTTTTAATCCGCGGTCATGGCCCGTCCATCCGCACTTATATGCACACTCAATAATTATTTTATTTTTCATTCGCGGTTATGGTATGTCCAGTCGTGCTCGTTTGTATGTTCGGTCAAATTTTATTTTTTCATTGCGGTCATGAGCCGCGTCTTCCATAACTATTCCGCAAGTCCGGGTATATTATTTATATTAATAACGGCTATTACACATATCATTTAAATTACTACAAGATAGTCTTTAGGGTATATTCTGATATTTTTTAAATCGGTAAGATATATTACATATATTTTTATATAATATGTTTATCATTCGCGGTCATGGTACGTCCATCCGTGCTAGTCCGTACACTCGGATATATTCTGCCTACGGGCGTACATGTACACATCGTTCCCAGGTGGAATAAGAGGATTGAGTGAACCTAATAATTCAACTTGTCGTATAAGAGGGATGCAACCCCAACGACCACGGATCATGTATCCTTGTTAGACACCTTGCTCACAAGACGTTGTAGTAAGTTTCAAAAACATACCGTGCCTCCCGAGCCGGACTTGTTAAAAGACACACTGTGCACGTCTAACAAAATTTTGTCAAAAATTTGACCGTCCTTATGGTAAATACGGTACGCCGCACGTAATGGCATAACGCATCCCATAAGTTAGTTAAGATACGTCTTATACTATGTGACAATTCGCGGTTATGGCAAGATCCACCCGCGTTGGTTTGCATGTTCAAACCTAATCTCTATCTTTTGTACGCGGCTATGGTACGTCCATTCGCGTTGGTCTACGCGACCGTAATTTTTTGAATACTTGATTAAGTTTAATATTACTAATCGAGTTTAGCACCATTAAACTTGGGGGGCTACCAGGGTATAATAATACCACTATTTACGTGCAATCTTTGGATATATTTGTTTGCCGCAGAAGTCCGCCTTCTGTCGGGTTATTCCTTTGCCATGGAAGTATCTCTTCTATTGGCTTATTCCTTCACCGCGGAAGTACTCCTTCCGCGCGCTTATTTCTACGCCATGGAAGTATTTATTCCATTGGCTTATGCCTTTGCCACGGAAGTATCTCTTCCGTTGGCTTATTCATGCGCCGTGGAAGTATCTTTCCACGTGTTCGTTATCTTTCGCCGTGGAAGTATTCTTCCACGTGCTCATTATTATTCGTCGTGGAAGTACTCTTCCACGCACTTATTATCATCGTCGTAGAAGTATCTCTTCCACGTACTCTTATCTTAGCCGTGGAAGTATCTCTTCCACGGGCTTATTATCTTCGCCGTGGAAGTATCTCTTCCACGTGCTCACTATTATTCGTCGTGGAAGTACTCTTCCACGCACTTATTATCATCGTCGTGGAAGTATCTCTTCCACGTACTCTTATCTTAGCCGTGGAAGTATCTCTTCCACGGGCTTCTTATCTTCGCCGTGGAAGTATCTCTTCCACGTGCTCATTATTTTCGCCGTGGAAGTATCTCTTCCACGTGCTCATTATCTTCGCCGTGGAAGTATCTCTTCCACGTGCTTCTTATTTTCGCCGTGGAAGTATCTCTTCCACGTGCTCATTATTTTCGTCGTGGAAGTATCTCTTCCACGTGCTCATTATCTTCGTCGTGGAAGTATCTCTTCCACGTGCTTCTTATTTTCGCCGTGGAAGTATCTCTTCCACGTGCTCATTATTTTCGTCGTGGAAGTATCTCTTCCACGTGCTCATTATGTTCGCCGTGGAGGTACTCCTTCCACTGGCTTATTGTCTTCGCCGTGGAAGTACTCCTTCCACTGGCTTATTGTCTTCGCCGTGGAAGTACTCCTTCCACTGGCTTATTGTCTTCGCCGTGGAAGTACTCCTTCCACTGGCTTATTGTCTTCACCGTGGAAGTACTCCTTCCACTGGCTTATTGTCTTCGCCGTGGAAGTACTCCTTCCACTGGCTTATTGTCTTCGCCGTGGAAGTACTCCTTCCACTGGCTTATTGTCTTCGCCGTGGAAGTACTCCTTCCACTGGCTTATTGTCTTCGCCGTGGAAGTACTCCTTCCACTGGCTTATTGTCTTCGCCGTGGAAGTACTCCTTCCACTGGCTTATTGTCTTCGTCGTGGAAGTACTCCTTCCACTGGCTCATTATCTTCGCCGTGGAAGTACTCCTTCCACTGGCTCATTATCTTCGCCGTGGAAGTATCTCTTCCACGTGCTTGTTATCTTCGCCGTGGAAGTATCTTTCCACGTGCTTGTTATTTTCGCCGTGGAAGTATCTCTTCCACGCGCTTGTTATCTTCGCCGTGGAAGTATCTCTTCCATGTGCTCCTTATTTTTACCGTGGAAGTATCTCTTCCACGTGCTTATTATCTTCAACGTGGAAGTATCTCTTCCACCTTCTCATTATTTTCGCCGTGAAAGGATTCTTCCACGGCGCATCATTATTTTCGCCGTGGAAGTATTCTTCCACGGCGCATCATTATTTTCGCCGTGGAAGTATTCTTCCACGGCGCATCATTATTTTCGCCGTGGAAGTATTCTTCCACGGCGCATCATTATTTTCGCCGTGGAAGTATTCTTCCATGGCGCATCGTTATTTTCGCCGTGGAAGTATTCTTCCACGGCGCATCGTTATCTTTCGCCGCGGAAGTACGTCTTCCGCTGGCTTATTGTTTTCACCACGGAAGTACATCTTCCGCTGTCTCATCGTTTGCCATGGAAGCAGGTCTTCCACTGGCTCATACTTTTTGCCACGGAAGTACGTCTTCCGTTGGTTCATATCTTTGTTATGGAAGTACGCCTTCCGCGATTCATTACTTTGCCCGACTACGGAATGATTTTTCAAAATTTTATATTTTTTGACCTTAATTGGACGGGGCCTGATCAACCGTGTTTAGTGCAGGAAAAATCGTGAAAATTGTTAAGTCATTATCTAAGTCGTGGTCATAAGACGGATGTAAATATCCGCATCAACTTGCCACAGAGGTACGCCTTCTGTTGTCCTTAAGCCGAATAAAATATTCGCACTATCCTGCATCATTAGTGGGTATAAAAGGTACGCCTTTAAATATTCACAATGCAGCATACGGGTTCCACCTCCACCTTCATATAACCTTCTTGTCATCCTCACGTTAGAGATGAATAAGAATGATACCTTGCCAATGCCAGTGTTACCCCGGCTATAGAACACGCTTTCTTCTTACGGGGTCCTTACCGTCTAATCACGGGAAACCAAGCATTCGAGCACAACCACCCGTCTTACGTATACATGTTTTCCCATTTCTTTCGACATGGATACGCTTACAGGCAGCAGATATGGTATAAAGTCTAGTAACCTTGGTAACAACCTCGCATACTAGACTAGGGGGACATGATGACGTATAGTGGCTACACTCACTATTCGCAACCCCAACCCATCATCTTTTTGCTAAAGGTTTTCCATTTACGAGTGGAGCCATATGTTACGGACGACCCACGAGGATGTCCTAGCAGCAAGCCGCACGCGGTTGTTTAGTGAGCATGATACACGAATGATTCTAGCATAACATGATCATGGACCATATCATACTAGACTGGGGGACATGTCGACGTATAGTCGGTATTCGGCCCAGCCCAACAGGCCCGCGACCCGCACACACCTAACTTATCCTTCAAGAAACCCTAGCACTATATAAACAAGGCTAGGGGTCTCATTCTACAACAGGTTCTCTCTCTTAACCACACTTCATATACAACATATCGATCAAATACTAACTTGACCGTCGGAGGTGGACCCCGGGGCTCCGGCCTCGGGTCCACGTCTAACCGGTTTACCTTTGTTTGCAGCATTACTCAGGACTGGGGAAGACGATTAACAGCCCAGGAGAGTCGTCGAGCCGGCCCAGCCAAATTATGCTCCAACATGGCTCAAGAACCTAACTGCATATACACCAACGACATCTTCTTCTACGCCATCTATGTCAACCTCAACCATATTGACTCCAAATATTCCAACCACTTCCTAACATGCTGAAGCGTCTCAACAACATTCTCAGCAAACTCCTACTCGTGTTCGTCTTCAGAATGATATAGTTGTTGAGAATGCAAACAATGCGATGCTCAACGAACATAAGTTTATTTATCCATTTGCGGCTTCCATAAGTATCACTCATCCTTCAACACCATATGTGGATCTGTCGAGCTCGCATCAAGTTTCTCATACACTTCCACATGAACACAAATGGACTAAGGATCATCCTTTAGTTCAAGTGATTGGCAATCCCTCACGACCAGTCTCAACCAGAAATCAGCTGCGTACCGATGGCGATATGTGTATCTATGCACTATCGGTCAACACAATGGAACCAACAAATGTTAAAGAAGCAATGAGCGGCCCAGCATGGATTGACTCTATGCAAGAAGAAATAAATCAGTTCATTCGACTTGATGTATGGGTGTTGTTCCACGTCCGGATAATATCGATCCCCTTACTTTTAAATGGTTCTTCAAAAACAAGCTGGATGAAGAGCAAACGGTCATAAGAAACAAGACTCGGTTGGTTGTAAGAGGTTATAAACAGCCAGAGGGAATTGATTTCGCAAAACCGTTCGCCCCGATTGCTCGAATGGAAGCTATTAGGATTTTCTTGCCATACGCTGCACACAAATCGTTCACTGTGTATCAAATGGGCGTGAAGATGGCTTTCTTGCATGGGTCGTTAAAAGAAGATGTGTATGTATGACAACCTGAAGGTTTCATCAACACCGAGCATCCAAGCCATGTCTACAAGTTGAAAAAGGAAATCTATGGTTTGAAACAAGCACCAAGGGCATGGTACGACGAACTATCATCTTTTCTTCTCCAAAATCACTTCAGTAAAGGACCATTGATCCAACATTGTTTATCAAGCACTACGACAACGACATCTTGGTGGCTCAGGTCTATGTAGATGATATAATATTTGGTTCCACTAACCCAAATTATTCCATATTATTTGCCGACCTTATGAAAAGCCGCTTTGAAATGTCGATGATGGGGGAAATGACGTTCTTCCTTGGTCTCCAAGTTAACCAATCCCCGTGGAATTTTCATAAATCAGTCCAAATATGTGCTCGAAATTCTAAATTCGAATGGAAAACTGTGATCCTATTGGTACACCAATGTACACTAAATACAAGCTTGATTTGGATAATAAAGGGACATTTGTAGATGCTACAATATACCGAAGTATGATCGGGTCCCTTATGTACTTAACTCAAGCAGACCGAACATTATGCATGCTACTTGTTTAGGTGTTCAGTACCAGGCTAAGTCAACCGAGAAGCACCTCAAAGAGGTTAAAAGGATCTTTTATTATCTCTGGGGAACCATTTACATGGGTCTCTGGTATACGAAGGATTCTGGTTTTAATCTAACTGGCTTTTCAGATGCCGACCATGCAAGGTGTCATGATACATACAAGAGCACCTCCGGTGGAGCACAATTCTTAGGCGAGAAGCTAGTGAGCTGGTCCTCAAGAAAGCAAGATTGTACGGCGTTGTCTACCGTGGAAGATGAATATGTGTCTTTATCCGTGTGTAGTGCTCAAGTCCTTTGGATGAGAACACAACTCATGGATTATGGCTTTCACTTTAACAAAGTTCCTATTTATTGTGACTCACAATCAGCCATTGCCATATCCTGTAACCCGGTCGAACACTCCAAGACCAAGCACATAGCTGTCCTATTCCATTTCATAAAGGAGCACGTGGAAAGAGGAATAATCGAACTGTATTTTGTCAAGACGGACTATCAATTGGCCGACATCTTCACCAAAGCTCTTTCTCAAGACAGATTTGATTTCTTGGTTCGTCGACTTGGTATGTGTATTTTCACTCCTGGTGAGCTTGAACGTCGTGAACATTTTCAGAAACCTTGTATATATCTATAATAAAATCAAAATACAAAAATATAAAACCTATAAAAACCAAATAAAAAATGAACAACTTTTTCAAAAATGCCAAAAATATTCTTCTTCGACATGTCTCTCAGCATCGAAAATATGGACGTAGAAATGTCGTTCAATAACGACACGGATATGTACATAAAGTTCGAATGGGAGTTCAAATGTTTTCAAAATATGTCTTTTCTATTTTCTTCTCATAATGGCTCACAGTCATATTTCAGACTGTGACCTGGACTTCAAATAAAGGAAAGTTGATCACCGATGATAACTTATCCTAAACAACGAGAAATTAATTTTTCTTGGTCATGAGCTTTTACAAAATATTCAAAATTCTAAAGCTCATGTACAATGGCTTATAGTCACATGTCAGACTATAACCCGGTACCAAAAGAAAGGAAAGTCTATGACTTATCCTCAACAACAGGAAATTAATTTTTCTCGGTCATGGGCTTATATTAAAAATTAAAAGTTTTAAGCTCATGAACACAAGGTCAATGTTCATTTATGTACATTATTCCTCAACAACGGGAAATTAAATTTTCTCGGATTTGAGCAAAAAATTTCAAGATGTTTTCAATATATATTTTTCAAATTCTTTCAAAATTGTGTGCTCATATACTCCCCTTTTTTAAATAGAATCTTTTTTCGAGGGGGAGTATAAAAATCTCATAACATATAGTTCCAAATTTTCATAAACTTTATTCTCTCCATGTTACATCACTAGTATATCAAAAATTTCACAAACACTTGCAATTTTTGAGGGGGAGAATAGTGATAAAATGTGATCAAAATGTTTGTTTTTGGATAAGATCTTTGATAATAAGTGCTTTCTTGTCCTAATATGTGTAAATACCTTTCATTTTATGATGCACATATGTAGGGGCATTTTTGGTGATTTAGAAAACTATCAAGGTGTAAACATCGATTTTATTAACGCATTGATTACTTTGTCAAATGTTTTCTGGTTATGATATTTATACCCTTCAACACATTAATTCACGAAGATATTGGTGTCAAAATGTGGTTAGGTATTCGTCCTATGATCCAACCAGAACCGAAGGGATCTTCCCATGGATAATCCATTAGAACTTATAAGTCCTTAGGAAAGATGGAGTAGTTGAGAGTATGGGAAAAATACCAACTAATGACTTAAGCTAGCACTGGAACAATCACAACAAGGTGCTAGTAATGACGTCTTGTCAAGCATTGAAGGGGGTTGAAGAATGAAAAAGAAATGTAAGGATAAAGGGTGTAAAGAAAGCAGTCCTCCATACAACTTAGGCAGAAGCCGAGTCAACACATCTACTATCAGAATCACTTAGATGATTTCTAGTATTGAAGACAAAGCATCATGGACCCAGTGATGCAATGCACAAGCCTTCCCAGCTTACTCAAGATTCTCTCAAAAGAAGTTTGTTTTATTGTCACAGACTTCAACTCATATATCAACTTTCTCACTCTGAGATAGTAGATATTGAAAAGGTGGCAGTCTGTTCCATCCTCTGATCACCAAATAAACGTGCACTTATAGAGTCTAGAGCCAATGAGATCCATAAAAAATCTCATTAGGACACTTACTCGATATATCAATTGTTGTTCATCATTAAAACATACTCAATAATTTACAGAGTCCTACGCTCTATCCGTGTGATATTGCCAGAACATTCAGAGTGGTACTCTCTAGTATTCACAATGATGAATGGAAATCCGTCCAGTGTTAACATCAAACAGCACTGTGGTAGGTCATATGTAAGATTCACTTGAATTGAACATATGTTAACTGGAAAGCAACATTGGTTTGATTCTTAATTGATTCACATTGGTTCCAGGACTCGACACAATATCTTTATGATCTTGCCAGAACGTTCAGAGTAATACTATCTAGTATTTACAGTGACGAATGGAAATCCTTCTAGTGTCATCATCAAACAACACTGTGGTAGGTAACTTGTGAGATTCTATATGAATCAAACTTGCGTCAACTGAAAAGAAATGATGGTTTGATTCTTAATTGATTCAAACTTGTTCCAGGAAATGAATTGACGACTTAATCCGCAGAATAAAACTGCATGATTCACTCTTTACTTTGAATTATCTTTCGAGATGTTCAAGTATTGAGAATGGCTACCACAGCCAGAAACCATGTCAAGGAAGTTCTTTAAACTTACCTAATCACAGGTACAATACTTGTACTGTATAAAAGGAAACTGGGGGAATGAAAACGGTGGCGCAACCTCAAGAGTCGTGATTCAAGACCACATACTCAAGTAAGTGAAGAAAGCTCAAGAACATCTAAAGACAAATACTTCCGCTACTCTAATCATCAAGGGAGATTGTTAACAAGCTTTCAAGACACGCAAATTATGAGTATGTGGGGAAAGACACAAGAACACAAGTTGGCAAAGTTTAAAGATCAAGTCAAGGAAAAGATCAAAGATCCAAGATCACAAGTCATGAAAGGAACTATGAAGGAGATCTCAAGACAACGAGCCTCAAAGTCTACAACAACAAAGAAGTGAAGTCACATATTACATGACCACCCTTTAGGCGGAGATTGTTAGCCGTATTTGATGTGATGTGTTGATCCTTTTAGTTGGATCTATATTCTGTTAAGAATTAGTATAATAGTTTGTAATCAAACTAAAACACTTTGAGCACTCTTACTAACACTAAATAAGTTATGCGGAATTTAACTTATAAAGCACAGAAGAACAGAATTACTTTTAACTATTCGATTCTCTTATTAATCGACTTGTATGAGGTACATGAAAGACATTGTACCTATGTTCCTTTTATAGAGTAAGGAACCCTAGAAACCTTAGAATATTCTATAAAGATAACTATATCACAGACGATATATTATCAATATTCCAACTATTTAGGTATATCACATAAGATATACTCTAATTATAACTATGACATATCTTATACAAAGATATATTCGTCCTAATCATCATAGCAGTACTTACTTTATAAGTAGCAGTACTTACTATGTACCGCGTTAACACTAACGGTACTTACATAACACTAACAGTACTTGGAATGTACTAACGGTACTTGACACTTAACAAATAATTCCCAACAATCCTCCCCTAAACAATAAATGATAACTTGTTGTATTCTTGTTTCTCTTGTACTGGATGTATTAGAAATACATGTCTTCAGTCTTTCCTTCATCCTTGGATTGAACTTGGTAATTTGTATTTATATCCAACTTAATGTAGCCAAACACTTCAAATGTAGATCTTCTTCTGATAAGACAATCTTCAAACATTATGAGCATCATCTTTGTCTTCAAACTATGATCTTCTTGTGTCTTCTAATCATTCATTCATCTTTGAAGCATCAGTTTTTGTCTTCTTGAGTTTAGTCCTTGAACTCTTGATCATAAATCTTTCTCTTGATTTGATGATAACAAAACCTTCTAAGTATTATATCTTTTAATACTTCTTTGTCTACAATCTTCATACCTGAAATAAAACAGTTAACAACAAACACCAATTTGTATTGGCTTTATGATTTTTAGCAAATCATCAGCTATCAACGATTTGATAAATTCTTTAACAGTTAGCCGTACACTCTGGAATAGCCAATACTTTATTCACAAAGAATAAGGTGTAATGAAAACCTTATAATTTTTGGTAAATTGTCAACCATCAACGGATTTGATGAAGTCTTTACCTAGTACCGTTTTTCTAGGACTAGCCAACTCTTTGTCTCGAAACAAGGTGAGTTAGAACCATATAGTTTTTAGCAAACTATCAGCTTTCAACGGATTTGATAAGTCTTTACCACAAACCGTTTGCTTATGGACTAGCCAGTTCTTATGTGTGTTAGACATGGTGAACTGAGAACCATTTATGAAGTGTGACTGAAAGTCAGACACTTAAGATTCTTTCTTAGCTTCTTCCTCATCTTTCAAATCCTTGATTTGCTGTTTAACCATTCTGATCAACTCCAAAGCATCAGCAGACTCTTCTGTAACTTCTAATTGTTGTTCTAACATCCTTTCCAACAATTTCCTTTTGAAGGATTAAGTCTTCTCTTGCAGCATATAATATGTAACATCATCTACATCTAAAATATGCAATCCACATGACCTATAATATCTCCAGTAACTAGGAACTTGATCCTCTAATACCTTCAACATTTCTTGATCACATTTGTGTGGCTCATACATAAAGAGAAATTCCCTATATAATAGTGATACTTCAGTTTTACCTGCACTGGCTTCTTCAACTAACCTTACAAGATCTTGGATATCTTGTTTGTCAAGAATGTGAAGAATATCTTCCAAAAGTCTGAATATCCTTTTTGTGCCATCAGATCTCTGAATTCCATGAGCTTCAAGTCCTTGATCTGTAGAGTAAATCCACTTAACAATGGATGCTCTTTTTCCAAAAAACTCTGTATCAATACATTGATCTTCAAAGTTCACAATCTTCAAGTACTTCCTTAAGCTCTCATCATCATCACTATCTTCTGCTGTAGTTTTAGCTCTCTTAGCTTTCTTCTTTAGCTTTGTTGATCTTTTCCCTTTAACACTCTTGGAAATTCCTTCAAGTTCTGTTAAACCCTCTTCCAAGCTTGTATGTACCGTTTCCTGAGTATGTACTGTTGTATGTACTATTGACTGTGTATGTACTACTTGTACATTTTCAGTCTGAGCAATACCTTGAGTTTCAACTCCTGTATTCATCCTTTGAGCAGTCTCTTCCTCCCTTGAACTTACTCTCTCCTTTCTATTCTTCCTCACATAAGTGGTCTTGATAGGTGGAGATGTACTTGTAGGTTCATCAGTACTTGGCTCAATTCTAGGAGTACTACCAAATTGTCTTTGTTGTTGTAAACGTTTCTTGAATTCTTCAACAGCTTTCTTGTCTCCTTCAGATCCAATCTCAACAAAATTCAATTCAGTCCTCTTACTTTGCTCATACAAAGTCTTGATTTCTTCAAAATTCTTCTTGACCAGCTGAATATGAGTAAATCCTTTTACTTTCTTTAGAAATTTCATCATTTGATTTCTAATCTGCATAGTAGTTGGAGGCTTAATCTTTTCTTTCCTTCTCTTTTCAGCAAAGAATCTTTGTTGCTCCCTTACTAGATCATCAATCAATCTTGATTTCTCTTCTTCATCATATGCATCTTTTTCTTCAGCTATCAATGAGTCTGTAAGAAGCTCACTTGCATGTATCTCAGCTTGAATCCTGTCATACTCTTGTATGTTTCATTCTTGCTGTATCCTTTTAGCTTCTAACAAATTTTGCTTTGCTGCAAGTTCTTCCTGTAATTTATCTTCACGAATTTGTGCTTGCATTCTATAAGCAAATTCCTCATCATGGTCAATTTTATTAAATCTGTACATGACTTTTTTTATATCATCATCTGAATCACTTTCATCTTCAGATTCTGACAATAATTGCTTCTTCCCCTTATCCTTTGGATTTATCTTAGGTAGCTTCTTCTTCAGTTTGACAGCTACTTTTTCATTAGCTAACTGTTGAATGACTATACCTTTTGTAGGTGTGAAGCTTGAACTTTCTTACCTTGAATTTGATCCTTTGTATTAAGAACTTCTTGTTGTGTCTTTTTCTCTACTTTTGCTTGCTTAGTCTTCTCAACTAAATTATTCTTTAAATCAAGCAGCAATTGGGCTAAAGTCTCATTTTCTCCAAATGAAATTTTACTTTCTAGTGAAGGATGATCACCAGCGGTACTTGCATTTGGCTCAGCAGTATTTGCAATTGGCTTAGCAGTACTTGGGTCTTCAACAATGTCAGTAGTACTTGCATTCGACTTAGCAGTACTTGGATCTTCAACAAAGTTGACTTCACCAGTATTAGACACACTTGTTTCTTCAATCACTTGAGTATCCCCAGATGCTTTATCTTCCATAGAAGCCATCATATCAACTTGCACTTCTTCAGTCTTATCTGTTTTATTGCTTTGTGGTGATAGATCAGGAAACTGATTAGAAATTTCCTCCAATTTCTCATAGAAAGCACTCCAATTAGCTTGAGGTGGTGATTGAACTGATGGTTCTGGTTGAGTTGCCAATGTCTCTACAACTTGTGGCTCCTCTGGTTGATTTACCAACTTTTCTTGAACTTGTTCTTGAACTTGTTGTTGAACTTGTTCTTGAACTTGTTCTTGAACTTGTGGTTCCTCTGGAGTAGGTTGTGGGTCTTCCTGTTGAATCTCCATATCTGAAGGTCCATGCACACCAGTCTCTAAACTAGTTCCATCTTTAAAAGTCCCCATGACATCTTCATCCAATTCAAAATTGATGTCATTTCCAGAGATCCTTGTTTGATTATCAGAAGAAGGTGGTTGTTCTTCATTATTCCTTCCCTGTTCTTCATTATTCCTCCCCTGTTTGGTTGCATTCAGTTGCCTTTTCTTGAGGTTCATGAACCTTTGCTTCCTGATTGCAGATGTCTGAACAGATCTATATTGCCTCATCCAAGATGACACTTTGTTCCTTAACTTGAGTAAGCTAGCTTCTAATTCAACAATTTTCTTGTCTTGAACAAGCTTATCTTTCTGCAACACCTATACCTGTTGGGACAAACTTGTACACAAAGCATTTAAATTTGCAACATCTACCACCTCTGGTGCTTGTGCTTGTGGTGAACCACTAGCAGCAATAAAAAGCAGCAGGTGTGTGGATCATCTCATCAGTATTTGGTGGAATACCAACATTGTGAGAAGAAGATTGTGAATCTTCTAGAGAGTGGGAGCTCTGGTGAGAAGGAGTTTGCTGAGAAGCACTAGCATTGCTAGGTTCCTTACCTTCTTGATTGGCAGGTTGGGCTAACATATGACCAAACAATAGTGTTAATGTTTCTGTAAAGGCATTGCCTTGTTTGGTCAAGAAAGAGAAAGTTCTCTTTGTGAATGAAGGAACATCCCATGTATCAGTTAATGCTGGTAGGTTAGGTATTTTATCACTAACTAAAGCCTGAATGAATCTAGGATACATTAAAAACTTCTTAGTCCCCTCCAAATTCCTAGTCATGCCTTCAAAAATTAATTTTGAAAAATTAAAAACCCTGTTATTTGCTAGACAAATACCAGCAGATGCCAATGCAGCAGGTATTTAATCAAAAGATGTACTTTTTGAACTTAAACAGTGAATAATAGCATGAAAAAGCAATTTCCATTGAGTTGAAAATAATGCTTTAAAGAAAGTAAGACTTTCCCTACCACCCCCATAGCCCATGGCTGCAAGGCCATCATGAATCTCTGTATTATTAAGCATACTAAGTCCATTTTCATCATTAAGTCTCAAACTTGCTCGTAGCAGTACTTTAGTGACATATATATTCCTATGATTAACCCTAGCCTTAATGCAAGGTTGATCAAAACGAGTAACTAAAACAGCAGTATCCCAAAATTGTTCAACAATGGGTATAGAGACAACTGGACTTACAGTAAGTGCGAAACAAACATGACTTCGAGGGATAGGAAACCAAGCATCTCATGGAAACCAAGAGAGTCATCATTCGTAGCAAGATTCGCAACCAAATTTTCCTTAGAGATTACTTGTAGAGCAGCCATTAGTATTTTTGATGATCGAAAGATTAGAGAGAAGGTTATAGAATCAAGAGATAAAAATAAAAGATTAGGTGAATCAATTGTGTAATTGGAGTAAGTATTTAATTAAATAACAAACCCAAGCGCGAAGAAACCGCCAAATTTACAAAAGAGACCCTTAACGGTACAATGGACATGTAGCGGTACATGGAACATAAGCGGTACTTGGAGTGACAACGGTACCTCACAATTTTGACCAGTTCATGCTTTCCACTAGACATGTAACCTCTTTTATCTTTTTCTATAAACCTGCAATAACATCAAAAACACAAAACATAGACTATACAATAAAAATTATAAAAATTTGTACAACTATTACCTCCCCTCAACATATGCAGCATGTTATTGGTTGAGCATACCAAAATGTGTCACCAGGAATTCGAATCTCTTTGCATCAAATGCCTTGGTCAACAAATCAGTTACATTGTTGTCTGTATGAACCTTCAAGACTTGAATAAGCTTTTTGTCATAAGCATCTCTTATAAAGTGATGTCTTATTTCAATATGCTTAGTCTTGGAGTGAAATTCTGGATTCTTGACAATGCATATAGTACTTTCATTATCAATGTAAATCTTGGTGTTCATGAAATTGAACCCATAGTCCAACAATTGATTTTGAATCCAAAGTACTTGTCCACAGCAATGAGCAGCAGCTACATATTCAGCTTCAGTTGTAGAAGTAGCAACAATGGTTTGCTTCTTACACTGCCATGATATGAGTCTTCTGCCTAGGAATTGACAACCTCATATTTTGGATTTCCTATCATGATTTGCTCCAGCATAATCACTATCTAAGTAAGCTTCCAATTCAAAGGTGGAATCTCTAGGATACCATAATCCTAAATTAGGTTGACTTTTAAGATATTTAAAAATCTTCTTCACAGCATAAAGATGTGACACCTTTGGATGAACTTGGAATCTTGAACAGGCACACACAGCAAATATTATATCTGGTCTTGAAGCAGTAAGATACATCAATGAACCAATCATTGACCTATAGAGATGAATGTCAACATCTTCTCCATGTTCATCTTTTGATAAAGATTTCTTGGCTTCAAAAGGTGTGCTTGTACTCCTTGTATCCATACATGAAAATTTCTTTAAGATTTCAGCAACATATTTATCTTGGCTGATAAATATTCCATCTTTCCTTTGTTTGACTTGCAGTCCCAAAAAGAAAGTTAGTTCTCTCATAGAACTCATTTGAAATCTTCCTTTCATCAAAGCTTCAAACTCTTCACACCATGTTTTCTTGGTAGAACCAAAAATGATGTCATCAACATAGACTTGAACTAGAATGATGTCTTTGGTATTTTTCTTGATGAACAGAGTTTTGTCAATGGTTCCTCTCCTATATCCATGTTCTAGCAGAAAGTTGGATAAAGTTGCATACCAGGCTCTTGGAGCTTGATGCAGACCATAAAGTGCTTTGATAACTTTGTAGACTCTATTGGGGAATTTAGGATCTACAAAACCTGGAGGTTGTGAGACATATACCTCCTCTGAAATAGTACCATATAGAAAGGCACTTTTCACATCCATTTGATAGACTATAAATCCCATATATGATGCAAAGGCCAAAAATAACCTAATGGCTTCTATCCTTGAAACTGGTGCAAAAACCTCATCATAGTCTATCCCTTCTTCCTGTCTGTATCCTTGAGCAACAAGTCTTGCCTTGTTCCTCACAACAACCCCTCTTTCATCCTTCTTGTTCCTAAAGACCCATCTTGTACCAATGACTCTTTTACCTGAGGGAAGATCCACAAGAATCTAAACCTTTTGTAGCTCAAATTATGTTAATTCTTCTTGCATGGCATCTACCCAAATTTCTTCATCAAGAGCCTGAGAGATATTTTTGGGCTCTACTTGAGATAAGAAATAGGCAAACAAACAATGTTGAGTATCTTTATGATTTGTCCTCTACTGTTGTTTGACATAACTCATTAGTGCATGAGTTTCAATTTTGGTTTGCAGTTGTCTTCTAGTTTGTACAACCGATTTTGGATCACCAATAATCTATGTAGTAGGATGGTTGTTGTTGACTTTATGAGTGGGAATAGAACTGACTGGAATTTCTATTTCCAAATTGTTGAAATCAGTTACTACACCCTGCTCATCATAGGAAGCTTTGGAGAAGATTCCTTCAGCTGGACTGGCATATAAGTCTTCATCGTCCAATGCATGCAAAATCTCTTCTAGTGAGTCAGCAGATTTAGCAGATTTTGACTTAGCAGTACTTGCAGATGAAGTACCGCTAGGTATAGTATGTACTGCTGAGTGTTGTGACTCAAAAGATTCTTCTCCTGAATGCTTATTAGCAGATGTAGCATTCTTTTCTTGATCTTGAAGCCTCTGAAGCTCATGGGGGGCTTGATCATCACTTGATGGCATGGTTTGCTTCTTGAGAGTTGCAGACATGGGAGTAACAGTAGGCATGTTTGACACATAGATATGAACATCTTCATCTGATGAAGAAACATCTTCTTGAGTACCTACATTAGTTTCACTTGACTCCTCACCTGCATTGTCAGTTTGAAAATCTTTTTGCAAAGAGTAGTAATCCATGGAGTTGGTTAGATAATCTAACTCAAACATCCAAGCATAACCTATTCCTGGAACATTTGGTTTATTTTCTAAGAAATTGACATGAGCATTTTCTTCAACTTTCTTAGTTTCCAAATTGTAAACCCTATATGCTTTACTTTGCAATGAATATCCTACAAGATATCCTGGATCAGACTTTCCATCAAACTTTCCCAAATAATCAAGAGTATTTAGTATGGACACATGACACCCAAAAGGTTTTAAATGACTTATTTTAGGCTTTACATTAGTCAAGAGTTCATAAGGTGTTTTGTTTTGAGGCTTAGTTACTAGGACTCTATTTAACACATAGCATGCAGTATTTATTGCTTCTGCACAAAAGGTATTTAGCAAAAGTGAATCAGCCAGCATAGTTCTAGCTGCCTCAATTAATGTCCTATTCTTCCTTTCAGCTACTCCATTCTGTTGTGGAGTTCTAGGATTACTAAATTGCCTCTTAATTCCTTTAGACCTACAGAATTCATCAAAATCAGCATTCTTAAATTCTGTTCCATTATCAGTCCTAATGATTAAAACATGTTTAGTGAACTGCTTTTCAACTAAAGTGATAAAGTCCTTTAGTAATTCACTTGTTTCACTTTTAAGAGCTAAAACAAAAACCCAACTGAATCTACTATAATCACCAGTTATGACTAGACAAAAGGTCTTATGGCTAATGCTTCTGATAGAAACTGGACCAAATAAATCCATATGCAAAAGATGCAAAGGTTTTGTCACAGTGTTTACAGTCTTGGTCTTACAAGAGGCTCTATGTTGTTTACCTTTTTGACAAGCAGGACATTTGAAATCATTTGAAAAGAGTTGTTAGGTAGACCTCTAACCAAATTCCTTTTTACCAATCTATTAAGATTCTTGAAATTCACATTACCTAACCTTCTATGCCATAAGTTTGACTCATCTAAAGAAGCCTTAGCTAGCAAACATGTAATACCACCTGTTGGAGTAATAGTATAAAGATTAAAGTGTACATATTTTCTTGCTTGGGTACTTTAAGCAGTATTTGAGATTCCTTGTGTAACACTCTCAAATATGCTCACATTAGCGGAAGGGTCCTTGAGTGTTACTTACTTGATACAATCGCACAATTATAAAAAACGGCTCAAAACGAGTCATTTTGATAAAACATCCATTCATTTATTCAAAAGATAAACATTTTATACACGGTCCCAGATAGTTTTAAAATTTACAAAACATAACAACGGTAAAGGTTGCATGGATTGATATAATTTATAAAAGCAGGCCAAATCATTTCAAATATGCAAGCTTCGTGAAACCACCTTACTTGAGTGCCTTCATATGGACCCTGAGATAAAACATGCTATAAAGTCAACAAAAATTGTTGAGTGAATCCGTAGATCTTAAATTAAATAAAGAGAACACAAGTATTTTGAATAACCTTTCGTGATTAAAAATTTATCGAAAGACAATTATGTTGTACGGACATAATTATCGGTGTTATTACATAAGCCTCATGACATTGAACGTTAACATATATTTATTTCAGCCCACCAACACACCAGCCAAGTGCGTATATTTCTCTCATACTAATGCATCCGATTTGCTCCAATACACATGTGCTTCACTACACATTGCGATAGCTAATCGCATCGGACTGGGCGTTACCCCGATAGATCTATCCATAGTATTAGCGTTCTTTCGATTAACAATTCATGATGGGATGTGGGTCTTTTTAAGGCTGTAAGCTAACTTATGTAATAACTTTCATCTAAGCATACAATCGGGTCCATTGTGTTCTATTTAAACATAAGCATGTTATCCCCTCGCGGGTTTTTTAAAACAAATAAATAAATAAAAGCGAGGCTACAAACTCACCTTAACGAATAACGAGTGAGTACAAAAAGCGAATATCACTAAAAGCGACTATCGGAAATAAACCACCCGAAACGCGTCCTTGTACTTCTACTGAGACATGTAAATATTGTCATATCTAGATCATGTGCGTGCCACTTCCTCATGTTCTCAATCGGAAATAGTTAATCCTCAATAAATCTTTCTATCACTTTTTGCTAATATATACAGTCTCTACTGACCGAAGATGAATTTATATATATATTAGAAATTTATCATTTGCTTTGTAACTAGATATATTGGTTATAGGTTTAATAAATATTTATTTGGTTGTGATACGTGTCACCTCATGCTAGACACAACCGAGTCATGTATGAGCTGGTATAAACGTGTCTATATTATTAAGTTATTCTCGTCTCTTAATTGACAAGCAATCTAGATAAAGCAAAGCAAGTAGTGGAAATATTAGAGCCTATGCTCTATTGCTAACATTTCATATTTATCAAGTAAATATTACATGATAATAAAGTAAAACCATATTCATAATTTGAATAGATTTTGGTTTATCACATTGAAACGTTTTTAACATATTCTTGAAATCTAGATTATGTGATTTTATCATCATATCATATGAATATATTTAGGTAAATTATTATCATTATTAGTTTTTAAACTCAATAAGTGAAAAGTTGAGTCGCTACAAATTTAGATCGTAGACACAAAAATATGTAGGTGCAATTACTGGGTAGAAACGCAAACGTTTCGTCTTAACCGCTAAAGGTTTAATACTTGGATTAGCCGTCACGTCATACCTCACGTTATCTATAATTTTGCTTTAGACTTTTACTCAAATAATCCATATTAGGATGACGAAGAAATAAATTGTTATCATATATTTGATAGTATCATTACTATAAAATGCACAATGTAAAAGTATAGTACTGTTCCTATTTTATTTTATTATTTTGCTTGATATATTGATGCATTCATGTGGTCTTAAACCACAACTTAATTCCTTCCATTTAAATGGCAAGTAAATTAATAGATGTTACATGTAGTTAAGCATTTACATGCTAATATGCTAGTACTAGTGACTAAATGAGCCAATACCAACAGACGTGGGGTTTTGATGTTGTTTCTTAAAACTCTTACATGAGGCGGTGATAAAGTGGTTCTTTTTTTTAATTTAGTTAACTTATATCTCATAAATGATAAAGCGGGTATTATTGAATTCTGATATTTTTAAAAGTTAAGCGATTTAAAAGGTACACGTAAAACACGGAAAATAAACGCTCAATATAAAATAAAAACATCGACATTCGGAGGACATTTATATTTGATAATTAAATGACTTAAAATAGTTAATGCATCAAATGAATGAACAACACTTAAAAGTTTAACGTAAATTACGATAAATACTTTTCAAAAGTTAAAATGGATCATAAATATAATAATATAGTTTCCACAACTTACAACGTAATTAAACGAAAACGTCGAAAATGTTAAATATCAAGACAATCGACAATAATACGTAAATTTTCGGGCATCCGTCGGTATCGCGATCGCTAGTAGTTCTCGTCACTCGTTAAAACGTAAAGCACGTGAAACAAAATAAATACAATAAAATGATTCTTATGATAATTTGAGAATAAAATATCGATACTTAACGTATTCCTTGCCTGTTTTCATCTAATTGACATTCTTACGTTAAGTTTCAAGCCATAACCTTCTCGGTTTGTCGATAATTTAAAATTCTCATTAAAGTAAACATATGATATGTAATTGTCGAGATTAAAATAACGATCTGAAATTGACGGATTGTCACATCATCCTCACCAAATTGGAATCTTCGTCGCGAAGATCAACTTGCGTTCTTCCTCGATCGCTCGTTGAAATTAAAAAGATAATACTATTTTGGACCTCGTCTTGAGTTCCATTAGACTTCAATAATAGGAATTCGAATTAGTTTCAGTTGCCTAAATTCCCTATCGATAATATCAACAAGTTCCTTGATGAAATGCAACGTACCGTTGATTCATACTTCATCAAGAGGGATTGATCTTTGTCAGAAAGAAATTTCTTTAAATTCGATATATGAAAAAGTTTTGTGAATTTCTTTTTGTAATTCTCTAGGTAATTTAAGTTTTCGTGCCACCGGACCTACTCTCGATATCATCTCGAATGGTCCAAACTAACGGGGACTTAACTTCTCACGTTTTCCAAAATATATAACACCTTTTCCATGGTGATAGCTTTGGCATAACTTTTCCACCTACCTTGAATTCTGAAGGTTTTCGCTTCACATTATCATAATTTTCATGTCTACTACGAGTGGCTAACAAACGATTCTTAGTTCGTGCGAGTATTATATTTATCGGAATAGAATGAGTAGAATCAATTAATCAACATTGACACAAATTGAATTAAATCCAGATTGAGTTTTCGAGAGCTTAACAATGAAATCCATTGTAATTTGCTCCTACCTCCCAAATTATAACGAATAACACAATCGTAATCACTTAAAGTCTTATTCAGCTCTCTAGTAAACGATGCACATACGCAACGAAACATCTTTCTTCTTAACGAGTAGAACAGGGGCTCCCTAGGGTGACGAACTCGATCGTACAAAACCTTTTATCAAATAGTTCTTGCAAATGCACAAATAATTGATTCAGCTCGGATGGTGCTAATCGACATGGCGCACGTGCCACAGTTGTAACACCGGGTATTAGATCACTTAGGGAATTTATTTGCCTTGGGGGCGGAAGTCTTGACAAATCTTCCAAAAACACTACGGGATAGTCACGAATGACTGGAACATTTTCTACTCACTTCTCTTATGATTTCATCGCTGATACTTGAGCTAGGAATAACTCACAACCTTTTTCAATATACTTACGAGCTCTAATGCACGAAACGATTTTTAGTTTGAAATTATTTTTCTCACTCAGTGACCTCATCAGCCTTGTCTTGAATTATGTGTCCCATAAGCTAATAAGCCATGTAGACAGCTTCACAACTAATAAATGGTTTAGAAGAAGTCACATTACCACATATATTCTTGGTCGGCCCGTGAATATACTGCTTGACCTTGACAGTTCAGGTTCCACCATTTATGTTGGCCATGAATTCAGTTAAACATACATCAACTTATTCACTAATAACTTGGTGCATTCCTGCCTCCGTCATAGCTTTCATTGACTGCATAATTCTCGTGCAACACAAACCAAATCATAATGAGTATTCATTCAATAGTTGCGTTATACCACAGGAATTTAAAAGAGAAAAGCAAAGAAAGACAATAATAGAACGATGTAGAGTTAGGAATCAAAATATAGTCATTCCATTAATCACGAACTAGTATAAGTTGTATTTTCAAGCATTATCGATTATCATCGTCTAATGCTATACAACTTAAAAGACTAGTCCTACTAACTGATGTCACAGTTTAGCTAGTGATTTATGAAAAGATACTACAATTGATAAACTAATCCACAAGAGTTACTAGGTAATTCACGTGACTAAGAAGGCTCCTCGGTCTCACTAGAAGAAGATTTCTTCAGTGTCTTTCTGGGACGCTTGATGTCCTCCTTAATTGGTGGTTTTAGAACAGTCCCAAAATAACCATCACCCGATGAAGGAATTAGGGGAACAAAATCAAAGATTGAGTCAAGCAAATGAATTACGATTCAATAAGAGTTTAATTGCGCAGATGCTACATGCTTAAGCCCACACATTTATAAATCATTATTTCCATAGAATGATCAGATCCATCCAAATAAGATTTAGAAATCAGTGTTTCAACAATTTATAACTTCCTTGTTCAAATAAATGGCCAATTCATTTCCACTAGACGATTATAAATCACCTTATTTAAGCATCGCCAACTCAACGCAGGAGATCAAGATCGAAACATACGAAAAACTGATTTAAAAGAAAAAGATCAGTGATATGATACGGAATTCTATTTGACATGTGAATACCATACCAATCAATCTCAATTCCTAACAAACAACAACTACAATCTCAGAAAAACTTGTTTCTAAAAGAGTAGAATGTCGTAGATTAATAAAAATGGAGATTAAACGAAATGATTGGATTGTTGAATCAAGAATAAGGACCAAGGAATCAAAATCCTTGTAACCAAATAAATATCATCGAGAATATTAACCATTTCGTTGGGATCATGGACATCCACAACTTTAGTTAAACTCGGGAATATCGGGATTCACTTCGAGAATAGCTTTGGCGTTAGCGTAAAATGACCAGTGTTTCTTCGTGACAATCTACGTCGTATAAATATCTCGTATATTATAATTAACATTTATATTTAAATAAATGTAAACATGACTTGTAATCCACAAGTACAAATAATCAATATGGATTACAGCATAAATATATATAATCTCGTATATATATAATTTTCTCATTCTCGTCCATTGGCAACTCGGAGGTTTCGCTTGCAACTGTTATAGCCAAAAGATTTCAAAAATTCATTTTTGGAAAATCTTTTCGTTCACTATAACTTGAGCTCTGATACCAATCTATAACACTCTCAAATATGCTCACATTAGCGGAAGGGTCCTTGAGTGTTACTTACTTGATACAATCGCACAATTATAAAAACGGCTCAAAACGAGTCATTTTGATAAAACATCCATTCATTTATTCAAAAGATAAACATTTTATACACGGTCCCAGATAGTTTTAAAATTTACAAAACATAACAACGGTAAAAGTTGCATGGATTGATATAATTTATAAAAGCAGGCCAAATCATTTCAAATATGCAAGCTTCGTGAAACCACCTTACTTGAGTGCCTACATATGGACCCTGAGATAAAACATGCTATAAAGTCAACAAAAATTGTTGAGTGAATCCATAGAGTTTAAATTAAATAAAGAGAACACAAGTATTTTGAATAACCTTTCGTGATTAAAAATTTATCGAAAGACAATTATGTTGTACGGACATAATTATCGGTGTTATTACATAAGCCTCATGACATTGAACGTTAACATATATTTATTTCAGCCCACCAACACACCAGCCAAGTGCGTATATTTCTCTCATACTAATGCATCCGATGTGCTCCAATACACATGTGCTTCACTACACATTGTGATAGCTAATCGCATCGGACTGGGCGTTACCCCGATATATCTATCCATAGTATTAGCGTTCTTTCGATTAACAATTCATGATGGGATGTGGGTCTTTTTAAGGCTGTAAGCTAACTTATGTAATAACTTTCATCTAAGCATACAATCGGGTCCATTGTGTTCTATTTAAAAATAAGCATGTTATCCCCTCGCGGGTTTTTTAAAAGAAATAAATAAATAAAAGTGAGGCTACAAACTCATCTTAACGAATAACGAGTGAGTACAAAAAGCGAATATCACTAAAAGCGACTGTCGGACATAAACCACCCGAAACGCGTCCTTGTACTTCTAGTGAGACATGTAAATATTGTCATATCTAGATCATGTGCGTGCCACTTCCTCATGTTCTCAATCGAAAATAGTTAATCCTCAATAAATCTTTCTATCACTTTGCTAATATATACAGTCTCTACTGACCGAAGATGAATTTATATATATATTAGAAATTTATCATTTGCTTTGTAACTAGATATATTGGTTATAGGTTTAATACATATTTATTTGGTTGTGATACGTGTCACCTCATGCTAGACACAACCGAGTCATGTATGAGCTGGTATAAACGTGTCTATATTATTAAGTTATTCTCGTCTCTTAATTGACAAGCAAACTAGATAAAGCAAAGCAAGTAGTGGAAATATTAGAGCCTATGCTCTATTGCTAACATTTCATATTTATCAAGTAAATATTACATGATAATAAAATAAAAACATATTCATAATTTGAATAGATTTTGGTTTATCACATTGAAACGTTTTTAACATATTCTTGAAATCTAGATTATGTGATTTTATCATCATATCATATGAATATATTTAGGTAAATTATTATCATTATTAGTTTTTAAACTCAATAAGTGAAAAGTTGAGTCGCTACAAATTTAGATCGTAGACAAAAAAATATGTAGGTGCAATTACTGGGTAGAAACGCAAACGTTTCGTCTTAACCGCTAAAGTTTTAATACTTGGATTAGCCGTCACGTCATACCTCATGTTATCTATAATTTTTCTTTAGACTTTTACTCTATAATCCATATTAGGATGACGAAGAAATAAATTGTTATCATATATTTGATAGTATCATTACTATAAAATGCACAATGTAAAAGTATAGTATTGTTCCTATTTTATTTTATTATTTTGCTTGATATATTGATGCATTCATGTGGTCTTAAACCACAACTTAATTCCTTCCATTTAAATGGCAAGTAAATTAATAGATGTTACATGTAGTTAAGCATTTACATGCTAATATGCTAGTACTAGTGACTAAATGAGCCAATACCAACAGACGTGGGGTTTTGATGTTGTTTCTTAAAACTCTTACATGAGGCGGTGATAAAGTGGTTCTTTTTTTTAATTTAGTTAACTTATATCTCATAAATGATAAAGCGGGTATTATTGAATTCTGATATTTTTAAAAGTTACGCGATTTAAAAGGTACACGTAAAACACGGAAAATAAACGCTCAATATAAAATAAAAAAATCGACATTCGGAGGACATTTATATTTGATAATTAAATGACTTAAAATAGTTAATGCATCAAATGAATGAACAACACTTAAAAGTTTAACGTAAATTACGATAAATACTTTTCAAAAGTTAAAATGGATCATAAATATAATAATATAGTTTCCACAACTTACAACGTAATTAAACGAAAACGTCGAAAATGTTAAATATCAAGACAATCGACAATAATACGTAAATTTTCGGGCACCCGTCGGTATCGCGATCGCTAGTAGTTCTCGTCACTCGTTAAAACGTAAAGCACGTGAAACAAAATAAATACAATAAAATGATTCTTATGATAATTTGAGAATAAAATATCGATACTTAACGTATTCCTTGCCGGTTTTCATCTAATTGACATTCTTACGTTAAGTTTCAAGCAATAACCTTCTCGGTTTTTCGATAATTTAAAATTCTCATTAAAGTAAACATATGATATGTAATTGTCGAGATTAAAATAACGATCTGAAATTGACGGATTGTCATACCTTGGGCATCTCAAAGTCTTTGGACAATACCAAGCAGTCTTTGTCTGTGAATAGCACCTTGTTCTTCTTATCACACATTTGTGATACAGAAAAGAGATTGAACTCATTCAATTCTTTTACCAAGAAAACATCTTCAAATTACAACTTTCTTGTGTTGATTTTCCCTTTGTCAGTGATTCTACCTTTGCTACCCCCAAAGGCTACTGGACCTCCTCTGAATTCTTCAAATTCAGCAAGAAAATCTTTGTTCCCTGTCATGTGTCTTGATCATCCACTATCTACAATTCCTTTATCTTTTAATTCATCAATGAGATGCCCCTGCACACAAATAAAACTCATTAGTTTTTAACAGGGACCCAAGCTACATTTGGCTCGGATCTTGTGGGACCTACACATTTAAGAGTTTGTACAGAATCATTCCCAGTAATGCTACTTTTACTCTTATACTTCATGGTTTCATTAATGTAGTCAAATTCATTGGGTGACTCTATGTGCTTTGACTTAAGTACTGCTTTAGTGGTACTTGCTTTAACACATGGTATATCTCTTTTAGGAACCCACATTTGTACTGGTTTGTTCTTGTCCTTACTTCTAGGTGTTTTAACTTTTTCAAAAACTTTCTTAGAAGTCTTGGAGAACATTGGTATTACATACTTTAAACCAACAGTACTTGAGTTTGGTCTAGCAGTACTTGTAGGTTTTGGCTTGCCGGTACTTGGTTTACCAGACTTTAAGGATACAAGTCCTTGCTTCATAAGTACCGCCCTAGGAACAAAACTTTTGGTAGGATTATTTTAACCTGTTTAACTACCCTTGTATGATCAAACTTAGGTTTGTCATCTTTAAGTTTCTGTTTCCTATTACCCTGTGCATTTTTTCCATTACTGTTTTTCATGACCCTTTGTGTAGCCTTCTGTTTCACAATTTTATCTTCATGTAATGTACAGTCTTTGATAAAATGACTTAGACTACCACAAACATAACATCCTTTTCTTCTTAAAGAAGACCCAAAAGGTTGTTTTGACTTTACTTTTTCAAAACCTAACCCAGCCCTTTTGGTTTTAGTATGTTCTTCATTGTTTTCAAATATCTTGCTAGGAGTTTTTACCTGCTTGGGAGCAGAACTAGTCTTAGATTCCTCAGAAACAAAGTTGTTCATTAAAGGTGGATAAACAATATTCTTGGTCACATCGGTATTTTCTTGAGACACAGTACTAGAGTTAAATACATTATTAATCTTAGGTTCTTCTAACTCTATACTAGTATCATTACAAGGGGGCATGAAAATTCCAAATACTGGTGGAGGAACTGCCTTCATTCCTTCAACATATCTATCATTTTCAGGTGTATCATCTACCTCACCAGAACTATCAAAAATCCCTTTTGATAAGTCCTTGTTAGTTAAGGTTATCCCAGGTTGATCCTCAATATATCCTAGGCATGTTTTATCATAATACCCCATTTGTGAATTAACAATTTTCCCAATACCTTATAGGATTGTTGCCATTGACTATTCACTTCCCTCTCTTCACAAAGACTGGTTTTTAAAGCTTCATTTTCTGAACTTATTTTTAAAAGTTTTCTTTCAAAAGATTTTATTTCCACATCTTTTTCCCTAATTTGAAGAGTCAAAATCCTAATTTTCTCTTCATAGTTTTGTTGAGCCTTTTTGTACAAAACTATATTATCTTCTAGTTTAACAACACCCTGTTTGAAAGCCTCTACTTCTACAGTGCATGTGTTAACCTTTTGATACTGTTCCTCTAGTTCTACTTTTAGACTATTAAATTTAAGAATACAATCTTTAGAACAAGGGTGTACCTCAGTATCTTCATGTGAGAGAGCCATTAATCCAAGCTCTTCTTCTTCTTCTTATTCTGCCCAATTCACCACTCCATCTATAGTAACCAATGCTTTGGTTCCTTTAGGACTCCTGTTGTTTCCTCTTGGAAAGCTTTCAGTTATTCTTGGACTGGTTCTATAGCTGTTCTTGGACTTCAGATTGCTAGTCTCAGCTTTATCTCTATTGCATTCTCTTGCAAAGTGTCCATTCCTTCGACAGTTATAGCATTCAACTTTAGACTTGTCATATCCTAATGGCTCATTAGGATCAATAGTCATTTTTCTTCCAGTCTTCTTGAAGAACCTGTTAGATCTTACTGACACCATAGCAGCTTGCCATTTAAGATCCATCTCTTCAACATCAGCATCATCCATTTGGAAGAAGTCATTGAGAGTTAATCTTGGCATGTTTTCTTGTCCAGCAAAGAATGAGAAGGCATCATTGTCACTATACAATGGTGAAGACCTTCCATGTGTATTTTGAGAGATGATAGGACTGCTTTCAATACTTTGTGGGTAAGTAATGCTTGTAAGTCCTCCAGCGGTATTTGTGAAGTAAGTACCGCTGCTAGATCCACTAGCGGTATTTTGAAAGTAAGTACAATTGTTCCCATCTGACACAAAAGGCAAATTAGACTTTGAAGCAGTTGTTGTCTTTACTTCAGTGCCTTTCACATCCATCTCATATGCTCTAAGATTGTTGTAGAGATGATCAAATGGAATTGTTTCCAAATCATCTCTTGTGATGAAGTGCATAGCCATTGCTTTCCACTCTGGTGGAACACTTCTTAAGAATTTTAGATTAGCTTCTTCATTAGGAATTACTTGTCCATAAACTGTTAACTGAATAAGCAACTTGTTGAACCTTCCATATCCACCATGTATTCCCTCCATACTGGTAATTGAGAAGTTATCAAAATCTTGCTTAAGAACAATCTTCTTGATTTTCTTAGATTTGTCATTGCCTCCAAATCTAAGTTTTATAGCATCCCACATAGCTTTGGCATCTTTATAATGATGAAAGCTTGGTAGAATGTCTTTAGAAAGAGGCATAGCCAAAGCAGTTCTGGCTTTTCTTTCTCTGATCTCTGCTTGTATCTGCTCAGCAGTCACAGCAGGTAGAGCATAGCATGTACCGTCTGGCAACCAGTGTAGCTTCTTTGGTGTGTTCCCATTCTTGATAACTTGCCACACTGTAGCAATTAGAAATATTCGAATAAATATTTATAACTTGAAATTTATTTATCATTTTTGTTTTTATAGAAAAATTATTGAATTATCGGTTAACTGACTAGGTTAGGGCTTTAACGTATTAAATACGTGTCTTTTATTATTTATCGACAAAGTCTATGTCCATCATCGACCGTAAATATTCTTGTCATGACATAAAAATACTTTCTATTATCGTCATTTTAATTTTTCCTTTTACAAGCATTCTTCGTAATTTACACTAAACCACTAGACGTCGTTCATTTATATAACCCGTTAATATATGTTAAATTATAAGCCCTCATTTATATATCAAAATATAAATGTTCTCCGCGTGTCGATGTTTTTATTTTGTATTAAGCATTTATTTTTCGTGCTCTACGCGTAACTTTTAAAATATCGAGCTTCGATAATACCCGCTTTAACAATTTTGAGATAAATTCAATAATAAAACGCATATTAAGTAAGAAAAATAAGCATGAATTTTGTTCTTTATATGTTATGCCTACACGTAGCCATATGTAATTTTTAATATGTAAACATGTTGATTATACGTGTCTCTATATCATGAAATATATCAACAAGGCATATAGGTGTATAGCAAAAGGACATGCATTGTTTACCTAGGCTAAAGGTTCTCATATTTTTTTTACATATAATAATAACTACGTCAAATGTGTATATCTTCCTATATAAACCTACTATACTACTTTTGTCTAAGCAGTTTGAAACAAATTCAGTTCAAACGTAATTTGTGTCTTATGGGCTGAAATAGATGACGAAATAGATGGCTCAGATTTGATTTACTCGATCAAACTAGTTCATAGCTATAAGTTTTTAGTTACTTGGTTTATCTTATTTCATCGTTTCACTCCCATCAGTATTTTCTTGAACGATATCCTCATTTGATATCGCTATCGCTAAGGTGAGTTCATAGCCTCGCTTTTACTACTTTAATTGTTTTATTAAACCCGCGAGGGGGATACATGCTACTTTTTACGTATGGACGCAAGTGCTTGAACTGTATGCTTATTTTATCGCTTTTAGTCATGAACCGTTAATTACTTGGACCGACTGTACTGGTCGAGTAAACGTGAATGCTGTGAATAGATCTATTGGGATTGACCTCTCCGTCCGGGTTTAACGGAAAACCGACTGGACGCACTGTATTTGAAACTTGAACGGAATAACGGATGTTAATGTTCGGTTTCATGAGCTAAATGCGATAACTGATGCTATCTGACTTTTGTAATCTGAATACTGAAATCTTGTGGTCCACTGCTTTTACTTGCAAACCTATGAATTCACTCAACCGTTGTGTTGATGATTTTAGCATGTATTTCTCAGGTACTCAGATTTAAGAGCAGCTGGAGCATGGAGTCACACTGGATATTTTAAAAGGCAATAAAATACTGATTACCATTCGATAAACTTTCTTAAAATGTTTATTATTATATTATTGTTGGACCTGTTTCTGTTTGTTTGTAAACTCTGATTTTAAACTATCGAATGGATTAAGCTTTTCAAACGCCTCTTTTTGAGTCGTTTTCTGTAACGTGTGTGTTGTGCTATGAAGTAATACTCCCAATGACCCTTTCGCTGCTATTCGAAATTGGGAGTGTTACAGAGGAATCTGTAACACTTGTTATAGAGAACTAGGTCATTTTTAAAACCTAGACTATAACAGCTCTTTCGCTAAAACAATTTTATTGCCTTGAAAATCATCCATGCGCTCATGCTACCCGAAAGCTTGTAAAATATATGTACGGATATATATTTCTTTCTCGTTAGTATGTTTTTATGAAGGGATTATGTATATAAATATTGAGCTCTTCCAAGACATTGCGAGTGAAGCAATGGTTTTTTTTTCAACGTTTTCATGTCTTTTATGACAGTATTTTATATAAACGAGAACTCACCACCAAGTGCCGATTCCACTGGGTATTTACCTTCTGATTGCGATTTTGAATACTCATCTTGTGCTTTGGAATCGTATACGTTGTTTTATAGACCTCCCTTGTAAAGTCTCCCAGTTAATTGGAGTGCGACTTTAACTTGTGACCATGTGATGTGCTATTTTGAGGCACCTATTTCTTTAAAACATGGTTTAATTGTGTTCCTTGATTTTCTTATCACTCTGGTTGATTTTGAAAAAAATATTTTTTCTATGAAACATTTGATTTGGTTTTGATCTCGTGCTTTGTGCAAACAATGCTTAGGTAGGCTAATTTATAATTATCTTGCTTAAACGAATTCGTCACCCGTTTGAACAAGGAAATTATAAATTACCGACCATTAGTTTGTAAATCTTAATTAGATGGACCTGACGAACCCATGTAATTAATGATTTGTAAATGATTGGGCTTAAATATGTGGCGTTCTCACAAATTGTTTTCATTCCGACTCGTAACCGACTGTACTATTCATCCGCTATCTATCGCTATTCTAATTTGTATTGATATTATCTTATACGAATGACTATTTAATCTTTTTATATTTTTGATGCATTTATATGGATTTTCCGAGCGTGTATCGACTCTTTTTTTTGGAACTTAAAAGTACTCTCACCTTTTATTTCGAACGTATCATGAACATATAAAAATAAAAACTGAACTCTGGGACAGAGTTCTTTAAGGTGGTTAGACTGTAGCAATTAGAAATATTCGAATAAATATTTATAACTTGAAATTTATTTATCATTTTTGTTTTTATAGAAAAATTATTGAATTATCGGTTAACTGACTAGGTTAGGGCTTTAACGTATTAAATACGTGTCTTTTATTATTTATCGACAAAGTCTATGTCCATCATCGACCGTAAATATTCTTGTCATGACATAAAAATACTTTCTATTATCGTCATTTTAATTTTTCCTTTTACAAGCATTCTTCGTAATTTACACTAAACCACTAGACGTCGTTCATTTATATAACCCGTTAATATATGTTAAATTATAAGCCCTCATTTATATATCAAAATATAAATGTTCTCCGCGTGTCGATGTTTTTATTTTGTATTAAGCATTTATTTTTCGTGCTCTACGCGTAACTTTTAAAATATCGAGCTTCGATAATACCCGCTTTAACAATTTTGAGATAAATTCAATAATAAAACGCATATTAAGTAAGAAAAATAAGCATGAATTTTGTTCTTTATATGTTATGCCTACACGTAGCCATATGTAATTTTTAATATGTAAACATGTTGATTATACGTGTCTCTATATCATGAAATATATCAACAAGGCATATAGGTGTATAGCAAAAGGACATGCATTGTTTACCTAGGCTAAAGGTTCTCATATTTTTTTTACATATAATAATAACTACGTCAAATGTGTATATCTTCCTATATAAACCTACTATACTACTTTTGTCTAAGCAGTTTGAAACAAATTCAGTTCAAACGTAATTTGTGTCTTATGGGCTGAAATAGATGACGAAATAGATGGCTCAGATTTGATTTACTCGATCAAACTAGTTCATAGCTATAAGTTTTTAGTTACTTGGTTTATCTTATTTCATCGTTTCACTCCCATCAGTATTTTCTTGAACGATATCCTCATTTGATATCGCTATCGCTAAGGTGAGTTCATAGCCTCGCTTTTACTACTTTAATTGTTTTATTAAACCCGCGAGGGGGATACATGCTACTTTTTACGTATGGACGCAAGTGCTTGAACTGTATGCTTATTTTATCGCTTTTAGTCATGAACCGTTAATTACTTGGACCGACTGTACTGGTCGAGTAAACGTGAATGCTGTGAATAGATCTATTGGGATTGACCTCTCCGTCCGGGTTTAACGGAAAACCGACTGGACGCACTGTATTTGAAACTTGAACGGAATAACGGATGTTAATGTTCGGTTTCATGAGCTAAATGCGATAACTGATGCTATCTGACTTTTGTAATCTGAATACTGAAATCTTGTGGTCCACTGCTTTTACTTGCAAACCTATGAATTCACTCAACCGTTGTGTTGATGATTTTAGCATGTATTTCTCAGGTACTCAGATTTAAGAGCAGCTGGAGCATGGAGTCACACTGGATATTTTAAAAGGCAATAAAATACTGATTACCATTCGATAAACTTTCTTAAAATGTTTATTATTATATTATTGTTGGACCTGTTTCTGTTTGTTTGTAAACTCTGATTTTAAACTATCGAATGGATTAAGCTTTTCAAACGCCTCTTTTTGAGTCGTTTTCTGTAACGTGTGTGTTGTGCTATGAAGTAATACTCCCAATGACCCTTTCGCTGCTATTCGAAATTGGGAGTGTTACACACACAGTATGATCTGTGTGATTCAAGTAATGTTCCATCTGCATAGCCCAAGTCTCATAATTGTCACCTTTGAGAACTGGGAGTTTAACAGCACATAGAGTATGAGAAGGTGTTGGTGTAGAGGTAGCTACATCATTCACGACTTGAGCACCTTGTGCTAGTGCAGGATGCACAACTTGTGGTTGTCTTTGTGGCAGAACATGATCAGTATTCTGAACATCATCCAAGTGAGCATTAACACCATCTGGTTAAGACATTGAGATTTGGTATTTGTGGAGTGTATGGGTTCGTGTTCTTCTTTTTCAGAATTTCTCAAAAAGCTCTGATACCACTTGTTGATCCCTTTGGTTGGATCTATATTCTGTTAAGAATTAGTATAATAGTTTGTAATCAAACTAAAACACTTTGAGCACTCTTACTAACACTAAATAAGTTATGCGGAATCTAACTTATAAACCACAGAAGAACAGAATTACTTTTAACTATTCGATTCTCTTATTAATCGACTTGTATGAGGTACATGAAAGACATTGTACCTATGTTCCTTTTATAGAGTAAGGAACACTAGAAACCTTAGAATATTCTATAAAGATAACTATATCACAAACGATATATTATCAATATTCTAACTATTTAGGTATATCACATAAGATATACTCTAACTATAACTATGACATATCTTATACCAAGATATATTCGTCCTAATCATCATACCAGTACTTACTTTATAAGTAGCAGTACTTACTATGTACCGCGTTAACACTAACGGTACTTACATAACACTAACAGTACTTGGAATGTACTAACGGTACTTGACACTTAACAAATAATTCCCAACAATCCTCCCCTAAACAAGAAATGATAACTTGTTGTCTTCTTGTTTCTCTTGTACTGGATGTATTAGAAATACATGTCTTCAGTCTTACCTTCATCCTTGGATTGAACTTGGTAATTTGTATTTGTATCCAACTGAATGTAGCCAAACACTTCAAATGTAGATCTTCTTCTGATAAGACAATCTTCAAACATTATGAGCATCATATTTGTCTTCAAACTATGATCTTCTTGTGTCTTCTAAACATTCATTCATCTTTAAAGCATCAGTTTTTGTCTTCTTGAGTTTAGTCCTTGAACTCTTGATAATAAATCATTCTCTTGATTTGATGATAACAAAACCTTCTAAGTATTATATCTTTTAATACTTCTTTGTCTGCAATCTTCATACCTGAAATAAAACAGTTAACAACAAACACCAATCTGTATTGGCTTCATGATTTTTAGCAAATCACCAGCTATCAATGGATTTGATAAATTCTTTACCAGTTAGCCGTACACTCTGGAATAGCCAATACTTTATTCACAAAGAATAAGGTGTAATGAAAACCTTACAATTTTTGGTAAATTGTCAACCATCAACGGATTTTATGAAGTCTTTACCTAGTACTGTTTGTCTAGGACTAGCCAACTCTTTGTCTCGAAACAAGGTGAGTTAGAACCATATAGTTTTTAGCAAACTTTCAGCTTTCAACGGATTTGATAAGTCTTTACCACAAACCGTTTGCTTATGGACTAGCCAGTTCTTATGTGTGTTAGACATGGTGAACTGAGAACCATTTATGAAGTGTGACTGAAAGTCAGACACTTAAGATTCTTTCTCATCTTCTTCCTCATCTTTCAAATCCTTGATTTGTTGTTTAACCATTATGATCAACTCCAAAGCATCAGCAGACTCTTCTGTAACTTCTAATTGTTGTTCTAACATCCTTTCCAACAATTTCCTTTTGAAGGGGTAAGACTTCTCTTGCAGCATATAATATGTAACATCATCTACATCCAAAATATGCAATTCACATGACCTATAATATCTCCAGTAACTTGGAACTTGATCCTCTAATACCTTCAACATTTCTTGATCACATTTGTGTGGCTCATACATAAAGAGAAATTCCCTATATAATAGTGATACTTCAGTTTTACCTGCACTGGCTTCTTCAACTAACCTTACAAGATCTTGGATATCTTGTCTGTCAAGAATGTGAAGGATATCTTCCAAAAGTCTGAATATCCTTTTTGTGCCATCAGATCTCTGAATTCCATGAGCTTCAAGTCCTTGATCTGTAGAGTAAATCCACTTAACAATGGATGCTCTTTTTCCAAAAATCTTTGTATCAATACATTGATCTTCAAAGTTCACAATCTTCAAGTACTTCCTTAAGCTCTCATCATCATCACTATCTTATGTTGTAGTTTTAGCTCTCTTAGCTTTCTTCTTTAGCTTTTGTTGATCTTTTTCTTTTAACACTCTTGGAAATTCCTTCAAGTTATGTTGAACCCTCTTCCAAGCTTGTATGTACCTTTTCCTCAGTATGTACTGTTGACTGTGTATGTACTGCTTGTACATTTTCAGTCTAAGCAATACCTTGAGTTTCAACTCTTGTATTCATCCTTTGAGCAGTCTCTTCCTCCTTTGAACTTACTTTCTCCTTTCTATTCTTCCTCACATAAGTGGTCTTGATAGGTGGAGATGTACTTGTAGGTTCAGCAGTACTTGGCTCAATTCTAGGAGTACTACCAAATTGTATTTGTTGTTGTAAACGTTTCATGAATTCTTCAACAGCTTTCTTGTCTACTTCAGATTCAATCTCAACAAAATTCAATTCAGTCCTCTTACTTTTCTCATACAAAGTCTTGATTTCTTCAAAATTCTTCTTGACCAGCTGAATATGAGTAAATCCTTTTACTTTCTTTAGAAATTTCATCATTTGATTTCTAATCTGCATAGTAGTTGGAGGCTTAATCTTTTCTTTCCTTCTCTTTTCAGCAAAGAATCTTTGTTGCTCCCTTACCAGATCATCAATCAATCTTGATTTCTCTTCTTCATCATATGTATCTTTTTCTTCACCTATCAATGAGTCTGCAAGAAGCTCACTTGCATGTATCTCAGCTTGAATCCTGTCATACTCTTGTATGTTCCATTCTTGTTGTATCCTTTTAGCTTCTAACAAATTTTGCTTTGCTGCAAGTTCTTCCTGCAATTCATCTTCACGAATTTGTGCTTGCATTCTATATGCAAATTCCTCATCATGGTCAATTTGATTAAATCTGTACATGACTCTGTTTATATCATCATCTGAATCACTTTCATCTTCAGATTCTGACAATAATTGCTTCTTCCCCTTATTCTTTGGATTAATCTTAGGTAGCTTCTTCTTCAGTTTGACAGCTACTTCTTCATTAGCTAATTGTTTAATGACTATACCTTTTGTAGGGTGTGAAGCTTGAACTTTCTTACCCTGAATTTGATCCTTTGTAGTAAGCACTTCTTGTTGTATCTTTTTCTCCACTTCTGCTTGCTTAGTCTTCTCAACTAAATTCTTTTTTAAATCAAGCAGCAATTGGGCTAAAGTCTCATTTTCTCCAAATGAAATTTGACTTTCTAGTGAAGGATGATCACCAGCGGTACTTGCAATTGGCTCAGCAGTACTTGCAATTGGCTTAGCAGTACTTGGGTCTTCAACAATGTCAACAGTACTTGCATTCGGCTTAGCAGTACTTGGATCTTCAACAAAGTGGACTTCACCAGTATTAGACACACTTGTTTCTTCAATCACTTGAGTATCCCCAGATGCTTTATCTTCCATAGAATCCATCATATCAACTTGCACTTCTTTAGTCTTATCTATTTTATTGCTTTGTGGTGATGGATCAGGAAACTGATTAGAAATTTCCTCTAACTTCTCATAGAAAGCACTCCAATTAGCTTGAGGTGGTGATTGAACTGATGGTTCTGGCTGAGTTGCCAATGTCTCTGCAACTTGTGGCTCCTCTGGTTGATTTACCAACTTTTCTTGAACTTGTTCTTGAACTTGTGGTTCCTCTAGAGTTGGTTGTGGGTCTTGCTGTTGAATCTCCATATCTGAAGGTCCATCCACACCAGTCTCTAAACCAGTTCCATATTTAAAAGTCCCCATGACATCTTCATCCAATTCAAAATTGATGTCATTTCCAGAGATCCTTGTTTGATTATCAGAAGAAGGTGGTTGTTCTTCATTATTCCTTCCATGTTCTTCATTATTCCTCCCCTGTTTGGTTGGATTCAGTTTCCTTTTCTTGAGGTTCCTGAACCTTTGCTTCCTGATTGCAGATGTCTGAACAGATCTATATTGTCTCATCCAATATGACACTTTGTTCCTTAACTTGAGTAGGCTAGCTTCTAATTCAGCAATTTTCTTGTCTTGAACAAGCTTATCTTTCTACAACACCTGTACCTATTGGGACAAACTTGTACACAAAGCAGTTAAATTTGCAACATCCACCACCTCTAGTGCTTGTGCTTGTGGTGAACCACTAGCAGCAATAGAAGCAGTAGGTGTATGGATCATCTCATCAGTATTTGGTGGAATACCAACATTGTGAGAAGAGGATTGTGAATCTTCTAGAGAGGGAGAGCTCTGGTAAGAAGAAGTTTGCTGAGAAGCACTAGCTTTGCTAGGTTCCTCACCTTCTTGATTGGTAGGTTGGGCTAACATATGAGCAAACAATGGTTTTACTGTTCCTGTAAAGGCATTGCCTTGTTTGGTCAAGAAAGAGAAAGTTCTCTTTGTGAATGAAGGAACATCCCATGTATCATTTAATGTTGCTAGGTTAGGTATTTGGTCACTAACTAAAGCCTGAATGAATCTAGGATGCATTAAAAACTTCTTAGTCCCCTCCAAATTCCTAGTCATGCCTTCAAAAATTAATTTTGAAAAATTAAAAACCCGGTTATTTGTTAGACAAATACTAGCAGATGCCAATGCAGCAGGTATTTGATCAAAAGATCTACTTTTTGAACTTAAACAGTGAATAATAGCATGAAAAAACAATTTCCATTGAGGTGAAAATAACGCTTTAAAGAAAGTAAGACTTTCCCTACCACCCCCATAGCCCATGGCTGCAAGGCCATCATGAATCTCTGTATTATTAAGCATACTAAGTCCATTTTCATCATTAAGTCTCAAACTTGATCGTAGCAGTACTTCAGTGACATATATATTCCTATGATTAACCCTAGCCTTAATGCAAGGTTGATCAAAACGAGTACCTAAAACAGTAGTATCCCAAAATTGTTCAACAATGGGTATAGAGACAACTGGACTTACAGTAAGTGCGAAACGAACATGACTTCAAGATAGGAAACCAAGCATCTCATGGAAACCAAGAGAGTCATCATTCGTAGCAAGATTCGCAACCAAATTGTGCTTAGAGATTACTTGTAGAGCAGCCATTAGTATTTTTGATGATCGAAAGATTAGAGAAAAGGTTATAGAATCAAGAGATAAAAATAAAAGATTAGGTGAATCAATTGTGTAATTGGAGTAAGTATTTAAGTAAATAACAAACCCAAGCGCGAAGAAAACGCCAAATTTACAAAAGAGACCCTTAACGGTACAACAGACATGTAGCGGTACATGGAACATAAGTGGTACTTGGTTTTGTGCTAGCGGTACTTGGAGTGACAACGGTACCTCACAATTTTGACCAGTTCATGCTTTCCACTAGACATGTAACCTCTTTTATCTTTTTCTATAAACCTGCAATAACATCAAAAACACAAAACATAGACTATACAATAAAAGTTATAAAAATTTGTACAGCTATTACCTCCCCTCAACATATGCAGCATGTTATTGGTTGAGCATACCAATGTGTGTCACCAGGAATTCGAATCTCTTTGCATCAAATGCCTTGGTCAACAAATCAGCTACATTGTTGTCTGTATGAATCTTCAAGAATTGAATAAGCTTTTTGTCATAACCATATCTTATAAAGTGATGTCTTATTTCAATATGCTTAGTCTTGGAGTGAAATACTGTATTCTTGCCAATGCATATAGTACTTTCATTATCAATGTAAATCTTGGTGTTCATGAAATTGAACCCATAGTCCAACAATTGATTTTGAATCCAAAGTACTTGTCCACAACAATGAGCAGCAGCTACATATTCAGCTTCAATTGTAGAAGTAGCAACAATGGTTTGCTTCTTACACTACCATGATATGAGTCTTCTGCCTAGGAATTGATAACCTCCTGTTGTGGATTTCTTATCATGATTTGCTACAGCATAATCACTATCTGAGTAAGCTTCCAATTCAAAGGTGGAATCTCTAGGATACCATAATCCTAAATTAGGTTGACTTTTAAGATATTTAAAAATCTTCTTCACAGCATAAAGATGTGACACCTTTGGATGAACTTGGAATCTTGAACAGGCACACACAGCAAACATTATATCTGGTCTTGAAGCAGTAAGATATATCAATGAACTAATCATTGACCTATAGAGATGAATGTCAACATCTTCTCCATGTTCATCTTTTGATAAAGATTTCTTGGCTTCAAAAGGTGTGCTTGTACTCCTTGTATCCATACATGAAAATTTCTTTAAGATTTCAGCAACATATTTATCTTGGCTGATAAATATTCCATCTTTCCTTTGTTTGACTTGCAGTCCCAAAAAGAAAGTTAGTTCTCCCATAGAACTCATTTGAAATCTTCCTTTCATCAAAGCTTCAAACTCTTCACACCATGTTTTCTTGGTAGAACCAAAAATGATGTGTGACAACCATGGTTTTGGGTTTGTCACTTGGTGTTACTTTTAGGTTATTTTATGTGTGCTTATTTTATTTGTGTGTTTACGTGTTTATTTTGTGTGAACGAGGTTGGTGTGGTTATCGTTTATGAGTATAGAGTACTCATAAGTAAATCGAGGAACGGTTATTTCATGTTCATGAGCTCACAAGTGGTGACTATGAAATGAAATAGTGATATTTTGGTGTTTACGTATACGTATAAGTATTATAGTAATAGTATTTTTTTTACGATTTACGGTTTAGCATTTTGAGGTCTCGGAGGAGGTAATTAGTCATATGGATATTTTTCGGGATGGTTTTAAGTCATTTAGGACTTAATTATAAAGTTTATTTCAAAATTTGAGATTTTTTTTAAAAGTGTATATTTTACGTCTTTTACGGTAAAACGCGTAAATTCGACTAGTTTTACGGTTTTGAGGTTTTGGAGGCTTTAGGAGCTGAAATAAATTAAGGAAAATTAAGGTAATATTATTATTACATATATTAATAATAAAAATAAATAAAAAACAAATTTTAGGGGTGTTAGGTCGGTTTGGGAAAAAAAAGAAAAAGAGGAAAAAAAAGGAAACAAGTGTTATAATTGGACTAGGATTCTTGTGTACACTATATAATGTTTTACTAAACAAAAAATAAAAACATAAATCCCTGGAGCTAATAAAATTCGTGGGTTTCACTAAAAAAAAGTTAGGGTTCTTCATAATTTTGGGGGTTTTTCATCTTTCATTAATCATAAGGTAAAACCTTCAAATCCTTTTTTAATTAAATTGTTTTTATGTTTATTTAATCATTCTTATGATGGATTAAGGGTTAGGGTTTATATAAAATCAGTAAATTAATGATGTGATAATCATAATATGATGATCATATAATCTAGCGCTTGTATTAGATGGGGTTATGGGTAATTAATTAGTTCAATTTGTTTAAACCCGTTTTTAAAAACTGGGCAGATTTTGAGTCAATTGTTTTGAACATAGCGGGAGTTCTATAAACTCTTATTTTACGATCCAAGTACCCCTCGAAATGTATTTGAAGTGGCTTTCCAATGCAAGAAACTAGAACTAAATTGGAGGTCTGGAAGTGGGTCAAAAACAGGTTACAACAGTCGGAGGTCAAAACAGTTTTGAATTCAGCCTGTTTTCTTTTTAAGTTTTGGGTTGTTTGGGGTACTTAGGGTTGCATTGGGATCTTCTCACGAACGTGAGAGATGGTTTATATATTTTAGTAAGTATCTGAACTTGGGCTAAGGTTGTGGTTTAGGGTAAGACCCCTTAATGGTAACAAACTTTTAGTACGTTTAAAATCATGAAATCTGGAATGACAAAAGTAGATATATGTATATCGGGGCCTTAACAGTAGCTTTAAGGTTAGGTCAAGTGGGAGGTGTTAGCCAACATACGTAAGGGTATGAATATTCCTTTTACAGAAACCATGGGTATGTTTAAGTGGACGTTTGACTTAAAGTTTTGAGACCTAAAAACTGGGACTGTTTTGTGTAAAATATGAACGGGACAGTTATTAAACTTAACCAACTTAAGGACTTGTTAGGGATGGTTAATGGGGTGATTAGAGCTTATCAATGAGTTAGTTATGTGTAAATAGGTTAGATGTCCATCATAGGTTGATGAGCCATCTTAGTGATTGGTTGTATATTGATTTCGTGTTTTTGGTTTGTTAGCTTGTTGCTAGTGCGAGGACTTGTGAAGAAGCTATCAGGTGAGTTTCATGGTCCCATGTTTACTATTGTTTTTTACTTCTAGATGGGATGGAAGAGACACTGTGTTGAATTATTTTCTAAATTAATGATGTGAATGTTTTAAGGTTTGAGATGGACTTGTGTGTACATTTATGTGATTAACTGCTATGTGATTCTTGTTTGTGTGTGATCTGGATTTGAAAGGTACATAGGTGTATGGGCGCCTATGGGACCTATGGTTAATGATAAGGCGTGATGCCTTGTAAATTGTGATTGTTGGTAAGGCGTGATGCCTTGGAAATTGTGATTGTTGGTGAGGCGTGATGCCTTGGAAATTATGATTGTTGGTAAGGCGTGATGCCTTGGAATTGTAATGATTGATTGAACTTGAATGCTAGTTGTTAGTACATAATTGTAGCGCATTGTCCATATGTTTATTGGTTTATGGTATTCACAGCTTATGACTTGTCTTGTGTTGGAGTCTAAACCTATGACTCTCACCAACTTTATGTTGACGTGTTTTAGTGTCTCTTTCAGGTGATACTATGGTTAAGCATGAGAACATAAGTGGCTAGGATTGGAGAAGCTTAGGAATGCATATAGAAGGAGAATCCCCGTTTCCTTCTTAGTTTTTATTTGTTCTTTTAATAAGTGATACTGTGGCACACATATATTTGTTTGGTTATGTTATTTGTTTGTCTTGGGTAAGCGGTAGGACTGTTACCTACTTACCTAGACTCCTGAGTCTGATGAGATATTGTCATGACTTTGTGTCTCCATTTTATGACATTTCTTATTTCATATAGTTATCTCTATAGACACGCCATGTTGTGATGATATCCATACGTCGCGCCCCATATTCCGCCATGGTGAGGTGTGACAGAATGGTATCAGAGACAATGGTTATAGAGAATTAGGTTGCCTAGTCGCGTAGCCTAGTCTATAGCTTAAGGGTCCCTGCATATAGGCGTCATAGGAGTATGTGTGCATTTTATTATAATTGATGTGTTTGAATGTTATTTATTGTGATGTTTTGACTGGTATGAATTGAACCATAGTAAATTCATACATAGCCACATGTTATTTTCTTTTGGAGTTGTGAGTAGTGCGGGTTTAACCATAATCGTCCACGCAAGTCATTGTCGTATTTTACTTATAGTGTACATTATAGTACATAATTTGGTATATAGTAGTTTCTATCTTTTGTTGGGTTATTTTATGTACCTGAGGGGTATTATTTTCTTTTGATGTTTAAGTCATGTTCCCTAAGAATCATGTGGTGGTTCGAGTTATTAGGAGTAGGTGAATATGAAGGACCTTATGCTATTTCCACTCTTATGGGCGACATGACTTATAACTGATTATGTTTCGTTTTGGATTTAGTCTAGGTTGTTTTAGCTAGACTATGGATTTCTGTATTCCAAGAGTTTTATTGTGTTATTTTAGAGATGGAGTTTTGGACCTTATTGGTTATGTGGTTATGAGCTTATGTGAGTAGATAGATTTATGTGTTATATGTTGTATTGATTCTTATAAGTGTCATCATAGGAGGGAGTGCATTGGGGAAAGGGTAATTGTATAAGTATGGTGGCCAACATAGTTATACAAGTACCACAACTTCAATGGGTTCTCAAGTATGGTTGAATGAAAGAGGGTTAGTACATGCTTGTATATGATGAGATGTAGAATTTGGGTATACGTATTATATATGGATTTATGTAATGGCTGCCTATGATATGGCTATTGTTCTTTTTGTGTTTTATGTTTTGGGTTATAGTTGTGGTGTGTGATTATGGGGTCACACGATATGGTTTGGTTTTGGAGGTGGGCATTATGCCTTGTTGTGGCACGGTGAGATGGTGATTAGTCGTGTGGAAAAACGAGTGTATGACGTGATTGGTTGATCCGACATGTATGGTAACGAGTATGTTTTGGGTGATTTAATAGGTATATATATGCGGATGTATATATATTACTATGTGTTAAGTTATGGTATATGGTCGTTCACTAGTTATTATAACTTGAACGTACCTTGTGTTTGTTCGTGTTTTATGGTGCTGGAGTTGATGGAGTTTCAACAACGTTTCGAATTTTTTGAACTGTGTCTTGTAGCGTATTCTTTGAGTTCATATTTCACGTGTACGTTTTAAAATGTTGTTCTAGGTTTTAAGTCCGTTGAAATAAATGGAGATTTCTTTTGGGATAGTGAAATCTTTTGGGTTGAGTCTTACGTTTCTTTTGGTTGGTATATGGAAAAAGGGGGACTTGGAAATCTACTATAGAGTTAGATAGTTGGTTGTATTCGGTAAAATAAGGGTAAGGTGTTGGAGTCATGTTTGAAACAAGATGTAACATAAGTTTTTTTTTTTATCAACACTTATATATTTCAAATTCTAAAAGACTTTCTTTAAAATAAAGCGAAGTAAAATTTCTTTCTACTTACATAGTTTATATAATTGGATTTAACCGATTCATGTCATTCATAGTTATTAATACAAAGTTAAAAGGAGTTTATGAATATTTCACATACAATTATATCTTTCATTGAAAAGGATTGCATTGATCACTAAGTCTATTCTTTAGTTTTTTAAAAACAACTAGCATAAAATTGATTTGGTCATAACTTGTTTGTTTTTAAAGCTTTTTGAGTGATTCAAAAGCCTAAAATTATGTACTCGGAACGTACTTTTCAAATATTCAGAATGTATAGTCATGGGAGGTCAGTGGACTGGTCGGAATTGTTGTACAAGTGTTGGGTTCAAGGTTGAGTTTGAATAGTAGTTTTATTTTTATGATTTGGGATGCACGGGATACCTAGTCTTTGAGTTGAGTTTTGAGATCGTCTAGAAGGTTGTTTGTAGATGGTTTGAGTCACATATATGTGGGGAGGTAAGGGAAAAAAAATTTAAAAAATATATATATATATATATATATATATTCTTTTAGAAAGTCGATCTTTTGCACGGTTTAAATAATATGTCGAGGGGCGTAATATGTTTTGGTTGCCATTGGGTGTTTCTTGGATTATTTTTCGTTGTCATGGGTCATTTGGAATTGATACATGTTTTGGGTTTGAGTTTTCTTTGGAGTCTCGTGGTTTTTTATTTGTTTTAATTGGTGCACGTGAGATGTCGTTAGTTATCTGTGGGTTTAATTCGTCGATCGTATCTGGTGTATTCAGGATGTAGTTTTGGTTTTGTATGGTTTAGGAGCGTTGAGGTAGAACCATGAATAGAGCAAGTAGGAGAAGTGAGAGGAGTTGTAGTTAGTGTCTTCCAAGGAAAATCGTTGATAGAGTGAATTAAGAACAAGAGCTGTTAGAAATTGCAAGGAATTTATTCGTATTGCCGCTAAGAGAGGGTGTGAGGAGGACATAGTTGAAATTGCTAAGGATGTTGTATGAACGCTTTGGGTTTACGGTTATGCATTTGGCTTCGCCAAAGCACTAGCAGTTTTCATGGAGTCAATGAACCGAGTGTGCATGAACGTATATAAACGAGTTGTCATCGGGAGCATCGACGACATCTTGATCTACTCAAATCTTAGAAGGAGGATGAGGCGAATTATGTGTTGGTTTTGAAGTTGTTAGTAAAGGGAATGAAACGTGAGATTTTCAAGTGTGAGTTTTAGGATTTAGTTGGCCAGGACTAGTAGTCAGAGATGATGGCATATCGTGGAACCAGCAAGGGGCGAAGTGAAGAAGGACGAGGAAGCATTTTGGAGGCTGAAGAGGTGGATTGGATGATGAGCAGATCTTGGCATTATCGGAAGGACTGGATGAATTCGCGAAGCATGACGATACGTGGAGCAGGGATTTGGACGCGTACGAGGACAACAAAGAAAGGCGATCGCTTATACGTTGCAGGAACTGAAGATTTGGAAGAACTGGATAGACTTAGTTAGTGGAGCTAGACTGTTATATCTGCCTAGAATGCTAGAGGCATTTGGTGTACGAGACGTGGAGAATGATCTATACGGATCATGAACGTCTCCAACACATATTCAATCATCTTGATTGAACATTTGGCAAAGGTGATGGGTGGAGTTAATTGATGAAAGAAAATTGCAAGGCCAAGTACCATCTGGGAAAGGCAAGCATGGTTGATGAGACATGGAATAAGAAGAATGAAGTGAAGCTGAGACGAACTTGAACTATATGGATGACGTATTAGGGTGGTTTGGATGAAGGATGTAGGTTGCACGAGTTGATTTGTCTAAAGCAGAGAACGCGTCAACATGTATGTTGCGTGGCTTGGATAATCATATGGAGAAAAGGGACGTAGACTATACCTCGTACATAGATAGGAGTAGCTTAGAAAGGGCGATGTAAGGACGAAGTTGGTGAAAGGGATGCATAATTGGGTGGAGGAATAAGTACGATGAGAGTAGGGTGATAGTCGATAGACTGCCTAATTCATCACATATTTCAAGAGGGATGAGAAGTCACATAGTTGAGAATTTGTAAGGATTGCGTACAGATGCGATGGGATAGAAAGTTTTGTGTAAAAGTTAGCCTAATATGTATGGAATGCCTTATGAAGGATTATGGCAAGGGAAGAAACGATGGAAAGAAAGCGTAGTATACCGTTGATAGACTAATGGTTGGTATGAGTATATTATAGGGATAATTGAGAAAGACGCCTAGAGCATTGGCGTGAGGTTTAGAGATAGTTGGAGAACGCGTTACATCAGCAAGAAGTCTCATACAAGGAGAGAGTCACCGTTGAGAGGGGCATGTTCCCTATTAATGAGGATGTAGGGAATAAAGGAGGAAACCACTAGAGTTAGTGATAGAGTTATGTATGAAGTTTCACCCATAGTAACGGGTGGTATGTTTTGGTAAAATAGAAGAGTTGATGTAGAGTTTTGTAGGTCCATATAAGATCTTTGGAAAGATCGGATCATTAGCTTATGAGCATAGAATTACCTGGGGGAAATGAGTTGTATAGAGTTTTGTAGGTCCATATAAGATCTTTGGAAAGATCGGATCATTAGCTTATGAGCATAGAATTACCTGGGGGAAATGAGTTGTATACATGATACATTTCATGTATTGGGATTGGTAAATGTTATTTGAGCATGCATATTTGCATGTCCGGTTATTCGGGTTTTGTGCTAATAAGAGTCTTTGTTTTATCGAAGAGTCATTTGCGAGATTTATTGACTGTGAGGTCAAGAGTTTGGCAATGGGTTTAATTATTTTTGGTTTGTACATGTGGTATCTTGAAACTTGAACTGAAGTTCACGTGGAAATGAGAGGAGTTCATTTAGAACAAGTATCCTCGTGTGATTTGTTGTCTGTGTGTTGATCCTAAGGAGTAAATCTCGGGACGACATTTCTATTAGGAGGGAGTGATGTGACAACCGTGGTTTTGGGTTTGTCACTTGGTCTTACTTTTAGGTTATTTTATGTGTGCTTATTTTATATGTGTGTTTACGTGTTTATTTTGTGTGAACGAGGTTGGTGTGGTTATCGTTTATGAGTATAGAGTACTCATAAGTAAATCGAGGAACGGTTATTTCATGTTCATGAGCTCACAAGTGGTGACTATGAAATGAAATAGTGATATTTTGGTGTTTACGTATACGTATCAATATTATAGTAATAGTATTTTTTTTTACGATTTACGGTTTAGCATTTTGAGGTCTCGGAGGAGGTAATTAGTCATATGGATATTTTTCGGGATGGTTTTAAGTCATTTAGGACTTAATTATAAAGTTTATTTCAAAATTTGAGATTTTTTTTTAAAAGTGTATATTTTACGTCTTTTACGGTAAAACGCGTAAATTTGACTAGTTTTACGGTTTTGAGGTTTTGGAGGCTTTAGGAGCTGAAATAAATTAAGGAAAATTAAGGTAATATTATTATTACATATATTAATAATAAAAATAAATAAAAACGAATTTTAGGGGTGTTAGGTCGGTTTGGGAAAAAAAAGAAAAAGAAGGAAAAAAAAGGAAACAAGTGTTATAATTGGACTAGGATTCTTGTGTACACTATATAATGTTTTACTAAACAAAAAATAAAAACATAAATCCCTGGAGCTAATAAAATTCGTGGGTTTCACTAAAAAAAAAGTTAGGGTTCTTCATAATTTTGGGGGTTTTTCATCTTTCATTAATCATAAGGTAAAACCTTCAAATCCCTTTTTAATTAAATTGTTTTTATGTTTATTTAATCATTCTTATGATTGATTAAGGGTTAGGGTTTATATAAAATCAGTAAATTAATGATGTGATAATCATAATATGATGATCATATAATCTAGGGCTTGTATTAGATGGGGTTATGGGTAATTAATTAGTTCAATTTGTTTAAACCCGTTTTTAAAAACTGGGCAGATTTTGAGTTAATTGTTTTGATCATAGCGGGAGTTCTATAAACTCTTATTTTACGATCCAAGTACCCCTGGAAAGGTATTTGAAGTGGCTTTCCAATGCAAGAAACTAGAACTAAATTGGAGGTCGGGAAGTGGGTCAAAACAGAGGTCAAAACAGTTTTAAATTCAGCCTGTTTTCTTTTTAAGTTTTGGGTTGTTTGGTGTACTTAGGGTTGCATTGGGATCTTCTCACGAACGTGAGAGATGGTTTATATATTTTAGTAAGTATCTGAACTTGGGCTAAGGTTGTGGTTTAGGGTAAGACCCCTTAATGGTAACAAACCTTTAGTACGTTTAAAATCAGGAAATCTGGAATGACAAAAGTAGATATATGTATATCGAGGCCTTAACAGTAGCTTTAAGGCTAGGCCAAGTGGGAGGTGTTAGCCAACATACGTAAGGGTATGAATATTCCTTTTACAGAAACCATGGGTATGTTTAAGTGGACGTTTGACTTAAAGTTTTGAGACCTAAAAACTGGGACTGTTTTGTGTAAAATATGAACGGGATAGTTATTAAACTTAACCAAGTTAAGGACTTGTTAGGGATGGTTAATGGGGTGATTAGAGCTTATCAATGAGTTAGTTATGTGTAAATAGGTTAGATGTCCATCATAGGTTGATGAGCCATCTTAGTGATCGGTTGTGTATTGATTTCGTGTTTTTGGTTTGTTAGCTTGTTGCTAGTGCTAGGACTTGTGAAGAAGCTATCAGGTGAGTTTCATGGTCCCATTTTTACTATTGTTTTTTACTTCCAGATGGGATGGAAGAGACACTGTGTTGAATTATTTTCTAAATTAATGCTGTGAATGTTTTAAGGTTTGAGATGGACTTGTGTGTACATTTATGTGATTAACTACTATGTGATTCTTGTTTGTGTGTGATCTGGATTGGAAAGGTACATAAGTGTATGGGCGCCTATGGGACCTATGGTTAATGATAAGGCGTGATGCCTTGGAAATTGTGATTGTTGGTAAGGCGTGATGCCTTGGAAATTGTGATTGTTGGTAAGGTGTGATGCCTTGGAATTGTAATGATTGATTGAACTTGAATGCTAGTTGTTAGTACATAATTGTAGCGCATTGTCCATATGTTTATTGGTTTATGGTATTCACAGCTTATGACTTGTCTTATGTTGGAGTCTAAACCTATGACTCTCACCAACTTTATGTTGACGCGTTTTAGTGTCTCTTTCAGGTGATACTATGGTTAAGCATGAGAACATAAGTGGCTAGGATTGGAGAAGCTTAGGAATGCATATAGAAGGAGAATCCCCGTTTCCTTCTTAGTTTTTATTTGTTCTTTTAATAAGTGATACTGTGGCACACATATATTTGTTTGGTTATGTTATTTGTTTGTCTTGGGTAAGCGGTAGGACTGTTACCTACTTACCTAGACTCCTGAGTCTGATGAGATATTGTCATGACTTTGTGTCTCCATTTTATGACATTTCTTATTTCATATAGTTATCTCTATAGACACGCCATGTTGTGATGATATCCATACGTCGCGCCCCATATTCCGCCATGGTGGGGTGTGACATGATGTCATCAACATAGACTTGAACTAGAATGATGTCTTTGGCATTTTTCTTGATGAACAGAGTTTTGTCAATGGTTCCTCTCCTGTATGCATGTTCTTGGAGAAAGTTGGATAAAGTTGCATACCAGGCTCTTGGAGCTTGATGCAGACCATAAAGTGCTTTGATAACTTTGTAGACTCTATTGGGGAATTTAGGATCTACAAAACCTGGAGGTTGTGACACATATACCTCCTCTGAAATAGTACCATATAGAAAGGCACTTTTCACATGCATTTGATAGACTATAAATTCCATATATGATGCAAAGGCCAAAAATAACCTAATGGCTTCTATCCTTGCCACTGGTGCAAAAACCTCATCATAGTCTATCCTTTCTTCCTGTCTGTAGCCTTGAGCAACAAGTCTTGCCTTGTTCCTCACAACAACCCCTCTTTCATCCTTCTTGTTCCTGAAGACCCATCTTGTACCAATGAATCTTTTACCTGAGGGAAGATCCACAAGAATCCAAACCTTTTGTAGCTCAAATTGTGTTAATTCTTCTTGCATGGCATCTACCCAACTTTCTTCATCAAGAGCCTGAGAGATATTTTTGGGCTCTACTTGAGATAAGAAACAGGCAAACAAACAATGCTGAGTATCTTTATGATTTGTCCTCTGCTGTTGTTTGACATAACTCACTAGTGCATGAGTTTCAATATTGGTTTGCAGTTGTCTTCTGGGTTGTACAACAGATTTTGGATCACCAATAATCTGTGTAGTAGGATGGTTGTTGTTGACTTTATGAGTGGGAATAGAACTGACTGGAATTTCTGTTTCCAAATTGTTGAAATCAGTTACTGCACCCTGCTCATCATAGGAAGCTTTGGAGAAGATTCCTTCAGCTGGACTGGCATATAAGTCTTCATCGTCCAATGCTTGAAAAATCTCTTCTAGTGAGTCAGCAGATTTAGCAGATTTTGACTTAGCAGTACTTACAGATGAAGTACCGCTAGGTATAGTATGTACTGCTGAGTGTTGTGACTCAATAGATTCTTCTCCTGAATGCTTATTAGCAGATGTAGCATTCTTTTCTTGATCTTGAAGCCTCTGAAGCTCATGGGAGGCTTGATCATCACTTGATGGCATGGTTTGCTTCTTGGGAGTTGCAGACATGGGAGTAACAGTAGGCATGTTTGGCACATAGATATTAACATCTTCATCTGATGAAGAAACATCTTCTTGAGTACCTACATTAGTTGCACTTGACTCCTCACCTGCATTGTTAGTTTGACAATTTTTTTGCAAAGAGTAGTAATCCATGGAGTTGGTTAGATAATCTAAATCAAACATCCAAGCATAACCTATTCCTGAAACATTGGGTTTATTTTCTAAGAAATTGACATGAGCATTTTCTTCAACTTTCTTAGTTGCCAAATTGTAAACCCTATATGCTTTACTTTGCAATGAATATCCTACAAGATATCCTGGATCAGACTTTCCATCAAACTTTCCCAAATAACCAAGAGTATTTAGTATGGACACATGACACCCAAAAGGTTTTAAATGACTTATGTTAGGCTTTCCATTAGTCAAGAGTTCATAAGGTGTTTTTTTTTAGGCTTAGTTACTAGGACTATATTTAACACATAGCATGCAGTATTGATTGCTTCTGCCCAAAAGGTATTTGGCAAAAGTGAATCAGTCAGCATAGTTCTAGTAGCCTCAATTAATGTCCTATTCTTCCTTTCAGCTACTCCATTATGTTGTGGAGTTCTAGGATTACTAAATTGCCTCTTAATTCCTTTAGACCTACAGAATTCATCAAAATCAGCATTCTTAAATTATGTTCCATTATTAGTCCTAATGATTAAAACCTGTTTGTGAACTACTTTTCAACTAAAGTGATAAAGTCCTTTAGTAATTCATTGTTTCACTTTTAAGAGCTAAAAAGAAAATCCAACTGAATCTACTATAATCATCAGTTATGACTAGACAAAAGGTCTTATGGCTAATGCTTCTGATAGAAACTGGACCAAATAAATCCATATGCAAGAGATGCAAAGGTTTTGTCACAGTGTTTACAGTCTTGGTCTTACAAGAGGCTCTATGTTGTTTACCTTTTTGACAAGCAGCACATGTGAAATCATTTTGAAAAGATTTGTTAGGTAGACCTCTTGATACTAGGTTTTTAGATGGGTTCAATTGTTCTCTCGGTATCCTCTCGAATTGATCTTGGTTCTAAGTGGAATGATTGTTCGTGGTTACTAAAAAGGGGAGTGATTTTCTAGTCTACTAAAAGTTTTAAATGCATTAAAATGTAAACTTAAATTTAAAAGCAATTAAATTAATAACAATTAATAAAACTTGAGTTAAAATTAAAATTAAAATTAAAATTAAAATTAAAATTAAAATATAAGTATGAACTGAAGAAACAGTAAGTAAACCTTAGAAATACTCAAAAGAAATTTGATTCGGAAGTTTGACCTTGACTCGGAATTTCACTCGGAACTTTCTTCGGAAGTTGATCCGGAACTTTCTTCGGAAGTTGATTCGGAAGTTGTTGATCCGGAAGTTCACTCGGAACTTTTGATCCGGAAGTTGGTTCGGAACTTTTGGCTCGGAAGTTTATTCGGAAGATTTGTAAAGAACGTTCATCCGGAACTTTAGACTGACTCGGAACTTTTGAAAAGAAAACTCATTCGGAACTTTTTGAAAAACCATTCATCCGGAACTTTTTATGTTCATTCGGAAGTTGATGTTCATCCGGAAGTCTTAGTTCATTCGGAAGTTTAAGTTCATCCGGGACTTTTGGTTCATCCGGAAGTCTGGGAAACTCAAGAACAGTAACTTCAGAAAAAAACAGGGTAACGCGTTTTAATCCAAAATCAAGCTAAATAATCAAAAAGGTTTTACCAAATTAACCAATAATCATTTAACTACCATGAATAACAAATCCCAACAGTAAAATCACAAATTCAACAACTTTTTAAAGATCAAATCAATCAAACAAGAACTTAAGAACTTGAATAAAAAGAGGAAAGATGAACAAGATGAAATGAAATAGATTGATGTATTGAATGATTAAGGTTTTAACAATCACAAAACAAAGATTAAAATTACAAGATTGAAAAACAAAGATCAAAATCACCAAACACCCTAGTGGTGTTGGTGATGCTACGAACAGAAAAGGAGAAAAAGAAGGAGAGTGAAAAAACTAAAAAACTGAATGAAAAGTGTGAGGGGGATTCCTTTTATAGGTGTCCCCTTTGGTTGGTGAGTGGGCTTTCTCCCGTTCTTCTTGTCTTCTCGTCTTTTCAGAAAAGTTGACGTTTTCGATTCTGATTCGGGATTTGTCGTCGATTAAATTCAACTCGTCTTTTAATTTCTTCGTTTAATAGACTTGAGTTTCTTCGACTTATGTAAATCTTCCATCTTTGGTCCTTTTCTTCGATAAATCTTTGAATAGGCCCAGTGACTTCAAATCTTTTGCATTTCTTGGACACTAGACTTTGTCTTGAGTCTTTTTCTTCCATAAAACCCGTGCAATCCCATGTTTTCTTCAATATTTATCCGGTTGGCTCTGAAAACACAATAAACACAAAAACCACGCATAATTCCAAACAAATGATATTAAATACGTGTTTTGGTCTCGTTTTAGCCAGAATTAAGTGGTAAAAGGATGGGTGTTTTCACACCTATCAAATCCCCTACACTTAACCATTGCCATGCCCTCATGCAATGCTTAGTGATAAAGCAATTTTACACTTTTCTCATAATTAATCAACCTTGGCCTTATTCAAATACTACTAAATAAAAATTAAGGTGCTAAAAGAAATTAAAACTTAAAAGGAAACAAAAGGATAGAAAACCATTTTCACTTGAAAATAGCTACACGGAAATAACTAGCAAAGAGATCAAGGACTTACATTAGGGATTTGGTGCTACGAAGATTTATCACCCTCAAGTTTCACGTTCCCCAAACTAAGCTTAAAAACGAGATCATTGTTATTATAAGTTAGTAAATCAAACACTTACACACATGGCTTAATTATATGCTTAAACTCCCTTATTCCTAGGTGTATCTCTTATATTTTATTTTTGTCTTAGAATGATCATGAAGATGCATTTTTGGACTTATTTCGATAGTTTATTTAGGCTGAAAGCAAAGTAGGACGATTTGATCAATAGTTAGCTAAAGGAAAAAATCTCTTAAAACTGCTTCTCGGGATATCAAAAAGTTCATATCTTGGCATAACTCGGTCACGATTTGAGACCTTTCTCGGGCCGATATTTGGCATGTACTTCATACTTCATATCTTGAGAGACGTGCTTGAGATAATGGTCTTCTCATCGTTAATAGAGTTTCTTCACTTGGAGACTTTTGAGGGGTTCTCCAACTTTGTTGACCACGACTTCATGATTATTCTTCAATCTCTAATTGGGATTTTGAGATACAACGATCCGCCTCCTTTTCGGACTTGGATCTATTTATCCTCATACCTTGTTAGGGTCTTTTCGGATAGACTTCTCCATGATCTTTATGGGAGTTGATTGCTTTTCGTCGTGAGTCTTGATCCTTCATATTGACTTTGGGAATAATGCTTTTCACATCACCTTGGATCTTTAGCAATAAGATTGAATCCTCATGCCTTGTTAGGGCCTTTTCGGACTCGCCAATCTTCACGCCCCGCTTCATAAGTTATGCCTTGGCTATGAACTCATATCATTACCGAGCAACTTTTAAACGATCTTGGGCTAGAAGCTAAGTAACTTTTCAAATCGTACGACCTTACTTATTGCAGATAAATTATTAGCAAGTGATGGGAGAATAGGCAAATAATTACACCAAGTGAGCTTGTGCAAGAATACCGACTTATAATTGACTCTATCATTTCTCGTCCTCCACAATTTAAAATCTCAAGTAATGAGACTTGTGGATACTTAGCCTAATAAACCAATTAAGGTCTACATGGTTAAGGATACTAGCTAGAATAAACTTGGATAAGTCTATTCGGGTTGAGTCAAAATAAACGCAACGGGCGTAATATGTCAAAGATTTCTAAACTAGCTACACCACTTTATTAATATTTTTAACTTTATTGCGGGATATATACATATGAAAGCAACGATAAAAATTTAAAAATTACGACAAAATGGCCAAAGTTAATAAAAATTTTGAAAAATGTTGAAAAAGATGATTTTCCTGTTAAATGAAGGCATTTTCATGGAAAAGTCCACTTAAAACTTCGATAGAAGTCCCCCTACACTTAAGATAAACATTGTCCTCAATGTTTAAGCATGTGGGAAAAGTCTCCCCTACACTTATGACATTGTGCACGTTGGTTAAATCAAGTTAAGGAAGAGACGACTAAAGTGATCAATTTCAAATGTGAGTATGAAGAAAATTGAATCACGATAGTTGAGAGATAGAACTGGATTTCGGATAACACGGGAGCACGGTTCTTCAAAGTTTCCAAGAGTGCACTTATCCCTGTAATCACATCACCACACCAAAACAAACACCCTATAGAGGTCCCCCTACACTTAGGAGGTTAAATGGAAAAGGATAGATACTCGGGCTGCCTCCCGAGGAGCGCTTGTTTTTGATAACCGAGTCACGAACCTGACTCGACCCAAAATTAGTTCATGGGGAACGTGGTGAGGGATGGAATCATCTCTTGAGATATGTCCTCACCAAAGTACAATTTCAAACGCTGGCCATTCACCTTAAAGTTGGGCCTATTTGGCTGAGAAAGCTCAATGGTGCCATAGGGAAAAACATTGGCGATGGTGAATGGACCAGATCAGCGGCTCTTCAACTTGCCTGAGAAGATCTTCAACCGAGAGTTAAAGAGTAAGACTTGATCACCAACGTGGAACTCTCGGTTCTTGATTTTAGCATCGTGGATAATCTTGGTCTTCTCCTTGTAGATCAATGAGTTCTCGTAAGCTTGATTCCTCAATTCTTGTAGCTCGTTGAGTTGAATCTTGCGAAAATCACCGGCTTTGTTGATGTCGAAGTTAGCCCACTTCAAGGCCCAGTATGCCTTATGTTCCAGCTCGATAGGGAGGTGGCAAGCTTTCCCGTACACAAGACGATAGGGCGTACAGCCGATCGGGGTCTTGTAAGCAGTACAGAAAGCCCACAGAGCATCATCTAACTTATCAGCCCACGCGGCACGATGCTCTCCCACAGTACGTTCCAAAATTATTTTCAATCCACGGTTGGATATTTCGGCTTGAGCGTTGGTTTGAGGATGATAAGCGGTGGAAAGACGGTGATTGACACCATACTTCGCCATGACTCTTGCAAATTGATCGTTGCAAAAATGAGTCACGCGGTCACTGATAATAGCACGAGGAACACCGAATCGAGCAAACAGTTGTTTCAAGAATTTACAAACCACCCTCGCGTCGTTAGTGGGTAAAGCCTTAGCTTCAACCCATTTGGAAACGTAGTCAACAGCGACAAGGATGTATTTGTTGCCTTTAGAAGAAGGGAATGGCCCCATAAAGTCGATGCCCCATACATCGAAGATTTCACATTCTTGTATGAAATTTTGAGGCATCTCATCTTTATGTGTGATCTTGCCTTGTTTTTGGCAAGTATCACAATGTTTAACCATCTCGTGAGCATCACGGTAAATGATGGGCCAATAGAATCCCGAATCAAACAATTTTTTGGCATTGTAGTTGGGACCAAAGTGACCACCGGTGGGTCCTTTGTGGCAAGCTTGGAGAATGTCCAAAGCGGCCGGTCCGTCAACACATCGGTGAATAATCAAGTCAGCGCATTGTTTGAATAGAAAAGGGTCATCCCAAAAGTAAGTCTTAACATCGTTCAAGAACTTCTTTTTTTGTTGGGATGTTAACCCTTGGATGAGAACACCACCCGCTAAGTAGTTTGCAATATCGGCAAACCACGGTGTGCCGTCAAGATTGAGATTTATAGACATTAAGGTCTCAAGGGGAAAGAATCATTGATCTCTTTGTTCGGATGATCCCCTTGATATGGATCCTCAAGTCTGCTCAGATGATCCGCGGCCAGGTTTTCGGCACCCTTTTTGTCACGAATTTCAATGTTGAATTCTTGAAGGAGTAAAACCCAGCGAAGAAGTCTTGGCTTATAATCATGCTTTGTCATCAAGTACTTCAACGCGGAATGGTCCGTGTATACGATTGTGGTGGAAAGGACAAGATAGGGGCGGAACTTTTCAAAAGCATAGACAACAGCTAAAAGCTCTTTTTCGGTTGTCGTATAATGCAATTGTGCCCCCGTCATTGTCTTGCTAGCATAGTAGATTGGTTGGAAGTGTTTATTCACTCTTTGGCCCAAAACCGCACCAATAGCAAAGTCGCTAGCATCGCACATCAACTCTAAAGGCAACTCCCAATTAGGGGTAACTAAGACGGGTGCCTTAGTAAGCCTATCCTTAAGCAAGTTGAAGGCTTCAAGGCACTCTTTGGAAAAGATAAAAGGAGTATCTTTTTCCAAGAGGTGGGTCATCGGGCGAGCGATTTTAGAGAAATCTTGAATGAAACGACGATAGAAGCCCGCATGACCCAGAAAGCTTCTCACACCCTTCACGGTTGAAGGTGGAGGTAATTTGGCTATGACATCTACTTTAGCACGGTCGACTTCAAGAACGGCTTTAGAGATTTTGTGTCCTAGCACAATGCCTTCTTTTACCATAAAATGGAATTTTTCCCAATTCAGAACAAGGCGAGTGTCTTCGCACCGCTTAAGCATACGTTCCAAATTGGCAAGGCAAGAAGAGAAGGAATCCCCAAATACCGAGAAATCATCCATGAAGACTTCCATGGTTTGTTCAACCATGTCATGGAAGATAGCCAACATGCACCTTTGGAAAGTCCCGGGGGCATTACATAAGCCAAAAGACATTCTTTTGTAAGCAAATGTGCCATAGGGACAAGTGAATGTTGTCTTCTCTTGATCTTGGGGATCGATGGGTATTTGAAAATAACCCGAGAAACCATCAAGAAAGCAGTAATATTCATTACCCGCTAAACGTTCAAGCATTTGGTCCATAAAAGGTAGAGGGAAATGATCCTTTCTCGTGGCATCATTGAGTTTGCGGTAGTCTATACAAACTCTCCACCCAGTGACGCGACGGGTAGGAATCAGCTCGTTGTTTGCATTGGGCACAACGGTGATGCCGCCTTTCTTAGGCACACAATGGATTGGACTAACCCATGGTGAATCCAAAATAGGGTAAATCATACCCGCATCAAGAAGTTTGATAACCTCTGTTTTGATGACTTCATGGATTTTTGGATTCACCCTTCGTTGGCTTTGAATTGTGGTCTTAAAGTCGTCCTCCATGAGAATTTTGTGTGTGCAGAAGTGAGGATCAATTCCACGAATGTCGGAGATTTTCCAAGCGATAGTTGTTTTATGCTTCTTCAACACGGCGACAAGTCGGGCTTTTTCTTCTTCTTTTAGGTCCTTTGCGATGATGACGGGCGACTTCTCGTTGTCTTCAAGGAAAACGTACTCAAGATGAGGAGGTAGGTCCTTAAGCTCAAGAGTGGGAGGATCCTCAATAGATGGTGAAACTAACGATGGATCATCATTAGTCACCTCTTTAGGAGAAGGAGGATCAATAGCAGTAACCGTCGGAGATAGAGGAGAAAGATTGTCTTCTTTGAGAAGGTTTTCAATGAGGCGGAGATCTTCATCCTAATTGGTAGTAGAATTGTCATTGTCTAAATTCACATCTCCCATGGTGGCTTCCAAATCTTTCCAAAGGAAATCACTTTCTCCAAATAGAGAAAGTGATGAGTCAATAGAGGAAACGGTCTCAACATTGGGAAGAGAGGTAGGAATACTTTTACAAGCATCTTTGAAGTGTTCTTCACAAGCCTCATCAAGAACGTCAATACAATTAACACTCTCGTATGAATAAGGCTGTTTAGAAAGCTTTCCCATGTTGAAGACGATCTTATCGTCACCCACTCTCATGATAAGCTCCCCGGCTTCAACATCGATTAGAGTGCGACCGGTCCTCAGGAATGGATGACCAACAATCAATGGCACACGAGGGTCCATGTCGTAGTCAACAACGACGAAATCAGCAGGAAAAGTAAATTTGTCGACTCCTACAATGACGTCTTCGGCTATCCCCACTGGATAAGCAACCGTACGGTTAGCTAATTCCAAAGTCATTTTGGTGGGGACTAGCTCAGGGAGAGATAATTGCTTCCAAACGCTTAAGGGCATTAAGTTGATACTGGCACCTAGATCGGCTAGGGCCATGCAATTCTCTACTCCCGGGAAGTTTCAAGGGATTAAGAAACGACCCGGATCACCAAGCTTAGTTGGCAATTTCCTTAAAAGCACTGCGGAGCAGTTCTCATTAAGTTGGGTCTGAGCGATGTCAAGAAGCTTTTCCTTATCACTTAGAAGATCTTTAAACATCTTAGCGTATTTGGGCATGTGAGCGACAGCCTCGGAAAGGAGATGTTAAAATTCAATTGTTTAAACATTTTGAGAAAGTTTGAAACTTGAATATCATCCTTGCTCTTTTGCTTCTCTTTCCTCAACCTTGAAGGATAAGGTATATTGGATGAAGAAGAAGGCCTTAGGGGAACAGGATCACTCACAACCACGGGTGGTGGGGAAATGGGGGTAGAAGGTGAAGGAGGCGGAGAAATTGGGTAAGTAGAAGGATGAGGAATAGGAGCAGGTGACTCGTTCTCCTTAGTCACAACCACCGGTGGAGGTATAGGACACTCGGGTTCCTTTGTACCTTTGCCACTGCGAGTGGTGATTTCTTTCATCTCCCCTCTTGGATTCGCAACGGTGTTACTCGGAAGAGTACCCGAAGAAGAGGGTTGATTACCTTGGAAGAAACTAGCCATCATGTTTTTTAAGTCATTTGTTTGACTATCCAAAGTATTTCTCATGTCGGCTCTCAAATCGTTCCCTTGTTTGACCAGGTCTGCTTTCAAGTTGAGCACTTCACGCTGAAGGTTTCCCACGATCACATCGTTAGTCCTCATGTAGGTTTCCACTTCTTGGTGTAAAGCGGTGGGTTGGTTGGGAGGAACAGTATATGCGGGTGGTTGATAAGCAGGTTGCTGGTAAACTTGATTGTTTCTTGGAGGTGGTTGTGGTTGTTTGCGAGGGGGTATGTATGGTGTACGAAGTGGTTGTTGTTGTTGAGGAGGGCGAGTGAGGTTTTGTTGTTGGTTTGGGTTGTTCGGAGGAAAACCAGGTGGTGAGAGATAGTTGTTAGAGCGGTAGCTAAGCAAATTACGGTCACCTTGAGGTCTAGCTTGATAAGCAGGTTGAGGATAGGTGCCATAAGCTGCATTAACATTCTCAGAAGGGTATTCTTGGGTGGCAGTACAAGTGGTGTAAGAGTGAGGACCCCCGCATATCTCACATGGTTGGCTGACAGCATTGACTTGAGCGTCTTTAGCGTTTCTAGCGTTGATGCTGTTGGTGTTGCTGGCGGTTTGGGTAGCAAGCGATTCAAGAAGCACCGTGATTTTTTCAAGTCGCTTGTCGCTATCACTAGTGCTAGCACTAGCGACATTGGTCCGAACACTCTTGGTTTGCACACGAGACTTATTCTCAATGATATCCCAAGCAGCATTAGAAGTCTTAGCCAAAAGATTACCCCCCGAGGCACTGTTTAGTGAATCTTGGTCATTCATGCTTAAACCATTATAAAAAGTGTTAATTTGATGCACTTTGGTAAAACCATGTTGTGGGCATTTTCTCAAAAGGTCTTTGAAACGGTCCCAAGATTCACTAAACGACTCGTCGTACTTTTGTTCAAAATTTATGATTTCATTCCGCAAAGCGGTAGTACGAGAGGGTGGGAAAAAGTAATTGATAAATTTGGTTTCCAAATCCGTCCACGAGAGAATACTCTGTGGTGTTTCCTTAGCAAGCCAATGTCGGGCTTGTCCCTCTAAAGAAAAGGGAAAAAGTTGTAACCGGATTACCTCTTGTGGAACACCATTGAATTTGACCGTGTTGGTGAGTTGCAAGAATCTCTTGATATGGTCATGTGGGTCATCAATGGTACGCCCCAAGAATGGTTGAGCAGAGACCATCTAGATAAAGCCTGATTTTAGCTCAAAGTTGTTGGCTGCAATCGTTGGTATAACAATTGGATCAGTGTTGCCATCTACATGAGCTTGCAGCAGTTCAATCATCGGGAGATTATCCGGTAGAGGCTCATTGTTGTTGTTATTATTCATGTTGTTGAAAGGTGGGTTGTTGTTGTTATTATTGTTGTTTTGAGGTGGTATGTTGTTGTTGTTTTGTACACCGGCCATGTCTAAGTTATCGAGAGGCTCGGCTCTTGATAAGACGTTGATCGAGTGCGCATACACCTGCAAAAGAACTAACAAGAGAAAAAAAAAGAAAAAATATTTTTGGTTTTTTATGTTTTTTACTTTTTAGGATTTTTGAAAATTTTATATTTTTTTGTGTTTTTCAAAGTTTTTATGAAAAAGTAACGTTCACGGGGAACGGATCCCAAAATCCAAGTTCTCACAAAAAACTTTTGATCTTAACGAGAAGAGCCGGCAGCGGCGCCATTTGATACTAGGTTTTTAGATGGGTTCAATTGTTCTCTCAGTATCCTCTCGAATTGATCTTGGTTCTAAGTGGAATGATTGTTCTTGGTTACTAAAAAGGGGAGTGATTTTCTAGTCTACTAAAAGTTTTAAATGCATTAAAATGTAAACTTAAATTTAAAAGCAATTAAATTAATAACAATTAATAAAACTTGAGTTAAAATTAAACTTAAAATTAAAATTAAAATATAAGTATGAACTGAAGAAACAGTAAGTAAACCTTAGAAATACTCAAAAGAAATTTGATTCGGAAGTTTGACCTTGACTCGGAAGTTCACTCGGAACCTTCACTCGGAACTTTCTTCAGAAGTTGATCCGGAACTTTCTTCGGAAGTTGATTCGGAAGTTGTTGATCCGGAAGTTCACTCGGAACTTTTGATCCGGAAGTTGGTTCGGAACTTTTGGCTCGGAAGTTTATTCGGAAGATTTGTAAAGAACGTTCATCCGGAACTTTAGACTGACTCGGAACTTTTGAAAAGAAAACTCATTCGGAACTTTTTGAAAAACCATTCATCCGGAACTTTTTATGTTCATTCGGAAGTTGATGTTCATCCGGAAGTCTTAGTTCATTCGGAAGTTTAAGTTCATCCGGAACTTTTGGTTCATCCGGAAGTCTGGGAAACTCAAGAACAGTAACTTCAGAAAAAAAACAGGGTAACGCGTTTTAATCCAAAATCAAGCTAAATAATCAAAAAGGTTTTACCAAGTTAACCAATAATCATTTAACTACCATGAATAACAAATCCCAACAGTAAAAACACAAATTCAACAACTTTTTAAAGATCAAATCAATCAAACAAGAACTTAAGAACTTGAATAAAAAGAGGAAAGATGAACCAGATGAAATGAAATAGATTGATGTATTGAATGATTAAGGTTTTAACAATCACAAAACAAAGATTAAAATTACAAGATTGAAAAACAAAGATCAAAATCACCAAACACCCTAGTGGTGTTGGTGATGCTACGAACAGAAAAGGAGAAAAAGAAGGAGAGTGAAAAAACTAAAAAACTGAATGAAAAGTGTGAGGAGGATTCCTTTTATAGGTGTCCCCTTTGGTTGGTGAGTGGGCTTTCTCCCGTTCTTCTTGTCTTCTCGTCTTTTCAGAAAAGTTGACGTTTTCGATTCTGATTCGGGATTTGTCGTCGATTAAATTCAACTCGTCTTTTAATTTCTTCGTTTAATAGACTTGAGTTTCTTCGACTTATGTAAATCTTCCATCTTTGGTCCTTTTCTTCGATAAATCTTCGAATAGGCCCAGTGACTTCAAATCATTTGCATTTCTTGGACACTAGACTTTGTCTTGAGTCTTTTTCTTCCATAAAACCCGTGCAATCCCATGTTTTCTTCAATATTTATCCGGTTGGCTCTGAAAACACAATAAACACAAAAACCACGCATAATTCCAAACAAATGATATTAAATACGTGTTTTGGTCTCGTTTTAGCCAGAATTAAGTGGTAAAAGGATGGGTGTTTTCACACCTATCACCTCTAATCAAATTCCTTTTTACCAATCTATTAAGATTCTTGAAATTCACATGACCTAACCTCCTATGCCATAAGTTTGACTCATCTAAAGAAGCCTTAGCTAGCAAACATGTAATACCACCTGTTGGAGTAATAGTATGAAGATTAAAGGTGTACATATTTTCTTGCCTGGGTACTTTAAGCAGTATTTGAGATTCCTTGGGCATCTCAAAGTCTTTGGACAATACCAAGCAGTCTTTGTCTGTGAATAGCACCTTCTTCTTCTTATCACACATTTGTGATACAAAAAAGAGATTGAACTCATTCAATTCTTTTACAAAGAAAACATATTCAAATTCCAACTTTCCTGTGTTGATTTTCCCTTTGCCAGTGATTCTACCTTTGCTACCCCCAAAGGCTACTGGACCTCCTCTGAATTCTTCAAATTCAGCAAGAAAATCTTTGTTCCCTGTCATGTGTCTTGAGCATCCACTATCTACAATTCCTTTATCTTTTAATTCATCAATGAGATGCCCCTGTACACAAACAAAACTCATTAGTTTTTAATAGGGACCCAAGCCATATTTGGCTCGGATCTTGTGGGACCTACACATTTAAGAGTTTGTACTGAAGCATTCCCAGTAATGCTACTTTTACTCTTATACTTCATGGTTTGATTTATGTAGTCAAATTCATAGGGTGACTCTATGTGCTTTGACTTCTTTGACTTAAGTACTGCTTTAGCGGTACATGCTTTAACACATGGTATATCTCTTTTAGGAACCCACATTTGTACTGGTTTGTTCTTGTCCTTACTTCTATGTGTTTTAACTTTTTCAAAAACTTTCTTAGAAGTCTTGGAGAACATTGGTTTTACAGACTTTAAACCAACAGTACTTGAGTTTGGTCTAGCAGTACTTGTAGGTTTTGGCTTGCCGGTACTTGGTTTACCAGACTTTAAGGATACAAGTCCTTGCTTCATAAGTACTGCCCTAGGAACAAAACTTTTGGTAGGATTACTTTTAACCTGTTTAAATACCCTTGTGCGATCAAACTTAGGTTTGTCATCTTTAAGTTTCTGTTTCCTATTACCCTGTGCATTTTTCCCATTACTGTTTTTCATGACCCTTTGTGTAGCCTTCTGTTTCACAATTTTATCTTCATGTAATGTACAGTCTCTGATAAAATGACTTAGACTACCACAAACATAACATCCTTTTATTCTTGAAGAAGACCCAAAAGGTTGTTTTAACTTTACTTTTTCAAAACCTAGCCCAGCCCTTTTGGTTTTAGTATGTTGTTCATTGTTTTCTAATATCTTGCTAGGAGTTTTTACCTACTTGGGAGCAGAACTAGTCTTAGATTCCTCAGACACAAAGTTGTTCATTAAAGGTGGATAAACAATATTCTTGGTCACATCAATATTTTCTTGAGAAATAGTACTAGAGTTAAAGACATTATTAATCTTAGGTTCTTCTAACTCTATACTAGTATCATTAAAAGGGGACATGAAAATTCTAGATACTGGTGGAGGAACTGCCTTCATTCCTTCAGCATATCTATCATTTTCAGGTGTATCATATATCTCACCAGAACTATCAAAAATCCCTTTTGATAAGTCCTTGTTAGTTAAGGTTATCCCAGGTTGATCCTCAATATATCCTAGGCCTGTTTTATCATAATACCCCATTTGTGAATTAATCAATTTTCCCAATCCCTTAGAGGATTGTTGCCATTGACTAATCAGTTCCCTCTCTTTACAAAGACTGGTTTTTAAAAGCTTCATTTTCTGAACTTATTTTTAAAAGTTTTCTTTCAAAAGCTTTTATTTCCACATCTTTTTCCCTCATTTGAAGAGTCAAAATCCTAATTTTCTTTTCATAGTTTTGTTGAGCCTTTTTGTACAAAACTATATTATCTTCTAGTTTAACAACACCCTGTTTGAAAGCCTCTACTTCTACAGTGCATGTGTTAACCTTTTGATATTGTTCCTCTAGTTCTACTTTTAGACTATTAAATTTAAGAATACAATCTTTAGAACAAGGGTGTACCTCAATATCTTCATGTGAGAGAGCCATTAATCCAAACTCTTCTTCTTCTTCTTCTTCTTCCCAATTCACCACTCCATCTACAGTAACCAATGCTTTGGTTCCTTTAGGACTCCTGTTGTTTCCTCTTGGAAAGCTTTCAGTTATTCTTGGACTGGTTCTATAGCTGTTCTTAGACTTCAGATTACTAGTCTCAGCTTTATCTATATTGCATTCTCTTGCAAAGTGTCCATTCCTTCCACAATTATAGCATTCAACTTTAGACTTGTCATATCCTAATGGCTCATTAGGATCAACAGTCATTTTTATTCCAGTCTTCTTGAAGAACATGTTAGATCTTACTGACACCATAGCAGCTTGCCATTTAAGATCCATCTCTTCAACATCAGCATCATCCATTTGGAACAAGTCATTGAGAGTTAATCTTGGCATGTTGTCTTGTCTAGCAAAGAATGATAAGGCATCATTGTCACTAAACAATGGTGAAGACCTTCCATGTGGATTTTGAGAGATCATAGGACTGCTTTCAATACTTTGTGGGTAAGTACTGCTTGTAAGTCCTCCAGCGGTATTTGTGAAGTAAGTACCGCTGCTAGATCCACTAGCGGTATTTTGAAAGTAAGTACCGTTGTTCCCATCTGACACAAAAGCCAAATTAGACTTTGAAGCAGTTGCTGTCTTTACTTCAGTGCCTTTTACATCCATCTCATATGCTCTAATATTGTTGTAGATATGATCAAATGGAATTGTTTCCAAATCATCGCTTGTGATGAAGTGCATAGCCATTGCTTTCCACTCTGGTGGAACACTTCTTAAGAATTTTAGATTAGCTTCTTCATTAGGAATTACTTGTCCATAAACTGCTAACTGCATAAGCAACTTGTTGAACCTTCCATATCCACCATGTATTCCCTCCATACTGGTAATTGAGAAGTTATCAAATTCTTGCTTAAGAACAATCTTCTTGATTTTCTTAGATTTGTCATTGCCTCCAAATCTAAGTTTTATAGCATCCCACATAGCTTTGGCATCTTTATAATGATGAAAGCTTGGTAGAATGTCTTCAGAAAGAGCCATAGCCAAAGCAGTTCTGGCTTATCTTTCTATGATCTCTGCTTGTATCTGCTCAGTAGTCACAGCAGGTAGAGCATAGCATGTACCGCCTGGCAACCAGTGTAGCTTCTTTGGTGTGTTCTCATTCTTGATAACTTGCCACACAGTGTGATCTGTGTGAATCAAGTAATGTTCCATCTGCATTGCCCAAGTCTCATAATTGTCACCTTTGAGAACTGGGAGTTTAACAACAGATAGAGTATGAGAAGGTGTTGGTGTAGAGGTAGCTACATCATTCACGACTTGAGCACCTTGTGCTGGTGCAGGATGCACAACTTGTGGTTGTCCTTGTGGCAGAACAGGATCAGTGTTCTGAACATCATCCAAGTGAGCATTAACACCATCTGGTTGAGACATTGAGATTTGGTATGTGTGGAGTGTATGGGTTTGTGTTCTTCTTTATCAGAGTTTCTCAACAAGCTCTGATACCACTTGTTGATCCCTTTGGTTGGATCTATATTCTGGTAAGAATTAGTATAATAGTTTGTAATCAAACTAAAACACTTTGAGCACTGTTACTAACACTAAATAAGTTATGCAGAATCTAACTTATAAAGCACAGAAGAACAGAATTACTTTTAACTATTCGATTCTCTTATTAATCAACTTGTATGAGGTACATGAAAGACATTGTACCTGTGTTCCTTTTATAGAGTAAGGAACCCTAGAAACCTTAGAATATTCTATAAAGATAACTATATCACAGACGATATATTATCAATATTCTAACTATTTAGGTATATCACATAAGATATACTCTAACTATAACTATGACATATCTTATACAAAGATATATTCGTCCTAATCATTATAGCAGTACTTACTTTATAAGTAGCAGTACTTACTATGTACCGCGTTAACACTAACGGTACTTACATAACACTAACAATACTTCGAATACACTAACGGTACTTGACACTTAACAAATAATTGACACTTAACAAATAATTCCCAACATGATGGTCATATAATATACCGTTGTGAAGCTCGTGGATAATGCTATTCCACGATGTCGAGAGTTCTTAGATTACGTTATGTATGTAACGAGAATTAGTCCCGAACACACAAATGAGGAAGGCCTCCTAAACTTGTAAGCCTTAGTATAAAAGGCCAAACCAACCTCATTTGTGTGTGTGTTTTTCATTCTATGGTTTTAGAGAAAGAAAACTCTTAGTTTCTCTCACTAGGAAATTCACAACTCTTTGTTTTTCTTTTTACTCTCATCTTAGTCTATTTTTTTTTTGTTTAATCTTTGTTATTGTTCTTCATCACTTTATTTCATCTTTTAACTTTCATATCTTCTATCATCATCATTATAACTCGCGGATATATATTGATATATAGAGTTTTTCGTTTGTATTTGGTCCTACAAATTACATTTACAAGATTTACTAAGGTCGCAATTGTGTTACCACAAGTAAAGTTGTCAATATTTGAACGCATTATAGTTAATCATTGTTAAAACAATTTGGTATCAAATAAACTCGACATGGTTTAATAAATTTGTACCAAATCTGATTCAAAGAAACTCAATCGTGGCTTCAGTAAATCTAGGGTAAAACTATAACATATGTAATAAACAAACTAAACGATCAGTTTGAAAACAAACTCATCATGGTTTCAACACAAACTGATACGATAAACTATTTTAAAAACCGTTTATAG